>OX451741.1:37269305-38532599 GCA_948472305.1 Vicia faba
TCTTTATTTTGTTTTAATTATCATTTCTGTTTTAATCAATTTTATTTCATTACAACATTAAAATCAAAAAATCATAAAAATATTAGGTTAGTTTTTTTTATAATTAAATTAACTTGGTAAGTTATTTAAATAATAACTTTAACCTTTTATTTAATTTAAAAATAAATAGACCTAGGATTTAATTCATTTAATTTCTTTTATTCATAACAAAAATACAAAAAACTTAGAATTAATTTCTTTTTAAATTTCAATTTTCTTTAATAATCAACTTTTTTCTTTAGATCTAGATTATTTAATTAATTATCAATTAAACATTTTCTTACATAAAACAAAAACAAAAAAAAAGATTTTCTTTCACTTAGGTTTTAGATGTCTTTTCCATTTCGCGCACGTTTGATGTTTCTACTTTATTTTCATATTAATGTACTTGCTTATGGGATGTAATAGAATTAAACTAGGACTTTACATTTTATTGATTTTATTTCCCCCATTTTGGAACTTGTAATAATCCCCCTCCCCGAAGCCTTGTAATAGTTTAGGATTTACACTTCCGCACTTTAAATTCCCGCACACTATTATTTGTCTAGATGCATGACTAATAGGATTGTATGACAAGAACATAAAACAAAATGCTAGCAAACCTAATGCAAAGACAAAAGTAACTGAATACAAACACAATTGCACATGCGCACCTCTAGGGTACCCCTATTTTAGTTGCCTTTGGAAAACAGTCACATCTTTTAAAACGTGAGAGATTTTAGTGGCTAACCTCCGGTTTAAAGATCATAAGTCCCTCGATGACCCTCTCGACGTTGCCTCGGTATGATCTTAAAACCCTAGGGTAGTTACTAAAGTTTCTTGCCCATTTGCTATTATGACTATACGACGTCCCTTCGATTATCTCTCAAACATCCAACGACTAGGGCTACCTACTCACTAATAGTAGGATATCATTGTCTAAAGGAAAAGATAAAAAGAACAACCTTCAAGTAAAGTAGATAGCTGTTAGATGCTTGCTCAAACAATTTTTACACTTACACAAAACTTCTTTCAAAACCATTTTCAAACACTTTGTATACGTTCTCTACCATTCCGAGAAACATTACAAATTTCGCCGCACTAAGGGGCTTTCAAAATAGTTTTCAAAACACACAAAGCACAGTGTATTTCAAAATGAGCTAAGCATCTAAGATCTCGTAGATAACTACAGATGAAAAGGGTGCTAGCACCTTCCCTTTCCATAATCTGCCCCCCTTTACTCAGAAAACTCTCGAAGGGTCTTTTTCTGTTCTTTTCACCCTTTCCTTTGTTGGATAAAAGAAAAGTCGGTGGCGACTCTTGCTTACCGCAGCATTTGCGAATAAAAATCGCAAAACCAGTATAACAGTCAGTTCTCCCACCGTATTACAGAACTGGCGACTCTGTTGGGGAATATCTTATAAATTGGGGTTACCTTAGAGTTAGATCATTTTAAATTTTCTTTACATTGTGTGTTTTGTCTTCTTTACTTTTGAGTGCTTGTTTGGGTTGTTACTAAAAGATCCTACACCCGGATATGGGGAACCTTTTTAGGTAAGTAGAAATAAATCATGGAGGCTGTACGGCATAGACCAATATGGATGAAGTGATAGCTACGTGAGCGTGATACTCTGGCTTGTACTAATGTTCCTTGAGTCAGTCAAGGATAACATTAGGCTTCCTTATAGTGTCATTAAGCTCTAACTGACCTTTAGAACCTTTAATTGCCTCATCCTAAGCCATTAGAAAGTAGTGAGATGGCCGGCTTTGGTTCCGATCGAAGATTGGTTGATATTCGATGCTACATTCATTGAGATTGGAATTTTGGGATATTTTGGCCGCAATACTTTGGTGCTTGAGCTAAAACAATGCCTAAAAGAAAGGTCAGTGATATGAGACTCCTTAGAACACGGTTACTATTAATAGGACAGGTTGGGCCAACTGAAACTTCAAGAGGATACTTACCTTTAAAACTCATGCAAGCGTTTAAACCTAAGGCTACTTGTGTGACTTGTTTGCTTTCATTTCCTTGCAGAATTTTATTTGTATTCGCTATCTAACAAAGTGAGTTCCTTACAGGACTTGTTTGTAGTCATTATCCAATAACATGGACTTCTTGCAAGACTCACTTGTCTTCATCACCTTACACTTTTGCTTGATGCACAACATACACATCATAACATCATACCATAACATTTCCTTAACCATTTCAAGGATCTCAATGACCTGTGGTGCAGGTTATGATAAATCAGATGTCTAGCAAGGGACAAGGGGATTTATTTTCCTCTAGCCAATGCCGTAAAAAGACCAAAGTACGATGTCTTGAGTCAGAGGCTATGACCCACTCGACATGGTGATCTTGATTCTCGTAAAAGGGAATTCAACGATACAAAGTTATTCAATCAGAGTTGCAGCCGAATTCTAACAGTTTCTTGTGTTTACCCCGCGAGATTCTTGAAAACATCGCATAAACATGTCATACATATCATTACAGGTATTTCAAGGACATGTTTCTTATCTTTTCGCTTTTTATTTCATCAAAAAGAAATGGCTCTCGAATAGAATATTAAAGACCTCCAAACCCAGAATACTCAATTCCAACAGATGTTCCTGGTTCTGGCTAAGGGACAAGAGAACCTGAAGGCTCTCATTCTCAAAGACAATATGAAAAAGTCCAAGAAACCAGTAAGTGTCCTGAATATGGGAAGGAAACTCAGATGATCGACCAAGCGAGCTATAGAATTCACAACTCCGTCAAACGAGGGAGACAATTAGGAAGAGAAGCCAAAAGAAGAAGACCACATCCCAGAGACTGATGAAGAAGAGGCTGATTACGCGAAAGAACAATATCCTCCTGCTGATGAAAAATACAAGCAGCTGGAGGATTGTCTCAATGCCATGGAAATTCAGAGGGTACCTGGTCTGGTTTTTGAAGAATTATGGCTGGTTTCTGGAGTGGTCATCCCACCAAAGTTCAAGGTTCCCGCGTTTTCTAAATATGATGGGGTTTCATGTCCTAAACTGCATCTGAGGTCTTATGTCAAGAAGATCCAACCTCACACCGCTGATAGGAATTTGTGGGTGCATTTCTTCCAAGAAAGTTTATCGGGGACTCAATTGGAATGGTTCTATCAGCTGGAGGGAACCAACATCCGCACCTGGGAGGATCTGGCCGCTACTTTCTACAAGCAGTACCAATACAATGCTGACCTTGCTCCAACCTGTACTCAACTTCAAAGCATGTCTATGGGTTATAGCGAGGGCTTCAAAGATTATGCCCAAAAATGGAGAGATTTTGCAGGAAGAGTCCAACCTCCTTTGTCTAATAAAGAGCTGGTAGATATGTTCTTGGGTACATTGTCTGGTCCATTTTTCAACCACTTGATTGAAAGCTCTTTGTCTAGGTTCACCGAGATGATATTGATAGGTGAAAGAGTAGAAGCTGGAATCAGAAGTGGGAAAATTCAAGTGGTTGTGTCTTCAAATGCTGTGAAGAAGACTTTCAACGGGAAGAAAGAGGCTAATGCTATGTACGGCCAGAAGGGTCATGGTAAAGAAGATCATCATAAAGCCGTGTGGGTAGTTATGATTTCCAATCCTACACCAGTGTGACAACAACAATGGGGTAATCAGTGAAGGTAAGACGAGTCCAAGAGATATGTCTTGTGATGAGAAATGTTGATGAAATGAGAGGGCAAATTTTGGGGTACAACAGTTGCCCCTGTTCAATCTTCTTGAACCTGAAGAGTTAGATTGGCAAGTTTGCCTTTCGCGACTCAAAGGTAAAAAAGGATTAGACACTAGAGTGCCTGTAAATTTGCACTCCTCAAAATATAGCTGAGGAAATGGGCTTAGAGAAGCCATTTAGAGATGGTAGAATCTTGCTGGAGATGGGCTTAAAGATGCCATCCAAGAATGTTTGTTGGATTGCAAAGTGGTAGGCCGAGAGAATGAGCATTTAAAATGGTATCCGTGTCTGTAATGCATTTGAACTGCATCTAGAGACTGAGTCTGTATGAGCGAAAGAATGGCATCCGTGTCTGGAGCATATCTGAGCTATAACTGTATTTGAACTTTGAATGAATATCAGAATGACTGCCGTGTCTGGAGTGTATCTGTATTGTATCTGAATTCTGAATGGGCGACAGAGAAACATCTGTGTATGGAGCATCTCTGGGCTAGGGATCTGAATAAGCAATAGATTAGCATCCGTGTTTGGAGCATCCGTAAACTATTTTCATGAGATGAATCCGAACAAGCGATAGATTAACATCCGTGTTTGGAAGCGTCCGTAAACTATTTTCATGATCCTTGAAGTTGAATAAGCAATAGATTAGCATCCGTGTCTGGAAGCATCCGTAAACTATTTTCATGAGCTGAATCTGAACAAGCGATAGATTATCATCCGTGTTTGGAAGCATCCGTAAACTGTTTTCATGATCCTTGAAGTTGAATAAGCAATAGATTAGCATCCGTGTCTGGAAGCATCCGTAAGCTATTTTCATGAGCTGAATCTGAACAAGCGATAAATTATCATCCGTGTTTGGAAGCATCCGTAAACTGTTTTCATGATCCTTGAAGTTGAATAAGCAATAGATTAGCATCCGTGTCTGGAAGCATCCGTAAACTGTTTTCATGAGCTGAATCTGAACAAGCGATAGATTATCATCCGTGTTTGGAAGCATCCGTAAACTGTTTTCATGATCCTTGAAGTTTGTAGCTTGTTAATCTTATCCTGTGAAGGGTAAAATATTAGCCGAAGCACAAAGTTATGTTGCATGAAATGTATGATGCAATATATGTGTTTTATCAATTTTCATGATACATGAATGTAATGTATGCACATGTAAGCCGATGAGCTGTCTTGCTGAAGAAAATAAATCCTTGACTGCTGTCGTGGAAAATAAATCCTTGACCGATGCTGGGGATTCCAAAAATATTTGAATACTGAAGATGAGAAATCCTTGCTGGCTGCTTGGGGATTAAAGATCTCTGATTGTTTGAGAAGGAGAGATCCTTGGACCACTGCTGGAGATTGAAAATCCTCGGCGATTTGTGGGGATTAACAAGGCTTTTGACAACTTCTGTAGGGAATGAGAATCCTTCATGACTTTCCTGGGAAATAGGGAAAACTCTGAAAATCTCTACTAGGGAGTTAAAACCTAGGTGGCTTCTTCTTGGAGAAATGAGACCGAGAATCTTCGATCTGCTGAGAGATGACTCTGTGGGGAGAAATTGGAGGAAGCTGAACAGTTCCCATCGGGGGTTGATAGTTGGAAATTTGACTTCATTGGGGAAGAAGGTTTAGATTGTTCTGGCTCCACTGAGGGTAGGGAGTTTGAATTCTGATGGGGACTTTGAAACTTAACTTAACTGGGGAATCAAATTTTAGAACGCACTGGCTTCACTGAGGATCTTGAAGCTTAACTCCGCTGGGGAAATATACTCCAAATTTTAGCTTTGTTGAGGATCTTGAAGCTTAACTCCGCTGGGGAAATATACTCCAAATTTTAGCTTTGTTGAGGATCTGAATGATGTATCGTAGGGGATTTCTTCTGAAATGGCACAAAGATATCTTCCTACACCTTCAACCTATAAGTAATTATCCTTTTTCAATTTCATTTTATTTGTAAGCAGTGATTATATTCAAATGCATATGCCTATTTAACAAAACATTGGACGTTTTCAAATAAAACATAAGTGTAAAAAGAAAAGAAAGGCAAACAAATTTCTGCACTTTGAAGTATCTTTGTATTTAACTTTCGTGAGTATCTTTGTACAAAGGAGACATACATCATAGTAAGAGAATGTTGTCGTAAAAATTGAAAATTTTTATACAAAAGAAAGATGGCTATGTGTAACAATTCCATGGGATTCCCATTCTGCTATAGCCTTCATAACTCTGAATATCTTGTCCATTCGCTGCTTCGTCCGCCGATGACTGGATTGATCAGAAGCTTGGAGTTTGTTGGTGAAGAGATTGTTCTCAAAGTGATCCGACGAGACATAGTCATATGCTTTAATTCCCTAACTTTTGCCTGGATCGCCCTTTCGGGTTTTCGATCCACCTAGAAACCCTTTTTTCCCAAGTCGCCCTTTCGGGTTTTCAACTTGCCGGGTGTACATATTTTTTTGTTTTATCCCTAATTTTTGCCTGAACCGCCCTTTCGGGTTTTCGATTCACCGGGATGCCCATTTTTGCCCAAGTCGCCCTTTCGGGTTTTCAACTTGCCGGGTCGTTTTATGCGTAGTATCTTTTGACCATGTCTGCATTCGCAGGGTGCGGTAAATCGTTACCGTCCATGGTGGTCAGAATCATTGCCCCACCAGAAAAGATGCTCTTGATCACAAATGGTCCTTCGTAAGTAGGAGTCCACTTGCCCCTGGGATCACTTTGGGTAAGATGATCCGCTTGATTACAAGATCTCCGACTTGATATACCTGACGTCTGACTTTCTTGTTGAAAGCCTTGATCATCCGTTTTTGATACGTCTGACCATGACAAACAGCAGTAAGCCGCTTCCCGTCGATCAAATTAAGTTGATCAAGCCGGGTCTAAATCCAATCGTCTTCACTCAAACCAGCATCCTTCATATTCCTTAAGGAAGGAATCTGAACTTCCATGGGTAGAACAACTTCCATGCCATACACCAAAGAAAATGGGGTTGCCCCTGTTGAAGTACGTGCTGTGGTACGATATCCATGCAGAGCAAACGGTAACATCTCATGCCAGTCTTTGTAGGTGACTGTCATCTTCTGAATGATCTTCTTGATATTTTTATTTGCGGCTTCAACAACACCGTTCATCTTCGGCCGATAGGGAGATGAATTGTGATGATAAATCTTGAACTGCTCGCATAGAGCAGTGATCATAGTGTTATTCAAATTTGTACCGTTGTCCGTGATAATCCTGTCGGGGACACCATATCGGCATATGAGGTTCTGCTTGATGAAGCGGGCAACCACATTCTTTGTAACTGAGGCATAGGAAGCTGCCTCAACCCACTTGGTAAAATAGTCAATAGCCACCAGGATGAAGCGATGTCTATTGGATGCCGTAGGCTTGATCTCTCCAATCATATCAATGCCCCACATTGCAAATGGCCAAGGAGCTGTCAGAACATTGAGAGGAACGGGAGGAATATGTACCTTGTCAACGTAGACTTGGCATTTGTGGCAGGTACGGGAATGTTGATGACAATCAGCTTCCATGGTAGACTAGTAGTAGCCTTCCCTTAGAATCTTCTTAGCCATCGTATGTCCGCTCAAGTGGGTGCCAAATGTGCCACTGTGTATCTCAGTCATTATCAACTCTGCTTCAGCCTTGTCCACACAACGGAGTAAAACACAATCATGGTTGCGCTTATAAAGGATGCCATTGCTTAGGAAGAACTTGGCAGCAAATCTCCTTAAGAACTTTTTATCATTGACTGAAGCTCCTTCAGGATATTCTCTAGTCTGGAGATACCTTTTGATTTCATGAAACCAAGGTGGTTCCACTACTTCTTCGGTATTAGTCTCATGACAGTGTGTAGGTTCGTCCATTCGCTCGATGGTGATTTGGGGAGCCTCGTTATCCCAGTTGAGTTTAAACATGGAAGACATTGTAGCCAGGGTATCGGCTAACTGATTTTCTTCTCGCGGGAAGTGCACGAAAGTAATCTCCTCAAAATGAGGTAACAATGTCAGGACATGCTCTTTGTATGGGATAAGATTAGGATGTTTGGTGTCCCACTCTCCTTTGATTTGACTGATAACCAAAGCCGAGTCCCCAAATACGACCAAAGATTTGATTCCCAAGTCTATAGCAGCCTTGAGACCAAAGATGCAAGCTTCATATTCAGCCATGTTGTTGGTACAGCTGAAGCAAAGTCGGGCAGTGAAGGGTGTATGGCAACCTTCCGGAGAAATGAGTACCGCACCGATACCGTTGCCAAGTGCATTTGAAGCACCATCAAAGTACAGGGTCCATCGGGATCCTTGTTCAGGTCCGTCATACGGTCTATTACCTTCAATTTTGTCCAATGTCATGATGTCCTCGTCAGGGAAGTCGAATCTCATAGATTGGTAATCTTTGACGGCTTGATGAGCTAGATGGTCAGCTAGTACATTCCCTTTTATAGCTTTTTGGGTAGTATACTTGATATCATACTCAGTCAGGATCATTTGCCATCTAACGATTCTTCCAGATAAAGCAGCCTTCTCGAAGATATACTTGATCGGATCCATTTTGGAAATCAGCAAAGTGGTGTGAGTCAACATATACTGCCTTAGTCGGCGAGCAGCCCATACCAAAGCGCAACAAGTTTTCTCGAGCAGTGAGTAACGAGTCTCACAGTCGGTAAACTTTTTGCTAAGGTAATAAATGGCATGCTCTTTTCGGCCAGACTCTTCATGTTGGCCCAACACGCATCCCATTGAGTTATCCCAAACAGTCAGATACATGATTAACGGCCTTCCTTCGACGGGTGGCATCAAAATATGAGGTTCTAGTAAATACTCCTTGATCTTATCAAAAGAAACTTGACAATCATTGTTCCATTCAACCACCTGATCTTTCTTCAACAGCTTGAAGATTGGCTCACAGGTAGATGTCAGGTGAGAGATGAACCTCGCAATATAGTTAAAGCGTCCCAAGAATCCTCTAACCTCCTTTTCAGTACGGGGAGCAGGCATTTCTTGTATAGCCTTTACTTTAGCTGGATCGACCTCAATACCTTTGTTGCTGACAATAAATCCCAAAAGTTTACCAGACCTAACTCCAAAAGTGCACTTGCTTAGGTTCAGTCTGAGTTTATACTCCTTCAACCTGGCAAACAGCTTTTGCAAATGACCAAGGTGTTCTTCTTTTGTCTGTGATCGAGCTATCATGTCGTCTACGTAAAATTCGATCTCATGATGTATCATATCATGAAAAAAAGCTACCATGGCGCGTTGATAGGTTTCCCCTGCATTCTTCAGTCCGAAAGGCATCACTTTGTAACAGAAGGTACCCCATTGCGTGACAAAGGTAGTTTTCTCCATGTCCTCCGGGGCCATTTTGATCTGGTTATATCCCGAGAATCCATCCATGAAGAAAAATACCTTGTGTTGAGTTGTGTTGTCAACCAGGATATCGATATGTGGCATTGGAAAATCATCTTTAGGGCTAGCCCTGTTCAAATCCCGATAGTCCACACACATTCTGACTTTGCCGTCCTTCTTAGGCACATGCACAATGTTAGCAACCCATTGTGGATAGGAAGTAACAGCCAGAAAGACAATGTTGAATTGCTTCATTACCTCAGCTTTGATCTTCTCAGACATGTTAGGCCTCATCCGACAGACCTTTTGTTTGATCGGTGGACAATCTTCTCTTGTAGGGAGACGGTGAACCACGATATCTGTGTCTAGTCCCGGCATGTCTTCATAATACCAGGAGAAGATTTCAACATATTCGTTCAACAAATGCATTAAGCGCTCCTTGACACTCGGTTCTAGGTTGGCACCCACTTTTACTTCTTTCCTGTCTTCCTCTGTCCCCAAGTTGATGGTTTCTAGCAACTCTTCATGAGGCAGAATAGCCCTCTCTTCTTGTTGTAAAAGTCTGGCTAACTCTCCCGGCACTTCACAATCTTCGTCAACTTCGTACTCAGCATGATTGACCAAATCTTCAGAGTTATCGAAGGCTAAAGCAGAATAGTCACCCACGGAATCCGGAGTGGATGGGTACCTGCATTTGTGAGTGTGTGTGTGTGTGTAAGGGATAACCATCCTTAAACAAACAAAAATGCAAAAGGAAAGAAAATGAACACAACAGTTTATAGATGAAAAACGTACAATGATTCATTAAAACATGGCATATGATAATGAAGAAAATCAAACCCTTACAAATGGACCTACATGCCCCGAGCAAGGCATGAGGTGAAAATAGTGTACGAATTGTTTTAGTTATTACAGACCATAAATGGGAAATTGTTCAAAGATAAAATTATTGGTTGATAAAGGTGATGGGAATGAAATCCTTTGCTTCCCAGTTTCTTAAACCCCCTTCGACGGTCGAAAATATCCAATCTTCAAAGTGGCTCTCTTCATCTTCATCTTCTACAACATTGATTCCATGGTGAGAGATCTTGATGGGTGGTCCTCCAGCCTTGGAGCGACGCATAGCCTTTTGTCCTGCAGTAGTGAATCCTAACCCAAACATGTCCTTCTTATGGGGAAAGTCAGGCAATTGTCCCCATACTATACTCTTCCCTTCTTTAATTACAACCTCTGCGTCCTTGAGAGATGCCATCCTAGATACATGCTTGGGAACGATAGGCACCTCAACCATTGTCTTCGCAACTGCTACTCAGGAGAAACTTCCTCAAAATGTTGGAAAGGCGTTTCGATGAACTCGCCATCCAACTCCACATAGCGGAAGGAATTGAGATGACTTATCATGTACTCTTCCTCGCCGTGCACCGTTATAATCTTACCCTTAAAAGGATATTTCAGCATTTGGTGCAAAGAGGAGGTAACTGGCCCAGCATAATGGATCCACGGTCTTCCTAACAAACACGAATATGACGGACGGATGTCCATCATGTAAAAGGTGGATTTGAAAACTTCTGTGCCTGCTTCGATAGGAATGTCAACCTCTCCATGAACCATTCTTTTGGATCCATCAAACGCCCTAACAACGATGTTACTAGGTTTGAGGGTCAATCCTTCGCAGTTCAAACGGTCTAAGGCTTTCTTCGGCAGCACATTCAGGGAAGAACCAGTATCAACTAAGACATGGGCGAGGGTGGTTCCCCTGCACTCAACTGAGACATGTAGTGCATCATTGTGTTTCCTTCCTTTGGGAGTCAAGTAAGCATCAAAAAAGCCAAGGCCATTATAAGCAGTAAGACTGGCCACACACTCCTGAAACTGGCCAGCCGAAGTCTCTTGGGGTACATGTGCCGCCTTCAAAAATTTGATCAGGGCCTTAGCATGGGCCTCAGAGCAGAGTAGAAGAGCCAACATTGAAATTTTAGAAGGGGCCTTCCCTAACTGTTCCACGACGTCGTAGTCACTCTTTCTGATTATTTTCAAGATTTCATCCATTTCTTTCTGAGTGGTTTGGGGGATAACCACAGCATGAGCCTTCATCCTGACAAGCGCTTCCAGTATCCCCTTACCCTTGTCGGTAATATCGGCAGATGGTCTTACTTCAAGAGTATCCAATTCTTCAATCATCGGGCCTTGCACAGATGGCCTAACAGGTACGGAAACTTTCGAGGGTCCGAAAACTGCTCGAGGGGGAGCAATCTCCAGAGAAAAAATCCGGCCGCTGCGGGTTATCTTGCTTGTACCCGCAATGTTCCCTATATCAGGGTTTTCTTCTTCATAAATCTCTTAGACTGCTTCGATTTGTTTGATGCCATGGTAGAAGATTTCTCCTCCATAGTTCCATGGTATCGTTTTGCTTGATTGGTACGGGACAAGTCCCGGCATGGTGATCTTTAATAGTACACATTTAGAGTTGGGCGTAATCCTGACAGGCCTTTTGCAAGCCTTGGGAGGATTGTCGGAAATGGTTATGATTGCAATATCGTTGGTTGAAGTAGCACAAGTATCAGGAGTAACAGGAGTGAAGGTATCAACAGGGGTTTTCTGGAAAAGTATCTCTTGGGTATCCATCAGGCGTTGGACACCTGATTTCAACATTGGGCAGTCAGCTCGTATGTTCAAACAAAAATAACAGTCCTTCCCACAGCCCGGGAATATCCCGGCTCTCATCAACTTCTATTTTATCACTAGCAACAGAGTCAGAAGATCAGCAACATCAGTAACATGAAGGTCCTCCATAACGGCATGAGCATTATGGCCGTGCTTGGGCATCAGAGCAAATATCACATTGGACTTCTCAGGAGCATCAAATTCTACTTCCTTGGCGTCAATTAAGTCCTGGATTTTGTTTTTGAGGGCCCAACAGTCGTTGGTGTCATTCCCTAAACTGTCTGAATGGTAGGCTCATTTTGCATTGGGATGATAATATGGAGAAGTGGTGTTTGCATTCTTAGGTGCCTCTCTTAAATTAGCAAGGTTTAATTTCAGGAGATGTGGAAGGATCTGAGCGGGTGTCATATTTATTGGGGTAAATTGCCGTGGTGGCCTTTGCTGATAGGTTCAGGGCTGATCATTCCTCGGTTGACTGGTTCTAGGCCGGTCTGATGCGGACTTCTATATTAATACGGCCCTCACTGTTGGCCGACGTTCCTCTGTTTCCCGATTTCTCTGGGTGTAAACAACAGAACTCTCCTTCTTAGTCGGGAAGGTCTTCTTCATAGCGGTGGACGCGGAGGCATCCTTTTGAATCTTTCCACATTTAATACCGGCCTCGACCCTTTCGCCGGTCAAAATTAGTTCAGTAAATCCCGCGGAAGAACTCCCGGTTAGATGATTGAAAAAGGGGCCAGACAGGGTCCCCAGAAACATGTCAACTAACTCTCTATCTGACAACGGTGGCTGCACCCTTCCAGCCAGATCACGCCACTTCTGGGCATACTCTTTAAACCCTTCATTGGAAACCATTCCCATACTTTGTAACTGAGTACGAGTTGGCGCCAAATCAGAATTGTATTGATATTGACGATAAAAAGCCGCAACTAAGTCTTCCCAATTATGAACCTCTGATCTCTCGACCTGATAGAACCAGTCCAACTGCGTGCCAGACAACCTGTCTTGGAAAAAGTGTACCCAGAGGTCTTTATCAGATGAGTGGGGTTGGATCTTTATGACATACGACCTCAGGTGCATCTTTGGGAAAGACAGACCGTCGTACTTAGCAAATGTCGGCACCTTGAATTTGGGAGGGATAACGATCCCAACTACCAGCCCTAGCTCTTCAAAATCCAGACCGGGTACCCTCTGCAACTCCATGGCTACCAGTATATCCTCAAGATTCTTATATTTATCATCCGCTGGAGGATATTATTGTTCGGAGTAGTCTTCGTCTTCTTTCTCCTCTTCCTCTTCAACCTCAGATTCAGAAGGTACAGCAGCCCCTTTCCCTTTTCCATCCCCTTCGTCAGATGATGGGGGCTGTATTATCTGTAACGTATAGCCTAAATATAGTACTGCAAGTGTACAGCCTATCGAAGTAATATATAAGATTATCGAACCACAGAGACCAATTGTCAATCTATCAACTCTATTGCTAAGGTGCTTATCTAAGGCGAATAAGGATATTGATGTGAGTGCAGTGCACAAAGTAAATATGCGAGGGAAATAACAGTTTAAAAGACAGGTTGGAATGTAAATCATGTAATCAGATATTGGTCCGGTCATGCGTAGGTGAACCTACTTATGGGGCAGTATTTTCTATTGATAGCAAAGAATCAGTTTAACGGGAACTTGTAGCTTTTGACTACTAAGAACCGAGTTTACTCTTTAAATTAAATTCCTTTATTGTCACATATAAAGGGTGCCTTCCGCGTTAAAGAGGTAAACCTATTTTTAAGAAATTGATAGTTTTGACTTAATAGAAAAGTGATCTTACTCGGAAAGATTAACTTAAAGAGACTTTTGGCTTTTGGCCAAGAGTCAGATTTTAAACCTACAAACGCGTCCGAAAATAGTTTCAAAATCGTTTTCTAAAAAGGGTCAATGATTCCTATTTAACCAATCAACGGCTGTCGCTCTTTTTGTTTGGTTAAATAATAATCAAGTCGTATCATCAGTTTGGACGGCTTTCGATCTTACCCAATTAAACATTTAAACACAATCGACTTAAGTTAGAAGCAAAACATCCCCAGAGTATTTTCACTAGCATGATAATTGGAACACAACCACGATGACAATCATTACATCCTAACCTTTATAGTTTAGCCAGACATAATAAGTGCGAGTCTATAAAACGTGTAGACTATGGTAAGAGCATTTAAAGTCTATAAAACGTGTAGACTATGGTAAGAGCATTTAAAGTCTATAAAACGTGTAGACTATGGTAAGAGCATTTAAAGTCTATAAAACGTGTAGACTATGGTAAGAGCATTTAAAGTCTATAAAACGTGTAGACTATGGTAAGAGCATTTAAAGTCTATAAAACGTGTAGACTATGATAAGAGCAATTAAATAAAGAAATGCAATAAATTAGAACCTTGCTCCGGTCGGAGACTTGAATCTGATACAAATCTACGGAAAAGTAAGGCCGGTATGATGAACTTCAACCAAAGTGCTCCAAGACTCGATTACAACTCAATCTACACCGCAATAACTCCCCGATGTGAAGAGATTATTACTTTACAGAAACTGATAGTATATGGCTTAAGATTGTACTAAGCTTGGATGAAAATAAAGAATGAGAATCGAAAGCTATTTATAGAGGAACTTTGAAGTGCGTAAGGACCAGTATGCCCCTTAACTTCCTTTGAGCGGGAACCATTTTGTGAAGGCCGCGGGCGCGGTGAGGGTGGCCGCGGGCGCGGCGCCTGGAACCGCCACATCATGGGAACGTGGCAGTTGATCTCTGGGTGAAAGTGGGCCACGTCATCGCGTTTCCTGTAGCCAGCGCGGTGCTGAACGCCATAAGTGCAAAATATCTTGAAAAACCCTAATTTCTTGGCGTTTTGGCTCGTTTCTTCACAGAAGGCTCTGAAATGACAAGGATCCTGAAAACAAAGGAAAAAGGAACATAATACGAGAAAATGACAATAAAAACTAAGAAAAACATGTGATATTTGAGTCAGAAACATAGTGCGATTTAGTGCGATCAAATCCTCCCACGCTTAGACCTTTGCTTGTCCTCAAGCAACGACTCTTAAAAGTAGATGAAAGAAAATTTATGGTGTATACAGGTTTTGGGCAAAGAGGGCTTCTAAGTCCGAGTAAGGGTGTGTTGTCAGGCACTAACTATCTGAATCAAGGGTATCTTAATTACACTACTCGCAGAAATGCGGACATAAACCTCATAAGTATACAGATTGATCCAAATATCCTTACTATGCTAAGACTTCTTTTTGTACGAGGTCCTTTTTCATTCAGGCGCAATCACATTAAGCCCGTTATCCGTACATACTCATGGTGTAGTGACCGGTTAGTGACTCTGATCTCAAGTGATGGGATTCTGGTACAAGAGTTGGTTTAATCCCTTTTTATTTTACCCATTTGCAGTTGCGGGGGATCGGACCGTAGTCCGCCCTACCAAGTTCAGCACCAGATACCTCTGAACCAACTACAACAGATATGCCTTATATATTTTTTTCTTTGTTTTTGTTAGTGTTTACAACTTTCTTGAGTTAAGTAATCTTTGTGAGGATTACCCAACTCGTAGTCGTATTCATACTTTATTTTGTAACTTTTAAGGCAAAAATAGAGATCATCCACTTATATTCATCGATCCCACACTTAGAGCATGCTTAGGCCGGAGCTGACTGCTAAGATAAACTACTTGAAGACCTATTTGTACAGCTTTATTCAAAATCATAGTATATTGGGGAGAAAGGATCTAATCTAAATATTCAAAAAGGCTTATGGTGTAAAAATGATAACGACTTTTTCAAAAAGTGAGTGTCCGAGAAACAGACCCTATCTAGGACCTGTCTCATAGCCCAAATCCTTAAAAACAACCATAAATCTTTGAAAAATAAAAATTTTGTAAGGCTAAAAGGTGGGGGAAATGAAAGGGTACACTACGCAGAAAGACTCGCCTATCACATGCATTTTATTAACTACGAAAAAAAAGGAAAAATGCGGAAGGTAAATAAAAGCAGGAAAAACGGAAAATAAAAGCGAAAAATGGGAAATAAAAGCGATAAATGCTCCTCCCACACTTAAATCAGACATTGTCCTCAATGTTCCAAAATAAGGTAGGAGGAGGTACCTGAAAACACTAGTGGGGGCCACTAGGACCTTCACCGTCCTGGTTGGTACGACCGGAACGGCGGCTACGGCTGCGACGGCGGCTATCTCGGTCCAAAACAAGCTGCTCCAGTCTCTCTGACAAGGCGGCATTTGCCGCTTGTAGCTCTTGGGTCCGACCAATGAGGGTTCCTTGGGTTGCCTCCATCAATTGGAAGTGACGAGCGTTTGTGGTCTGGTGTAGGTGCTGTTCTCTCTGAAAAGCCAGCTGACTTTCCATAATAGTGCGCAGAGAGCTAGCATTTTGTTCTTGGGACGCTTGCATGAAGGCCATGTTGTCGGTCGCCTGTTGCTGCAAGGTAGCAAGGAGGGTGTCCCTCTGGGCCTCTCGGGCCATATGCTCACGCCACATGTCCTCAGTGACATGGAAGCTAGGAGCTGTACCTGCATGTGGGTTAGAGGTTGAAGGTGCCGTGTGTGGAGGTGAAAAATGGGGTGGTTCCTCTGTTTGGAAATCGTACTCATCATCAGTGTTGTTACCCTCATTTAAAGGTAGATTTGGGGGCAACAGACCAATAAAAGCTGGAGCGTTGAGATCGTAGGTCCAGTTACGCTCAAATCGAATATCAGTACGACGGGTGCAAGGCATAACAACACTGGGTACGGCAGCACCTCCAACCATTAGGAAGTAACCACCTTCCTTCCTCGTCTTGCATAAACGCATATCCCTGAAAAATTTAAGATTTGCAATCCGAGGAGGAAGTGGTTCTAGGGTGGCAAGTTCCGTATCCAATCCTATGGCACGGGCAATAGTGGTAATCAGTCCACCAAAGGAAATCGGCCCACCTTTTCTTAAAACATGGTGCATGTGGGCAATCATGAATGGGACGGGATTAACTTTGGTGTCTGTGAGGCAGCTTTGCATGATAATTAATTCTTTAGCATTCACCTTGTTTGGGTTTTCCCGAGCAAAGATGGTGGATGCTAAAAGAAATCTAAAGACACGAAGGGCAGGATTGTGGATGTGAGAAGCAAGAAGGCCATCAAAAGATGTTGCATTTTGTTTAGTAATTCTGGC
Organism: Vicia faba; assembly: GCA_948472305.1. Lineage (NCBI taxonomy): Eukaryota > Viridiplantae > Streptophyta > Magnoliopsida > Fabales > Fabaceae > Vicia > Vicia faba. The sequence continues at coordinate 37,286,212 of OX451741.1, forward strand.
CCAAAATGCTTCAAATGCCCAATCCGTGTCTAAAGGTGCTTCACAAATGGCACCATCCCCATAAGGCAATCCTAACATGGCGGCTAGACCGTCAGTGGAGTAATCATATTCGACATTAAACATTCTAAATTTGACTCCACCTACGGTGCTAGCAGTGTTAGGGGAGACGTTATAAATTAAAGAACTTAAAAACTCGAACGTCAGCCTAGGGTAGGTTGGTGCTTGAGTAGCAAAAATATCATGCATACCTATTTTATCTAGAAGGAAGAATACACTATGGTATATACCTAATGAATATAGACAGTTTTCATCGATATACCTGGTAGAGTGTATTGGTGTTGTCAGCAATTTTTCAAGCCGCTTTAGTTGCCTTTCTCCGGCTTGACCACCACGTAAAATGTAACCGTGATATTCCATAGGATTTTCTTGTGGGTAAAAAGAGAGAAAGAATGGGATGTAGAAGTAATGAAGGTGTGAGGAAGAAAATGATATAGTAGGGGGTATTTATAGGAAGGGAAGAAAGAAAATGGTGGTTGTAAATATTTATGATGAAAATAATGGAAATAAATGTAGTGGGTTGGTATGGGTAATAAAGTGGGTTAAAATTGGAAGAAAATGGGATTGGAAATTGAAAAAGTGGTAAAATGGTGGGAAAAACGAGCTACTAGCCGTTAGGTGACCGTTGCGTCACCGCGGGCGCGACAGGGCCTACCGCGGGCGCGGTGAGGTCGAGGTCAGTTGGGCTGGCCTGGCTTTCTTTCCATTGGGCTTTTTCTTCCTCGCCATTATCTTCAATTTCTGGAGGTGTACCTATTTTTCTTATAAATGTGCATATATGTACGTGAATACATAGACACATGTTTATTTATTTTTATATTAAAACTATGGTGACCTAGAAAAACAAAAACATTAGTAAATAAATAAAACATATGCAGATATATATATATAGATATAGGTACGGTCATTGGGTCATTAAAATAAATATTAACAACTCAGGAAACAGATAATGCAAAAATAAAAATGAGTCTGAAAAGGAAATCAACATAATACTAATAATACTGAAACTAGATGTCTTGTGAACAATAAAGATCTATTGCCAACCGGTAGGATGCTCTGCAGGAGTGCCTGGGCCACGCAGCTCGGTCAGCTGGCGTCGAATCTCTGCCACCTCGTGAGCTAATTCATCTAACTCACCAGCGAAGGTAACATCGTTTACTTCCAACTGCAAATGAAGGTCAGCCACCTCATTGCGGAGAGTGGTTATCTCAGTGCGCATAGCAGTCAATAGAGTGCGAATATCAGGTTCCTGCAAGCTGAGGTTATTAGTAAGAACAGTAGTATGTGTAACCTCGGGTCGGGATGTGTGATCTGGAGCGGAGTCCTCGGAGGCAGGAGTGTATTCTGGAGTGTACTCTTCGGAGGCAGGAGTGTATTCTGGAGTGTACTCTGATATCTCACCCCAACCTTCTACAGAATAGTTCCAATTAGCAGAGTTGGAAACACAAGTCATCTGAGGGTCTGGCATGGTGAAGGTGTAAATTGTCTGGTCATTGATAAGCAATCTGTACCGATATGGGTGGAAAGAGGCCCTCCTCATGAATCCACGATCCATGCAAAAGTCTAAATCTAGAAAAGTATATCCACAGTATGGGGTCAGCTGTGCTATCATACTGTCTAAACCCAAAGCAGAAGCTATCTGTGTCACATTCCCTCCGGAATGAATGAGCCCTACAGCGGATCGAGCAGTCTGCTCGAGGCTCTCTATCAGAAAACCTCCACTAGCTATAGGTCTGGACTGACTAGCACAGTATAAGAAAAGGATCTCCTCAGCGGTGACCAAGTGGTCACAGTAACTCCTCCCAAAGAAAGTGTGGCATAGGATCATCTCGAAGTATCGGAAGGCCGGGTTATGGATCTTCCGGGACAGCTGGGTAGAGGGGTCAAGACTGGCTCTATCAGTAATGTCCTGCCAAAATTTGTCAATGTCTCTGTCCATGTAGCAACTCAATGGGAACTCAGTTATAGCGGTCGGTCCAGTTTGGAAACCAAGCAAATCCCCAAATTCTTTGGTGGTCAGGGTATACTCGGTGCCAAACAATCTGAAACTCAGGCGTCCTCGCTCATCTCCTTCACCTACTCGTGGATTATAGTCCATAGAGCTAAGAAACTCCAGAGTAAGGTTCCTGTATGTTTTGTGGACATCATCGGCATAAGAATCCCAGCTAAGTTGGTTGCATAGATACCGAATACTTGGCTCGATCCCTAGTGCCTCCATGCAGCTCTGATCGGGGTACCTAGTGGGTACCATAGGTCTAGCAGATAAGGTAGCAAATCGGGCCTTTTGCGCTTCATCTCTGAAAATCACAACCATACCATCGGGGTGATGCATCCTGAAAATATAAACACAAGAAATTAGTCCAGATAAAATATATAAATTACTAAAATAAAATAAAATAAAATAAAGAATAAACCATGGGTTGCCTCCCAGGCAGCGCTTGTTTAACGTCGTTTAGCTTGACGATTAGATCTTACTTTATGTGGGTATTGGTGGGTCTATAAGAATATGACTAGAGTAGTCAACAGGCAAATCGCCTCCTTTGTAGAGCTTCAGTCTTTGTCCATTTACCACAAATGGAGCACATGAATTGTTTTTGATTTCTACTGCTCCAGACTTTAGAACTCTTGACACTTCAAATGGACCTGTCCATCTTGAACGAAGCTTACCAGGAAAAAGTCGTAATCTTGAGTTAAATAGGAGAACAGGATCACCAATGTTGAAATCTTTCTTGATGATTTTTTTATCATGCCACATTTTGGTTCTTTCCTTATATATGATGGCATTCTCATAGGAATTCAAGCGAAGCTCTTCTAGCTTGTGAATGTCCAGGATACGTTTTTCTCCGGCTTTCAGGTAATCTAGATTCAAGGATTTAATGGCCCAATAGGCTTTATGTTCTAGTTCGAAGGGTAAATGACAAGACTTTCCATAAACCAATTGATAAGGAGTTGTTCCAATAGGGGTTTTATAAGCCGTTCTATAAGCCCATAAGGCGTCTTTAAGTTTTCCAGACCAGTCTTTTCTGGATAGTGATACGGTTTTTTCTAGGATCTGCTTAATCTCCCTATTCGATACCTCTACTTGGCCACTGGTTTGCGGGTGATATGGTGATGCTACTCTATGTTTTACTCCGTATTTGCTTAGAAGCTTGTCAAATATCTTAGATATAAAATGTGATCCTCCATCACTTATGACTAACCTCGGGGTTCCAAACCTAGGGAAAATAATATTCTTAAACAGTTTGATAACTACCTTGGTATCGTTTGTGGGTGATGCAACAACTTCGATCCACTTTGAGACATAATCGACAGCTACTAGGATATACTTGTTACCCATTGAGGAAGGAAAAGGTCCCATGAAATCTATACCCCAGACATCAAATATTTCCACTTCTTGGATGTTTCTTAAAGGCATTTCATCACGTCTTGAGATGTTCCCAGTGCGTTGGCATCGGTCACATTTTGTAATGTAAGTGTGGACATCGCGCCATACAGTAGGCCAATAAAAACCTGCTTGAAATATTTTGGCGCATGTTTTAGACGTGCTTGCATGTCCACCATAAGGTGAAGCATGACAATGTTTAATGACATTGCCTACTTCTTCCTCCGGCACACATCGTCGGAATATATTATCTATTCCTCTTTTGAATAGGAGGGGTTCATCCCAAAAGAAGTGTTTAACATCTCTGAAAAACTTCTTCTTCTGTTGGTAGCTTAAGTCGGAGGGTATGATATCAGCGGCTAGATAATTTACAATATCTGCGTACCATGGTATTTCGTTCATGGTTGAGATTTCCTCATAAGTCTCTTCTTCAGTCGAGTTTATCCCAGCTATTAATCTTTCATAAGTAGAGTGATCGTCTATAGGTATAAGTTCAGGCTTAAGGTGTTCTAACCTAGAGAGATGATCAGCTACTAAGTTTTCAGCTCCTTTTTTATCCTTAATATCCAAGTCAAATTCTTGGAGTAAAAGTACCCATCTGAGCAATCTAGGCTTAGCATCTTTCTTACTTAACAAGTACCGGATTGCTGCATGATCTGTGTATACTATTATTTTTGCTCCCACCAAATAAGATCGAAATTTATCAATAGCAAAAACTACGGCTAGCAATTCTTTTTCTGTGGTTGTATAATTTAGCTGGGCGGCGTCTAGTGTTCTACTAGCGTAGTAAATTGCATGCAGTTTTTTGTCTTTTCTTTGCCCTAGTACAGCCCCTACAGCGAAATCACTAGCATCGCACATGATTTCAAAGGGTTGTGTCCAATCAGGTGGTCTTATGATAGGTGCTGAAATAAGAGCTTGCTTTAAAACTTCAAAGGCCTCAAGACATTTTTGGTCGAATTCAAACTCGACATCCTTCATCAATAAGTTAGTTAAAGGCTTAGTTATTGCGGAAAAATTCTTGATGAAACGTCGGTAGAACCCGGCATGTCCTAGGAAACTTCTTATTTCCCTAACGGTCTTAGGTGGGTTTAAGTTTTCTATAACTTCTATCTTGGCCTTATCGACTTCTATACCTCTTTCAGAAATAATGTGTCCCAAGACTATCCCTTCACTTACCATAAAGTGGCACTTTTCCCAATTCAACACAAGGTTTACTTCCACACATCTTTTTAAGATTTTCTCCAAGTTCGAGAGGCAGTTTTTGAAATCAAACCCACACACTGAAAAATCGTCCATAAATACTTCCATAATTCCATCTAGGTAGTCTGCGAAAATTGACATCATACAACGTTGGAAAGTGGCAGGTGCATTACAGAGTCCAAAGGGCATTCGTCTATAAGCGAATGTTCCATAAGGGCATGTAAATGTGGTTTTTTCTTGGTCCTCTGGGTGAATAGGGATTTGGAAAAATCCCGAATATCCATCAAGATAGCAGAAACATGAGTGTCTTGCTAGACGTTCAAGCATCTGATCTATAAATGGGAGAGGGAAATGGTTTTTTCTTGTTGCCTTATTCAACCTTCTGTAATCTATACACATTCGCCATCCTCCTTCTGTTCGTTTTGCCACATGCTCACCTTTCTCATTTTTTAGAACAGTGATACCTCCTTTCTTGGGTACCACATGGACTGGGCTTACCCATTCACTGTCCGAAATTTGGTATATGATACCAGCCTCTAATAACTTAAGAACTTCTTTCTTGACTACATCACTCATGATAGGGTTTATTCTTCTTTGATGTTCTCTTGAGGGTTTCGAATCTTTTTCTAGCATAATCCGATGCATGCATACGGATGGGCTTATACCTCTTAAATCTGAAACTTTATACCCTAAAGCTGAGGGATATTTTCGCAAGGTATCTAATAGTTGATTTGTTTCTATTTGGTTTAGAGTGGCGCTAATTATAACAGGTCTACTCATCTCCTCATCCAAAAACTCATATCTTAGATTCTTGGGTAGTTCCTTAAGTTCTATAGTGGGTTTCTCAGTACGCGGCATAAGGTCAGGGGTAAGAGCTAAGCATTCGAAAAGGTTGTCGTCAATGTACGGTTCGATACTCTCAAATCCGTCATCCTCTAAAATAGGGGTTGATAATAATTCGTTTTGTTCGAGCTCATTTACACATTCATCAATGATGTCGATGGCATAACACGCATCTCCTATTACTGGTGCCATTAGAAATTTTGATAAAATGAACTCAATCTTTTCATCTCCTACCTCGAAAGTCAGTTTCCCTTTCTTAACATCTATTATAGCTCCGGCGGTCGATAGGAAAGGTCTTCCTAAGAGGATTGGGATGTCTTCATCTTCTTTGATATCCATTACGACGAAGTCGGTCGGAATGTACAACTGACCAATCTTGACAGGTATGTCTTCTAAAATACCCATGGGATATTTGACAGATCTATCAGCTAGTTGTAAGGACATCTTAGTAGGTTGAAGTTCTCCTAATTTTAACCTCTTACAGACGGCCAGAGGCATCAGACTTACACTTGCTCCTAGGTCTAAAAATGCTTTGTCTATCATATGGTTACCTAGGATGCAAGGGATAGAAAAACTTCCAGGGTCTTTATCTTTCTTGGCGAGTTTATTTTCGGATATAAAATGACATTCTAAAGGCTTGGGATCATCGAGTCGTCGTTTATTGGTCAAAATATCTTTCAGAAACTTAGCATATGATGGTATCTGGGTTATAGCTTCAGTAAAAGGAATCTCAACATGGAGTTTCTCTATTACCTTAATAAACTTTTGGTACTGGTTTTCTACTTTGGTGTTTTTCAGCCTCTGTGGGAATGGAATAGGTGGTTTATAAGGTTGTTGAGTGTTTTTCTCTACTTCTGGTTTTGATTGCTTTCCTGGTTTCTCTGGTTCCTCCACCTGGTCTTTGGGCGTAGCATCTTCTGATGTGCTTAAGTCAGGATTTCTAGGTCCTTCATAAGCGGTTCCACTTCTTAGTGTGATAGAATTTGCTTGGCCTTTTGGATTTGGTTGAGTTTGTCCAGGGAATTGTCCTCCAGGTGCAACTTGTACAGAGGTGTTTTGTGCTACTTGGGAAATCTGAGTCTCAAGCATTTTGGTGTGGGTTATTATCTGGTCAAACTTGGTTGCTAGTTGAGTAACCAGTTCGTTCGTGTGAATATGTTGGTTCATAAACTCCTTATTTTGCTGGGTTTGAGCTTGAATAAAGGTGTCTATGGTTTCTTTAAGGTTTGGTCTTGGGGGTACTATTTGCATAGGTTGGTTTTGTTTTTGCGTTTGGAATCCTTGAGGTCTCGAAGGTCCGGGATTTTGGATAGGGTTGTTGTTTTTGTAAGAGAAATTCGGGTGGTTCCTCCATCCAGGATTGTAGGTATTCGAGACAGGGTTCCCTTGAGTATAGTTAACTTGGTCTGAGCTTGATTCGTTCAAAAGGTTACAGTCAACGGTTTGATGTCCTTGAGCTCCACAGAGTTCGCACTCCGATTGGATTGCTGCTACTGTGGTTGGGTTTTGAGACATGTTCTCGACTCTCAAGGCTAGGGCGTCCATCTTGGCATTGATCATGTCCATGCAACTTACCTCATGCTTTCCTCCATGGCTCTCCTTTTTCTCTACTGTCGCTCGTTCTAATCCCCATTGGGCATGGTTTTGGGCCATGTCCTCTATTAGGGCACAAGCGTCAGGGTAAGGTTTGTTCATCAACGCTCCGCCAGCGGCAGCGTCTATGGACATCTTTGTGTTGTAATGGAGTCCATTATAGAAGGTATGTATGATTAACCATTGCTCTAGGCCATGGTGCGGACAGGCTCTTAAAAGTTCTTTATATCTCTCCCAGGCATCAAAAAGTGATTCGCCTTGGTTTTGGGTGAAACAAGTGATCAGGTTCCTAAGAACAGCGGTCTTGCTTGGTGGAAAATACCTCGCAAGAAAAGCTCTCCTAAGGTCTTCCCAAGTTGTTATTGAGTTAGTTGGAAGGGCGTCTAACCAGTCGTGAGCTTTACCTCTAAGGGAAAAAGGAAATAGTCTTAATCGGATAGCTTCGGGCGTGGCTCCATTTGCCTTAAGGGTGTCAGCTAACTGGATAAATACCTTTAAATGTTGATTCGGGTTCTCGGTAGCGAGACCAGCGAATTGGTTTTGTTGTACTAATTGTAGTAACGAGGGCTTTAGTTCAAAGTTGTTGGTAGTTATAGCAGGGTTTACTATACTAGAACTAGGTTCCTCGTTAGATGGTTGGGCGAATTCCTTGAGCGGTCTTTGGTTACGATCTTCTGCCATAGCTCTTCTTATCTTGCGAATAAAAAGACGGGCACGAGCGTAACGTTCAGGTTCTACTAAAGGATCTATTAGGTTGCCGGTGCTACGATTTCTACGCATCTACCGGCTAGAATAGCCTTAGTCTAAACGGGATAACAATAGGGTACGAAATTTGACGAAGTTGGTCCCCGGCAACGGCGCCAAAAACTTGATGGGGGCTGTATTATCTGTAACGTATAGCCTAAATATAGTACTGCAAGTGTACAGCCTATCGAAGTAATATATAAGATTATCGAACCACAGAGACCAATTGTCAATCTATCAACTCTATTGCTAAGGTGCTTATCTAAGGCGAATAAGGATATTGATGTGAGTGCAGTGCACAAAGTAAATATGCGAGGGAAATAACAGTTTAAAAGACAGGTTGGAATGTAAATCATGTAATCAGATATTGGTCCGGTCATGCGTAGGTGAACCTACTTATGGGGCAGTATTTTCTATTGATAGCAAAGAATCAGTTTAACGGGAACTTGTAGCTTTTGACTACTAAGAACCGAGTTTACTCTTTAAATTAAATTCCTTTATTGTCACATATAAAGGGTGCCTTCCGCGTTAAAGAGGTAAACCTATTTTTAAGAAATTGATAGTTTTGACTTAATAGAAAAGTGATCTTACTCGGAAAGATTAACTTAAAGAGACTTTTGGCTTTTGGCCAAGAGTCAGATTTTAAACCTACAAACGCGTCCGAAAATAGTTTCAAAATCGTTTTCTAAAAAGGGTCAATGATTCCTATTTAACCAATCAACGGCTGTCGCTCTTTTTGTTTGGTTAAATAATAATCAAGTCGTATCATCAGTTTGGACGGCTTTCGATCTTACCCAATTAAACATTTAAACACAATCGACTTAAGTTAGAAGCAAAACATCCCCAGAGTATTTTCACTAGCATGATAATTGGAACACAACCACGATGACAATCATTACATCCTAACCTTTATAGTTTAGCCAGACATAATAAGTGCGAGTCTATAAAACGTGTAGACTATGGTAAGAGCATTTAAAGTCTATAAAACGTGTAGACTATGGTAAGAGCATTTAAAGTCTATAAAACGTGTAGACTATGGTAAGAGCATTTAAAGTCTATAAAACGTGTAGACTATGGTAAGAGCATTTAAAGTCTATAAAACGTGTAGACTATGGTAAGAGCATTTAAAGTCTATAAAACGTGTAGACTATGATAAGAGCAATTAAATAAAGAAATGCAATAAATTAGAACCTTGCTCCGGTCGGAGACTTGAATCTGATACAAATCTACGGAAAAGTAAGGCCGGTATGATGAACTTCAACCAAAGTGCTCCAAGACTCGATTACAACTCAATCTACACCGCAATAACTCCCCGATGTGAAGAGATTATTACTTTACAGAAACTGATAGTATATGGCTTAAGATTGTACTAAGCTTGGATGAAAATAAAGAATGAGAATCGAAAGCTATTTATAGAGGAACTTTGAAGTGCGTAAGGACCAGTATGCCCCTTAACTTCCTTTGAGCGGGAACCATTTTGTGAAGGCCGCGGGCGCGGTGAGGGTGGCCGCGGGCGCGGCGCCTGGAACCGCCACATCATGGGAACGTGGCAGTTGATCTCTGGGTGAAAGTGGGCCACGTCATCGCGTTTCCTGTAGCCAGCGCGGTGCTGAACGCCATAAGTGCAAAATATCTTGAAAAACCCTAATTTCTTGGCGTTTTGGCTCGTTTCTTCACAGAAGGCTCTGAAATGACAAGGATCCTGAAAACAAAGGAAAAAGGAACATAATACGAGAAAATGACAATAAAAACTAAGAAAAACATGTGATATTTGAGTCAGAAACATAGTGCGATTTAGTGCGATCATCAGACGTTAAGGGGAACTCAAGAACCTTTCTGGAATTTCTTTCAAACCTTCTTCTAAAAGTGGCTACCCCGGGCCTCTTCTTATTTTTCTCTTTATTCTTCCCTAACAGAGCTTTCAGATCCTCTTGATCCTTTGCTAAGGTCATAAGGAGTTGCTGGAATTGTGAATTTTGTGCCTGCAGATCTTTGACCGTCTGATCCAAATCCATCTTGCTGAAATAAACATCAGAAAGATAAGGAAACCTGGTGTGAAGACCTGTTTATGCATATGATGAATGGTATGTTTTTCATTTAATGCATTCAAGGATTCAGAAATTCAAATTTGTTGCAAACAAAAAGGAACACACGTCATATTAAGAAGAAATTGTTAGTACATAAGTGCCCCATGGGAAAAATATTACAAAATTCTTAATGTAAAAATACATTGCGCATCCTCTTTGGTGCGATGTAAGTGTTGAGAGTTTCCTCCTCATGAAGTCGGCGGGTAAGCTCCAAAACCTTCTTCTCACTGGCATAGAAGTTGGCTTCAAAACTATTCCGTTCTTCCTTGAGTTGGATCCAACTCTTTTGCATTTCTTCCCATGATGTTGGCATGTCAGGATGTAGGATGGTGTATGGAACCTCTCCTTCCATAACAGGATCTTTGATCAAGGGGAGAATATGAGGGTATGTCATCATAAGATTCTGGGCGCGGGTTCGTACCCACTTGAGATAAGGCTCAAGGGGGATGGAATTTTTGTGCCCCAGTGTCTTACTATCCATCTTGTTGGGCATCCTCCAAGCTCTGATAAACCTTTGTCGAAGTCCTTGCGCATCATTGTCGAAGTTAAAAACTAGGTCAGGAATCAGCATGTCATGAGGGCCATCCCTCCGAGAATATCCAAATTGTCTTAGAGCTAAACAGGGGTTGTAGGTAATGCCTCCCCTAATGCCAAGTAGTGGGACATTAGGGAGTTCCCCATAATGATCAATGATGATGACATTTTCTCTGGACCGAGAACACCAATGTACATTAGAATGTGTGATGGTCATCAATCGTTGTGACCACCTTAAACCCTGCTCATTCTTCAAAACTGATTGTGGAAGGTGAGAAATAAACCACCTTTCTAGGAGAGGAGTACAACACATAAGAACACCTCTTTTCCTCATTGTTTGTGTGTAAAATGAGTGTAGGATGTCCCCAAGCAATATCGGTATAGAATTCCTGGATATGAAGATCTTGACAGCATTCACATCTATAAGTTGATCAGGGTTTGGGAACAGGACCAGCCCATAGACAAGGAGTGCCACAATCTCTTCAAAGGCTTGTAGATCAAGAGAATTCCAGCAGTCTTGTGCCTTCTCAAATAGAAACTTTTCCATGAAACCCTTGACACCACTTCTGGTTTCCCAATGCCCATTGATGTCAGATGGTTGCAAGTGTAATGCTTGAGCAACATCTTCAGGCTTTGGTTCTTTTTCTGTACCGTTGTAGGGTAGTTGATGAAGAATATGAATTCTCAGGAGTTGAGAAAATTCCTCCAAAGTAGGCACCAACTGGTAATCAGGGAATGTGAAACAATGGTGTAGGGGGTCAAAGAACTGGAAGAGAACTTTCACCATGTCTTCTTCAATGTTGGTGTTGACCAAGTTGAGGAGTCTACCATGTCTTTCACTGAAGAGAGAATTCTCTGGAATTCTAGAAGTAAGCTCCTTGAGTTGAGGAGGGATTCTCACAAGGTTGACTTGAATTGTTTTCCTGCGAAGAGATTCCATGACCTGCAAAACAAGAACAAAGATGAAGATCCAAACCCTTGAAATGGTTAGTGGATGCATATGATGCTTTATGATGTTCATGATGTATGCACAAGCACATGTACAAGCAAGTCACACAAAACCCTAGTTTCAGGCTTGCATGAGGTTTCATAGGTAAGTACCCTCTTGAGTTTAGTTGGCTCAAACCTGTCCTATAAATAGTAACCGGGTTCTAAGGAGCTCAATATCATTGGATTGTTTTCTATGTTCATTGTTTTGGTTTAGCCACTTAACTAGCGACCAAAATATTTCAAGAAAACAACCCTTAATGAGTGTAGTATCGAGTATCTACCAACTTCGGACTGCACCAAAGCCGGTCATCTCATTACCCCTAATAAAAGGCCAAGATGGTCAAGTAAGGTTCTAAGAGTTCATTAGTGCTTCATGATATCACTCAGCGGCCCCATATTCTCTTTGATTGACTCAAACGCTACCGGTACTCACAAATACGTCGCACTAATATAGCTATTGCTTCAACCATGTCGGTATACCCCGCACAGTTTCCACAACGTATTGCTATTTACCTATGAATGATTCCCAAATTAGGGTAGAGGATTTCAAGCCCAAACAAGAGAACCATATGTAAAGCAATCAAAGTAAACAATAATCATGCAAAGGGTGATCTAAGACCTAAGTTTACTACACTTTTAGAAATATCCCCAACAGAGTCGCCAGTTCTGTGATATGGTGGGAGAACTGACTTGGGATTTTGCGTTTGTTTTCGCACTTGTTCGGTTTAGAAAGAGTCGCCATCGACTTTTATTTTATCTTATGGAAAGGTCAAAAAGCACAGGAAAGACCTTTGAGATGTTTTCTTGGGTTCGGGGAGTAGATTATAGAAAGGGAAGGTATTAGCACCCTTTATATCCATGGTTATCCATGGGCTCTTAGTTACTTGCTTAGATCACTTGTCTTTGCTTTTCAATTGTTTGAAATGGTACTTTGTGTGTGTGGTTTTGAAAATGCTTTGAAAAAGATGCCTTGTCTAGGCAACCTTTGTAATGATTCTTGTTTGAATATATACAAAGGTGTGTGTCTTTTTGAAAAGATAATTCAAAGTTTTGAAAGTTGTTTTTGAAGTTGTGTTGTGAGGTGTGTTTGAAAAATGGCAAGGATGTTTTGCAAGTTTTTGATCAAGTAACTAAGAGTTGTCTACCCTATTTTACTCAAAGATCTTTCTCATGTTTTTAACCCTTTTTAACAGTGTTATTTCACCATTGTATTTGATGAACAACCTTGTGTTAGGATATTAAACGGGACAGGCGTGGGTCATTGTATAGACCATGATAGCAATAGTGTCAAGTATTTTTTGGCAATTTTCTTGAGGGACTTGATCATTTTTTTAGGCAACTCAGATAGCGTCATCGAGGGACTATGATCTTTTGTTTTGTTTTTGTTTTGCCAAAGTACTTGACATGCATACCATGGCCCATTTTTGAAGGCAACAAGTGGATTGTAATCCTAGGGGTGCAAGTGTGCATTGTGTTTGTTTTTCATGCATTTTTATCTTGGATTAGGTCAAACTATTTGTTAATTTGATTTTGCATACAAAACCCTAGGTCTAATCATGGCATAATTGAAAGCATTTAAAGGTGCGAGAATTTAAATTCTACACTATTACAACATGATATAGGGAGGGGGGGTACAAATTTGAATTGGGGATTATTTTGCAAGAAATTAAATCCTAAATTATTACAACCAAATTGAATGTATAAGGCATAACAAATAAAGGTGCAATATTTAAATAAATACAATAAATAAATATCAAATAAAATGTAATATGCAAAAAAAGTTTTTTATGTATGTAAAAAGTATTCTTTATGTGAAATGTAAATAAATAAAAAGTCAATTTTAATTATTTTTGTTTTTAGGGCAAAAACCCTAATTTCTAAAATAAATAGTATTATTTTTTATTTATATACAATAATGTATCAATTTGTACAAAAAATAAAAGTATATTGAAAAAAAGGTATTTTTAGTATAAAATATTAATAAAAATAAAAATGTATTATTTTTGTGTTTTTTGTTCTTATTATTTAATAAAATATATTATATATGTATATATATGTATTAAATATATTAAGTGTGTATAAAAATAAAATAAATTATTTACAAAAATGTATATATTTCAAGAAAATATTTTAAAATGTATATAAAAATAATAAATAAAAATAAAAGTGTTTTTTTACATTGTTTTTAAATTTAAACAAAATGAATATAAAGTATTTAATGTATTAATACTAGAAATAATTAAAATAAATACCAAATAAATACAAAAATTTATGAAAATATTTTTTAAGTATTTTTTATATTAGAAAATAAAATATCAAAATCAGAAATGAAATAAAAATGCAAAAATGACAAATATACAAGAAATGGGCCAAGGAGGTGTAAAAAGAAAAGAGGGGGGTGCCAAAAGTAAGCATGTACAGGCCCAACCCAGAAACAACTTCATCTTCTTCCTTTGAACAGAAACGCGCGCTCTATGTACAAAATTCTATCTCCTGATTCTGTGCTTTTTTGACAAAACTCATAACATGAAACTTGTAGAGCATCAAACAACGAATCTAACCATATAAAAAACTTAAGCTAACTCTCAAAGACCAGAGAGAATTTCTCTGGCCCTAATTCTTAACCTATTTTTTTCAGAAAGTTCATGAACAAAATTCTCCTAGCACGATTAATATAAATGAAAACTAAGCTCATGTATGGTTTCAGGGCTATGAATACAACATCTTTCATTCACAAACCTAAGTCTAAATATTCCTAAATAGAGAGATATAAGTTCATCAAATACCTGTTTCAGTTGAGCTCGAGCTGGACAATGCAGCAACTTCCATGGGTGCTTGAGGTTCTTTTGAGCTTGCCTGATGTCCACTGAAGCTTTCCCAATGCTTGGCTTGTTTTGAAGTAGCCTGAATCGTGCTACAGAACTCAACCTGCAAAGCTTCCAAACAAAAATGGAAATGTGTGTTAATGGTGTTACAGCTGGCAATGGAGGTCTGGAATAGTTCAGGGGAGTTGAATGGAAGGTATTGGAATAATTTTGAGGCCAAACGCACGAGGCAAAGTGGAGATGGAGGTGATTCTGCAAGGCTTGCCCTGTTTTGCAGAAAAATGGTGATTTTGTGTACAAGGAGGTTTAAGGGGTCAAGGGCTCGTGCTTCTGACTTGTGAGGATATCAAAAACTTGTTTGACAACTTTGTTTTTGTTGGTTTTATCAGATATGAGAGATACAAGCTTTTGGCCCTTTGACTTGTTTTGAAAGCAAAGTTGGAAGTGAAGTGAGATAGGCCTGTACAGGCTATCTCTAAGCATGCACCAACTTCTTGTACTATGCCTGAGATCGTGGAGCTTGTTTGCTGCAAAGGAAGAAAGTCCAAGGCTCAAGAAAAAGCAATTTGACATAAAGTGCCCTTTATGAAAATGGAAGTGTGGCCTTTATGCTTAAAATGGCAATGTTCATTGTACAAAGCTCTCTTGATCAGAACAATGCCAATATCCAATGTATTTGCATTCAATTTTGGAGTGTAAATTAGTTTAGAGGCCTGTAATCATGTACTAAGCTAGTTTGGTCAAATTTGCAACTTGGTATGAACATGTATTGGCCATGGTTTCAAAGTGAGTTTTTGCCAACTTCAAGCATTCGATTCTCCCTAACCACAAAGGTGTTTGAGGAGTTCTTGGACAATTTGGAAAGCTTGCAAAATTTAATATAATCCATCTTTGAAATGCAACTTGAAACTCCAAGTGGAACTATGTGAAAAATGGCCAAGAAGATGGGTCAAAATCCTGCCTAAACTAGGGCAAAATTTCTCTAAGTTAAAAGTTTTAGGTACCCCTGTTCCAAAAATCATAACTTGAGATCCAATCTTCTTTGGAGAAAACTTTGTGAATAAAAGTTTTAGACTTTGTGATGTACTACAACTTTCATGTTGTAAGTTTTGTTTGAATCCATTTGCATCTTGGTGAAAGAATGGGACAAAGTTAGGAAAAAATAAGAAAATTTTATAACTTAGAAAAATTCTAAGTTATGAAAATTTTCCATTTTAAACCCTAATTTGCATTTTTGGGTTTCTTGATGAACAAGTTTCATAATTTGGCATGTCTTGATGAAAAATGACCCTTGACACTTGATTTTGACCAAAAAGTCAAAGTTTGACTTTTTAGTGTACAGTCAAATTTTGATCAGTTGACTGAAAAATTCATCTGCCAATCCTATGCATTTGGGATCTTTTGAACTTGTTGAATGGGTAAAGACAATGTGATTGAGTCCTTGAGTCCATGGTTGAGCTTTATTTTCCATTGGCTAGGTCAAACAGTCAAAAATTGCCTTTGTACAATCAAAACACTAAAAATGACCATTTTGCCCTTTTGGTGATCTGATCAAATTTCTTGTGGAATTGTGATCCAAACTTGATCAAATGGTTGATATGAGTTCATAATGTTGATGTGGGTCAAAATTCATGAGGTTTGACTGTCAATTGGCCACAGTTGACTTTTCCCCCAATACAACTGATTTCTAGGTCAACTGTCCAATTGATTGGGCAAAAATTTGAATCAAGGCTTGAAACTTGGTGTGGACAAACTTGTGAGTTCAATATGAAGTATGAAAGTAAATTTGGGCATTGTAGGTTAAAACATCACTGTGCAAACTCAAACCCTAATTTAGGTCAACAGTGCAAGGAGGTGTCTTGAGCAGAGCAAACCCTAGCCTGACCTTGAATTCCAAGAGTCTTGTGATGATGAATGTTGATGAAATGAGAGGGAAAATTTTGGGGTACAACACCTAGGTTCAAGCCTTACACGTCCCAGATCCTCCTCATAACCATCCTATGGTTTTTGGTAAAATTTTGAATCTCAAATCCTCTAAATTATGTAATTTAAATCAGTTTTATGCATGCATTCATATTACTATTGATGTTTTGAGTAGATCTAACGTGTTACATGCGAGCTTAGGTACCTAAATCTAAGAACACCATTCTTAGGGAACTCCTCTACCAGGTCCTGGGTTTGACCCAAGCAGGAAACACATTTTTATTTTTCTAACCTTTGTTTTGCATATCCCACAGGCGCCTGGGCCCTCTTGTCATTGGGCCTGGAGTTTCTGTTTATTCTCACCCCCTAATTATTTTTGCAGCATCTGGGCCCTCTTGCTGATAGGCCTGATACTTCTTTGAAGCGCACCCCCTATTTCATTTTGTTTGCAGGCTCATTTCAATTTTCTTTATTTTGTTTTAATTATCATTTCTGTTTTAATCAATTTTATTTCATTACAACATTAAAATCAAAAAATCATAAAAATATTAGGTTAGTTTTTTTTATAATTAAATTAACTTGGAAAGTTATTTAAATAATAACTTTAACCTTTTATTTAATTTAAAAATAAATAGACCTAGGATTTAATTCATTTAATTTCTTTTATTCATAACAAAAATACAAAAAACTTAGAATTAATTTCTTTTTAAATTTCAATTTTCTTTAATAATTAACTTTTTTTTTCTTTAGATCTAGATTATTTAATTAATTATCAATTAAACATTTTCTTACATAAAACAAAAACAAAAAAAAAGATTTTCTTTCACTTAGGTTTTAGACGTCTTTTCCATTTCGCCCGCGTTTGATGTTTCTACTTTATTTTCATATTAATGTACTTGTTTATGGGATGTAATAGAATTAAACTAGGACTTTACATTTTATTGATTTTATTTCCCCCATTTTGGGACTTGTAATAATCCCCCTCCCCGAAGCCTTGTAATAGTTTAGGATTTACACTTCCTCACTTTAAATTCCCGCACACTATTATCTGTCTAGATGCATGACTAATAGGATTGTATGACAAGAACATAAAACAAAACACTAGCAAACCTAATGCAAAGACAAAAGTAGCTGAATACAAACACAATTGCACATGCGCACCTCTAGGGTACCCCCATTTTAGTTGCCTTTGGAAAACAGTCACATCTCTTAAAACGTGAGAGATTTTAGTGGCTAACTCCGGTTTAAATATCATAAGTCCCTCGATGACCCTCTCGACGTTGCCTCGGTATGATATTAAAACCCTAGGGTAGTTACTAAAGTTTCTTGCCCAGTTGCCTTTATGACTATACAGCGTCCCTTCGATTATCCCTCAAACATCCAACGACTAGGGCTACCTACTCACTAATAGTAGGATATCATTGTCTAAAGGAAAAGAGGAAAAGAACAACCTTTCAAGTAAAGTAGATAGCTCTTAGATGCTTGCTCAAACAATTTTTACACTTACACAAAACTTCTTTCAAAACCATTTTCAAACACTTTGTATACGTTCTCTACCATTCCGAGAAACATTACAAAGTTCGCCGCACTAAGGCGCTTTCAAAATAGATTTCAAAACACACAAAGCACAGTGTACTTCAAAATGAGCTAAGCATCTAAGATCTCGTAGATAACTACAGATGAAAAGGGTGCTAGCACCTTCCCTTTCTATAATCTGCCCCCCTTTACACAAAAAACTCTCGAAGGGTCTTTTTCTGTTCTTTTCACCCTTTCCTTTGTTGGATAAAAGAAAAGTCGGTGGCGACTCTTGCTTACCGCAGCATTTGCGAATAAAAATCGCAAAACCAGTATAACAGTCAGTTCTCCCACCGTATTACAGAACTGGCGACTCTGTTGGGGAATATCTTATAAATTAGGGTTACCTTAGAGTTAGATCATTTTAAATTTTCTTTACATTGTGTGTTTTGTATGCTTTACTTTTGAGTGCTTGTTTGGGCTGTTACTAAAAGATTCTACACCCGGATCTGGGGCACCTTTTTAGGTAAGTAGCAATAAATCATGGAGGATGTATGACATAGACCAATATGGATGAAGTGATAGCTACGTTAGTGTGATACTTTGGCTTGTACTAATGTTCCTTGAGTCAGTCAAGGATAACATTAGGCTTCCTTATAGTGTCATTAAGCTCTAACAGACCTTTAGAACCTTTAATTGACTCCTCCTAAGCCATTAGAAAGTAGTGAGATGGTCGGCTTTGGTTCCGACCGAAGATTGGGTGATACTCGATGCTACATTAATTGAGATTGGAATTTTGGAATATTTTGGCTGCAATACTTTGATGCTTGAGCTAAAACAATGCCTAAAAGAAAGGTCAGTGATATGGGACTCCTTAGAACACAGTTACTATTAATAGGACAGGTTGGGCCAACTGAAACTTCAAGAGGATCTTACCTTTAAAACTCATGCAAGCCTTTAAACCTAAGGCTACTTGTGTGACTTGTTTGCTTTCATTTCCTTGCCGGATTTTATTTGTATTCACTATCTAACGAAGTGAGTTCCTTGCAGGACTTGTTTGTAGTCATTATCCAATAACATGGACTTCTTGCAAGACTCACTTGCCTTCATCACCTTACACTTTTGCTTGATGCATAACATACACATCATATCATCATACCATAACATTTCCTTAACCATTTCAAGGATCTCAATGACCTGTGGTGCAGGTTATGATAAATCAGACGTCTAACAAGGGACAAGGGGATTTATTTTCCTCTAGCCAATGTCGTCAAAAGACCAAAGTACGATGTCTTGAGTCAGAGGCTATGACCCACTCGACATGGTGAGCTTGATTCTCGTAAAATGGCATTCAATGATACAAAGTTATTCAATCAAAGTTGCAGCCGGATTCTAACAGTTTCTTGTGTTTACCCCGCGAGATTCTTGAAAACATCGCATAAACATGTCATACATATCATTACAGGTATTTCAAGGACATGTTTCTTATCTTTTCGCTTTTTATTTCAGCAAAAAGAAATGGCTCTCGAATAGAATATTAAAGACCTCCAAACACAGAATACTCAATTCCAACAGATGTTCCTGGTTCTGGCTAAGGGACAAGAGAACCTGAAGGCTCTCATTCTCAAAGACAAGATGAAAAAGGCCAAGAAACCAGTGGGTGTCCTGAATATGGGAAGGAAACTCAGATGATCAACCAAGCGAGCTATAGAATTCACAACTTCGTCAAACGAGGGAGACAATTAGGAAGAGAAGCCAAAAGAAGAAGACCACATCCCAGAGACTGATGACGAAGAGGCTGATTACACATAAGAACAATATCCTCCTACTGATGACAAATACAAGCAGCTGGAGGATTGTCTCAATGCCATGGAAATTCAGAGGGTACCTGGTCTGGTTTTTGAAGAATTATGGCTGGTTTCTGGAGTGGTCATCCCACCAAAGTTAAAGGTTCCCACGTTTGCTAAATATGATAGGGTTTCATGTCCTAAACTGCATCTGAGGTCTTATGTCAGGAAGATCCAACCTCACACCGCTGATAGGAATTTGTGGGTGCATTTCTTCCAAGAAAGTTTATCGGGGACTCAATTGGAATGGTTCTATCAGCTGGAGGGAACCAACATCCGCACCTGGGAGGATCTGGCCGCTACTTTCTACAAGCAGTACCAATACAATGCTGACCTCGCTCCAACCTGTACTCAACTTCAAAGCATGTCTATGGGTTATAGCGAGGGCTTCAAAGATTATGCCCAAAAATGGAGAGATTTTGCAGGAAGAGTCCAACCTCCTTTGTCTAATAAAGAGCTGGTAGATATGTTCTTGGGTACATTTCCTGGTCCATTTTTCAACCATTTGATCAGAAGCTCTTTGTCTAGGTTCACCAAGCTGATATTGATAGGTGAAAGAGTAGAAGCTAGAATCAGAAGTGGGAAAATTCAAGTGGCTGTGTCTTCAAATGCTGTGAAGAAGCCTTTCAACGGGAAGAAAGAGGCTAATGCTATGTACGGCCAGAAGGGTCATGGTAAAGAAGATCATCATAAAGCTGTGTAGGTAGTTATGATTTCCAATCCTACACCAGTGTGACAACAACAACGGGGTAATCAGTGAAGGTAAGACGAGTCCAAGAGACAGTTTACCAAAATCAACATGCCATTGTCTCAAGCATTGCAACACATGTTTAGGATGAATCCTTTTACGTTGATAAAACTTCATCCAAACCCCAAAAATTCTTCTCCAAACTACAATCCTCATACAAGGCGTGCCTATCATTCTAGCAGTCCCGAACATGATACTAACGATTGTTGGGCGCTGAAATACAAGATTAAAAATATGATTAACGCCAAGGAGATGAATTCGATCGTCCTGAGACTCCCAACATGATCACTGCTCCCATGCCGAATTATGGCCAAGATTGAGAGCATTTATTTCATTTGAATTCTCAAATTGTAATTTATTTTGATTGTTCGAACACTTATTTTATATCAAACTTTGGTATTCCATTAATTCATTGCATATGTTTGTCTTGAATTAATCCATTCATTTTCACTGTACTGAAACTATGCTTTTACTTCCTTTTTGTGATATTCGACTCTCGATTAAAAGTTGTAAGCCTTTAGAGGGAGGATGACGAAAATGATACCATAATCTCATACATTATACTTTTGAACAGACCCTACTGATGATGTACAGGCGTTCTTTCAAATCCTAAACAATGGAATTATAAGGAATATAATCCCTAGTAAACCCCTTTGAGCCTAAGAAGTAGGAGTTTTCTTTTTCACACAAATTGAAACCTTTAATCATAACCTGGGGTAGGGTAGTTTCTCAGTTAATTCAATGGTGCATTCAATCGCAAACTTTCCCTTCGTACATGACGAGTAGTGTTAGAGGTATCCTTCCAAAAACAAAAGATGGTGATGGTTCCACATAATCATTAAAACAGACAGTCATTATCTCTCCAAAGAAAAGCCCGCTAAGTCAAAACCTATGAAGGAGACTTAAGAAAAAAAACTGGGGCATCCGCTGACTGTAATCACAAAAGAAACAGTTTAGGAAAAAGGTAGGGATGATAAAATAAAAAAATGAGGTCTCTACAAATCCTCAACAAAAAGAAAAGGTTTTAAAAATGACTGCCTTCTCAAATAAACTTTCAGTATCCGAACCATCACCGGAGTATCAGGGCCAAGATTCCATAACTCAATTGGGATCTAAACACACAGTTAGTTGAGTATAGGACTGAAGAACATGACGAAGAATGGGTGGGTACAAATAAATTTCGAGCCTTTATCCTTTGTTTCTTAAACCATGAACTAGACCACATTACAACCCTTAAAAGTTCTAACTGAAGCATAGGTTAGTTCAAAAGCATACTGTTACAAAAAGGTATGTTACAAAAAGGTATCCTGACTCCTGTAAGGTTTACTATAAATCTTGAGTTGAACTCATATTCTTACAAAATTCTGTTTTTTTACTAAAAATTCATTTTCAAAACTTCAAGACAGACATAAGCTTTGCATTTTTAAATGCCATTGTTTGCATATGAATAATTGTTTGACAACATAGAAATTCTCACGAAGGATATTCAATGAATGAAAATCCTCTCAATGAACAGAATCACCTCAAATGGAAAAACATTTCCAATAACAGGCCTTTCATAATCAAGGGGCACGACATGGTGTCTAACTGATCTGGGGGAAGTCGAGTCAAGATTCAAGGAATTTCTCAAAAGTTCCAAAGAGCCAGGGGAAGACCTCCATCTGAATCACTTGGGGCATTGAACATGAGTTCCAGCAAAGGGTCACGTGCGATCAAGAAAATATCTTCTAGAAGTGTTACAACACCTACTACTATGGATAATGACCATTCTCCGTACCCTGTGAACACGGACATAGCCAGAAAACACTACGCATGAAAAAAAAGACCCGCTAGGTTGACTGGCCTAGGCAAAAATAAGGGCATCCCGGCGAACCAAAGGAGTTTGGGCAAAAATTAGGGATATATAAAGGGTATCCCAGTGGACTGAAAATCTGAAAGGACAGTCCAGGCAAAAGTTAGGGATTAAAGCATACGAATATGTCCCGTCATCTCGTCACTTGTCTATCAGTAGAAGGCTTATCACCCTGATCAAAATTTACTCAAGACTCCAGGAGTTGGGATAATATTCAAACCATCCACAAAATCCCCACAGAGTAACCACCCCTAGGGGACTATCTTCACTCAGTTCGTCATTAGTAAGGATATGTTCCCCAGTAGGTATGGAGACAGATAGGTCCTCCCGCAAAGTCAATGTCATGTCTTCAGTATATAACCTAACAATTTCAGACACTCCAACATCTTTTTAATAGATCAAAAGCTTCAATCATCTGCCCAACATCTTGGAGATTTCTTCGACTTGGTTCATAAACTTCTTGGGTTCCCCAACAGGGCTTCATAAAAATCCCCAAGCAGTTTACAGAGTTTTCTTTCCCTAGTTGATTTTATTTCTCTAGCCACAGAAGTTCATCTCCTAGCAATTCAACTTCAACAAATATTGAAGAATCACATTCTTCATCCCCAACAGCAGTCAATGATCTATCTTCTCTTAGGACAACGACACCACAAAGAGCAATTGATACGATCACATATTACAATCATACAACATTTACAATACATCGTAGCATATGCATAACTGAAACGCATATAACATTCTCATTTATTTTGAGTGCATCATGCAATTCATACAGCATGACATCACATGCAACTGCCTTTACCTTTTTAGGTTGAACTCACAGACAGACGAATACTATCAACTTATGAATAGTAGTACAAAGATTAATCCCCAAAACCAGATGGGGAAACTATCTACACGACCAAGTGGTATGAACTCCCGGAGCAGGACGAGTTTACCAACAAATACAGCGGGCCACAAATTAATTCCTATAACCATACGCGGAAGCTATCTATGTGACTAGCCAAAAACAAGCCATATATTAATGCCCGAAACTAGACAAGGCAACTATCTCAACAACCAACAAAAATAGTTCCAGATTAATTCTTGAAACCAGACAGGGCAACTATCTGCGAACAACTGATTAGAGATTAATTCCTGAAACAAGACAGGGCAACTATCTGAATAACCAACAAAAGAAATTCCAGATTAATTCCTGAAACCAGACAGGACAATTATCTGTGAACAGCTGATGAAGATCAATTCCTGAAACAAGACAGGGTGACTATCTACATGACTAGACGAAGCAATCTTACACCGGTTCCTTCTCATAATCTCCAGATGTAGCTTTACACGGGCTCTTCCTGAAGCAATCTTACACGAGTTCCTTCTCATAATCTCCAGATGCATCTTTACACGGGCTCATCCTGAAACAATTTTACACGAATTCCTTCTCATCCTGAAATGCAACTTTACACTGGCTCATCCTGAAGCAATCTGACATGGATTCCTTCTCATCCTGAAATGCAGCTTTACACGAGCTCATCCTGAAGCAATCTTACACAGATTCCTTCTCCTCTTGAAATGCAGCTTTACACGGGCTCTTCCTGAAGAAATCTTTCACGGGTTCCCTCTAATAACCTTTCAGATGCAGCTTTACACGGGCTCATCCTGAAGCAATCTTAAATGGATTCCTTCTCCTCCTAAAATACAGCTTTACACGGGCTCTTCCTGAAGCAATCTTACATGGGTTCCCTCTAATAAAACTTCAGATGCAGCTTCACACAGGCTCATCCTGAAGCGATCTTACACAAGTTCCTACTATGACATTTTCATATGTAGTCTAACACGGGCTCATCCTGAAGAAATATTACACAAGTTCCTACTAAGACATTTCCATGGGTAGTCTAACACAGGCTCATCCTAAAGCAGCCTTACACGATTTCCTTCTAATATATTTCTGGACGCGGCTTGACACAGGCTCTTTCCAGCGTTTCATTCAGATAAAACTAGACGCAGGTTCATTCTGATACTCCTATCAACAGTTACTTTGGATGGAATCTTTAAGCCCATCTCCGACTACTATCCGTCATCTTCTCCAACTGGCATATGTAAGGCCATTCCTGATATCATCAACCAACAATGTTACTTCATGTATATGCAAGTGCAAATTTCTGGGCACTCTAGTGTTCAATCATCTTCCACCTTCAGATTACGAAAGGCAGACGAGCCAATCTAAATCCTCAGGTTTAAGAAGATTGAACATGGGCAGCTGTTGTATCCCAAAACTTTCCCTCCCATTTTACTCAAGACATGTTCATTAAGGTCTTCAATTTTCAAGGTTGACCAAGAATTAATCAGAAAAATTCTCCTCCTAAGCAACAGTCTTTCAACTAGGGTTTCACTTTTCACCAAGATGTGTGAGCTCCAAATGTATCAAGTGTTTTACATGGTCCTAATATGTCTTCAATATTGTCCATGCCAAATTTCATGCCTTACACTACAAGTTTGCTCAGTCAACTGCTCAAGTGTTTGAAAATTAATTGTATTAGTTCAAAAGTCAACTATGGTCAACATACAGTCAAACTTCAAGATTTTTTATCAATATCAACATTTGGAAGTGATATCCATCATTTGATCAAGGTTTGATCATGATTCCTCAAGGAATTCTCTCAAATCCTCAAGAATCAAAATTGCTAAATTAGGGTTTCGGTAGAAGAAGTCAACGGGACTTTGACCAGGCATAACTTTCACATACTTTATCCATTTTCCCCCAACTAAATCTCATTTTTAAGAGAATCCAATTCCCTACAACTTCTCTTTTATTCTCAAGTTTAAGAAATGCACAATTTGAAAGATACAAGCTCATACATTACAGGTCATTTTAAGAAAGTCAACAAAAGACACTTTTTTACAAGACCATTTACATCAAGATAAAATCTTCAAATGAAAAATTGATTAAAAGAGGGATTAAATTAGACATCTTGGGATTTCCAAAAAGTCCAAGATCGTCATCATTGGATAAAAATTGAGCAAGTTATGGATTGCACAAGTTGGGCAATTTTCAAAGGAAATGCATGAAATCTCAATTGAGCAAATTTGTGATTTTAAGTTATTCGGCCTAAAATTTTGGAGTTAAAATATGTTCATGAGGTGTCCAAGGACCTCTAAATCTATCCATGATTTTTTTTTAATTTGAATTTGTATTCATTTAAATATGAATTAAATCAAATAAAATACAAAGAATAATGGGCCATGACATTTGGGTTTGATTTGATCTATTAGAAGGCCCATATTTTCGTGCAAGATACATCCAAAGGGACCAGATTCATGCAAGTGACCAAAAAGGCAAAGATATCACAAATATGGATATTTTTCATTGTGTTTTATCCTTGTCTCCAAGATGATGAATGCATTGATTCTTTACCATGTTTGTTCACTCTTATATTCCCTCTATAAATACATAACAATGCAAGCTAAGAGGAGCACGGAATTCCTCTTCAAAAAGCTCTCCAAAAGTCTTCTCAAAATTCTAAAAAAAAAATAAAAAAGTTGCAAAATCTGTAACTTCACTTTCAGGCGCTATCAACCCAAACCAAAATCATCAACCCTCTCCGGAGTTTCCCAGGAGTCCTCCAGATCCCAGGTTCAAGCCTTACACGTCCCAGATCCTCCTCATAACCATCCTATGGTTTTTTGTAAAATTTTGAATCTCAAATCCTCTAAATTATGTAATTTAAATCAGTTTCATGCATGCATTCATATTACTATTGATGTTTTATGTAGATCTAACGTGTTACATGCGAGCTTAGGTACCTGAATCCAAGAACACCATTCTTAAGGCACTCCTCTTCCAGGTCTTGGGTTCGACCCAAGCAGGAAACAAATTTTTATTTTTTCTAACCTTTATTTTACAGATCCCACAGGCGCCTGGGCCCTCTTGTCATTGGGCCTGGGGTTTCTGTTTATTCTCACCCCCTAATTATTTTTGCAGTGTATGGGCCCTCTTGCTGATAGGCCCGATACTTCTTTGAAGCGCACCCCCCATTTCATTTTGTTTGCAGGCTCATTTCAATTTTCTTTATTTTGTTTTAATTATCATTTCTCTTTTAACCAATTTTATTTCATTACAACATTAAAATCAAAAAATCATAAAAATATTAGGTTAGTCTTTTTTTAAATTAAATTATCTTGGTAAATTATTTAAAATAATAACTTTTACCTTTTATTTAATTTAAAAATAAATAGACCTGGGATATAATTCATTTAATTTCTTTTATTCATAACAAAAATACAAAAAACTTCGAATTAATTTCTTTTTAAATTTCAATTTTCTTTAATAATTAACTTTTTTTTCTTTAGATATAGATTATTTAATTAATTATCAAATAAATTTTTTTTTATATAAAATAGAAACAAACAAAAAGATTTCCTTTCACTTAGGTTTTAGACGTCTTTTCCATTTCGCGTGTTTGATATTTCTACTTTATTTTCATATTAGTATACTTGCTTATGGGATGTAATAGAATTAAACTAGGACTTTACATTTTATTGCTTTTATTTCCCCCATTTATGGACTTGTAATAATCCCCCTCCCCGAAGCCCTGTAATAGTTTAGGATTTACACTTTTAAACTTTAAATTCCCGCACACTATTAAATGCATAGATGCATGACTAATAGGATTGTATGGTAATAACATAAAACAAAATGCTAGAAAACCTAATGAAAAGACAAAAATAACTGAGTACAAACACAATTGCACATGCGCACCTCTAGGGTACCCCCATTTCGGTTTCCTTCGGATAACAGTCACATCTCTCTAAACGAGAGAGATTTTAGTGGCTACCCTCCAGTTTAAAGATAATAAGTCCCTCGATGACCCCCTCGACGTTGCCTCGGTATGATCTTAAAACCCTAGGGTAGTTAATAAAGTTTCTTGCCCAATTGCCTTTGTGACTATACGACGTCCCTTCGATTGTCCCTCAAACATCCAACGACTAGGGCTACCTACTCACTAATAGTAGGATATCACTGTCTAAAGGAAAATATGAAAAGAACAACCTTTTGAGTAAAGTAGATAGCTATTAGATGCTTGCTCAAACAATTTTTACACTTATACAAAACTTCTTTCAAAATATTTTTCAAACACTTTGTATACGTTCTCTACCATTCTGAGAAACATTACAAAGTTCACCGCACTAAGGCCCTTTCAAAAATACTTTTCAAAACACACAAAGCACAAGGTATTTCAAAATGAGCTAAACATCTAAGAGCCCGTAGATAACTACAGATGGAAAGGGTGCTAACACCTTCCCTTCCATAATCTACCCCCCTTACTCAGAAAACTATCGAAAGGTCTTTTTCTATTCTTTTCACCCTTTCCTTTGTTGGATAAAAGATAAGTCGGTTCCGACTCTTGTTTACCGCAAAATTTGGGAATAAAAAATACAAAACCAGTATAACAGTCAGTTCTCCCATCGTATTACATGAAGTAATATCAAACAGATAAAGTGTTTGTTATGCGGCAAGCAAGCGAAGCGAAAGTACTCTGGAAAACTTCAAGTAAGCTAGCATCAACAAATGAAACGGTCAGAAATAATATCCAACACAGTTATCCAATGTACAATGCAAAAATAAATAGCAAGCAATGCGCCTCAAGCCAATTTCCTGCACTGAGCTATGCTACACAAGCAATTGGTAAAATCTGAACACATGTTTCGTGACGAATCTCCTTCCAAATTTTGCATAATCTCACAAGAATGGTTGGAAAATAATAAGGGATGTCAAATGTAACTCAACAATCGATATCACAAGTTAAAATGATGTATTATAATGAATAAAGTGAAATGCAACAAGTAGCGGAAGCATAAAAGTGAATTTCGGGCATCATGATCATCACACAAAGAAACACACAAAAAGTCGATCCAAAACTGACACAACTTGATGCATATGTTTTATAACGACCAAAAAAAATTCAATGAAGCATAAATGAAAAATTAAAATGAAATGTGAATGCATTTTAAAAAATGGGGCAACACTATGCTTATTTGAAGAATTAACCCATAAAATGTATCGAAACCAAGCAAACTCAATCACAAAGATTCATGAATGAACAATAAAGTTTTGACATGCATTATGTGAAGATTAAACTTAATTTATATGTTAAAAATTGCCAAAAAGCACTAAAATCCAAAATTAGGCGCGCTAAACATCAGAATAAAATTGACTCAAAATCGCATAGTTAGCTACAAACGCATCAACGAACTCAAAAAGTGGTTCCCATGAATTAATTCCAAGTGAAGGTACTACTTCCAAACCCCATGAAGAAACTCCATAAACGTGTGAAACATGCGGAATTTCGATCCGTAAGCGATAAAAATGGGCATAAATGTCGTCCAAACATCAAATCCAAGTGCCTTGAGCATTAACCATTGACAACATGTAACCTTATGCTCAAAATCATGTCCAAAAAGTGGATTTCAACCACAAATCAAGTGTTGATTTAATTTCCGAATCCGAAACTTTACATCAAGAATGAGAGTCTATTCATAAAAATGAATTGGAAATTATATCAACACATGATTACTCCACAAATGCTCCATGACAATTCTATAATTAACATGTGAACTTATAATTCGGTATTTAGAATTTTCAATAATTTTTACCGAATTGAAAACAAAATTCACATCAATTATGCAATTATTCAACCTATGCCTTTTTTCAACATTCTTCACAATTCAACAAATCAAGCTTCAAATATGTTCAACAATTCAATTTAAACTCATGAAAATGTGCTCAAAATTCAATCAAACATGGTTCAACCATTTTATCAAACACATAATCTACAACAAATTCACCTCATAAAATTATGCTCAAAATTCAATCAAACATGATTCAAGCATTTTATCAAACA
This sequence comes from Vicia faba, assembly GCA_948472305.1. Taxonomy (NCBI): domain Eukaryota; kingdom Viridiplantae; phylum Streptophyta; class Magnoliopsida; order Fabales; family Fabaceae; genus Vicia; species Vicia faba. Next base: position 37,315,248 of record OX451741.1, read on the forward strand.
CATATCCTTCAAGAAATTCAACTCATGATAACACAATATTATCTCAAACAATTCATGTTTATCAACTCAATTCAACATTTCACAATCTTCAACCAATTCCTTTTTCAACATAATTCAATTCAAAACTTCAAGAATCACAACAAACTCACAATTATTAAATTCAATTCATACTTCAATTCCAATTTCCATGTAAATTCACAATTCAATTAAGATATAAGGATAAAAAATGAATTACCAAGAAGTAGTGAAGACGAGGTTGGAGAAGATGCTTGACCGGATCGCGATCGGAGAATGGAGGAAGTGTTGACCGGAGGACAAATCAGAGAAGGAGGGAGTGTAATATCAAGCCTATCAATGAACTTTGTTTTGATGAAGACAAACCATAATGACAAGAAGGAAAAGATGTTGATCAAGCTAAAGCATCATTGGATAAAAGTCTTTGGTTCAAGCTCTTGGCAAATTTCATAAGGTATAATAACAATTCTTACTATGAACTGAAGTCTTAGATGCTTAATGATCAAAACAAGTTTTTAAACTTGTCCAAACTATTTCTAAAGTTTCTTAAGCAAAAAATTAATTTTTATTACTGAGCAATCGATTTACATGTTGGAGCAATCGATTGCTTGCCTCACATTTTCAGGTTTTTTGCTTCTGTTTGCTCGTGCAATTGAATTACATATATGTGTAATCGATTGCTCTCTGTTTGAAAAAGCTTATGTTTTTAAGTGCAATTGATTTACACAAAGGTGCAATCGATTGATCACTGAAAATATTTGAAATTTCTGGTTGTTAGAACCCGTGCAAATCAATTTGCATCAAGGGTGCAATTGATTGCTTGCTGTACATTTTTGAAAATCAGTATGTTTTCATATACCTCTTCACATACACCTTTTGAATAATGGATTGTACTGAATCTTGGCAATTTTTCATGATCATTGTAAAGAAAATCATGTTGTTTCAAAGGGGTATTATGAAGATATAAATAGCAAAGATTCAAATGATTTTACAACTTCTTCCAATCAATCTTTTTCTGAAATTTTCAAATACTAAACTCAAGCTTTCTTCATTTTTATTCAAAAAGTTTTCTGCATATTTTCACATCTTGTATAACAGAAAACTTTGAGCAATCTAAGTCTCGATTCATTTTATATCATTTTTATTGGAAGGGAAGATCAAGTTATTGATAAAATCACTTAAAGTGATTATTAGTCTACAAACTTACTCACTAAAATATTGTTGTACACTTTCTTATTTTTCAGGATTGTTGAAAATAAGATTAGTGGTTTTTGTACTCTTGTTTTTCCAGGATTATTGGAAACAAGTAGGTCACCTTGAGAGGATTGTTCTCGTTGTTGACATAGTAAAAATCCAAGAGGATTGTTTTTGGTCCACGAGGATTGTTCTTGGTGTTTGGTAGTTCTTGTATAAGTTGTCAACTATAAGGAAATCTCTTTCATGTTGAAAAGGGACTGGAGTACTCTCAGACTGTGAGGGGAACCAAGATAACTCTCTTGTGTCTATTTATTTATTTTTTCACTTTACTACTTTCATAAACACCATAAACCAGAAAAATAATATCCATCATCACTAAAACCAGAAAAATTTTAAAGTACCTAATTCACCCCCCCCCCCTCTTAAGCGCACTCTTATACTTACAGGGAGAAGAGAAAACTCCAATGAGTTTTTATTTTCCGGCGCGATGGTTTTGGAAGTCCGGCGTGGTGGTTTTGGTTTTTCGGTGGTGGTTGTTGATGAAGATTGATGGATGTTCTTGAGTGTTCTTGAAAAAATTATGAGAAAAAATGTTTAGATCCTTGAGAGAATAGAGAGAGAAATGTGAGGTGTTTTTGGGAGTGAATGAAGTTATAAGAAAAAAATATATGATTTTTTGAATATATTCTCCCTCCAATTGGATTTGAATTTGGGTTGGACCTTGTTTTGTCAATGTCAACAAATTTAATGCACAATGTGAACACAAAATACCACATAATCATCGATATGAAATCTCAACTCGAGCTCAACATCAAAATCGAAGCTTGCAAAATTTGTAACATGATTTCGAAAGAACGGACTCAATTGGATAAACAAAGAGAGAGTTATGAATTTTTGACCGCACACTGACATAGAGCACATTTAGCTAATGCAGATTTTTCTCAATTAATTTCACTGTTCAGTATTGAAAGAATGCCACGAACAAAAATCCTCTGGTCAGAATACGAACTCGGGGTCTAAATCAAAATTATAGCTGACATGATTTGTGAAATTATGCCGAAATAATCATCTCGATACGCTAAAAATTGAAGAAGTTATGATTTTTACAATATCGGAAAATGGTGAGTTAAAACTCTAATTCAGTACAATAAATTTCTCTGGTAATCCGTAATTTCGGGGACTTTCGTTAAAGAATTAACTTACGGCCGGAACATATGAGTCGAAGATAAAATCAAGAAAAAAATTTTGCAAAAAGAAAGACTCAAAAACAACGATCCAGAAGAACGTTATGAATTTTTGAACGTCCGCAAAATAACGATTCAGCACAATATTTTCACTTATTTTTCACTGTTTAGTTTCAAAGGACTCGCGCATTCGAAGATCTTCCTCAATGAATTTGCTTTTGGACCGAACATGAAATTGGAGGAAATAAAAAGCTGATTCAAATTCTCCAAGAGGCACTCAAAGATGATACTCCAGTCACAAGTTATGAATTTTTAAGCATCCTAAAACCAGAGAAACGGTAAATCCACTGTATATCGCAATTCAAGTATTTTGCGCTTTAGAAAATCTTCCTCATAAAATAAGCCTTCGACACAAACAGATGAAATAAATAAGACCTCAAGACAGTTCCTATGACTAAAGAGTCATACCCAAACAATTATTTGAACTTAGGATATGAATTTCCGAGCTTGGAACACGCCGTACTAAATTTTTGTCTACACTGTCTCAAATCGACTAAAACACTTGGCTTTCTACATAATTCAGAGCCTGTTAAGAAACATAATAGCTTGATATAATAATGACTTGCTTGGTTTTTTATTGGATAGCTTGGACACCATGCGAAGTCTCATAAAAATGCGGAAAACCCTAAGTTCTACTTCACAGTGCTGCTTAACGAAACAGTTGAATTGAGCAACTTTTTCTTACAAAGGAATACCTTGATTCCATGAGTATAAGCCTAATAACATGTACGTATTTGTAATACAGTGGGAGAACTGACTCTTTTGGTTTTATCCAAATATGCGGATAGCTAGAGTCGCCACCGACTTTTCGTTTATCCAATATTTAGGAAAGGTGAAAAGAACAAGAAATACCTTTGATAGATTTTGAGTTCGGGGGGTAAGTTATGAAAAGGGAAGGTGTTAGCACCCTTTTCATCTGTAGCTATCTACAAGATCTTAATTTCTTATCTCACTTTGAAAATTTTCTTTTTTGTGTGTGTTTTGAAAATATTTTGAAAAATTCCAATGTAAGGCTGACTTTGTAATTATTCTTGTATCAGTCCTCAAGAATGCATACAAAGTGTTTTGAAAATATTTGTTTGAAAGTGATGTGTGAAAAATGTTTTGTTTAGAATAGTTTGTGAACAAGCAATTAAAAGTATCCTACCTGCTCAAGGTCGTTCTTATTCTTTTCCTCCTCCTTTAGAGATAATGTTATCCGTACCATTAGTTAGTGGGTAGCCCCATCTATTAGATGTGAAGGGACAAGCGAAGGGTCATCGTGCGGTCATCGAAGGCAACTTGTAAGGATGCTTTAGCAGTTTCGTAAGGGACTAGATGATGTTATTCATAGGCAACGTCGAAGGGTCATCGAGGGAGTGTGATCTCTTGTATCGAGGGTCTTTTACTAAAGCATCCCTACGTTCGAGGGACATGACTGTTATTCCGAGAGGCATCAAAGAGAGGTTATCCTAAAGGTGTAGGTGTGCAAAGTGTGTTTTTTTCAGTTATTTATCTTAAAATTAGGGTTTTGCTATCGGTTGATTTTATCTTGCTATTCAAACTCTAATTACTAGCATTTGCATAGAAAATATAGTAGCAGAAGGTAAAGGCGAAAAGGTAAAACTAAAACTATTACAAAGCTTTGAGGCAGTTACATAAGTATATAGAGTGCGGGAAATAAAACCTACAACTATTACATACTAGGAACATGTACATAATAGAAAAAGTGAGAAAAATATAAAGCTACACTATTATAGTTGAACACGCCCTATACACTTGATCTAAGAAATGTAAATAAATGAAGGAAAAGAAATAAGAAAGATAGAAATAAGAATTTTTGATGTTTTTTTTTGGTTTTGTATGGAAGATAATTTTAAGTGATAAGATGTAAATAAAAATTAAAATTCCAATTAATTTTAAAATTAAAAAAAGGCTAATTAATTAATTAAAAATAATAATTAAATGTTAATTAAAAATAAAACCTAAACCTAATTAATTTTAGGGTTAAAGAAAAAGAGGGTTAGTTTTTGATTAATTAAAAAATAGGGTTAGAGGAAGGAAAATCAATGAAAACCAAAAATAAAGAAAGAAAATGCATGGGGTGGGTGTGGAACCCACGCCCTCAAGCCTCACAACTGCACAGCTTTCCACCAGACCAAGCGCTGGTTGGTGATAGTAAATGAACGCTGCACATAATATTGTAAACCTACGTAAATTGGAAAAATAGAAAACAAATTTGCAAAAGGCAGGGATCGAACCCACACCCTTATAGATCAATGGCTTAACGCGCGCGCTCTTGCCACTGGGGTGGCTATTACATCTGGTATTATGACAAATATCAATAAATATAAAATAAACAAAATTGGTTAGGCCAGAGAGGCACTGGAGCCCTATCTCCGTCCTTCTTCTCCGGCGACTTATTTTCTTCAACCTGCAAAATAAAGAGCGTTAGTGATCCAAGAAGACCCCACCCCCTAATTTGGCCCTCGCGAGTTTAATGGTGGCCATGGTTTTTACTGAATCGTCCTGTATAAAGAGATACGAACAAAATAATGAAAAATGGTGTAAACATGCAACACATGATTCAATCGTTATAGGGCTCATGTGATGGGCTAAACATGTATAGTTACATCTCAGGAGCATATTACTAATGTTACTATGAAGCAAAGCACAATGAAAAATGAATTTCATTCAAGAATGAAAATCGATAATGCATGGTTACGAGTTTCAGGCCTCTTGGATCATCAGGGAGGATCAAGTCTTACCTTACAATGCCTCAGGGATCAATTGGAATAACTGGCTTGCTTGGAGATAGGCTGCAAATAGGGATTGAAGTTTGTCCTATTTTTGAAAAATTTTAAAGTTTTGGAAGGTGGTTTTTTGCATGGTTCCGTGTCCTTTTCTTGTCTGAATATATGGAGTATATAAAGGAAAATTAGGTCAAGAAGAATGGGCTTGAACCTTTGTATTAAAACTTTGATTTTATTTAATTTAATTTTGAATTTAAATAAATAAAATAAAAAATAAATGGAATAAAAATCAAAGGGGCATATTAATAGATTCATAGGTTCACTATGAAGTCTAAAACACATTTGGACCTTGAAAGATAAGCCCATTAGCCCAAAAATTCAAGTTTGATCAAGTTGGGTTTCATGCATTTTCTTAAAATTTCCCAAATTGTACCAATCATAACTCTCTCAATTTTTATCATATAAAGGCGATCTTGGACTTTTTGGAAATCTCAAGATGTCCCCTAAAATATCTATTTTGATCATTTTTCCATTTGAAGAGTTTATATTAATGTTAGTTGTCTTGACAACAAGTGTCTTTTTGTTAACTTTCAAAATGACCTGTAATGTTTTGGCCCATATCTCTCAAATGAGGCATTCTATGGACTTGAACTTAGGGAGGCAAAGTTCTAGATAATTGAATTTCCTTCAAAATGAGCCTTAGTTAAGAAAAATATGATAAAGCATGTGGAAGTTATGCTTGGTCAAAGTTCAGTTGACTTCTCCTTAAGAAAACCCTAATTTGGTAACTTTTGACTTTTGGTGAATTGAGAGTTTTCTTGATGAATCATGACCAACCATTGATCAAATGATGAATGTGACCTTGAAATCTTGATGTTGACCAAAAATATTGAAATTTGATTGCATGTTAACCATAGTTGACCTTTTATCCAATATAGTTGATTTTCAATCATTTGAGCAATTGACTAAGCAAACTTGTGATGCAAGGCTTGAAACTTCTCATGAGGGTACCTTGAAGCATATGAGGAATCATGGAATCCACTTTTGGCATTAGAAGCTAAATTTTCTTTGAGAAAAGCAAAACACTTATTGTAGGCTATTGCTTAGGAGAGGTGCTTGTATGCTCAAACTCTTGAGTATTCTTGAGCAATTGAGAATCCTAGGAGTATGAGGAGATGTCTTGAATAAATTGTCTTCAAAAATGGGAGGGAAAATTTTGGGGTACAACAGCTTCCCCTGTTCAATCTTCTTAAACTTGAAGAGTTATATTTGCATGTCCACCATTCGTGATCTGAAGGTGGAAGAGGATTGAACACTTAAGTGCTCAGAAATTTGCACTCGCCGGTGCACGAAGTAATGCTGTTGGTTGATGTATTACTTGAGTGTGCTTAAAGATGCCATTCAGAGAGGTAATAGAATGTCTCTGGGGATGGGTTTATAGTAACCGTTGATAGGAGTATCAGAATGAGTCTACGCCTAACTATATTTGAAGAATGTTTTTCAGAAGGAAAATGCTCGCCAGAATTCAGTTTCTAAGGGGAATGCTTTTCGAAATAAACTTCTGAAGGGGAATGCTCGCCAAAATTCAATCTCTGGGGGAAATTCTTTCCGGAATAAACTTCTGAAGGGGAATGCTCTCAAAAATTCAGTCTATTGGGGGAATGCTTTTCAGAACGAAGGTCCTAAAGGAGATCCTTTTCAGAATTCGGTCTCTGAAGGGGAAATCATTTGGTCATGTAGATAGTCGCCCCGTTCTGTTTCAGAAATTGATCTACAATCTGTTTTTCATTGGTAAACCCGTCCTATTTCGGGAATTCATTTTGTCTGGTCATGTAGATATTTTCCCCGTCCAGTTTCGAGAATTAATCTGCGACCTGTTTTTTTGTTGGTAAACCCATCCTATTTCGGGAATTCATACCGCCTGGTCATACAGATAGTTGCCACGTCCTGTTTCAGAAATAAATCAGTGACCTATGATTTTATTGGTAAACCCGTCCTGTTTCAGGAATTCATACCGCCTGGTCATATTGATAGTTGCTCTGTCCTGTTTCGGGAATTAATCTCTGACTTGTTTGAAAATTGCTAATGATATTCATCTGTTTGCGAACTTTACCTGAAAAGACAAAGATAGTGTTGTACCCTAAAATTTTCCCTCTCATTTTATCAACATTTCTCATCACAAGGCTCTTGGAACTCAAGACCAAGCTAGGGTTTGCTCTACTTAAGACACCTCCTTGCACTGTTGACCTGAAATTAGGGTTTGAGTTTGCACAAGGATTTTTGGACCTTCAATAACCAAATTGACTTTCATACTTCATGTTGGACTCATAAGTTTGCCCATACCAAGTTTCAGGCCTTGAATCAAATTTTTGCCCAGTCAATTGGACAGTTGACCTAGAAATCAACTGTATTGGGGAAAAAGTCAACTGTGGCCAATGGACAGTCAAACCTCATGAATTTTGACCCACATCAATATTATGAACTCATATGAACCATTTGATCAAGTTTGGACCATAATTCCAGAAGAAATTTGATCAAATCACCAAAAGGGCAAAATGGTCATTTTTAGGGTTTTGACTGTTCAAAGGCAATTTTTGACTGTTTGACCTAGCCAATGGCAAATAAAGCTCAACCATGGACTCAAGGACTCAATGACATTATCTTGACCTATTCAACAAGTTCAAAAGATCTCAAATGCATAGGATTGACAGATGAATTTTTCAATCAACTGATCAAAATTTGACTGTACACTGAAAAGTCAAACTTTAACTTTTTGGTCAAAATCAAGTTCCAAGGGTCATTTTCCATCAAGATGTGTCAAATTATAAAACTTGTTCATCAAGAAACCCAAAATTGCAAATTATGGTTTGAAATTGAAAATTTTCATAACTTAGGATTTTTCTAAGTTATGAAATTTTCTTATTTTTTCCTAACTTTGCCCCACATTTTACCCATGATGAAAATGGATTCAAACAAAACTTACAACATTAAAGTTGTAGTCCATCACAAATTATACAAATTTTATTCACAAAGTTTTCTCAAAAGAAGCTTGGATCTCAAGTTATGAATTTTGGAACAAGGGTCCCTAAAACTTTTAACTTAGAGAAATTTTGCCCTAGTTTAGGCAGGATTTTGACCCATCTTCTTGGTAATTTTTCACATAGTTCCACTTGAAGTCTCAAGTTTAATTTCAAAGATGGATTATAGTACATGTTACAAGTTTTCCAAATTGTCCAAGAACTCCTCAAACACCTTTGTGGTTAGGGATAATCGAATGCTTGAAGTTGGCAAAAACTCACTTTGTAACCATGGCCAATACATGTTCATACAACTTGCAAAATCTGACCAAACTAGCTTTGTACTTAATTACAGGCCTCTAAACCAATTTAAACTAAAAAATTGAATGCAAATACATTGGTTAGAGGCATTGTTCTGATCAAGGGAGCATTATACAATGAACAATTCCATTTTGGGCATAAAGATAACACTTCCATTTACATAAAGCATGCTTTATGTCAAGTTTCATTTCTTGAGCCATACACCAAGCCTTTTTCTGCAAACAAGGCTCCCTAATGTCAGGCAAAGCTCAACCACTTTGTGCAGCTAGGTTACAAGCCAGTACAGCCTTGCATTATCAACTCTCACATTTTGCTTCAAAACCAAGTCATGGTGCAAAAAGACCATAACTCACATATCTAATAAAATCAACTTTAGCCAACATTCCAAACACGTTTTACACATCCTTGTAATCCAGAAACACGAGCCAATCATCCCTCAATCACCCTTGAACACCAAAACACCAAAAACTTACAAAATAGGGAAGTTGCTGCAACTTGAGTTCCATAGCTCATTTTGCTCGTGCGTTTTGCTCCTTTCCACTTCAAACACCTTCCATTCAACTCACTCAAGCTATCCCATATCTCCATTGCCAACTGTAACTCCATTTACAATGTTCACCATTTCTGTTTCAAGCTTATGCAGGTTGACTTCTAGAGGTTGATTCAGACCATTTCAAAACAAACTAAGCATTGGGAAAGGTTCAAGGAACATCAAGCAAGCTCAAAAGAACCCCAGACCTCACTGAAAGTTGATGCGTTGTCCAACTCGAATCCAACTGAAATAGGTTTTTTCATCAACTTCTATCTCTCTATTTAGGAACATTTAGCCTTAGGTTTGTGAATGAAAGATGTAGTACTCATTGCCCTGAAACCATACATATGCTCAGTTTTCATTTATATTAAACGTGCTAAGAGAATTTCATCAATGAACTTTCTGAAAAAACTAGGTTAGAAATTAGGGCCAGAGAAATTCTCTCTGGTCTTTGAGAGTTAGATTAAGTTTTTTATATGGTTAGAATCGTGGTTTTATGCTCTATAAGTTTCATGTTTTGAGTTTTGTCAAAAGATCCCAAATACGGGAGATACGAGTTTGTGTAACAGGCGCGTGTTTTTCACAGTGCTGGAGGAAGAAGAAGAAGGTGATGGGCTGGGCTTGGCTTTTTGCTTCTAACACCTTCTTTTTCAGTTTCACACCCCCTGGCCCATTTCTTTGTATTTTTATTATTTTTGCATTTTTATTTCATTTCTGACTTTATTATTTTATTTCCAAACATAAAAAATGCCTAAAAAATATTTTCATAAGTTTTTACATCTATTTGGTATTTATTTTAATTATTTCTAACATTAAAATGTTTAAATACTTTATATTATTTATTAAAACTTGAAAATAATGTAAAAAAAAATACTTTTATTTTCATTTCTTATTTTTATTCACATTGAAAATATTTTCTTGAATATATATATTTTTGTAAATATTTTATTTTATTTTATACAAACTTAATATATTTAATATATATATATATATATATATATATATATATATATATATATATATATATATATATATATATATATATATATATATATATATATATATATATATATATATATATATATATATATATATATATATATATATACATATACATATATACTTTATTTTATTAAAAAACATAGAATAAAAATACAAAAATATTACATTTTTATTTTTATTGTCATTTTATACTAAAAAACACCTTTTTTTAATATATCTTTATTTTTGCACATATTAATATGTTTTTGTATATAAATAATATAATATTATTTTCTTTAAGGAAAGTTAGGGTTTACCCCTTTATTAAATAAAATCAACCTTTTTTTATTTTAATTATTTACACCTTTTTTCACATTAAAAAATACTTTACATACATAAAAAACTCTTTTTGCAGAAATACATTTTTATTTAACATTTATTTATTGTGTTTATTTAAATATTGCCCATTTAAATATTATATATTGTAAATTCAATTTGGTTGTAATAATTTAGGGTTTTAATTTCTTGCAAAATAATCCCCTATCCAAAATTATACCCTCCCTCCCTATATCAAAGTTGTAATAGCTTAGATTTATTTTTACGCATTTAAATGCTTTCAATTATGCCATGATTAGAGAATTAGGGTTTGTATGCCAAAATCAAATTAACAAATAGTTTGACCTAATCAAAGACAAAAATGCATGAAAAAACAAACACAATGCACACTTTCACCCCTAGGGTTACAATCCACTTGTTGCCTTCAAAAATGGGCCATGGTATGCATGTTAAGTACTTTGGCAAAACAAAAACAAAATAAAGATCATAGTCCCTCGATGACGCTATCTGAGTTGCCTAAACAAAATGATCAAGTCCCTCAAGAAAATTTCCAAAAATACTTAGCACAATTGCTATCACGGTCTATACGATGACCCGCGCCCGTCCCGTTAACATCCTAACTCAAGGTTGTTCACCAAATTCAATGGTGAAACAACACTGTTAAAAGGGATAAAAACATAAGAAAGATCTTTGAGTAAAATAGGGTAGACAACTCTTAGTTACTTGATCAAAATCTTGCAAAAACATCCTTGCTATTTTCAAAACACACTTTCACAAATACAATTTCAAAACCCTACTTTCAAACATTGGAAACTTTTCAAAAGACAAAAACACCTTTGTATACATTCAAACAAGAATCATTACAAAGGTTGCCACAATGATGGCCTATTTTCAAAACATCTTTCGAAACCACACACAAAGCACCATTTCAAACAATTGAAAAGCAAAAGCAAGTGATCTAAACAAGTAACTAAGAGCCCATGGATAACCATGGATAGAAAGGGTGCTAATACCTTCCCTTTCTATAATCTACTCCCCGAACCCAAGAAAACATCTCAAAGGTCTTTCCTGTGCTTTTTGACCTTTCCTTAGGATAAAATAAAAAGTCGGTGGCGACTCTTGCTAAGCCGAAACATTTGCGAACACAAACGCAAAACCTCAAGTCAGTTCTCCCACCGTATCACAGAACTGACGACTCTGCTGGGGAAATCTCTAAAAGTGGAGTAACCTTATGGCTTAGATCACCTTTGCATGCTTATCTTGATTGCTTTGATTGCTTTACATTTGGTTCTCTTGTTTGGGCTTGAAATCCTCTACCCGGATTTGGGAAACATTCATAGGTAAATAGCAATACGTTATGGAAACTGTGCAGGGTATACCGACATGGTTGAAGCAATAGCTATATTAGTGCAACATATTTGTGAGTACCGGTAGCCTTCGAGTCAATCAAAGAGAATACGGGGCCGCTGAGTGATGTCATGAAGCACTAATGAACTCTTAGAACCTTACTTGACCATCTTGGCCTTTTATTAGGGGTAGTGAGATGACTGGATTTGGTGGTCCAAAGTTGGTAGATACTTGATACTACACTCATTGAGGGTTGTTTTCTTGGAATATTTTGGTCTCCAGTTAAGTGGCTAAACCAAAACAATGAACACAGAAAATAACCCAGTGATATTGAGCTCCTTAGAACCCGGTTACTATTTATAGGACAAGTTGAGCCAACTAAACTCAAGAGGGTATATTTACCTATGAAACCTCATGCAAGCTTGAAACTAGGGTTTTGTGTGACTTGTTTGTACATGTGCTTGTGCATACATCATGAACATCATAAAGCATCATATGCATCCACGAACCATTTCAAGGGTTTGGATCTTCATCTTTGTTCTTGTTTTGTAGGTCATGGAATCTCTTCGCAGGAAAACAATACAAGTCAACCTTGTGAGAATCCCTCCTCAACTCAAGGAGCTTACTTCCAGGATTCCAGAGAATTCTCTCTTCAGTGAAAGACATGGTAGACTTCTCAACTTGGTCAACTCCAACATTGAAGAAGACATGGTGAAAGTTCTCTTCCAGTTCTTTGACCCCCTACACAACTGTTTCACATTCCCCGATTACCAACTAGTACCTACTTTGGAGGAATTTTCACAACTCCTGAGAATTCCTACTCTTCATCAACTACCCTACAACGGTACGGAAAAAGAACCAAAGCCTGAAGATGTTGCTCAAGCATTACACTTGCAACCATCTGATATCAAAGGACATTGGGAAACCAGAAGTGGTGTCAAGGATTTCTTGGCAAAGTTTCTGTTTGAGAAGGCACAAGACTGCTGGAACTCTCTAGATCTACAAGCTTTTGAGGAGATTTTAGCACTTCTCATCTATGTGTTGGTCTTATTCCCAAACCCTGATCAACTTATAGATGTGAATGCTGTCAAGATTTTCATATCTCGGAATCCTGTGCCTACATTGCTTGGGGATATCCTACACTCATTTTACACACGAACAATAAGGAAAAGAGGTGTTCTCATGTGTTGTACTCCTCTCCTAGCAAGGTGGTTTATTTCTCACCTTCCACAATCAGTTTAGAAGAATGAGCAGGGTTTAAGGTGGTCACAACGGTTGATGACCCTCACACATTCTGATGTACATTGGTGTTCTCGGTCCAGAGAAAATGTCATCATCATTGATCGTTGTGGGGAATTCCCTAATGTCCCACTGCTTGGCATTAGGGGAGGCATTACCTACAACCCTTGTTTAGCTCTAAGACAGTTTGGATATGCTCGGAGGGATGGCCCTCATGACATGCTGATTTCTGATTTGGTTTTTGACTTTGACGATGATGCACAAGGACTTTGACAAAGGTTTATCAGAGCTTGGAGGATGCCCAACAAAGTGGATAGTAAGACACTGGGGCACAATAATTCCATCCCCCTTGAGCCTTATCTCAAGTGGGTACGAACCCGCGCCCAGAATCTTATAATGCCATACCCTCACATTCTCTTCGTGATCAAAGAGCCTGTTACGGAAGGAGAGGTTCCATACACCCTCCTACATCCTAACATGCCAACATCATTGGAAGAATTACAAAAGAGTTGGATCCAACTCAAAGAAGAAAGGAATACTTTTGAAGCCAACTTCTATTCCAGTGAGAAGAAGGTTTTGGAGCTTACCCGCCGACTTCATGAGGAGGAGACTCTCAAAACTTACATCGCACCAAAGAGGATGCACAATGTCTTTTTACATTAATAATTTTGTAATATTTTGCCCATGGGGCACTTATGTACTAACAAATTTCTTCTTAATATGACGTGTGTTCTTTTTGTTTGCAACAAATTTGAATTTCTGAATCCTTGAAAGCATTACATGAATAACATACCATTCATTATAGGCATAAACAGGTCTTCGCACCAGGTTTCCTTATCTTTCTGCTATTTATTTCAGCAAGATGGATTTGGAGCAGACGGTTAAGGATCTGCAAGCACAAAATTCTCAATTTCAGCAACTCCTCATGACCTTAGCAAAGGGTCAAGAGGACCTTAAAGTACTGTTGGAGAAAGATAAAGAGAAAAAGAAGAAAAGGCCTGGTGTAGTCATCATGGGAAGAAGGTTTGAAAGCAATGCTAGAAAAGTTCTCGAGTTCCCCTCAACGTCTGATGAAGGGGCTGGTAAAGGAAAAGGAACTGCGATGCCTTCTAAATCTGAAGTTGAAGTTGAAGAAGAGGAAGATGAAGAAGACGAAGATTACTCCGAACAACAATATCCCCTGGCGGATATTAAGTTTAAAAATCTTGAGGATCAATTGGCAGCCATGAAGTTGCAAAGGGTACCTGGTTTAGATTTCGAAGAACTAGGGTTGGTCGCTAGGATCGTCATTCCTCCCAAGTTCAAAGTTCCTACATTCTCCAAGTATAATGGTCTGTCGTTCCAAAAGATGCATCTGAGATCCTACGTCAGAAAGATCCAACCCCACTCATCTGATAAGGATCTTTGGGTCCATTTTTTTCAGGATAGTTTGTCAGGCACACAATTGGACTGGTTCTATCAACTCGAGAGACCGGAGGTTCATAACTGGGAAGACTTAGCTGCTGCTTTCTACCGGAAATACCAATACAATGCTGATTTAGTGCCCACTCGTACTCAACTACAGAGTATGGGTATGGCTTCTAATGATGGATTTAAAGAGTATGCCCAGAAGTGGCGTGATCTGGCTGGAAGGGTGCATCCACCATTGTCGGATAGAGAGCTGGTTGACATGTTTCTAGGGACCCTGTCTGGCCCTTTCTTCAATCATTTAATTGGGAGTTCCTCCACGGGATTTACCGAATTAATTCTGACCGGCTGAAGAGTCGAGGCCGACATTAAAAGTGGTAAGATTCAGAAAGATGCCTCCGCGTCCACTGCTATTAAGAAAACCTTCCCAACTAAGAAGTAAGCTTCTGCTGTTTATTCTCAGAAAAGTCAAGGAAGAACCGAGCGCTGGCCAACTGTAGGGGCTGTGATGATTCAAAACTCTTCAAATGACCAACCTCACAGCAATCAGCCAATATCTAATCAGCAACGGGTAGAAAGGCCACAACGGCAGTTTACCCAAATTAACATGACACCGGCTCAAGTACTCCCTCATTTGCTAAAGCTGAATCTTACCAGTTTGAAGGAAGCGCCAAAGAACCCCAATACCTCTTCTCCATATTACCACTCCAATTCAAAATGTGCTTACCACTCTGACAGTGTAGGGCGTGATACCAACAACAGTTGGGCTCTTAAGAACAAGATCCAAGACCTGATCGACGCCAAGGAGGTAGAATTCGATGCGCCCAAAAAGTCGAATGTGATTTCTGCCCCGATGCCCAAGCACGGTCATAATGTTCATGCCGTTATGGAGGACCTTCATGTTACCAATGTTGCTGACCTTTTGACTCCGTTACCAGTGATTAAAGTGAATTTGATGATAGTCGGGATATTCCCAGGCTGTGGAAAGGACTGTTATTTTTGTTTAAACATACGAGCTGATTGCCCATTGTTGAAATCAGGCATCCAACGCCTGATGGATACCCAAGAGATACTCTTCCAAAAGACTCCTGTTGATACCTTCACTCCTGTTACTCCTGCTACTTTTTCTACTTCAACCAATGACATTGCAATAATAACCATCTCCGACAATCTTCCCAAGGCTTGCAAAAGGCTTGTCAAGATTACGCTTGATCCTAAGTTTGTGCCGTTAAAAATCACCATGCCGGGACCTGTCCCGTATCAATCTAACAAAACAATACCATGGAACTACGGAGGAGAAATCTTCTATCATGGTATCAAACAGATTGAATCAGTCCAAGAGAATTCTGATGATGAAACCCCTGATATAGGGAACATTGCGGGAATAAGCAAGATAACTCACAGCGGACGGATTTTTTCTCCGGAGATTGCTCCCCCACGGGCAGTCTTCTGACCCTCGAAAGCTTCTGTGCCTGTTAAGCCATCTGTGCAAGGCCCGATAATTGAAGAATTGGATACTCCTGAAGTTAGACTCTCTGATGCTACTACCGATAAGGGTAAGGGGATACTAGAAGCGCCTGTCAGGATGAAGGCTCAGACTGTGGTAATCCCCGAAACCACCCAGAAAGAAATGGAAGAAATCTTAAAGATAATCAAATAGAGCGACTACGACGTCGTGGAACAGCTAGGGCAGACCCCTTCCAAGTTCTCCATGTTGGCTCTTCTACTCTGCTCTGAGGCCCACGCTAAGGCCTTAATCAAATTTTTAAAGACGGCACACGTGCCTCAAGAAACTTCGGCTGACCAGTTTCAAGAGTGCGTGGCCAGCCTTACTGCTGATAATGGTGTTGGTTTTTCCAATGTTGATTTGACTCCCAAGGGAAGGAAGCACAACGACGCGCTGCATGTCTCAGTAGAATGCAGGGGAACCACCCTTGCCCATGTCCTCGTTGATACTGGTTCATCCTTGAATGTGCTACCGAAGAAAGCGTTAGACCGTTTGGACTATGAAGGATTGACCCTCAAACCCAGTAACATCGTTGTTAGGGTCTTTGATGGGTCCAAAAGAATGGTCCACGGAGAGGTTGACATTCCTATCAAAGTGGGCACAAAAGTTTTCAACTCCACCTTTTATGTGATGGACATCTGTCCTTCATAGTCGTGTTTGTTGGGAAGGCCGTGGATCCACTATGCTGGGGCAGTTACCTCCTCTTTACACCAAATGCTAAAGTATCATGTTCAGGGTAAGATTATAATGGTGCACGGCGAGGAAGAGTACATGATAAGTCACCTTAACTCCTTCCGCTATGTGGAGTTGGATGGCGAATTCATAGAAACGCCTTTCCAACATTTTGAGGACGTTTCTTCTGAGGTCGCAGTTGCGAAGACAATGACAGATGTGCCTATCGTTTCCAAGCCTGTGTCTAGGATGGAATCTCTCAAGGACGCGGAGGCTGTAATCAAAGAAGGAAGGAGTACAGTGTGGGGGCAACTGCCTGATTTTCCTCACAAGATAGACAAGTTCGGACTAGGTTTTACTGCTGCTGGCCAGAAAGCTATGCGTCGCTCCAAGGCTAGAGGACCACCCGTAAAAATCCCTCACCATGGAATTAATTCCTTAGAAGATGATGATGAAGAAGACAACTTTGAAGATTGGATGTTTCCAACCATCGAAGGAGGATTAAGCAACTGGGAAGCAAAGGACTTTATTCCCATCACTTTCATCAACCAGTAATTTATCTTTGAACAATTTCCTTTTTTGGTCTATAATAACTAAACAATTCGTACACTATTTTCACCTTATGCCTTGCCCGGGGCATGTAGGTCCATTTGTAAGGGCTTGATTTTCTTCATTATCATAGGCCATGTTTTAATGAATCATTGGACGTTTTCATCTATAAACTGTTGTGTTCATTTTCTTTCCTTTTGCATTTTGTTTTGTTTAAGGATGGCTATCCCTTACACACACCCACACTCACAAATGCAGGTACCCATCCACTCCGGATTCCATGGTTGACTATTCTGCTTTAGCCTTCGGTTACTCTGAAAATTTGGTCAATTATGATGAGTACAAAGATGACGAAGACTGTGAAGTGCCGGGAGAGTTAGCCAGACTTTTGCAACAAGAAGAGAGGACTATTCTGCCTCATGAAGAGTTGCTAGAAACCATAAACTTGGGAACATAGGAAGACAAGAAAGAGGTCAAGGTGGGTGCCAACCTGGAACCAAAGTGTCAAGGAGCGCTTAGTGCAGTTGTTGAACGAATATGTTGAGATCTTTGCCTTGTCCTATGAAGACATGCCAGGATTAGACACAGATATCATGGTTCACCGTCTCCCTACAAGAGAAGACTGTCCACCGATCAAACAAAAGGTCCGCCGAATGAGGCCCGACATGTCCGAAAAGATCAAAGCTGAGGTAATGAAGCAATTCAACGCTGGCTTTCTGGCTGTTACTTCCTATCCGCAATGGGTTGCTAACATTGTGCCCGTACCTAAGAAGGACGACAGTGTCAGAATGTGTGTGGACTATCAGGATTTAAACAGGGCTAGCCCTAAAGATGATTTTCCACTACCACACATCGACATCTTGGTTGACAACACAGCTCAACACAAGGTATTTTCCTTCATGGATGGATTCTCGGGATACAACCAGATCAAAATGGCCCCCGAAAACATGGAGAAAACTACTTTTGTCACGCAATGGGGTACCTTCTGCTACAAAGTGATGCCATTCGGACTGAAGAATGTCGGGGCAACCTATCAATACGCCATGGTAGCTTTATTTCATGATATGATACATCATGAGATTGAAGTCTACGTAGACGACATGATAGCCCGATCACAGACAGAGGAAGAACACCTTGATCATCTGCAAAAGCTGTTTGTCAGGTTGAAGGAGTTTAAGCTCATACTGAACCCAAGCAAGTACACTTTTGGAGTCAGGTCTGGTAAACTTTTGGAATTTATTGTCAGCAACAAAGGCATTGAGGTTGATCCAGCTAAAGTAAAGGCTATACAAGAAATGCCTGCCCCCCGCACTGAGAAGGAGGTTAGAGGTTTCTTGGGACGCTTAAACTATATTGCGAGGTTCATATCTCACCTAACATCTACCTGTGAGCCAATCTTCAAGCTGTTGAAGAAAGATCAGGTAGTTGAATGGAATAATGATTGTCAAGTTTCTTTTGATAAGATCAAGGAGTATTTACTACAACCTCCTATTTTGATGCCACCCGTCGAAGGAAGGCCGTTAATCATGTATCTGACTGTTTTGGATAACTCAATGGGGTGCGTACTGGGCCAACATGATGAGTCTGGTCGAAAAGAGCATGCCATTTGTTACCTTAGCAAAAAGTTTACCGACTGTGAGACTTGCTACTCACTGCTCGAGAAAACTTGCTGCGCTTTGGTATGGGCTGCTCACCGGCTAAGGCAGTATATGTTATCTCATACCACTTTGCTGATTTCCAAGATGGATCCGATTAAGTATATCTTCGAGAAGCCTGCTTTATCTGGAAGAATCGCTAGATGGCAAATGATCCTGAATGAGTATGATATCCAGTACACTACCCAAAAAGCTATAAAGGGGAGTGTACTAGCTGACCATCTAGCTCATCAAGCCGTCGAAGATTACCAATATATGAGATTCGACTTCCCTGACGAGGACATCATGACATTGGACAACATTGAAGGTAACAGATCGTATGACGGACCTGAACAAGGATCCCGATGGACCCTGTACTTTGATGGTGCTTCAAATGCACTTGGCAACGGTATCGGTGCGGTACTCATTTCTCCGGAAGGTTTCCATACACCCTTCACTGCCCGACTTTGCTTCAGCTGTACCAATAACGTGGCTGAATATGAAGCTTGCATCTTTGGTCTCAAGGCCACTATATACTTGGGAATCAAATCTTTGGTCGTATTTGGGGATTCGACTTTGGTCATCAGTCAAGTCAAAGGAGAGTGGGATACTAAACATCCTAATCTTATCCCATACAAAGAACATGTCCTAACATTGTTGCCTCATTTCGAGCAGATTACTTTCGAGCACTTCCCGCGAGAAGAGAATCAGCTAGCAGATGCTCTGGCTACAATGTCTTCCATGTTTAAACTCA
Source organism: Vicia faba (assembly GCA_948472305.1). Lineage (NCBI taxonomy): Eukaryota > Viridiplantae > Streptophyta > Magnoliopsida > Fabales > Fabaceae > Vicia > Vicia faba. The sequence goes on from OX451741.1 coordinate 37,334,732, forward strand.
ACTGGGATAACGAGGATCCCCAAATAACCATCGAGCGAATGGACGAACCTGCGCACTGTCATGAGATTAATACTGAAGAAGTAGTGGAACATCCCTGGTTTCATGAAATCAAAAGGTATCTCCAGACTCGAGAATACCCTGAAGGAGTTTCCGTCAATGACAAAAAGTTCTTAAGGAAATTTGCTGCCAAGTTCATCCTAAGCAATGGTATCCTTTATAAGCATAGCCATGATTGTGTTCTACTTTGTTGTGTGGACAAGGTTGAAGCAGAGTTGATCATGACTGAGATACATAGTGGCACATTTGGCACCCACTTGAGCGGACATACGATGGCTAAGAAGATCCTAAGGGCAGGCTACTATTGGTCTACCATGGAAGCTGATTGCCATCAACATTCCCGTACTTGCCACAAATGCCAAGTCTATGCTGACAAGGTACATATTCCTCCTGTTCCTCTCAACGTTCTGACAGCTCCTTGGCCATTCGCAATGTGGGGCATTGACGTGATTGGAGAGATCAAGGCTATGGCATCCAATGGACATCGCTTCATCCTGGTGGCTATTGATTACTTCACCAAATGGGTCGAAGTAGCTTCCTACGCCTCCGTTACAAAGAATGTGGTTGCCCACTTCATCAAGCAGAATCTCATATGCCGGTATGGTATCCCTGACAGAATCATCACAGAAAACGGTACGAATTTGAACAACACTATGATTATCGCTCTGTGCGAGCAATTCAATATTTATCATCACAATTCATATCCCTATCGGCCGAAGATGAACGGTGCTATTGAAGCCGTGAACAAAAATATCAAGAAGATCATTCAAAAGATGACCATCACCTACAAGGACTGGCATGAGATGTTACCGTTTGCTCTACATGGATATCGTACCACGACACGTACTTCAACAGGGGCAACCCCCTTTTCTTTGGTATGTGGCATGGAGGGTGTTTTACCTATTGAAGTTCAGATTCCCTCCTTAAGGATTATGAAGTATGCCGGTTTGAGTGAAGACGATTGGATTCAGACCCGGCTTGATCAACTTAATTTGATCAACGAGAAGCGACTTACTGCTGTTTGTCATGGTCAGACGTATAAAAAACGGATGATCAAGACTTTCAACAAGAAAGTCAGGCGTCAGGTATATCAAGTCGGAGATCTTGTAATCAAGCGGATCATCTTGCCGCAAAGTGATCCCATGGGCAAGTGGACTCCTACTTACGAAGGACCATTTGTGATCAAGAGCATCTTTTCTGGTGGGGCAATGATTCTGACCACCATGGATGGCGACGACTTGCCGCACCCTGCGAACGCAGACATAGTCAAAAGATACTATGCATAAAACAACCCGACAAGTTGAAAACCCGAAAGGGCGACTTGGGCAAAAATGGGCATCCCGGTGAATCGAAAACCCGAAAGGGCAGTTTAGGCAAAAATTAGGGATAAATAAAAAAATCTGTACACCCGGTAAGTTGAAAACCCAAAAGGGCGAGTTGGGCAAAAAAGGGTTCCCGGTGGATCGAAAACCCGAAAGGGCGGTCCAGGCAAAATTTAGGGAATTAAAGCGTATGACAATGTCTCGTTGGATCACTTTAAGGATAATCTCTTCACGACCAAGCTCCAGGCTCATGATCAATCCAATCATCCAAGGATGAAGCAACGAATGGACAAGATACTCAGAGTTGTGAAGGCTATAGCAGAATGGGAATCCCATGGAATTGTTACACATAGCCATCTTTTCTTTTGTATAAATTTTTTCTCAATTTACGACAACATCCTCTTACTAGGATGTCTGTCTCCTTTGTACCAAGATACTTACAAAAGTTAATACAAAGATACTTCAAAGTGCAGAAATTTGATTGCCTTTCATTTCTTTTTACACTTGTGTTTTATTTGAAAACGTCCAAAGTTTTGTTAAATAGGCATATGCATTTGAATATAATTACTGCTTACAAATAAAATGAAATTGAGAAAGGATAATTACTGATAGGTTGAAGGTGTAAGAAGATATCCTTGTACTATTCCAGAAGAAATCCCCTACATTACATCATTCATATCCTCAACAAAGCTAAAACCTTGAAGTATACACCCCTAGCGGAGTTAAATTTCAAGATCCCCCAGCGGAGCCAGTGTGTTCTAAACTTTATCCCCTAATGGAGTTAAGTTTCAAAATTCCCATAAAAGTTAAGTCCCCGAACTCCCGATCCCCAGTGGAGCCCAAAAACCCTGAAATACCTATCCCCAACAGAGCCAGAATGTTCTAAACTTTCTTCCCCAGCGAATTCCAACTATCAACCCCCGGTGGGAACTGTTCAACTTCCCCCAATTTCCCCAGCAGGCTATCTTAAAAGTCTAAGAACCAAGCTAATAATAGTTAACTTCTTGTCTTATCCCCGATTAGGATGATTCCCAGTAGTTTGGCATACAACCCAAAGCTCCTGATTTCTCAGGCCGAGTAAAAATTCTCCCCACAAAATTATTTCCCAGCAGAACGAAGATTCTCGGTCTCATTTCTCCAGCAGAGGCCTCCCAGTTTTTAACTCCCCAGTAGAGATTTTCAGAGTTTTCCTTATTTCCCAGGAAAGTCATGAAGGATTCTCATTCCCCACAGAAGTTGTCAAAGCTCTTGATTAATCCCCACAAGTCACCAAAGATCTTTAATCCCCAAGCAGTCAGCAAGGATTTCTCATCTTCAACAATCAAAGATTTTTGAATCCTCAGCATCGGTCAGGAATTTACTTCCTCCGACAGCAGTCAAAGATTTCATTATCTCCAGTTATCAAGGATTTATTTTCCTCAGCAAGATAGCTACTCAGCTTACATGCACATCCATTACATTCATATATCATAAACATTGGTGAAACACAGTTCATAGCAACATACATATCATGCAACATAACTATGTGTTTTAGCTAACATTTTACCCTTTTCAGGATAAGATTAAAAGGCTATCGCTAACAATTATTCAGATACAGTATGGATACACCCCAGACACGGTGGTCATTCTATTACTCATTCAGACTTCAGCAATCCGATACAGACTGGATACGCTCCAGACACGGCGGCCATTCTATCTCTCATTCAGATTCAATTATCAACTTCAAGTGCAGATACTCTCCAAACGCGGATGCCATTCTGGCCCTTACACCAGAAGTTTGATTCTCCCCAGTGCAGTCGCCACGGAAGTCATTATGTCACTTATTCAGATCCCCGTTACAGTCTCAGATACACTCCAGACACGGATGTCATTCTGCTACTCATACAGATCTTAACTACATATACAGTCCAGATACGCCCCAGACACGGTTGCCACTCTGTCACTCATTCGGAATTTATCCCCATCACACAGTTGCTCCATATACAGATGTTTCTCTGTTACCCATTCATAATACAGATACACTCCAAACACGGAAGTCATTCTGATATTCATTCAAAGATCAAATACAGTTACAGCTCGGATGCGCTTCAGACAAGGACGCCATTCCTTTGCTCATACACACTCAGTCTCCAGATACAGTTCAAATGCATTCCAGACACATATACCATTTTGATGCTCATTCTTCTGACCTACAACATTTCAGTTCAACAAACATTCTTGGATGGCATCTTTAAGCCCATCTCCAGTAAAATTCTACCATCTCCAAATGGCATCTTTAAGCCCATTCCCTCAACAATATTTGGACGAGTGCAAATTTACGGGCACTCTAGTGTCCAATCCTCTTTTACCTTCGAGTCACGAAAGGAAAACTTGCCAATCTAACTCTTCAGGTTCAAGAAGATTGAACAGGGGCAACTGTTGTACCCCAAAATTTTCTCTCTCATTTTATCAACATTTCTCACCACAAGGCTCTTGGAACTCAAGACCAAGCTAGGGTTTGCTCTACTCAAGACACCTCCTTGCACTGTTGACCTGAAATTAGGGTTTGAGTTTGCACAAGGATTTTTGGACCTTCAATACCCAAATTGACTTTCATACTTCATGTTGGACTCATAAGTTTTCCCATACCATGTTTCAGGCCTTGAATCAAATTTTTGCCCAGTTAATTGGACAATTGACCTAGAAATCATCTGTATTGGGGAAAAGTCAACTGTGGCCAATGGACAGTCAAACCTCATGAATTTTGACCCACATCAACATTATGAACTCATATGAACCATTTGATCAAGTTTAGACCACAATTCCATAAGAAATTTGATCAGATCACCAAAAGGGCAAAATGGTCATTTTTAGGGTTTTGACTTTACAAAGGCAATTTTTGACTGTTTGACCTAGCCAATGGCAAATCAAGCTCAACCATGGACTCAAGGACTCAATGACATTATCTTGACCTACTCAACAAGTTCAAAAGATCTCAAATGCATAGGATTGACAGATGAATTTTTCAGTCAACTGATCAAAATTTGACTGTACACTGAAAAGTCAAACTTTGACTTTTTGGTCAAAATCAAGTGCCAAGGGTAATTTTACATCAAGATGTGTCAAATTATGAAACTTGTTCATCAAGAAACCCAAAATTGCAAATTATGGTTTGAAATTGAAAATTTTCATAACTTAGAATTTTTCTAAGTTATGAAATTTTCTTATTTTTTCCTAACTTTGCCCCACATTTTCACCATGATGAAAATGGATTCAAACAAAACTTACAACATGAAAGTTGTATTCCATCACAAAGTCTACAACTTTTATTCACAAAGTTTTCTAAAAAGAAGTTTGGATCTCAAGTTATGATTTTTGGAACAAGGGTCCCTAAAACTTTTAACTTAGAGAAATTTGGCCCTAGTTTAGGCAGGATTTTGACCCATCTTCTTGGACATTTTTCACATAGTTCCACTTGGAGTCTCAAGTTTCATTTCAAAGATGGATTATATTACATGTTACAAGCTTTCCAAATTGTCCAAGAACTCCTCAAACACCTTTGTGGTTAGGGAGAATCAAATGCTTGAAGTTGGCAAAAACTCACTTTGTAACCATGGCCAATACATGTTCATACAACTTGCAAAATCTGACCAAACTAGCTTTGTACTTAATTACAGGCCTATAAACCAATTTACACTCAAAAATTGAATGCAAATACATTGGTTAGAGGCATTGTTCTGATCAAGGGAGCATTATACAATGAACAATTCCATTTTGGGCATAAAGATAACACTTCCATTTACATAAAGCATGCTTTATGTCAAGTTTCATTTCTTGAGCCATACACCAAGCCTTTTGCTGCAAACAAGACTCCCTAATGTCAGGCAAAGCTCAACCACTTTGTGCAGCTAAGTTACAAGCCAGTACAACCTTGCATTGTCAACTCTCACATTTTGCTTCAAAACCAAGTCATGATGCAAAAAGAACATAACTCACATATCTGATAAAATCAACTTAAGACAACATTCCAAAAAAGTTTTACACATCTTTGTAAGCCAGAAACACGAGCCAATCATCCCTCAAACACCCTTGAACACCAAAACACCAAAAACTTGCAAAACAGGGCAGTTGTTGCAACTTGAGTGCCATAGCTCATTTTGCTCGTGCGTTTTGCTCCTTTCCACTTCAAACACCTTCCATTCAACTCACTCAAGCTATCCCAAATCTCCATTGCCAACTGTAACTCCATTTACAATGTTCACCATTTCTGTTTCAAGCTTATGCAGGTTGACTTCTAGAGGTTGATTCAGACCATTTCAAAACAAACTAAGCATTGAGAAAGGTTCAAGGAACATCAAGCAAGCTAAAAAGAACCTCATGCCTCACTAAAAGTTGCTGCATTGTCCAACTCGAATCCAACTGAAACAAGTTTTTTCATCAACTTCTATCTCTCTATTTAGGAACATTTAGCCTTAGGTTTGTGAATAAAAGATGTAGTACTCATTGCCCTGAAACCATACATATGTTCAGTTTTCATTTATATTAAACGTGCTAAGAGAATTTCATCCATGAACTTTCTGGAAAAAACTAGGTTAGAAATTAGGGTCAGAGAAATTCTCTCTGGTCTTTGAGAGTTAGATTAATTTTTTTATATGGTTAGAATCGTGGTTTGATGCTCTACAAGTTTTATGTTTTGAGTTTTGTCAAAAGATCACAAATACAGGAGATACGAGTTTTTGTAACAGGCGCACGTTTTTCACAGTGCTGGAGGAAGAAGATGAAGCTGATGGGTTGGGCTTGGCTTTTTGCTTCTAACACCTTCTTTTTCAATTTCACACCCCCTGGCCCATTTCTTTGTATTTTTATTATTTTTGCATTTTTATTTCATATCTGACTTTATTATTTTATTTCCAAACATAAAAAATGCCTAAAAAATATTTTCATAAATTTTTACATCTATTTGGTATTTATTTTAATTATTTCTAACATTAAAATATTTAAATACTTTATATTATTTATTAAAACTTGAAAATAATGTAAAAAAATACTTTTATTTTCATTTCTTATTTTTATTCCCATTGAAAATATTTTCTTGAATATATATATTTTTGTAAATATTTTATTTTATTTTATACACACTTAATATATTTAAAATATATATATATATATATATATATATATATATATATATATATATATATATATATATATATATATATATATATATATATATATATATATATATATATATATATATATATATATATATATATATATATATATATATATATATATATATATATATATATATATATATATATATATATATATATATATATATATATATATATATATATATATATATATATATATATATATATATATATATATATTAAAAAACATAGAATACAAATACAAAAATATTACATTTTTATTTTTATTGTCATTTTATACTAAAAAACACCTTTTTTTAATATATCTTTATTTTTGTACATATTAATTAATATGTTTTTGTATATGAATAATATAATATTATTCTCTTTAAGGAAAATTAGGGTTTACCCCTTTATTAAATAAAATCAACCTTTTTTATTTTAATTATTTACACCTTTTTTCACATTAAAAAATACTTTACATACATAAAAAACTCTTTTTGCATAAATACATTTTTATTTAACATTTATTTATTGTGTTTATTTAAATATTGCCCATTTAAATATTATATATTGTAAATTCAATTTGGTTGTAATAATTTAGGGTTTTAATTTCTTGCAAAATAATCCCCTATCCAAAATTGTACCCCCCTCCCTATATCAAAGTTGTAATAGCTTAGATTTATTTTTACGAATTTAAATGCTTTCAATTATGCCATGATTAGAGAATTAGGGTTTGTATGCCAAAATCAAATTAACAAATAGTTTGACCTAATCAAAGACAAAAATGCATGAAAAAACAAACACAATGCACACTTGCACCCCTAGGGTTACAATCCACTTGTTGCCTTCAAAAATGGGCCATGGTATGCATGTTAAGTACTTTGGCAAAACAAAAACAAAACAAAGATCATAGTCCTTCGATGACGCTATCTGAGTTGCCTAAACAAAATGATCAAGTCCCTCAAGAAAATTGCCAAAAATACTTAGCACAATTGCTATCATAGTCTATACGATGACTCGCGCCCGTCCCGTTAACATCCTAACACAAGGTTGTTCACCAAATGCAATTGTGAAACAACACTGTTAAAAGGGTTAAAAACATAAGAAAGATATTTGAGTAAAATAGGGTAGACAACTCTTAGTTACTTGATCAAAAGCTTGCAAAAACATCCTTTATCTCAAGACATTCTCCTAGGGTTCTCAAATGCTCAAGAATTGATCAGACAAATTCTCCTCCTAAGCAATCGACCTACAACTAGGGTTTTGTATTTCTCAAGGAAAATTGGGCTTATAATTCCTCAAGTGGATTTCATGGTTTCTCATATGTCTCTAAGAATGCTCATACCAAGTTTCATGCCTTGCATCACATGTTTGCTCAGTCAGTTGCTCATATGACTGAAAATCAACTATATTGGACAAAAAGTCAATTGTGGTCAACATATAGTCTAACTTAAATATTTTTGGCCAACATCAATATTTTGAAGTCATATTAATAATTTTATCAAGGGATGGTGATGATTCATTAAGAAAACTCCCAAATCATCAAAAGTCAAAAGTTGCAAATTAGGGTTTTATTAAGGAGAGAAGTCAACTGAACTTTGACCAAGCACAACTATCATATGCTTCATTATATTTTCCTCAACCAAAGCTTATTTTGAAGGAAATTAAATTCTCTACAACTTTGTCTTTCTAAGCTCAAGTCTAAAAAATGTTTCATTTGAGAGATATGAGCCAATACATTATAGGTCATTTGAAAAGTCAATAAAAGACACTTTTTGTCAAGGCAACTTACATCAAGATAAAGTCTTCAAGTGCAAAAATGATCAAAATAGGTATTGTAAAGGACATAATGAGATTTCCAAAAAGTCAATGATTAATTTCAAATGATAAAAATTGAGAGAGTTATGATTGGTGCACGTTGGGAAATTTTGAGAAAGTGCATGAAACCAAAAGTGATCAAATTTGGAATTTAGGGAAAATGGCCTATTGGTTCAAGGTCCAAACATGTTTTGCAGCTTATAGTGCACATCTTATCTGATTCATACACCCCCATTTGGTTTATTATATTTATTTTGATTTTTATTTATTTTAAATTCAAAATAAAACAAGATAAGATCAAGCTCAACATTTGACCTAAATTCAAGTTATATATTCTCAACAATTCAGACAAAGGAAGGAGGAAACCCTTGTGCAAAAAACACCTCTTCCAAAACACAAAAAATATCAAAGGATTAGGGAAAATTGAAACCCTAGTCGCAAGCCTCCCTCAAGGTCAAAAACCTGTTCAATTCAATTCCACGAAGATCATAGGGTAAGGTTGGATCGTTTGCAACGACCCAAAAGGCTAGAAACACACTAGCATGCATCATCGTTTTCTTATATTGCATGATTTTTGCAGTTTTGTTTTTTGTTGCGTTTTAAGACAAACTAATTGTATTAATGTGTTCATGAGGTATTATTATGTAGGAATAACCCATCGTGGGAGTCCTATGAGGGCGGGATAGTGCATAACCATGTTAATACTGACTTAAGCTATTTTTGTTGTAGCTCTTAAACTAGTACGATTCATCCTAAAATAACTGTTCCATTGAACTCGCAGGCCTTGATTTAGGGGGGTAGAGCCCCTTTAGATCTCTAATATGTGTTTGTTTTGAATAATGGAAGAAAAGAATCACCGGAGAAGACGACCGGAGCTAGGGCTCCGACGCCTCTCTAGTCCATGCAATTTGTTGATATTATGTTTAAATTGTTTCATTAATAACAATGGATGTATCACCACCCCAGTAGTTAAAACATGTGCGTTAAGGCCTTCTTCTATCAAGGTGTGGGTTCGATCCCTTCCTTTTGTGACTTTTTTCATTTCTGATTTTTTGCAGGTTAACGTACAAATCTTGCTGATCCCCTCCCTTGTACACAAGCGCACGCTTGGCGCAGTAGTGAGGTGTTGGCTGAAAAAGCTAAGGGTGCGGGTTCAACACCCACCCCTGGCAGTATTTTTTAAACCTTGTTTTTTCATATTTTTCTTATTTTTCACTTAAAAACCCTAAATTCATAAACCATAAACCTTTTTTAAACAAACTTAATTTTTCAAAATATTTTCAAACCCTAATCAGGTTAGGTTTTAGGTTTTTTTTTGTAAGATTAACTAATAAATTTCTTTTTTAATTAAAATTAATTAGGGTTTTTAGGTTAGTCATCAAATGTTTTATCAAAAACCAGCAAAAAACACTTTCGCTTTCCTTTTTCCTATTTTTACATGTTGTGTAGTTTATTCTCCTCACATTTTTCTCGATTATGTAATTATTTCCCAGTTTGTAATAGTAATTAGGGTTTACTTTCCGCATTTCCATTATGTAGCTGCCCCAAAGCCGTGTAATAGCTTAGGGGTTACTTTCCGCTTTTAGATTCTGCATATTTACTGCTTTTCTATTTTACAATATTACTATTAGTAAATAGGTCTTGTATGGCAAGATAAAAATAATCAGTAACTAACCCTAATTTCAAAGATAAGCATAACTAAAAATAAATCAGTCGCACACTCACACCTCTAGGGTAAACTCACTTTTTGCCTTTCGGAAAATAAACCATCATGTCCCTCGAACATGGGGACGATTTAGAAAAGTCCTTCGATACAAATATCATAGTCCCTCGATAAGCCTTTCGATGTTGCCTTCGATAAATGATCTAGTCCCTTAATGATAATTGTTAAAGCGTCCCTACTAGTTGCATTCGATGACTGTACGATGACCCATGCCTGTCCCATCACATCCAACGATAGGGCTTCATACTAACTAATGGTATGGATATCACTATATAAAGGAGGAGGAAAATACAAGAACGACCTTGATTAGGGTAGATGCTCATAATCACTTGCTCACAAATCTTTTCAAAACAAAAAAAAACATTTCACACAAACACTTTTCAATAAATATTTTCGAACAAACACTTTGTACGTATTCTCGAGGACAGATACGAGAATCATTACAAAGTTCAACCTTTCAAAATATTTTCAAACACACAACACAAATAAATTTTCAAAGAAAGTGAGCTATTCCATTAAGAGCCCATAGATAACTACGGATGAAAAGGGTGCTAAAACCTTCCCTTTTCATAACCTACCCCCCGAACTCAAAATCTTCAAGGTGTTTCCTATTCTTTTCACCTGTTCCTTATTGGATAAAAGAAAAGTTGGTGGTGACTCTTGCTATCTGCAACATTTTCCATAAAACACAAAACCAAGTCAGTTCTCCCATTGTATTATACAACTGGAGACTCTGCTGGGGAAATACTAAAAGAGGGGTTACCTCAGAGTTAGATCACTTAAAGTTGTTTTCTTTGTCTGCTTTATCTTTATTGGGTTGCTCGGGTTTACTTTTCCTGCAAAGATCCTACACCCGGATCTGGGGACCTTAGGTAAGTAGCTATAGATAATGGAAACTGTACGGCATATACCGATATGGTTGATGTGATGGCTACGTTAGTGAGACACATTGGTTTGTACTAGTGTTCCTTGAGTCAGTCGAGGATAACATTAGGTTCCTGCGTGGTGTCTTAAGCACTAACTGACCAATAAAACCTTAATTGACCCAACTTAGCCATTAGAAGGTAGTGAGGTGGCCGACTTTGGTACAGTCCAAAGTTGGTTGATACTCTATGCTACACTCATTGAGATTCGACTCTCGGGATATTTCGGTGGCACGTTAGTTGCACTGCTAAAACAAAGCCTGTGAGAAAGATCGGTGATATGAGACTCCTAGAACCCGATTACTATTCTTAGGACAGGTTGAGCCAACTGAACTTTAAGAGGGTACTTACCTATGAACCCCATGCAAGCCTTAAACCTAAGGCTCTTATGTGCTTTTGTTTGTGTTTATTATCTGTTCAAACATGATATCATACCATATCATCTTCACTGATCATTTCAAGGATCTCAAGGGCCTGTGATGCAGGTTTATCATGAACCATACGTCTAGCAAGGGGAAATGGGATTTATTTTCCTCTAACCAAATGCCATCAATGATCCAAGTACTTTCACTTGAATCAAAGGCTAGGACTCACTCGACATGTCGAGCTTGATTCTCATAGAAGGACGTTCAAAGATGCTAAATTCTTCAGTCAAAACTGTAGCCAGACTCAATTTCTGACATTTCCTTTTGTTTAGCCTGCGAGATCCTTGAAAACATTGCATCCATATATCATGCATGTCATTACATAACAGGTATTTCCCAAGATAGGTTTTCCCATCTTCTTGTTGTTTATTTCAGTAAAAGATGTCTCTCGAACAAACTATGAAAGACCTTCAAGCTCAAAACGCTCAATTCCAAGAGATGCTCATGAACTTAGCCAAGGAGAAGAAAGATATGATGGCGCTCATCGCCAAGAAGAAAATGACTAGGAAACCAGATCGTATCCTTAACATGGGGAGAAGATTCAAAGGTCCCACCAAATAGGTTCAAGCTTCTGATATTCCATCAGATGAAGAGGACAATCAAGAAGAAGACGGCCGAAGTATCAAAATTAAGGAGGGGAGAAACCTTGGTTTCGGTAAATTTCCTGATAAAGAAGGTTATTCTGATGAGCAATATCCTCCCGCTGATGACAAATACAAATAGCTAGAAGATCGTCTGAATGCCATGGAATTCCAGAAAGTGTCTGGGCTGGATTTCGAAGAATCGGGTCTTATCTCGGGAGTTATCATCCCTCACAAGTTCAAGGTCCATACTTTTCCAAATATGATGGTGTTTCTTATCCTAAACTTCATATGAGGTCTTATGTTCGGAAGATTCAACCCCATACATCCGACAGAAAGTTATGGGTTCACTTCTTTCAAGAGAGCTTATCAGGGACACAAGTGGAATGGTTCTATCTGCTGGAAGGGTTCACTTTTTTTTACAAGCAGTATCAATGTAATGCTGACCTTGCACCAACTCGTGTGCAACTACAAATTATGACTATGGGTTCAAATGATAGATTTAAGGAATATGCCCAGAAGTGGAGAGATTTAGCTTGAAGGGTTCAACATCCTATGTCTGATATGGAGCTAGTTGATATGTTCATGGACACTTTGGCAGGGCCTTTCTTTAATCATCTGATCAGAAGCTCCTCATCTGGTTTCACTGAGCTGATATTAATCGGGGAATATGGAGAAGGTGGTTTTAGAAGCGGAAAGATTCAAGTGGCTGCGTCTTCAAGTATTATGGAGAAGAATTTCAACGGTAAGAAGGAAAAAAATGTTTTGAATGGCAAGAAGGGTCTTACTAGAAGTGATCGGAACCAATCTGTGGGGGAGGTACTAATTTCTAATCCTGCGCCCTTGCAATAACAACAAAATGGCACTAAGCGTAGGTCAGGGGAAACTAGAAGACAATTCACAGAGATCAACATGCCATTGTCTCAGGAATTGCAACACTTATAGAAAGCATAATTGATTACACTAAGGGATCCTCCTCAGAATGCCAACACCTCATCTTCCCGGTATAATCCAAATGTGAAGTGTGCCTACCATTCCAATAGCCACGGAGATGACACCAATAGTTGTTGGACTTTGAAGAAAAATATTCAAGACATGATTGACAAAAAAGAAATTGAGTTTGATCCTGTCGAGACCCCCAATGTGATTATTGCTCTTATGCCTAAGAACGACAAAGGCGTTAATGCTATTGATGGAGTCAATGCCATAGAAGACGCAGACAATGACTATGACCTCGACAGCTGGATCTTTCCTACCATTGGCAACATACTCAGCAACTGAAGACTAAAGACCTCATCTCAATCTCCTTTAGTTAGAAGTAATTTCTATTTTCTGTTTCTTTTAAGTTTTTGGTTATGTAATCTTTAAACGATGACTTTAAGCCTTGTGTCTTACCCGGGGAACAACGATTCATTTGTTAGGGTTGTCATCTTTCATAAGCATATTTTCATTTAATAAATCGTTGGATGTTTTGCATTTAAATTTTGCGCTCTTTGTCTTTCTTTTTACTTTATCACACTCTCAAAATAGTTATGTGTTCTTACACACACCCACACAATAAATTGTAGATCCACATCCACTCTAGATCCCGTTGATAACAATTATGCTATTACCACTTATGACTTCGAGAATCCGATCTACAAAGCCGAGGACGAAGATGAGTGTAGCGTTAGAAATGTTCAAGACTAAGCCATTGGATTGACTAGACTTTGTACAAATAAAAATAAAAATTGCCACCGCGCTTTATTGTTTCCAAAGGAATGGGAAAAGAGCAAATAACCAAAAAAAGGCGGAAAGATTCAAGGTAATGGGGTTGGTTATGCAAAGGGAAGGTATTAGCACCCTAAACATCTATGATACTCCGCAGGAACCTCTTTGTACAATCTGTATATTTTGGCTATAAAAATGTGTTGTATATAAAATGGATAGTGGAGGTGAGAAGAGAAATATTTTTTGATTTTTTTTTGCACCCGCCGCGGTTGCGAACCTTTAGTGCCTATGTACCACCTTTCGTGCAATAGGGGACCAGGGTACACGTAGTTCCTCTTTTAAAAAAACTTGAAACAAGTATGTTGGTTAATTTTAAGAGATAAGACATCATCGTCATTGTCCGTGTGGAAAACATACTTACTACCCACAATCATGAGAAAGGAGAATTTGCATCATCTCAAAGTGGAGGATATGGCTTGGATTTTAAAATCAACAATGCCTCACTCAACACCCAAGTGGAAAATATCTCTTTTCACTACATAATATAGAAGTATAGTTGTTTGCATCACTACAAGGACTAACAAGAGTCCAACCTTTTGAGAAAAGTTTAAAGATAAAAACCAAAGTGGAAAAATAGTTTGAAATGAGATTATTTGACTTTTAGTATTCTCACAAAAATGTCAAGGTATTATTAAATTGATTGGGGTTTATTTATGAAAATATTTTTTGAAAATGCATGGACATAAGCCCAAGTTTATTATGAAAGTGGTCCAAATGAAAAAAAAAACAAGAAGGGTTTTCAAAAGGAGGGAGAAGATTTTTGAAATTAAAGAAGATGGGAGGAGAAGAAGAGGTTATCCTAAAGCATAAGGTAAAAGCTAAGGATAAGGACCATCTAACCAACAAGAAGCCACAACTTGACATTTTGAGTCAAGATAGAATTCTCACTCTTTGGATTGAAACCAAGCAAGCAAAGATACTAGACCTCTTCAAGTGTATTAAGTCTTCTAAAAAATTGGGCAGAGTAACGGCTGTATGCGGGTGAATTCCAGATTACAAACAAAGGATGCAATCATAAAAACCTGCACACAAAAACAAACAAGCAACCCAATGTCTTGAGGTAAACCTCAAGATCTCCAGACAAAAATAATCAGATAAGATCATAAGGTCCCCAAGATAGGCCAAGGTTTCTAATCCTAAGTCTAAGAAAAAGTCCACTGCTCCATCATGCCAAGGATAGTAACCAAGTAGTCCAAGTACCATTAAGAGTTTTTTAGGGTTTAAGTTGGTTATTAAGTATCTTAGGAAAAGGAAAAAGAAAAGCTCAAGTGAGCAAAGTAAAAATGACAAGAAAATAAATGCTAAAATGAGCAAAGATGAAAATGGCATGAAATGTAAATGCTAAAAGTAAATAGTACATAAAGCATAAAAGAATAAAAAGCATAAAATAAAGCAAGTTAATAATTAGTGGTTAGTTGGATGACCATCTTGAAACTTGCATTTGGAACTCATTAGAGGATTGGTAGAACCAAAGCCTCCACACAACAAGTTGCATTTGCTTTTTGTGAAGTATATCATCCATTTGGAATTCTCATAAGTACCATTTAATGATCAACGATGTTTAAGTGATCCGCGTTGACCAAAGGTGTTGTAGATCCATTAGAGGATTTATAGAACCAAAGACTCCACACAGTGAATCTCAAGGTTATTGGATCAAAGAGATCAAATTAACATACTTGGGCTTGCAATCATAAGTTTGGGCCACGAATGATCATTTATTCGAGTCGGGACAAAATTTAACGCTATGTTAAGCAATCGTAAGTGGACTTATATAGAAGTCGCACCTATTTTGAGGCCGGTTAATAGCAATCTATGCACCATTAGTTTTGAGACATGATATAGGAATCATGCTCCAACAACATTTAGTGCAAGAAGAAGGGGATGAGATGAAGAGGGATTAGGGTAAAAAGAATAAACCACTTTTGAATTAATATTTAATCAAACTATTATTAAAATCATTCTTCCATTTTGGTGAAGTTGAACTCAACACCCAAGATCCAATGATGCTAATAAAGTCATGATCAAAAAATCAACCCAAGACAGCCAGAAAAGTATTCACAAAAAATGATATAATATTTAATATATATTAAAGAATGAAAAGATGTTAAAATAAATTAAAAAATAATGGGGAAATATCAATAATAATTAAATTAATTAAGAAATGAAAAATAAAACCTTAGAAAAATCAGAAATGGATCCAAATATTTTTAAATAATATTTGGGAATTTTTTAAAAGTCAGAAACTATTTTAAAAAATTAAAATAGATGGGTAAAATAAACAAAAATGGTAAAAAATAGTAAAGTCAAAAACAAAAATAAAATAAAGTCACCAATATTTGTCACAATGTCATTGGATCATCCCATTATTTTTTCTGAATTAAAAAATGTGTAAAAGTATTTTTAAACATTTTAAACAAATCAAATAAGTGTAAAATTTATAAAAAATACAAAAACACAAAATTAAATTGTAAAAAAAATAAATATCAGAAAGAGAATAATCAAAAATATTTTTCATAATTTATTCAAATTTTTTGGACTAAAAATGAATTTTCTATGAGTTTTTGAAATTTAAAACAATTAAAATATAAAAATCAGAAAAAGAAAATAAAAGAAAAAGATGTGGACCATTGGATGAGAGTCAAAACACGTTAGTAATTAAATCCAAGGGATCTGGCGCGCTATGCATATCATGGTCTTTACTGAATAAAGCACTGAATCAAATGTAAAATCAGAAATTCAAAAAATATAAATGACACGCTTTCATTGGTTAGAAGGTGACACGTTGGTCATCTTCAACCTCCAGCCTCACGAATTGCAGGTCTCTAAAACTATAAAATCAGAAGCTCGGACCTATGCCATTCGTTTCGTCTCTTCAAGACGAAGATAACTATACCCTCGCGCCATTTTTATATAAACTGTAACTCAAGCAATTTGGAAAAAAAGTTTTGAAAGGGGATTTGAAAATTCATGATCAAAACGTGTTTCCAGATAAAAGTAACTGTTGCGACTAGAACCAGGGCAATGAGAGCAACACAATGGTACCAAAGTTTTGAAGAATTGATGAAGGAATCTACCTATTGAAGTTGAGTTGTAGAGCTCTGAAACTGAACTTCTATGGAGCAATGTAGGGCACAATTCTTGAATGTAATGGTATGGTTAGGTTCAGAGAAGATCATGGAAGGTGAATTGATGGAGAAAATGGATTGAAAAAGGCTTGAGAATAGGATTCGAAGTAGCTGAATTCTGAGTTATGAAGCAAGTTTGGCAGGGTGATTCTGGCCATCCAAGCTTGGGAAATTGAATGAGGGATGACCCTCTATTTATAGGGAATCAAATGGGATGCTCAAACGTGTGGAATGATGCAAATTGGAGGGAAATCGTGTGAACCTGATACACGAGCAAAGTGTGATCTGATTTGCATCAAAACTCATTAAATCCTTGCGTTTCAAGGTTCTAATCCACTTTGGCAACTTGGTTAAAGATGTTTAGATCACAAACGCGTGCTAATTTGATGTTTAAAGGCCAAAACATGGATTTCAAATTCTGACTTATGGTGAAACTTCAGTTCCAAGTTACTAAATTCAATCCAATGGCATTTCCACCTCAAGGGGTCTTAGGGAAAGATTCTTGATGCTTTGGCAAGATGATATTACAAGCTTTGTAATGGAAAAAGAATGGAATAAAATGGATGTTTGAGCTGAAAGTTACATGGAGTCAAAGTTGAGGAAAAAGAGTTGACTTTCCATACTTAGAAATATTTCAAATCCTTCTTTAAAAATGACCTATAATCTCTTGCTTCCAAACATGGCCTTGCACTTAGAATTTTCTCTTGATAAAAAAAGATGGAATGAAGTAGACCTATTGAATGACATTTTGCAATTTGAACCAATCAAAATCTCCAAAAATTGAGCAAGTTATGACTTGTTGAAGTTGGCTAAAAATCATGAAATGACCTATAATATTTTGCATTCTTAAGGCAACTTCCATCCATTTTCTTACTTTGCACATAAAAGAAATCATGAATTACACATCCTTAGGGTCATCATGGAAAAAGAATGGGCTCAAGGTGATAAAAATTGACCAAGTTATGACCATTTGTAATCATATATAGAAAAATGGGAATTCATCTAGGTGACTTGTAATCTTTCTTCTTCACCAAGTTCCTTCCACATGGAAACTCCTTGGAACTTTTGAAGTGATTTGTTGGTAACTCTTTGAAGAGAAGAATGTTTTTGGAATCACTCAAAAATACCAAAAGATGAGTAAGATATGCCCCTTTGAAGTCCAAAACCCTAGCCTCTAGATCAACAGAATGCTTGGTGGAACTTTGCCAAGTTCGAACAAACTTTTTGTGCCAATAATCTTCCTTTGTGAATAGAATTTGTTGTGGATGATGATGGGGACTCATGGCCACCAAAACTACCTCCATACCAACTTCAAAACAACTTCAATGGTGAGGTTTAAATTTCTCAATGCTTTGACCAGGGCATGGAAATAAACTCATGAACCCATGAAGCAACATGCTAAAACCCCATTGCCTTGACCTACATTATCAATAAGTGAGACAAACCAATATTGCATTTTGTTAATTTAGAGAGAAAATCAAAGCAAAATATCCATGATCATAAGAGAAAACAAGTTAAGGTGCTTGGTAAATCCTCATAGAGCAAAGCAAAAGATAAGTAGAAGAACCAAAAGCCCTAATGTGATTTTGTGGTGATTGAAACAATATGGTATGATGAAGCGATCTTAGGGGAAAAATTGGGGTACAACAGCTGCCCTTATTTAAGTTTCTTCTATCCGGAGATACGAAGGTTAAAAAATCTTCATGTCGACGTGATTGAAGTCACTTAAATATAAAACAAACCCTATTTTTGGCCCTAAGATGCTTATGCAAACATTTATGCATTTGAATGCATATGAATGGAATAAAAGAAATGCAAAGTAGCATTGGGATGTGACATAAAATGTAGCCACAAAAATGCAATCCCATCAGGAAAATAAATCACTGGTAAACCCCCAGAAAAGAAATCATAGAGGAGGATAACAAGCATTGACGTTCACTACCGATGTACTATCAATGTTCACTGAAGGTAGAAAGAGAAAATGTATCATATCACCGCCGTTCACTGTCGATGAACTATCAGCGTTCACTGAAGATAGAAAAAATATAACAAACACCGACGTTCACTGCCAATGTACTACCAACATTCACTGAAGGTAGAAAGAGAAAATATATCATATCACCACCGTTCACTGACGATGAACTATCAACGTTCACTGAAGATAGCAAAAAGATAACAAACACCGACATTCACTACCGATGTACTACCAACATTCACTGAAGGTAGAAAGAGAAAATATATCATATCACCGCCGTTCACTGACGATGAACCATCAACGTTCACTAAAGATAGCAAAAAGATAACAAACATCGACGTTCACTGCCGATGTACTACCAACATTCACTGAAGGTAGAAAGAGAAAATATATCATATCACCGTTGTTCATTGACGATGAACTATCAACATTTACTTAAGATAGCAAAAAGATAACAAACACCGACGTTCACTGACGATGTACTACCAACGTCCACTGAAGGTAGAAAGAGAAAATATATCATATCACCGCCGTTCACTGACGATGAACTATCAGTGTTCACTGAAGATAGCAAAAATATAACAAACACTGACGTTCACTGCCTATGTACTACCAACATTCACTGAAGGTAGAAAGAGAAAATATATCATATCACCGCCGTTCACTGACTATGAACTATCAACGTTCACTGAAGATAGCAAAAATATAACAAACACCGACGTTCACTGCCGATGTATTACCAATGTTCACTGAAGGTGGAAAGAGAAAATATATCATAGTTTCCCTAAGATTCTGGTGTTTTATCGAGAACGGGTCCCAACTTCTTCTTTAACCAAGAAAATCTGCCTGGAAAGGGTAATACATAATTTGTCTCAAATAAAGAGACTTCCACTTATTGTCAAGGGGAATGACTTTCTGGGAATAGCGATATGACTTCCCGGGGATATGCCATGATATTCTTGCTGAGGATATAAGGTCCTCCTGTGCAAAATAAATGCACGAACCAAAACTCAAAGTTTTCAAAGACCCATAAATCCAATTCAGAAATAAACTGGAGCGAGACGGCCAGTGTAGATACATCCTTTAAGAAATAAACCCCAAGCGGGACAACCAAAATCAACTGAGCAAAGAACGCTGCAGAAAAGGTTAGAATACAATGCTAATGAATGATGATTTTTAGTTATGCATGATGCATGTATGAATGTATGAGTGCTATCGTGCATATGCTGATAAAAGGATACATAATCAGCACAAACAAACAAAAACTGCCTCAGGTACTAACAACAATAGGCTAACTTCAACCAGAAAGATCAATCCAAAAGGGTAAAAGCAACGGCGAAAACCAAACCCACTTCCTGCCTTAACTTTATTGAGGAGAAACATAATCCAGATGTATCCAAGTCAAACAAATATCGGGATAGAACATTTTTCTTCCGGTTTCATTGGAGAAAATAGCTTTTCAAAAGCAACATGCCTACTGGAGATTGCAAGACCAACTTCAAACAAAGCAGACTGATGCTGACACAACCAAACCTCATTGGGGGATTCAAACCTACCTCCTTGGAGAAAAAAATTGCGGACTGAAACCTTCATCACGAATACTCATTCTAACAAGAGATGCCCTAGGATAAACTTCCTCAAGAAGTCAATATTAATGCTAATACTGAAAAAAAAAACGACATCTCAGCACACCAAGGGAATAAAACCTTTCATTATATGAGGGAAGACTTTGCTGGGGAATCTGAGACGGGGGCTTCTGATCATGAAAACCCAAAAAAAAAACGAAGCAAGACTGGGCTGGGGATAATGGTGTCACAAACCCAATACTGTACCTTGTGCCCACTGATATCGTCTTTAACTATCTGAGAAACACACAAGGATTGCGTACACCATCAAAATGATCTGGGAAAACCTTCATGAAGGAAGTAAATCTTCTCAAAACAAACGGAGTCTGTTCATTCTTGGGATTACCATTTTCGTTGTCATTTTTTTCATCACAAATCCCAAAGTAAATTGAATTGTAAAGATCTCTTCTCTTTTTTTTTTGAAAAGTTAATTTTGCTTCTTTTAATCTTTTTGCTTTAACAGTTATTATCAGTAATAAATGAAGTATTTGCAAGCTAAATAAAAATAAGAGCACAAAGAATTAGGCAAAAGCTCGAATTTCATTAATAGAATGGTAGTCTGCGAATGGCAAGACTCCATGGATGATTACAAAGTTTGGGAAATGGTAATACATAATGGAAAAGATACATTGAGATACAATGACCACTATCCCCCCTAACAACTTTTGAAATCCTGAGCAGCAACTTTCGTTGAAGTATGGTGAGGATCTGAGAAGATTGTTGCTTCAACGATAAAGTCCCGTCTGACGTAGTTACTTGCCAAGAAAGTCCCTAACTTTTGCCTAAGCTTCCCTTGCGGGTTTTCAACTTAGCGGGAAATTTATTCTGTTTATGTCTCTAATTTTTGCCTAGACCACCCTTTCGGGTTTTCGTCCTACCGAGACGCTCCTTTTTGCCTAAGCCTCCCTTTCGGGTTTTCAACTTAGTGAGCTGTTCTTTTATTTCTTTAGGCGAAGTATTTCTTGACTGTGTCAGCATTCATGGGACGTGGGAACTCCTCCCCATCCATAGTTTCAAGAATTAATGCACCACCAGAGAAGGCTTTCTTGATAACATACGGGCCTTCAAAATTGGGAGTCCACTTGCCCCTTGAATCAGTGTTGAAAGAAATGATCTTCCTGAGCACGAGGTCGCATTCTCTGAATTCATGAGGTTTGACCTTTTTATCAAATGCTTTCTTCATTCTTTTCTGATATAACTGCCCATGACATAAAGCTGTCATTCTCTTCTCTTCAATCAAATTCAATTGGTTGAACCTATTATGAACCCACCCAGCCTTTATCAATCTGGTTTCCATTATCACACGTAATGAGGGAATTTCTACTTCGACTGGGAGTACAGCTTTCATCCCATAAACTAGTGAAAACGGGGTTGCTCTTGTTGAAGTGCGAACATATGTTCGATATCCATGTAGAGCAAAAGGGAGCATTTCATGCCAATCCTTATAGGTTACAACCATTTTCTGGATAATCTTCTTGATATTCTTATTAGCAGCTTCAACAGCCCCATTCATCTTTGGCATGTATGGAGATGAATTGTGATGGAAAATCTTGAATTCTTTGCACAGTTCAGTCATCATCTTATTATTCAAATTCGAGCCATTGTCAGTGATGATTCTGCTCGGCACACCATACCGACATATAAGGTTATTCTTAATGAAGCGCACAACTACTTGCTTAGTAACATTGGCATATGAAGCAGCCTCTACCCATTTGGTAAAGTAGTCAATTGCTACCAAGATAAAACGGTGTCCATTCGAAGCTTTAGGTTCTATCATCCCGATCATGTCAATACCCCACATAGAGAAAGGCCACGGGGAGGAAATCACATGAGCAGTGTCGGAGGTACATGGATCTTATCTGCATAAATCTGGCATTTATTGCACTTCTTCGCAAACTTGTAACAATCGGATTCCATTGTCAACCAGTAATATCCTGCCCTTAGCATCCTTTTAGCCATTGAATGTCCATTAGCATGAGTGCCAAATGAACCTTCATGAATCTCATGCATCAACATGTTTGCTTCGTGTCTATCCATGCATATGAGCAATACCATGTCAAAATTCCTCTTGTATAACACATTTTCGCTGAGGAAGAAACTGCCTGGCAACCTTCTCAGCGTCCTTCTATCTTTCTTTGATGCACCAAATAGGTATTCCTGAGTCTGAAGAAAATTCTTGATATCATAATACCAAGGTTTCTTATCTGCTACCTCCTCTATCACAAACACGTGAGCGGGCCTATCGAGCCGTCGAACTGTAATTCGGGGTATATCATTCCAAGTTGTAGGTGTTTAGGTATTGGCTTGCATTTTTGGTAAATCCCAAGTGTATGTGTGAATGTCATGACTGATGTCATAACATTCTAGTTCAGGTTGTACTAACTCATTAGGTACATTTGCAGAAAAATATTGTAATTCATATACTGATGTTTATAAGTGTGTATCTGAGCATTTTGCAAAATGATCACATTTTGCTAAATCAGTAGACAGGTTTTCTCAGATGTCATAACAGATGTTATGACATCCTTTTCTGAACTAACAGGATTGCAGGATTGGATAAGTCTGAGTTTTTTCAGGAAATAACTCAGTCCTTCCTGAACAGAAGCCTGCGTTTTCTGAGGGGTAACCTAGCTCAACCCTAACCTGGTTAATAAAGTCCTGTGACCTGGTCTTTAGGTCAAACAGAATTAACCCTAGGTTTTTGGAAACCCTAACTGAAGTTGCAGCTGCTATATATTCAACAGAGCTGCTGTTTTTCAATGATCCCTGCTGATTGATTAGAAGATCATTTGTAATCTGTATAGATTTTTTTATTTGTACTCCAAGCAATTATCATTGTGATAAGTGCCTTGGAATAGGTTTCTATTTGTAAGGGTTGTGTAGCACTCTAAGCTTTGAAGCAAGAGTGTTTGAATGTTCCTTGACTAAAGCTGTGAAGCAGAGTCAAGTTAGTTGTGTGCATCACTCAAAGCTGTGAAGCACGAGTGATTGTGTTGCTTGATTAAAAAGCTGTGAAGCTTAATCAAGTGTGTGTTTTTTGGAAGAGTGTCTTCATCAATTCTTAAGTCAAATTGGTTTATGTATCACTGCTGTGATTGAGGGGGAGTGAGTAGGAACTCAGGTTTAAGTTGTACTTAGATTGGAATTGCATTGGGTAGGTCTTAAGTGAAGGAGATAAACTGGTTGGTTTATTCCTGAATTAACATCTCTTATAGTGGATTCTCTCCCTGGCTTGGTAGCCCCCAGAGTAGGTGTTGTTGCACACTGAACTGGGTAAACAATTGACTGTGTTCTTTACTGCTTTTGTATTTACTGTCATATAGTAAGTCAGATACGGTGTCATAACATTAGACGTGACATTGAGTATCTGCAGCCAGAATTTCAATTGGCATCAGAGCAGGCACCCTGCCTGTATTACTGGGTGAGATCTAGGGATATCACTTTCTGGCACTATGGACAAAGAAGGAGTTTTTGGAAATAGACCACCCATTCTGGATGGAACCAATTATGACTACTGGAAACCTCATATGATTGCCTTCTTAAAATCTCTGGACAAAAAGGCTTGGAGAGCTGCTGACAAAGGATGGATTCATCCCACCATAACTGAGATAGATGGGACAATCAGTCTGAAGCCTGAGGAAGATTGGAGTAAAGAAGAAGATGAGTTAGCTCTGGGAAATTCAAAAGCTTTAAATGCCTTGTTCAATGGAATTGATAGAAACATCTTCAGACTAGTACATCAATATGAACTGGCCAAGGAAGTTTGGGACACTCTCAAAACTACTCATGAGGGAACTTCCAAAGTAAAAATGTCAAGGCTTCAGATGTTGACCACCAAATTTGAGAATCTAAAAATGATGGAAGATGAAACCATTCATGAGTTTCACATGAACATCTTGGAGATTGCCAACACCTCAGGAGCACTGGGAGAAAAGATGTCAGAAGAAAAACTGGTGAGGAAGATTCTCAGATCCTTGCCTAACAGATTTGCAATGAAGGTAACTGCCATAGAGGAAGCCCAGGACATTAGAAAGTTGAAAGTGGATGAACTTATTGGGTCTCTTCAGACTTTTGAGATGGGAATCACTGATAATGGTGTCAAAAAGAACAAGAGCATAGCACTCATGTCCAACACTGATGTTGAAGAAAATATTTCAGAAGCTATAGCCATGCTTGGAAGACAGTTCAACAAACTCATCAAAAGAATTGATCCAAAGTCAAGGTCTAATGTTCATAACATTCCCTCTAACATTGACAGTTCCAGCAAAAGACCAAGGTCGGAAGAGAAGGGAATTCAAGGCAGAGGAATTCAATGCCATGGCTGTGAAGGATATGGGCATATTCGAGCTGAATGTCCTACCTTTCTTAAGAAATAAAAAGGAATGACTGTTACTTGGTCTGACTGTGATTCAGAAAGTAATTCTGAAGAAGAGACTGCCAAACGAGTCACTGCTTTAACTGGTGTTTGTACCTCTGAAAGTGACATCAGTGATGAAGAGGTGACTTTTGAAGAACTAGCTGATACTTACAAGGAATTGTGTATCAGAAGTACTGAAGTCTGTGTGCAGAATGAGAAACAATCAAAACTCATCATAAAGATGGAGGCTGAAAAAAAGGCACACCTTGAAACTATAAGTCATCTAGAAGGAGAAGTTCAATTGCTAAACTCACAACTGAAACAAATGACCAAATCTGTTAAGATGTTGACCAATGGAACAGACAAATTGGAAGAGATCCTTCAGGCTGGACAAAATATGGGAAATAAATCTGGACTAGGATTTATGGAAGCAAAGAAATCTGGTACTGGTAAGCAAATGTCAAAACGGATGTCTCAACACAACTCTCAACATCAGGGACAGAGACATGTGAAGAAGAGGTACCAAAGATGGAAATGTCATCATTGTGGGAGATATGGTCACATAAAGCCCTTCTGCTTCAGACTACATGGATATCCTAATCAGAACTCAGGTGTCAAACCTAAGTCTAAAAAGGCACCACATGCTCCTCAATGGAAGAAAAAGGCTACTGCACTGATAGCTCACACTTCCCTGAGGGTCTCTACAAAGGAAGACTGGTACTTTGACAGTGGATGTTCCAGACATATGACTGGAATCAAGAACCTCCTCAATAATGTTAAGCCTCACACCACCAGTTTTGTGACCTTTGGAGATAGGGATAAAGGTGAAATCAAAGGAGTTGGTGATTTGGACTGCCCTGGAGTTCCAAGTCTGAATGAAGTACTGCTGGTGAAGGGACTGACCGCTAATCTCATTAGTATCAGTCAACTGTGTGATCTAGGATTCAAGGTCAATTTCTCAAAATCTGAATGCCTTGTAATCAATGACAAACAAGAAATAGTAATGAAAGGAGTCAGATCCAAAGACAACTGTTACTTGTGGGAGGCTGAGAACACTAATTTCTCATCAGTGTGTTCCATTGCAAGAGAAGAAAAAGAGGTGAAACTGTGGCACCAAAAACTTGGCCATCTTCATCTAAGGGGTATGAAGAGGATTATCTCCTTGGAGGCAGTCAGAGGGATTCCAAAACTGAAAATTGATGAAGGAAGAGTTTGTGGTGAATGTCAGGTTGGTAAGCAGACTAGGATGTCACATCCAAAGTCAAGACATCTGACCACCTCTAAGGTTCTAGAACTCCTCCATATGGATCTGATGGGACCAATGCAAGTAGAGAGTCTTGGTGGTAAAAGATATGCCTATGTGGTTGTCGATGATTTTTCCAGATTCACCTGGATTAATTTCATTAGGGAAAAATCAGATGCATTTGAAGTTTTTAGAGAACTGTGCAAGAGAATTCAAAGAGAGAAGGAAGGATGTATTGTCAGAATCAGAAGTGATCATGGCAAAGAATTTGAAGACAGCAAGTTTGATGACTTCTGTGCTTCAGAAGGAATCAGTCATGAGTTTTCTTCTCCCATAACACCTCAGCAAAATGGAGTTGTGGAAAGAAAAAACAGGACCATACAAGAATCTGCCAGAGCAATGTTACATGCCAAAAGACTTCCTATGTATTTTTGGGCTGAAGCTATAAATACAGCTTGCTATGTTCATAACAGGGTCACCTTGAGAAAGGGAACCTCATCCACCATATATGAACTCTGGAAAGGAAGAAAACCAACTGTGAAGTACTTCCATGTGTTTGGCAGCAAATGCTATATCCTATCTGATCGTGAACAAAGAAGAAAACTGGACTCCAAAAGTGATGAAGGCATATTTCTAGGATACTCCTCAAACAGCAGAGCTTATAGAGTATTCAACTCCAGAACCAAAACCATGATGGAATCAATAAATGTTATAATTGATGAATATCATGAAGAAATAGATGTTCCTTGTACTGTTGAGACATTCTTTGAGACTTCAACCCAACAGGATGATCTACCCAACTCCACCACAACAGAATCTGAATCAAAGGAAGCTAGCAAGACTCCTTCCATCAGAATTCAGAAGGATCATCCAAAAGAGCTCATCATAGGAGATCCCAATAGTGGAGTCATCACAAGATCTAGAGAAATCATCTCAAACTCTTGTTTTGTGTCCAAAATGGAACCAAGAAATGTCAAGGAAGCCTTAACTGATGAATATTGGATTGGTGCAATGCAAGATGAACTGAACCAATTCAAGCAACATGAAGTTTGGGAACTGGTTCCTAGACCTGAAGGAACTAACATCATTGGGACAAAATGGATATTCAAGAACAAGTCAGATGCTGAAGGAGTTGTCACCAGAAATAAGGCAAGACTTGTTGCTCAAGGATACACCCAGGTTGAAGGGGTTGATTTTGATGAAACCTTTGCACCTGTAGCCAGGTTGGAATCAATCAGACTCTTGTTGTCAATTGCTTGTCTTCTGAAGTTCAAGTTATTTCAGATGGATGTGAAAAGTGCCTTTCTAAATGGGTACTTAAATGAGGAAGCTTATGTGGAACAACCTAAAGGTTTTGTGGATCCAACCCATCCTGATCATGTCTACAAATTAAGAAAAGCTCTATATGGGCTGAAACAAGCTCCTAGAGCATGGTATGACAGGTTAACAAAGTTTCTCTCAGACAAAGGCTACAGAAAAGGAGGCTTGGACAAAACTCTATTTGTCAAAACTGAAGGAGGGAAGTTGATGGTTGCCCAAATATATGTTGATGACATAGTGTTTGGAGGAATGTCAGAACATATGGTTAAACACTTTGCTGACCAGATGCAGGCTGAATTTGAAATGAGTCTCATGGGAGAACTAACTTATTTTCTTGGACTACAAGTCTCACAGATGGAGGACTCAATCTTCTTATCTCAAAGCAAGTATGCTAAGAATATTGTAAAGAAGTTTGGTATGGAGAATGCAAGTCACAAAAGGACTCCTGCTCCTACTCATCTAAAGCTTTCCAAAGATTCAAGTGGGGTTAAGGTGGATCAAAGTCTGTACAGAAGCATGATAAGAAGCTTGTTGTACTTAACTGCCAGCAGACCTGATATTGCCTTTGCAGTTGGAGTTTGTGCTAGATACCAAGCTGATCCCAAAGTCAGTCATATCAATCAAGTGAAGAGAATTTTGAAGTATGTAAGTGGTACTTACAACTATGGATTGTTGTATACTCATGGCTGTGAACCAGCTCTGACTGGCTACTGTGATGCTGATTGGGCTGGTAGTGCTGATGATAGAAAAAGCACCTCTGGAGGATGTTTCTTTTTGGGAAGTAATCTGGTTTCCTGGTTCAGCAAGAAACAGAATTGTGTGTCTCTTTCCACTGCTGAAGCTGAATACATTGCAGCTGGTAGTAGCTGCTCTCAAATGATATGGATGAAACAGATGCTCACTGAGTATAATGTCACACAAGATGTTATGACATTGTACTGTGACAATATGAGTACAATCAACATATCCAAGAATCCCATTCAGCATAGCAGGACCAAACATATTGACATACGACATCACTTTATCAGAGACCTTGTAGAAGAGAAGACAATCAAATTGGAACATGTTGCCACTGAGTTACAGCTGGCTGACATCTTTACCAAGGCTCTGGATGCAAGTCAATTTGAAAACCTAAGGGGTAAGCTGGGTATTTGCCAACATGAGGAATTGTAGCAATTAATTTTGCTTAAAACAAGGACCAAAGGACTTATGCCTGTTCTGATTGGTTTAAAATTGTATTTTCTCATTTCCTACAATTCTCTTAAGAAGTTGAATAGACACTCCTTTGCTTCCTTCCTCTCTCGTCTCCTCATCAAAACCCAGTCTCTCAATCAGAAATTTCTCCTCATTTGCTATTGGTCCTTCAAAACTGACAAAATGTCTCAAACACCATCATCATCCAATACGACCATCTCAACCTCTTCCTCTGATCAAGATTTTGGGACAATCTCTTCCTGTCTGGACTCTGACGTTCTGGAGATCTCTTCTCATAGAAAAGTGGGAACTAACCCCACCAAGGTCAAAGAGTTGAGAACAAGACATGCAGGTAATCCATCTCATCCTTCCTCTTCAGTTCCCCCTGAAATTGCAAATAGGGAAGGGACAGCCTATGTTAATCAAGCAATAGCAAAAATTGTTTCAAGAATTCTGAACGAGAACCACTCAGTTCCTGGCATTTCTGTTCCTCTGAACCAAGAAAGCTCAAATGCTGAAACAAATCCAGATGTCTCTAAGAATGTTGAGACATCAAACAAAGAGAAGAATGCTGACATTGCTCACAAGAAAAGAAAGAAGCCTGAATCCTTTGGATCTGATGACAGTGCTTGAAGGATGGTTGCTGATTTCTGGTGGAGTTTGGAAGTGTATTCAGTTGTTTGCTGCTGCTGCTCTTATTAGTTTGTTTGGATAACTGTATAATTTTATGAACATGTATCTTTGGCCCATTTGTGGCTAAAGAGGGGGAGAATATTTTAGTACTTGCTTAATTAGTACTTAACATTCTGTGTTCTATTTTTCTGCTGTCACTTATTTCTGCTGCTATCTATCTCTGATTGTTTAGGGTCTTTAGCCAAAAATCTGCCAAAGGGGGAGTTTGTAGGTGTTTAGGTATTGGCTTGCATTTTTGGTAAATCCCAAGTGTATGTGTGAATGTCATGACTGATGTCATAACATTCTAGTTCAGGTTGTACTAACTCATTAGGTACATTTGCAGAAAAATATTGTAATTCATATACTGATGTTTATAAGTGTGTATCTGAGCATTTTGCAAAATGATCACATTTTGCTAAATCAATAGACAGGTTTTCTCAGATGTCATAACAGATGTTATGACATCCTGTTCTGAACTAACAGGATTGCAGGATTGGATAAGTCTGAGTTTTTTCAGGAAATAACTCAGTCCTTCCTGAACAGAAGCCTGCATTTTCTGAGGGGTAACCTAGCTCAACCCTAACCTGGTTAATAAAGTCCTGTGACCTGGTCTTTAGGTCAAACGGAATTAACCCTAGGTTTTTGGAAACCCTAACTGAAGTTGCAGCTGCTATATATTCAACAGAGCTGCTGTTTTTCAATGATCCCTGCTGATTGATTAGAAGATCATTTGTAATCTGTATAGATTTGTTTATTTGTACTCCAAGCAATTATCATTGTGATAAGTGCCTTGGAATAGGTTTCTATTTGTAAGGGTTGTGTAGAACTCTAAGCTTTGAAGCAAGAATGTTTGAATGTTCCTTGACTAAAGCTTTGAAGCAGAGTCAAGTTAGTTGTGTGCATCACTCAAAGCTGTGAAGCACGAGTGATTGTGTTGCTTGATTAAAAATCTGTGAAGCTTAATCAAGTGTGTGTTTTTTGGAAGAGTGTCTTCATCAATTCTTAAGTCAAATTGGTTTATGTATCACTGCTGTGATTGAGGGGGAGTGAGTAGGAACTCAGGTTTAAGTTGTACTTAGATTGGAATTGCATTGGGTAGGTCTTAAGTGAAGGAGATAAACTGGTTGGTTTATTCCTGAATTAACATCTCTTATAGTGGATTCTCTCCCTGGCTTGGTAGCCCCCAGAGTAGGTGCTGTTGCACACTGAACTGGGTAAACAATTGATTGTGTTCTTTACTGCTTTTGTATTTACTGTCATATAGTAAGTCAGATACGGTGTCATAACATTGGACGTGACATTGAGTATCTGCAGCCAGAATTTCACAAGTATTCACTTTGTACATGGAAGCCAGCGTTTCCAGGAGCATCCGCCATCTGATTTTTATCCCTAGGAATGTGATGAAATTCAACTTTATTGAAGAAGGGTAATAATCTTCTAGCATAATCTTTGTAAGGGATCAAGCCAGGGTGACGAGTATCCCATTCTCCTTTAATCTAATTTATTACCAATGCTGAGTCGCCATATACACTAGAATTTTGATTCTAAGATCAATAGCTTCCTCAAGACCCATGATGCAAGCCTCATATTCTGCCATATTATTAGTGAAATCAAATGTTAACCTCGCAGTAAAAGGAATATGCGATCCATGAGGAGTAACAATCACAACACCAATTCCTTTACCACAAGCATTCACAGCTCCATAAAATACCATACTCCAACGAGATTCAGGTTTGGGGACCTCCTCGGGAAATGGTTCATTTACAATCTTTCACTTTCAAGAACATCATATCTTCATCGGGGAATTCGTACTCTACAAACTGATGATCTTCCACCGGCTGGTGAGCAAGGTAATCTGCCAACACACTACTTTTAATAGCCTTTTGAGGGCGGTACTCAATATCATATTCAGACAACAACATCTACCAGCGGGCAATTCTCCCAGTAAGAGCAGGCTTTTCAAAAATATACTTGATTGGATCCATTTTGGAGATCAACCAAGTGGTATGAATCAACATATACTGCCGCAAACGCTTCGCCGCCCAGGCCAAAGCACAACATGTTTTCTCTAGCATGGAATACCGTGACTCACAATCAGTGAACTTTTTGCTGAGGTAATAAATGGCGAACTCTTTCCTTCTCGTTTCATCCTGTTGTCCCAGAATACAACCCATGGATTTATCCAAGACTGTTAGATACATAATCAACAGTCTTCCTTCTACGGGAGGGAGCAAGATAGGAGGTTCAAGCAGATACTCTTTAATACTTTCAAATGCCCTTTGGCATTCATCTGTACACACACAACCCTGATCTTTCTTTAACAACTTAAAGATTGGTTCACACGTTGCAGTCATATGGGAAATAAATCTGGAGATATAATTCAAACGCCCAAGGAAACCCCTGACTTGCTTTTCAGTTTTTGGTGCTGGAATTTCTTGAATTGCTTTGACTTTATCAGGGATAACTTTAATTCCTTTCTGGCTAACAATAAAACCCAATAATTTCCCCGATCTAACTCCGAAGGTGCATTTATTTGGATTCAAGCGGAGACGATATTTCCTCAAACGCTAAAACAACTTCAACAAATCTTTTCTATGCCCTTCTTCAGTATGGGACTTGGAAATCATATCATCAACATATACTTCGATTTATTTGTGCATCAGATCATGGAATAGGGTTGTCATAGCCCTCTGGTACGTTGCACCAGCGTTCTTAAACCCGAAGGGCATCACTTTGTAACAAAATGTTCCCTAGGGTATGATAAACGTTGTTTTTTCCATGTCCTCTGGAGCCATTCTTATTTGATTATACCCGGAAAATCCGTCCATGAACGAGAATACCTTGAATTTTTATGTTCTATCCACTAACATATCAATGTGAGGCAATGGGAAATCATCTTTTGGACTAGCTTTATTTAGATCTCTGTAATCTATGCACATGCGGACTTTTTCGTCTTTTTTCGGTACTGGGACAATATTGGCAATCCACCAAGGATACTCTGATGTCACAAGAAAACCAGCATCAATCTTCTTTAGGACCTCCTCTTTGATCTTTACTGCCATATCCAGGTGGGTTCTTCTCAACTTTTGTTTAACTGGAAGACACTTTGGCTTCAACGGTAAACGATGCTCGACAATGTCTGTATCTAGACCAGGCATATCTTGATAAGACCAAGCAAAAATATCCACATATTCTTTTAACAGCTCAATCAACTCTCTCTTTACATTAGGATGCAACGATGCTCCAATCTTGACCTCCTTCGGATCTTCTTCTGAACCCAAATTAACCACTTCCAAAGGCTCTTTATATGGATGAATGGTATTTTCCTCGTGCTCAAGAAACCGTGAGACCTCTTCTGGAATATCATCATAATCTTCTTCTTCAGCTCCAAACACAGGACATTCAAAGTTGGGAGAGGGTGCAGGGTCATTGTACTCAACGGGTTTTTTTAATTAATCTGCACATATGATTTATGATTTCTTTTAAAACTGACACATATAACAAGTGATCATGCATATTAATTTTCAGTTGTTATTTATTTTGAAAGGGTTTTTTTTTGTTATTACCATTTCCCAAGAAAAAAAGCAGCAAATAAAAGACATAATTTTGGAAGCAAAGACAACTTTTATTAATGATCTTGACAATTATATCAAACAGATAAGCCCTGCAACATTAATACTTCCACCTTGGGCAGAGAGAAAGATTTTAAAAAGAAAGTGACAGATTAACAAAACAAATTACTTTGAAACATGTATGCAAGAAGGAATATCAATGGTGACCCAATTCTGAACTTGGACTCCATGCATCACATAATTCGGTACTACCTACTCTGCTTCATCCTCTTCAACAACATTAATTCCAGAACCAATCGGATGGAGATAGCCTCCGCTGCGAAAAACATCTTGATAACTTTTCACAGAAGACTTTGACTTCAAACCTTCATTTTTGTCGTTCCTTGAAGAGAAACCTAAACCAGCTCTGTTTTTGTTTACGGGTGGATCTACAAGTCGTCCCCAAACTGCATTATGACCATTGTGCACCACCTGTTACGCATCCTTTAGGGAAACCACAAAATTCTCATTCTTCCTTATGTTGTCAATGGATAGGGCTTGGAACTGGGTTCCAACAGCAGTCTCATCCGCTTCTACAATACTGAAAGAGGATAAATGGGATATCAACAATGCTTGCTCCCCATTTATGATCACCACCTTCCCTTCACGCACAAATTTTAGCTTCTGATGCAGAGTTGAAGTGACAGCCCCTGCTTCGTGTATCCATGGTCGTCCTAACAAACAACTATACGCGGGAATAATGTCCATCACTTGGAAAGTTATCAAGAACAAGTGTGGTCCTATATGGATGGGCAAGTCCATTTCACCGATGACAGATTTCCTCGACCCATCAAAAGCCTTCACAATGATGCCACTCGGGCGCATAGGTGTTCCCTGATATTTTAACTTCATGAGAGTACCTCTCGATATAACATTCAACGCAGATCCGTTATCAATTATCACATTGGATAGCGAATCATTCTTGCAATTCATAGAAATGTGGAGAGCCAAGTTATGATTACTCCCTTCATCTGGCAACTCATCATCGCAGAAACTCAAGTTGTTACATGACGTAATGTTTCCAATTACGTTGCTGAATTGATCTAACGACGTGTCATTCTCCACAAAAGCTTGGTCTAGTACTCTCATTAGTGATTCTCTATGAGCGGAGGAATTCATCAATAAATCTAAGATGGATATCTTTGAAGGAGTCTGCAATAGCTGATCTACAATTTTGTAGTCGCTCATCTTAATTATCTTCAAGATATCATCCACTTCTTTATCCAATGTAGCTCCACTAGTCTCTCCTACAACCTTCTTCGGTTCATCATTCTCAGCAATTTTCTTCCCAGCAACAACGTCTTTTCGAATAACTGGCGCAAACGCACGACCACTACGGGTCACCCTGCTACTATCAGCTATATTTCCAACATCTGGCATTGGCTGGATGGGAACTTCCACCCCATCTTCCAAGATTGTAGCGTTGTATTTGTAAGGCACAACCTTATCTGATTTATAGGGAACAGTACCTGGCAGACTAATTACCAATGGGGTAACAACTGGTTTGCTATGGTACTCCACCTCAAGGTGAGCGGGTGCACCAAAACAAGGTACAATGACATTTACACCTTCCTCGACACAATCATCCCTCAAAAGACCATTTCCGGCAAACAAAACTTCGTCTGAAGAGAAATACTCATTCGCAGAGGCATACTCTTCCTCTGACTCTTCTTCAACCATATCAATCTCGTGATAATCATCTCTCTGACCTGTGATCTTGATAGTTCCATTGTCTAACAACAATTGAACACCCTCTCTCACAATAGAACATCCTCGGGGGTCTCGACAACAAACTATGCAAGACCCATATTGGTGTTCCACCTGACCAGCAGTACAACAAAAGGTGGCATGCAACTGTACGAGATCTTCATTCAAATACTCTACATCAAAAAATTTGAATTCACCAGGACATCCAGAAACCATATTCACTTCCTCTTCATACTCTGCCCTAGGCCTGATTATATGGATTAAACCTTCATCCATCATCTCTTGCAAATCGGCCTTTATTTTCTCGCAACCCTGTATATTTATACTGCAAACAGCACAACCGGCGTAGTCATGTGTATAATAACTGAATTCACAGAGGTCTGTGTGCATCTTCACCAAATATCCTCTAACCAGATTAATGTCAAAAATCCGGAAGTCACCTGGACAACCGGCCACCATATTCACAGTACTCACTCTCCCGTGCTTGGGTAGAGGATTGTCTTTCACATTAGGTCCCATGTCTTTGAAAGATAAAATTCCTGACTTCACCAACCTTTGCACTTCCGTCCTCAAAGGATAATAATTTTCAACACTATGCCCTGGTGCTCCCTGATGAAAGGAACGCATCTGGTCTGCTTTGTAATACCAAGGCAATGGAGATGGTACTGCTGGAGGTGGTCGTGTCTGGACCAACTTCTTTTGGATCAATTCTTGTAGTAGCTCTGCATAACTTATGGGGATAGGGTCATAATTCTCCCTTCTCTGATTATTCCCCTGGTTCCCCTGTTGAGACTGTCTCTGATAAGTAACGGTAGTTGGAGCGACATTCATAACAGGAATAACTGAAGCAACTTGCTGGTGACGCTGATAATTCCTTCTAGGAGCGTTCACCCTCCTCTCTTGTATGACAGCATTTGTATCCCCCTCCTTCTTCTTTGTAAACCCATAAGCTGGCTTTTTCACACCTCCGGATCCTTCACCCTTTGTCAAACGGCCTTCCCTTACTGCCTCTTCTAGGCGGACACCCATTCCTACCATCTCTATAAAATCACTCGGGGCACTTGCTACCATTCTTTCGTAGTAGAAAGCACTCAGCGTCTTCAGAAAATTTTTAGTCATTTCCTTCTCCTCCATGGGAGGAATCACTTGTGAATCCACTTCGCGCCATCTCTGTGCATACTCTTTGAACGATTCTCTATCTTTCTGAACCATGGCCCTAAGCTGGTCACGATCGGGTGCCATGTCCATATTGTACTTGTATTGTTTTATGAATGCTTCTCCCAAATCATTAAAAGTATGGATGTTGGCGCTGTCTAAACTCATGTACCATTTTAACACTGCGACGGTCATACTATCTTGGAAAAATTGAATCAGCAGACGCTGATCATCAGTGTGGGTAGACATTCACCTCACATACATCACCAAATGAGCATGAGGGCAAGTGTTGCCCTTGTACTTCTCAAACTCCGGGACCTTGAACTTAGCAGGCACTTTAACATTCGGGACCAAACACAGCTCATTCACATTCTTCCCAAATAGCTCTTTTCCCCTAAGATCCTTCATCTCTCTTTTCATTCTATCAAACTGCTCTTGGAAATCATCCATTCTGTCAAAAAGACCCAAGTCTTCACTCGACAGATGGAAAGGACGACACACATCTTCATTAACAATCGGAACCAGATTTATCGAAGAAGGTGCACCAGGAACAGCATGCACCGCAGGAGGTGCTGGAGTAACAATATTTGGAACCACTAGAGCATCTTGGGGGCCCAAATTGAAACCTTCAGGTGCAAAATTCTCCGGCATTCCCCACGGATAACCCTGAGGCATACGGTTGTGAACAACAGTCGGAGTAGCGGATACTGGAACAGTAGGGACTTCAACATTTGCCCTTGTTGGTTGAGGTTGAACACTCGGTGGCTGATTCTGAGCAACCACCAGAGCTTCCATCAGAGTAGTCAAATTGGCCAAGCCGTCCTTCAAAGAAGAAACTCCTTCGCGTAGCTCGCGAT
Organism: Vicia faba; assembly: GCA_948472305.1. Classification (NCBI taxonomy): domain Eukaryota; kingdom Viridiplantae; phylum Streptophyta; class Magnoliopsida; order Fabales; family Fabaceae; genus Vicia; species Vicia faba. The sequence goes on from OX451741.1 coordinate 37,371,330, forward strand.
TCTCCTGTTCCAAGTTGTCCATCTTCTTTTTGAAATTAGCTCGAGTGTTGTAGTGATGAGTCAGCTTGCTGAACGAAGCAAAAAGCTGGGTAAGGCTCCTGGATATGCATAATAAATGCAAGAACTATGTGCAATATGATGCATGATATGCAATGCATATGATTATTTTTACTTTATCATTAAATATTTCAAGGGATTTAATGTTTATAGACATATTGCAAACATCAAAATAATAACGCATTTGAAATACTGAAAAACTTTCATTATAATAACCTCAAAATGGGTTACAAGTTTCAATGATCCCAAGTACAATATGGAAATACAATCTAAAAATACTGAGAGAAAGAAACTGATAGAGATCAATCTGTATGCTGGCGCTTCCCTGTGAGCTTGGAAATCTGAGCTCTCAACCTCTGGTTTTCTTCCACATGTCTGATGGCAACCTCCTTCCAATCATCTGAATCAGGAAGTGAACGACCAGTACCTGTTTGAGGCTTAGGGGAAAATAAATCCCCTTGCCTCTCCATAGACTCTACCGCTCGACTCTCAAGGATCTCGATAAAATCATCTTTCTCCTTTAAATCTGCTCTATAGGAACTCTCTAAAGTCTGGAACTTGTTCTTCCAAGCATCCCTTTCCTGTTGCATCCTAACCAAAGCAAGCTGCAACTCTTCTAGATCATCTAATAAAGGAGGAGTGGTCTTCACAAACAGACCAGGCATGGGTGTCTCCCGAGTATAAGGCATCTTCAACTGGATAGCTCTCGATCGGACCCACTGAAGATATGGCTCCAAAGAAACATCACCCCTAGGTCCCAAATCTTTCCTACTTTTCTTATGAATGTGACGCCAGGCTTTCGCAATCTTCTCCCTAGCTTCCCTGTGGTCTTCTCCTTCTTTCAGAAAGAAACTACTCAAATGAATACTGTTTGGTTTATCCCTCATCGGATAACCAAGCTGTCGCCGCACAAGAACAGGGTTATAGTTAATTCCTCCCTTTGTACCAAGAAGAGGTACATTAGGGAAACTACCACAACTGTCAATAATCTATATATCTTGATAAGCTCGATGATACCAATCAATGTCCGAATGAGTAAGTTCCATGATTTTAGGACCCCAACGAGGTTCCTTCTTAATATCCCAAAAAGCATCAGACTGAGACATATGAGAGATGAACCACCTATACAACAAAGGCGTGCAGCAGATAATCATTCCTCCATGATAAGAACTCCGAAGATAAACAGAGTAATAAGCCTCGCCCAACAATGTAGGAACTGGGTTTCCAATCATGAAAATCCTGATAGCGTTAATGTCGACAATCTTGTCCACATTAGGAAATAAGAATAATCCATAAGAAAGTAAAGCAAAGATGGCCTCAAAGGCAACCATACTCTTCATTCTAGCAAAGTAACGAGCTTTCTCCAATAAGAACTGAGTTGGTAATCCTCTAATTCCTCCTTTGGTAGTCATATGGGTTTCCACCTCATACTTTCCCAGATGAATCAAAGCAGCAATCTCATGTGGTTTTTGCTCGCCCTCCAAACCAGTAAAAGGAACATGATCGGTAACAGGAAAATCCAATAGATAAGAATACTCCTCCAGTGTAGGCATCAACTGATAATTGGGAAAAGTAAAGCAGTGATACATCAAATCATAGAACTGGACCAAGGTCGAGAGAATACCCTCCTTCATCTTCAGTTTCATGAGAGGAATAGTGGATCCATACTTCTTCCGAAAGTCTGCAGAACACTCGATCTCTGGAATCAGACTGACCAACTCATCTATCTTAGGATCCTTAAAACTGTATTTTCTGGTCTTTCTCTTTCCAGAATCCATGGTTAACAGTACCTGAGATATTCACAAATAGTCAACCTTTAAATCCCTTGAAATATTATCTTCAAAAGATGCTTATGAGTGCATGGATGCATGATGCAACAACCACACACAAGATCACACATATAGGGTTCATAGGTTCAACGTCACGAGCATGAGGTTGAAGGTACTACCCATAAGGTATTGGTCTAAAAAGTTATCACCTGCCGAACAAGGTTCTAGAGGTTCCCAGAGTCTACATCCTTCCTTCGGATATTACCAACTTCTCGATTAACTCAGTAATTAGTAATATTCTCAAGAAAGACTCGTTCGAGCGTAGTATCGCGTGACAACTATTTCCGGATTACTCCGTCATAGCTTCCGCACTACACCTAAAAGGCCAAGATGGGTTTGATATTCTACGGTCCTCAGTTTCAGCAGGCTCTCAGGTCGAAAGTAGTATGTCTTCCCAATTACTCGGTAAACGACACTACAGTCAAAGGGGCCTCCACTGAGTGGGGGATCTCATGCCTCCTTTTTTGGGATTACTCCCTCAAAGTTAACATGACTATACCGCCCATCCTATCTTAAAGTTTTCCCAAGTCCGGGTATAGGACTTATGAGTAACCACCAAGCACCCTGAAAACCAGGAAAATCCAAACAAATATATATACAACATATAACACATAAAAAACAATAACACATATACACATATAAACAAAGATAGGTTTAACCCACTTAGGGATGGACCAGCAAGAGGTCAATCTGTCCCCAATGAATTCGCCATTTTTCTGTAGCGGTAGAAATGTTCAAGACTAAGCCATTGGATTGACTAGACTTTGTACAAATAAAAATAAAAATCGCCACCGCGCTTTATTGTTTCCAAAGGAATGGGAAAAGAGCGAATAACCCAAAAAAGGGGGAAAGATTCAAGGTAAGGGGGTTGGTTATGCAAAGGGAAGGTATTAGCACCCTAAACATCTACGGTACTCCGCAGGAACCTCTTTGTAAATTCTGTATATTTTGGCTATAAAAATGTGTTGTATATAAAATGGATAGTGGAAGTGAGAAAAGAAATATTTTTTATGATTTTTTTTGCACCCGCCGCGGTTGCGAACCTTTAGTGCCTACGTACCACCTTTCGTGCAATAGGGGACCAGGGTACAAGTAGTTCCTCTTTTAAAAAAAACTTGAAACAAGTATGTTGGTTAATTTTAAGAGATAAGACATCATCGTCATTGTCCGTGTGGAAAACATACTTACTACCCACAATCATGAGAAAGGAGAATTTGCATCATCTCAAAGTGGAGGATATGGCTTGGATTTTAAAATCAACAATGCCTCACTCAACACCCAAGTGGAAAATATCTCTTTTCACTACATAATATAGAAGTATAGTTGTTTGCATCACTACAAGGACTGACAAGAGTCCAACCTTTTGAGAAAACTTTAAAGATAAAAACCAAAGTGGCAAAATAGTTTGAAATGACATTATTTGACTTTTAGTCTTCTCACAAAAATGTCAAGGTATTACTAATTTAATTGGAGTTTATTTATGAAACTATTTTTTGAAAATGCATGGACATAAGCCCAAGTTTATTATGAAAGTGGTCCAAATGAAAAAAAACAAGAAGGGTTTTCAAAAGGAGGGAGAAGATTTTTGAAATTAAAGAAGATGGGAGGAGAAGAAGAGGCTATCCTAAAGCATAAGGTAAAAGCTAAGGATAAGGACCATCTAACCAACAAGAAGCCACAACTTGACATTTTGAGTCAAGATAGAATTCTCACTCTTTGGATTGAAACCAAGCAAGCAAAGATACTAGACCTTTTCAAGTGTATTAAGTCTTCTAAAAAATTGGGAAGAGTAACAGCTGTATGCGGGTGAATTCCAGATTACAAACAAAGGATGCAATCACAAAAACCTGCACACAAAAACAAACAAGCAACCCAATGTCTTGAGGTAAACCTCAAGAGCTCCAGACAAAATAATCATATAAGATCATAAGGTCCCCAAGATAGGCCAAGGTTTCTAATCCTAAGTCCAAGGAAAAGTCCACTGCTCCATCATGCCAAGGATAGTAACCAAGTAGTCCAAGTACCATTAAGAGTTTTTTAGGGTTTAAGTTGGTTATTAAGTATCTTAGGAAAAGGAAAAAGAAAAGCTCAAGTGAGCAAAGTAAAAATGACAAGAAAATAAATGCTCAAATGAGCAAAGATGAAAATGGCATGAAAAGTAAATGCTAAAAGTAAATAGTACATAAAGCATAAAAAAATAAAAAGCATAAAATAAAGCAAGTTAATAATTAGTGGTTAGTTGGATGACCATCTTGAAACTTGCATTTGGAACTCATTAGAGGATTGGTAGAACCAAATCCTCCACACAACAAGTTGCATTTGCTTTTTGTCAAGTATATCATCCATTTGGAATTCTCATAAGTACCATTTAATGATCAACGATGTTTAAGTGATCCGCGTTGACCAAAGGTGTTGTAGATACATTAGAGGATTGGTAGAACCAAAGCCTCCACACAATGAATCTCAAGGTTATTGGATCAAAGAGATCAATTTAACATACTTGGGCTTACAATCATAAGTTTAGGCCACGATTGATCATTTATTCGAATCGGGACAAAATTTAGCGCTATGTTAAGAAATCGTAAGTGGACTTATATAGAAGTCGCACCTATTTTGAGGTCGGTCAATAGCAATCTATGCACCATTTATTTTGAGACATGATATAGGGATCATGCTCCAACAACATTTAGTGCAAGAAGAAGGGGATGAGATGAAGAGGGATTAGGGTAAAAAGAATAAACCACTTTTGAATTAATATTTAATCAAACTATTATTAAAATCATTCATCCATTTTGGTGGAGTTGAACTCAACACCCAAGATCCAATGATGTTAAAAAAGTCATGATAAAAAAATCAACCCAAGACAGCCAGAAAAATATTCACAAAAAATGATATAATATTTAATATATATTAAAGAATGAAAAGATGTTAAAATAAATTAAAAAATAATGGGGAAAATATCAATAATATTAAAATTAATCAAGTAATGAAAAGTAAAACCATAGAAAAATCAGAAATGGATCCAAATATTTTTATAAAAAATTTGGGAATTTTTTAAAAGTCAGAAACTATTTTTAAAAATTAAAATAGATGGGTAAAATAAACAAAAATGGAAAAAAATAGTAAAGTAAAAAACAAAAATAAAATAAAGTCACCAATATTTGTCACAATGTCATTGGATCATCCCATAATTTTTTCAGAATTAAAAAATGTGTAAAAGTATTTTTAAACATTTTAAACAAATCAAATAAGTGTAAAATTTATAAAAAATACCAAAACACAAAATTAAATTGTAAAAAAATAAAAATCAAAAAGAAAATAATCAAAAATTATTTTTCATAATTTTTTCAGATTTTTTGGACTAAAAATGATTTTTCTATGATTTTTTGAAATTTAAAACAATTAAAATATAAAAATCAAAAAAAGAAATTAAAAGAAAAAGATGTGGACCATTGGATGAGAGTCAAAACACGTTAGAAATCAAATCTAAGGGATCTGGCGCGCTGTGCATATCATGGTCTTTAATGAACAAAGCACTAAATCAAATGTAAAATCAGAAATTCAAAAAATACAAATGGCACGCTTTCATTGGTTAGAAGGTGACACGTTGGTCATCTTCAACCTCCAACCTCTCGAATTGCAGGTCTCTCAAAATGTAAAATCAGAAGCTTAGACCTATGCCATTCGTTTCGTCTCTTCAAGACGAAGATAACTATACCCTCACGCCATTTTTATATAAACTGTAACTCAAGCAATTTGGAAAAAAAGTTTTGAAAGGGGATTTGAAAATTCATGGTCAAAACGTGTTTCCAGATAAAAGTAATTGTTGCGACTAGAACCAGGGCAATGGGAGAAATACAATGGTACCAAAGTTTTAAAGAATTGATGAAAGAATCTACCTATTGAAGTTGAGTTGTAGAGCTCTGAAACTAGACTTCTATGGAGCATTGTAGGGCATGATTCTTGAATGTAATGGTATGGTTAGGCTCAGGGAAGTTCAAGGAAGGTGAATTGATGGAGAAAATGGATTGAAAAAGGCTTGAGAATAGGATTTGAAGTAGCTGAATTCTGAGTTATGAAGCATGTTTGGCAGGGTGATTCTGGCTATCCAAGCTTGGGAAATTGAATGAGGGATGACCCTCTATTTATAGGGAATCAAATGGGATGCTCAAGCGTGTTGAATGATGCAAATTGGAGGGTATTCGTGTGAACCTGATACACGAGTAAAGTGTGATCTGATTTGCATCAAAACTCATCAAATCCTTGCGTTTCAAGGCTCTAGTCCACTTTGGCAACTTGGTTAAACATGTTTAGATCACAAACGCGTGCTAATATGATGTTTAAAGGCCAAAACATGGATTTCAAATTCTGACTTATGGTGAAACTTCAGTTCCATGTTACCAAATTCAATCCAATGGCATTTCCACCTCAATGGGTCTTAGGGAAAGATTCTTGATGCTTTGGAAAGATGATGTTACAAGCTTTGTAATGGAAAAAGAATGGAATCAAATGGATGTTTGAGCTGAAAGTTACATGGAGTCAAAGTTGAGGAAAAAGAGTTGACTTTCCATACTTAGAAATATTTCAAATCCTTCTTTAAAAATGACCTATAATCTCTTGCTTCCAAACATGGCCTTGCACTTAGAATTTTCTCTTGATCAAAAAAGATGGAATGAATTAGACCTCTTGAATGACATTTTGAAATTTGAACCAATCAAAATCTCCAAAAATTTAGCAAGTTATGACTTGTTGAAGTTGGCCAAAAATCATGAAATGACCTATAATCTTTTTCATTCTTAAGGAAACTTCCGTCCATTTTCTTACTTTACACATAAAAGAAAGCATGAAGTACACATCCTTTGGGTCATCATGGAAAAAGAATAGGCTCAAGGTGATAAAAATTGACCAAGTTATGACCATTTGAAATCATATATAGAAAAATGGGAATTCATCTGGGTGACTTGTAATCTTTCTTCTTCATCAAGTTCCTTCCACATGGAAACTCCTTGGAACTTTTGAAGTGATTTGTTGGTAACTCTTTAAAGAGAAGAATGTTTTTGGAATCACTCAAAAATACCAAAAGATGAGAAAGATATGCCCCTTTGAAGTCCAAAACCCTAACCTTTAGATCAAGAGAATGCTTGGTGGAACTTTGCCAAGTTTGAACAAACATTTTGTGCCAATAATCTTCATTTGTGAATAGAATTTGTTGAGGATGATGATGGGGAATCATGGCCACCAAAACTACCTCCATACCAACTTCAAAACAACTTCAATGGTGAGGTTTAAATTTCTCAATACTTTGGCCAGGGCATTAAAATAAACTCATGAACCCATGAAGCAAAATGCTAAAACCCCATTGCCTTGACCTACATTATCAACAAGTGAGACAAACCAATATTGCATTTTGTTAATTTAGAGATAAAATTAAAGCAAAATATCCATGATCATAAGAGAAAACAAGTTAAGGTGCTTGGTAACTCCTCATAGAGCAAAGCTAAAGATAAGTAGAAGAACAAAAAGCCCTAATGTGATTTTGTGGTGATTGAAACAATATGGTATGATGAAGGGATCTTAGGGGCAAAAATTGGGGTACAACAATGAGAAAGATTGTGAAATACCTAGAGAACACTCCAGACTGTTAGTGTAAGAGGGAAAGGCTATACAACCGCATGAATAGTCAGTAGAGATTGTAAACTTGGGTATTGAAGCAGACATGAAAGAAGTCAAGATAGGTTCCAACCTAGAGGAAATTGTCAAGAACATGTTAATTAAAATGCTGCATGACTATGTTGAGATCTTTGCTTGATCGTACAAAGACATGCCAGGGCTCAATAATGATATTGTGGTTCACCGTCTGCTGATGAAAGAGGGTTGTTCTCCAATAAACCAGAAGGACCATCGTATCCGTCCTGAGATGTCAGAAAAGATCAAGGATGAGGTTATGAAGCAATTCAACACAGGTTTCTTAGTTGTTACGTCATATCCTTAATGGTTTGCAAATGTGGTTTTGATACCAAAAAAGATGGCAAAGTACATATGTGTGTAGACTACATGGATCTGAACAGAGCAAGCCTCAAGGATGACTTCCCACTTCTATATATCGATGTTCTAGTTGACAACACCGCTCAACACAAGGTATTCTATTTTATGGATGGTTTCTCGGGTTATAATCAGATCAAGATGGCACCTGAAGACATGGAGAAGACTACCTTTGTCACACAATGAGGCACTTTATGTTACAAGGTTATGCCTTTTGGGTAGAAGAATGTCGGTGCAACATATCAATGTGCTATGGTAGCCTTGTTCCATGACATGATTCATCATGAAATAGAGGTTTAGATTGACAATATAATAGCCAAGTCCCAGTATGAAGAAGAACATCTTAACCATCTACACAAGTTATTTGAGAGACTGAAGAAATACAAGCTGAGGTTAAATATGAACAAGTGCACTTTTGGGGTTAGATTCGGTAAACTCCTGGGTTTCGTGGTCAGTGGTAAAAGTATTGAAGTCGATCCTGCCAAGGTCAAAGCTACTCAAGAAATTCCAGTTCTCCGTACTGAGAAGGAAGTTAAAGGTTTTCTAGGACGACTGGATTATATTTCCAGATTTATTTCTCATTTGACCGCTACTTATGAGCAGATCTTCAAGTTGCTGAAGAAAGATCAGGTAGTGAAGTGGAACGAAGATTGTTAGATAGCCTTCAACAAAATCAAGGATTACCTCCAAGATCCTCTGATTCTAATGCCATCAGTTAAAGAAAGACCTATGATCATGAACTTAACAGTATTAGAGAACTCAATAGGGTGTGTACTGGGCCAACATGACGAGTTTGGTTGAAAAGAGCATGCGATATACTACCTTAGCAAAAAGTTTAACGACTGTAAAACAAGATACTCACTACTCGAGAAAACTTGCTGCGGTTTGGCATGGGCTGCTCACCGACTAAGACAATATATGTTGACCCATACTACTTTGTTGATCTCTAAAATGGATCCCATAAAACACATATTTGAGAAACCCGCTCTCTCCGGAAGGATGGCCAGATGGCAAATGGTCTTAACAGAATACAACATTCAGTACACCACTCAAAAGGAAATCAAAGGAAGTGTACTGGAAGATCATTTGGTTCATCAAGCCGTAGACGACTATCAATCTATGGATTTCGGGTTCCTGGATAAGAACATTATGCTAGTTACAGATTGTGAAGAACCTGGACCGTATGAAGGACCTCAGCCAGACCCCGATGGACTATGGTTTGTTATGGAGCTTCTAACGCACATGGTAATGGAATTAGCATTGTGATTATTTCTCCCAGGGGTTTCCATATGCCCTTCACCTCCAGATTATGCTTTAACTTTACCAATAACATGGCAGAATATGAAGCATGCATCATGGGCATCCAAACTGCTATTGACTTCAGGATCAAGTTCTTACACGTATACAGGGACTCAGCCCTAATAATCAGTCAGATTAAGGGAGGATGGGATATGAAGCATCTAAATATCATTCCTTACGAAGAGCATGTGTTGACCTTAATTCCATACTTCGAGGAAATCACTTTTGAACATATTCCACGGGAAGAGAATCAGTTGGCAGACGCATTAGAAACCATGTCATCTATGTTCAAAGTTAGATGGGATAACGAGGCTTCTCGAATTACTATTGAGAGACTAGATGAACCGACACATTGCTACGAGGTTGATATTGACGGAGTAGAAGAGAAGCCTTGGTTTCATGAAATAAAAAGGTACATCGAAGATCAAGAGTATCCTGAAGGAGCATCTGTCAATGACAAGAAATTCCTATGGAGGTTCTATGCTAAGTTCTTCCTGAGCAACAAAATTTTATACAAGTGCAACCATGATTTGACTTTGCTTCGTTGTGTGGACAAGAAGGAAGCGGAGAAAAATATGGAGGATATGCACGAATGTGTCTTTGGTACTCACTCCAGTAGGCACACAATGGCTAAGAAGATTATGAGAGTAGGTTATTATTGGTCGACTATGGAAACTGATTTCCATATCACTCCAGAACTGGTCACAAATGCCAGATTTACGCTAACAAAGTACATGTGCCACCGGTCCCTCTAAATGTCTTGACTACTCCTTGACCATTTGCAATGTGGGGAATTTATATGATTGGAGAGATTAAGCCTACTGCTTCTAGCGGATATTGGTTCATCCTCATCGCTATTGACTATTTCACAAAGTGGGTCGAAGAAGCCTCATTTGCCTCTGTCATCAAGAATGTAGCGGCTCATTTCATCAAGCATAATCTTATATGTAGGTATGTCATTCCCTAAAGGATCATCACAAATAATGATACCAATCTCAACAATACTATGATCACATAACTTTGCATGCAGTTCAAGATCAAGCACCACAAAACTTCTATGTATCGACCGAAGATGAATAGCGTAGTGGAAGCCGCCAATAAGAACATCAAGAAGATTATATAGAAGATGACGGTGACATATAAATATTGGCACGAGATGTTAACATTTTCTCTTCATGGCTATCACACTTCAGTACAGACATCAACTGGGGCAACCCCATTCTCTCTAGTCTATAGTATGGAAGATGTCTTACATGTCAAAGTCCAGATTCCTTCTATAAGGATTATGAAGACGCAGATTTAGACGAAGACGAGTGGATTCAGACTAGGCTAGACTAGATAAACTTGATTGATGAGAAAAGGCTTGCGGCTCTTTGTCATGGTCAGATGTACCAGAAGCGTGTGATCAAAGCTTTCAATAAGAAGGTCAAACATCAGGTATATCAGGATGGTGACTTGGTAATAAAGTGCATCATCCTACCGCAAGGTGATCCTAGGGGAAAATGGACTCCCACCTACGAAGGGCCGTTTGTAATCAAGAAGATATTTTCTGGCGGTGCTATGATACTTACTACCATGGACGGTGAAGACTTTATGCACCCTGTAAACTCGGACATAGTCAAAAAATACTACGCCTAAAAGAGACCCGCTTAATTGATTGGCCTAGACAAAAATAAAGGCATCCTGACGAACCATTATGGTTCGGGAAAAAACTAGGGATATATATATATATATATATATATATATATATATATATATATATATATATATATATATATATATATATATATATATATATATATATATATATATATATATATATATATATATATATATATATATATATATATATATATATAAAGATTGTACACTTGGAGATTCGAAAACCTGAAAAGGTGACTTGGGAAAAAAAGGGTATCCTAGTGGATTGAAAACCCAAAAGGGAGGTCCAGGAAAAAGTTAGGTATTAAAGCGTACGACTATTTCCCTTTGGATCATCTTCTTACAACCAGCTTTGTTACCAATATCAAGTTTAAATGGTACAAATCGATTCAGTCAACTTCTTCCGACATCAAGGGATGAGATGCTTGAAGACATAGAGGCAATATCAGAGTTGAAACTCGATGGGATCGTTTCCACATACCTGTTTTTCCTTGCTTTTCTTTGTACTCTTTTCATTTTACGACGATTTCCTCTTACTAGGATTTCTGTCTCTATGTACAAAAATTCCTGTTTATAGGCACACTATCAATACAAATATAATCCAAATTTCAAATTTACTTTCCCTGTTTTGTTTGCAAAAACGTCCAATGACTAAATTGAGTGAACATATGCATATGAATATTATTACTGTTAACAAATATATGCATAAAAACATGAATAATCATTTACTAAAGACTCTAGGACTTGGGATAATGTTCAAGTTACCCAGAAATCCCCACAGGGAAATCCCCGTAGAGTTTGCCTTCACAGGCTCATCCTCGACAGAGATACATTTCCCAACAAGTCTAAATATGCCTCCAAATAGGAATCAAGGCATCTTCCAGCTATTAACATGATCATACTCCCCAGTAGATCCCCCTAGCGGATAAAGGAGTTTGATAATTTCTCTAGCATATAATGGAAACTTCCTCCACACAGCCTACATAATTCCAATCCTCATCAGAGATTATGTCCTCAACACAATTCACAGGAATTCAACCCTCCAGCGGAGTTTATTTCTCCAACACTATCCCCTGCAGAATTCTCTTCTCTAGCAAGGCTCATTTCCTCAGCGGAGTTTATTTCTCCAATACTACAAAGCCCCCTACAGAATTCTCTTCTCTAGTAGGGTTTATTTCCCCAATAGGGTTTATTTCCCCAACAAAATTCATTTATCCAATTACTGCAAATCTCTGACAAAATTCCCCTCTCCAGTAAGGTGTAGTTAAGGCTACTATCCCTAGAGAGTTGCCATTGAATCTGAAACTAGGCTAGGTATCATTTAATGTTGTCCTCTTCAGAAGAGTTTGACATCCATATCGAAAACTCGGACAGACAACACCTCATAAGGTTATCCATCTCTTTTATCCCCTGTCAGGGTATATAAGAACTAAATTCCCAGTAGAGCGATGAACGACAAATATTCCTGAGCTCTTCTATACCCAAGCAGAATTCAAATGTTCCCAGCGGAATATCCTCAAAGGATAAGGAAAGAATCCCCAACGGAGACATTCTAAACAAGATTCAAGATTCATACGCTTCATCCTCACCAACAGTCAGGGATTTATGTCCCCCAACCAAAGATGTTATATAAAGCTATTGATACGTTCAACGACATCTTACATCCATACATCATGTCATAATACATCATAGCATATGCATACTGAAACATATATGACACTCTCATTTACTTTGATAACATCATTATGCAATGCATTACATACATCATGACATTGCATAAAGTTAATTTTATCTTTTCAGGTAAAGTTCACAAATAGATAAATATCATCAACAAATTTCAAACAAGCAAAAATTAATTCCCAAAACAGGACGGGGCAACTATCTATATGACCAGGTCCAAGATTAATTCATGAAACAAGACGGGGCAACTATCTATATGGCCAAGTGGTATGAATTCCGAAACAAGACGAGTTTACCTATTAAAAGCATGTCCAAGATTAACTCCCGAAACAGGACGAGGAAACTATCTATATGACCAGGCAAAGATTAACTCCCGAAACAGGACAGGGAAACTATCTATATGACAAGGCAAAAATTAACCCCCTAAATAGAACAAGGAAACTATCTTTATAACCAGGCAAAGATTAACTCCCGAAACAGAACAAGGAAACTATCTTTATAACCAGGAAAAGATTAACTCCTGAAATAGGACGGGGAAACTATCGATATGACCAGGTAGTATAAATTCTTGAAACAGGACGAGTTTTCCAACAAAAGCAGATTGTAGATTGATTCCCGAAGCAGGACGGGGCGACTATCTACATGACAAGTATTTCCCTCAGAAACTAAATCTGACAAGCAGCTACTTAAGCACCTTCCCCAGAGGTTCATTCTGGAAAACATTCTTCAGATACATTCTTCAGATACAGTCAAGCATAGACTTACTCTGATACTTTCATCAATAGTTACTTTGGATGGCATCTATAATCCCATCTCCGATGACATTCTGTCATCTTTCTGAATGGAATCTTTAAGCCCATTCAAGCAACATTATCAACCAACAACGTTACTCCGTGCACATGCGATTGTAAATTTCTAGGCACTTAAGTGTCCAATCCTCTTCTACCTTCATATCACGAATGGCGGACATGCCAATCTAACTCTTCAGGTTTAAGAAGATTGAACAGGGACACCTTTTGTACCCAAAAAATTTCCCTCCCATTTATCTCAATACATTCTCCTAGGGTTCTCAAATACTCAAGGTTGCTCAAGAACTGATCAGACAAATTCTCCTCCTAGGCAATCGACCTACAACTAGGGTTTGGTATTTCTCAAGGAAGATTGGGCTTATAATGCCTCATTTGGATTTCATGGTTTCTAATATGTCTTTAATAATTCTCATACCAAGTCTCATGCCTTGCATCACAAGTTTGCTCAGTCAGTTGCTCAGATGATTGAAAATCAGCTATATTGCACAAAAGTCAACTATGGTCAACATATAGTCAAACTTCAAGATTTTTGGTCAACATCAATATTTTGAAGTCATATTCATCATTTGGTCAAGGGTTGATCATGATTCATTAAGAAAACTCTCAAATCATCAAAAGTCAAAAGTTGCCAAATTATGGTTTTCTTAAGAAGAAGTCAACTGAACTTTGACCAAGCACAAATTTCATATGATTCATCATATTTTTCTCAACCAAAGCTCATTTTGAAGGAAATTCGATTGTCTACATATTTGTCTCTCTAAGATGAAGTCCAAAAATGCTTCATTTGAGAGATCTGAGCCAATACATTATAAGTCATTTTAAAAGTCAATAAAAAGACACTTTTTGTCAAGGCAACTTACATCAAGAAAAATTCTTCAAATTCAAAAATGATCAAAATAAGGATTGTAGAGGACATCTTGAGATTTCCAAAAAGTCAAATATCACCTTAAAATGATAAAAATTGAGAGAGTTATGATTGGTGCAAGTTTGAAAATTTTGAGAAAGTGCATGAAACCCAAAGTGATCAAATTTGGAATTTTGGGCTAATGGGCTATTGGTTCAAGGTCCAAACGTGTTTTGCAGCTTATAATTCACCACAAGTCTTATTCATACACCCCCTTTTGGTTTATTATATTTATTTATTTTAAATTCAAAATAAAACAAGATAAGATCAAGACTTATTACAAGAGTCTAAGCCCAACATTTGACCTAAATTTGAATTATATATTCTCAGCAATTAAGACAAAGGAATGAGGAAACCCTTGTGCAAGAAACACCTCTTCAAAAACTCCAAAAATATCAAAGGAATAGGGAAAATTGAAACCCTAGTCTCAATCCTCCCTCAAGGTCAAAAACATGTTCCATTCACTTCCAGGAAGATCATAGGGTGAGGATGGATCGTTTGCAACGACCCAAAAGGTTGGAAACACACTACATGCATCATCGGTTTCTTATACTGCATGAATTTTGTATTTTGTTTTTTGTTTCATTTTAAGACAAACTAACTGTATGAATGTGTTCATGAGGTATCAACATGCAGGAACAACCCATCGTCGGAGTCCCATGATGGCTGGATAGTGCATAGTTATGTTAATACCTGCTTAAGATATTTTCACTGTAGCTCTTAAATCAGCCCGATTCAGCCTATAATAATCGTCCCATTAAACTCACAGGCCTTGATTTAGTGGGGTAGGGTCCCTCTAGATCTCTAATATGTGTTTATTTTGCAGAATGGAAGAAAAGACTCACAGGAGAAGACGTCTGGAGCTAGGGCTCCGACGCCTCTCCAGTCCATGCAATTTGTTGATGTTATGTTTAAATTGTTTCATCAATAACAATGGATGTATCACCATCCAGTGGTTAAAACACGCGCGTTAAGGCTTTCCTCTATCAAGGCGTGGGTTCGATCCATGCCTTTTTTGACTTTGTTTCTCCATAATTTCTATTTTTTACAGGTTAACGTACAAAGCTTTTTGATCCCCTCCCTTGTAAACAAGTGCGTGCTTGGCGCAGTGGTGAGCATGCAGGCTGAAAGAGCTAAGGGCGTGGGTTTAACACCCACCCCTAGTAGTACTTTTTAAACCTTGTTTTATTTTTTCATGTTTTTTTTAATTTTTAACTTAGAAACCCTAAATTCATAAACCATAAACCTTTATAAACAAACTTAATTCTTCAAAACCTTTTTATAAACCCTATTAAAATTAGGTTTTAGGTTTTTTTTTTAAATTTAATTTATAAATTTATTTTTTTAATTAAAATTAGTTAATGTTTTTAGTTTAATCATCAAATTTTTTATCAAAAAACACTTTCGCTTTCCTTTTTCCTATTTTTACATGTTGCGTAGTTTATTCTTCTTGCATTTTTCTCGATTATGTAATTGTTTTCCAGTTTGTAATAGTAATTAGGGTTTACTTTCTTATATTCCATTATGTAACTTCCCAAAATTCGTGTAATAGCATAGGATTTACTTTCAACTTTTACTTTCTGCATATTTATTGCTTTTCTATTTTACTATATTATTGTTAGTAATTAAGTCTTGTATGGCAAGATAAAAACAATCGATAGCTAACCCTAATTTCAAAGATAAACATAATAAAATAAATCACTCGCACACTCACACCTCTAGGGTAACCTCCCTTGTTGCCTTTCAAAAAATAAACCATCATATCCCTCGAACGTGGGGACACTTTAGAAAAGTCCCTCGATACAAAGGGCATAGTCCCTCGATTACCCTTTCGACGTTGCCTTTGGTAAATGATCTAGTCCCTTAACGATAATTGCTAAAGCGTCCCTACCAGTTACCTTTGATGACCGTACGATGACCCACGCATGTCCCTTCACATCCAACGATAGGGCTTCCTACTAACTAATGGTATGGATAGCATTATCAAAGGAGAGGAAAATACAATAACGACCTTGAGTAGGGTAGATGCTCGTAATCGCTTGCTCACAAAGCTTTTTAAAACAAAAAAAACATTTCACACAAACACTTTTCAATAAATATTTTCAAACAAACATTTTGGACACATTCTCGAGGACAGATATGAGAATCATTGCAAAGTTCAACTTTTCAAAATATTTTCAAACACACAACACAAAGAAATTTTCAAAGAAAGTGAGCTAAGCCATTAAGAACCCGTGGATAACTATGGATGAAAATGGTGCTAACACCTTCCCTTTTCATAACCTACCCCCCGAACTCAAAATCTTCAAGGTCTTTTTTATTCTTTTCACCCTTTCCTTATTGGATGAAAGAAAAGTCGATGGCGATTCTTGCTATCCGCAACATTTGCGATAAAACATAAAACCAAGTCAGTTCTTCCATCGTATTACAACTTCGCTGGGGATTTTCGACTTCTTCTTAAGGATAGAGGTATTCAAGGAGAGTCAGTATATCATCGTTCTTTTGAAGGATTTGATTCTTATGTACCTTGATTGAGGATAAAAGAGATGGATAATCTTGTATTGCATTGTCTAACCAAGTTTCAGGTGTAGATGTCATCTTTTCTGGGGAGAACAAAGTTGAACGACATCTGGCCCGGGAGGAGGATGCTGCTGGGGGATTATGATAGTCGGAGAAATAAACTCTGTTGGGGAGATAAACCTTACTGGAAAAGAGAATTATGCCGGGGATTTTACAATGTTGGAGAAATAAACTCTGTTGGAGAATTAAATTCCTGTAAACTGTGTTAAGGAACTAATCTCTGAAGGGAATGAGCTTATAAAGATAGCTCTATGGGGATTTTTGAGAATAGTTGAAACTTTATTCCCATTCTTAGAGTCTTTAGTAAATGCTTATTCCTGTTTTTATGCATATGTTTATTAACAGTAATCATGTTCAAATACACATGTTCATTCAATTTAGTCATTGGACGTTTTTGCAAAAAAAACAGAGAGAATAAAACAAATTTGAAATTTGAAGCATATTTATATTGAGAGTTTGCCTATAAACGGGCAGTTTTGTACAAAGAGGCAGATATCCTAGTAAGAGGAAATTATCATAGAAATGGAATGGGGTACAAAGAAAAAAAAGAAAAACAACTATGTGGAAATAATCCCATCGAGTTTCAACTTGGCTATTGCCCATATGTCTTCAAGCATCTCATCCCTTGTCGTCGCAAGAAGTTGATTGAATTGAGTTGTACCATTTGAACTTGACATTGATAACAAAGCTTGCTGTAAGTAGATGATCCAATGGGACATAGTAATACGCTTTAATCCCTAACTTTTTCCTGGACCTCCCTTTCTGGTTTTTAGTCCATCGGGATATCCTTTTTTTCCCAAACCGCCTTTTCAGGTTTTCGACTTGCCGGAGGTACAATTTTTACATATATCCTTTATTTTTGCCCAAACCCTTTTGGTTCGTCGGGATGCCCTTACTTTTTCCTAGGCCTGTTGTTGTACCCCAAAATTTGCCCTCTCATTTCTCAAAGGATCATCCTGGACCCTCAGCTTTGCTTCCATCCAATTTCAAGCCTTGAATTACAAATTTTCCAAGAAAGTCATTCACAAGGGAAAAATGGTGATTTGCACACTAAAAAGTCAAACTTTGACTTTTAGATCAAAATCAAGTTTCAAGAATCATATTTCATCAAGGCATGAAGTTTGTTTCATCAGGGAAATTTTAAGTCAAGATTCATGTTAAAAAAGTTAAAATTCTAAATACGTAGAATTTTTCTAAGTGTTTAAGAAGTATGACAAGCTCAGAACTTCTGGCCAGATTTTCACCATGATGCAAGTTGATTCTGGAAGAACTTCTAACACAAGAGTTTTAGATCTCAATAAGACCTAAAATATTGCGGAACAAAACTTCTCCTGGAAATGCTGTAATTTCAAGTTATAAATGTTCAAAGACACGTCCATGAAACTAAAGCACTCAACAAATTCTAGACATTTTTAAGACAGAGTTTGGTTAGAACTTTTGGGCCAGTTTTCTTGAAGGTTCAGCCATAGTTTGCAAAATTAATTCAAAGAAAGTCTACAAAGCGTGTTACAAGATTTCATAAAAGTCTGAGAACTCCTTCAGAACATGTTGGAGCAGAGAAATTCCAAGATCAGAAGTTGGATGTTTATTCTAAGTTACGCTGATGCTGAACTTCTGACCCAGACTCAAGCTATGATGCATAATCTCATATTGCAGGATTTCTATTTTGATAAATCTCATCATCATTTAATGCTCACAACCACTTTTGAGTCTTTATCCAAAGGATTTCCCCACGTGTGGCATAGAAGTACATTGTTGTCCTTGAAAAGCAAAACTTTTGTACAAGTTTATGATGGGTACATGCTTTGCTTTTGCTTATGAGGGTACTTTTCCTTAATCCCTGCTTAAAATCCAGCTTAAGCGCGGCTAAAGCATCTAACCACCATACTTGTTTAACTTAATTCAAGAACAAGGCAGCACCCTAGCATATGATGACTGTACCCTTGATCTCTCCAAGCTACAAAATCCTTTCCTATAAATTGAACTTCATTGGCAATTGTAAAGGCACCGGTCAGAAAACTGAAAAGAAAAAGCTTTGAAACCTTGCCAAAATTTCCAGAAACCGAAACTGCAAACGCAAATACAAAACATGCTAGTTTTTTATTCTTGCATTCAATCTCCCTTTACTTCTTGACTGTTCCAGAACTTTCTAGCCATTCATGGCCCAAGATAAAGGTTGTTCCACCCTGCTGGGCACGTGAGGAAGCTGATCAGAACATTACAAGTAGTCAGAAAAAGGCTCCAACTCATAGAACATTTTCCAGTTGCAAGGTAAGCTTCTGCTGACTCTCATCATATTACTTAGGCATTGTTAGATTTGCATGTTCAAAATACAATGTAGACATCCTGATTCTGATGTTGTACATATTTTGAAGTTTCATGTATTTGTCTGCCTAAGTAGAGAGAACATCAGTTCATAACTTCTTAAGGAAATTAGGTTTAGCAGATACATGCTTGTTTCTAATATGCAGTCTTGACATTTTTTATGTTTCTGAAACCATGATGAAACTTGCCAGAACTCTTATGTGTGCATTTTCTTTTTGTTGAGAAATGACTAAGATGCAGATGCTCTGATTGGTGTGGAGAAAGAGATGAAGCTCATCATCAAAATTTACTTTATGTTATATGTTTATGCTTTTGCTTCTAATACCGGATGTACAGCCACCCAGTGGTAGAAAGCATGTGAATAAGACATTAGTGCTAAGGGTCCTGGGTTCTAACCCCAGAAGCATTTTTTTATAGTTTTATTTGGTGACATTTTCACCCATTTATCTGTCAAACAATATGCCTAAATCAGAACTTCTATACAACCTTACCCAGTAGCATTATCACCTCACTCTCTCAAGAAGTCAGAACCTCTAACTTACCAGAGATACATGAACTTCTAGGTTCCCAGCTACGCTATAGCTTCTGAATCCCTCAACCTTAGAATCTGGTGTACCCTGGCCCAGAGCTTCTGACCCTCCACTTTCTCACTAACACTTTCTCTTTTGCAGCATATCAGAGTCAGAACTTCTCTTCCTTCTCGTTTCAGTAACATGCTAATTATGATTCCCTTTTCCCTCATTTATTTTATTTTATCTTTTAAATAACCAAAAACACCAAAAATATTTCATATTCACATGTTTTATTTTATTTCTTTGAGAACAAAAAGATTAAAATATTTTTTTAAGTAAACTTATTTCTTAACGAAAAAACAAAACAAGTCCATTTCAATTCTTGTACATTATTTCAATATGGTTGTAATAGATAATTAGGACTTTTAATTTCTTGAAATCCCCATTTGTAAATTTGTACACCCCATCCCCCTAATGTTTATAATAGTGTAGAATCTTTACTTTCCGCGTTTTTATTGCTTTCATATATTGCTAGTAATTAGGTGTGTATGGCAAGATAAAAAAACCAAATAGACAACCCTAATCAAAGACTAAATGCATTAAATCAAACACATTTGAACACTTGCACCCTTAGGGTAATTCCACTTTGTTGCCTTACAAAAATGGCCATATTATGCATGTGAGGTATCTTAGCAAAAACAAGCAAAAATAGAAGATCATAGTCCCTCAATGACACTATCAAAGTTGCCTTTCAAAACTGATCTTAGTCCCTAAAGAAAATGCTAAGATATCTTACAACATTGCTAGTCATGACTATACAATGACCCACGCCCGTCCCTTTTACATCCAAAGATAGGGTTACTTATCAAATCAATGGTAAGATAACAATGTCAAGGGAAAGAGGAAATAAACATGAAAGACTTTTGAGTAGGTAGATTGTTCCTAGTTACTTGCTGAATTTCAAAACCAAAAACATCCTTGCTATTTTCAAAACAAACACCAACACTTTCAAAAACGACTTTCAAACTTGAAAACAATTTCAAAGGATCAACACTTTGTATACATTCTTACGAACGAGAATCATTACAAAGTTTGCCTAAACGATAGCGCCTTTTCAAAATACTATCAAAAACCACACAAAACACATTTTCAAACAAAAGCAAGTAAACTAGCAAGTAACTAAGAGCCCATAGATAACTACGTATGAAAAGGGTGCTAATACCTTCCCTTTTCATAATCTACCACTTATACTCAAAAATACATCTCAAAGGTCTTTCCTGTTCTTTTCAGCCTTTCCTTTTGGATAAAAGAAAAGCCGGTGGTGACTCTTGCTAACAGCAACATTTGCGATCAAACGCAAAACAACAAAGTTATGATCGGTGGAAATAGAACTGACTGTTTTTTAATGCTGGTTCGCGTTTGCGTTTTGCAAAATGTCGCGGTAAGCAAGAGTCGCCACCGTCTTTTATTTTCTCCAATAAGGAGAGGACAAAAGCACAACAAAATTCCTTTTCGAGATGTTTCTCGGGTTCGGGAGGTAGTATATAGAAAGGGAAGGTGTTAGCACCCTTTCTATCCGTGGTTATCCATGGGCTCTTAGGTACTTGCTCACTATGTTTTCAATTTTTTTTTGCTTCTCTTGTGTTTGTGGGTTTTGAAAAATTTTGTTTGAAAACTTCGATTTAACTCTTGTGTCTGTCCTCAAGAGTGTATGAAGTGTTGTTTGAAAACTTTTGTCAGAAAAGTGTAGGTGCGAAAAGTATTTTTGTTTTGAAAGAGCAAGTATATAAGAACCTCTACCTACTCAAAAGAAATTAAGCTGTGTAAATGTCCTTTAGACAGTACCATCCAACTATTGAGAAGTAGGTAGCACCGTTATTGGAGTTTTTCGGGTAAATTCGATTATAGGGACATGTGGTCACTAAAGCAATGGTAGGACGCCTTAGCGGTAACCCTAATGTCTTAGATCGTGTTTTATCGAGGAAACCATTTCGAGGCAACTTTGATCTTTAGACAGGAGGGCGACCTCCAAAACACCCTATACTCAATGACCACGACGAGGCAACCAAGTGAGGCGTACCCTAGGAGTGGCATGTGTGAGTGTGTCAGGTTTCATGTTAAGTTATCTTTGTACATGTTATGGTGAGCTACGATTGATTTTATTTTAAGAGAGATCTTGACATGCATAGCCTAGTTAACATACATCTAGCAGTTAAATATTGCAGAAAGTAAACTAAGCTATTACAAGGCGTCGGATATTTACATCGCCAAAAACAACCCTTTGAAAAATAAATTGCGAGAAAATAAATAAAGCGATAAAAAAGGTCCTAATTAAAGCTATTACATCCTCGGAGCAAATACAATTATATGATAAAAAATTATGAATCAAAAATAATCACACGCACGAGAAAAATTGGATCGGAAAGTTTTTAGGGTTTTGACCCTTTTTGAGAAAGAAGGAAGTTTTTATTATTTATGCATTAAATTAAATTAAACCTAAAACTAATTAATTAATAAAAAGAAATATTTTTGGTTTTTTAATGTCTCAAGGAAATAAATAAATAAAAAATAAAATGATTAAAAGTTGTCAAGAACCCTAATTCTAATTTATTTTATTTATTGTAAAAAAGTTAGAACTATCCTAATTAAACTAAATTAGATAATTATATTTATTTACAAAAATAATAAATTAAGGGTGAATTTAATAAATAATAATAAAAAATATTATATTTTTTAGTTTTCTGGTTTTATTATGAAAAATTAATTTGGTTAATTAAATAATAAAAATAATTATTAATAATAAAACAATTAAATGTAAAATATAAAAAGAGAGAAAAAGGAATAAACCCAGGGGGGTGATGGGCCAGCTTTGGAGGTGTTTCTGGAATTTTCAAGGCCCAATTATGCTCAAGCCTGTTTGACTTTCCAGGATTCCCTGCACGCTCATTGACTAAGGAGCATGATGATCTTTCACCCATGACCATTGGATGCATGTCTGGAGACATCTGGCGCCTGGGAATTTGAAGTGCATGGTGGACTCCCTCGTGAATCATGCATGTGAATACCTGCGAGATAAAAATAATAATGTTTTGGGGGACCTGGGATTCGAACCCAGGTCCTAAGGGATAATGCTTCAATGCCTTTGCCAACTGAGCTGTAACGCGCGTTTGTTAATTGGATGGAGAGAGAATATTATATATGAAAAATAAACAATATGCTGTAAACACAAAAAAAACGTGCGTGTTTTCAAATTAACCAATGGGACACCAACACCTTATCATCTTCTTCGTTTGTACCTGCATATTCAGAATCAGATAGCGGGGGGTTTTTAACCCCCACTATATACTGCAGGGAAAAATATCGATTAGCAATCCAGCAAATATAAATATTTCGCGAGGTATTGGTCAGGTTCGTCTGGGTCTCATGATCTCAACCATGTGTCTCACTAGTCCTAATTTTCCCTGGTTCAGAAAGCCCTAATTTGAAAGCTCAAGAACCCTAGAAATTGATCATGGCATCTTTGGATTCAGGGCATTATAGTTCAATTAAATGATTCCATTAGCTTCGTATGGTTCCTAGAAACACAAATCAATCACAAAAACATGTTAACTATGCATGAATTAAGCAATACGATTTTGAATAGGAATTGCAAACCGTGGTTCTGTAGATGATGATTCTTTGAGCTTTGAAACTGGAATTTGATTGTAAATCGTGCCTGAGACCTCCTGCGATGTATTAGAATGGTCAAAACGCCTTGAATCGCCCTAGAATGCAAAAGTCAGTTTTCAATTTTCTTGGAATTTCTTGAAATTGGACAGGGTGATTTCTGCAGTTTTTTCACGTCTCTAGGTCAGGGTTAGCTTGCATATGTATAAGGCAATTGAATTGGGTCAAAAACTTGGGCCAATATCCATTGCATTGATGTTTAGATCTTTGATTGGAAATCAAATATTTTTTATTCTTCATGATTGAACAAAGTTGCCAATTTAGGATTTCTTGTATCTTTGACTTTGTGCACGAATTTGCCAGCATGTTTAGGTCATATTTGCTTCACAAGTTGATTTAACAAATCAAATCTTCTATTTTCCTACAATTTAAATTAATTAAATGAATTAATATTAATAAAAAATCCAATTAATCAATAAAAATAAGAAAATAAATTCAATTAAGCTTGATGGGTCGTGCATAGGTCATGGGTGAAGTTTCAAGAAGAGATTTGAGGCCCATTAGCAAAAATAAGGTGTTTTGAGCAAAGTTGACTTTTGCAAATTCATGAAAATTTCCCAACGTCTCCAATGCACAAGTTGCTCAATTTTAATCATATGACCATGTTCTTGGACATTTTGGAAAGGTCTTGAAGTCCTATAACCAATGCCTTTGGTCCCATGTCATTTGGATTTACCAATCTCAAGTTATGGCCTTTGACTCAAAGTGTACTTTTGTTGACTTTTGAAATTGACCTATAATGTAAAAATTGGTAACTTCTTGTGAGAGAATTTCTTGAACTTGGAGTGTGAAGATGGATTGTAGGAAATTGCATCCCCTTAAAAATGAGAATTTGATGGAATTTTTCTGACAAACCATGAAAAAGTTATGCCCTAGTCAAGATATAGTTGACTTTTCTGTTGTCTAAAAATAGTAACTTTTTGCATCTTGATGATTTTTGAGCTATGCTTGTGGAATCATGATCAAGACTTGATAAAATGATGATTGTGAACTCAAAATGAGATATTGACCAAAAATTCTGACTTTTGACTGCAAAATGACCATTTTGCCCTTGCAGTTGACTGTGGATCAAATGGAGCTTTTGACTGTGCAAATTGGCACTGTGAGTCTTGAAACTTGGCATGTAGGTGCTTGAGGATGTATATAGGCCTAGGAGACTCGATTGAACCATTGAAAACCTCAAATTCCTTGAAAGAACCAAAACCCTAATTTTGAACTGGCTTAGGAGGTGATCTGGCTGTACAATCCTTGAGCAATCTTGAGCCATTTGATAACCAATCTTGACAAATCTTGAGGAATATGGGAGGGCAAATTTTGGGGTATGACAGTTGCCCCTGTTCAATCTTCTTAAACCTGAGGATGTAGATTTGCTTGCGTGCCTTTCGTGATCCAAAGGTGGAAGATGATTGAACACTAAAGTGCCCAGAAATTTCCACTCGCATGGTGTAGTATCAGCAATGTGATGTCGGGAATGGGCTTACAGATGCCATTTGGAGAGATGATGGATAGGAGGATGGGCTTATAGATGCCACCTGGAGATTGTTGGTTGGTAGTTTTGTCTTCATTGACGGGTTGTCTTCATTGACGGGTTGTCTCATCAGAAAAATCTTTAGGAATCAATTTAACTGGTTTTATCTCCATTGACTAGATTTTGCCTTAGAAAAATCTTTAGGAACCGATTTAACTGATTTTGTCTCCATTGACCGGCTTCGCCTCAGAAAAATCTTTAGGAATCGATTTAACTGGTTTTGTCTCCATTGACTGAATTTGTCTCTTTTGACTGGATTTGTCTCCTTTGACTGGATGCATCAGAAACATGAGTGACAGAATGACATCCGAATCTGGATCGTATCTGAACTGTATTTAAAATTGAGATCTGTATGAGTAGCAGAATGATTTTCGTGTCTGGAGCATATCTGTGTTGTAACTGGGATCTAGATAAGTGACAGAATGACTTCCGTGTCTGGAGTGTATCTGCACTTGAAGTTGATAGTTGAATCTGAATGAGAAATGGAATGGCTTCCGTGTCTGGAGCGTATCTAGTCTGTATCTAATTGCTGACGTCTGAATGAGTAGTAGAATGACCGTCGTGTCTGGGGTGTATCCATACTGTAACTGAATGAGTCTGGAATAAGTATCAGAATGTCGCCATATCTGGGTCACATTTGAACTGTCTCTGGAAGGAATCTGGAATAAGTATCAGAATGTCGCCATATCTGGGTCATATTTGAACTGTCTCTGGAAGGAATCTGGAATAAGTATCAGAATGTCGCCATGCTCGGGTCACATCTGAACTGTCTCTAGAAGGAATCTGGAATAAGTATCAGAATGTTGCCATGCTTGGGTCACATCTGAACCATCTCTAGAAGGAATCTGGAATAAGTATCAGAATGTCGCCATGTCTGGGTCACATCTGAACCATCTCTAGAAGGAATCTGGAATAAGTATCAGAATGTCGCCATGTCTGGGTCACATCTGAACCATCTCTAGAAGGAATCTGGAATAAGTATCAGAATGTCGCCATGTCTAGGTCACATCTGAACCATCTCTAGAAGGAATCTGGAATAAGTATCAGAATGTCGCCATGTCTAGGTCACATCTGAACTATCTCTTGCTCAATGGAGTAAACCACTGAGGTTATAGAATTGGTCCGTACTATGACGGAGGAGAACATCAAGATCTAGGAACTGACTTGTGCTCAATGGAGTATACCGTTGAGGTTATAGTACTTGTCCACCCTATGATGTAGAGAAACTGTCGAGATTGAGAACCTTATCCGAACTTCAACCGAGGATAATCCGATTGAGATTTAAGAACTGGTCAGATCTTCGACTAAGCTGAGAACTTAACTGCATCTTTCCTGAAAGATAAAGGTCAGCCATATGCAATGCATGAGATGAATCAAGCAATGATGTTCTCAACATAAATGAGATTTTACTCGTATGATGCGTATATGCATGTATCATGATGTATGAAGATATGATGTTTCAGCTGGGGAAAATAAATCCCGGAGCTACTGGAGTATAGTGTTGAGTTCTTTGTTTCTGATGGGGATGATGAACGAAGATGATTTCGTGAATAAACCTGCAGGAGGAAAAAACTCCGTTGGGGAATAAACTTGATGAAGGAGATTACTCCGAGGGGAAATACTTTGTGGGGAAGAGATGTTCTGCTGAAGATTTTAACAATAAACTCCGCTGGGGATTCCGCTGATAAACTCCGCTGGGGATGGATTATCGTTGCTGGTGATATTGAATCTGTTGAGGATTGAAGTCCTGTTTGTAAAAGGAAAGAACTTCGTTGGGGATGATCTTTCAGTTGCAACTTGCTGGGGATAACCCTATTAGACTCTTGTGAGGATAACCCTCTGGATTTGGCTGGGGAGATTTATTGTACTCCGTTGGGGGTAAACTTCCAGAGTCTACTAGGGATGATGATTCAACTCCGGCGGGGAAGCTTTTTTAGACTGCGTTGGGAAATGGCTCCACTGGGGGTATCTTGTATTCCGCCGGGGAACATTCTTATACTCTGTCGAGGAATATTAAGACTGCCGGGGATGCTTGCTGAGGAATATCTATATACTTCGTTGGGGAATATTAAGATCTACTGGGGATACCCAACTTTTTTTAGGGCTGATGGTAGACCACTCTGCTTGGGGAGAGTATTGCTGATTTGTTCATAGTTGCAAGTCTCAGTGGGGAGAGCTACCATTACTGTCTTATTCTGCGGGGAGTGAAGGTATCTTGGTCATATTCTTCAGCTGAATCTACCTTGTACCTGGAGGACAGAGTAGCTTGTACAGTTCGAACAATTCTTATTGCCCCAGCTTCTGTGGGAGAAGGAGGCCTATGAGGCACTTGATAACTTCCGATTGACAAATCCTCTTCTGGTAGGTAAGTGACGAGATGACGGGACATAGTCGTACGCTTTTTGAACTCTAACTTTTGCCTGGACCGCCGTTTCGGGTTTTCAGTCCATCGGGATACCCTTTTTTACCCAAGCCGCCTTTTCAGGTTTTCGACTTACCGGGTGTACAGATTTTTCTTATTTTCATCCCTTACTTTTGCCCGAACCTTTTTAGTTCGCTGGGAAGCCCTTATTTTTGCCTAGGCCAGTCGACCTAGCGGGTCTTTGATTATGCGTAGTACTTTTTTGACTATGTCC
The DNA here is from genome assembly GCA_948472305.1 of Vicia faba. NCBI lineage: Eukaryota > Viridiplantae > Streptophyta > Magnoliopsida > Fabales > Fabaceae > Vicia > Vicia faba. The sequence continues at coordinate 37,398,919 of OX451741.1, forward strand.
ATGCCCTCAGAGTGTAGGGAGTTGTCACTGTCAGTGGTGTTGTGTCGCCATACTACCAGAAGATGTCTGATTATGCAAGATTCGTTGCTGGAATTCATGTCCAATGCCCCAAGTGACTCAGGCGGAGATTTACCCTGGCTATTTGGCATCTTGAGAGATTCCTTGAATCTTGAATTGACTGCCCCAGATGATGGAAAATGATCATGTCTGCCCCTTGGTTGGAAGTGTTTCTTCCACTTGAGATGACCCTTTTTATTGAGAAGGTTTTTTGTTCACTAGATATTCGTCGTGCGACTTTCTCTGTTGTTGAACAAATAGTCATATGCAAACAATATTATTTTAAGAATGCAAAACTTATGTCTGTCTTGAAGTTTTTTGAAAATGCAGTTTTCAATAGAACAAGTGAATTTTTGTAAAATGTGATGTCAACTCAGGATTTTACAGCAAGCCCTACAGGAGTCAGGATACCTTTTGTAACAGTATGCTTTCGAACTAACCCATGCTTCAGCTAGGACTTTTAAGGGTTATAACGTGGCCTGGTTCACAGTTTAAGAAACAAAGGATAAAGGCTCAAATTTTATTTGTACCCACTCGTTCTTTGTGATGTTCTTCGATCCTAAACTCAGCTAATCGTGCATTTAGATCCTGTTTGAATCTTTGCTCTGATATTCTGGTGATGGTTCAGATATTGACAATTTATTTTGAACAGGAAGTCATTTCTTTTTGTTGAGGGTTTGTAGGACCTCTTCCTTTTTATTGTGTTATCCCTGTCTTTTTTCCTGAACTGTTTCTTTTGTGATTACAGTCAGCGGGATGCCCCAGTTTTGTAAGTCTCTTTCATAGGTTTTGACTTATTGGGTTTTTATTTTGAAAGATAACGACTGCCTGTCTTGACGGTTATAGGGAACCATCACTGTCTTTTGTTTTGGAAGGACTCCTTTGATGCCATTTATTGTGCACCTAGATCAACTGAGAGAACTACCCTGCCCCAGGTTATGATTAAGGGTTTTAATTTTTGAAAAGAAAAACTCCAACTTCTTTGGCTCAAAGGGGTTGACTAGGGATTATCTTCCTTATAACTCCACTATTTAGGATTTGAAACAATGCCTGTACCTCATCAGCGGGGTCTATTCAAAAGCATACTGTAAAGATCGTGGTATCGTTTTCTTCATCCTCCCTAAAAAGGCTTAGAATTTTTTAATCGAGTGTTAAACATCACAAAAAATGAAAGAATTTGAATATAGTGAACGCGAATGGATTGATTCAAAACAGACATATGCGATGCATTAATGAAATAAAAAAAGTTTGCCATGATAATAATTGTTTGAATAAGCAAAGAAAAATACAACTTGAAAATTCAAATAAACAAAAGCCTTCAATGATTTGGCATAGGAGCAGTGATTATGTTTGGAGTCTCTGGAGGGTCAAACTGGATTTCTTTGGCATCAATCATGTCTTGAACCTTATTCTTTAGGGCCCAACAGTTGTTTGTGTCATGTCCCGGACTGTCAGAGTGGTATGCACACCTTTCATTGGGATGATAGGTAGGAGCGGAAGTGTTTGGATTCCGGAGCGGAGCCCTTAATGTAATCAGCCCTGCCTTCAACATTTGCTGTAGCGCTTGAGTCAGTGACATGTTGATCTTGGTGAATTATCTTTTAGGTGCGACCTCCTTACGTTGATGCCCCTGTCTTTGTTGAGCAGGCGTAGGATTAGAGATCAAGATTTCTCTTACGCGTTGGTCATGACGACTCTTTTGACCATACACAACATTGGACTCTTTCTTCCCGTTGTAGGACTTTTTCTGAGCGTCAGAAGGTGTAGCTTCTTGAATCTTCCCGCTTTTGATGCCAGCTTCAATTCTTTCACCAGTCAAGATAAGGTCTGTGAACCCGGCGGAAGAGTTTCCAATCAAATGGGAAAAGAATGGACCAGACAGGGTCCCCAGAAACATATCAACAAGTTCACGATCAGTTAAAGGTGGCTGCACCCTTCCGGCAAGGTCTCTCCACTTTTGAGCATACTCTTTAAATCCTTCACCCGTCCCCATTGACATACCCTGGAGTTGGGTACGCGTAGGAGCGAGGTCGGAAATATACTGATACTGCTTATAGAACGCAGTAGCCAAATCTTCCCAGTTGCGGATACTGGCCCCATCCAGCTGATAGAACCATTCGAGTTGAGTCCCTGAAATACTATCCTGAAAGAAATGGATCCACAAATTCTTGTCAGCAGTGTAAGGTTGGATCTTCCTTACATATAACCGGAGGTGCAACTTTGGGCAGGAGGCTCCGTCGTATTTGGCAAAAGCATGTGCCTTAAACTTATGGGGAATCACCACCCCAGAGGATAAGCCTAGATCTCCAAAGTCCAGTCCGGGCACATTCTGTATCTCCATGGCGCTCAAGCGGTCCTCCAACTGTTTGTACCTATCCTCAGCAGGAGGATACTGTTCCTCATCATAATTCGTCTCGTTGTCGGAGACCACGGGACTAGGAACCCTTCTCTCTTGTGGACTGTCTTTTCCTACAGATGAGGTAGTCAAATCAACCTGATTCTGCAGTCCATTCCCAAATCTGCGTCTAGTGTTGAACAAGACGGTCCTCCTTTTCTTCTTCTTCCTCTCTTTCAGAATCAGGGTCTTCAGGTCCTGCTGACCCTTAGCTAGGCTCATGACCAACTCTAGAAACTGGGCATTCTGGGCCTGGAGGGCCTTGATAGCTTGCTAAGTGGAAGGTTCGGTAGACATGATGATTGCTGAAATAAACAGCGAAGAAGATAAGAGACCTGTAACGGTACCTGTAATGCAATGATATGTATGTATGTAATGTTTTCAAGGATCTCGCGGGGTAAATAGAGAAACTTGTTAGAATTTGAATCTGGTAGCTTGATTGAAGGAACTTCATGTTGCTGAGAGTCCTTCTTCAAGAGTTAAAGCTCACCATATCGAGTGGGTCATAGCCCCTGACTCAAGTCATCATGTTTTGATCTCCAAACAACCTTGTGTAGAGGAAAATAAATCCCCTTTGCCCCTTGCTAGACAGTTGGTTCATCATGACCTGCATCACAAACCCTTGAGGTCCTTGAAATGGGTTAGTCCTTATGCAGGATGTATGCAATGTTATGATGTTATGATGTTATGATGTCATGGTAAAGGCACACCACAAGTATTCACAAAAGGCAAACATGGCAAAGGCACACAAGTCATAAAAAAGAGCCCTTAGATTTCAGGCTGGCATGAAGTTTAGGTACTACCCTCTTTCAGTTTCAGTTGGTTAAGACCTGTCCTAAAAATAGTAACCGGGTTCTAGAGGATCTCAATATCACTGACTACCCTCCATCGGTCATAATTCCAGTTTGGCAACCTTTTCTTACGGCCGGAACCATCGTGAGAGTTTAGTCTCAATGAGTGTAGCATACTGCTACTGTTTTATGGCCAAGTTGGTCAATTTAAGGTTCTAAGGTCAGCTGGTGCTTAATGACTCCTCAGAAGACCCATATTCTCCTCGTTCCAACACAAGGGATATCGGTACAGACCAAGGTGTCACACCAACGTAGCTACTGCTTCACCCGTGTCGGTCTACGCTGGACAGGTCCCTCACAATTTATTGCTACTTACCTAAAAAAGGGTACCCCAGATCCGGGTTAGGATCTATAGAACTCCAATACAAGCCCACAAAATTAAAGCATACAAGGCATACAATTGAAAACATAGTGATCTTATCCTAAGGTACACCTCACTTATAAAAAATACCCAGCAGAGTCGCCAGTTCTGTGATCGGTGGAAATAGAACTGACTGTTTTGGAATGCTGGTTCGCGTTTGCGTTTTGCAAAATGTCGCGGTAAGCAAGAGTCGCCACCATCTTTTATTTTCTCCAACAAGGAAAGGACAAAAGCACAACAAAATTCCTTTTCGAGATGTTTCTCGGGTTCGGGAGGTAGATTATAGAAAGGGAAGGTGTTAGCACCCTTTCTATCCGTGGTTATCCACGGGCTCTTAGGTACTTGCTCACTATGTTTTAAAATTTTTTTTGCTTTTCTTGTGTTTGTGGGTTTTGAAGAAGTTTGTTTGAAAACTTCGATTTAACTCTTGTGTCTGTCCTCAAGAGTGTATGAAGTGTTGTTTGAAAACTTTTGTCAGAAAAGTGTAGGTGCGAAAAGTATTTTTGTTTTGAAAGAGCAAGTATCTAAGAACCTCTACCTACTCAAAAGAAATTAAGTTGTGTAAATGTCCTTTAGACAGTACCATCCCACTATTGAGAAGTAGGTAGCACCGTCGTTGGAGTTTTTCGGGTCAATTCGATTATAGGGACATGTGGTCACTAAAGCAATGGTAGGATGCCTTAGCGGTAAACCTAATGTCTTAGATCGTTTTTTATCGAGGCAACCGTTTCGAGGCAACTTTGATCTTTAGACAGGAGGGCGACCTCCAAAACACCCTATACTCAATGACCACGGCGAGGCAACCAAGTGAGGCGTGCCCTAGGAGTGGCATGTGCGAGTGTGTCAGGTTTCATGTTAAGTTATCTTTGTACATGTTATGGTGAGCTACGATTGATTTTATTTTAAGAGAGATCTTGACATGCATAGCCTAGTTAACATACATCTAGCAGTTAAATATTGTGGAAAGTAAACTAAGCTATTACAAGGCGTCGAGTATTTACATCGCCAAAAACAACCCTTTGAAAAGTAAATTGCGAGAAAATAAATAAAGCGATAAAAAAGGTCCTAATTAAAGCTATTACATCCTCGGAGCAAATACAATTATATGATAAAAAATTATGAATAAAAAATAATCACACGCACGAGAAAAATTGGATCGGAAAGTTTTTAGGGTTTTGACCCTTTTTGAGAAAGAAGGAAGTTTTTATTATTTATGCATTAAATTAAATTAAACCTAAAACTAATTAATTAATAAAAAGAAATATTTTTGGTTTTTTAATGTCTCAAGGAAATAAATAAATAAAAAAATGATTAAAAGTTGTCAAGAACCCTAATTCTAATTTATTTTATTTATTGTAAAAAAGTTAGAACTATCCTAATTAAACTAAATTAGTTAATTATATTTATTTACAAAAATAATAAATTAAGGGTGAATTTAATAAATAATAATAAAAAATAATATATTTTTAGTTTTTTGGTTTTATTATGAAAAATTAATTTGGTTAATTAAATAATAAAAATAATTATTAATAATAAAACAATTAAATGGAAAATATAAAAAGAGAGAAAAAGGAATAAACCCAGGGGGGTGATGGGCCAACTTTGGAGGTGTTTCTGGAATTTTCAAGGCCCAATTATGCTCAAGCCTGTTTGACTTTCCAGGATTCCCTGCACGCTCATTGACTAAGGAGCATGATGATCTTTCACCCATGACCATTGGATGCATGTCTGGAGACATCTGGCGCCTGGGAATTTGAAGTGCATGGTGGACTCCCCCTTGAATCATGCATGTGAATACCTACGAGATAAAAATAATAATGTTTTAGGGGACCAGGGATTCGAACCCAGGTCCCAAGGGATAATGCTCCAATGCCTTTTCCAACTGAGCTATAACGCGCGTTTGTTAATTGGATGGAGAGAGAATATTATATATGAAAAATAAACAATATGCTGTAAACACAAAAAAAAACGCGCGTATTTTCAAATTAACCAATGGGACACCAACACCTCATCATCTTCTTCGTTTGTACCTGCATATTCAGAATCAGATATCGGGGGTTTTTAACCCCCACTATATACTGCAGGGAAAAATAGTGATTAGCAATCCAGCAAATATAAATATTTCGCGAGGTATTGGTCAGGTTCGTCTTGGTCTCATGATCTCAACCATGTGTCTCACTAGTCCTAATTTTACCTGGTTCAGAAAGTCCTAATTTCAAAGCTCAAGAACCCTAGAAATTGATCATGGCATCTTTGGATTCAGGGCGTTATAGTTCAATTAAATGATGCCATTAGCTTCGTATGGTTCCTAGAAACACAAATCAATCACAAAAACATGTTAACTATGCATGAATTAAGCAATACGATTTTGAATAGGAATTGCAAACCTTGGTTCTGTAGATGATGATTCTTTGAGCTTTGAAACTGGAATTTGATTGTAAATCGTGCCTGAGACCTCCTGCAATGTATTAGAATGGACAAAACGCCTTGAATCGCCCTAGAATGCAAAAATCAGTTTTCAATTTTCTTGGAATTTCTTGAAATTGGACAGGGTGATTTCTGCAGTTTTTTCACGTCTCTAGGTCAGGGTTAGCTTGCATATGTATAAGGCAATTGAATTAGGTCAAAAACTTGGGCCAATATCCATTGCATTGATGTTTAGATCTTTGATTGGAAATCAAATATTTTTGATTCTTCATGATTGAACAAAGTTGACAATTTTGGATTTTTGGTATCTTTGACTTTGTGCACGAATTTTCCAGCATGTTTAGGTCATATTTGCTTCACAAGTTGATTTAACAAATCAAATCTTCTATTTTCCTACAATTTAAATTAATTAAATGAATTAATATTAATAAAAAATCCAATTAATCAATAAAAATAAGAAAATAAATTCAATTAAGCTTGATGGGTCGTGCATAGGTCATGGGTGAAGTTTCAAGAAGAGATTTGAGGCCCATTAGCAAAAATAAGGTGTTTTGAGCAAAGTTGACTTTTGCAAATTCATGAAAATTTCCCAACTTCTCCAATGCACAACTTGCTCAATTTTAATCATATGACCATGTTCTTGGACATTTTGGAAAGGTCTTGAAGTCCTATAACCAATGCCTTTGGTCCCATGTCATTTGGATTTACCAATCTCAAGTTATGGCCTTTGACTCAAAGTGTACTTTTGTTGACTTTTGAAATTGACATATAATGTAAAAATTGGTAACTTCTTGTGAGAGCATTTCTTGAACTTGGAGTGTGAAGATGGATTGTATGAAATTGCATCCCCTTCAAAATGAGAATTGGATGGAATTTTTCTGACAAACCATGAAAACGTTATGCCCTGGTCAAGATATAGTTGACTTTTCTGTTGTCCAAAAATAGTAACTTTTTGCATCTTGATGATTTTTGAGCTATGCTTGTGGAATCATGATCAAGACTTGATAAAATGATGATTGTGAACTCAAAATGAGATATTGACCAAAAATTCTGACTTTTGACTGCAAAATGACCATTTTGCCCTTGTAGTTGACTGTGGATCAAATGGAGCTTTTGACTGTGCAAATTGGCACTGTGAGTCTTGAAACTTGGCATGTAGGTGCTTGAGGATGTATATAGGCCTAGGAGACTTGATTGAACCATTGAAAACCTCAAATTCCTTGAAAGAATCAAAACCCTAATTTTGAACTAGCTTAAGAGGTGATCTGGCTGTACAATCCTTGAGCAATCTTGAGCCATTTGATAACCAATCTTGACAAATCTTGAGGAATATAGGAGGGAAAATTTTGGGGTACGACAGAAGTCAATTCTCCCACCGCGTTACAGAACTGGTGACTCTGCTGGGGAGTAAACTTAAAAAGTGTGGTTACCTTAGGGTTAGATCACCTTTACTTGCTTTACTTGCTTTACATTTTTGGATCCTTGTTTGGGTTATTGTTAAAGATCCTACACCCGGATCTGGGGCACCTTTTTAGGTAAGTACCAATATGGACAACGTGATAGCTACGTTAGCATGATACTTCAGCTTGTACTAATGTTCCTTGAGTCAGTCAAGGATAACATTAGGCTTCCTTAGTGTCATTAAGCGCTAACTGACCTTTAGAACCTTCTAATTGAATCATCCTTTACCATTATGAAGTAGTGAGATAGCCGGCTTTGGTTTTGATCGAAGATTAGTTGATACTCGATGCTACACTCATTGAGACTTGACTCCTGAGTTTTGTTTGGTTGCGAGTTAATCGCCTATTGAATGAAGCTTGTGGGAAAGGTCAATGATATTGAGATCCCTTAGAACCCGGTTACTATTACTAGGACAGGTTGAGTCAACTAAAATTTAAGAGGGGGTACTTACCTACAAACTCCATGCAAGCCTAAACCTAAGGACTTGTCTGCTTTGTGTGTATATGATTATTTGTATATAAACTTGCTTACTTTGCATACTTGTACATAACATCATACCATAGAATTTTCAATAACCGTTTCAAGGATCTCAAGGGTTTGTGATGCAGGGTCACATTGAACCAGCCATCTATCAAGGGGCAAGAGGATTTAATTTCCTCTAACCAAACGCCGTCAAAGATCAAGTACAACAAACTTAAGTCAAGGGCTACAACCCACTCGACATGGTAAGCTTAATTCTCGTGGAAGCACATCTACCGATACAAAGTTCTCCAATCAAAACTGTAATTGACTATTAACCCTGCGAGATCCTTGAAAACATGCGTCCACATATCATGCATCATACCATGACAGGATTCTCCCATACAGACCTCTTATCTTTCTACCGTTTATTTCAGTAAGATGGATATGGAACAAACGATGAAAGATCTCCAAGCTTAAAATGCCCATTTCCAACAAATGTTTTTAGCTTTGGCTAAGGGGCAAGAGGACCTGAAGACTCTTCTCAAAGACAAGAAGAAAAAGTCCAAGAAAACAGTAGGCGTCCTGAACATGGGAAGGAGACTTAAAGAACCACTCAAGGGGGCTCTAGATCTTCCAACTCCATCCAACACGGGGGATAGAAATGAAGAAGACAAGAATTTGGAGATTGATGAAGTCGAAGCTGACTAATCTGAGGAACAATATCCTCCCGCTGATGACAAGTACAAATAGTTGGAGGATCGCCTCATTGCTATGGAAATTCAGCAGATACCTGCTTGGATTTAGGAGACATGGGTTTGGTTTATGGAGTGGTCATCCCTCCAAAGTTCAAAATCCCTACCTTTGTCCTGTACGATGGAATATTCTACCCTAAGATGCACCTAAAGTCTTATGTCCGCAAGATTCAACCATACACGACTGATCCAAAGATTTGGATCCATTTCTTCCAAGAGAGCCTAGTGGGGACTCAACTTGAATGGTTTTATCAATTGGAGAGTTCTCGCATCCGCACCTGGGAGGATTTAGCTGCTTCTTTCTACAAGCAGTACTAGTATAACACCGATCTTGCACCAACTCGTGTGTAATTGCAGAACATGACCATGGGTTCCAACGAGAGCTTCAAAGGATACGCTCAAAAGTGGAGAGATCTGGATGGTAGGGTGCAGCCCACTTTAACTGACAGGGAGTTGATTGACATCTTCATGGTAACTTTGATGGGACCTTTCTTCAAACACCTAATCGGAATTTCCTTAGCGAGTTCACCGAGCTAATACTGACTGACGAAAGAGTCGAAGTAGGCATCAAAAGCAGAAAGATTCAAGGAGCTACATGCGATGCTCAGAAAAAATCGTACAATGGGAAGAAAGAGTCCAATGGTATGTATGGTCAAAAGATTCGTTGTGACCAACACGTGGGGGAAGTCCTGATCTCTGCTTCGGTGTCGCACTGGTATCAGCAAAGGGGAAATCAACGAAGGCCAAACGAGCCCAAAAGATAATTTACCAACATCAACATGCCGCTGTCTCAAGCGCTACAACACTTGTTGATGATGAATCTGATTACGTTGATAGGACCTCATCCAAACCCCAAAACTTCTTCTCCTAACTACAATCCTAATGCAACGTGTGTTGTACCCCAAATTTTCCCCTAAGATCCCTTCATCATACCATGTTGATTCATTCACAACAAGATCACACTAGGATTCTTGGTTCCCCTCCCTATATTTAGCTTTGCCCTTTTGAGGAATCACCAAGCACCTTGACTTATGTTCTTTTGTGATCATGAATATTGTTTTTGTCTTGATTTCTTATTTTAATTAAATAAAATGCAATGTTGATTTGTCTTGCTTGTTATCCATGTAGGTAAAGTAAATTGGATTTAACAAGTTACCACATGGGTTCATGAGTTTATTTCCACGCCCTAGTCAATAAAGCTTGAGAAGTTTAAACCTCACCATTGGATTGGTTTTGGAATAATTGGCATGGCAAGGTTGTTTTGGTTCGTCACATTTCAAGGTTATCAAATTTGGTTGAAAAGCACAAGGGATTGATTGGAGAAGTTGTCATAGTTGGACAAGATTTTATTCCATTTGGTCACAAGTGCATATTTCTATCATTATTCAAGATATGGAAGTGGTATTGGTGGTTATGAGTTCTCATTATCATCCTCAACAACTTATATTTACAAATCATGTGTGTTGGTACAAGAAGTTTGTTCAAAATTGTCAAAGTTCCTCAAAGCATTCTCTTGATCTAAGGAGCTAGGGTTTTGAACTTCAAAGGAATATATCTTGCTCATGTCTTGGTATTTTTGAGTGATTCCAAATACATCTTTCTCTTCAAATGGTTATCAACAAATCACTTCAAAAGTTTCAAGGATTTTTCATGAGGAAGGGACTTAATGAGGAAGAAAGATTACAAGTCCTCTAGATGAATCCCCAATTTTCCATGTGTGACTTCAAATGATCATAACTTGGTAAATTTTTATCACCTTGAGCCCATTCTTTTTCCATAATTATCTTGAAGGTGTGAACTTTATTCCTTCTTTTATGTGAAAAGTGAGAAAATGGATAGAAGTTTCCTTAAGGATGCAAGACATTATAGGTCATTTCATGATATTTTGCCAACTTCAACAATTCATAACTCTCTCAAGTTTTGAAGATTTTGAATGGTTCAAGTTTCAAAATGTCATTCAAGATATCTACTTCATTCTATATTCTTTGGTCAAGAGAAAATTCCAAGTGGAAGGCCATGCTTGGATGCAAGACATTATAGGTCCTTTTTGAAGAAGAACTTGAAATATTTCTAAGTATGGAAAGTCAACTCTTTTTCTCCAACTTTGAATCAACACAACTTTCAGCTCAAGCATCCACTTGATTCCATTCTTTTTCCATTGCAAATCTTGTAACCTCATCTTTATAAAGCATCAAGAATCATGCCCTAAGACCCCTTGAATTGAGAATGCCATGATTTTGAAATTGGTAACTTGGAACTGAAGTTTCCTCACAAGTCAGATTTTGAAATCTTTGTTTTGGCTTCTAATCACAAGTTTTCCATGCGTTTTTGCCTCTAAACATGTTTAGTGAACTTCCAGAATGGATTAGCCCAACAAAATGCGTGTTTTGGATGAGTTTTAATCAAGTTCGAAGTCACACTTTTCTTGTTTGCAACTTCACACAATTTCCCTCCAAACTTCATCATTACATACGCTTGAACATTCCATTTGATTACCTATAAATAGAGGGTCATTCCCCATTCATTTCCTCAAGCTTGGATAGCTATAATCACCCTGCCAAATTTGTTCCACAACTCAGAGTTCAGTAACTTCAAAATCCATTCTCAAGCCTTTTTCAATCAGATTTTCCATCAATTCACCTTCCTTGAGATTCCCTGAAGCTAACCACATAATTACATTCAAGAATCGTGCCCTATACTGCTCCATAGAAGTCTAGTTTCAGAGCTCTGCAACTCAATTTCAATAGGTAGATTCCTTCATAAAATCTTCAAAACTCTTATATAATTGTGTTGCTCTCATTGCCCTGGTTCTAGTCGCAACACTTACCTTTTACTGGAAACACGTTTTGACCATGAAATTTCAAATCCCTTTTCAAAACTTTCCTTCCAAATTGCTTGAGCTACATTTTATATAAATTTGGCGCGAGGGTGTGGTTGTATTCATCTTGAAGAGACGGAACAAATGATATAGGTCTGAGCTTCTGATTTTACAGTTTGAGAGACCTGCAAATCACGTTGGCTGGAGGTTGAAGATGACCTACGTGTCATCTTCCAACCAATGATCGCATGCCACTTGTTATTTTTGAAAATCTGATTTATATTTGATTCTGTACTTTATTCACTAATGACCATGATATGCACAATGCGCCAGATCCCTTGGATTTGATTACTAACGCGTTTTGACTCTCATCCAAGGTCCACATATTTTTCATTTTATTTTCTTTTCTGATTTTTATATTTTAATTGTTTTAAATTTCAAAAAATCATAGAAAATTCATTTTAACACCAAAAAAACTGAAAAAATTATGAAAAATATTTTTGATTATTCTCTTTTTGATTTTTATTTTTTCACAATTTAATTTTGTGTTTTGGTATTTTTTATAAATTTACACTTTATTGGAATTGTTTTAAATGTTTAAAAATACTTTTATACATTTTTAAATTCTGAAAAAATTATGGAATGATCCAATGATATTGTGACAAATATTGATGACCTTATTTTATTTTTTTTTCACAATTTACTATTTTTTATCATTTTTGGTTTATTATACCCATTTCTTTTTATTTTAAAAATAGTTTCTGACTTAAAAAAATTACCAAAAAATTTGTAAAATTATTTAAGCCTTTTTCTGATTTTTCTATGGTCTTAATTTTTATTTCTTGATTAATTTGAACATAGTTGATATTTTTCTCTTTATTTTCTATTTTTAAACATTATTTTTAAACTCTTTTGTATATATTAAAATGTAATATTATTTTGTAACTATTTTCTGGCTGATCTTGGGTTAAATTTTGGATCATGAACTTTATTAACATCATTAGATCCATGGTGTTGAGTTTAACTCCACAAAAATGGATGAATGATTTTAATAATAGTTTGATTAAATTTAATTCAAAAGTGGTTTGTATATTCTCTCTCATCCCTCTTCATCTCATCCCCTTCTTATTGCACTAAATGTTGTTGGAGCATGATCTCTATATCATGTCTCAAAATAAATGGTGCATAGATTGCTATTGATCGGCCTCAAAATAGGTGTGACTTCTATATAAGTTCACTTACGATTGCTTAACATATCGCTAAATTTTATCCCGATTCGAATAAATGATCATTCGTGGCCCAAACTTATGTTTGCAAGCCCAAGTATATTAATTTGATCTCTTTGATCTAATAACCTCGAGATTCATTGTGTGGAGGCTTTGGTTCTACCAATCCTCTAATGGATCTACAACACCTTTAGTCAACGCGGATCACTTAAACATTGTTGATCATTAAATAACACTTGTGAGAATTCCAAATGGATGATATACTTGACAAAAATCAAATGCAACTTATTGTGTGGAGGCTTTGGTTCTACCAATCCTCTAATGAGTTCCAAATGCAAGCTTCAAGATGGTCATCCAACTAACCACTAATTACTTACTTGTTTTACTTTATGCTTTTACTTTTTTATGCTTTATGTACCATTTACTTTTAGCGTTTACATTTCATGCCATTTTCATCTTTGCTCATTTGGCATTTACTTTCTTGTCATTTTTACTTTGCTCACTTGAGCTTTTTTTTTTTTTAAGATACTTAATAATCAACATAATCCCTAAAAATATTTAATGATACTTGTACTATTTGGTTACTATCCTTGGCATTATGGAGCTATGGACTTTTTGGACTTAGGATTAGGAACCTTGGCCTATGATTGGAGACCTTGTGATCTTATCTGACTATTTTGTCTGGAGTTCTTAAGGTTTACCTCAAGTTATTGGGTTGCTTGTTTGTTTTTGTGTGCATGTTTTTGTGATTACACCCTTTGTTTGTAATTTGGAATTCACCCGTATATAGCCGTTACTCTGCCCAATTTTTGTGAAGACTTAATACACTTGAAGTTTGATTCTCTCAAGAGGTCAAGTATTTTTTTGCTTGATTGGTTTCAATCCAAGGAATGAGAATTCTATCTCGGCTCATAATGTCAAGTATTGGCTTCTTGTTGGTTAGATGGTTCTTATCCCTAGCTTTTATTTTATGCTTTAGGATAGTCCCTTCTTCTCCTCCCATCTTCTTTAATTTCAAAAATCTTCTTCCTCCTTTTGAAAACTCTTCTTGTTTTTAAACTTGAACCACTTTCATAATAAACTTGGACTTATGTCCATGCATTTTTAAAACATTTTCATAAATAAACTCCAATCAACTTAATAATACTTTGAAATTTTTTGTGAGAAGACTAAAAGTCAATCAATGTCATTTAAAACCATTTTACCACTTTGGCTTTTATCTTTAAACTTTTCTCAAAAGATTGAACTCTTGTCAATCCTTGTAGTGATGCAAACAATTATACTTCTACAATATGTAGTGAAGAGAGATATTTTCCACTTGGGTGTTGAGTGAGGTATTGTTGATTTTAAGATCCAAGCCCTATCCTCCACTTTGAGATGATGCAAATTCTCCTTTCTCATAATTGTGGGTAGTAGGTATGTTTTCCACACAGACATTGACGATGAAGTTTTATCTCATAAAATTAACCAACACATTTGTGTTTTAAATTTTTAAAAGAGGAACTACGTGTACCCTGATCCCCTATTGCATGAAAAGGTGGTACATAGGCACTAAAGGTTTGCAACCGCGGCGGGTGCAAAAAATCATAAAACAAATATCTTTCTTTTCTCACCTCCACCATCCATTTTTATACAACATTTTTCATAGCCAAAATATACATATTTTACAAAGAGGTTCCTGCAGAGTACCGTAGATGTTTAGGGTGATAATACCTTCCCTTTGCATAACCAACCCCCTTACCTTGAATCTTTCCCATTCTTTTTGGTTTATTCGCTCTTTTCCCATTCCTTTGGAAACAATAAAGCGCGGTGGCGATTTTTATTTAGATTTGTATAAAGTTTAGTCAACCCAATGGCTTAGTCTTAAAACATTTCTACTGCTACAATGTGTGCTTATCATTCCGGCAGTCCCGAGCATGATACTAACGATTGTTGGGCGTTGAAGTACAAGATTCAGAATTTGATTGACGCCAAGGACATCGAGTTTGACCCTCCAGAGATTCCAAACATGATCACTGCTCCTATGCTGAATCATTGAGAGCGTCTTGTTCATTTTGAATTTTCAATTGTAATCTCTTTTGTTATTCAAACACTTATCTATTAATGTCAAACTTTGTTTCATTAATGCATTCCATATGTTTGTCTTGAATTCATCCTTTCGTTTTCACTATATTTAAACTATGTTTTTACTCTCTTGCTAAAAGTTACAAGCCTTTAGAGGGAGGATGACGAAAACAATTCCTTAATCTCATACAGTATGCTTTTGAACAGGCCTTGCTGAAGATGTACAGGCGTTCTTTCAAATCCTAAACACTGGAGTTAGGAAGATAATCCCTAGTCAACCCCCTTTGAGCCAAAGAAGTTGAAGTTTTCTTTCTTACACAATTTGAAACCTTTAATCAAAACCTGGGGCAGGGTAGTCTCTTAGTTGATTCAAACGAGCGTTTAGCCACAAATTCTCATCTTGTAATACAACGAATAACATCAAAAACATTCCTCTGGAATCAAAAGACATTGATGGTTCCCTACCAAACAGGAAGTCATTATCTCTCAAAAAAGAAAAGCCCACTAAGTCAAACCTACGAAGGAGACTTAAGAAAAACTGGGGCATCCCGTTGACTGTAATCTCAAAACAAGAACAATCAGGAAAAAATTAGGGATAACAAATCGAAAGAAAGAGGTCACTACAAATCCTCAATAACATGAAAAATGTTGCAAAAATGATTGCCTTCTGATAAACTTAATTTGTCTAAACCATCACCAAAACGTCATTCCAGACTCAATTGGAGTTCGAAAGCACAATTAGATGAGTTTAGGACTGAAGAACATGACGAAGAACAGGCGGGTACAAATACACTTTGAGCCTTATCATTTGTTTCTTAAACCATGAACCAAGCCACGTTACAACCCTTCAAAAGTACTAATTGAAGCATGGGTTAGTTCGAAAGCATACTGTTACAAAAGGTATCTTGACTCCTGTAAGGCTTTACTCTAAATCCTGAGTTTGAATTTTCTTACAAAATTTCTTTACTTGCAAAAAACGCATTTTTAAAATTTCAAGACAAGCATAAACTTTGCATTATTTGAATATCGTTGTTTGCATATGGCTATTTGTTTGACAACAGAGAAATTCACACAACGAATATCCGATGAATGGAAACTCTCTCAGTGAGCAAAATCACTTCAAGTAGGATGACACTTCCAATGACAAATCTCCTATAAACAAGGAGGCATGCCATGTCATAATCCAGCACACCTGGGGCTGTCAAGTCAAATTTCCAAAAGAAATGATGAATAATCAGGGGTAGGTCTCCATCTAAATCACTTGGGACATTAAACGCAAGTCCCGACAGAGGTTTACTTACAATCAAACAGTTCCTGGCAGTGCCACAATTACCTGTTACTAGGGGAAATGACGAATCCCTCACAATCCTTCTCATAGGATGACTCACAGCCAGAGTTTCAATCTCTGAAAACCTTTTCCCCAGCTAAGTCAACCTTAAGAATCCTAGAAGATTTCTGCCAGTGAAGTCGCCGCCTCTCCAACAGAATAAGCAACGAGGTTTATTTCCCCAACAAATGACAGGGTTCCCCAGCTTGAGGTTGCCTCTCCGACTACTACAAATCAAAGGACCACAACTCCTCTTCAGTAGACTACTCTATAATCCCCAACAAGTTATTGTGGAGCCTGGACCCAACCAGACATTAGTACAACTTCGACTCCCCAGTAGAGCAACGGAAAATCAAGGCTCCTGAACTTTTTTCTCCAAGCAAGAATCAGCACTCTCCACAGAGTTTTCAGTATTCCCAAGCGGAGTTCTCCTCAAAACAACAAAACAAGAATCCTCGGTGGGAACATTCTAAGCAAAGTTTGAAGACACACCCACTCTTCAACAACAGTCTGGGATTTATTGACTCCCCATTATTTTTCAAGGATTTATTTTCCCAGACAAAAAATACATTCATTAACATTTCACACATGATAAGTGCATACGACACAATCTCATTTATCTTGAGAACATCATGACATCATGCATTTCATACATCATGACATTGCATACAACTAACATTTTACCTTTTTCAGGAAAAGGTCAATCAACAGATGGCTATCATCAACAATTTTCAACAGGTCCAAGATTAGTTTCCGAAGCAAGACAGAGCAACTACCTACATGACCAGATGCAGCTTTACAGGGGCTTATCATTAAGCAATCTTACATGGATTTCTTCTCATCATGAAGCAATCTTACATGGATTCCTTATCATGATGAAGTTACCCTACCCAGGTTCCTTCTCATTTCCAAGATGAAGTTTTACACGGACTCATCATGAAGCAGCCCTACACAGGTTCCTCCTATTTCCAAGATGAAGTTTTACACGGACTCGTCATGAAGCAGCCCTACACAGGTTCCTCCTATTTTCAAGATGAAGTTTTACACAGACTCATCATGAAGCAACCCTACACAGATTCCTCCTATTTTCAACATGAAGTTTTACACGGATTCTTCATGAAGCAGCCCTACACAGGTTCCTCCTATTTCCAAGATGAAGTTTTACACGGACTCGTCATGAAGAAACCCTACACAGGTCCCTCCTATTTCTAGATGCAGTTTTACACGAACTCATCATGAAGTAATCCTACCCAGGTTCCTTCTCAGGAAATTTCAGAAGAAGTTTAACACGGACTCATCATCAAGCAACCCTACACAGGTTCCTTCTCTTTCCCAGATACAGCTTTACACAGACTCATCATAAAGCAGCCCTACATAGGCCCATCATAAATTGAATAATATCTAAAACATCTTAGGGTTCGAATAAATCTCTCAATGATTTATTCTGATTCTTTCCCGTAGACGCTTTCTCTGGTTCAGATAAATCACTCTAAAGATTTACTCTGATTCTTTCCAGTTAAAGAATATTCAAAATCTCTTTTGGTTCAGTTAAACCCCTCAAAGGTTTATCCTGATACTTTCCAAAGGAACATTTTTGGTTCAGATAAATCGCTCCAAGATTTATTCTGTTTCTTTCCAGTCAAGCAACATACGAGACTTCTCATGATTCAGATAAATCACTCTAAAGATTTATTCTGATTCTTTTCCAGTGGAATTCAAGTTTAGACTTAATCTACTTTCCATCAACAATCACCTTCGAATGGCATATTTAAGCCCATTCCCTACACAATCAACCACCACGTCATCGAGTGCAAGTTTCTGGGCACTCTAGTGTTCAATCATCTTCCACCTTCAAGTCACGAATGGCAGATTCACCAATCTAACTCTTCAAGCGTAAGAAGATTGAACAGGGGCAACTGTTGTACCCTAAAATTTGTCCTCTCATTTCTCAAAGGATCATCCTGGACCCTCAGGTTTGCTTCCATCCAATTTCAAGCCTTGAATTACAAATTTTCCAAGAAAGTCATTCACAAGGGCAAAATGGTCATTTGCATACTAAAAAGTCAAACTTTGACTTTTAGATCAAAATAAAGTTTTAAGAATCATATTTCATCAAGGTATGAAGTTTGTTTCATCAGGGAAATCATAAGTCAAGATTCATGTTGAAAAAGTCAAAATTCTAAATACTTAGAATTTTTCTAACTGTTTAAGAAGTATGACAAGCTCAGAACTTCTGACCAGATTTTCACCATGATGCAAGTTGATTCTGGAAGAACTTCTAACACAAGAGTTTTAGATTTCAATAAGACCTAAAATATTGCAGAACATAACTTCTCCTGGAAATGCTGGAATTTCAAGTTATAAATGTTCAATGACACGTCCATGAAACTGAAGCACTCAGCAAATTCTGGACATTTTCAAGATAGAGTTTGGTTAGAACTTCTGGGCCAGTTTTCATGAAGGTTCAGCCAGAGTTTGCAAAAGTAATTCAAAGAAAGTCTACAAATCATGTTACAAGCTTTCAGAAAAGTCTGAGAACTCCTTCAGAACATGTTGGAGTAGAGAGATTCCAAGATCAAAAGTTGGATGTTTATTCTAAGTTACGTTGATGCTAAACTTCTAACCCAGACTTAGGCTATGATGCATAATCTCATATTTCAAGATTTATGTTTTGATAAATCTCATCATCATTTAATGCTCACAACCATTTTGAGTCTTTATCCAAAGGATTTCCCCACGTGTGGCATAGAAGTACATTGTTGTCCTTGAAAAGCAAAACTTTTGTACAAGTTTATGATGGGTCCATGCTTTGCTTTTTATTCTGAGGGTACTTTTCCTTAATTCCTGCTTACAAATCCAGCTTAACCGCGGCTAAAGCTGTTAACCACCATACTTGTTTAACTTACTTCAAGAACAAGGCAGCACCCTAGCATATGATGATTATACCCTTGATCTCTCCAAGCTACAAAATCCTTGCCTATAAATTGAACTTCATTGGAAACTGTAAAGGGGCCGGTTAGAAAACTGAAAAGAAAAAGCTTTGAAACCTTACTAAAATTTCCAGAAATCCGAAACTGCAAACATAAATACAAAACCTGCTAGTTTTTTATTCTTGCATTAAATCTCCCTTTACTTATTGACGGTTCCAGAATTTTCCAGCCATTCATGGCCCAAGATAAAGGTTGTTCCAGCCTGCTGGGCACGTGAGGAAGCTGATCAGAACATTACAAGCAGTCAGAACCAGCTCCAGCTCATAGAACATTTTCTAGTTGCAAGGTAAGCTTCTGCTGACTCTCATCGGAAGGGCGGTCCAG
Organism: Vicia faba; assembly: GCA_948472305.1. Lineage (NCBI taxonomy): Eukaryota > Viridiplantae > Streptophyta > Magnoliopsida > Fabales > Fabaceae > Vicia > Vicia faba. The sequence continues at coordinate 37,418,434 of OX451741.1, forward strand.
GCAAAAGTTAGGGAATTAAAGCGTATGACTATGTCTCGTTGGATCACTTTAAGGATAATCTCTTCACCAGACAAGCTCCAAGCCTCTGATCAATCCAGTCATCGACGGACGAAGCAGTGAATGGACAAGATATTCAGAGTTGTGAAGGCTATAGTAGAATGGGAATCCCATGGAATTGTTACACATAGCCATCTTTCTTTTGTATAAAATTTTTTTTTTCAATTTTTACGATAACATTCTCTTACTAGGGTGTTTGTCTTCTTTGTACAAAGATACTCACGAAAGTTAAATACAAATATACTTCAAAGTGCAGAAATTTGCTTGCCTTTCTTTTCTTTTTTACACTTATGTTTTATTTGAAAACGTCCAATGTTTCGTTAAAATAGGCATATGCATTCGAATATAATCACTGCTTACAAATAAAACAAAATTGAAAAAGGGTAATTACTGATAGGTTGAAGGTGTAGGAGGATATCTTTGTGCCATCCCAGAAGGAATCCCCTACGATACATCATTCAGATCCTCAACAAAGCTGAAACTTTGGAGTATTTCCCCAGCGGAGTTAAACTTCAAGATCCCCAGTAAAGCCAGTTTAATCTAAACCTTATTCCCCAGTGGAGCCAGAGTATCTCCCCCACAGATTTATCTCCCAGCAAGATCGAAGATTCTTGGTCCCATTTCTCCAAGGCTTCAATTCCCCAGAAGAGATTTTCAGAGTTTCCCCAATATCCCAGGAAAGTCAACAAGGATTTCTCATCTTCAACAATCAAAGTTTTTGGAATCCCCAGCTTCGGTCGAAGATTTATATTCCCCGGCAGCAGTCAAAGATGTCATTATCTCCAGCTATCCAGGATTTATCTTCCCCAGCAAGACAGCTATTCAGCTTACATGCAAAAACATTACATTCATATGTCATAAACATGGATTACAATTCATTGCATCACACATATCATGCAATATAACTTCGTGTTTTAGCTAACATTTTACCCTTTTCAGGATAAGATTAAAAGGCTATCATTAACAATTATTCGGATACAGTATGGATACACCCCAGACACGGCGGTCATTCTATTACTCATTCAGAACTTCAAGTCAAAATATAGTATGGATACACCCCAGACGCGGTGGTTATTCTACTACTTATTCAGACTTCAGCAATCAGATACAGACTAGATACGCTCCCGACACGGCTGCCATTCTATCTCTCATTCAGATTCAACTATCAACTACAAGTTCAGATACGATCCAAACAAGGATGCCGTTCTGGCCTTTACACCAGCAGTATGAACTCCCCAGTGCAGTCTCCATAGAGGTCTTTCTGTCACTTATTCAGATCCCAGTTACAGTACGGATACACCCCAGACACGGCGGTCATTCTATTACTCATACATATCTCAAACTTTAGATACGGTCCGGATACGCTCCAAACACGGTTTCCATTCTGTCACACATTCATAGTTTATCCCCCGCACACAGTTGCTCCATACGCAGATGTTGCTCTGTTACCTAGATATAATACAGATACACTCCAGACACGGAAGTCATTCTGATATTCATTCAAAATTCAAATACAGTTACAACTCAGATACGCGCCAGACATGGACGCCATTCTTTTTCTCATACAAACTTAGTCTCCAGATACAGTTCAATGTATTCCAAACACGGATACCATTTTGACGTTCATTCTTCTGACCTTTAGCATTACAATTCAACAAACATTCTTGGATGGCATCTGTAAGCCCGTCTCCAGCAAGATTCTACCATCTCCAAATGGAATTTTTAAACCCATTTCTTCAGCCATGTTCTGACGAGTGCAAATTTACGGGCACTCTAGTGTCCAATCCTCTTTTACATTCGAGTCACGAAAGGCAAACTTGCCAACCTAACTCTTCAGGTTCAAGAAGATTGAACAGGGGCCACTGTTGTACCCCAAAATTTGCCCTCCCATTTCATCAACATTTTCTCATCACAAGACTCTTGGAACTGAAGATCAAGCTAGGGTTTACTCTGCTCAAGACACTTCATTGCACTGTTTACCTAAATTAGGGTTTGAGTTTGCACATGGATATTTTGACCCACAATGCCCAAAGTGACTTTCATACTTCATGTTGGACTCACAAGTTTATCCATACCAAGTTTCAAGCCTTGATTCAAATTTTTACCCAGTCAATTGGACAATTGACCTAGAAATCAACTGTATTGGGGAAAAGTCAACTATGGCCAATTGATAGTCAAACTTCATGATTTTTGACCCACATCAACATAATGAACTCATATATGTCATTTGATCAAGTTTGGATCACAATTCCACAAGAAACATGATCAGATCACCAAAAGGGCAAAATGGTCATTTTTAGGGTTTTGACTGTACAAAGGAAAATTTTGACTGTTTGACCTAACCAATGGCAAATCAATCTCAACCATGGACACAAAGACTCAATGACATTGTCTTGACCCATTCAACAAGTTCAGAAGATCTCAATTGCATAGGATTGACAGATGAATTTTTCAGTCAACTGATCAAAATTTGACTGTATACTGAAAAGTTAAACTTTGACTTTTTGCTCAAAATCAAGTGCCAAGATTTATTTTTTATCAATACATGTCAAATTATGAAACTTGTTCATCAAGAAACTCAAAAATGCAAATTAGGGTTTGAAATGAAAAAATTTCATAACTTAGAAATTTTCTAAGTTATGAAATTTTCTTATTTTTTCCTAACTTTGTCCCATTTTTTCACCTAGATGAAAATGGATTCAAACAAAACTTGCAACATTAAAGTTGTAGTCCATCACAAAGTCTACAACTTTGATTCACCAAGTTTTCTCAAAGGAAGCTTGTATCTCAAGTTATGATTTTTGGAACAAGGGTACCTAAAACTTTTAACTTAGGGAAATTTTGCCCTAGTCTAAGCACGATTTTGACCTATCTTCTTGGCCATTTTTCACTTAGTTCCACTTGGATTTTCAAATTGAATTTCAAAGATGGATTATAGTACATGTTCCAAGCTTTCCAAATTGTCCAAGAACTCCTCAAACACCCTTGTGGTTAGAGAGAATCGAATGCTTGAAGTTGGCAAAAACTAACTTTTCTCCATGGCCAATACATGTTCATAACAACTTGCAATTCTGATCTAGCTAGCTTGGTTTGACATTACAGGCCTCAAAACCAATTTGCACTCCATAATTTAATGCCAATCCATCAGTCTAAGCCTTTGTTTTGTTCATTTGGTCATTATACACAAGATTAAGCCTTAAGTAGAAAAAGGCAAATTTCCATTTATGCTTAAGTATGCTTTATGTCAAACCAACAATCCTTGAGCATTGGTCCAAGATCTCTTGCAGAAAAACAAATCCACAAATCAGAGGGGCCAAGAACAATGTATGAAAGCATATTTGACATCCTATACAAGCCTGTAACTTCACTTCCACATTTGAACTTCAAGTAGAGAAAAACTTGCAAAGCATAAGAAACCTCTCATATCTGTTAACACAAGCTTAAACAAACATTGTAGACAAGATCCATACCTCCCAACAAGCCTAAAACACGACCCTTTCATCACTCAAACCTCCCCATACTCAGAATCACTGTTTTTCTGCAAAACAGGGCAGGTTCTGCATTTTGCAAGCCACAACAAAATTCCATCGTGCATTTTGTCCTAAGATAGTTCCAACATCTTCCAATCAACTCACCTGAACTATCCCAGGCCCCCATTGCAAGCTGTAATACCTCTAACACACTTTTCTATTTTCATTTCAAAGCTCCGCAGGTTGAGTTCTAGAACACGATTCATGTTGTTTCAAAGCAAGCCAAGCATTGGAGAAGCTTCCTTTGACCTCAGGCAAGCTCAAGAGAAGCTCAAACACCATTGAAGGTTGTTGCATTGTCCAGCTCGAAGTCAACTGAAACAGGTATTTCATGGACTTCTATCTCCCTATTTAGGAATGTTTAGGCTTAGGTTTGTGAATGAAATATGTTGTACTCATAGCCCTGAAGCCACGCATATGCATAGTTTTCATTTACATTAATCGTGCTGAGAGAATTTCACTCATGAACTTTCTGAAAAAACTAGGTTAGAAATTAGGGCCAGAGAAATTCTCTCTGGTCTTTGAGAGTTAATCCAAGTTTTTTATATGGTTGAATTCGTTGTTTCATTCTCTACAATGTTCATGTTATGAGTTTTGTCAAAAAATCAAAGAATCAGGAGATAGCATTGGAAGTACAGAACGCGTGTGTTATTTGAAACTGAGGAAGAAGATGAAGTTGCTTGGGCTGGGCCTGAGTTGCTTTTGCTTTCCACACATGCATATTCAGTTTGCACCCCCCTGGCCCATTTGCTTGCACATTTGTCATTTTTTGCATTTTATTTCATTTTTGATTTTAATATTTTATTTTCTAACATAAAAAATACCTAAAAATTATTTTCATAAATTTTTATATTTATTTGGAATTTATTCTAATTATTACTAGTATAAAAAATATTTAAATGCTTTATATTATTTTCATTTATTATTTTTATTTACATTTTGAAAACATTTTCTTGGATATACACATTTTTGTAAATAAATACTTTCTATTTATATATATATATATATATATATATATATATATATATATATATATATATATATATATATATATATATATATATATATATATATATATATATATATATATATATATATATATATATATATATATATATATATATATATATATATATATATATATATATATATATATATATATATATATACTTTATTTTATTAAATAATTAGGACAAAAATACAAAAATATTACATTTTCATTTGTATTAATATTTTGCACTAAAATATCATTTTACAATATACTTTTATTTTTTGTATAAGTTAATGTATTATTGTAAATAAATAATAAATAATGCCATTTATTTAAGAAAATTAGGGTTTTTGCCCTAAATGAAAAAATAATTAAACTTGACTTTTTCTTTATTTATTTTTACTTAACATATAAAAAACATATTTTTACATACATAAAAATCATTTTGTACATAATACATTTTATTTACATTTATTCATTGTATTTATTCAATCATTGTACATTTAAATATTGTATCATGTACATTCAATTTGGTTGTAATAGTAATCTAGGGTTTAATTTCTTGTCAAATATCCCCAATTCAAATTTGTACCCCCCTCCCTATATCATGTTGTAATAGTGTAGCATTTAAATTCTCGCACATTTAAAAGCTTTCAATTATGCCATGCTTAGACCTAGGGTTTGTATGCAAATAAAATCAACAATTAGTTTGACCTAATCCAAGATAAATATGCATGAAAAACAAACACAATGCACACTTGCACCCCTAGGGTTACAATCCACTTGTTGCCTTCAAAAATGGGCCATGGTTGCATGTCAAGTACTTTGGCAAAACAAAACAAAAGATCATAGTCCCTCGATGACGCTATCTGAGTTGCCTAAACCAAAATGATAAAGTCCCTCAAGAAAATTGCCAAAGATACTTGACACTATTGCTATCATGGTCTATACGATGACTCGCGCCTGTCCCGTTAACATCCTAACACGAGGTTGTTCACCAAATACAATGGTGAAACAACACTGTTAAAAGGGTTAAAAAATATAAGAAAGATCTTTGAGTAAAATAGGGTAGACAAATCTTAGTTACTTAATCAAAAATCTTGCAAAACATCCTTGCTATCTTCAAAACACACTTCACAACACAATTTCAAAACCCTACTTTCAAACATTGAAAACTTTTCAAAAGACAAAAACATCTTTGTCTACATTCAAACAATAATTATTACAAAGGTTGCCACAATGATGGCCTCTTTTCAAAACATCTTTCAAAATCACACACAAAGCACCATTTCAAACAATTGAAAAGCAAAGCAAGTGATCTAAGCAAGTAACTAAGAGCCCATGGATAACCATGGATAGAAAGGGTTCTAATACCTTCCCTTTCTATAATCTACTCCCCGAACCCAAGAAAACATCTCAAAGGTGTTTCCTGTGCTTTTTGACCTTTCCTTAGGATAAAATAAAAATTCGGTGGCGACTCTTGCTAAACCGAAACATTTGCGAACACAAACGCAAAATCCCAAGTCAGTTCTCCCACTGTATCACAGAACTGGCGACTCTGCTGGGGAAATATTTAAAAGTGGAGTAACCTTAGGGCTTAGATTACCCTTTTGCACGACTATTGTTTGCTTTGATTGCTTTACATTTTGTTTCTCTTGTTTGGGCTTGAAATCCTCCACCCGGATTTGGGAAACATTCATAGATAGAAATATGTTGTGGAAACTGTGCGGGGTATACTGACACAGTTGAAGCAATAGCTATATTAGTGCGACATATTTGTGAGTACCGGTAGCCTTTGAGTCAATCAAAGAGAATACGGGGCCGCTGAGTGATGTCATGAAGCACTAATGAACTAGATCCTTACTTGACCATCTTGGCCTTTTATTAGGGGTAGTGAGATGACCGGCTTTGGTGCAGTCCGAAGTTGGTAGATACTCGATACTACACTCATTGAGGGTTGTTTTCTTGGAATATTTTGGTCGCTAGTTAAGTGGCTAAACCAAAACAATGGACATAGAAAACAATCTAATGATATTGAGCTCCTTAGAACCCGGTTACTATTTATAGGACAGGTTTTGAGCCAACTAAACTCAAGAGGGTACTTACCTATGAAACCTCATGCAAGCCTGAAACTAGGGTTTTGTGTGATTTGCTTGTACATGTGTTTGTGAATACATCATGAACATCATAAAGCATCATATGCATCCACTAACCATTTCAAGGGTTTGGATCTTCATCTTTGTTCTTGTTTTATAGGTCATGGAATCTCTTCGCAGGAAAACAATTCAAATCAACCTCGTGAGGATCCCTCCTCAACTCAAGGAGCTTACTTCCAGGATCCCAGAGAATTCTCTCTTCAGTGCAAGACATGGTAGACTCCTCAACTTAGTCAACACCAGCATTGAAGAAGACATGGTGAAAGTACTTTTCCAGTTCTTTGATCCCCTACACCACTATTTCACATTCCCTGATCATCAGTTGGTGCCTACTTTGGAGGAATTTTCTCAACTCCTGAGAATTCCTATTCTTAATCAACTACCCTACAATGGTACGGAAAAAGAACCAAAGCCTGGAGATGTTGCTCAAGCATTACACTTGCAACCATCTGACATCAAGGGGCATTGGGAAACCAGAAGTGGTGTCAAGGGATTCTTGGCAAAGTTTTTGTTTGAGAAGGCACAAGAATGCTGGAATTCTCTTGATCTACAAGCCTTTGAAGAGATTATGGCACTCCTTATCTATGGGTTGGTCTTGTTCCCAAATCCTGACCAGCTTATGGATATGAATGCTGTCAAGATTTTCATATCCAGAAATCCCATACCTACATTGCTTGGGGACATCCTACACTCACTTTACACACGAACAATGAGGAAAAGAGGTGTTATCATGTGTTGTACTCCTCTCCTATCAAGGTGGTTTATTTCTCACCTTCCACAAGCAGTTTTGAAGAATGAGCAGGGTTTGACGTGGTCACAACGATTGATGACCCTCACACATTCTGATGTACATTGGTGTTCTCGGTCCAGAGAAAATGTCATCATCATTGATCATTTTGGGGAATTCCCTAATGTCCCATTACTTGGCATTAGGGGAGGCATTACCTACAACCCTTGTCTAGCTTTGAGACAATTTGGATATGCTCGGAGGGATGGCCCTCATGACATGCTGATCCCTGACCTAGTTTTTGACTTCGACAACGATGCGCAAGGACTTCGACAAAGGTTCATCAGAGCTTGGAGGATGCCTAACAAAGTGGATAGTAAGACACTGGGGCACAAGAATTCCATCCCCCTTGAGCCTTACCTCAAGTGGGTGTGTACCCGCTCCCAGAATCTTATGATGCCATATCCTCACATTCTCCCCTTGATCAAAGAGCCTGTTATGGAAGGAGAGGTTCCATACACCATCCTACATCCTGACATGCCAACATCATGGGAGGAAATGCAAAAGAGTTGGATCCAAATCAAGGAAGAATGGGATACTTTTGAAGCCAGCTTCTATGCCAGTGAGAAGAAGGTTTTATAGCTCACCCACCGACTTCACGAGGAGGAAACTCTCAACACCTACATCGCACAAAAGAGGATGCGCAATGTCTTTTTACATTAAGAATTTTGTAATATTTCGCCCATGGGGAATTTATGTACTAACAAATCCCTTCTTAATATGATGTGCGTTCTTTTTGTTTGCAACAAATTTGAATTTTCGAGCCCTTGAATGCATTACATGAATAACATACCATTCATCATATGCATAAATAGGTCTTCAAGCCAGGTTTCCTTATCTTTCTGCTGTTTATTTCAGCAAGATGGATTTGGAGCAAACAGTAAAGGACCTACAGGCACAAAATTCAAAATTTCAGTAACTCCTCATGACCTTGGCAAAGGGTTAAGATGATCTCAAAGTTCTGCTAGAGAAGAATAAAGAGAAGAAAAAGAAAAAGAGACCGGGGGTAGCCACTTTCGGAAGAAGGTTTGAGAGCGATGTTAGGAGGACTCTGGAGTTCCCTTCGACGTCTGACGAAGGGGCTGGCAAGGGGAAAGGAGTTACTGTACCTTCTAAGTCTGAGGTAGAAGAGGAGGAAGAGGAAGAAGACGAGGACTATTCTGAACAACAGTATCCACCAGCGGATGACAAATATAAGAACCTTGAAGACAGATTGGCAGCTATGGAGTTGCAGAGGGTGCCCGGATTGGATTTTGAGGAACTGGGGTTGGTAGCTGGGATTGTTATCCCTCCCAAGTTCAAGGTGCCAACATTTGCCAAGTACGACGATCTATCTTGCCCTAAGATACACCTGAGGTCGTATGTTAGAAAGATCCAACCTCATTCATCCGATAAAGATCTCTGGGTATACTTTTTCCAAGACAGCTTGTCTAGCACTCAGTTAGACTGGTTTTATCAGCTCGAGAGATCAGAGGTTCACAATTGGGAAGACTTGGTAGCTGCTTTCTATCGTCAGTATCAGTATAATGCTGATTTAGCGTCCACTCGTACTCAGTTACAAAGTATGGGGATGGCCTCAAATAAAGGGTTTAAGGAGTACGCCCAGAAGTGGCGTGATCTGGCTGGAAGGGTATAACCAGCGCTATCAGATAGGGAATTAGTTAACATGTTTTTGGGGACCCTATCTGGCCCCTTCTTAAACCATCTAATCATTAGTTCTTCTGCGAGATTTACTGAACTAATTCTGACCGGCGAAAGGGTGGAGGCCGGTATTAAAAGCGGAAAGATTCAAAAGGATGCTTCTGCATCCACACCTGTTAAAAAACCTTTCCCAGCCAGGAAAGAAGCATCTGCTGTGTATTCTCAAAAGGGATTGGGAAGAACTGAGCGTCGTTCGACTGTAGGGGCCATGATGATTCAAAATTCGTCAAATGATCAACCTCGTAATAATCAGTCGAGACCTAATCAGCAACGGGTAGAACGGCCACAACGGTAGTTCACCCGCATCAACATGATGCCCGCTCAGGTCCTTCCCTATTTGTTGAAGCTGAATCTGGCCAGTTTGAAGGAAGCGCCAAAAAACCCTAACACCTCATCTCCGTAATACCACTCTAATGCTAAGTGTGCTTACCATTCCGATAGTGATGGACACGATACCAATAATTACTGGGCACTTAAGAACAAAATTCAGGATTTAATTGACGCCAAAGAGGTTGAATTTGACGCTCCTGAGAAGCCCAATGTTATATCCACTCCGATGCCCAAGCACGGCCACAATGTGCATGCTGTTTTGGAAAACCTCTATGTTACTAATGTTGCCGATCTGTTGACTCCATTGTTAGTGATTAAATAAAATTTGTTGAGAGCCGGGATCTTTCCTGGTTGTGGTAAGGACTATTATTTTTGTTTGAACATTCAAGGTGATTGTCCAATGTTGAAGTCGGGTGTACAACGCCTGATGGATACGCAAGAGATACTTTTCTAGAAAACCCCTGTTAACACTTTCAATCCGATTACTCCTGATACTTGTGGTACTTCAACCAACGATATTGCTATCATAACCATTTCCGACAATCCTCCCAAGGCTTGCAAAAGGCCTGTCAGGATTACACCCAACTCTGAATGTGTACCTTTAAAGATCACCATGCCGGGACCTGTCCTGTACCAATCAAGCAAAATGATACTGTGGAACTATGGGGGAGAAATCTTCTACCACGGTATCAAACAAATCGAAACAGTCCGAGAGATTTTTGAAGAAGACCCTGATATAGGGAACATCACGAGTACAAGCAAGATAACCCGCAGTGGCTGAATCTTTTCTCCGGAGATTGCTCCCCCTCGAGCAGTTTTCGGACCCTTAAAAGCTTCTACACCTGTTGGGCCCTCTGTGCAAGGCCTAGTGATTGGAGAATTAAATACCCCTGAAGGAAGACCATCTACTGATAATACTGACAAGGGTAAAGGGATACTGGAAAGGCTTGTCAGGACGAAGGCTCATGCTGTGGTTATCCCCGAAACCACTCAGAAGGAAATGGATGAAATCCTAAAAATAATCAGAAAAAGTGACTATGACATTGTAGAACAACTGGGGCAGACCCCTTCTAAAATTTCAATGTTGGCTCTTATGCTTTGTTCTGAGGCCCATGCCAAGGCCCTAATCAAATTCTTGAAAGCGGCACATGTACCCCAAGAGACTTCGGCTGACCAATTTCAGGAATGTGCGGCCAGTCTTACTGCTGACAATGGCCTGGGCTTTTCCGACACTGACTTAACTCCTAAAGGAAGGAAGCACAATGATGCATTACATGTTTCAGTTGAATGCCGAGGAAACACTCTCGCCCATGTCTTGGTTGATACTGGTTCTTCCCTAAATGTGCTGCCAAAGAAAGCTTTAGACCGTTTGGATTGCGAATTGACCCTCAAACCTAGTAACATCGTCGTTAGGGCTTTCGATGGTTCCAAAAGAATGGTTCATGGAGAAGTTGATATTCCTATCAAGGTAGGCACCGAAGTGTTCAACTCCACCTTCTACGTAATGGACATCCGTCCGTCATACTCATGTTTGCTAGGAAGACCGTGGATCCATTATGCTGGGGCAGTTACCTCCTCTTTGCACCAGATGCTGAAATATCCTGTTAAGGGAAAAATCATAATTGTGCACGGCGAGGAAGAGTACATGACCAGTCATCTCAATTCCTTTCGATATGTGGAGTTAGATGGCGAGTTCATCGAAACGCCTTTTCAACATTTTGAGGAAGTTTCTCGCAAGGTAGCAGCTGCAAAGACAACAGTTGAGGTGCACATCATTCCCAAGCAGGCATCTAGGATGGCATCTCTCGAGGATGCAGAGGATGTGGTTAAAGAGGGGAAGAGAACAGTATGGGGACAGTTGCCTGAATTTCCCTATAAGATATAGACAAGTTTGGGTTAGGGTTTACTGCTGCAGGACAGAAGGCTATGCGTCGCTCCAAGGCTGGGGGGCCACCCGTCAAGATCTCACACCATGGAATCAATTCCGTAGAAGATGAAGATGAGGAGAGCCACTTTGAAGATTGGATCTTTCCGACAGTCGAAGGGGGTTTGAGCAATTGGGAAGCAAAGGATTTTGTTCCTATCACCTTTATCAACCAGTAATTTTATCTTTGAACAATTTCCCATTTTTATGGTCTGTAATAACTAAAACAATTTGCACACTATTTTCACCTCTTGCCTTTCCCGGGGCATGTAGGTCCACTTGTAAGGGCTTGATTTTCTTCATAATCATATGCCATGTTTTAATGAATCATTGGACGTTTTTCATCTATAAACTGTTGTGTTCATTTTCTTTCCTTTTTCATTTTGTTTGTTTAAGGATGGCTATCCCTTACACACACCCACACTCACAAATGCAGGTACCCATCCACTCCGGATTCTATGGGTGACTATTCTGCTTTAGCCTTCGATAACTCTGAGGACTTGGTCAATCATGCTGAGTACGAAGTTGACGAAGACTGTGAAGTGCCGGAAGAGTTAGCCAGACTTCTACAACAAGAAGAGAGGGACATTATGCCTCATGAAGAGTTGCTAGAAACCATCAACTTAGGGACAGAGGAAGACAGGAAGGAAGTAAAAGTTGGTGCCGACCTGGAACCGAGTGTCAAGGAACGCTTAGTGCAGTTATTGAATGAATACATTGAAATCTTCGCTTGGTCTTATGAAGACATTCCAGGGTTAGACACAGATATTGTGGTTCACCGTCTCCCTACAAGAGAGGATTGTCCACTGGTCAAGCAAAAGGTCCGCCGAATGAGGCCTGACATGTCTGAGAAGATCAAGGCTGAAGTAATGGAGCAATTCAACGCTGGCTTTCTGGCTGTTACAACCTATCCACAATGGGTTGCTAACATTGTGCCCATACCCAAAAAGGACGGCAAGGTCAGAATGTGTGTGGACTATCGGGATTTGAACAGGGCCAGCCCTAAAGACGATTTTCCCCTACCGCATATCGACATCTTGGTTGACAACACAGCTCAACACAAGGTTTTTTCCTTCATGGACGGATTCTCGGGCTACAACCAGATTAAAATGGCCCCCGAGGACATGGAGAAAACTACCTTTGTCACGCAATGGGGTACCTTCTGCTACAGAGTGATGTCGTTCGGACTGAAGAACGCAGGGGCAACCTATCAACGCGCCATGGTAGCTTTATTACATGATATGATCAATCATGAGATCGAAGTTTACATAGACGACATGATAGCTCGATCACAGACAGAAGAAGAACACCTTAATCATTTGCAAAAGTTATTTGCCAGGTTGAAGGAGTATAAACTCAGACTGAATCCAAGCAAGTGCACTTTTGGAGTTAGGTATGGTAAACTTCTGGGATTTATTGTCAGCAACAAAGGCATTGAGGTTGATCCAGCTAAAGTAAAAGCTATACAAGAAATGCCTGCCCCCCGTACTAAAAAGGAGGTTAGAGGATTCTTGGGACGATTGAACTATATTGCGAGGTTCATCTCTCACCTGACATCTACCTGCGAGCCAATTTTCAAACTGTTGAAGAAAGATCAGGTAGTTGAATGGAACGATGATTGTCAAATTGCTTTTGACAAGATCAAGGAGTACTTACAAGAACCTCCTATTTTGATGCCACCCGTCGAAGGAAGGCCGTTGATCATGTATCTGACTGTTTTGGATAACTCAATGGGGTGCGTGCTGGGCCAACATGACGAGTCTGGTCGAAAAGAGCATGCCATTTATTACCTTAGCAAAAAGTTTACCGACTGTGAGACTCGCTACTCACTGCTCGAGAAAACTTGTTGCGCTTTGGTATGGGCTGCTCGCCGGCTAAGGCAGTATATGTTGACTCATACCACTTTGCTGATTTCCAAGATGGATCCGATCAAGTATATCTTCGAGAAGCCTGCTTTATCTGGAAGAATCGCTAGATGGAAGACGATCCTGACTGAGTATGACATCCAGTATACTACCCAAAAAGCTATAAAAGGGAGTGTACTAGCTGACCATCTAGCTCATTAAGCCGTCGAAGATTATCAATCTATGAGATTCGACTTCCCTGACGAGGACATCATGACTTTGGACAACCTCAAAGGTAACGGACCGTATGACGGACCTGAACAAGGATCCCGATGGACCCTGTACTTTGATGGTGCTTCAAATGCACTTGGCAACGGTATCGGTGCGGTACTCATTTCTCCAGAAGGTTGCCATACACCCTTCACTGCCTGACTTTGTTTCAGCTGTACCAACAACATGGCCGAATATGAAGCTTGCATCTTTGGTCTCAAGGCTGCTATAGACCTGGGGATCAAATCTTTGGTCGTATTTGGGGACTCGGCTTTGGTTATCAGTCAAGTCAAAGGAGAGTGGGACACCAAACATCCTAATATTATCCCATACAAAGAACATGTCCTGACATTGTTGCCTCATTTTGAGCAGATTACTTTCGAGCACTTCCCACGAGAAGAAAATCAGCTAGCAGATGCTCTGGCTACAATGTCTTCCATGTTTAAACTCAACTGGGATAACAAGGCTCCCCAAATTACCATCTAGCGAATGGACGAACCTGCGCACTGTCATGAGATTAATACCGAAGAATTAGTGGAACAACCTTGGTTTCATGAAATCAAAAGGTATCTCCAGACCAGAGAGTATCCTGAAGGAGCTCCTGTCAATGACAAAAAGTTCTTAAGGAGATTTGCTGCCAAGTTCTTCCTAATAAATGGCATCCTTTATAAATGCAGCCATGATTGTGTTTTACTCCGATGCATGGACAAAGCTGAAGCAGAGTTGATCATGACTGAGATACACAGTGGCACATTTGGCACCCACTTGAGCGGACATACAATGGAAAAGAAGATTCTAAGGGCAGGCTATTACTGGTCTACCATGGAAGATAATTGTCATCAACATTCCCGTACCTGCCACAAATGCCAAGTCTACACCGATAAGGTACATATTCCTCATGTTCCTCTCAACATTCTGACAGCACCTTGGCCATTCGCAATGTAGGGCATTGACATGATTGGAGAGATCAAGCCCACGACATCCAATGGACATCGCTTCATCCTGGTGGCTATTGATTATTTCACCAAGTGGGTCGAGGAAGCTTCCTATGCCTCAATTACAAAGAATATGGTTGCCCGCTTCATCAAGCAGAATCTTATATGCCGGTATGGTATCCCCGACAGGATCATCACAGACAACGGTACAAATTTGAACAATACCATGATCACCGCTCTATGCGAGCAGTTCAAGATTTATCATCATAATTCATCTCCCTACCGGCCGAAGATGAACGGTGTTGTTGAAGCCGCGAACAAAAATATCAAGAAGATCATTCAAAAGATGACAGTCACCTACAAAGACTGGCATGAGATGTTACCATTTGCTCTGCATGGATATCGTACCATGACACGTACTTCAACAGGGGCAACCCCACTTTCTTTAGTATATGGCATCGAGCCTGTTTTTCCTATGGAAGTTCAGATTCCTTCTTTAAGGATTATGAAGGACGCTGGTTTGAGTGAAGACGATTGGATTCAGACCCGGCTTGATCAACTCAATTTGATCGACGAGAAACGACTTACTGCTGTTTGTCATGGTCAGGCGTATCAAAAACGCATGATCAAGGCTTTCAACAAGAAAGTCAGGCGCCAAGTATATCAAGCCGGAGATCTTGTAATCAAGCGGATCATATTACCACAAAGTGATCCCAGGGGCAAGTGGACTCCTACTTACGAAGGACCATTTGTAATCAAGAGCATCTTTTCTGGTGGGGCAATGATTCTGACCACCACGGACAGCGATGACTTGCCACACCCTGCGAACGCAGACATAGTCAAAAGATACTACGCATAAAATGACCCGGCAAGTTGAAAACCCGAAAGGGCGACTTGAGCAAAATTGGGCATCCCGATGAACCGAAAACCCGAAAGGGCGGTTCAGGAAAAAATTAGGGATAAAACAAAAAAATCTATACACCCGGAAAGTTGAAAACCCGAAAGGGCGACTTGGGTAAAAAAGGGTTTCCCGGTGGATCGAAAACCGAAAGGGCGGTCCAGGCAAAAGTTAGGGAATTAAAGCGTATGACTATGTCTCGTCGGACCACTTTAAAGACAATCTCTTCACCAGACAAACTCCAAGCCTCTGATCAATCCAGTCATCGATGGATGAAGCAGTGAATGGACAAGATATTCAGAGTTGTGAAGGCTATAGCAAAATGGGAATCCCATGGAATTATTACACATAGCCATCTTTCTTTTGTATAAAAAAATTTTTCTTCAATTTTTACGACAACATTCTCTTACTAGGGTGTATATCTCCTTTGTACAAAGATACTCACGAAAGTTAAATACAAAGATACTTCAAAGTGCAGAAATTTGCTTGCCTTTCTTTTCTTTTTTACACTTATGTTTTATTTGAAAACGTCCAATGTTTCGTTAAAATAGGCATATGCATTCGAATATAATCACTGCTTACAAATAAAACGAAATTGAAAAAGGGTAATTACGGATAGGTTAAAGGTGTAGGAAGATATCTTTGTGCCATCCCAGAAGGAATCCCCTACGATACATCATTCAGATCCTTAACAAAGCTGAAACTTTGGAGTATTTCCCCAGCGGAGTTAAACTTCAAGATCCCCAGTAAAGCCAGTTTAATCTAAACCTTATTCCCTAGTGGAGCCAGAGTATCTCCCCCACAGATTTATCTCCCAGCAAGATCGAAGATTCTTGGTCCCATTTCTCCAAGGCTTCAATTCCCCAGAAGAGATTTTCAGAGTTTCCCTAATATCCCAGGAAAGTCAACAAGGATTTCTCATCTTCAACAATCAAAGTTTTTGGAATCCCCAGCTTCGGTCGAAGATTTATATTCCCCGACAGCAGTCAAAGATGTCATTATCTCCAGCTATCCAGGATTTATCTTCCCCAGCAAGACAACTATTCAACTTACATGCATAAACATTACATTCATATGTCATAAACATGGATTACAATTCATTGCATCACATATATCATGCAATATAACTTCGTGTTTTAGCTAACATTTTACCCTTTTCAGGATAAGATTAAAAGGCTATCATTAACAATTATTCAGATACAGTATGGATACACCCCAGACACGGCGGTCATTCTATTACTCATTCATAACTTCAAGTCAAAATACAGTATGGATACACCCCAGACGCGGCGGTGATCCTACTACTCATTCAGACTTCAGCAATCAGATACAAACTAGATACGCTCCCGAAACGGCTGCCATTCTATCTCTCATTCAGATTCAACTATCAACTACAAGTTCAGATAAGCTCCAAACAAGGATGCCGTTCTGGCCTTTACACCAGCAGTTTGAACTCCCCAGTGCAGTCGCCACATAGGTCTTTCTGTCACTTATTCAGATCCCAGTTACAGTACGGATACACCCCAGACACGACGGTCATTCTATTACTCATAGAGATCTCAAACTTCAGATACGGTCCGGATACACTCCAGACACGGTTTCCATTCTGTCACACATTCATAGTTTATCCCCCGCACACAGTTGCTCCATACGCAGATGTTGCTCTGTTACCTAGATACAATACAGATACACTCCAGACACGGAAGTCATTCTGATATTCATTTAAAATTCAAATATAGTTACAGCTCAGATACGCGCCAGACACGAACGCCATTCTTTTGCTCATACAAACTCAGTCTCCAGATACAGTTCAATGCATTCCAAACACGGATACCATTTTGACGTTCATTCTTCTGACCTTCAGCATTACAATTCAATAAACATTCTTGGATGGCATATGTAAGCCCATCTCCAGCAAGATTCTACCATCTCCAAATGGCATCTTTAAACCCATTTCTTCAGCCATGTTCTGACGAGTGCAAATTTACGGGCACTCTAGTGTCCAATCCTCTTTTACCTTCGAGTCACGAAAGGAAAACTTGCCAACCTAACTCTTCAGGTTCAAGAAGATTGAACAGGGACAACTGTTGTACCCCAAAATTTTCCCTCCCATTTCATCAACATTTTTCTCATCACAAGACTCTTGGAACTGAAGATCAAGCTAGGGTTTGCTCTGCTCAAGACACTTCCTTGCATTGTTGACCTAAATTAGGGTTTGAGTTTGCACAGGGATATTTTGACCCACAATGCCCAAAGTGACTTTCATACTTCATGTTGGACTCACAAGTTTATCCATACCAAGTTTCAAGCCTTGATTCAAATTTTTGCCCAGTTAATTGGACAGTTGACCTAGAAATCAACTATATTGGGGAAAAAGTCAATTGTGGCCAATTGACAGTCAAACTTCATGATTTTTGACCCACATCAACATAATGAACTCATATATGTCATTTAATCAAGTTTGGATCACAATTCCACAAGAAACTTGATCAGATCACCAAAAGGGCAAAATGGTCATTTTTAGGGTTTTGACTGTACAAAGGAAATTTTTGACTGTTTGACCTAACCAATGGCAAATCAAGCTCAACCATGGACACAAAGACTCAATTACATTGTCTTGACCCATTCAACAAGTTTAGAAGATCTCAATTTCATAGGATTGACAGATGAATTTTTCTGTCAACTGATCAAAATTATGAAACTTGTTCATCAAGAAACCCAAAATTTCATAGGATTGACAGATCCCAAGATTTATTTTTCATCAAGACATGTCAAATTATGAAACTTGTTCATCAAGAAACCCAAAAATGCAAATTAGGGTTTGAAATGAAAAATTTTCATAACTTAGAAATTTTCGAAGTTATGAAATTTTCTTATTTTTTCCTAACTTTGTCCCATTTTTTAACCAAGATGCAAATGGATTCAAACAAAACTTGCAACATGAAAGTTGTAGTCCATCACAAATTCTACAACATTTATTCACAAAGTTTTCTCAAAGGAAGCTTGTATCTCAAGTTATGAGTTTTGGAACAAGGGTACCTAAAACTTTTAACTTAGGGAAATTTTGCCCTAGTTTAGGCAGGACTTTGACCCATCTTCTTGGCCATTTTTCACTTAGTTCCACTTGGATTTTCAAATTGCATTTCAAATATTAATTATATTACATGTTCCAAGCTTTCCAAATTGTCCAAGAACTCCTCAAACACCCTTGTGGTTAGAGAGAATCGAATGCTTGAAGTTGGCAAAAACTCACTTTTGTCCATGGCCAATACATATTCATAACAACTTGCAATTCTGATCTAGCTAGCTTGGTTTGACATTACAGGCCTCAAAACCAATTTGCACTCCATAATTTAATGCCAATCCATCAGTCTAAGCCTTTGTTTTGTTCATTTGGTCATTATACACAAGATTAAGCCTTAAGTAGAAAAAGGCAAATTTCCATTTTTGCTTAAGTATGCTTTATGTCAAACCAACAATCCTTGAGCATTGGTCCAAGATCTCTTGCAGCAAAACAAATCCACAAATAAGATGGGCCAAGAACAATGTATGCAAGCATATTTGACAGCCTATACAAGCCTGTAACTTCACTTCCACATTTGAACTTCAAGTAGAGAAAAACTTGCAAAACATAAGCAACCTCTCATATTTGTTAACACAAGCTTAGACAAACATTGTAGACAAGATCCATACCTCCCAACAAGCCTAAAACACGACCCTTTCATCACTCAAACCTCCCCATACTCAGAATCACTATTTTTCTGCAAAACAGGGCAGGTTCTGCATTTTGCAAGCCACAACAAAATTCAATCGTGCATTTTGTCCTAAGATAGTTCCAACATCTTCCAATCAACTCACCTGAACTATCCCAGGCCCCCATTGCAAGTTGTAACACCTCTAACACACTTTGCCATTTTCATTTCAAAGCTTTGTAGGTTGAGTTCTACAGCACGATTCAAGTTGTTTCAAAGCAAGCCAAGCATTGGAGAAGCTTCCTTGGACCTCAGGCAAGCTCAAGGGAAGCTCAAACACCATTGAAGGTTGTTGCATTGTCCAGCTCGAAGTCAACTGAAACAGGTATTTCATGGACTTCTATCTCCCTATTTAGGAATGGTTAGGCTTAGGTTTGTGAAGGAAATCTGTTGTACTCATAGACCTGAAGCCATACATATGCTTAGTTTTCATTTACATTAATCGTGCTGAGAGAATTTCACTCATGAACTTTCTGAGAAAACTAGGTTAGAAATTAGGGCCAGAGAAATTCTCTCTGGTCTTTGAGAGTTAATCCAAGTTTTTTATATGGTTGAATTCGTTATTTCATTCTCTACAATGTTCATGTTATGAGTTTTGTCAAAAAATCAAAGAATTAGGAGATAGCATTGGAAGTACAGAACGCGTGTGTTGTTTGAAACTGAGGAAGAAGATGAAGTTGCTCGGGCCGGGCCTGAGTTGCTTTTGCTTTCCACACATGCATATTCAGTTTGCACCCCCTGGCCCATTTGCTTGCACATTTGTCATTTTTTGCATTTTATTTCATTTTTGATTTTAATATTTTATTTTCTAACATAAAAAATACCTAAAAATTATTTTCATAAATTTTTATATTTATTTGGAATTTATTCTAATTATTACTAGTATAAAAATTATTTAAATGCTTTATATTCTTCTTATTAAAACTTAAAATAATGTAAAAATATATTTATTTTCATTTATTATTTTTATTTACATTTTGAAAACATTTTCTTGGATATACACATTTTTGTAAATAAATACTTTCTATTTTTATACTTATATACTTTATTTTATTAAATAATTAGGACAAAAATACAAAAATATTACATTTTCATTTGTATTAATATTTTGTACTAAAAATATCATTTTTACAATATACTTTTATTTTTTGTATAAGTTAATGTATTATTGTAAATAAATAATAAATAATGCCATTTATTTAAGAAAATTAGGGTTTTTGCCCTAAATGAAAAAATAATTAAACTTGACTTTTTCTTTATTTATTTTTACTTCACATATAAAAACATTTTTTTACATACATAAAAATCATTTTGTACATAATACATTTTATTTACATTTATTCATTGTATTTATTCAATCATTGTACATTTAAATATTGTATCCTGTACATTCAATTTGGTTGTAATAGTAATCTAGGGTTTAATTTCTTGTCAAATATCCCCAATTCAAATTTGTTCCCCCTCCCTATATCATGTTGTAATAGTGTAGCATTTAAATTCTCGCACATTTAAAAGCTTTCAATTATGCCATGCTTAGACCTAGGGTTTGTATGCAAATAAAATCAACAATTAGTTTGACCTAATCCAAGATAAATATGCATGAAAAACAAACACAATGCACACTTGCACCCCTAGGGTTACAATCCACTTGTTGCCTTCAAAAATGGGCCATGGTTGCATGTCAAGTACTTTGGCAAAACAAAAACAAAACAAAAGATCATAGTCCCTCGATGACACTATCTGAGTTGCCTAAACCAAAATGATCGAGTCCCTCAAGAAAATTGCCAAAGATACTTGACACTATTGCTATCATGGTCTATATGATGACTCGCGCCTGTCCCGTTAACATCCTAACACGAGGTTGTTCACCAAATACAATGGTGAAACAACACTGCTAAAAGGGTTAAAAACATAAGAAGGATCTTTGAGTAAAATAGGGTAGACAACTCTTAGTTACTTGATCAAAAATCTTGCAAAACATCCTTGCTATCTTCAAAACACACTTCACATCACAATTTCAAAATCCTACTTTCAAACATTGAAAACTTTTCAAAAGACAAAAACATCTTTGTATACATTCAAACAAGAATTATTACAAAGGTTTCCACAACGATGGCCTCTTTTCAAAACATCTTTCAAAATCACACACAAAGCACCATTTCAAACAATTGAAAAGCAAAGCAAGTGATCTAAGCAAGTAACCAAGAGCCCATGGATAACCATGGATAGAAAGGGTTCTAATACCTTCCCTTTCTATAATCTATTCCCCGAACCCAAGAAAACATCTCAAAGGTCTTTCCTGTGCTTTTTGACCTTTCCTTAGGATAAAATAAAAAGCTGGTCGTGACTCTTGCTAAACCGAAATATTTGCGAACGCAAACGCAAAATCCCAAGTCAGTTCTCCCACTATATCACACCCATCTATTGGATGTGAAGGGACAATCGAGGGTCATCGTATGGTCATGGAAGGTAACTTGTAAGGATGCTTTATTAGTTTTGTAAGGGACTAGATCATGTTATTCATCGGCAACATCGAAGGGTCATCGAGGGACTATGATCTTTTATTCGGAGGGACTTTGCTAAAGCATCCCTATGTTCGAGGGACATGACAATTATTCCGAAAGGAAACAAAGAGAGGCTACCCTAGAGGTGTAAGTTTGCAAGTGTATTTGTTTCAATTATTTATCTTGAAATTAAGGTTTTTCTATCGGTTGATTTTATCTTGCCATACAAACCCTAATTACTAATTGTTGCATAGAAGTATAATAGCAGAAGATAAAGGCAGAAATGTAAACTTAAAACTATTACAGAGCTTTGGGGCAGTTATATAATAATAAAGAGTGTGAAAAATAAAACCTTAAACTATTACATCCAGGAAGAAATTACATGATAGGGAAAAAAGTGATAAAAGTAAATCTAATTATTACATAAGGAAGGGAAAACCTATACATTTATATAAGAAAATAAATAGAAGAGAGAAAAAATATTTTGAAAAAATGTTTTAATGTTTTTTTAGAAAAAAAATAATTTTTAATGATAAAACATGATTAATAAAACCTAAAATTTTAATTGATTTTAAAATTAAAAAAAAAGTCAATTAATTTAAATAAAAGTTTGGTCTTCACAAAAAAATCTTAATCCTAATTTAATTAAGGTTAGGAAAATATTAGGTCGATTAGGGTTTAATTAAAAAGTTAGGGTTTAATAACTAAAGAGAAGAAAATAGGGTTAGGAAAAACAAGTAAAAAAAGAATGTTGGGGTGGTGTTGAACCCATGCCCCTTGCCTCTCCAACGTATACGTTTTTCCAACTGAGTTGCATTGTATTTGTGTTATGACAACGAACGCTGCATATAATATATGAAAAGCCTACAAACATTGGAAACTATGAAAAAAACACCAAATGGCAAGGATCGAATCCACACCCTCATATACCACTGCCTTAACATGTGCACGCTTTCCACTGGGGTGGATGTACATTCGATATCTCAATGGAATCAAATAAAAATAACATAAACCCAAATGACTGGGTCGGAGCCCTAGCTCTGGTCGTTTTCTCCAGTGACTTCTTTTCTTGTTCCTACAAAATAAAAAATGTTAGTGGTTCAACCCCCTCTAATTTGGACCTTGTGAATTCAATGGTGGCCTTGGTTTTGGCTAATGTACAAAGAGATATAAAGCAAATAATAGGAAAAGGTTCAAACATGGCAACTAATGATTCAGTCGTTATAGGGGGCATGCGATGAGTCTATCCTGCATAGTTATACCTAAGAAGCATGATAGTAATGTTACTATGCATCAAAACAACATGAAAAAAATACGAATTAAAAAAACAAGAAAACCATAGATGCATGTATGCGATTTTCAGGCCCTTTGGATCATCATGATTGATCCATTCTTACCATACAATGCCTCAGGGATCGATTGGAGTTGTTGGCTTGCATGGAGAGAGGCGGAAAATAGGGTTTGAAGTTTGCCCTAGTTTTGGATTATTTTTGAAATTTTGGAATGGTGATTTCTTGCAAGGTTTCATGTGTCCTTTGTCTTGTCTGAATAATGAGAATATATAGAGGAAAATTAGGTCAAGAAAGTGGGCTTGGACCCTTGTATGAAAGCCTTGATTTTATTTAATTTAATTTTGAATTTAAATGAATAAAAAAAATGGAACATAAATCAAAGAGGTGTATGAATAGAGTTAGAGGTTCAATATAAGGTCTAAAACATGTTTTGACCTTAAAACATAAACCCGTTAGCCCAAAAACTCAAGTTTGATCAATTTGGGTTTCATGCATTTTCTCAAAATTTCCCAACTTGTACCAATCATAACTCTCTCAATTTTTGTCATATGAAGGTGATCTTTGACTTTTTGGAAAGCTCAAGATGTCCCCTAAAATATATATGCTAATTAATTTTTCATTTAAATAATTTATCTTGATGTAAGTTGCCTTGATAAAAAGTTTCTTTTTGTTGACTTTTTAAATGACCTATAATGTTTTTGCTCATATCTCTCAAATGAAGCATTTTTGTACTTGAGCTTAGAGAGACAAAGTTGTAGAGAAATAAATTTCCTTCAAAATAAGATTTGGTTGAGAAAAATCTAATGAAGCATGTGAAAGTTATGCTTGGTCAAAGTTTAGTTAACTTCTCCTAGAGAAAACCCTAATTTAGCAACTTTTGACTTTTGATGAATCTTTAGTTTTCTTGATGAATCATGATCAACCCTTGATCAAACAATTAATATGACTTCAAAATCTTGATGTTGACCAAAAATATTGAAATTTGAATGTATGTTGACCACATTTGACTTTTTACCAAATATAGTTGATTTTTAGTCTTCTGAGCAATTGACTGAGCAAACTTGTGATGCAAGGCTTGAAATTTGGCATGAGCATTCCTTGAGACATATAAGGAACCATGAAATCCACTTTAGGAATTATAAGCTCAAATTTCCTTGAGAAAAGTGAAACCTAGTTATAAGTCAACTGCTTAGGAGGAGAATTTGTCTGATCAAACCTTGAGCAATTGAAAACCCTAGGAGCATAAGGAGATATATTAAAGAAAATGGGAGGAGAAATTTTAGGGTAAAAAACTGCCCCTGTTCAATCTTATTAAACCTAAAGAGTTAGATTGGCACGTTCTCCGTTTGTGTGATCTGAGGGTGGAAGAGGCTTGAACACTTAAGTGCTCAGAAATTTGCACTCGTCGGTGCATGAAGTAGCGCTGTTGGTTGATAGTATTGCTTGAATGGGTTTAAAGATGCCATTCGGAGAGATGATAGAATGTCGTCAAGGATGGGCTTGTAGATTTCATCCAAAGTAACTGTTGATAGGAGAATCAGAATGAGTCTACGCCTAACTGTATCTTGAAGAATGTTTTTCAAAAGGAAAATGCTCGCCAAAATTCAGTCTCTAGGGGGAATTCTTTTTAGAATAAGCTTCTGAAGGGGAATGCTCGTCATAATTCAGTCTCTGAAAGAAATAATTTGGTCATGCAGATAGTCACTCCGTCTTATTTCGGGAATTAATCTACCATCTATTTTTTTGTTGGTAAACCCGTCCTGTTTCGGAAATTCATACCCCTTGGCCAGATAGATAGTTTCCCCTTCTTGTTTCGGGAATTAACCTCAGACATGTTCTCTTGTTGGTAAACCCATCCTATTTCTAGAATTCATATCGCTTGGTTATATAGATAGTTGCCCCATCTTGTTTTGGGAGTTAATCCTTGACCTATTTTTGTTGGTAATTTCGTGTTGTTTCAGGAATTCATACCGCTTGACCATATAGATAGTTGCCCCGTCTTGTTTCAGGAGTTAATCTTTGACCTGTTTTTGTTGGTAAACTCATCCTATTTCAGGAATTCATGCCACTTGGCCATATAGATAGTTGCCTCGTTTTGTTTCAGGAATTAATCTTTGACCTGTCAGGTAAACCCGTCATGTTTCGGGAATTTATACCGACTGGTCAAATAGATAGTTGCCCCGTCTTGTTTCAGGAATTAAACTTCGACCTATTAGGTAAACCCATCATGTTTCAGGAATTCATACCTCCTGGTCATATAGATAATTGCCATGTCTTGTTTCGGGAATTAGTCTTTGACGTGTTTGAAAATTGCTGATCTTTGACATGTTAGTGCTTATCACACCAAGCGGCATCCCAATGTTATTCTCAACTGACTCAAGGAACATCAGTATAAACCAAAGTGTCACACTAACGTAGCCATCACTTTAACCATATCGGTCTACGTCGTACAGTTTCCATGATCTATTGTTACTTACCTAAGGCATCCCTAGATCCGAGTGTAGGATCTTTATAAGAAATTAAACCCAAGCAACCCTTGAAATAAAGAAAACAATGCAAACAATTTAAATCAAGTAAAAGTGATCTAAGACTCTAAGTTAACCCCTCTTTTAAAGTTTCCCTAGCAGAGTCGCTAGTTCTGTAATACGGTGGAAGAACTGACTTGTTTTGCATTTTATCGCAAATGTTACAGATAGCAAGAGTTTCCACCGAATTTTCTTTTATCCAATAAGGAAAGGGTGAAAAGAACATGATAGACCTTGATAGATTTTGAGTTCGGGGGGTAAGTTATGAAAAGGGAAGGTGTTAGAACCCTTTTCACTCATAGTTATCTATGGGCTCTTAATTGCTAGCTCGCTTTTGAAAATTTCCTTTTTTCTGTATGTGTTTGAAAATATTTTGAAAATGCCAATGTAAGGAAAACTTTGTAATGGTTCTCGTATCAATCCTCAAGAACGCGTACAAAATGTTTTGAAATTATTTGTTTTGAAAGTGATGTGTAAAAAGTATTTGTGGGGAAAATGTGTGAGCAAGCGATTAAAAGTATCCTACCCACTCAAGGCCGTTCTTGTTATTTTCCCCCTCCCTTAGAGATAGTGTTATTTGTACCATAAGTTGGTAGACAGCCCCATCTATTGGATGTGAAGAGACAATCGAGGGTCATCGTATGATCATTAAAGGCAACTTGTAAGCATACTTTAGCAGTTTCATAAGGGACTATATCATGCTCTTCGTAGGCAAAATTGAAGGGTCATCGAGGGACTATGATCTTTTATTCAGATGGACTTTTATAAAGCATTCCTACGTTCGAGGGACATGATCATTATTCTGAAACGAAACAAAGAGAGGCTACCCTAGAGGTGTGAGTGTGCAAGTGTATTTGTTTCAATTATTTATCTTTAAATTATGGTTTTGCTATCTTTTGATTTTATCTTGCCATACAAACCCTAATTATTAACTGTTGTACCCCAAAATTTACCCTCCCATATTTCTCAAAACATTTCAAGAAAAATTCTCAAGTTGCTCAAGGAAGTCCAAGGGTTGACGAGCCAAGCTCTCTTCTAAGGCAGTCTACCTCAAATTAAGGTTTCATGTTGCATCAAGATACTTGAGCCCAAGGGATC
This sequence comes from Vicia faba, assembly GCA_948472305.1. Lineage (NCBI taxonomy): Eukaryota > Viridiplantae > Streptophyta > Magnoliopsida > Fabales > Fabaceae > Vicia > Vicia faba. The sequence continues at coordinate 37,445,028 of OX451741.1, forward strand.
CCGAATGCTCACCTTTGTCCTAATATGTTCTCAAGATCATCCATGTGAAGTTTCAAGCCCTACAGAGAAAGTTTGCCCAGTCAATTGCTCAAAGGCCTGATAATCGACTGTGCTAGGGCAAAAGTCAACTGTGGCCCACATACAGTCAAACTTCAAGATTTTTGGTCAACATCCTCATTTTGAATGATATTTCATAATTTGATCAAGAGTTTATCATGATTCATCAAGGATTGCTCATAATTCATCAAGAACCAAAAGTTGCTAAATTAGGGTTTTGTAGGAAAAGTCAACTCAACTTTGACCAAGCATAACTTTCTCATACTTTATGAGAAATGACCCATCCAAATCTCATTTTGAAAAGGATGCAATTCCCTACAATCCATCTTCATCTCCCAAGTTCAAAATATGCACTCACAAGAAGTTATGGATTTTGACATTATAGGTCATTTTGAAAAGTCAACAAAAACACCATTTTTTTCAAAGCTTCATACTTGAGAATGGAATACCAAATTGAGATGAGACCAAAGGGTTTGCTTAGAGGACATCTCAAGATTTCTAAAAAGTCCAATAACACCTTCAAATAGTAAAAATTGAGGAATTTATGCATTGGTGAAGTTTACCCTTTTTGCAAAATTGTCAAAAGTCAACTATGCCTCAAATTGCAATTTTTGCCAAATGGGCCCAATCTTTTGAACTTGTTTTGAGTTGGCACCATGGTCCAAGATCCCTAGCCTTTGCCACTTGTCATTATATTGTTTTTATTATTTATTTTGATTTTTAATTGAATTAAATCAATTTTAATCAAAATAAATCATGAGAAAATCCAAAACATTGAAATCTCAAGATTTTGCACATGTTTCAGGTCCTATATCCAGCTAGCATGAGATTGAATTCGTGTAAAGGCTTGGTGTGCATAAAAAGATTGAGTTTGCTCTATTTTTAGCAATATTTTCAAGTGTATCAAATCCAAATCAAAAGCAATGATGGAGGAAGATTGAGATCAGCTTTTCAACCCTAATCCAATCCTTGATATATATTGAAGGTGTGCAGACCTAAAACGAGGCTGGAGAGAGGCGTGAGAACCAGAACCCAACTTGAAAAAACAATAAAAAGTGTTGAATCGAATTCCTAGTTTCAAGCAATTACGGGCCTTCCTGACCATCCCAATCACTTCCTGGGAGTGTAGCCAATCGAAACCTATCAAGAACAAGGAGTTTCCATTGCCAAATACCACTGTAAGTCATCCACAACATTGATTTATTTTTGAAATCGAATTGCATCATTTTGTCACTTATAGCGCAAAATAATTATATATTCTTGATCCTTGGTGTTGTACCCCAAAATTTTCCCTCTCATATTTCTCAAAAACATGGCAAGAAAAATCTCCTAGTGGCTCAAGATTGCTCAAGAGTTGGACAGTCAAGTCATCTCCTAAGGCAGTCAACTTCAAATTAGGGTTTTGTTTTGCCTCAAGATCCTTGAGTCCAAATGACCTCAAGTGCTCCCCAATGTTCTAATATGTTCTCAATACCATCCATGTCAAGTTTCAAGCCTTGCAGAGGAAGTTTGCTCAGTCAATTGCTCAAAAGGTCCAAAAGTCGACTGTGCTAGGGCAAAAGTCAACTGTGACCTATAAATAGTCAAACTTCAAGATTTTTTTGTCAACATTCTCATTTTGAAGGATATTTCATCATTTGATCAAGGTTTTATCATTATTCACCAAGGATTGCTCAAAATTCATCAAGACTTAAAAGTTGCTAAATTAAGGTTTTGTAGGAAAAGTCAACTCAACTTTGACCAAGCATAACTTTCTCATAACTTATGATAAATGACCCATCCAAAGCTAATTTTGAATAGCATGAAATTTTATACAATCCATCTTCATACCCCAAGATCAAAAAATGCACTCACAAGAAGTTGCAAATTTGGACATTATAGGTCATTTTTGAAAGTCAACAAAAACACCTTTTTTTCCAAAGCTTATAACTTGAGCATGGAATGTCAAAATTGGATGAGACAAAAACGGTTGATTAAAGGACATCTCAAGCTTTCTAAAAAGTCCAAGAACACCTCTAAAAGTTCAAAATTGAAGAAGTTATGCATTGTTGAAGTTGGGCATTTTTGCAAAATTGCCAAAAGTCAACTATCCCCAAAACTTCAAATTTTATCAAATGGGCCCATTATTTTCCACTTGATACGAGCTTGCATCATTTTCCACATGTCCTAGCTTCAGCCATGAGCCCATATCTTATTTTTATTATTTAATTTTATTTTTAATTGAATTTATTCATTTTAAATCAAATAAAATCCAAATAAAATCATTTAAAATCAAAAGTATTTATAACTCATGATTTTTTGGTTGCTTTAGGCTTTTAATACAGCTATTATGTGAATCAATTTTGCATCAAGTGTATTGGTTACAAGAAGATATGATTTAGGCCAAATTTGGAAGGTTGTAATGAGCATTGATGTGGAGAGATTTGTACCAAGTTTCTTACCCTAATGCAATATACATTACATAAGGAAGGCAAAGGCACGAAAATAATGGTTGGAGGCTGCAAGAAGAGGCAGAACAAAAGTTTGAAAAAGTGGTAAAAAGCTTGAATTCTAGATTATAACAAAAGGCGTTTTCAGAAGCCAAAAGCTATCCCAATCGCTTCCTGGGTGTGCACTCAACCTTCCTGGATCAAGAGCAAGCATTCTCACATACCACAAAGCACTGTAAGTGTCACGAAAATCACCTTGGTTCTTGAATTCGTGATTCATTATTCTTGCATCATTTGAACAAATTGCTTGCATATTCGTAACCCTCATGACATTTGTAAACTTTTTGCATTATTCAATTTGGTTTATAGGCGCTGTAACCCCAAAACACCATAGCTAGGGTTGCGTGTTTGTTTTTAGGGCTTTCTTTTTTCAGGAAAAATCAGGACTCAAGAAGGACATAATGTTAATCAGGAAGCCAAGACGAACTCAGCCATGTTTTTGGAATTGATTTATGTGGCCTAGGGAAGATTTTAGAGCAAGCTTGCGTATTTAGCTGCAGATCCAAATCTGCAGGTAATATTTGCAGGATTTAGAGGTAGAAGACGACGAGCTGTCGTTCTCCCATTGGCCAATTCAAATTAATTTTCGCGCATTTTTATTTTCTGGCATATAATTTGTTTTGTTTATATTATAATTTCTTTGTATTTTACTAACAATAGAATCAAAGCCGTGCAGTGGCAAGCGTGCAAGCATATCACTTTCAAGACCTGGGTTCGAATCCCAGGTCCCCCACTTTCTTTGTTATTTTCCTTCTTCAGGTAATCACATGTACGTCCAAGCATGCAGCGCATCATGCACTATCATCTATCCAACGGCCAGATGGCCAAATGCCAAATCTGGTGGCCAGGATCTGAGCGTCCACCAAGGCTTCAGTCAAAGCATGCTCATTGGATCACCAAAGGTCAACAGGGCCAGCGTTTAATGGGCCTCAGATTTTCTTCTCAAACTCCCTTTTCAGGCCCAAACCCCCTCACTCTCTTATTTTACTTATTTTGGTTTTTATTATTTGTTTTATTGTTTTTATCACTTACTAACAAATTAAAATCCTTTTCTTTATAAAATAAAACCACAAAAATATTTTTTATCAAATTAAATTTTAATTTTAATTTTAATTAATAAATACTAATTAAATTAATTTAGGTTCTTAATTAGAATAACTTTAACATTTTTGTAAATAATTAAAATTAAACTAGATTTAATTAGGTTTTTTACTAACATTAATTAATTTTTATTTCTTTCTTAAAATACCAAAAAACCCAAAAATAACTTTTTTTCATTTAATTAATTAATTAATTTATTAATTTAGTAATTAATTTAGATTTATTTCTTTCTTAAAACAAAAAATAACAAAAAGATCTTTTCATTAACCAAAAGGGTCAAAACCCTAGAACTTTGCGTTCGATTTAATTTCCCACATGCGATTTATTTATTTTATCCAATAATGTATCTGATTCCGGTTTATAATAGTTTAATAGGACTTTTATTATTTTTTATCGCTTTATTTATTTTTTAAAGGGTTTGTCTTTGGCGATGTAAATACCCGACGCCTTGTAATTTAATTTCCGCAATTTATTTTCTGCAAAATATAGCTGTTAGATGTTTGATAATAGGGATGCATGACAAGATTGAATGTTTTAAACTAAAATCAACATAGACCACCCTTAACATGTGAAAAGACAAAAATAACTGAAAATAACACACTCTCACATGCGCACTCTTAGGGTACACCCCACTTGGTTGCCTTCGTAACGCGGTCATTGAGTATAGGTCACTTTAGAGGTCGTCCTCTTGTCCAAAGATCATAAGTTGCCTCGAAACGGTTGCCTCAGATATTGTTGCCTCAAAACAAATTATCTAAGACATTAGGGTTACCGCTAAGGCGTCCTAACATTGCTTTGGTGACCGTAAGTCCCTAAATTCGAATTGACCCTTAAACTATAACGACGATGCTACCTATTCATCAATAGTAGGATAGCATTGTCTAAAGGAAGATAGCATAGAACGATTCCTTTTTCGAGTAGGTAGATGGTTCTTAAGTACTTGCTCTTTCAAAAAACAAAAACTTTTCACACTTACACTTTTCGAACAACGTTTTCAAAAACACTTCATTACACTCTTGAGGACAGAAGCAAGAGTTAAATCGAAGTTTTCAAACAAAAACTTTTTTTTTAAACCCACAAGCACAAAGAAAGCAATTTTGAAAAAAATTGAGAAAGTACCTAAGAGCCCGTGGATAACCACAGATAGAAAGGGTGCTAACACCTTCCCTTTCTATAATCTACCCCCCGAACCCGAGAAATATCTCGAAAAAAGGAATTTTTCTGTGCTTTTTTCCTTTCCTTGTTGGATAAAATAAAAGTCGGTGGCGACTCTTGCTTACTGCGAAATTTTGCAAAAACAAACGCAAAACGCAAACCAGCATTCCAAAAAACAATCAGTTCTTCCCACCGTATCACAGAACTGGCGACTCTGTTGGGGATATCTTATAAGTGGGGTGTACCTTAGGAATAGTTCATATTGTTTTCAATTGTTTGACTTGTATGATTTATCTTTGTGGGCTTGTATCGGAGTTACTATAGATCCTAACCCGGATCTGGGGATACCCTTTAGGTAAGTAGCAATAAATTGTGAGGGAACTGTAAGGTGTAGACCGATACGGCTGAAGCAGTAGCTACGTTGGTGTGGCACTTTAGTATGTACCGATATCCCTTGTGGTGCAACGAGGAGAATATGGGTCTGCTAAGGGGTCATTAAGCACCAACTGACCTTAGAACCTTTAAATTGACCAACTTGGCCATAGAACAGTAGCAGTATGCTACACTCATTGAGACCAAACTCTCGCAATGATTCTGGCTGCAAGAAAAGGTTGCTAAACTGGAATTATGACCGATCGATGGTGGTCAGTGATATTGAGATCCTCTAGAACCCGGTTACTATTTCTAGGACAAGTTGAACCAACTAAACAGAAATAAGATAATACCTAAACTCCATGCACGCCTAAACTTAAGGTTGTTTGTGTGACTTGTGTGCCTTCAAACTTGAACTACTTGCACATTCTTGTTATCTGACAACATGAGTTCCTTGCAGGTTTTGTTTACAGTCCTTATCCAATAATTTGGATTTATTGCAGGGTTTACTTACATCACCTCACATTTTTTCTTAAACGCATAGCATACACATCATAACATCATGCCTTAACATTTCCTTAACCATTTCAAGGATCTCAAAGGTTTGTGATGCAGGTCATGGTAAATCAAATGTCTAGCAAGGGACAAAGGGGATTTATTTTCCTCTAGCCAATGCCGTCTAGAGATCAAAACACGATAACTTGAGTCAGTGGCTATGAGCCACTCGATATGGTGAGCTTGACTCTTGAAGAAAGACTCTTAACAACACGAAGTTTCTTCAATCAAAGCTGCGAAATTAAAATTCTAACAAGTTTCTTGTTTACCCCGCGAGATCCTTGAAAAACATTGCATACATATATCATACATATCACTGCATAACAGGTCTCCCAATACAAGCCTCTCATGTTCTTGCTGTTTATTTCAGCAATGGCTTTCCAACCAGACAACCAAGATCTTCAAAATCAAGAAGCTCAGTTCAGGGACGTATTCCTAAACATATCCAAGGGACATGAAGAGTTGAAAACACTCCTCGTTGGGAACTTGGTCAAGAAAAGTCCTGAAGACAATAAGGACGAACGGCTGGAACAACTGCAATCTGAGTTCAGTGCCATGAAAACCCAGATGCTGGGGCAGATGGCTCTTATCCAAGGCTTAGCTCGGGAACAAGAAGAGCTGAGAACCATTATCAACCAGCTTCATCAAAAACAGATACAACAACATGAAGCAAACAGTCAAGGTCGAGGACCAAGTCATTAATCAACTTTCGAGAAGTCAAAGGTTTGGTTTGATGAAGAATAAACCTCTCCAAGTTGCTACTACCTCACGGGTCCAACAATAACCTTGCCGTAAACAACGGGTTGATCAGAGTAAGCCAAATATGCCCAAGAGGCAATTTACCAAGCTCAACATGTCGCTGTCTCAAGCTTTACAACACCTGTTGAGATTGAATCTGGTGACGTTAAGGGACCCTCCTAAGAATCCCAACATAGCCTCCCCAAGGTACAATCCTGATGCAAGGTGTGCATATCACTCAAACAGCCCGGGGTATAATACTAACATTTGTTGGGTGTTGAGCAACAAAATTCAAGACTTGATTGATGAAGGAGCATTGGAACTCACACCAGACGGTCAGATTGAATTATTTTGCCATCCCCCCAAGGTTCACCATTTGAAGTGACAAGTACTGAGACGAGAAGACTTTTTGTTCATTAGAATTTTCAAGTTGTAATTTTCTTTTGATTGTTCGAACATTTATTCATGTCAAACTTTATTACTTTATCAATGCATTGCATATGTCTGTTTTGAATCAATCCATTCGTATTTCACTATGTTCAAATTTCTTTCATTTTTTGTGATGATCAACTCTCGATTAAAAAATTCTAAGCCTTTAGAGGGAGGATGACGAAAATGATATCAAAATCTCTACAATATGCTTTTGAACAGACCCCGCTGATGAGGTACAGGCATTGTTTCAAATCCTAAACAGTGGAGTGATAAGGAAGATAATCCCTAGTCAACCCCTTTGAGACAAAGAAGTTGGATTTTTTCTTTTCACAAATTAAAACCCTTAATTATAACCTGGGGCAGGGTAGTTTTCTCAGCTGATCCAGGTGCACAATGAATGGCATCAAAGAAGTCCTTCTGAAACAAAAGACGGTGTTGGTTCCTTATAATCGTCAAGACAGGCAGTCATTATCTCTCAGAAATAAAAATCCATTAAGTCAAAACCTATGAAGGAGACTTACAAAACTGGGGCATCCCGCTGACTGTAATCACAAAAAGAAACAGTTCAGGCAAAAGATAGGGATAATAAAAATCAAAAGGAAAGAGATCCTGCAAACTCTCAACAAAATGACTTCCTGTTCAAAATAAACTGTCATTATCTGAACCATCACTGCTATATCAGAGCAAAGACTCAAACAAGATCTAATGCACGATTAGCTGAGTTTAGGATCAAAGAACATCACGAAGAACGGGTGGGTACAAATAAAATTTGAGCCTTTATCCTTTGTTTCTTAAACCGTGAACCAGGCCACGTTATAACCCTTAAAAGTCCTAGCTGAAGCATGGGTTAGTTCGAAAGAATACTGTTACAAAAGGTATCCTGACTCCTGTAGGGCTTGCTATAAAATCCTGAGTTGACATCACATTTTACAAAAATTCGCTTGTTTTATTGAAAACTGCATTTTCAAAGAACTTCAAAACAGACATAAGCTTTGCATTCTTAAAATAACATTGTTTGCATATGACTATTTGAGAAATTCGCACGACGAATATATAGTGAACAAAAACCTTTTCAATAAAAAGGGTCACCTCAAGTGGAAAAAACACTTCCAACCAAGGGGCACGACATGAGCATTGTTTATCATCTGGGGCAGTTAAGTCAAGATTCAAGGAATCTCTCAAAATTCCAAATAGCCAGGGGCAAATCTCCATCTGAATCAATTGGGGCATTGGACATGAATTCCAGCAACGAATCTTGCATGATCAAACGAAGATCTTATGGTAGTATGGCAACATAACACTACCGACAGTGACACCTCACTACATCCTGAGAGCGTGGACATAGTCAGAAAATACCGCACATGAATAAAGACCCACTAGGTTGACTGGCCTAGGCAAAAATAAGGGCTTCTCGGTGAACCAAAAGGGTTCGGGCAAAAATTAGGGATGAGAATAAAAAATTGTACACCCGGCAAGTCGAAAACCTGAAAAGGCGGCTTGGGCAAAAAAGGGTATCCCGGTGGACTGAAAACCCGAAAGGGCGGTCCAAGGCAAAAATTAGGGATCAAAGCGTACGACTATGTCTCGTCATCTCGTCACTTGCCTACCAGAAGAAGACTTGTCATTTTTGACCGAAAGATACCAAGCACCTCATAGGTGGGGATAATACTCGATCCATAGGGCCTCCGCAGGCACCTTCTCCCGCAGAAACAAGTGCAATAAAATTGTCCAAACTGTACAGTTGCTCTATCCACCAGGTACAACGGTAAATTTAGCTGAAGAATATGGCTAAGATACTTTCACTACCTGCAAAGTAAGACAGTAATGATAGCTCTCCCCAGCTGAGACTTGCAATTGTGAATGAATCAGTAATATTCTCCCTCCAATCAGAGTTTATCTACCATCAACACTGAAAAGGCTTAATATCCCCGACAGTCTTAATATTCCCAAATGGAGTATAAGAATATTCCCCAGCAGAATACAAGATATCCCCAGTGGAGTTAAAATTTTCCCAGCGCAGTCAGAAAAATCTTCCCCAGTGGAGTTGAAGAATCATCCCCAGTAGACTCTGGAAGTTCGTCCCCGGCGGAGTATAAAAATAAATATCCCCAACCGAGTTCAAAGGAAGATTGTCCCCAGCAAAGCTCAAAGGATTACCCCCATTAGAGTCTAAAAGGTTATCCCCAGTGAAGTCGCAACTGAAAGATCATCCCCAGCGGAGTTCTTTCCTTTCACAAACAGGAATTCAATCCCCAACAGGATTCAGTATCACCAGCAACGGTAATTTATCCCCAACAGAATTTATCAGTGGAATCCTCCACAGAACATCTCTTCCCCATAGAGTAATCTCCTCATCAGCTTATTCCCCAACGGAGTTATCCTCCCCTGCAGGTTTATTCTCGCAATCACCTTCGTTCACCATTCCCAGCGGAAGCGAAGAATTCAACTCTTGTCTCCAGCAGCTATCCGGGATTTATTTCGCCCAGCTAAAACATTATGTTTCCATACATCATGACACATGCATATACGCATCATACAACACAATCTCATTTATTTTGAGAACATCATTGCTTGATATATATCATGCATTGCATACGACTGACCTTTACCTTTCACGAAATATACAGTTAAAGTTCTCAGCCATGTCGAAGACCTGACCGGTTCTTAAATCTCAATTGAATTATCCTCGGTTGAATTTCAGATAAGGTTCTCAATCTCGACAATTTTCTTCCGTCATAGTGTGGACGAGTTCTACAATCTCCCCGGTATACTACGTTGAAGACCAGACAGTTCCTAGATCTTGATGAAGATGTTTCCTCCTTCAAAGTGTGGACGAGTTCTACAATCTCAATGGTATACTACGTTAAAGACCAGACAGTTCCTAGATCTTGATGAAGACGTTTCCTCCGTCATAGTGTGGACGAGTTCTACAATCTCAACGGCATACTACATTGAAGACCATACAGTTCCTAGATCTTGATGAAGATGTTTTCCTCTATCAAAGTGTGGACGAGTTCTACAATCTCAACGATATACTACGTTGAAGACCATACAGTTCCTAGATCTTGATGAAGATGTTTCCTCCATCATAGTGTGGACGAGTTCTACAATCTCAATGGTATACTACGTTGAAGACCAGACAGTTCCTAGATCTTGATGAAGATGTTTCCTCTGTCATAGTGTGGACGAGTTCTACAATCTCAACGATATACTACGTTGAAGACCAGACAGTTCCTTGATCTTGATGAAGATGTTTTCCTCCGTCAAAGTGTGGACAAGTTCTACAATCTCAATGGTATACTACGTTGAAGACCAGACAGTTCCTAGATCTTGATGAAGATGTTTCCTCCGTCATAGTGTGGACAAGTTCTACAATCTCAACGGTAAACTACGTTGAAGACCATACAGTTCCTAGATCTTGATGAAGATGTTTCCTCCGTCATAGTGTGGACGAGTTCTACAATCTCAATGGTATACTACGTTGAAGACCAGACAGTTCCTAGATCTTGATGAAGATGTTTTCCTCCGTCAAAGTGTGGACGAGTTTTACAATCTCAACGGTATACTACGTTGAAGACCAGACAGTTCCTAGATCTTGATGAAGATGTTTCCCTCAGTCGAAGACCTGACCGGCTCTTAAATCTCAACTGAATTATCCTCGGTTGAATTTCATATAAGGTTCTCAATCTCGACAATTTTCCTCCGTCATAGTGTGGACGAGTTCTACAATCTCAACGGTATACTACGTTGAACACCAGACAGTTCCTAGATCTTGATGAAGATGTTTCCCCCAGTTGAGTTACGGACAAGTTCTTAAAACTTAGCAGAGATGTTCTCTTAGCTGAGGTACAGGAAAGTTCCTAAATCTCAATAAAAGTTAGACTTCCCCAGTGGAATCTTCTACAACAACAGGTATGCAAGTTCTCGCTAAGGAATCTCTTACGCAATCGACACTCCTGCAGATGGCATCTGTAAGCCCATCCTCCTATCAACAATCTCTAAATGGCATCTGTAAGCCCATTCCTGACATCACAAGGCTGATACCACTTCATGCGAGTGCAAATTTCTGGGCACTATAGTGTTCAATCGTCTTCCACCTTCGGATCACGAAAGGCACGAAAGCCAATCTACATCCTCAGGTTTAAGAAGATTGAACAGGGGCAGCTGTTGTACCCCAAAATTATCCCTCTCATATTTCTCAAAACATGGCAAGAAAAATCTCCAAGTGGCTCAAGATTGCTCAATAGTTGGACAATCAAGTCATCTCCTAAGGCAGTCAACTTCAAATTAGGGTTTTGTGTTGCCTCAAGATCCTTGAGTCCAAATGACCTCAAGTGCTCCCCAATGTGCTAATATGTTCTCAATACCATCCATGTCAAGTTTCAAGCCTCGCAGAGGAAGTTTGCTCAGTCAATTGCTCAAAAGGTCCAAAAGTCGACTGTGCTAGGGCAAAAGTCAACTGTGGCCTATAAGTAGTCAAACTTCAAGATTTTTTGTCAACATTCTCATTTTGAAGGATATTTCATCATTTGATCAAGGGTCGATCATGATTCACCAAGGATTGCTCAAAATTCATCAAGACTCAAAAGTTGCTAAATTAGGGTTTTATAGGAAAAGTCAACTCAACTTTGACCAAGCATAACTTTCTTATACCTTATGATAAATGACCCATCCAAAGCTCATTCTTAATAGGATGCAATTTACTACAATCCATATTCATACCCCAAGATCAAAAAATGCACTCGCAAGAAGTTACAAATTTGGACATTATAGGTCATTTTTTAAAGTCAACAAAAACACCTTTTTTGCAAAAGCTTATAACTTGAGCAAGGAATATCAAAATTGGATGAGACAAAAACCGTTGATTATAGGACATCTCAAGCTTTCTAAAAAGTCCAATAACGCCTCCAAAAGTTCAAAATTGAAGAAGTTATGCATTGTTGAAGTTGGGCATTTTTGCAAAATTGCCAAAAGTCAACTATCCCCAAAACTTCAAATTTTGTCAAATGGGCCCATTCTTTTCCACTTGATACGAGCTTGCGTCATTGTCCACGTGTCCTAGCTTCAGCCATGAGCCCATATCTTATTTTTATTATTTAATTTGATTTTTAATTGAATTTATTCATTTTAAATCAAATAAAATCCAAATAAAATCAAAGTATTTATAACTCATGATTTTTTGGTTGCTTTAGGCTTTTAATACAGCTATTATGTGAATCAAATTCGCATCAAGTGCATTGGTTACAAGAAGATATGATTTAGGCCAAATTTGGAAGGTTGTAATGGTGGAATCAAATCCAATTCATGAGCATTGATGTGAAGAGATTTGTACCAAGTTTCTTACCCTAATGCAATATAAATTACATAAGGAAAGCAAAGGCACGAAAATAATGGTTGGAGGCTGCAAGAAGAGGCAGAACAAAAGTTTGAAAAAGTGGTAAAAAGCTTGAATTCGAGATCATAACAAGAGGCGTTTTCAGAAGCTAAAAGCTATCCCAATCGCTTCCTGGGTGTGCACTCAACCTTCCTAGATCAAGAGCAAGCGTTCTCACATACCACAAAGCACTGTAAGTGTCACGAAAATCACCTTGGTTCTTGAATTCGTGATTCATTATTCTTGCATCATTTGAACAAATTGCTTGCATATTTGTAACCCTCGTGACATTTGTAAACTTTTTGCATTATTCAATTTGGTTTATAGGCGCTGTAACCCCAAAACACCATAGCTAGGGTTGCGTGTTTGTTTTTAGGGCTTTCTTTTTTCAGGAAAAATCAGGACTCAAGAAGGACATAATGTTAATCAGGAAGCCAAGACGAACTCAGCCATGTTTTTGGAATTGATTTATGTGGCCTAGGGAAGATTTTAGAGCAAGCTTGCGTATTTAGCTGCGGATCCAAATCCGCAGGTAATACATGCAGGATTTGGAGGTAGAAGACGACGAGTTGTCGTTCTCCCATTGGCCAATTCAAATTAATTTTCGCGCATTTTTATTTTCTGGCATATAATTTGTTTTGTTTATATTAGAATTTCTTTGTATTTTACTAACAATAGAATCAAAGCCGTGCAGTGGCAAGCGTGCAAGCATATCACTTTCAGGACCTGGGTTCGAATCCCAGGTCCCCCACTTTCTTTGTTATTTTCCTTCTTCAGGTAATCACATGTACGTCCAAGCATGCAGCGCATCGTGCACTATCATCTATCCAACGGCCAGATGGCCAAAGGACAAATCTGGTGGTCAGGATCTGAACGTCCACCAAGGTTTTGGTCAAAGCATGCTCACTGGATCACCAAAGGTCAACAGGGCTAGCGTTTAATGGGCCTCAGATTTTCTTCTCAAACTCCCTTTTCAGGCCCAAACCCCCTCACTCTCTTATTTTACTTATTTTTGTTTCTATTATTTGTTTTATTGTTTTTATCACTTACTAACCAATTAAAATCCTTTTCTTTATAAAATAAAACCACAAAAATATTTTTTATCAAATTAAATTTTAATTTTAATTTTAATTAATAAATACTAATTAAATTAATTTAGGTTCTTAATTAGAATAACTTTAACATTTTTGTAAATAATTAAAATTAAACTAGATTTAATTAGGTTTTTTACTAACATTAATTAATTTTTATTTCTTTCTTAAAATACCAAAAAAACCAAATAATAACTTTTTTTCATTTAATTAATTAATTAATTTATTAATTTAGTAATTAATTTAGATTTATTTCTTTCTTAAAACAAAAAATAACAAAAAGATCTTTTCATTAACCAAAAGGGTCAAAACCCTAGAACTTTGCGCTCGATTTAATTTCTCGCATGCGATTTATTTATTTTATCCAATAATGTATCCGATTCCGGTTTGTAATAGTTTAATAGGACTTTTATTATTTTTTATCGCTTTATTTATTTTTTAAAGGGTTTGTCTTTGGCGATGTAAATACCCGACGCCTTGTAATTTAATTTCTGCATTTTATTTTCCGCAAAAATATAACTGTTAGATGTTTGATAATAGGGATGCATGACAAGATTGAATGTTTTAAACTAAAATCAACATAGACCACCCTTAACAATTGAAAAGACAAAAATAACTGAAAACAACACACTCGCACATGCGCACTCTTAGGGGTACACTCCACTTGGTTGCCTTTGTAACGCAGTCATTGAGTATAGGTCACTTTAGAGGTCGCCCTCTTGTCCAAAGATCATAAGTTGCCTCGAAACGGTTGCCTCAGATATTGTTGCCTCAAAACAAATGATCTAAGACATTAGGGTTACCGTTAAGGCGTCCTAACATTGCTTTGGTGACCGTAAGTCCCTAAATTCGAATTGAACCTTAAACTCTAACGATGATGCTACCTATTCATCAATAGTAGGATAACATTGTCTAAAGGAAGATAACATAGAGTGATTCCTTTTTCGAGTAGGTAGATGGTTCTTAAGTACCTGCTCTTTCAAAAAACAAAAACTTTTCACACTTACACTTTTCGAACAAAGTTTTCAAAAACACTTCATTACACTCTTGAGAACAGAAGCAAGAGTTAAATCGAAGTTTTCAAACAAAAACTTTTTTTTCAAACCCACAAGCACAAAGAAATCAATTTTGAAAACAATTGAGCAAGTACCTAAGAGCCCGTGGATAACCACGGATAGAAAGGGTGCTAACACCTTCCCTTTCTATAATCTACCCCCCGAACCCGAGAAATATCTCGAAAAAAGGAATTTTTTTGTGCTTTTTTCCTTTCCTTGTTGGATAAAATAAAAGTCAGTGGCGACTCTTGCTTACCGCGACATTTTGCAAAAACAAACACAAAACTCAAACCAGCATTCCAAAAAACAATCAGTTCTTCCCACTGTATCACACTTGGAACATTTGCAAGCTATCCATATCATCCAATTTCATTTTTATGGACTGTATCAAGATTTTCCATTGTTAGGTTTGCTTGGTTCGTTTTAGGGTTTTCTCGCATAGGTGAAATTGGCCTAAATGGAAGAGGCCATTGTGATCAGCAGATCAAACCCAGCCGATCCATGGTCTTGAATTTTATTTACATTGCTTATATGTGATTTCTGAGATGTACAGGGTTACAGCTACAATGCCATGTCCGTAGGTAAAAGTTATGAGTTTTAAACGACGGATCCAGGGAAGAAGACGATATCGTTTCACCACTTTACTGGCCGGTTTAAATTCTAGCGCGTTTGTTCTGGACGTAAACCCATAGTTCTGATATGATTGTTTGTTCTGTGAACGCAGTCAAGATCTTCATGTCTCGTAACCCAGTGCCTACTCTTCTAGGTGATAATTTACATGCTCTCTATACCCGTACTGTGCAGAGAAGGGGAAATCTCATGTGTTGTACACCGCTGCTGGCGAGGTGGTTTATTTCGCACCTCCCCAAATCTGTATTGAAGAATGAAGAAGGTGTAGGTTGGGCTTACAGAATCATGTCCCTTGCTCATACGTATATCCTTTGGAGTTCTAAAGATATGGAAAGAGTAGCTGTCATTGATCGATGTGGGGAATACCCTAATGTCCCTTTGCTTGGAATTCGAGGGGGTATAACCTACAATTCTTGTTTGGCTTTACAACAGTTTAGACGAGCTCGGAGAGACGGTCCTCATGAGCTGCTACTTACAGATATTGTCTTCGACTACAAAGGGGACGTTGATGGGCATCTCCGCAGGTTTATACGAGCTTGGGGCATGGTGAACAGGTCTGACCCACATGAGCTAGGACTCAAGACTTCCCTCCCGATTCAACCTTATCTCCAGTGGGTTCGAGCCCGTGCTCAAAAGCTGGAGATGCCATATGAAGCTGTTTTGCTGGTGATTGTAGAGCATACTAATGAAGAAGGGGTTCCTTATACAGTCCTCCATCCCTATATGCCTACTGATCTTGGGGCATTGAAGAGATCTTGGATCCAGTTAAAGGAAGAAAGGGATACCTACAAGGAGAAGTATCATGAGCAAGAACGAAAAATCTTGAAGCTTATAAGGCAGCTTGAGAATGAAAGGACAATCAACAATTATGTCAGCACGAAGGGAAAACGACCATGGTATTTCTGATGTCTTTTATTGTTTCTAGTTTAGATTTGCTTTTCGGTTTATTTCTTTTGTAACGCCTTAAAGGCATTGTTAAACATTGTTACAAGTTTTAATCTAATAAAGTGTGTTTCATTTTGGTTTACAAATTTGAATCTCCCAAAGTCTTTTGTAATAATTTCATACGCATTCCATTACCATGCACCTCATTACAGGTACCATTACAGGTTTCTTATCTTCTTCGCTGTTTATTTCAGCATAAAATGTCTTCTGAAACACCTACTGATCAGGCTATTAAGGCTCTTCAAGCTCAGAAAGCTCAGTTCCAAGAGATGTTCTTAAACTTGCCCAAAGGACAACAAGATTTGAAGACTCTCATCTTGAAGGACAAGAAGAAGAAGAAGAAGAAGAAGAAGGTGGTTCTGCTGAATATGGGTCACAGATTTGGGAATAGGTTGCGAGAGGAAGTTGACCTGTCTCATTCATCTGGAGGGAGAGAGAATCAAGAGGAAAGGAAGGCTCCTAGCCCTGTGGTCTCTTATAATAACACTGATTTTGATGATGAACAATACCCTCCTGCTGAGGATAGGTACAAACAACTTGAAGACCGTCTGAGTGCCATGGAGGTTCAGAAAGTTCTCGGTTTGGACTTCGGAGATTTGGGATTAGCATCTGGGGTGGTGATTCCTCATAAGTTTAAAGCTCCTGTCTTTGCTAAGTACGATGGAATGTCCTGTCCAAAGCTCCACCTCCGCTCATACGTCAGAAAGATCCAACTCTACACTGCTGATAGAAATCTCTGGGTTCATTTCTTTCAAGATAGTTTGTCAGGGGCTCAGCTTGAATGGTTCTATCAATTGGAGGGTGATAATGTCCACAACTGGGAAGACCTTGCTGCTACTTTTTACAAGCAATACCAGTAGAATGCCGACCTTGCTCCCACGAGTACTCAGCTTCAGAGTATGTCCATGGGTGCGAGCGAAGGTTTTAAGGACTACGCTTAGAAGTGGAGAGATATGGCTGGAAGAGTACAACCCCCTATGTCTGATAGGGAGTTGGTGGATATGTTTCTTGGGACTTTATCTGGTCCATATTTCAATCATTTGATTGGTAGTTCATCATTTGGGTTCACTGAATTGATTATGACTAGGGAGAGAGTAGAGGTTGGTATCGGAAGTGGCAAGATACAGAAAGGTGCTTCATCGAGTATAGAAAAGAAGCCTTTCATGAAGCAATCTAGTGCAGTTTATAGCTCGAGGAGCCAAAACCGACCTGAACGCTGCCAAGCAGTTAATGCGGTAGTAATATCAAGACCCACTGTTGCCCCACCGCACAACAATCAGTAGAGAGTAGAGAGACTGCAAAGACAGTATACTCGGCTCAGTATGACTTTATCTCAAATTTTACCACAGTTATTAAAGACCAACCTGGTAACTCTGAGGGAAGCCCCGAAGAATCCCAGCACCACCTCTCCGCTGTATAATTTGAATGCCCATTGTGCCTATCACTCTAATAGCCCAGGGCATGATACCAACAACTGCCGAGCCTTGAGGAATAAGGTGCAAGATTTGATTGAAGCTAAAGAAATCAAGTTTGACGCACCAGAAAAGCCCAATGTCATAACTGCTCTGATGCCCAAACATGATCAGGGAGTGAATGCAATCGAAAATGATGATGAAGAATCAGATTTCGACAGCTGGATTTATTTGACTACCAACGGTGACTTGAACAATTGGACGGCGAAGGACTTCGTGCTCGTTTCTTTTATTACACAGTAATAGACTTTTGTTTTGAGACTTGTAACAGACAATTTGAAACTTTTACGGCCTGGTGCCTTGCCCGAGACACCGTGGCTTTGTTTGTGAGGGCTTATTATGTGTCATTTCCATATATCATCAATAAAGCATTGGACGTTCTTCTTGCATTACAAATTTTGCGCTCCTTGTTCTTTATTTCTATTTTGCACTTTATAAAACAGCTATTTGTCTTACACACACTCACATATCATAATACAGGTCCACATCCACTCTGGATCCCACTGATAGCGACTCTGCTACTGTCAGTTATGACTTCAAAAATCCGATCAACCAAGCTGAGGACGAAGGTAAGGATGATTGTGAAGTGCCTGGGGAACTTGCTATACCGTTACTTCAGGAAGAGAGGGCCATACAGCCGCATAAAGAGCCAGTGGAAACAGTAAATCTGGGTACAGAACAAGACAAGAAAGAGGTCAAGATAGGTGCAAATCTGGAGCCTAGTGTTAAGAAACGGTTAATATAGATGTTACACAACTATGTTGAAATCTTAGCTTAGTCTTATGAAGATATGCTTGGGTTGGATACCGATATTGTGATACACCGCTTGCCAACCAAAGAAGACTGTCCTCCAGTGAAGCAGAAAGTTTGCCAAATGCGCCCAGAGGTGTCTGAGAAAATCAAAGCTGAGGTCATGAAACAGTTTGATGCCGGTTTTCTAGCAGTTACTTCTTATCCACAGTGGGTTGCCAATGTGGTTCTGGTGCCGAAGAAAGATGGTAAAGTATGTATGTGTGTAGACTATAGAGATCTGAACAGGGCAAGCCCCAAGGATGATTTCCCTCTGCCTCATATCGATGTTCTGGTTGACAACACCGTACAGCATAAGGTCTTCTCCTTTATGGATGGTTTTTCCGGCTACAATAAGATTAATATGGCTCCCGAGGATATGGAAAAGACAACGTTCGTTACACAGTGGGGTACTTTCTGCTACAAAGTCATGTCGTTCGGATTGAAGAATGCTGGGGCAATGTACCAGTGCGCCATGGTCGCTTTGTTCCACGACATGATTCATCATGAGATTGAGGTATACGTTGATGACATGATTGTAAGGTTCCAGAATGAGGAAGAACATCTTGACCATCTACAGAAGCTGTTTGACAGGTTGAAGTTATACAAGCAGAGGTTAAACCCGAACAAGTGCACCTTCGGAGTGAGGTCTGGTAAGCTGTTGGGTTTCGTCGTTAGTGATAAAGGTATTCAAGTGGATCCTGCAAAGGTGAAGGCTATACAGAAGATTCCAGCTCCCCGAACAGAAAAAGAAGTTAGAGGCTTTTTGGGACGGTTGAATTACATTTCCCGATTCATTTCACATCTGACTACTACTTGTGAGCCAATCTTCAAGCTGCTGAAGAAAGATCAAGTGGTAAGATGGAATGATGAATGTCAAGCCGCTTTCGAAAGAATAAAAGAATATCTCCAAGAGCCACATATTCAGATGCCTCCAGTTGAAGGCAGACCTTTGATCTTATACTTGACAGTACTCAACAATTCAATGGGGTGCGTGTTGGGGCAGCATGACGAGTCTGGCTGAAAAGAGCACGCTATTTACTACCTTAGAAAAAAGTTTACCGACTGTGAGACCCGCTACTCACTGCTCGAGAAAACTTGTTGCGCTTTGGCATGGGCTGCTCACCGGCTGAGACAGTATATGCAGACTCGCACCACCTTATTGATATCAAATATGGACCCAATCAAGTATATCTTCGAAAAGCCCGCCTTGTCCGGAAGAATAGCAAGATGGAAGATGATCCTAACTGATTACGACATCCAATACACGACCCAAAAGGCAATCAAAGGGAGTGTATTGGCAGATCATTTGGCGCATCAGGCTGTAGACGACTACCAATCCACGAACTTCGAATTCCCGGATGAGAACATCATGTTGGTGAATGACTGTGAAGAACCTGGACCGGATGAAGGACCTGAGGAAGGATCCCGATGGTCTATGTACTTTGATGGAGCTTCAAACGCTTTAGGTAATGTCATTGGCGCCGTGATCATATCTCCTGGAGGCTGTCATACTCCATTTACCGCCCGATTATGTTTCCACTGCACCAACAACATGGCAGAGTATGAAGCATGCATCATGGGCCTTCGAGAATCTATTGACCTAAGGATTAAGTTCTTGAGTGTGTTCGGAGATTCCGCTCTCGTGATCAGTCAGATCAAAGGCGAGTGGGATACGAAGCACCCAAATCTTATTCCTTACAAAGAGTATGTACTGACATTGCTTCCACACTTCTAGGAGATAACCTTTGAACACTTCCCAAGAGAGGAGAACCAGTTGGCGGACGCACTAGCTACCATGTCTTCTATGTTCAAGGTCAGGTGGGACAATGAGGCTCCCCGGATTACCATCGAGAGGTTGGATGAACCCGCACATTGCTGTGATATCAAGACTGAAGAGGTAACAGATAAACCCTGGTTTCACGAGGTAAAGAGGTATCTTGAGGCTCAGGAATACCCCGAGGGTGCATCTGTTAATGATAAGAAGTTCTTGAGGAGGTTCGTTGCGAAGTTCTTCATCAGCAATGGTATCCTTTACAAGCGTAACCATGATTCCACATTACTATGATGTGTGGATAAGAATGAGGTAGAAAGGATTATGGTAGAGTTACATGAAGGTACTTTCGGAACTCATTCTAGTGGACACACCATGGCAAAGAAAATCCTTCGTGCATGATATTATTAGTCTACTATGAAAGCCAACTGTTATCAGCATTCTCGAACCTGTCATAAGTGCCAAGTATATACTGATAAGGTGCACATACCTCCAGTTCCTCTAAACATTTTGACATCTCCTTGGCCTTTTGCAATGTGTGGCATCAATATGATTGGCGAGATCAGACCTACTGCGTCTAACGGGCATCGTTTCATTCTGGTGGCTATAGATTACTTTACAAAGTGGGTTGAAGCAGCTTCCTTTGCTACAATGACCAAGAACATCGTGGCACGGTTTATTCGGCACAATTTGATCTATCGATATGGTGTACCAGAGAGGATCATTACGGACAATGGTACAAACCTCAACAATACAATGATCACCGAGCTCTGTAAGAAATTCAAGATACAACATCATAACTCTTCTCCTTACCGGCCGAAGATGAATGGGGTTGTTGAAGCGGCTAATAAGAACATCAAGAAGATTGTGCAGAAGATGACAGTGACATACAAAGACTGGCATGAGATGTTACCATTCGCTCTTCAAGGGTACCGTACCTCAGTGCAGACATCAACAGGGGCAACCCCCTATTCCTTGGTATATGGCATGGAGGCAGTCTTTCCCATTGAAGTTAAGATACCCTCTCTTCGGATTATGAAGGATGCAGGTTTGAGCGAGGATGATTGGATTCAGACTCGGCTTGATCAGTTGAACTTAATCAACGAAAAGAGACTTACTGCTATTTGTCATGGTCAGACGTATCAAAAGCGAATGAACAAAGAATTTAACAAGAAAGTCATACGACAAGAGTATCAAGTCGGAGATCTGGTGATCAAACGCATCATACTACCTCAAGGTGATCCCAGGGGCAAATGGACCCCTACGCACGAAGGGCCATTTGTGGTTAAGAACATTTTCTCGGGAGGAGCTACGATTCTAACCACCATGGATGGTGACGACCTTCCTCACCCCGTCAATACAGACATAGTGAAAAAATACTATGCCTAATCAAAGACCCGCTAGGTTGACTGGCCTAGGCAAAAATAAGGGCTTCCCGGTGAACCAAAAGGGTTCGGGTAAAAATAAGGGATGAAAATGAAAAATTGTATACTCGGCAAGTCGAAAACCTGAAAAGGAGGCTTGGGCAAAAAAGGGTATCCCGGTGGACTGAAAACCCGAAAGGGTGGTCCAGGTAAAAATTAGGGATTAAAGCGTAACACTATGTCTCATTGGATCATCTTGGAACCAGACCAGTATTGACTATCGAGCTCGGACGGTGCTGATCAGTCTGATCCACCTTCAACCAAGTAGCAAAGTGATGAGATGCTTGAAGATATAAAGGCAATAGCAGAGTTGGAACCTAGTGGAATTGTTCACATAGCTGTTTTTCTTTATTTTTCACAAACTGTGTAAATTCTATCATTCGGCGGCGTTCTCTTACTAGGACGTCAGCCTCCTGTACAAAAACGCCTATTTTACAGGCCAAATTCAAAATCAATACAATTCATTTTCACAAATAAGTTTCAAATTTGTCTTCCTTTTCTCTTTTGTTTTGCAAGAACGTCCAATGTTCATTTTTTATATATGCATTTGACAATAATTGCTGCTCATATATACTTACATGCGAAACAAAAGACGATTACTCGTAATTTCAGAAACAGGGGAAAACAAGAAATGTCCAGACCTTATAGTTGTTCTATTCACCAGGTACATGGATAGACCTAGCTGAAGAATATGACTAAAAATACATTCACTCCCCGCAGAGTAGGAAGTACCCGAATACAGTATTATCAACTTTCCCCAGCTAAGGTTTGTAATCGCGAATGAGTCAGTAAGATTCTCCCCAAGCAGAGTTTATCTATCACCAGCACTGGAAGATTATCCCCAGTGGAGTCTGGAAGATTATCCCCAGTAGAGTCTAGAAGATTATCCCTATTGGAGTTTATTTCTACCACAAACATAAACTTTATCCCCGACAGAGTTTAACATTGCCAGCAACTGTAATTCATCCACAGCTGAGGTTATTTCTCCAAATCCTCATATCCTCAGCAGAGTATCTCTTCCCCACAGAGTCATTTTTCGCCAATGTATTCTCCAGCAGGATTATTCTCCCAATCACCTTCGGTCATTATCCTCAGCGAGCGAAACTCTTTCACTCACCAGCAACAATCCGGGATTTATTTTCCCTCAGCTAGAGAACATCATAAAAACATTTCACGTCCATACACCATGACATGCGCATACGCATCATACAACATAATCTCATTTATTTTGAATGTCATTGCCTGATACATATCATGCATTACATACAGCTAACCTTTACCTTTCAGGAAAGATACAATCAAATTCTCACAAAATTCAAGCTATGAAGCCCGGGTGCGACCGGATAATATCTTGATTACTCCATCATATTATGAAGCCCTGAGAATGACCGGATAACAGTATCAGACTACCGCGAAGCCTGTATTACGACCAGATAGTGGTATCTCCTAAAAAGCAAGCTATGAAGCCCGGATTCGACCGAATATTAGTTTAATCCCCAACAAGCCGTGAAGCCCGGATTACGACCGAATAACAGCTCAGCAAGTTATTATGAAGCCTGGATTACGACCAAATAGCAATACAAGACCATGAAGCCTGGATTACGACCAGATAATGGTAGAAGACATTGCGAAGCCTGGATTACGACCAGATAATGGTAGAAGACATTGTGAAGCCTGGATTACAACCAGATAGCAGCCAAGAGTACTACGAAGCGTGGGTTACGACCAGATAGTGGTATATCTTTAATATAAGTTATGAAGCCCGGGTTCGATCGGATAGTATCTTGATTTCTCTGAACACCATGAAGCCTGGATTCGACCAGATAATGGTATGATACATCGTGAAGCCTGGATTAAGACCAGATAGCGATAAGAGACACTGAAGCCTGGATTACGACCAGATAACAGTGAGGGACACTATGAAGCTTGGATTACGAACAAATAGCAGTTTACCCGGCCAATTACTATGAAGCCCGGATTCGACCGAATATTAGTAGGCCCAACAGTCAAAGGGAAGCCCGAATGCGACCGGATAACCACTTGATTTCTTCTGAAGCCTAGATTTCGACAAGATAAGAAGTGAGGTATTGTGAAGACTGGATTCAACCAGATAGCAGTACATGACACCACGAAGCCTGGATTCGACCAGATAATGGTATGAAACATCGTGAAGCCTGGATTACGACCAAATAGCGGTACAAGACACTATGAAGCTTAAATTTCGACCAAATATCAGTTTTACATGGACAGTTACTAAGAAGCCCGGATTCGACCGGATATTAGTGTGCCCTAAATTCAAGTTGAAGCCCGGATGCGACCGGATAACAATTGAACTCCTTCTGAAGCCTGGATTACGACCAGATAAGAATTGAGAAATTGCGAAACCTAGATTACGACTGGATAGCAAGTTTAATCACATCTCCCCAGTAAGTCACTGTAAAGCCTGGATTACAACCAGATAGCAGTCGGCCTTGTCACTATGAAGCCTGGATTACGACCAGATAGTAGTTCATTCTCATCTCTTCAACTAAGAGACGATTCCTCAGCAGAATAACGGACGACCGAAGTTCCTAAAATTAAACTTTTTTCAAGAGACAGAGACGATTCACCAGTAGAATAACAGACGACCGAAGTTCCTAAAATTAAACTTTTTTCAAGAGACAGAGACGATTCAGCAGTAGAATAACGGACGACCGAAGCTCCTAAAATTCTATTTCCCCTAAGACAAAGAACACCATTCCCCAGCGGAATCCTCCTCAACAACAGGTATACAAGCTCTCGCTAAGGAATCTCTTACGCGACCGACACTTTTTCAGATGGCATCTTTAAGCCCATTCTTCGTCATCAATCTCCAAATGGAATCTATAAGCCCATTCCCGACATTACAAGACAAATACCACTTCATGCGAGTGCAAATTTCTAAGCACTCTAGTGTTCAATCATCTTCAACCCTCAGATCACGAAAGGCGGACAAGCCAATCTAAATCTTCAGGTTTAAGAAGATTGAACAGGGGAAGCTGTTGTACCCCAAAATTTTCCCTCCCATATTTCTCAAAACATTTCAAGAAAAATTCTCAAGTTGCTCAAGGAAGTCCAAGGGTTGACTAGACAAGCTCTCTCCTAAGGCAGTCTACCTCAAATTAGGGTTTCATGTTGCATCAATATAATTGAGTCCAAGGGATCCCAAATGCTCACCTTTGTCCTAATATGTTCTCAAGATCATCCATGTGAAGTTTCAAGCCCTACAGAGAAAGTTTGCTCAGTCAATTGCTCAAAGGCCTGAAAATCGACTGTGCTAGGGCAAAAGTCAACTGCGGTCCACATACAGTCAAACTTCAAGATTTTTGGTCAACATCCTCATTTTAAATTATATTTAATTATTTTATCAAGGGTTGATCATGATTCATCAAGTATTGCTCATAATTCGGCAAGAACCAAGAGTTGCTAAATTAGGGTTTTGCAGGAAAAGTCAACTCAACTTTGACCAAGCATAACTTTCTCATACTTTATGAGAAATGACCCATCCAAAGCTCATTTTGAAGAGGATTAAATTCCCTATAATCCATCTTCATCTCCCAAGTTCAAAATATGAACTCACAAGAAGTTATGGATTTTGACATTATAGGTCATTTTGAAAAGTCAACAAAAACACCTTTTTTGTGAAAGATTCATACTTGAGCATGGAATACCAAATTGATATGAGAACAAAAGTTTTGCTTAGACGACATATCAAGCTTTCTAAAAAGTCCAAGAAAACCTTCAAAGAGTCAAAATTGAGGAAGTTATTTATGCATTGGTGAAGTTGACCCTTTTTGCAAAATTGTCAAAAGTTAACTATGCCTCAAATTGCAATTTTTGCCAAATGGGCCCAATCTTTTGCACTTGTTTTGAGTTGGCACCATGGTACACGAGCCCTAGACTTTGCCACTTGTCATTATCTTGTTTTTATTATTTATTTTGATTTTTATTTTAATTAAATCAATTTTAATCAAAATAAATCATGAGAAAATCTAAAACATTGAAATCTCAAGATTTTGCACATGTTTTAGGTCATATATCCAGCTAGCATGAGATTGAATTCATGTAAAGGCTTGGTGTGCACAAAAAGATTGAGTTTGATCTATTTTTAGCAATATTTTCAAGTGTATCAAATCAAAATCAAAAGCAATGATGGAGGAAGATTGAGATCAGCTTTTCAACCCTAATCCAATCCTTGATATATATTGAAGGTGTGCAGACCTAAAACGAGGATGGAGAGAGGCGTGAGAACCAGAACCAAACTTGAAAAAAACAAGAAAAAGTGTTGAATCGAATTCCTAGTTTCAAGCAATTACAGGCCTTCCTGACCATCC
Source organism: Vicia faba (assembly GCA_948472305.1). Classification (NCBI taxonomy): domain Eukaryota; kingdom Viridiplantae; phylum Streptophyta; class Magnoliopsida; order Fabales; family Fabaceae; genus Vicia; species Vicia faba. Next base: position 37,470,833 of record OX451741.1, read on the forward strand.
CAATCACTTCCTAGGAGTGTAGCCAATCGAAACCTATCAAGAACAAGGAGTTTCCATTGCCAAATACCACTGTAAGTCATCCACAAAATTGATTTATTTTTGAAATTGAATTGCATCATTCTGTCACTTATAGCGCAAAATAATTATATATTCTTGATCCTTGGAACATTTGCAAGTTATCCATATTATCCAATAGCAGTTTTATAGACTGTATCAAGATTTGCCATTGTTAGGTTTGCTTGGTTCGTTTTAGGGTTTTCTCGCACATGTGAAATTGGCCTAAATGGAAGAGGCCATTATGATCAGCAGATCAAACCCAGCTTATCCATGGTCTTGAATTTTATTTACATTGCTTATATGTGATTTCTGAGATGTACGGGGTTACAGCTACAGTGCCATGTCCGTAGGTAAAAGTTATGAGTTTTAAACGAAGGATCCAGTGAAGAAGACGATAGTGTGTCACCACTTTACTGGCGGGTTTAAATTCTTCTGCGTTTGTTCTGGCCAGAAACCCATATTTCTGATATGATTGTTTGTTCTGCTGTATTGTTAAACTAACACCCAATGCAGTAATTCAGAAGGAGGAAGTCAGAAATTCATGATTCTGGGTTTGATCCCAGGCGTGACCCTCTGGCACCTTTCTCCTTTGTTTTCACCAGATCCAGCATTTACATCTGTTGGAGATTATCCTCTGATTTCATCAAGCAGGACCAGATCAAGCGTCCCCTGGGCATTGTCGTCTGGATCCATCAGTCTCAGCCAGATCCAGCGCACGTCATCTTCTGACGGTCATAATTTGCTGAATCCACTAGCCAGGAGTAGGCCCAGTACCACCATCCTCTGGACCATCATCTTCTGGACCTCCATCCTCTGGACCATCATCTTCTGGACCTCCATCCTCTGTACCATCATCTTCTGGACCTTCATCCTCTAGATCATCATCTTCTGATCAGAGTCGCTGGCAGTGGGCCCTTGGGTTATTTCTTTTACTCTGTTTTTTTTATTATACTTTTTCAATACTAAAATAATTTCTTTTTTAACCAATCAAAAATTCATAAAATCAACTTTTCACCAAATTAGGTTTAGATTTTATTTTTTTTATTTTTTTTATCAAAAATTAATTTAATTTAATTTTAAGGTAATTTTAATTATTTTTCTAAATAAATTAAAACAAACAAGAAAATTAGGTTTTATTTGATTTAACTTTTATCTTATTTTCTTAAAAATAACTAAAAAAAAAACAACAAAAAAACAATTTTCTCTTTCAATTAGGTTAGAAGGGGTCAAAACCCTAGTTCTCTCCCAATCTAAATTTCCTCGCGCGCGCGCTTTATCATTTATTTTTATCCTATTAATATAATTGCTCACAAGTTGTAATAGTTTAATTAGGTATTTTATTTTCATTTATCGCTTTATTTTTTAAAATGGTTTGTTTTTGGCTATGTAAATACCCAAAGCCTTATAATAGCGTTGTTTAATTTCCGCACTTTAAATTCTGCAAAATATTAAACTGTTAGATGTATGATATTAAGATTCATGACAAGAATGTATGTAAAACTTTAAAACGGTTAGCAAACCCTAAATGTGCAAAGATAAATAACTTGAAATTGAATCACTCGCACATGCGCACTCATAGGGTACACTCCCACTTCGGTTGCCTTCGGTAAACGGTCATTGAGTATATGATATTTTAGTGGTCGCCCTTTTGTCTCAAAGATCAAAGTTGCCTCGGAAAGGTTACCTCGGAATTGTTGCCTCAAATATTGATCTAAGACATTAGGGTTATTATTAAGACGTCCTGACATTGCTTTAGTGATCGTACGTCCCTTACGAATTGACCCTCAATCTCCAACGATGGTGCTACCTACTCACTAATAGTGGGATAGCGCTGTCTAAAGGAAACAAACATAGAACAATTCTTTTTTCGAGTAGGTAGATTAGTTCTTAAGTACTTGCTGAATCCAAACCAACTTTTTCACACTTACACTCCTTTTCAAACAAAGTTTTCAAAAACACTTCGTAACACTCTTGAAGAAAGAAGCAAGGGTTAAATCGAAGTCAAAACAAAAACTTTTCAAATCACACAAACACACAAAGAAGCAATTTTGAAAATGATGAGCAAGTACCTAAGAGCCCGTAGATAACTACGGATAGAAAGGGTGTTAACACCTTCCCTTTCTATAATCTACCCCCCGTACTCAAAAAATCTCGAAAAAGGAATTTTTCTGTGCTTTTTTTTCCTTTCCTTGTTGGATAAAATAAAATTCGGTGGCGACTCTTGCTTACCGCGACATTTTGTGAACACAAACACAAAACGCAAACCATAATTCCTAAAAACAGTCCCGGTTCTAGCCACCGTATCACACTAACTGTTGCATAAAAATATAATAACAGAAGGTAAAGGTGGAAACGTAAACTTAAAACTATTACAAAGCTTTGGGGAAGTTACATAATAATAAAGAGTGCGAGAAATAAAACCCTAAACTATTACATCCTGAAATAAATTACATGATAGGGAAAAAGGTGTGAAAAGTAAATCTAATTATTACATAAGGAAGGCGCGACCTATACATTTATCTAAGAAAATAAATAGAGGAGAGAGAAAAGATTTTGAAAAAATGTTTCAATGTTTTTTTTGGAAAAAATATAATTTTTAATGATAAAACATGACTAATAAAACCTAAAATTTCTAATTGATTTTAAAATTAAAAAAAAGTTAATAAATTTAAATAAAAGTTTGGTTGTCACAAAAAAAAACTTAATCCTAATTTAATTAGGATTAGGAAAATATTAGGTTAATTAGGGTTTAATTAAAAAGTTAGGGTTTAATAACTAAAGAGAAGAAAATAAGGTTATGAAAAACAAGGAAAAAAATAATGTTGGGGGTGCGTGTTAAACCCACACCCCCTGCCTCTCCAGCGTATACGTTTTGTCAAATGAGTTGCACTGTGTTTGTGTTATGAGAACTAACGCTGCATATAATATATGAAAAACCTGCAAATATTGGAAAATATGAAGAAAAAAAACACCAAAAGGCAGGGATCGAACTCACGCCCTCCTATACCAATGCCTTAACATGCACGCGCTTTCCACTGGGTTGGCTGTACATCCAATATCTAAATGGAGTCAAATAAATATAACATAAACCCAAATGACTAGGCTGGAGAGGCGCCGGAGCCCTAGCTTTAGTCATCTTCTCCGACGACTTCTTTTCTTGTTCCTGCAAAATAACAAATGTTAGTGGTTCAAAGGGACCCTACCCCCCTAATTTAGACCTTGCTAATTTAATGCTGGCCTTGGTTTTGGATAACTCTCCCTGTATAAAGAGATATAAAGCAAATAATATGAAACGATTCAAACATGGCAACTCATGATTTAATCGTTATGGGGGCCATATGATGGGTCTATCCTGCATAGTTATACCTTAGAAGCATGTTAGTAATGTTAGTATGCATCAAAACAACATGAAAACAAAAATACGAATTACAAAAAAACAAGGAATGGGTCTATCCTGCATAGCTATACCTCAGAAGCATGTTAGTAATGTTAGTATGCATCAAAACAACATGAAAACAAAAATGCGAATTACAAAAAAAAAGGAATTCCGAGGTGCATGTATGTGATTTTTAGTCCCTTTGGATCATCAAGATTTATCCTTTCTTACCCTACAATGCACCAGAGATCGATTGGAATCGTTGGCTTGCTTGGGGAGAGACTACAAATAGGGTTTGAAGTTTGCCCTAGTTTTGGATAATTTTAGAAATTGTGGAATGGTGATCTCTTACAAGGTTTCATGTGTCCTTTATCTTGTTTGAATAATGAGACTATATAGAGGAAAATTAGGTCAAGAAAGTGGGCTTGGACCCTTGTATGAAAGCTTTGATTTTATTTTATTTTATTTTGAATTTAAATAAATAAAATAACAAATAAATGGAATAGAAATCAAAGGGGTGTATGAATAGATTCAGAGGTTCACTATGAGGTCTAAAACACGTTTGGACCATGAAACATAAGCCCATTAGCCCAAAAATTCATGTTTGATCAATTTGGGTTACATGCATTTTCTCAAAATTTCCCAACTTGTACCAATCATAACTCTCTCAATTTTTATCATATAAAGGTGATATTTAACTTTTTGGAAAGCTCAAGATGTCCCCTACATTCTCTATGCTGATAACTTTTTAATTTGAAGATATTATCTTGATGTAAGTTTCCTTGAGAAAAAGTGTCTTTTTGTTGACTTTTGAAATGTCCTATAATGTTTTGGCCCATATCTGTCAAATGAAGCATGTTTGGACTTGATCTTAGTGAGACAAAGTTGTAGAGAATAAAATTTCCTTCAAAATGAGCTTTGGTTGATAAAAATAGGATGAAGCATGTGAAATTTATGCTTGGTCAAAGTTCAGTTGACTTCTCCTAAGGAAAACTCTAATTTAGCAACTTTTGACTTTTGATGAATATTGAGTTTTCTTGATGAATCATGATCAACCCTTGATCAAATAATGAATATGAATTCAAAATATTTATGTTGACCAAAATTTTTGAAATTTGACTGTATGTTGACCACATTTGACTTTTTATCAATATAGTTGATTTTTAGTCATCTGAGCAATTGACTGGGAAAACTTGTGATGCAAGGCTTGTAATTTGGCATGAGAATTCCTTGAGACATATGAGGAACCATGAAATCCTCTTGAGGAATTATAAGCTCAAATTTCCTTGAGAAAAGTGAAGCCCTAGTTTAACTGCTTAGGAGGAGAATTTGTCTGATCAAACCTTGAGTAGCCTTGAGCAATTGAAAACCCTAGGAGCATAAGGAGATATATTGAAGAAAATGGGAGGGAAATTTTATGGTTACAACAACAGGGTGTGGAAGATCTTCAGCGTCCGTGGTTATAAGTATCATAGCTCCGCCAGGAAATATTTTCTTGATTACAAACAACCCTTCATATGTGGGAGTCCATTTGACCCTGGGATCACCTTGTGGTAAGATGATGCGCTTTACAACCAAATTACCAACCTGGTACACTTGAGGTCTAAATTTCTTGTTAAAGGCCTTAATCATGCGCTTTTGATATATCTGACCATGACAAATAGTTGCAAGCCTTTTATCATCAATCAAATCTATCTGGTCCAGTCTTGTTTGAATCCATTCGTCTTCATCTAAACCTGCGTCTTTCATAATGCTTAGGAGAGGGAATATGGACTTCGATAGGCAGGACAAACTCCATATCGTATACTAGAGAGAATAGGGTTGCCCTAGTTGATGTATGTGCTGAAGTGCGATAACCATGAAGAGAAAATGGTAACATCTTGTGCCAATCTTTGTACGTCACCATCATCTTCTGCAAAATCTTCTTAATATTCTTATTGGAAGTTTCCACTGCGCCATTCATCTTTGGCTGATATAGAGAAGAATTATGGTGTTTAATATTGAACTGCATGCATAGTTCCATGATCATAGTGTTGTTAAGATTCTTACCATTATCCATGGTGATCCTTTTAGGTATACCATACCGATAGATGAGATTATGCTTAACGAATAGGGCCATAACATTCTTGGTTACGGAGACAAACGAGGTTGCTTTAACCACTTCGTGAAGTAATCATAGCGACGAGGATGAAACGATTCCCATTAGACGCATTAGGCTTAATCTCTCCAATCATATCAATGCCCCAAATCACGATTGGCCAAGGAGCAGTCAAGACATTGAAAGGAACCAGCGGCACATGTAACTTATCAGCATAAATCTGGCATTTGTGACATGTTCTGGAATGGTGATAGCAATCAATCTCCATGGTGGACCTATAATAACCCACTCTCAGAATTTTCTTAGCCATCGTATGCCCGCTGGAATGAGTACCTAAGACCCCTTCATGCATATCTTCCATAATCTTCTCAGCTTCCTTCTTGTCTACACAATGAAGCATAGTCGGATCATAATTACTCTTGTACAAAATTTCGTTACTCGGAAAGAATTTGGCAGAGAACCTTCGTATGAATTTCTTATCCTTGATAGATGCCCCTTTAGGATACTTTTGAGCCTTGAGGTATCTTTTCACTTCATGGTACCAAGGATTTTCCTCTACTCCATCGGTATAACTTCGTAGCAATATGTTGGTTCATCTAGTGTCTCGATAGTAATTCGAGCAGCTTTATTTTCCCATCTAGCTTTAAACATAGATGACATGGTAGCAAAGGCGTCTTCCAATTTATTCCCTTCTCGCTGAATATGTTCGAAAGTGATTTCCTCAAAGTACAAAATTAATATCAACACATGATCTTGATAAGAAATGAGGTTTGGATGTTTTGTATCCCATTCTCCCTTAATCTGACTGATCACTAGGGCTGAGTCCCCGTATACATTCAAGAACTTGATTCTCATATCGATAGCAGCTTTGATACCCATGATGCATGCTTCGTATTCTGCCATGTTGTTGGTAAAATCAAAACATAATCTGGCGTTGAAAGGCGTATGGCCACCCTTGGGAGAGACAATTACAACACAAATTCCATTACCAGGCACGTTAGAAGCTCCATCAAAAATCGTAGTCCATCAGGGTCCTGGCTCAGGTCTTTCATATGATCTAGGTTCCTCATAATCCATAAATAGCATAACATTCTCATCAGGGAACTCGAAATTCATAGATTGATATTCATTTACGGCTTGATGAGCCAAATGATCCGCCAGTATGATTCCTTTGATTTCCTTCTGAGTAGTGTACTGAATGTCATATTCTGCCAAGACCATTTGTCATCTGGCTATTCTTCGGTAAATGCGGGTTTCTCAAATATGTATTTTATTGGACCCATCTTAGAGATCAACAAAGTAGTATAAGTTAACATATATTGTCTTAGCCGGCGAGCATCCCATGCCAAAGCGCAACAAGTTTTCTCGAGCAGTGAGTATCTTGTTTCACAGTCGGTAAACTTTTTGCTAAGGTAGTATATTGCATGCTCTTTTCGACCAGAGTCGTCATGTTGCCCCAATACACACCCCACTGAGTTCTCTAACACTGTTAGGTACATGATCAGAGGTTTTCCTTCAACTGGCGGCATCAATATTGGAGGTTCTTAGAGGTACTCCTTAATTTTGTCGAAGGCTATCTGACAATTGTCGTTCCACTTCACTACTTGATCTTTCTTCAGTAACTTGAAGATTGGCTCACAAATAATGGTCAAATGGGAAATGAATCTGGTAATGTAGTTCAATCGTCCCAAGAAACCTCTGACTTCCTTCTCAGTACAGGGAGCTGGAATTTCCTGAATGGCTTTAACCTCGACAAGAACAACTTCAATACCTTTACACTTGACGACAAAGCCTAAAGTTTACCGGATCGTACCCCAAAGGTGCACTTGTTTGGATTCAGTCTCAACTTGTATTTCTTCAACCTCTCAAACAGTTTGTACAGATGGTCGAGATGTTATTATTTAGACTGAGACCTAGCTTTCATGTCATCAACATAGACCTCTATCTCGTGATGGATCATGTCATGGAATAAATCTACAATAGCACGCTGACATGTTGCGCTGACGTTCTTCAAACCGAAAGGCATAGCTTTGTAACAAAAAGTTCCCCACTGTGTGACAAAAGTAGTCTTCTCCATGTCTTCAGGTGCCATCTTGATTTGATCATACCTAGAGAAACCATCCATGAAGGAAACTACTTTATGCTGAGCGGTGTTGTTAACTAGAACATCAATATGTGGAAGCGGAAAGTCATCTTTGGGGCTTGCGCTATTGAGATCCCTGTAGTCTACACACATATGCACCTTGCCATCCTTCTTAGGTACTGGGACCACATTTTCAACCCACTGAGGATAGGACGTAATAGCTAAGAAACATACATTGAACTGTGTGATCGGTGGATTTAGAACTGACTGTTTAACGCTGGTTCGCGAAATGTCGCGGAAGCAAGAGTCGCCACCGTCTTTTATTTTCTCCAACATGGACAGGACAAAAGCACAACAAAATTCCTATTGAGATTATCTCTCGGTTCGGGAGGTAGATTTATAGAAAGGGAAGGTGTTAACACCCTTTCTATCCATGGTTATCCATGGGCTCTTAGATACTTGCTCATTGTGTTTTCAAAATGTTTGCTTTTCAAGTGTGAGTGGGTTTGAAAAAGTTTCTTTGAAAGTTTTCTGAATAACTCTTGTATCGGTCCTCAAGAGTGTTTGAAAAAATTGTTTTGAAAGCTTTTTGAAAGTGTCGGTGTGAAAAGGTTTTTTGATTTGTTTTTGAATAGAGCAAGTATCCATGAGTCATCTACCTACCTTAAGGAATTAGGCTATGTATAAGTCCTTAAGGTAGTGCCATCCCACCATTGAGAGGTAGGTAGCACCACCGTTGGAGGTGTTCGGGTCAATTCAAGTTTAGGGGCAGTGTGGTCACCGAAGCAATAGTTAGGACACCTTAGAAGCTACCCTTATGCCCTTGATCCTTTTTTAATCCGAGGCAACCGTTTCGAGGCAACTATTCCGAGGCAACCATTTCGAGGCAACTTGTTTTGAGGCAACTGGATCATGGACATAAGGACTTACTAAAACGTCCTATACTTGACGACCACATTTCGAAGGCAACAGGTGAGGTGTACCCTAGAAGTGGTGTGTGAATTTGTGTGTTGTTTTCAGTTTAACAGTTATCTTTGATCATGGTATTGTGAGCTACGCTTGTTTTTAATTAGCCATACATTCTTTCATGCAATTTAGAATTTAAAAGTGCGGAAATTTAAAGGCGGAAAGATAAAACTACACTATTTACAAGGCGCGAGTCTATACATCACCAAAGTACACAAACCCGTTTGGTAAAAATGCGGAAAGTAAAATAAATACCTAATTACTATTACAATCCTTGAGCAGTTACATAATATTCAAAAAGAAAATAAGAATAACGTGCAAAAAAATAAAAGTTAGGACGTTCGAGGGTTTTGACCCTTTTAAAATTAAATTGAATTAAAAGCTAATTAATTATTTAGTTAAAGAAAAGAAGGAAAAGAAAAATGTTTTTAGGTTTTTGGTATTTAATGAAATAAAGAATATTAAAATCAAGAGAAACCCTAATTCTAAGTTATTTTTAATTTGTTAAAGAAAAAGTATTAAGGTTAATCTAACTTAAGCTAATTAATTAAATTACATGTTTATTTACAAAAATAAATAGTAATTAACAATAATAATAAAAAAAATGAGAAAAATGATTTAATTAAGAAAAAGATGAAAATATAAAAAAAAACCTAATTCTATGCAATTTTATTTATTAAAAAAAAGATTAAAATTTAAAACCTAAATTAACTACATTAATTATTAACATTTGTTTACAAAAATAAATTAATGAGTAAATTAATAAATAAATATTTTTTGCAATTTTGGTTTCTGATTTTTATATTATGAAAATTAATTTTATGGTGAATTAATGAAAACAATGAAAACATTAAAAGAATTAGAAAAGAAAATCAAATTAAATTAAAAAAAAGTGCAAACCAAAGGGGGTGTCAGGCCCCAAAGGGAGGTATTTTGAAGCATTCTGGCCCATGAAACAAAGGCCTTGTTTGACTTTCTACGCCTGCGTGTACATTGGTTGACTAGGGTGCACTCTGGAATTCATTCAGTGGCCCTTGGATGGAAGCTCATGGCCATGTGGAAAGCTTAGACGTGAGGCTCATGGTGGAGTTCTGGATGAAGCGCTGCATGGAATTGAGTTAGAAAAAATAATAGCAATTGTATGGGGGACCTGGGAATCGAACCCAGGTCCCAGCGTTTACCAAGTCACGTTCCCACCATCTGAGCTATTGCGCGCGTTTGTCAAACATATACACAACAAATATTATATAAAACAAAACAAGTGTAATGGTGCAAACAAAAAATAGGCGCGCTGGATTTGAATGTCCCAACCATGTATTGCCACACATGCTTCTTCTCCGTTTGTTTCCTGCAACATGAACAAGATAGCGGGGGTTTTAAACCCCCACTAAGTGGCACAGTAAATAATAGCGAATACGCCTACAGTTTGAATAAATTGAGCGCGAGTAGTTGGTTTGTTTCGTCTTGATGCCACGAATTCATCCATACAAGTTTGAAGGTCCAATTTTACAGTAGATGGAAACCCCTAATTTTGAAGTTCTGAAACCCTAGGTTTCATCAATGGAAGATTTTGATACAAGCAGTGTTAGTCCAATTAAACGGTACCAATCGCTTCAGAAGATCATTATTAGTGTAAATCAATGAATAAAACATATGAATAATGCATGGAAATCATGTTTCGATTATCAACATATTCGTTCAAACCATAACCATATTTTACCATTTCTTTGAGTATGGGGGTGTGATCGGTGGATCTGGAACTGACTGTTTAACGCTGGTTCGCGAAATGTCGCGGAAGCAAGAGTCGCCACCGTCTTTTATTTTCTCCAATTGGAAAGGACAAAAGCACAGAAAAATTCCTTAAAGAGATTGCTCTCGGTTCGGGAGGTGGGTTATAGAAAGGGAAGGTGTTAGCACCCTTTCTATCCATGGTTATCCATGGGCTCTTAGATACTTGCTCAATGTGTTTTCAAATTGTTTGTTTGCTTTTCAATGTGGGTTTAAAAGTTTCTTTGAAAAATTTCAGATCGACTCGTACGTCAGAGTGTTTGAAAAATTTGCTTTGAAAGCTTTTGAAAATGTGTTGGTGTGAAAAGATTTTTGTTTGTTTTTGAATTTAGAGCAAGTATCCTTGAGAACCTACCTATCCTAAGGAATTCGTCTGTGTAAATGTCCTTTAAAGTAGTGCCATCCCACCATTGAGAGGTAGGTAGCACCACCGTTGGAGGTGTTCGGGTCAATTCGAGTTTAGGGACATGGTGATCACCAGAGCAATGGGAAGACACCTTAGAAGCTACCCTCATGCCAGGTTCCCGGATCATGAGGACTTACCAAGACATCCTCTACTCGACGATCACCTTTCGAAAGGCAACAGTGAGGCGTACCCTAGGGGTGGTGTGTGCGAATTGTGTGTCAGGTTTCAGTTATTTTTGTCTTTTGTCATGTTTGTTGTGTTCTACGCTTGATTTTAATTAAGGCCATTCATTCTTGCATGCATAGTTAACAATTATAAAGTTTGCGAAAAATAAATCTAAGACTATTACAAATGGCGCGGGTCCACATCGCCTAAATTTCCAGAACCCGATTTGACGGAAAAGTAAATAATGCGAAGCAAATAAAAGTGCGAAAAGTAAAGTTACATGGCTTTGGGAGATTTACATAATTATTTAAACGATTATAAAATAAATGCACGAAATAAAGGAATTAAACAAAACTAGGGCGTTGGACCCTTTTGCAAACAATTAAAATTAACAAGGAATTTAAAATTAAAATTAAATGAGAATGATATTTTTGTGTTTTTTAGATTTAATGAGAAAAAGGAGTTAATTGAAATTAAATTAAAAGGCAAACCCTAATTCTTATATTTTTATTTATTATGAAAGAATTAAAATATAATCTACATTAAACCCTAATTTATTTATGTACAATTTTTAATTTATGAAAATAATTAACTAATATTATTATTCTGAAAAAAAGAAAAATTAAAAAAAAGAAAATAAAAGTTATTAAACCTAAACTCTATTTTTTGGATTTTTATTATTAAAAGGAATTAAATTTGTAACCTAATAAAACTAAGTAATTACAAGCATTTATTTAGAAAATAATTAAAATAAAAATTATATTTTTATTTGGGCATTTTTTATTTTTATGATGTTTTTGTATTTTTGATTAAAAATTAAATAAACAATAATTAAAATAAACACAACAATTAAAATAATAATTAAAAGATATAAGAAAAAGAAATAAAATTGTCAAACCAGAGTGGGGTGTTGCCCCAAATGGGAGGTTCAGGCCTGGAATTTTGGCCCACTAAGCCTTGAATTCGCTGACTTTTCAAGATTCCATATGGTGCGTTGACTGGAGTTTATTGCGCTCCTGGGATCCATGCCTTTGATTTGGTCGTCTGGGACACGTGTGTGGCTTGATGATGAGAGAACATGATGTACCTGGATGTTAGCATAGCATAGGATTTTATTTTGAAAAATAACATGGAATTTTGCCAGACCTGGGACTTGAACCCAGGTCTTGAGGATTATTCACATCACATGTTACCAACTGCGCCACTGCATCTCATTTAATATATTATAGTTAATAAACAACAAAAATCAAAACTAATGCGTGATGGTTAAAACGCGCGAAATTTCAAACGGACGTATCACTGGCTGCCACGACTTCTTCTTCTTCGCGTATCTGAAAAAATAAAACACAATAGCAACGGTTTTAACGCGTTGCTTTAAGCATGCTATGGGAAAATAGCGAATAGGGCTATGGTGCATATAAATTGATCGCGAGGCTTGGGTTTGTTTCGTCTTGACATGACAAATTAGCCTGTACCAGTTTGGGGATCTAATTTTACACCTTGCACAAAGCCCCAATTTTGAAACCTTGGAACCCTAGAATCTGTCAATGGTGGAATCTTATATACAGCGAAATAATGTAATTAAACGTAGTGGTTAGCTTAGAAACATCAATATGAACATGAATCAACAAAGAAAAATGCAAAAAGATGATGGAATCATGCTGTGCGATTTCAAAAATTTCAAGGTACAGTCCGGATTCTTGATACCAATTCAGGGTGTTTTGATGGTTGATATTGATTAAGAATCGTTCAGTGATGTCTCAGGATGATGATAGGACAAGAATTGGGGTTTGAATCGAGCTTGAAACTGGTTTTCAGTGTTTGAGTTTTTGTGAAAAATTTCAATATGCAATGGCTTCTTGGGGCGCAGCTTGCCGTCCTTTTTGATTAGGTTTACATTCCTGTATATGTAAGGAAGCAATTAGGTTGGAAAAATTGATCCAAATCCAAGGCATTCATTGTTTTCAATATTTGATTTCCTTAATATCTTTTTGAATCTTTTTTCATGGTTTTTGTGTCAATTAGGTTTCAATCAAGCCAAAACCTTCTATATTAGCATGTGCACGAAATATTAAGTTCAAGTCATGCATAAAAAGATTTGTTTAGGTCAAATTTATATTTTTCACATATTTAAATAATTTAATTGAATTAATATTGATATAAATTCAAATAAATAATTAAAAAATGAGAAAATACTTCCCTTTGGGCTTAATGGTCGTGAATAGGCTTGGCATGAAGAAACTTGGAAGAAAAATGGGCCCATTTGCATTTTTGGATCATTTGCATCAATGTTGACTTTTCAAAATTCCCAAAAATTTCCCAACTTCCACAAGGCATAACTTGCTCAATTTTTAAGCTTTTCACATGTTCTTGGACATTTTGGAAAGGTCTTTGAGTCCTCTAACCAATGCCTTTGGTCCCATGTCATTTTGATTTACCAATTTCAAGTTATGGCCTTTGACTTAAAGTCCCTTTTTGTTGACTTTTGAAAATGACCTATAATGTTGAAATTGATAACTTTTTGTGAGAGCATTTCTTGGACTTGAAGTATGAAGATGGGTTGTATGAAATGTCTTTCTCTTCAAAATGAGCTTTGGATGGAATTTTTCTGATAATCCATGTGAAAGTTATGCCCTGGTCAATTTCAGTTGACTTTTTCAGCTGTCCAAATATAGCAACTTTTACATCTTTGATGATTTCTGAGCCAAATCTTGAAAATCGTGATCAAGCATTGATCAAATGATGTTTGTGGCTTCAAAATGATATGTTGACCAAAAATTTGAACTTTTGACTGCCAAATGACCATTTTGCCCCTACAGTTGACTGTAGTGCAATCTAGGGTTTTGACTGTGCAATTTTGAGCTGAATGCCTTGAAACTTGATATGAGGATGTTTGACCACATTTGTAGGCATATGAGACTTGATTGGGCCTTTGAAAACTCCATTTTCTTGATCAGGACTCAAACCCTAGTTTTGACTGTATAGGAGACAGTTGAGCTGCACAACCCTTGGAGATTTTGTGACTTGGCTTGGCAATTTCCTGAAGAATATGGGAGGGAAAATTTTGGGGTGCAACAGTTGCCCCTGTTCATTCTTCTTAGACCTGAGGATGCAGATTGGCTGACGTGCCTTTCGTAATCCGAGGGTAGAAGATGATTGGACACTAGAGTGCCCAGAAATTTGCGCTCACATAGTAGCAGTGATGGGGGAATGGGCTTATAGATGCCATTTAGAGATTGCTGGATAGGATGATGGGCTTATAGATGCCATCTGGATGTTGATTGCGTAGGAGATTCCTTAGCGAGAACCTGCATACCTGCAAAAGAGAAAATGAGTACCTGACACGTTGCAGGGGCTGATTTTAGATGCTTGGTATAGATATATCCTGACTGGTTACAGGGGCTGAGTCTGGAGCTTCAAACGCTGATGAAAGGACCAGAGATCATGACTGCCTTAGCATGAATGGTAAGAGAACCTTGGATGATTTTAACTTCAACAACGCTCGTCGAGAAAAATCTGGGCGGGAGCTACCATCTTTGCAATATCGGGAAGAGAACCATAGAAAGTTATAATCTGAAAGGAATGATCACCTCACTCAACGTCGGAGAGGGAAACACAGGAAAGAAATTGTCACCTCACACACCGTCGGAGAGGGGAACATCTGAAAAAAGGGGATTACTACCTCACACACCGTTGGAGAGGGAACCATAGGGAGAATATCACCTCACACTCATCGTCGGAGAGGGGAATATCAAAAAGGACTTCTGGAAGCAGTATCAGAACATCACCATATCTGGTTTACATCTGAAACTATATCTGGAAGGAAATCTGGAAGCAGTATCAGAACGTCACCATCGCTGGGTTTACATCTGAAACTATATCTAGAAGGAAATCTGGAAGCAGTATCAGAACGTCACCATCGCTGGGTTTACATCTGAAACCATATCTAGAAGGAAATCTGGAAGCAGTATCAGAACGTCACCATGTCTGGATCATATCTGAAACTATATCAAGAAGGAATTCTGGAAGCAGTATCAGAACGTCACCATCGCTGGGTTTACATATGAAACTATATCTAGAAGGAATTCTGGAAGCAGTATCAGAACGTCACCATCGCTGGGTTTACATCTGAAACCATATCTAGAAGGAAATCTGGAAGCAGTATCAGAACGTCACCATGTCTGGATCATATCTGAAACTATATCAAGAAGGAATTCTGGAAGCAGTATCAGAACGTCACCATCGCTGGGTTTACATCTGAAACTATATCTAGAAGGAATTCTGGAAGCAGTATCAGAACGTCACCATCGCTGGGTTTACATCTGAAACTATATCTAGAAGGAATTCTGGAAGCAGTATCAGAACGTCACCATCGCTGGGTTTACATCTGAAACTATATCTAGAAGGAATTCTGGAAGCAGCATCAGAACGTCACCATCGCTGGGTTTACATCTGAAACTATATCTAGAATGAATTGCGATTAGTTGATAGTAGTCATTTTTGTATTGATCTTTTTCCTGAAAAGGCGAGACATAATTGGACGCCAAATCATGATGCATGAACTGTATGTCTTCAAAATCAATGAGATTCGTGTAGTATGATGCATATGCATGCTATAATGATGTATGTGACGTTTTATGAATGTATGTGTTTGTCTAGGGAAAATAAATCCTTGACGGGTGCCGGGAAGTCGCATCCTGGGCTGATGTTGAAGAATAGTTTTGCTTCCGCTGGGGAGGATAGCTGCAAGTATACCGGTAGGAGAAGATAACTCCGTTGGGGAATAAACTTGGCAAATGGAGGATTCTGCGGGGAGAAAAAGATATCCTGGCGACCATGCTGGGAAGAAATACTCTGTGGGGAGATGCTTTTGCTGAATTGTTGAGGATGACTTGCCGAGGATACCTTGCTGTATTGGAAGTATGAATGGACTTCGCTGGGGATAAGAAGATTTCGTCGAGGATGCTCTTTCCGTGGCTTTTGACTGAGGATAACCCAGTTATATCCTGTTAAGGAAATAACTCTTTGAATAAAGCCGGACGACGCGTTCGTGCTCTGCGAGGATAAGCTTCCAGAATTTACTGGGGATAAGCTTGCTGCTTGGGGAGATGGGTTCCACTTTCCTGGGGACACTGGGTTGGACTCTCCTGGGGAGGTATTGAACTGTATTGGTTACGTTCTTCAACAGGACCTACCCTAATACTTTGGAGGATAGAACGATCAGACTGCTCGGACCAACCTTTTATTGCCCCTGTTTCTTGTGGGGTGCTGATAATTGTTGATGGACAAACCTTCTTCTGGTAGGAAGGTGATAAGATGACAGGACATAGTCGTACGCTTTGATCCCTAACTTTTGCCTGGACCGCCCTTTCGGGTTTTCAGTCCACCGGGATACCCATTTTTGCCCAAGCCGCCTTTTCAGGTTTTCGACTTGCCGGGTGTACAGATTTTCATTTCATCCCTTCATTTTGCCCGAACCCTTTTGGTTCGCCGGGAAGCCCTTATTTTTGCCTAGGTGTGTCAACCTAGCGGGTCTTTGATTTTGCGTAGTATTTTTCGACTATGTCCACGCTCTTAGAATGCAGGGAGGTGCCCCTGGCTGCTTGTGTTGCCATATTACCAGAAGGTGTCTGATCATGCAAGGTTTGTTGTTGGAATGCCCCAAGTAACTCAGGAAGAGATTTGCCCCAGGCTTTTTGGCCTTTTGAGAGATTCTCCGAATCTTGATTGGACTGCCCCAGATTATGGACAGTGATCATGCCGTGCCCCTTGATTGGAGGTACTTCTGTTCATTAGGCATTCGTCGTGTAAACTTCTATACTGTTCAAACCAAAAGTCATATACAAACAAAGTTATGTTAAAAATGCAAAGCTCATGTCTGTCTTGAGGATTTTGAAAATGCATTCTTTTCATAAAACAAGTGAATGTTTGTAAAACGTGATGTCAACTCGTTATTTTATTGCGAGCCTTAAGGAGTCAGGATACCTTTTCATAACAGTATGCTTTTGAACTAACCCATGCTTCAGCTAGGACTTTTAAGGGTTATAACGTGGCCTGGTTCACGGTTTAAGAAACAAAGGATAAAGGCTCAAATTATTTATACCCACCCGCTCTTCGTGATGTTCTCCAAACCTAAACTCAGTTGATCATACGTTAGACCTTGTTTGAGTCTTTGCTCTGATTTTCCGGTGATGATTCAGATGTTGATAACTTATTTTGAATAGGCAGTCATTCCTTTTTGTTGAGGGTTTGTAAGACCTCTTTCTTGTTTGATTTTTGTTATCCCTATTTTTTTTTTTTTTTTTGCCTGAACTATTTCCCTTTTTTGGAATTACAGTCAGCGGGATGCCCCAGTTTCATAAGTCCCTTTTACCGGTTTAGACTTTTTGGGCTTCTCATTTATGATTTTTCGTTGATAATGACTGCCTGTCCTTATGATTATTCGGAACCATCACTGTCTTTCTTCGTTTTGTAAGGATCTCTTTTTGGTGCCATTCGTTATGCACTCGGATCAACTGAGAGACTACCCTGCCCCAGGTTATGATTGAGGGTTTTGATTTTCGAAAATAAAAACTCCTACTTCTTTGGCTCAAAGGGGTTGACGAGGGATTATCATCCTTATAACTCCATTGTTTAGGGATTGAAACAATGCCTGTACCTCACCAGCGGGGTCTGTTCAAAAGCATACTGTAGCGATCGTGGTATCGTTTTCGTCATCCTCCCTCAAGAGGCTCAGAGTTATTAACCGAGAGTTGACATCAGAAAAAATATGAAAAGAATATAACAAAAATAATTGTATTAATTCCCCAAAACAGACATATGCGATGCATTGATAGAATAAAAGAGTTTGCTATGACATTAATTGTTTGTATAAGCAAAGAAAAATACAACTCAAAAATTCAAATAAACAAAAGGTCTTCAATGATTGGGCAACGGGGCAGTGATTATGTTTGGAGTCTCTGGCACTTCAAACTGAATCTCCCCGGCGTCGATCATGTCTTGAATTTTGTTCTTGAGAGGCCAGCAGTTGTCCGTAGTATGCCCCGGGCTATCTGAATGATATGCGCACCTATCGTTGGGATGATAGTTGGGTGCAGAAGTGTTCGGATTCCGGAGAGGAGCCCTTAGGGTGATCAACCCTGCCTTCAACATTTGTTGCAGTGCTTGATCCAACGACATGTTGAGCTTGGTGTACTGCCGTTTCTCCTTGCGCTGCTGCCCCTGTCCTTGTTGAGCGGGTCCGGGATTGGAAATCTGGATTGCCCCTGCCTCATGACGGCTCTTTTTACCGTGCACAGCATTGGATTCTTTCTTTCCATGATGAGGCTTTTTATCAGAAGGTGCAGTCTCTTGAATCTTCCCAGACCGGATACCAGCTTCTATTCGCTCTCCAGTCAAGATAAGGTCTGTGAACCCAGCAGAAGAATTCCCGATGAGATGGTTGAAAAATGGCCCAGATAGGGTCCCCAAGAACATATCGACAAGTTCCCGATCAGTCAGAGGTGGTTGTACCCTTCCAGCAAGATCCCTCCATTTCTGCGCATATTCTTTAAAACCTTCGCTTGCACCTAACGACATACCCTGGAGTTGGGTACGTGTGGGGGCAAGGTCGGCATTATATTGATACTGCTTGTAGAAAGCAGTAGCCAACTCCTCCCAGTTACGAACCTTGGTCCCATCTAGCTGATAGAACCATTCGAGATGAGTCCCTGAAAGACTCTCCTGGAAGAAGTGGATCCATAAATTCTTGTCCACCGTATATGGCTGAATCTTCCGAACATAGGACCTTAAGTGCAGCTTGGGACAAGATGCCCCGTCATATTTGGAGAAGGATGGTGCCTTGAACTTCCGGGGAATAACCACACCAGTTGACGGACCCAAATCTCCAAGATCCAGCCCAGGTGCCTGTTGCACCTCCATAGCCTTCATCCTATCCTCCAACTGTTTGTACTTGTCCTCAACCGGAGGGTACTGTTCGTCGTCGAAATCTGTTTCATTGTCAGAGACCTCTGGACTGGGCACCCTTTCCTCTTGGTGACTGCCTTTTCCCACAGATGGGGTTGTCCTCTCAGTTTCAATTTGCGGTGTATTCCCAGATCTGCGCCTAGGGCTGAACAAGACAGTCCTCTTCTTCTTCTTGTCCTTCTTCAAGAGCAAAGCCTTCAGATCTTGATGCCCTTGGGTCAAATTCATTATCAGCTCTTGGAACTGAGCATTCTGAGCCTGGAGGTCCTTGATGGTCTGCTCGGCTGATGATTCAGGATTCATGACGAGCGGCTGAAATAAACAGCGGAGAAGGGTAAGCAACCTGTCAAAGGGATACCTGCAATGCAATGAGATGTATGATATGCATGTAATGTTTTCAAGGACCTCGCGGGGTAAACAGAGAGACTTTGTTAGCATTTGGAACCGGTAGCTTGACTGAAGGCACTGCATATTGTTGAGAGTCCTTCTTCAAGGGTCAAAGGCTCACCATATCCAGTGGGTCATAGCCCCTGACAACCTTGGCTAGAGGAAAATAAATCCTCTTTGCCCCTGGCTAGACAGTTGGTTCATCATGACCTGCATCACAAGCCCTTGAGATCCTTGAAATGGGTTAGGATGTATGCAATGGTATGCAATGGTATGATGTCATGCTATGCATGGGGGTGATGTGAGTAACCCTGTTATGAGTCCCAATTAAGGACTGCAAACCAAAACCTGCAAGAAACTAGTCCGCAAGAAACCCAGTACACTCTGTTATAAGCCCTAATTAAGGACTATAAACAAAACCAGCAAGAAACTCAATACACTCCGTTATGAGTCCTAATTAAGGACTATAAACAAAATCTGCAAGAAACTTAGTACACTCCGTTATGAGTCCTAATTAAGGACTATAAACAAAACCTGCAAGAAACTTAGTAAGCCCTGTCATGTGTCCCAATTAAGGACTAAAACAAAACCTGCAAGTAGTTCATGTGTCAGATAAAGCATGCAAGCAGTCAAGTACGAAGGCACACAAGTCACACAAGAGAAAGCCCTTAGAGTTTAGGCCAGCATGGGGTCTGGGTATTACCCTCTTTTAGTTTGTTGGTTCATACCTGTCCTATCAAAAGTAACCGGGTTCTTAGGGGATCCCAATATCATTGACTACCCTCAATCGGTCATAACTCCAGCATCGCAATCTTTTCTTGCGGCCAGAACCATCACGAGAGTTTAGCCTCAATGGGCGTAGCATACTGCTACTGTTCTAATGGCCAAGTTGGGTCATTTAAGGTTCTAAGGTCTGTTGGTGCTTAATGACTCCTTGGAAGACCCATATTCTCCCCGTTTCAACACGAGGGATATCGGTACAGACCAAGGCGCCACACCAACGTAGCCACTGCTTCACCCATGTCGGTATACGCCGGACAGGTCCCTCACAGCTTATGCTACCTAAACAGGGTATCCCCAGATCCGGGTTAGGATCTATGTAACTCCCATGCAACCCACAAATTTAAAGCAGACAAGTCAATACAATTGAAAACACAGTTATGAACTAACCCTAAGGTACACCTCACTTTATAAGATATTCCCCAGCAGAGTCGCCAGTTCTGTGATCGGTGGATCTGGAACTGACTGTTTAACGCTGGTTCGCGAAATGTCGCGGAAGCAAGAGTCGCCACCGTCTTTTATTTTCTCCAATTGGAAAGGACAAAAGCACAGAAAAATTCCTTAAAGAGATTGCTCTCGGTTCGGGAGGTGGGTTATAGAAAGGGAAGGTGTTAGCACCCTTTCTATCCATGGTTATCCATGGGCTCTTAGATACTTGCTCAATGTGTTTTCAAATTGTTTGTTTGCTTTTCAATGTGGGTTTAAAAGTTTCTTTGAAAAATTTCAGATCGACTCGTACGTCAGAGTGTTTGAAAAATTTGCTTTGAAAGCTTTTGAAAATGTGTTGGTGTGAAAAGATTTTTGTTTGTTTTTGAATTTAGAGCAAGTATCCTTGAGAACCTACCTATCCTAAGGAATTCGTCTGTGTAAATGTCCTTTAAAGTAGTGCCATCCCACCATTGAGAGGTAGGTAGCACCACCGTTGGAGGTGTTCGGGTCAATTCGAGTTTAGGGACATGGTGATCACCAGAGCAATGGGAAGACACCTTAGAAGCTACCCTCATGCCAGGTTCCCGGATCATGAGGACTTACCAAGACATCCTCTACTCGACGATCACCTTTCGAAAGGCAACAGTGAGGCGTACCCTAGGGGTGGTGTGTGCGAATTGTGTGTCAGGTTTCAGTTATTTTTGTCTTTTGTCATGTTTGTTGTGTTCTACGCTTGATTTTAATTAAGGCCATTCATTCTTGCATGCATAGTTAACAATTATAAAGTTTGCGAAAAATAAATCTAAGACTATTACAAATGGCGCGGGTCCACATCGCCTAAATTTCCAGAACCCGATTTGACGGAAAAGTAAATAATGCGAAGCAAATAAAAGTGCGAAAAGTAAAGTTACATGGCTTTGGGAGATTTACATAATTATTTAAACGATTATAAAATAAATGCACGAAATAAAGGAATTAAACAAAACTAGGGCGTTGGACCCTTTTGCAAACAATTAAAATTAACAAGGAATTTAAAATTAAAATTAAATGAGAATGATATTTTTGTGTTTTTTAGATTTAATGAGAAAAAGGAGTTAATTGAAATTAAATTAAAAGGCAAACCCTAATTCTTATATTTTTATTTATTATGAAAGAATTAAAATATAATCTACATTAAACCCTAATTTATTTATGTACAATTTTTAATTTATGAAAATAATTAACTAATATTATTATTCTGAAAAAAAGAAAAATTAAAAAAAAGAAAATAAAAGTTATTAAACCTAAACTCTATTTTTTGGATTTTTATTATTAAAAGGAATTAAATTTGTAACCTAATAAAACTAAGTAATTACAAGCATTTATTTAGAAAATAATTAAAATAAAAATTATATTTTTATTTGGGCATTTTTTATTTTTATGATGTTTTTGTATTTTTGATTAAAAATTAAATAAACAATAATTAAAATAAACACAACAATTAAAATAATAATTAAAAGATATAAGAAAAAGAAATAAAATTGTCAAACCAGAGTGGGGTGTTGCCCCAAATGGGAGGTTCAGGCCTGGAATTTTGGCCCACTAAGCCTTGAATTCGCTGACTTTTCAAGATTCCATATGGTGCGTTGACTGGAGTTTATTGCGCTCCTGGGATCCATGCCTTTGATTTGGTCGTCTGGGACACGTGTGTGGCTTGATGATGAGAGAACATGATGTACCTGGATGTTAGCATAGCATAGGATTTTATTTTGAAAAATAACATGGAATTTTGCCAGACCTGGGACTTGAACCCAGGTCTTGAGGATTATTCACATCACATGTTACCAACTGCGCCACTGCATCTCATTTAATATATTATAGTTAATAAACAACAAAAATCAAAACTAATGCGTGATGGTTAAAACGCGCGAAATTTCAAACGGACGTATCACTGGCTGCCACGACTTCTTCTTCTTCGCGTATCTGAAAAAATAAAACACAATAGCAACGGTTTTAACGCGTTGCTTTAAGCATGCTATGGGAAAATAGCGAATAGGGCTATGGTGCATATAAATTGATCGCGAGGCTTGGGTTTGTTTCGTCTTGACATGACAAATTAGCCTGTACCAGTTTGGGGATCTAATTTTACACCTTGCACAAAGCCCCAATTTTGAAACCTTGGAACCCTAGAATCTGTCAATGGTGGAATCTTATATACAGCGAAATAATGTAATTAAACGTAGTGGTTAGCTTAGAAACATCAATATGAACATGAATCAACAAAGAAAAATGCAAAAAGATGATGGAATCATGCTGTGCGATTTCAAAAATTTCAAGGTACAGTCCGGATTCTTGATACCAATTCAGGGTGTTTTGATGGTTGATATTGATTAAGAATCGTTCAGTGATGTCTCAGGATGATGATAGGACAAGAATTGGGGTTTGAATCGAGCTTGAAACTGGTTTTCAGTGTTTGAGTTTTTGTGAAAAATTTCAATATGCAATGGCTTCTTGGGGCGCAGCTTGCCGTCCTTTTTGATTAGGTTTACATTCCTGTATATGTAAGGAAGCAATTAGGTTGGAAAAATTGATCCAAATCCAAGGCATTCATTGTTTTCAATATTTGATTTCCTTAATATCTTTTTGAATCTTTTTTCATGGTTTTTGTGTCAATTAGGTTTCAATCAAGCCAAAACCTTCTATATTAGCATGTGCACGAAATATTAAGTTCAAGTCATGCATAAAAAGATTTGTTTAGGTCAAATTTATATTTTTCACATATTTAAATAATTTAATTGAATTAATATTGATATAAATTCAAATAAATAATTAAAAAATGAGAAAATACTTCCCTTTGGGCTTAATGGTCGTGCATAGGCTTGGCATGAAGAAACTTGGAAGAAAAATGGGCCCATTTGCATTTTTGGATCATTTGCATCAATGTTGACTTTTCAAAATTCCCAAAAATTTCCCAACTTCCACAAGGCATAACTTGCTCAATTTTTAAGGTTTTCACATGTTCTTGGACATTTTGGAAAGGTCTTTGAGTCCTCTAACCAATGCCTTTGGTCCCATGTCATTTTGATTTACCAATTTCAAGTTATGGCCTTTGACTTAAAGTCCCTTTTTGTTGACTTTTGAAAATGACCTATAATGTTGAAATTGATAACTTTTTGTGAGAGCATTTCTTGGACTTGAAGTATGAAGATGGGTTGTAGGAAATGTCTTTCTCTTCAAAATGAGCTTTGGATGGAATTTTTCTGATAATCCATGTGAAAGTTATGCCCTGGTCAATTTCAGTTGACTTTTTCAGCTGTCCAAATATAGCAACTTTTACATCTTTGATGATTTCTGAGCCAAATCTTGAAAATCATGATCAAGCATTGATCAAATGATGTTTGTGGCTTCAAAATGATATGTTGACCAAAAATTTGAACTTTTGACTGCCAAATGACCATTTTGCCCCTACAGTTGACTGTAGTGCAATCTAGGGTTTTGACTGTGCAATTTTGAGCTGAATGCCTTGAAACTTGATATGAGGATGTTTGACCACATTTGTAGGCATATGAGACTTGATTGGGCCTTTGAAAACTCCATTTTCTTGATCAGGACTCAAACCCTAGTTTTGACTGTATAGGAGACAGTTGAGCTGCACAACCCTTGGAGATTTTGTGACTTGGCTTGGCAATTTCCTGAAGAATATGGGAGGGCAAATTTTGGGGTGCAACAGGGGGCTGGAAAATGGTTACAACACGTTCAAAGAAGTCTAAGCAAGGGTTTGGAATCAACAATCTTCCCTGAATTGGACTGTAAATCAGAAAACAGTTTTTGAGTTTTTATGAAAAATTTGCAAAGTGAATATGTGCTTTTAGCAGCTTTTTCGTGTCCTTGTGAATTAGGTTTCACTCAGCCTTTGTATGTGAACAAATTTAGGTTAAGAGAGAGCCCATGAATCCATGAATTGATGATTTCAATATTTGATTTTTTCCATATCTTTTTCAATCTTTTTTTCATGCAAATCTTGCCAAATATGGATGATCTTGTCTTGTTGATTGGTGCACGAAATCTTTAGCCTATAATGAGAATATTTGCTGCACAAAAAGATTTGAAAACCATTATTTGATATTTTTCTCATAATTAAATCTAATTAAATGAATTAATAATAATAAAAATTCAATTAATTAATTAAAAATAAGAAAACAAATCATTTTTAGCTCAATGGGTCGTGCATATGCTTTGGGTAATGATTCAAGGAAGAATTTGAGGCCCATTAGCATTTTTTAAGCTTTTGAAGCAAAGTTGACTTTTCAAAGTTCCCAAACATTTCCCAACTTCTCCAATGCATATCTTGCTCAAATTTGAAGCTATGATCATGTTCTTTGACATTTTGGAAAGGTCTTGAAGTCCTCTAACCAATGTCTTTGGTCCCATGTCATTTTGATTTACCAATCTCAAGTTATGGTCTTTGACTTAAAGTGCCTTTTTGTTGACTTTTGCAAATGACCTATAATGTTGAAATTGATAACTTTTTGTGAGAGCATTTCTTGGACTTGAAGTGTGAAGATGAGTTGTAGGAAATGTCATCCTCTTAAAAATGAGCTTTGGATGGGATTTTTCTGATAAGCCATGAGGAAGTTATGCCCTGGTCAATTTGCAGTTGACTTTTCAACTGTCCCAAAATAGAAACTTTTGCATCTTGAGACTTTTTGAGCCATGCTTTGAGAATCATGATCAAGAATTGATCCAATGATGATTGTGGCTTCAAAATAAGATGTTGACCAAAATTTTTGACTTTTGACTGTCAAATGACCATTTTGCCCCTGCAGTTGACTGTGAAGCATTTAGGGTTTTTGACTGTGCAATTTGATGCTGTGAGTCTTGAAACTTGACATATGGATGCTTGACAATGTATATAGGCATGTGGGACTTGTTTGGACCCTTGAAAACCTCAATTTCTTTGCAAGAACCAAAACCCTAATTTTGACTGTGTTAGGAGGCCATTGGACTGTGCAACCCTTGAGAGATTTTGAACCATCTGGAGATTGACCTTGGCAAATCTTGAAGAATATGGGAGGGCAAATTTTGGGGTACAACAGTTGCCCCTGTTCAATCTTCTTAGACCTGAGGATGTAGATTGGCTGGCGTGCCTTTCGTAATCTGAAGGTGGAAGATGATTGAACACTAGAGTGCCCAGAAATTTGCACTCACATAGTAGAGTATCAGCAGTGTGATGGAGGGAATGGGCTTACAGATGCCATTTGGAGACTGGTGGATAGGAGGATGGGCTTACAGATGCCATCTGGAGTTGTTGGTATGTGGATGGGCTTATAGATGCCATCTGGAACTGTAATGGTATGTGGATGGGCTTATAGATGCCATCTATGTGTCGATCGCGTAAGAGATTCCTTAGCGAGAACTTGCGTACCTGAGAAAGAAAGATAGTTACCTGGCCTGTTACCGGTGTGATCTTCAAACTCTTTATGTAGATGTGCCCTGGCTGGATACAGGTATCGAATCTTCAAAAACTCTTCATGTAGATGTGCCCTGGCCGGATACAGGTATCGAGTCTACAATCAGTTACTCACAGATGTGCCCTGGCTAGATACAAGAATCGAATCTGGAAAATAGTCATCAATAGATACACCCTGGCAAGATACAGGAATCAGATCTTCAAACTCTTCAGACGTGCCCTGGCAGGATACAAGAATCGAGTCTGGAATTAGTCGTCAACAGATACACCCTGGCGAGATACAGGAATCGGATCTTCAAACTCTTCAGACGTGCCCTGGCAAGATACAGGAATCGAGTCTGGAATTAGTCGTCAACAGATACACCCTGGCAAGATACAGGAATCGGATATTCAAACTCTTCAGACGTGCCCTGGCAAGATACAAGAATCGAGTCTGGAATTAGTCGTCAACAGATACACCCTTGCAAGATACAGGAATCGGATCTTCGAACTCTTCAGACGTGCCCTGGCAGGATACAGGAATCGAGTCTGGTACAGTCGTCAATATATACACCCTGGCAAGATACAAGAATCGGATCTTCGAACTCTTCAGACGTGCCCTGGCAGGATACAGGAATCGAGTCTGGTACAGTCGTCAACAGATACACCCTGGCAAGATATAGGAATCGGATCTTCGAACTCTTTAGACGTTCCCTGGCAAGATACAGGAATCGAGTCTGGAATTAGTCATCAACAGATACACCCTGGCAAGATACAGGAATCGGATCTTTAGTTGCGACCGTTGATAGTGATCATCTTTGTGCTGACCTTTGTCCTGAAAAGACAAAACGTTAGTTGTATGCAATGTCATGATGTATGAAGTGCGTGATGTTCTCAAAATAAATGAGGTTGTATGTCCATGATGCGTATGTGCATGCTATAATGTATGAAGATGTGATGTCTATGAATGTATTTTTGTCTAGGAAAATAAATCCTCGACGGGTGCCGGGAAGTCAAATCCTGGGCTGATGTTGAAGAGTAGAGTTCTTTGTTTCCGCTGGGGGTGATGGTTGCAAGAATACCGATAGGAGAAGATGACTCCGTTAGGGAATAAACTTGGCGAATAGATTACTCTGCGGGGAGTGAACTCTGCGGGGAAAGAGAGGTACTTTGCTGAGGTTGATGATAACTCCGCTGGGGATACCATTGTTGAGCTCTGTTGGAAGATTTGATGAACTTCGCTGGGGATAGGAAGATTTCGCCGAGGACGATCTTTCCGTGGCAAATGGCTGAGGATAACCCAGTTATGTCCTGGTGGGGAAATAACCTTTGAATAAAGCCAGGAGGGGCGTTCGTGCTTTGCAGGGGTAAGCTTCCAGAATCTACTGGGGATAAGCTTCAGGACCTGCTGGGGAGATTGATTGAACTCTCCTAGGGAGACTTTTGGACTAGACTCTCCTGGGGAAATTAAGACATCTTGGTTACATTCTTCAACCGAACTTACCTTGGTACCTTGGTGGACAGAGCAATTAGGTCGCTTTAGACAACTCATTATTGCCCCTGTTTCTGATGTTGCTTGTAATTAACCCTTTGTTTTGTATGCAAATGTTTATGGGTTAGCGATTAGTGTCAAATGCATATATCACAATTGAACATTTGACGTTCTTTGCAAAACAAAATAGAAAAAGAAAAAACAATTGGCAATTGGTCTGAAAAGTGAATTTGTATTGATTTTGAATTTGCCTGTAAATAGGCGTTTATGTACAAGAGGCTGACGTCCTAGTAAGAGAACGCCGCCGAACAACAGAGTTTATACAATTTTGTGAAAAAGGAAAACAAAACAGCTATGTGAAGAAAGATAATCCCACTGGGTTCCAACTCTGCTATCGCCTTTATATCTTCGAGCGTCTCATCACTTTGCTGCTCAGTTGATGATGAAGCTGATTGATCGATGCCGTCTGAACCTGATGTTGATACCGGATTCTGGATGCAAAGTGATCCAATGAGACCTAGTATTACGCTTTAATCCCTAACTTTTTCCTGGACTGCCCTTTCGGTTTTTCAGTCCACCGGGATACCCATTTTTGCCCAAGCCGCCTTTTCAGGTTTTCGACTTGTCGGGTGTACATATTTTTTCATTTCATCCCTCATTTTGCCCGAACCCTTTTGGTTCGCCGGGAAGCCCTAATTTTTTCCTAGGTATGTCAACCTAGCGGGTCTTTTATCATGCGTAGTATCTTTTTACTATGTCTGCATTGGCGGGGTGAGGAAGGTCGTCCCCATCCATGGTGGTTAGAATCATGGCTCCTCCTGAGAACACATGTTTAACCACAAATGGCCCTTCGTACGTAGGGGTCCATTTGCCCCTGGGATCACTTTGAGGAAGGATGATGCGCTTGATTACCAGGTCCCCAACTTGATACTCTTGTGGTCTGACTTTCTTGTTAAATGCCCTGATCATCCGTTTTTGATACGTTTGACCATGACAAATAGCAGTGAGCCTCTTTTCGTCGATTAGGTTTAACTGATCAAGTCGGGTCTGGATCCAGTCGTCTTCGCTCAAGTCTGCATCCTTCATTATCCGGAGAGAGGGTATCTAGACTTCAATTGGCAAGACTGCCTCCATGCCATAGACCAAGGAAAAGGGAGTTTCCCTGGTTGACGTCCTTGCTGAGGTACGGTAACCATGAAGAGCAAAAGGTAACATCTCGTGCCAATCTTTGTAGGTCACTGTCATCTTCTGCACAATCTTCTTGATATTCTTATTTGCTGCTTCTACAGCCCCATTCATCTTCGGCCGGTAAGGAGAAGAGTTGTGGTGCTGTATCTTGAATTGCTCGCAGAGCTCAGTGATCATCTTGTTGTTAAGGTTGGTACCATTATTCGTAATGATCCTTTCCGGGACGCCGTATCGACATATCAGGTTATGCCGAATGAACCATGCCACAACGTTCTTGGTTACAGTGAGCCTCTTTTCGTCGATTAGGTTTAACTGATCAAGTCGGGTCTGGATCCAGTCGTCTTCGCTCAAGTCTGCATCCTTCATTATCCGGAGAGAGGGTATCTGGACTTCAATTGGCAAGACTGCCTCCATGCCATAGACCAAGGAAAAGGGAGTTGCCCCGGTTGACGTCCTTGCTGAGGTACGGTAACCATGAAGAGCAAAAGGTAACATCTCGTGCCAATCTTTGTAGGTCACTGTCATCTTCTGCACAATCTTCTTGATATTCTTATTTGCTGCTTCTACAACCCCATTCATCTTCGGCCGGTAAGGAGAAGAGTTGTGGTGCTGTATCTTGAATTGCTCGCAGAGCTCAGTGATCATATTGTTGTTAAGGTTGGTACCATTATCCGTAATGATCCTTTCCGGGACGCCGCATCGACAGATCAGGTTATGCCGAATGAACCGTGCCACAACGTTCTTGGTTACAGTAGCATAAGAAGCTGCTTTAACCCACTTGGTAAAATAATCGATCGCTACCAGGATGAAGCGATGCCCGTTGGATGTCGTAGGTTTGATCTCGTCGATCATGTCAATGCCCCACATTGCAAAAGGCCAAGGTGCAGTCAAGACATTCAGAGGAACTGGAAGAACGTGCACCTTATCTGCATAAATCTGGCATTTATGACATGTCCGAGAATGTTGGTAACAGTCAGCTTCCATTGTGGACCAGAAGTATCCTGCCCGAAGGATTTTCTTTGCCATGGTGTGTCCACTAGAATGCATTCCGAAGGTACCTTCATGTAGCTCTGCCATGATTCTTTCTGCTTCAGTTTTATCCACACAACGCAGTAAGGTTGAATCATGGTTCCGCTTGTAGAGAATGCCGTTGTTGAGGAAGAACTTTGCTGCGAACCTTATCAGAAACTTCTTGTCATTGATGGATGCACCTTCAGGGTGTTCTTGAGCTTCCAGATACCTCTTCACCTCATGATACCAGGGTTTTTCAATTACTATCTCATCCTCAAGATCACAACAATATGCAGGTTTGTCCAGTTTCCAGATAATGATCCGGGGAGCCTCATTGTCCCATTTGACTTTGAACATGGAAGACATCGTAGCTAACGCGTCCGCCAACTGATTCTCCTCTCTTGGGAAATGTTCAAAAGTTATCTCTGTAAAATGGGGGATCAATGTCAACACACACTCTTTGGAAGGAATAAGGTTCGGATGTTTCGTATCCCACTCGCCTTTGATCTGATTGATCACGAGAGCGGAATCTCCGAAGACACTCAGAAACTTGATCCTTAAATCAATCGCAGCTTGAAGACCCATGATGCACGCCTCATACTCCGCCATGTTGTTGGTGCAGTTGAAATATAGCCGAGCAGTAAGTGGAGTATGAGTGCCTTTGGGAGATATGATCACGGCGCCGATACTGTTACCCAAAGCGTTGGAGGCTCCGTCAAAGTGCATAGACCATCGGGATCCTTCCTCAGGTCCTTCATCCGGTCCAAGTACTTCACAATCAGTCACTACCATGATGTTCTTGTCAGGAAATTCAAAGTTCATTGACTGGTAGTCGTCCACTGCCTGGTGTGCCAAGTGGTATGCCAATACACTTCCTTTGATAGCTTTCTGAGTCGTGTACTGGATGTCGTATTCTGTCAAGATCATCTGCCATCTTGCTATTCTTCCAGACAGAGCAGGCTTTTCGAATATGTAATTTATCGGATCCATTTTTGAAATCAACAGAGTAGTGTGAGTCAGCATATACTGTCTCAGCCGGCGAGCAGCCCATACCAAAGCGCAGCAAGTTTTCTCGAGAAGTGAGTATCGGGTCTCACAGTCGGTAAACTTTTTGCTAAGGTAATAAATGGCGTGCTCTTTTCGGCCAGACTCGTCATGCTGCCCCAGCACACACCCCATTGAGCTGTCAAGTACTGTCAGGTATAGTATTAGAGGTCTCCCTTCAACCGGTGGCATGAGGATGGGTGGTTCTTAGAGATACTCTTTGATTCTGTCGAAAGCGGCCTGACATTTATCATTCCAACGTACTACCTGATCTTTCTTCAACAGCTTGAAGATTGGCTCACAGGTAGCGGTTAGGTGCGAGATGAATCGAGCAATATAATTCAGACGTCCTAGAAAGCCTCTGACTTCTTTCTCTGTCTTGGGAACTGGCATCTCTTGTATGGCTTTAACCTTGGCAGGGTCCACTTGAATACCTTTGTCACTCACGACGAAGCCTAGCAACTTTCCAGATCTTACCCCGAAGGTACACTTGTTCGGGTTCAACCTCAGCTTGTACAATTTCAGACGGTCAAACAGCTTTTGCAGATGGTCAAGGTGTTCCTCCTCAGTTTGGGACCTTGCAATCATATCATCGACATACACTTCAATCTCATGGTGGATCATGTCATGAAATAAAGCAACCATGGCACGTTGGTAGGTTGCCCCAACATTTTTCAACCCAAAAGGCATGACCTTGTAGCAAAAGGTGCCCCATTGAGTAACAAAGGTAGTCTTTTCCATATCTTCAGGAGCCATCTTGATCTGATTATAACCTGAAAAGCCATCCATGAAGGAGAACACCTTGTGCTGAGCAGCATTGTCAACCAGAACGTCGATGTGAGGTAGAGGGAAGTCATCCTTGGGGCTGGCCCTGTTCAGATCCCTGTAATCAACACACATTCTGACCTTACCATCTTTCTTCGGCACCGGAACCACATTGGCAACCCACTGAGGGTAAGAAGTCACTGCAAGAAAACCGGCATCAAATTGTTTCATAACCTCAGCTTTAATCTTCTCAGACATCTCTGGACGCATACGGCGGACTTTCTGTTTTACTGGAGGGCAGTCTTCCTTGGTAGGAAAGTGATGGACCACAATGTCAGTATCCAACCCAGGCATGTCTTCGTAGGACCAGGAAAAGATTTCCACATAATCATGCAACATCTGAATCAACCGTTGCTTTACGCTGAGCTCCAGATTGGCACCAATCTTAACTTCCTTTCTGTCTGCCTCAGTACCCAGATTTACCGTTTCCACTGGCTCTTCATGTGGCTGAATGGCCCTCTCTTCCTGGAGTAACAGTCTTGCAAGCTCACCAGGCACTTCGCAATCATCTTCACCTTCGTCTTTGGCTAAGTTGATCGGATTTTCGAAGTCATAACTGGCAGTAGCAGAGTCGTTACCAGTGAGATCCAGAGCGGATTGAAACCTGTATAGGTGAGTGTGTGTAAATATAGTTGTTTTGCAATATATAAAGAAAGAAAGAAAAGGAGCACAAGATTTGAAATGCGAAAAACGTCCAATGTCTTTATTCATGATATATGGAAATGAAAAGTAATATGCCCTCACAAATGAAGCCAACGGTGCCGCGGGTAAGACACCGGGCCATAAAGTTTCAATTTATTGTTCATTACAAATTAAAAAACAAAGGAATTCATTACTGTGTAACAAAAGTAACAGGTATGTGGTCTTTTGCGGTCCAATTGTTCAGTCCGCCGTCAGTCGTTGGGTAGATCCAGCTATCAAACTCTGATTCCTCCACATCGCCTTCAATAGCATTCACCCCCGGATTGGTGATGATCACGGGAGGTCTTCCGATCCTTGCTTTGCGTATAGCCCTCTGAGCCTCTGCAGTGAAACCCAGCCCAAATTTGTCAGTCTTAGGAGTAAAGTCAGGGAGCCTGCCCCAGTTAGCACATTCACCTTTCTCAATTACAGCCCGGGCGTCCTTCAAGGAAGCCATCTTCAAAGGAAGGTCTTCTTCGATTACTGTCTCTGCTGACGCCAATGTTGGAGGTACCTCTTCAAAATGTTGAAAGGGGGTTTCAATAAACTCCTCGTCCATCTCTATATACCGGAACGAGTTCATATGACTAACCATGTATTCTTCTTCCCCCTGCACTGTAACAATCTTCCCTATGACAGGGTACTTGAGCTTCGTGTGTAGAGTGGAGGTCACAGCCCCATCTTTGTGAATCCAAGGTCGACCCAGCAAACAAGAATAAGATGGACGAATGTCCATCACATAGAACGTTGAATCGAAGACTTGGGAACCAACCCGGATCGGAATGTCCACTTCACCATGTACCATCCTCTTCGACCCGTCAAAGGCTCGGACAATGATGTTACTAGGCTTCAACTCCAAACCCTCACAATCCAGCCTGTCTAAGGCCTTCTTGGGCAATACATTCAGTGAAGAACCGGTGTCCACCAACACATGTGCGAGAGTAGTGCCCCTGCATTCTATGGAGACATGCAGGGCATCGTTGTGGTTCTTTCCCTTAGCGGTCAGATCAGCATCCGAGAAACCCAAACCATTTTCAGTGGTCAAATTGGCCACACAGTCAGTGAATTGATCAGCGGACGTCTCTTGTGGCACATGGGCCGTCTTCAGAAATGAAATCAGGGCCTTGGCATGGGCCTCTGAGCACAACAGCAATGATAGCATAGAGATCTTGGAGGGGGTATGCCCCAACTACTCAACGACATTGAAATCACTTTTCTTGATGATTTTAAGGATTTCCTCCATCTCTTGCTGGGAGGCTTCAACATTAACAGTCTTCGGTGCCTCCATCCGGGCAGGCACATCAGCAGTCCCTTTGCCCCGAGTGTCTGATGACTCGGCAGCAGGGGTAGAAACTTGATCAGAAGGGGAAACATGCGCACTTGTAGGTGTTATGATAAGAGGTCTTCGGATGACTGGTGGCGCAATGTCAGGCAAGAAGAGCCTGCCACTGCGAGTAACTTTAGCGGGACCGGTGATGTTACTGATACCGGTACTAGTGTTGAACTCCTGCTTTACTCCAAGTACATACACATCTGCCCCATAGTGGAGGGGCCCCGGAACAGTAATAATGATGGGTGCAACAGACATGATTTTGACTGGCTTCCTCGGGGGAGCCTTGGTAGGATTGTTAAAAATGGTGACAACGGATACTTCTTCAACAGGAACAATAGGAACAGCGGTCTTCTTGAACAGGATCTCTTTGCTATCCATCATGCTTTGGATGCCTGACTTCAGCAACGGACAACCAGTAGGGGAAACGGCACACAGAAGGCAACCCTTGCTACAACCCGGAAATAAACCGGCTAGCAATAGGTTCCTCTTAACGGTCAATAAAGGGGTAGCAACATCATCCACAGAAACTGCATACAAGTCTTCCTCAATAGCATTTACTCCATGCTGGGGCATAGGAGCAGTCACCACATTGGGCCTTTCTGGCGCCTCAAATTGTATCTCCTTCGCATCAATAAGGTCCTGAACCTTATTTCTCAGGGCCCAACAATCATCAGTAGAATGCCCTGGGCTATCAGAGTGATAAGCACAACGGGCATTTGGATTATACTTCGGAGAGGTCGTGTTCACCACCTTCGGAGCTTCTCTGACGGTTACCAGATTGGTCGATAGCAGTTGCAGCAAGATCTGTGACAAGGTCATACTAAGCCGAGTATATTCTCTTCTGGGTCTCTCACCCCTTGGTTGGTTAGGTTGCCGAGGAGCGGCAGCAGGCTTTGCAATTACCACCGCGTTGACAGCTTGGCGGCGTTCTGGTTTATTTTGCCTCCTAGGCCCATACACAGCATTGGCTTCCTTCTTAAAAGGCTTCTTCTCAGAACTTGAGGACACACCTTTCTGAATTTTCCCTGATTTCAAACCAGCCTCTATTCTTTCCCCAGTCAGAATGAGATCTGTGAACCTTGCAGATGAATTGCCAATGAGATGATTGAAGAACGGCCCGGATAGGGTCCCCAAGAACATGTCCACTAGCTCACGGTCGGTTAATTGTGGCTGCACCCTGCCAGCCAGCTCCCTCCACTTCTGCGCATACTCTTTAAAACCTTCTCCCGATCCTAGCGACATACCCTGGAGTTGGGTACGTGTAGGAGCGAGGTCGGCATTATACTGATACTGCTTGTAAAAAGCAGTAGCCAATTCCTCCCAGTTACGAACCTTGGTTCCATCCAGCTGATAGAACCATTCGAGATGAGTCCCTGAAAGACTCTCCTGGAAGAAATGGATCCACAAGTTCTTGTCCACAGTGTATGGTTGGATCTTCCACACATAAGATCTGAGATGTAGCATAGGGCAGGACGCCCCGTCATACTTTGCGAAAGATGGTGCTTTGAACTTATGTGGGATTACCACACCAGAAGATAGACCCAAGTCTCCGAAATCCAACCCAGGCACTTGTTGAATTTCCATGGCATTCAGGCGATCCTCTAACTGCTTGTACTTGTCTTCAGCTGGAGGATATTGCTCCTCATTGAAATCAGTCTCGTTGTCAGAGACCAATGGACTAGGAACCCTTCCCCCTTGGGGACTTCCTTTCCCTACAAAAGAACCAGCTTGATCAACCTCATTCTGTAGTGTGTTACCAAACCTCCGGCCAGTGTTGAATAGCATAGTTCTCTTCTTCTTCTTCTTGACCAGCAAAGCCTTCAGTTCCTCTTGACCTTGGGCCAAACTCATGATCAGCTCTTGGAACTGGGCGTTCTGAGCCTGAAGGGCCTTGATGGACTGCTCAGTAGATGATTCAGGGTTCATGATGCTGAAATAAACAACGAAGAACATTAAGCAACCTGAAAAAAAGAGTACCTGCTATGCACATGATGCATGATATGTGTTTATGCAATGCATTTAAGGGTTCGAAAGTTCAAATTTGTTGTAAACAAAAGGAACACACGTTATCATTAAGAAATAATTGTTCAATACATCAAGGCCTCATGGGAAAACATTACAAAGTAAATCAATCCCAAAAGACACTGCGCATCCTCTTCGGAGCTATGTAAGTGTTGAGAGTCTTTTCCTCGTGCAGTAGGCGGGTGAGCTCCAAGACCTTCTTCTCACTAGCATGTAGACTGGACTCAAGAGAATTCCGTTCTTCCTTGAGCTGGATCTAGCTCTTCTGCATTTCTTCCCAGGATGTAGGCATGTCAGGATGTTGAATGGTGTAGGACACCTCTCCTTCCAGAACTGGCTCTTTGATCACAGGGAGAACATGAGGATATGGCATCACTAACTTCTGGGAGCGGGCTCGTACCCACTTGAGATAAGGCTCCAACGGGATGGAGTTCCTATGCCCCAGTGTCTTGTTGTCTATCTTGTTGGGCATCCTCCAAGCTCTGATAAATCTCTGGCAAAGTCCTTGCGCATCGTTGTCGAAGTCAAAAACTATGTCAGGAATTAACATGTCATGAGGGCCGTCCCTCTGAGCATAACCAAACTGTCTCCAAGCCAGACATGGGTTGTAAGTAATACCTCCTCTGATTCCAAGTAAAGGAACATTAGGAAACTCCCCGCAACGATCAATGATAGTGACGTCTTCTCTGGACCGAGAACACCAATGTATATCTGCATGTGTAAGGGTCATTAATCGTTGTGACCATCTCAAACCCTGCTCATTCTTCAAAATTGATTATGGAAGGTGCGAAATAAACCACCTTCCCATGAGAGGAGTGCAGCACATAAGAACACCTCTTTTTCTCATGGTTCGAGTGTAACATGAGTGAAGGATGTCTCCAAGCAACATAGGTATAGGATTCCTGGACATGAAGATCTTGACAGCACTGATATCTATAAGCTGATCGGGATTCGGGAACAACACCAGTCCATAGACAAGGAGGGCCACAACTTCTTCAAAAGCTTGTAAGTCAAGGGAATTCCAACATTCTTGGGCCTTCTCAAACAGAAACATGGCCAAGAACCCTTTGATACCACTTCTAACTTCCCAATGTCCCTTGATGTCAGATGGTTGTAAGCATAAGGCTTTAGCAATCTCTTCAAGTTTGGGTTCCTTTTCTGTACCGTTGTAGGGTAGTTGACCAAGGATAGGGATCTTCAGAAGCCAAGAGAACTCTTCCAATGTAGGCACCAGTTGATAATCCAGGAAAGTAAAACAGTGATGCAGAGGGTCAAAGAACTGGAAGAGAACCTTTATCATATCTTCCTCAATGTTGGTGTTGACCAAGCTGATGAGTCTTCCATGCCTCTCACTGAAAGAAGAGCTCTCGGGAATCCTGGATATAAGTTCCTTAAGCTGAGGAGGGATTCTTACAAGGCTGATCTGAATTGTCTTTCTGCGGATAGTTTCCATGTCCTACAAAACAAGAACAAAGATGAAGATTCGAACCCCTGAAATGGTTAGTGGATGCATATGATGTTGTATGATGTTATGATGTTATGGTAAAAACACACCACAAGTATCCACAAAAAGAAAACATGGTAAGGCACACAAGTCACACCACAGCCCTTAGAGTTTAGGCCAGCATGGGGTCTGGGTATTACCCTCTTGAAGTTGGTGGGCTCAACCTGTCCTATCAGAAGTAACCGGGTTCTAAGGGTCTCAATATCATTGGATTGCTTTCATTGTTCATCGTTTCGATTTAGCCACTGAACTGGCGACTGAAATATTCCAAGAAAACAACCCTCAATTGAGTGTAGTATCGAGTATCAACCAACCTCGGACTGCACCAAAGTCAGTTATCTCACTACCCTAAATAGGCCAAGATGGTTCAATTAAGGTTCCTAAGGTCAGTTGATGCTTCACGACACCACGCGGCGGCCCCGTACTCTCCTTGATTGGACTCAAGGGTTACCGGTACTCACCAAAGTGCCACATCAACGTAGCAGACTGCTTCAACCTTGTCGGTATACCCCGCACAGTTCCCTCACAGCCTTGTTGCTACTTTCTAAGAAGGTATCCCTCAGATCCGGGTTAGGATCTATAGAACTCCCAAGACAGTACCCACAATAATAAAGCAAACAATTCAGACAATTGAAAACACAAGTGATCTTAGTCCTAAGGTACACGTCACTTTATAAAGTTCCCCAGCAGAGTCGCCAGTTCTGTGATCGGTGGATTTAGAACTGACTGTTTAACACTGGTTCGCGAAATGTCGCGGAAGCAAGAGTCGCCACCGTCTTTTATTTTCTCCAACATGGACAGGACAAAAGCACAGCAAAATTCCTTATGAGATTATCTCTCGGTTCGGGAGGTAGATTTATAGAA
The DNA here is from genome assembly GCA_948472305.1 of Vicia faba. Lineage (NCBI taxonomy): Eukaryota > Viridiplantae > Streptophyta > Magnoliopsida > Fabales > Fabaceae > Vicia > Vicia faba. The sequence continues at coordinate 37,508,725 of OX451741.1, forward strand.
AGGGAAGGTGTTAGCACCCTTTCTATCCATGGTTATCCATGGGCTCTTAGATACTTGCTCATTGTGTTTTCAAAATGTTTGCTTTTCAAGTGTGAGTGGGTTTGAAAAAGTTTCTTTGAAAGTTTTCTGAATAACTCTTGTATCGGTCCTCAAGAGTGTTTGAAAAAATTGTTTTGAAAGCTTTTTGAAAGTGTCGGTGTGAAAAGGTTTTTTGATTTGTTTTTGAAAAAGCAAGTATCCATGAGTCATCTACCTACCTTAAGGAATTAGGCTGTGTATAAGTCCTTAAGGTAGTGCCATCCCACCATTGAGAGGTAGGTAGCACCACCGTTGGAGGTGTTCGGGTCAATTCGAGTTTAGGGGCAGTGTGGTCACCGAAGCAATAGTTAGGAAACCTTAGAAGCTACCCTTATGCCCTTGATCCTTTTTTAATCTGAGGCAACCGTTTCGAGGCTACTATTCCGAGGCAACCGTTTCGAGGCAACTTGTTTTGAGGCAACTGGATCATGGACATAAGGACTTACTAAAACGTCATATACTTGACGACCACGTTTCGAAGGCAACAGGTGAGGCGTACCCTAGAAGTGGTGTGTGAATTTCTGTGTTGTTTTCAGTTTAATAGTTATCTTTGATCATGGTATTGTGAGCTACGCTTGTTTTTAATTAGCCATACATTCTTTCATGCAATTTAGAATTTAAAAGTGCGGAAATTTAAAAGCGGAAAGATAAAACTACGCTATTACAAGGGGCGGGTCTATACATCGCCAAAGTACACAGACCCGTTTGGTAAAAATGCGGAAAGTAAAATAAATACCTAATTACTATTACAATCCTTGAGCAGTTACATAATATTCAAAAAGAAAATAAGAATAACGTGCGAAAGAATAAAAGTTAGGACGTTCGAGGGTTTTGACCCTTTTAAAATTAAATTGAATTAAAAGCTAATTAATTATTTAGTTAAAGAAAAGAAGAAAAAGAAAAATGTTTTTAGGTTTTTGGTATTTAATGAAATAAAGAATATTAAAATCAAGAGAAACCCTAATTCTAAGTTATTTTTAATTGTTAAAGAAAAAGTATTAAGGTTAATCTAACTTAAGCTAATTAATTAAATTACATGTTTATTTACAAAAATAAATAGTAATTAACAATAATAATAAAAAAATGAGAAAAATGATTTAATTAAGAAAAAGATGAAAATATCAAAAAAAACTTAATTCTATGCATTTTTATTTATTAAAAAAAGGATTAAAATTTAAAACCTAAATTAACTACATTAATTATTAACATTTGTTTACAAAAATAAATTAATGAGTAAATTAATAAATAAATATTTTTTGCAATTTTGGTTTCTGATTTTTATATTATGAAAATTAATTTTATGGTGAATTAATGAAAACAATTAAAACATTAAAAGAATTAGAAAAGAAAATCAAATTAAATTAAAAAAAAGTGCAAACCAAAGGGGGTGTCAGGCCCCAAAGGGAGGTATTTTGAAGCATTCTGGCCCATGAAACAAAGGCCTTGTTTGACTTTCTACGCCTGCGTGTACATTGGTTGACTAGGGTGCACTCTGGAATTCATTCAGTGGCCCTTGGATGGAAGCTCATGGCCATGTGGCAAGCTTGGACGTGAGGCTCATGGTGGAGTTCTGGATGAAGCACTGCATGGAATTGAGTTAGAAAAAATAACAGCAATTGTATGGGGGACCTGGGAATCGAACCCAGGTCCCAGCGTTTACCAAGTCACGTTCCCACCATCTGAGCTATTGCGCACGTTTGTCAAACATATACACAACAAATATTATATAAAACAAAACAAGCGTAATGGTGCAAACAAAAAATAGGCGCGCTGGATTTGAATGTCCCAACCATGTATTGCCACGCATGCTTCTTCTCCATTTGTTTCCTACAACATGAACAAGATAGCGGGGGTTTTAAACCCCCACTAAGTGGCACAGTAAATAATAGCGAATACGCCTACAGTTTGAATAAATTGAGCGCGAGTAGTTGGTTTGTTTCGTCTTGATTCCACGAATTCATCCATACAAGTTTGAAGGTCCAATTTTACAGTAGATGGAAACCCCTAATTTTGAAGTTTTGAAACCCTAGGTTTCATCAATGGCAGATTTTGATACAAGCAGTGTTAGTCCAATTAAACGGTACCAATCGCTTCAGAAGATCATTATTAGTGTAAATCAATGAATAAAACATATGAATAATGCATGAAAATCATGTTTCGATTATCAACATATTCGTTCAAACCATAACCATATTTTACCGTTTCTTTGAGTATGGGGGCTGGAAAATGGTTGCAACACGTTCAAAGAAGTCTAAGCAAGGGTTTGGAATCAACAATCTTCCCTGAATTGGACTGTAAATCAGAAAACAGTTTTTGAGTTTTTATGAAAAATTTGCAAAGTGAATATGTGCTTTCAGCAGCTTTTTCGTGTCCTTGTGAATTAGGTTTCACTCAGCCTTTGTATGTGAACAAATTTAGGTCAAGAGAGAGCCCATGAATCCATGAATTGATGATTTCAATATTTGATTTTTTCCATATCTTTTTCAATCTTTTTTTCATGCAAATCTTGCCAAATATGGATGATCTTGTCTTGTTGATTGGTGCACGAAATCTTTAGCCTATAATGAGAATATTTGCTACACAAAAAGATTTGAAAACCATTATTTGATATTTTTCTCATAATTAAATCTAATTAAATGAATTAATAATAAAAAAAATTCAATTAATTAATTAAAAATAAGAAAATAAATCATTTTTAGCTCAATGGGTCGTGCATATGCTTTGGGTAATGATTCAAGGAAGAATTTGAGGCCCATTAGCATTTTTGAAGCTTTTGAAGCAAAGTTGACTTTTCAAAGTTCCCAAAAATTTCCCAACTTCTCCAATGCATATCTTGCTCAATTTTGAAGCTATGATCATGTTCTTTGACATTTTGGAAAGGTATTGAAGTCCTCTAACCAATGTCTTTGGTCCCATGTCATTTTGATTTACCAATCTCAAGTTATGGTCTTTGACTTAAAGTGCCTTTTTGTTGACTTTTGAAAATGACCTATAATGTTGAAATTGATAACTTTTTGTGAGAGTATTTCTTGGACTTGAGGTGTGAAGATGAGTTGTAGGAAATGTCATCCTCTTCAAAATGAGCTTTGGATGGGATTTTTCTGATAAGCCATGAGGAAGTTATGCCCTGGTCAATTTGCAGTTGACTTTTCAACTGTCCCAAAATAGAAACTTTTGCATCTTGAGACTTTTTGAGCCATGCTTTGAGAATCATGATCAAGAATTGATCCAATGATGATTGTGGCTTCAAAATAATATGTTGACCAAAAATTTTGACTTTTGACTGTCAAATGACCATTTTGCCCCTACAGTTGACTGTGAAGCATTTAGGGTTTTTGACTGTGCAATTTGATGTTGTGAGTCTTGAAACTTGACATATGGATGCTTGAAAATGTATATAGGCATGTGGGACTTGTTTGGACCCTTGAAAACCTCAATTTCTTTGCAAGAACCAAAACCCTAATTTTGACTGTGTTAGGAGGCCATTGGACTGTGCAACCCTTGAGAGATTTTGAACCATCTGGAGATTGACCTTGGCAAATCTTGAAGAATATGGGAGGGAAAATTTTGGGGTACAACAAACTGCTTCATAACAGTTTTAAGCTTTTCGAACATCTCGGGACGCATACGACAAACCTTCTACTTAATAGGAGGACAACCTTCTTTCATTGGTAGACAGTGAACCATAATGTCAGTATCAATCCCTTGCATGTCTTCGTATGTCCAAGCAAAGATCTCCACATAGTCACATAACATCTGGATTAATCTGTTTTTGACAATGCCTTCTTGGTTGGCACCTATCTTAACTTCTTTCTTGTCCTCCTGAGTACCAAAGTTCACAACCACGATTGGCTCTTCATATGGTTGTAGGGCTCTTTCTTCCTACATTAACAGCCTAGCAAGCTTTCCAGGTACTTCATAATCTTCCTTACCTTCATCCTCGGCTTGGTAGATCTTATTTTCGAAATCATGATTGGCAATAACAGAACTGTTATTAATGGCATCTAGGGTGGATATGGATCTGTAATTTGTTGTGTGGGTGTGTGTAAGAACACATAGCGATTTTGAAAGCAATAAAGTAAAAGAAAGACAAAGAGTGCAAAATTTGAATGCAAACATCCAATGATTTATTAAATGAAAATATGCAGATGAAAAATTACAACCCTAACAAATGGACCGATGTGCCCCGGGTAAGGCACAAGGCTTAAAGTTATTGTTTAAAATTACATAACCAAATCTTGAAAGAAAGAAAACAGAAAATCACATTTACCCCTTACTAAAGGAGATTTTTATAACGTCTTTAGTATTCCAATTGCCGAGCCCGTTGCCGGTGGTAGGAAAAATACAACTGTCTAGGTCATAGTCTCTATTAGCATCTTCTACCGTGTTAACTCTATTGTTGTTGATGTGGAATGGTGGTCTTCCAAAACGACCACGAAAAAAAGCCCTCTGAGCCTCTACAGTGAAACCCAAACCAAATTTATCAGACTTGTAACGAATGTCGGGAAGCTGACCCTAAGTAGTGCAACCACATTAGGAATAGCATAAACATCTTGAGTAACGTTAGTTGTCCGAGGAATAACCTCAAAGGTCTTGCAGGGAGTTTTGATGAATTCTACGTCCATATCAACATACTTAAAGGAGTTCAAGTGACTCACCATGTATTCTTCTTCACCACAAACTGTAACAATCTTTCCTTTCACGGGATATTTCAGCTTTTGGTGCAACATAGAAGTAGCAGCGCCTGCCACATGAATCCAAGGGCGTCCAAGTAAACAGGAATAGGTCGGGCGAATGTCCATAACATAGAAGGTAGAGTCGAAGACCTGCAAACCTACTTTGATCGAAAGATCCACCTCTCTATGCACCATCCTCTTTGAACCATCAAAGGCTCTGACCATAATGTCACCGGGTTTCAGCATAACCCCTTCATAGTCAAGTTTTTCTAGAGCACCCTTCAGCGAAACATTTAATGAAGAACCCGTGTCAACCAACACATGAGCTAAGGTAGTGCCCTCGCATTGAATAGAGACATACATGGCCTTGTTATGGTTCCTTCCTTCAGGAGTCAAGTCGGTGTCAGAAAAGCCTAACCCATTATCAATCGTCAGACTAGCAACATAATTCTCGATTGATCAACAGTGATTTCCTGTGGCACATGAGAAGATTTCAAAAACTTCACCAAAGCCTGAGCATGGGCTTCAGAGCACAACAACAGCGATAACATGGATATCTTGGAAGGAGTCGTCCCCAACTGATCAACGATCTTATAATCGCTTTTCTGGATAATTTTTAGTACTTCCTCCATCTCTTCCCAGGAGGTATCTTCAGTGGTACCCTCTTTAGGTGCCCCAGTCTGGGAAGACTCAGTCATTTGTTCTTTCCCTCAAGTCTCATTAGTTGATTCAGTATCAGTAACAAGAACTGGTGTAACAACAGTCTTCAGAGAGATTTCGGGATCGAAAACCCTTCCACTTTTGGTAACTTTACTAGTCTCGGCAATATTGCAAACATTGGGATCGGTAACTTTAGTATTTCCACTTTTGACAACCAATGGTTCTTGCTTGACACCATGGTGGTAAACATCAGCTCTATAGTTCCAGGGGATAGCCTTTCCAGAAGAATATGGGATTGGTTCGGGTGCGGTGATGATCATAGGAGCAACCCTAGGTTCAACAATAATTTTCACAGGCCGCTTAGAAGTGATCCTTACAGGAGTTCCAGAAATTACAGACACATCTTCAAGCTCCAAGTAGTGAAACAAATTATCCATAGAGGGAACCTTATCAACTAGAATTATATGGTTATCCATTAGACGTTGAATACCTTCTCTCAGTAGTTTGTAGCTATTAGATTGGGCTGCACAGCGGTAGCACCTTTCAATGAAACCCAGAAATAAACTGGCTTGCAATAGATTCTTCTTAATAATTATCAGGGGAGTAATCAAGTCACTTACAGTGGAAACATAAGAAATGTCTTTAATAGAATTAATGCCCTTATCGTGCTTAGGCATAGATGCAGTGATCACATTGGGAGTCTCGGGAGGATCAAACTCAATCTCCTTAGCGTCGATCATGTCTTGAACCTTGTTTTTCAGAGCCAGGCAGCCATTTGTGTTATGCCTGGGACTATTGGAGTGATAAGCGCACCTTACATTAGGATTGTACCAAGGAGAGGAAGTGTTCAGATTCTGAGGAGGATCTCTTAATGAAATCAGCTCCACCTTCAATAGATGTTGCAATGCTTGAGAAAATGGCATGTTGATCTTGGTAAATTGTCTCCTAGGTGCATTTGACCTACGTTGATTGCTTTGTTTATATTTCATTGGTGCAGGATTATAGATTAGTACCACCCCCGCAAATTAGTTGTGATCACCTCTACCACGACCCTTATGGCCATACACAACATTAGCTTTTTTATTTCCCATTGAACGTCTTCTTCACAGTACTCAAAGATGTCGTTGAACGTCTTCTTCTGATTCCACCTTTAACATGTTCCCCTGTTAATATCAGCTCGGTGAATCCGACTGAAGAGCTTCTGATAAGATGATTGAAGAAAGGACCTATCAAAGTTCCCATAAACATGTCAACCAACTCCCTATCAGACAAAGTAGGTTGAACTCTTCCTGCTAGATCTCTCCATTTGTAGGCATACTCTTTGAAGCCTTTGTCAGAGCCCATGGTCATACTCTGTAATTGCACACGGGTTGGTGCAAGATTAGCATTGAAATGGTATTGTTTGTAGAAAGTAGCAGCCAAGTCTTCCCAAGTATGTATATTGGTTCCTTCTAGTTGATAGAACCATTCCAACTTTGTTCCAGATAGGCTCTCTTAAAAGAAATGCACCCATAACTTTTGGTCGAAAGTGTGTGGTTGGATGTTCCGGACATATGACCTCAAATGAAGCTTTGGTAAGGAAACCCCATCATACTTGCAAAAGTAGGGACCTTAAATTTGTGAGGAATGACAACTCCTGAGACTAAACCCAGCTCTTCAAAATCCAACCCAAGCACTTTCTAGATCTCTATAGCATTTAGACGCTCTTCCAGTTGTTTATACTTTTCATCAGCAGGAGGATATTTGTCACCCAAATAGTATTCTTCTTCATCATCAGAATATTAGTCAGAACCAAGGTTGCTTCCTTTCTCAGCCTTCACACTCTTACCATCTTCACCCTGGTTGTCATCTTTGTTTGATGGGATATCACATTCTTGAGCTCGCTTAGGAGAACCTCTGAACTTTCTTCCCATGTTGAGGATGCCGATTGGTTTCCTTGTCTTTTTCTTCCTCTCTTTGGTGATGAGTGTCTTCAATTCCTCCTCCCCCTTGGCTAAATTCAGGAACATTTGTTGGAACTGGGCATTCTGAGTTGAAGATCTTTGACTGTTTGTTCGAGAGCCATCTTTTACTGAAATAAACAACAAGAAGATGAGAAAACATGTGTTGGAAACCTGTTATGTAATGATATGTATGGTATGTAGATGTATATGCAATTTTTTCAAGGATCTCGTAGGATAAATAAGAATGAAATGTCAGAAATTGAGTCTGGTTGCAGCTTTGTCTGAAGAACTTTGTATCTCCATGTTTGAATGTCCTTCTATAAAAATCAATCTCACCATGTCAAGTGGGTCCTAGCCTCTGACTCAAGGGAAATTACTTCGATTTTTGACGACATCTGGTAAGAGGAAAATAAATTCTCTCTCCCCTTGCTAGAAGTTCGGTTCATGATAAACCTGCACCAAAGGTCCCTAAGATCCTTGACATAGTTAGTGAAAATGCCATGTCATTATGATATGATACCGTGATGTCATGCTTAAACAAGTAGGAAAAAACAAACAAATCACACAAGAGCCTTAAGTTTAAAGGCTTGCATGAGGTCCAAAGGTAAGTACCCTTTTCTATTGAAGTTAAGTTGGCTCAACCTATCCTAAGATAGTAACTGGGTTCTAGGAATCTTAAATCACCGATCTTTCTCGTAGGTTTTATTTTAGCATGGCAACTGACTTGCCACCAAAATATCCCGAAAGTAAAATATCAATGAGCGTAGCTTTGAGTATGAACCAACCTTGGACTGAACCAAATCTGGCTATCCTACTACCTTCTAATGGCCAAGATGGGTCAATTAAGGTTCTAAAAGTTAATTAGTGCTTATGACACCACGCGGAAGCCCAATGTTATCCTCGGCTGAATCAAGGAACATCAGTACAAACCAAAGTGTCACACTAACATAGCCATCACTTCAACCATATCAGTCTATGCCATACAATTTCCATGATCTATTGCTACTTACCTAAGGCATCACTAGATCCGGGTGTAGGATATTTGCAAGAAATTAAACATAAACAACCATTAAAATAAAGAAAATAATGCAAACAATTTAAATCAAGTAAAATTGATCTAAGACTCTAAGGTGACCCCTCTTTTGAGTAAACTCCCCAGCAAAGTCGCCAGTTCTATGCTACGGTGGGTGAACCGACTCTTTAGATTTTATCCAAATGTGCGGATAGCTAGAGTCGCCACCGGCTTTTCTTTTGTCCAATATTTAGGAAAGGTGAAAAGAATAGGAAAGACCTTTGATAGATTTTGAGTTCGGGGGTAAATTATGAAAAGGGAAGGTGTTAGCACCCTTTTCCTCCGTAGTTATCTACGGGCTCTTAATTGCTTAGTTCACTTTGAAAATTTTCTTTTTTATGTGTGTGTTTTGAAAATATTTTGAAAATTCCAATGTAAGGCTGACTTTGTAATGATTCTTGTATCAGTCCTCAAGAACGCGTACAAAGTGTTTTGAAAATATTTGTTTGAAAGTGATGTGTGAAAAATGTTTTGTTTAGAAAAGTTTGTGAGAAAGCGATTAAAAGTATCCTACCCACTAAAGGTCATTCTTATTATTTTCCTCTTCCTTTAGAGATAGTGCTATCCTTACCATTAGTTAGTAGGTAGTTCTATCTATTGGATGTGAAGGGACAAGCGAAGGATCATCGTACGGTCATCGAAGGCAACTTGTAAGAATGATTTATCAGTTTCGTAAGGGACTAGATCATGTTATTCGTAGGAAACATTGAAGGGTCATCGAGGGACTATGATCTCTTGTGTCGAGGGTCTCTTGCTAAAGCATCCCTACGTTCGAGGGACATGACTGTTATTCCAAAAGGCAATGAAGAGAGGTTACCCTAACAGTGCAGGTGTGCAAAATGTGTTTGTTTCAGTTATTTATCTTGAAATTAGGGTTTTGCTATCAGTTTATTTTATCTTTCCATTTAAACCCTAATTACTAGCATTTGCATAGAAAATATAGTAGTAGAAGATAAAGGCGGAAAAGTAAACCTAAAACTATTACAAAGCTTTGGGGCAGTTAAATAAGTATAGAGAGTGTGGGAAATGAAACCTATAACTATTACATACTAGGAACAAGTATATAATAAAAAAAGTGTGAAAAATATAAAGCTACATTATTACAGTTGAACACGCCCTATAAACTTGATCTAAGAAATGTAAATAAATGAAGGAAAAGAAATAAGAAAGATAGAAGAAAAAAAGTTTTGATGTTTTTTTGTGGTTTTGTATGAAAGATAATTTAAAATGATAATAGTTAAATAAAACCTAAAATTCTTATTAATTTTGAAATTAAAAAAAAAGTTAATTAATTAATTAAAAAATTAATTAAATGTTAATTAAAAATAAAACCTAAACCTAATTAATTTTATGGTTAAAGAAAAAGAGGATTAGTTTTTTATTAATTAAAAAATAGGGTTTGGGGAAGGAAAATCAATGAAAACAAAAAATAAAGAAAGAAAGTGCATGGGGTAGGTGATAAACCCACACCCTCAAGCCTCACAACTGCACAGCTTGCCACCAGGCCAAGCGCTGGCTGGTGATAGGAAACAGACGCTGCACATAATATTATAAACCTGCGTAAATTGGAAAAATGGAAAACAAAGTTGCAAAAGACAGGGATCGAACCCACGCCCTTATAGTTCAATGCCTTAACATGCACGCTCTTGCCACTAGGGTGGGCTGTTACATCAGGTATTATGACATAAATAAACAAAAATAAACAAATTGGTTGGACCAGGGAGGTGCTGGAGCCCTAGCTTTGGTCGTCTTCTCCGGTGACTTATTTCTTCAACCTGCAAAATAAAGAGCGTTAGTGATCCAAGAAGATCCTACCCCCCTAATTTGGCCCTTGCGAGTTCAATGGTGGCCATGGTTTTTGCTGAATTATCCTGTACAAAGAGATACAAACAAGATAATGCAAATTGGCGTAAACATTGCAACCCATTATTTGATCGTTATGGGGTTCATGTGATGGGTTAAACATGCATAGTTACATTTCAGGAGCATATTAGTAATGTTAGTATGAAGCAAAGCACAATGAAAACGAAAATATGAATTTCATGCAAGAATAAAATTGTTAATGCATGGTTATGAGTTTAAGGCCTCTTAGATAATCATGGATGATCAAGTCTTACCCTACAATGCCTCAGGGATCGATTGGAATAGTTGGCTTGCTTGGAGAGAGACTGCAAATAGGGTTTGAAGTTTGCCCTAATTTTGAAAGGTGGTTTCTTGCAAGGTTTCATGTCTGTGATCGGTGGATCTGGAACTGACTGTTTTAAAGCTGGTTCGCGAAATGTCGCGGAAGCAAGAGTCGCCACCGTCTTTTATTTTCTCCAAATGGAAAGGACAAAAGCACAGAAAAATTCCTTTTAAGAGATTGCTCTCGGTTCGGGAGGTAGGTTATAGAAAGGGAAGGTGTTAGCACCCTTTCTATCCATGGTTATCCATGGGCTCTTAGATACTTGCTCAATGTGTTTTCAAAAATGTCTTGTTTGCTTTTCAATGTGGGTTTAAAAAAAAGTTTCTTTGAAAAATTTCAGATCGACTCGTGCGTCAGAGTGTTTGAAAAATTTGCTTTGAATGCTTTTGAAAATGTGTCAGTGTGAAAAGGTTTTTTTGTTTGTTTTTGAAGAGAGCAAGTATCCTTGAGAACCTACCTACCCTAAGGAATTCGTCTGTGTAGATGTCCTTTAAAGTAGTGCCATCCCACCATTGAGAGGTAGGTAGCACCACCGTTGGAGGTGTTCGGGTCAATTCGATTTTTAGGGACGTGGTGATCACCGGAGCAATGGGAAGACACCTTAGAAGCTACCCTCATGCCAGGTTCCCGGATCATGAGGACTTACTAAGACATCCTCTACTCGACGATCACCTTTCGAGGCAAGGCAACAGTGAGGCGTACCCTAGGGGTGGTGTGTGATTTGTGTGTCGTTTTCAGATATTTTGTCTTGTCAGGTTATTGGTGATCTACGCTTGATTTTAATTAGGACATTCATTCTTGCATGCATATTTACAGTTATAAAGTGCGGAAAATAAATCTAAGGCTATTACAAAGGCGCGGGTCCACATCGCCAAAATTAAACCGGACCCGATTTAGCGGAAAAATAAATAAAGCAAGTAAATAAAAGTGTGAAAAGTAAAGTTACATGGCTTAGGGACAATTACATAATTATATAAACGATAAAAAGTAAATGCGCGAAATAAAGGAATTAAACAAAACTAGGGCGTTGGACCCTTTTGCAAACAATTAAAATTAATGAGAATTAAAGATTAAATGATTAAATGTTTTTTGGTATTTTTTATATTTTTTAGATTTAATAAGGAAAAGAAGTTAATTGAAATTAAATTAAAAGGCAAATCCTAATTCTATTATTTTTTAAGTTTATTATGAAAGATTTAAATTAAAACCTAAATTAAACTCTAAATTAACTTATGTACAATTTTTAATTTATGAAAATAAAATGATAAATAAATAATATTGTTATTCTGAAAAAAAGGAAAATTTAAAAAAGAAAATCAAAAGTTATTTAAACCTAAATTCTATTTTTTGGATTTTTTGTTAAAAAAGATTAAAACTATAACCTAATTAAACTAAATATTTACATATATTAATTTATTGATGAAAATAATTACAATAAAATAAATATCATATTTTTTTGTATTTTTTCTGGATTTTTATGATGTTTTTAATATTTTGTAAAAAAAAAGAGAAAATTAATTAATTAAAGCAATAAAAATAAATCACACAATAATTAAAATAATAAAAAAGATAAGGAAAGCAAACCAGAGTGGGGTGTTGCCCCAAATAAGGAGGTTCAGGCCTGGAAGTTCTGGCCCAACAAGAGTTGATTCATTGACTTCTCCAATTTGGTGTACCAACGCGTTGACCTAGGCTCAGTGGACCTTCAATCTCAACCCTTGATCTATATCCATTGGGCATGTGTACGCTTGGAGGAGGGTAGAATATGGTGTACACCAATATGAGCGCTGCATGGAATAACGTATTGAAAAATAACATTGAGATTTTGCCAGACCTGGGACTTGAACCCAGGTCTTTGAAGTTACCAGCACAACACATGACCACTGAACCAAGCGCGTTTCAATTAACATATAATAAACAATAAACAATATAATAAGAACGCGTTAGTGCTTTGGAATTTCGCGCGAAATTCAAATGGATCAATCGTTGCTTGACACGCCATCTTCTTCCTCACCACCCCTGTAACATAGAACGCTATGGGAACGGTTTTTGAAACGTTGTTTTAGAGGGTTTATGAGAAAATAGCGAATAGCTCCATGAGCTTCATAAATTGTTCGCGAGGTATGTGTTTTGTTCGTTGGAGCACGCTGAGTTCAACCATGGTGGTCTTAAGGGCCAATTTCACTGTATTGCAAAAGCCCTAAATCTAAGAACCTGCAAACCTAAAAAAACGCACATGGTGGATTCGCATATGGTTAATGAAAATACAATCAAATACCATGGTTAGCTCAGGAATATCATTGTGATCATGAATATATAAATAAAAATGCACAAATATGCTTAAATCATGCTATGCGATTTCAAAATTTTTGAGGTTCAGCCCGGGTTCTTGATACCAATTCAAGGCTTTTTAGTGGATGTTCTTGGTTGGAATTTGATCAGGAGTGCCTGAGGATGCTAATGGAACAAAGATTGAAGCTTGAATCCAACTCTAAGGCACTTTTCAGATTTGAGTTTTTTATGAAAAATTTCAATATGCAAATGCTAGTTTGGGCGCAGCTTGCAGTCTAAAAACATTAGGGTTCTGATCTTGGATATGTATAGAGGCTATTAGGTTAAAAACATTGCACAAAATCCTTTGCCATGATGATTTCAATCTTTGATTTGTTAAGAATCTTTTCCAATCTTTTTCTCATGTATCTTGTACCAAATCTGATCAATTAGCACCAAAGCTTGCCTATTTGAGATGTGCACGAATTATAGAGGCCAAATCATGCATAAAAAGATTTTTTTAGGTTAGGCTTATATTTTTCATGAATTAAAATGATTTAAATGAATATAAATTAATATAAATTCAAATAAATAATTAAAAAATATGGAAATACTTCCCTTTGGGCCTAATGGTCGTGCATAGGCTTGGCATGAAGAAACTTGGAAGAAAAATGGGCCCAATAGCAAATTTAGGCCTTTTGCATCAATGTTGACTTTCAAAAATTTCCAAAAATTTCCCAACTTCCACAAGGCATAACTTGGTCAATTTTTAAGCTTTTCACATGTTCTTGGACATTTTGGAAAGTTCTTTGAGTCCTTTAACCAATGCCTTTGGTCCCATGTCATTTTGATTTACCAATCTCAAGTTATGGCCTTTGACTTAAAGTCACTTTTTGTTGACTTTTGAAAATGACCTATAATGTTGAAATTGATAACTTTTTGTGAGAGCATCTCTTGGACTTGAAGTATGAAGATGAGTTGTAGGAGATGTCTTTCTCTTCAAAATGAGCTTTGGATGGAATTTTTCTGATAATCCATGTGAAAGTTATGCCCTGGTCAATTTCAGTTGACTTTTTCAGCTGTCCAAATATAGCAACTTTTGCATCTTTGATGATTTCTGAGCCAAATTTTGAGAATCATGATCAAGCATTGATCAAATGATGTTTGTGGCTTCAAAATGATATGTTGACCAAAAATTTGAACTTTTGACTGTCAAATGACCATTTTGCCCCTACAGTTGACTGTAGTGCAATCTAGGGTTTTGACTGTGCAATCTTGAGCTGAATGACTTGAAACTTGACATGAGGATGCTTGACCATCTTTGTAGGCATATGGGACTTGATTGGGCCTTTGAAAAGTTCATTTGCTTGACCAGAACTCAAACCCTAGTTTTGACTGTATAGGAGACAGTTGAACTACCTAGTCCTTGGGGAATTTTGTGACCTTGACTTTGACAATTCTTGATGAATATGGGAGGGCAAATTTTGGGGTACAACAGTTGCCCCTGTTCAATCTTCTTAGACCTGAGGATGCAGATTGGCTGACGTGCCTTTCGTAATCCGAGGGTAGGAGATGATTGAACACTAAAGTGCCCAGAAATTTGCGCTCACATAGTAGCAGTGTGGTGGAAATGGGCTTATAGATGCCATTTAGAGGTTGATGAAATATGATGATGGGCTTATAGATGCCATCTGGATGTTGATCGCGTAAGAGATTCCTTCGCTAGGACCTGCATACTTGCAAAAGGGAAAATGAGTACCTGACACGTTGCAGGAGCTGATTTTAGATGCTTGGTATAGATACGTCCTGACTTGGTTACAGGAGCTGAGTCTGGAGCTTCAAACGCTGATGAATGAACCAGAGATGGTTACTATCTTAGCATGAATGGTAAGAGAACCTTGGGCGATTTTAACTTCAACAACGCTCGCTGAGAAAAATCTTGGGTGTCTTCTACTGGGATAAGAATCAGGGAGATCTTAGGGTCGATCTGACTGAACCAGAGAGGCCTTTGACTGGGTAGGAATCAGGAAAATCTTAGGGTCGATTAACTGAACCGGTCTAGGTCTTGAAATATCTTCAACTGGATAAGCATCAGGGAGATCTTAGGGTCGATCTGACTGAACCAAGAGAAGGCCTTGGACTGGGTAAGAATCAGGAAAATCTTAGGGTCGATTTAACTGAACCGGTCTAGGTTTTGAAACATCTTCAACTGGATAAGTATCAGGGAGATCTTAGGGTCGATCTGACTGAACCAAGAGAAGGCCTTGGACTGGGTAAGAATCAGGAAAATCTTAGGGTCGATTTAACTGAACCGGTCTAGGTTTTGAAACATCTTCAACTGGATAAGTATCAGGGAGATCTTAGGGTCGATCTGACTGAACCAAGAGAAGGCCTTTGACTGGATAAGCATCAGGAAAATCTTAGGGTCGATTTAACTGAACCTGTCTAAGTATTGAGACGTGATTGAGAATTTTAGCTGCATCTTTCCTGAAAGGTAAAGGTCAGTCATATGCAATGCATGACATGGGTCAAGTAATGATGTTCTTGATATAAATGAGACTTGTAGGATGCAATACGTTATGCATGCTATAATGATGTATGTGATGTTTTATGTATGTTTTCGCCTAGGAAAGTAAATCCTTGACGGGTGCCGGGAGGTCGTATCCTGGGCTGATGTTGGAAGCACAAGCTTTTGCTTCCGCTGGAGATGATAGTTGCAAGAATGCCGGTGGGAGAAGATAACTCCGTTGAGGAATAAACTTGGCAAATGGAAGATTCTGCGGGGGGAAATACTCTAGCGACCGTGCTGGGAAGCAATACTCTGTGGGGAGAGGGATGCCTTGCTGAGTGTTGATAATAGTTTGCTGAGGATGTCTTTATTGTTGGAAGTATTAATGGACTTCGCTGGGGATAGGAAAGAACTACGTTGACGACGACCTTTCCGTGGCTTTTGGCTGAGGATAACCCAGTTATATCCTGTTAAGGAAATAACTCTTTTAAATCAAGCTGGACGACGCGTTCGTGTTCTGCGAGGGGGTAAGCTTCCAGAATCTACTGGGGATAAGCTTACTGCTTGGGGATATGACTTCCAACTTTCCTGGGGAAACTGGGTTGGACTCTTCTGGGGAAGGTTTTGATATGCTGTGGAGGTGACTCCTTTGAATGTTTGAGATACCGCCGGGGAACAATCTTTAGGCCAAGACTGCCGGGGATACTTGTTAAGAATATATGCTGCTGGGGAGGTATTGAGGTTTACTGGAGGATACTCAACTTCCTTGATATTTGACAATTTTGCTTGGAGAAGAGTGTATTGTTTTATTGAACCACTCTCTGGGGAATTAAGATACACTTGGCCATGTTCTTTAGCTGAACCTACCTTGGTACCCTGGAGGATAGAGCAATTGGATTGCTTAGACCACTCTTTATTGCCCCTGTTTCCAGTGTCACCTGCAATTAATTCCTTTGTTTCGTATGCAAATATTTATGAGTTAGCAAATTATTGTCAATGCATACATCACAAATTGAACCTTGGACGTTCTTCGCAAAACAAAACAGGAAAAGAAAAACACTTGGCACGTTTAACTGAAAAATATATTTGTATTGATTTTTGAATGGCCTGAAAATAGGCGTTTTGTATACAAGAGGCTGACGTCCTAGTAAGAGGTACGTCGCCGATCAAAAGTTTATACAAGTTTTGTACAAAAGAAAATAAAACAGCTGTGTGAAAGATGAATGATCCACTGGGTTTCAATTCTGCTATTGCCTTTATAACTCTGAGCGTCTCATCACTTGATGACCTTGGTTGAAGGTGAAGCTGACTGATCGATGCCGTCTGAACTTGATGTAGATACCGGATTCTGGATGGAAAGTGATCAATGAGACATAGTTTTACGCTTTATCCCTAATTTTTGCCTGGACCGCCCTTTCGGGTTTTCAGTCCACTGGGATACCCATTTTTGCCCAAGCCGCCTTTTCAGGTTTTCGACTTGCCGGGTGTACAGATTTTTTTCATTTTCATCCCTACATTTTGCCCGAACCCTTTTGGTTCGACGGGAAGCCCTAATTTTTGCCTAGGCATGTCAGCCTAGCGGGTCTTTTTCATGCGTAGTATTTTTTAACTATGTCTGCATTGGCGGGGTGAGGAAGGTCGTCACCGTCCATGCTGGTTAAGATCATTGCTCCTCCTGAGAACACATGCTTAACCACAAATGGCCCTTCATATGTAGGGGTCCATTTGCCCCTTGGATCACTCTGAGGAAGGATGATTCTCTTGATTACCAGATCCCCAACTTGATATTCTTGTGGTCTGACCTTTTTGTTAAATGCCCTGATCATTCGTTTTTGGTACGTCTGACCATGACAGATAGCAGCAAGTCTTTTCTCGTCAATGAGGTTGAGTTGGTCAAGTCGTGTCTGGATCCAATCATCTTCGTTCAGATTTGCATCCTTCATTATCCGAAGAGAAGGAATTTGCACTTCAATCGGCAAGACTGCCTCCATGCCATAAACCAGAGAGAACGGAGTTGCCCCGGTTGACGTCCTGGCTGAGGTACGGTACCCATGCAGAGCGAATGGTAACATCTCGTGCCAATCTTTGTACGTTACTGTCATCTTTTGCACGATTTTCTTAATGTTTTTGTTAGCTGCTTCTACAGCCCCATTCATCTTCGGTCTGTAAGGAGAAGAATTGTGGTGCTGTATCTTGAACTGTTCGCAAAGCTCAGCAATCATCTTATTGTTCAGATTGGTACCGTTGTCTGTAATAATCCGCTCAGGGACGCCGTATCGACAAATCAGATTGTGCCGAATAAACCGTGCTACAACAGTCTTGGTTACCGTAGCATAGGATGCTGCCTCAACCCACTTTGTAAAATAATCAATCGCCACTAGGATGAAGCGATGTCCATTGGATGCCGTAGGTTTAATTTCGCCGATCATGTCTATACCCCACATTGCAAACGGCCAAGGCGCAGTCAGAACATTCAGGGGAACCGGAGGAACATGTACCTTGTCTGCATAGATCTGGCATTTGTGGCATGTCCTGGAATGTTGGTAGCAATCAGCTTCCATTGTGGACCAGTAGTATCCTGCCCGTAGGATTTTCTTAGCCATAGTGTGCCCACTGGAATGCGTACCAAAGGTCCCTTCATGTAGCTCTTCCATGATTCTCTCTGCTTCAATCTTGTCCACACAACGCAGTAAGGTCGAATCATGGTTTCGCTTGTACAAGATGCCGTTGCTTAGGAAGAACTTGGCTGCAAACCTCCTCAGGAATTTCTTATCATTGACAGACGCTCCTTCAGGGTATTCCTGAGCTTCTAGGTATCTCTTCACTTCGTGGTACCAAGGCTTCTCAGTTACCAATTCAGTTTCGAGATCACAACAGTATGCCGGTTCGTCCAGTTTCCAGATGATGATCTGGGGAGCTTCATTATCCCATTTGACCTTGAACATTTAAGACATTGTAGCTAACGCGTCCGCTAACTGATTCTCTTCTCTTGGAAAGTGCTCGAAGGTTATCTCGGTGAAGTGGGGAATCAGGGTCAACACACATTCTCTGTAAGGAATCAAGTTTGGATGTTTCGTATCCCACTCTCCTTTGATCTGATTGATCACAAGAGCGGAATCTCCGAAGACACTGAGGAACTTGATCCTTAAGTCAATCGCAGCTTGAAGACCCATGATACACGCCTCATACTCCGCCATGTTGTTGGTACAGTTGAAACATAGCCGGGCAGTGAGTGGAGTATGAGTACCTTGAGGGGATATGATTATGGCGCCGATACCATTTCCCAAAGCATTGGAGGCTCCGTCAAAGTGCATAGACCATCGGGATCCTGGTTCAGGTCCTTCATCCGGTCCAGGTACTTCACAATCAGTTACAATCATGATGCTTTCATCCGGAAACTCGAAGTTCATTGATTGGTAGTCATCTACAGCTTGATGAGCTAAGTGGTCTGCCAATACACTCCCCTTGATGGCTTTCTGGGTTGTGTATTGAATGTCATATTCCGTCAAGATCATTTGCCATCTTGCAATTCTCCCAGACAGAGCAGGCTTTTCGAATATGTATTTTATAGGATCCATTTTTGAGATCAACAAGGTAGTGTGAGTCAGCATATACTGTCTCAGCCGGCGAGCAGCCCATACCAAAGCGCAGCAAGTTTTCTCAAGCAGTGAGTATCGGGTCTCACAGTCGGTAAACTTTTTGCTAAGGTAATAAATGGCATGCTCTTTTCGGCCAGACTCGTCATGCTGCCCCAGCACACACCCCATTGAATTGTCTAGCACTGTCAGATATAGTATCAGAGGTCTCCCTTCTACCGGTGGCATAAGGATAGGTGGTTCTTGGAGATACTCTTTGATTTTGTCGAAAGCAGCCTGACATTCATCGTTCCAACGTACTACCTGATCTTTCTTCAGTAGCTTGAAGATTGGCTCACAGGTAGCAGTCAGATGTGAGATGAATCGAGCAATGTAATTCAGGCGTCCTAAAAAGCCTCTGACTTCCTTCTCTGTCTTAGGAACTGGCATCTCTTGAATAGCCTTGACCTTAGCAGGGTCCATTTGAATACCTTTATCACTGACCACGAAGCCTAGTAACTTTCCCGATCTTACCCCGAAGGTGCACTTGTTCGGGTTCAATCTCAGCTTGTACAGTTTCAACCGGTCGAACAACTTCTGTAGATGATCTAGGTGCTCTTCCTCAGTCTGGGACCTAGCGACCATGTCGTCCACATATACTTCGATCTCGTGATGGATCATATCATGAAATAAGGCAACCATGGCACGTTGGTAGGTTGCCCCAGCATTCTTTAATCCGAACGGCATGACCTTGTAACAGAAGGTGCCCCACTGAGTGACAAATGTAGTCTTTTCCATGTCTTCAGGTGCCATCTTGATCTGATTGTACCCTGAAAAGCCATCCATGAAAGAGAACACTTTGTGCTGAGCAGTATTATCAACAAGGACATCAATGTGAGGCAAGGGGAAGTCATCCTTGGGGCTGGCCCTGTTCAGATCCCTGTAATCGACACACATTCTGACCTTACCGTCCTTTTTAGGTACCGGCACCACATTAGCAACCCACTGAGGGTAAGAAGTTACTGCAAGGAACCCGGCATCAAACTGTTTCATGACCTCGGCTTTAATCTTCTCGGACATCTCTGGACGCATCCGACGAACCTTTTGTTTAACTGGAGGACAGTTTTCCCTAGTCGGCAAATGATGGACAATAATATCGGTATCCAACCCTGGCATGTCTTCGTAGGACCAGGCAAAGATCTCCATATAGTCATGCAGCATCTTGGTTAACCGTTGCTTCACGCTGAGCTCTAGGTTGGCACCAATCTTTACCTCTTTTCTGTCTGCATCAGTACCCAGGTTTATAGTTTCCACTGGCTCTTCATGGGGTTGAATTGCCCTCTCTTCCTGAAGTAACAGTCTTGCAAGCTCGCCAGGCACTTCGCAATCATCTTCACCTTCGTCTTCGGCTAAGTTGATCGGATTTTCGAAGTCATAATTGGCATTAGCAGAGCTGTTATCAGTGAGATCCAGAGTGGATTGGAACCTGTATGAGTGAGTGTGTGTGTAAATACAGCTGTTTTGAAAATTATGTAAAGGACATGAAAGACAGAAAAGGAACACAATATTTGCAATGCGAAAATAGTCCAAGATTTTCATTCATGATGTATAAAATGACAGTTCGTATGCCCTCACAAATAGAACCACGGTGCCTCGGGTAAGACACCGGGCCATAGAGTTTATCATTGTCTATTACAAAACATAACGAAACAAAGAAGTTTATTACTTAGTAACAAAAGAAACAGGGAGATTGTCCTTGGCGCTCCAATTGTTAAGTCCACCATCAGCAGCCGGGTAGATCCAGCTATCAAACTCAGCTTCATCAACTTCCTCTTCATCACCAACAGCATTAACTCCGTGAGCAGGCAGGGGAGCTGTCACCACATTAGGCTTGTCGGATGCCTCGAACTGTACCTCCTTAGCGTCAATGAGGTCCTGCAGCTTGTTCTTTAGTGCCCAACAGTCATCGGTAGAGTGCCCCGGGCTTTCTGAATGGTAAGCACAACGAGCATTCGGGTTGTACTTGGGAGATGCTGTATTTGGGAACTTTGGTGCCTCCCTGACAGTCACTAAATTAGTTGCGAGCAACTGTGGCAGGATCTGCGACAAGGTCATGTTTAAGCGGGTGAATTCCCTCCGGGGACTTTCCACCTTCTGAGTATTGTTTGGCCGGGGGGCGGCAGCAGGCTTAGCAATCATGACCGCACTGACAGATTGGCGGTGTTCACTTCTCTCTGATCTCCTAGAACCATACACGGCACTAGATTCCTTCTTAAACGGTTTCTTGTCTGAACTAGATGATGCAGCCTTTGCAATCTTCCCAGACTTCAACCCAGCTTCGATTCTCTCTCCAGTCAAGATCAAATCGGTGAAACCAGCAGAAGAATTCCCAATGAGGTGGTTGAAAAATGGCCCAGATAGGGTCCCCAAGAACATGTCAACCAACTCCCGATCAGTCAATGGTGGCTGCACCCTGCCAGCCAGGTCTCTCCACTTCTGAGCGTACTCCTTAAAACCTTCGCTTACGCCTAACGACATACCCTGGAGTTGGGTACGCGTGGGGGCAAGGTCGGCATTATACTGATACTGCTTGTAGAAAGCAGTAGCCAGCTCCTCCCAGTTACGAACTTTGGTCCCATCCAGCTGATAGAACCATTCGAGATGAGTCCCTGAAAGACTCTCCTGGAAGAAGTGGATCCATAGATTCTTGTCTGCAGAGTACGACTGAATTTTCCGCACATAGGACCTCAAATGCAGCTTGGGACAGGATGCCCCGTCATACTTGGAGAAGGTGGGTGATTTAAATTTGTGCGGGATAATCACACCAGTCGACAAACCCAGATCTCCGAAATCCAGCCCAGGTGCCTGTTGCACCTCCATAGCCTTCAGCCTGTCCTCCAGTTGTTTGTATTTGTTGTCTTCAGGAGGGTACTGCTCTTCATCAAAGTCTGTCTCGTTTTCGGAGACTTCTGGAGTAGGAAGCTTTACTTCTGCCTGAGAAGGACTCTTGCCAACAGAAGAAACAGCCTCTTCATGCTGTAGGGTATTACCCAACCTTCGGCCCGAGTTGAATAGAACCGTTCTTCTTTTCTTCTTCTTCTCCTTCTTCAGGAGCATAGTCTTCAGTTCCTCTTGGCCTTTAGCCAGACCCAGGATTAGTTCTTGAAACTGCGCATTCTGCACCTGGAGAGCCTTGATTGATGTCTCGGTTGATTCAGATCCGGGATTCATGATGCTGAAATAAACAGCGAAGAACTGTAAGCAACCTGAAAAAGGGGAAAAACCTGCTATGCACATGATGTATGAAATGCGTATGAATTATGTTTTCAAAGACAATCGGGAATCAACTTTGTAAACAAAAAGGAACACACTTCATTAGATTCAACTTTGCAACTGAAATTATTCAACCAGTTGCCCTTAGGCGTTTACATGAAACGAAACAACTGGAAAGGAAATGAAAACTGTAAAGGCACATTCAGAATTCCTCATTGATCCCATGGTCTTCTCTTCTCAGTACGGAGGTAGGCATTCAGAGCTCTCTCATTCTCCAACTGCTTTGTCAGCTTCTGGATCTTTGATTCCTGCTCGTTGAACTTCTCCCGGTAAGAATCCCGTTCTTCTTGCAGTTGCGACCAAGATCTCTTCAATGTCTCATAATCAGTAGGTATCTGAGGAGGAAGGACAGTTGGAGGAACACCATCTTTATCAGGACACTCAAGAATGACGGGTCTGACAGCTTCATATGGCATACCTAACTTCTGAGCACGGATGCGGACCCATTTGTAGTAGGCTTCCATAGGTAGAGAAGTCTTTGGCCCTAGCTCTTGTGGGTCAGCTTTATGAACCTTCTCCCAAGCCTTGATGAACCTACGACGCAGCTCGTCACTATCCACCTGAAACTCGAAACTGATGTGAGGCACCAACATCTCATGGGGGCCTGCTCTTCTTGCTCTTCCAAACTGACGGAGTGCTAGACATGGATTGTACGAGATCCCTCCTTGAGTACCAATCAGAGGAACATTAGGATACTCCCCGCATCGATCAATAATAGCTATCTCATCCAAACCTCTGCAAGTCCAAATGATGTCTTTATCGGTGAGAGACATTAACCTGTGAGCCCAACCTCTTCCTTCTTGGTTCTTCAGTACGAACTTAGGGAGGTGCGAAATAAACCACCTCACCAACAAAGGGATACAACACCATAGGGTTCCTCGTCTTCGGGTAGTACGGGCATGAAGTTGTTGCAAGATGTCACCCAAGAGAGTGGGCACAGGGTTCTGAGACATAAAGATCCTAATGGAAGTGACATTGATGAAGTTGTCAGGATTAGGGAACAGGACTAACCCATAGATTAGGAGAGCCAAGATGTCTTCATATGCCCTAAAGTCCAAGTCATTCCAGAAGCTGTTAGCTTTACCAATCAGAAACTTGGCCAAGAAACCCTTAACTCCGCTTCTAGTTACCCAGTTGTCTGTTACCTCTTGATGGGTCAAAGGAAGAGCTGCAGCAATGTCCTCAAGCCTAAGGGTCTTTTCCCAACCAGTGAAGGGAATCTGATCCAAGATAGGGATACCAAGCAGATTAGAGAACTCTTCCAGGGTAGGGACCAGCTGGAAGTCTTGAAAGGTGAAGCACTGGTACTGAGGGTCATAGAATTGGGTCAGAACACTCATCAACTGTTGATCCCGCTTTGCAGTGACTAAACTGAGAAGGGAACCATGCCTCTGAATGAAGGAAGTGGTGTTTGGAATTCTGCTAACCAACTCATCAATCAACTCAGGTGAACGAACAAAGTTGAACCGGATAGTATTCCTTCGCACAGGCATCATAATGTCCTACAAAACAGAGCAAAGATGAAACCCTCTTGTCTTTGAAATGGTCAGTCCTTATGCAATGCTCATGATGCTATGATGTTATGATAAAGCACACCACATACAGATACAAAGGCAAACATGGTAAGGCACACAAGTCACACAAGGCAAGCCCCTAAAGTTTAGGCCAGCATGAGGTCTAGGTACTACCCTCTTTCAGTTTGTTGGTTCATACCTGTCCTAATCAAAAGTAACCGGGTTCTTAGAGGATCCCAATATCATTGACTACCCTCAATCGGTCATAACTCCAGCATCGCAATCTTTTCTTGCGGCCAGAACCATCACGAGAGTTTAGCCTCAATGGGCGTAGCATACTGCTACAATTCTAAAGGCCAAGTTGTGTCAATTAAGGTTCTAAGGTTGTTGGTGCTTAATGACTCCTTAGAAGACCCATATTCTCCTCGTTGCAACACAAGGGATATCGGTACAGACTAAGGTGCCACACCAACGTAGCCACTGCTTCACCTGTGTCGGTCTACGCCGGACAGGTCCCTCACAGCTTATGCTACCTAAACAGGGTATCCCCAGATCCGGGTTAGGATCTATGTATCTCCGATGCAACCCACAATAGTAAAGCAAGCAAATAAATACAAGTGAAAACACAGTTATGACCTAGCCCTAAGGTACACCTCACTTTATAGTTGGTCCCCAGCAGAGTCGCCAGTTCTGTGATCGGTGGATCTGGAACTGACTGTTTTAAAGCTGGTTCGCGAAATGTCGCGGAAGCAAGAGTCGCCACCGTCTTTTATTTTCTCCAAATGGAAAGGACAAAAGCACAGAAAAATTCCTTTTAAGAGATTGCTCTCGGTTCGGGAGGTAGGTTATAGAAAGGGAAGGTGTTAGCACCCTTTCTATCCATGGTTATCCATGGGCTCTTAGATACTTGCTCAATGTGTTTTCAAAAATGTCTTGTTTGCTTTTCAATGTGGGTTTAAAAAAAAGTTTCTTTGAAAAATTTCAGATCGACTCGTGCGTCAGAGTGTTTGAAAAATTTGCTTTGAATGCTTTTGAAAATGTGTCAGTGTGAAAAGGTTTTTTTGTTTGTTTTTGAAGAGAGAAAGTATCCTTGAGAACCTACCTACCCTAAGGAATTCGTCTGTGTAGATGTCCTTTAAAGTAGTGCCATCCCACCATTGAGAGGTAGGTAGCACCACCGTTGGAGGTGTTCGGGTCAATTCGATTTTTAGGGACGTGGTGATCACCGGAGCAATGGGAAGACACCTTAGAAGCTACCCTCATGCCAGGTTCCCGGATCATGAGGACTTACTAAGACATCCTCTACTCGACGATCACCTTTCGAGGCAAGGCAACAGTGAGGCGTACCCTAGGGGTGGTGTGTGATTTGTGTGTCGTTTTCAGATATTTTGTCTTGTCAGGTTATTGGTGATCTACGCTTGATTTTAATTAGGACATTCATTCTTGCATGCATATTTACAGTTATAAAGTGCGGAAAATAAATCTAAGGCTATTACAAAGGCGCGGGTCCACATCGCCAAAATTAAACCGGACCCGATTTAGCGGAAAAATAAATAAAGCAAGTAAATAAAAGTGTGAAAAGTAAAGTTACATGGCTTAGGGACAATTACATAATTATATAAACGATAAAAAGTAAATGCGCGAAATAAAGGAATTAAACAAAACTAGGGCGTTGGACCCTTTTGCAAACAATTAAAATTAATGAGAATTAAAGATTAAATGATTAAATGTTTTTTGGTATTTTTTATATTTTTTAGATTTAATAAGGAAAAGAAGTTAATTGAAATTAAATTAAAAGGCAAATCCTAATTCTATTATTTTTTAAGTTTATTATGAAAGATTTAAATTAAAACCTAAATTAAACTCTAAATTAACTTATGTACAATTTTTAATTTATGAAAATAAAATGATAAATAAATAATATTGTTATTCTGAAAAAAAGGAAAATTTAAAAAAGAAAATCAAAAGTTATTTAAACCTAAATTCTATTTTTTGGATTTTTTGTTAAAAAAGATTAAAACTATAACCTAATTAAACTAAATATTTACATATATTAATTTATTGATGAAAATAATTACAATAAAATAAATATCATATTTTTTTGTATTTTTTCTGGATTTTTATGATGTTTTTAATATTTTGTAAAAAAAAAGAGAAAATTAATTAATTAAAGCAATAAAAATAAATCACACAATAATTAAAATAATAAAAAAGATAAGGAAAGCAAACCAGAGTGGGGTGTTGCCCCAAATAAGGAGGTTCAGGCCTGGAAGTTCTGGCCCAACAAGAGTTGATTCATTGACTTCTCCAATTTGGTGTACCAACGCGTTGACCTAGGCTCAGTGGACCTTCAATCTCAACCCTTGATCTATATCCATTGGGCATGTGTACGCTTGGAGGAGGGTAGAATATGGTGTACACCAATATGAGCGCTGCATGGAATAACGTATTGAAAAATAACATTGAGATTTTGCCAGACCTGGGACTTGAACCCAGGTCTTTGAAGTTACCAGCACAACACATGACCACTGAACCAAGCGCGTTTCAATTAACATATAATAAACAATAAACAATATAATAAGAACGCGTTAGTGCTTTGGAATTTCGCGCGAAATTCAAATGGATCAATCGTTGCTTGACACGCCATCTTCTTCCTCACCACCCCTGTAACATAGAACGCTATGGGAACGGTTTTTGAAACGTTGTTTTAGAGGGTTTATGAGAAAATAGCGAATAGCTCCATGAGCTTCATAAATTGTTCGCGAGGTATGTGTTTTGTTCGTTGGAGCACGCTGAGTTCAACCATGGTGGTCTTAAGGGCCAATTTCACTGTATTGCAAAAGCCCTAAATCTAAGAACCTGCAAACCTAAAAAAACGCACATGGTGGATTCGCATATGGTTAATGAAAATACAATCAAATACCATGGTTAGCTCAGGAATATCATTGTGATCATGAATATATAAATAAAAATGCACAAATATGCTTAAATCATGCTATGCGATTTCAAAATTTTTGAGGTTCAGCCCGGGTTCTTGATACCAATTCAAGGCTTTTTAGTGGATGTTCTTGGTTGGAATTTGATCAGGAGTGCCTGAGGATGCTAATGGAACAAAGATTGAAGCTTGAATCCAACTCTAAGGCACTTTTCAGATTTGAGTTTTTTATGAAAAATTTCAATATGCAAATGCTAGTTTGGGCGCAGCTTGCAGTCTAAAAACATTAGGGTTCTGATCTTGGATATGTATAGAGGCTATTAGGTTAAAAACATTGCACAAAATCCTTTGCCATGATGATTTCAATCTTTGATTTGTTAAGAATCTTTTCCAATCTTTTTCTCATGTATCTTGTACCAAATCTGATCAATTAGCACCAAAGCTTGCCTATTTGAGATGTGCACGAATTATAGAGGCCAAATCATGCATAAAAAGATTTTTTTAGGTTAGGCTTATATTTTTCATGAATTAAAATGATTTAAATGAATATAAATTAATATAAATTCAAATAAATAATTAAAAAATATGGAAATACTTCCCTTTGGGCCTAATGGTCGTGCATAGGCTTGGCATGAAGAAACTTGGAAGAAAAATGGGCCCAATAGCAAATTTAGGCCTTTTGCATCAATGTTGACTTTCAAAAATTTCCAAAAATTTCCCAACTTCCACAAGGCATAACTTGGTCAATTTTTAAGCTTTTCACATGTTCTTGGACATTTTGGAAAGGTCTTTGAGTCCTTTAACCAATGCCTTTGGTCCCATGTCATTTTGATTTACCAATCTCAAGTTATGGCCTTTGACTTAAAGTCACTTTTTGTTGACTTTTGAAAATGACCTATAATGTTGAAATTGATAACTTTTTGTGAGAGCATCTCTTGGACTTGAAGTATGAAGATGAGTTGTAGGAGATGTCTTTCTCTTCAAAATGAGCTTTGGATGGAATTTTTCTGATAATCCATGTGAAAGTTATGCCCTGGTCAATTTCAGTTGACTTTTTCAGCTGTCCAAATATAGCAACTTTTGCATCTTTGATGATTTCTGAGCCAAATTTTGAGAATCATGATCAAGCATTGATCAAATGATGTTTGTGGCTTCAAAATGATATGTTGACCAAAAATTTGAACTTTTGACTGTCAAATGACCATTTTGCCCCTACAGTTGACTGTAGTGCAATCTAGGGTTTTGACTGTGCAATCTTGAGCTGAATGACTTGAAACTTGACATGAGGATGCTTGACCATCTTTGTAGGCATATGGGACTTGATTGGGCCTTTGAAAAGTTCATTTGCTTGACCAGAACTCAAACCCTAGTTTTGACTGTATAGGAGACAGTTGAACTACCTAGTCCTTGGGGAATTTTGTGACCTTGACTTTGACAATTCTTGATGAATATGGGAGGGCAAATTTTGGGGTACAACAGTTGCCCCTGTTCAATCTTCTTAGACCTGAGGATGCAGATTGGCTGACGTGCCTTTCGTAATCCGAGGGTAGGAGATGATTGAACACTAAAGTGCCCAGAAATTTGCGCTCACATAGTAGCAGTGTGGTGGAAATGGGCTTATAGATGCCATTTAGAGGTTGATGAAATATGATGATGGGCTTATAGATGCCATCTGGATGTTGATCGCGTAAGAGATTCCTTCGCTAGGACCTGCATACTTGCAAAAGGGAAAATGAGTACCTGACACGTTGTAGGAGCTGATTTTAGATGCTTGGTATAGATACGTCCTGACTTGGTTACAGGAGCTGAGTCTGGAGCTTCAAACACTGATGAATGAACCAGAGATGGTTACTATCTTAGCATGAATGGTAAGAGAACCTTGGGCGATTTTAACTTCAACAACGCTCGCTGAGAAAAATCTTGGGTGTCTTCTACTGGGATAAGAATCAGGGAGATCTTAGGGTCGATCTGACTGAACCAGAGAGGCCTTTGACTGGGTAGGAATCAGGAAAATCTTAGGGTCGATTAACTGAACCGGTCTAGGTCTTGAAATATCTTCAACTGGATAAGCATCAGGGAGATCTTAGGGTCGATCTGACTGAACCAAGAGAAGGCCTTGGACTGGGTAAGAATCAGGAAAATCTTAGGGTCGATTTAACTGAACCGGTCTAGGTTTTGAAACATCTTCAACTGGATAAGTATCAGGGAGATCTTAGGGTCGATCTGACTGAACCAAGAGAAGGCCTTGGACTGGGTAAGAATCAGGAAAATCTTAGGGTCGATTTAACTGAACCGGTCTAGGTTTTGAAACATCTTCAACTGGATAAGTATCAGGGAGATCTTAGGGTCGATCTGACTGAACCAAGAGAAGGCCTTTGACTGGATAAGCATCAGGAAAATCTTAGGGTCGATTTAACTGAACCTGTCTAAGTATTGAGACGTGATTGAGAATTTTAGCTGCATCTTTCCTGAAAGGTAAAGGTCAGTCATATGCAATGCATGACATGGGTCAAGTAATGATGTTCTTGATATAAATGAGACTTGTAGGATGCAATACGTTATGCATGCTATAATGATGTATGTGATGTTTTATGTATGTTTTCGCCTAGGAAAGTAAATCCTTGACGGGTGCCGGGAGGTCGTATCCTGGGCTGATGTTGGAAGCACAAGCTTTTGCTTCCGCTGGAGATGATAGTTGCAAGAATGCCGGTGGGAGAAGATAACTCCGTTGAGGAATAAACTTGGCAAATGGAAGATTCTGCGGGGGGAAATACTCTAGCGACCGTGCTGGGAAGCAATACTCTGTGGGGAGAGGGATGCCTTGCTGAGTGTTGATAATAGTTTGCTGAGGATGTCTTTATTGTTGGAAGTATTAATGGACTTCGCTGGGGATAGGAAAGAACTACGTTGACGACGACCTTTCCGTGGCTTTTGGCTGAGGATAACCCAGTTATATCCTGTTAAGGAAATAACTCTTTTAAATCAAGCTGGACGACGCGTTCGTGTTCTGCGAGGGGGTAAGCTTCCAGAATCTACTGGGGATAAGCTTACTGCTTGGGGATATGACTTCCAACTTTCCTGGGGAAACTGGGTTGGACTCTTCTGGGGAAGGTTTTGATATGCTGTGGAGGTGACTCCTTTGAATGTTTGAGATACCGCCGGGGAACAATCTTTAGGCCAAGACTGCCGGGGATACTTGTTAAGAATATATGCTGCTGGGGAGGTATTGAGGTTTACTGGAGGATACTCAACTTCCTTGATATTTGACAATTTTGCTTGGAGAAGAGTGTATTGTTTTATTGAACCACTCTCTGGGGAATTAAGATACACTTGGCCATGTTCTTTAGCTGAACCTACCTTGGTACCCTGGAGGATAGAGCAATTGGATTGCTTAGACCACTCTTTATTGCCCCTGTTTCCAGTGTCACCTGCAATTAATTCCTTTGTTTCGTATGCAAATATTTATGAGTTAGCAAATTATTGTCAATGCATACATCACAAATTGAACCTTGGACGTTCTTCGCAAAACAAAACAGGAAAAGAAAAACACTTGGCACGTTTAACTGAAAAATATATTTGTATTGATTTTTGAATGGCCTGAAAATAGGCGTTTTGTATACAAGAGGCTGACGTCCTAGTAAGAGGTACGTCGCTGATCAAAAGTTTATACAAGTTTTGTACAAAAGAAAATAAAACAGCTGTGTGAAAGATGAATGATCCACTGGGTTTCAATTCTGCTATTGCCTTTATAACTCTGAGCGTCTCATCACTTGATGACCTTGGTTGAAGGTGAAGCTGACTGATCGATGCCGTCTGAACTTGATGTAGATACCGGATTCTGGATGGAAAGTGATCAATGAGACATAGTTTTACGCTTTATCCCTAATTTTTGCCTGGACCGCCCTTTCGGGTTTTCAGTCCACTGGGATACCCATTTTTGCCCAAGCCGCCTTTTCAGGTTTTCGACTTGCCGGGTGTACAGATTTTTTTCATTTTCATCCCTACATTTTGCCCGAACCCTTTTGGTTCGACGGGAAGCCCTAATTTTTGCCTAGGCATGTCAGCCTAGCGGGTCTTTTTCATGCGTAGTATTTTTTAACTATGTCTGCATTGGCGGGGTGAGGAAGGTCGTCACCGTCCATGCTGGTTAAGATCATTGCTCCTCCTGAGAACACATGCTTAACCACAAATGGCCCTTCATATGTAGGGGTCCATTTGCCCCTTGGATCACTCTGAGGAAGGATGATTCTCTTGATTACCAGATCCCCAACTTGATATTCTTGTGGTCTGACCTTTTTGTTAAATGCCCTGATCATTCGTTTTTGGTACGTCTGACCATGACAGATAGCAGCAAGTCTTTTCTCGTCAATGAGGTTGAGTTGGTCAAGTCGTGTCTGGATCCAATCATCTTCGTTCAGATTTGCATCCTTCATTATCCGGAGAGAAGGAATTTGCACTTCAATCGGCAAGACTGCCTCCATGCCATAAACCAGAGAGAACGGAGTTGCCCCGGTTGACGTCCTGGCTGAGGTACGGTACCCATGCAGAGCGAATGGTAACATCTCGTGCCAATCTTTGTACGTTACTGTCATCTTTTGCACGATTTTCTTAATGTTTTTGTTAGCTGCTTCTACAGCCCCATTCATCTTCGGTCTGTAAGGAGAAGAATTGTGGTGCTGTATCTTGAACTGTTCGCAAAGCTCAGCAATCATCTTATTGTTCAGATTGGTACCGTTGTCTGTAATAATCCGCTCAGGGACGCCGTATCGACAAATCAGATTGTGCCGAATAAACCGTGCTACAACAGTTTTGGTTACCGTAGCATAGGATGCTGCCTCAACCCACTTTGTAAAATAATCAATCGCCACTAGGATGAAGCGATGTCCATTGGATGCCGTAGGTTTAATTTCGCCGATCATGTCTATACCCCACATTGCAAACGGCCAAGGCGCAGTCAGAACATTCAGGGGAACCGGAGGAACATGTACCTTGTCTGCATAGATCTGGCATTTGTGGCATGTCCTGGAATGTTGGTAGCAATCAGCTTCCATTGTGGACCAGTAGTATCCTGCCCGTAGGATTTTCTTAGCCATAGTGTGCCCACTGGAATGCGTACCAAAGGTCCCTTCATGTAGCTCTTCCATGATTCTCTCTGCTTCAATCTTGTCCACACAACGCAGTAAGGTCGAATCATGGTTTCGCTTGTACAAGATGTCGTTGCTTAGGAAGAACTTGGCTGCAAACCTCCTCAGGAATTTCTTATCATTGACAGACGCTCCTTCAGGGTATTCCTGAGCTTCTAGGTATCTCTTCACTTCGTGGTACCAAGGCTTCTCAGTTACCAATTCAGTTTCGAGATCACAACAGTATGCCGGTTCGTCCAGTTTCCAGATGATGATCTGGGGAGCTTCATTATCCCATTTGACCTTGAACATTGAAGACATTGTAGCTAACGCGTCCGCTAACTGATTCTCTTCTCTTGGAAAGTGCTCGAAGGTTATCTCATGCCAGGTTCCCGGATCATGAGGACTTACTAAGACATCCTCTACTCGACGATCACCTTTCGAGGCAAGGCAACAGTGAGGCGTACCCTAGGGGTGGTGTGTGATTTGTGTGTCGTTTTCAGATATTTTGTCTTGTCAGGTTATTGGTGATCTACGCTTGATTTTAATTAGGACATTCATTCTTGCATGCATATTTACAGTTATAAAGTGCGGAAAATAAATCTAAGGCTATTACAAAGGCGCGGGTCCACATCGCCAAAATTAAACCGGACCCGATTTAGCGGAAAAATAAATAAAGCAAGTAAATAAAAGTGTGAAAAGTAAAGTTACATGGCTTAGGGACAATTACATAATTATATAAACGATAAAAAGTAAATGCGCGAAATAAAGGAATTAAACAAAACTAGGGCGTTGGACCCTTTTGCAAACAATTAAAATTAATGAGAATTAAAGATTAAATGATTAAATGTTTTTTGGTATTTTTTATATTTTTTAGATTTAATAAGGAAAAGAAGTTAATTGAAATTAAATTAAAAGGCAAATCCTAATTCTATTATTTTTTAAGTTTATTATGAAAGATTTAAATTAAAACCTAAATTAAACTCTAAATTAACTTATGTACAATTTTTAATTTATGAAAATAAAATGATAAATAAATAATATTGTTATTCTGAAAAAAAGGAAAATTTAAAAAAGAAAATCAAAAGTTATTTAAACCTAAATTCTATTTTTTGGATTTTTTGTTAAAAAAGATTAAAACTATAACCTAATTAAACTAAATATTTACATATATTAATTTATTGATGAAAATAATTACAATAAAATAAATATCATATTTTTTTGTATTTTTTCTGGATTTTTATGATGTTTTTAATATTTTGTAAAAAAAAAGAGAAAATTAATTAATTAAAGCAATAAAAATAAATCACACAATAATTAAAATAATAAAAAAGATAAGGAAAGCAAACCAGAGTGGGGTGTTGCCCCAAATAAGGAGGTTCAGGCCTGGAAGTTCTGGCCCAACAAGAGTTGATTCATTGACTTCTCCAATTTGGTGTACCAACGCGTTGACCTAGGCTCAGTGGACCTTCAATCTCAACCCTTGATCTATATCCATTGGGCATGTGTACGCTTGGAGGAGGGTAGAATATGGTGTACACCAATATGAGCGCTGCATGGAATAACGTATTGAAAAATAACATTGAGATTTTGCCAGACCTGGGACTTGAACCCAGGTCTTTGAAGTTACCAGCACAACACATGACCACTGAACCAAGCGCGTTTCAATTAACATATAATAAACAATAAACAATATAATAAGAACGCGTTAGTGCTTTGGAATTTCGCGCGAAATTCAAATGGATCAATCGTTGCTTGACACGCCATCTTCTTCCTCACCACCCCTGTAACATAGAACGCTATGGGAACGGTTTTTGAAACGTTGTTTTAGAGGGTTTATGAGAAAATAGCGAATAGCTCCATGAGCTTCATAAATTGTTCGCGAGGTATGTGTTTTGTTCGTTGGAGCATGCTGAGTTCAACCATGGTGGTCTTAAGGGCCAATTTCACTGTATTGCAAAAGCCCTAAATCTAAGAACCTGCAAACCTAAAAAAACGCACATGGTGGATTCGCATATGGTTAATGAAAATACAATCAAATACCATGGTTAGCTCAGGAATATCATTGTGATCATGAATATATAAATAAAAATGCACAAATATGCTTAAATCATGCTATGCGATTTCAAAATTTTTGAGGTTCAGCCCGGGTTCTTGATACCAATTCAAGGCTTTTTAGTGGATGTTCTTGGTTGGAATTTGATCAGGAGTGCCTGAGGATGCTAATGGAACAAAGATTGAAGCTTGAATCCAACTCTAAGGCACTTTTCAGATTTGAGTTTTTTATGAAAAATTTCAATATGCAAATGCTAGTTTGGGCGCAGCTTGCAGTCTAAAAACATTAGGGTTCTGATCTTGGATATGTATAGAGGCTATTAGGTTAAAAACATTGCACAAAATCCTTTGCCATGATGATTTCAATCTTTGATTTGTTAAGAATCTTTTCCAATCTTTTTCTCATGTATCTTGTACCAAATCTGATCAATTAGCACCAAAGCTTGCCTATTTGAGATGTGCACGAATTATAGAGGCCAAATCATGCATAAAAAGATTTTTTTAGGTTAGGCTTATATTTTTCATGAATTAAAATGATTTAAATGAATATAAATTAATATAAATTCAAATAAATAATTAAAAAATATGGAAATACTTCCCTTTGGGCCTAATGGTCGTGCATAGGCTTGGCATGAAGAAACTTGGAAGAAAAATGGGCCCAATAGCAAATTTAGGCCTTTTGCATCAATGTTGACTTTCAAAAATTTCCAAAAATTTCCCAACTTCCACAAGGCATAACTTGGTCAATTTTTAAGCTTTTCACATGTTCTTGGACATTTTGGAAAGTTCTTTGAGTCCTTTAACCAATGCCGTTGGTCCCATGTCATTTTGATTTACCAATCTCATGTTATGGCCTTTGACTTAAAGTCACTTTTTGTTGACTTTTGAAAATGACCTATAATGTTGAAATTGATAACTTTTTGTGAGAGCATCTCTTGGACTTGAAGTATGAAGATGAGTTGTAGGAGATGTCTTTCTCTTCAAAATGAGCTTTGGATGGAATTTTTCTGATAATCCATGTGAAAGTTATGCCCTGGTCAATTTCAGTTGACTTTTTCAGCTGTCCAAATATAGCAACTTTTGCATCTTTGATGATTTCTGAGCCAAATTTTGAGAATCATGATCAAGCATTGATCAAATGATGTTTGTGGCTTCAAAATGATATGTTGACCAAAAATTTGAACTTTTGACTGTCAAATGACCATTTTGCCCCTACAGTTGACTGTAGTGCAATCTAGGGTTTTGACTGTGCAATCTTGAGCTGAATGACTTGAAACTTGACATGAGGATGCTTGACCATCTTTGTAGGCATATGGGACTTGATTGGGCCTTTGAAAAGTTCATTTGCTTGACCAGAACTCAAACCCTAGTTTTGACTGTATAGGAGACAGTTGAACTACCTAGTCCTTGGGGAATTTTGTGACCTTGACTTTGACAATTCTTGATGAATATGGGAGGGCAAATTTTGGGGTACAACAATGTCCTTTTCTTGTCTGAATATGTGGAATATATAGTGGAAAATTAGGTCAAGAAGAATGGCCTTGGACCTTTGTATGAAAACTTTGATTTTATTTTAATTTTGAATTTAAATAAATAAAACAAAAAATAAATGGAATAAAAATCAAATGGGTGTATGAATATATTTATAGGTTCACTATGAAGTCTAAAACACGTTTTGACTTTGAAAGATAATCCCATTAGTCCAAAAATTCAAGTTTGATCAATTTGGGTTTCTTGCATTTTGTCAAAATTTCCCAACTTGTACCAATCATAACTCTCTCAATTTTTATCATATGATGGTGATCTTTAACTTTTTAGAAATCTCAAGATGTCCCCTACAATCTCTATGTTGATCACTTTTCCATTTGAAGATTTTATCTTGATATAAGTTTCCTTGACAACAAGTATCTTTTTGTTGACTTTCAAAATGAACTGTAATGTTTTGGCCCATATCTCTCAAATGAGGCATTTATTGGACTTGATCTTTATGGAGTCAAAGTTGTAGAAAATTTAATTTCCTTCAAAATGAGCTTTGCTTGATAAAAATCTGATGAAGCATGTGGAAGTTATGCTTGGTCAAAGTTCAGTTGACTTCTCCTAAAGAAAACCCTAATTTGGTAACTTTTGACTTTTGGTGAATTGATAGTTTTCTTGATGAATCATGATCAACCCTTGATAAAATGATGAATGTGACCTTAAAATCTTGATTTTGACCAAAAACCTTGAAATTTGACTGCATGTTGACCACAATTGATTTTTTATCCAATAAAGTTGATTTTCACTCATTTGAGCAATTGATTGAGCAAACTTGTGATGCAAGGCTTGAAACTTGACCTTAGGGTACCTTGAAGCATATGGAATATCATGTAATCCACTTGAGGCATTATAATCTCAATTTTATTTGAGAAAACCAAAACCCTAATTGTAGGCTATTTCTTAGGAGAGGTGCTTGTATGCTCAAACCCTTGAGTATTCTTGAGCGATTGAGAATCCTAGGAGTATGAGGAGATTTCTTAAATCAATTGTATTAAAAAATGGGAGTGGAAATTTTGGGGTACAAGAGTATGCATATGGGAATGAAATATAAGTCAATTAGAATTAAAATGAAGAGGGCAGATTTTGGGTACAACAATAGCAGCAATAGGTTAAATAGGATTTGTAACTTGTAAGAGAAAGCAAGTTGAAGTTCTATTTGATGAAGAATTATACTTTCACTTTACTTTTTAGTATCTGTTTTTAACTGTTTATTCCTTATCATGTTGTTTGTGACAGACCAGATGTCTCGACATCTTATAGAACATCTGGTTCTGCTATACCAGAATTTCATAATCCATTTTACTTAACTAAATCAAGTAACTAAATCAACATCTAATTAATTAATCAAAGTGAAAATATAAAGAAAAACGGAGGATGAAATAAAGAGGGAATAAATTAGTTAAACATTGATTAAATCAATTAATAAAGTTTAAAAAAATAGAATAGTAAACTAATCCATTTTAATTAACAAGCACCAATTAATTAAAACAATATAGAACTAATGGATTAAAATGAAAATAGAAATCGAAACTAAAATGAAATTGTGATGGAGAAAGGAACTTGAGACTTCTTGTAAGCTTGCACAAACCATAAACAAGTTAGTAATCACAAGTAAAATTTTAACCAAATGAAACTTGCTTGAATGTAACATGAACAAATGAATATTCTCAATCAAATAACCAAGAAAACAAGTGTTTATTCAAGGTAAATGTAAAAAATCATAATTGCATTCATTGTTCCAAACACATTTAAAATCAAGTAAACACAACGACAAATGTTACTTTTCGATCACAAGTGACACATGGACCAAAGATTCACGTTGCAACATGAGAAATCAGATTCAAAACAAGCTCTAAACCCCTAAATCAAAATCTTGGTAGCCACTAATATGCATATGAAACAACGCTTGAAAAATTCAATCTCAAACATGTTTAGCGCAAAAAGGAACAACAAAGTAATGCCACCTGAATCTTCTTCAAGTTGATCAAACAACATGACATAACCATAATGTGATCGGTGGAAATAGAACTGGCTGTTTTTAAGCTGGTTCGCGAAATGTCGCGGTAAGCAAGAGTCGCCATCGTCTTTTATGTTCTCCAACATGGAAAGGACAAAAGCACAGCAAAATTCCTTATTGAGAATGTTTCTCGGTTCGGGAGGTAGATTTATAGAAAGGGAAGGTGTTAGCACCCTTTCTATCCGTGGTTATCCACGGGCTCTTAGGTACTTGCTCTTATGTTTTTTTAAAATTTGTTTGCTTTTCAAATGTGTGTGGGTTTTGAAAAAGTTTCGTTTGAAAAATTTCTAAGTAACTCTTGTATCTGTCCTCAAGAGTGTATGCAAAATTTGTTTGAAAACTTTTTAGAAAGTGTCAGTGTGAAAAATTATTTTATTTATTTTGAAAAGAGCAAGTACCCATGAGATCTACCTACTCTAAGGAATTAGGCTGTGTAAGAGTCCTTTAGATAGTGCTATCCCACCATTGAGAAGTAGGTAGCACCGTCGTTGGAGGTATTCGGGTCAATTCGATTATTAGGGACATGTGTGGTCACCAAAGCAATAGTAGGATGCCTTAGCGGTAACCCTAATGTCCTAGATCCTTTTTATCCGAGGCAACCTTTCTGAGGCAACTGGATCTTTAGACAGGAGGGCGACCTCTAAAACACCCTATACTTGACGACCACCTTCGAAGGCAACCGAGTGAGGCGTACCCTAAGAGTGGCATGTGCATGTGTGTTGTTTTTCAGTTAAGTTATCTTTGTACATGTTATTGTGAGCTACGTTTTGCTTTTAATTAGTCATTCATTCTTTCATGCAAAGTTTAGCAGTTTTAAGAGTGCGGAAATTTAAATGACGGAAAGGTAAATCCTACGCTATTACAAGGCGCGGGTCTATACATCGCCAAATTAACAAAGACCCGTTTAATTAAAAATGCGGAAAGTAAAACCTAGTTACTATTACATGGCTTGAACAGTTACATAATATTCACAATAAAATAAAATAAATGCGCGAAAGAATAGAAATAGAACGTTCGAGGGCGTTGGACCCTTTTGAGAAATTAAATGAAATTAAAAAGCTAACTAATTATTTTATTAAGAAAAGAAATGTTTTTATGTTTTTGTTTTGTATTTACGAAAAAAAGAAAATTAATTAGAAGTTAAATGGAACCCTAATTCTAAGTATTTTTAATTATAAAAAAAATTAAAGTTTAACCTAATTTACTAAATATTTAATATACATGTTTATTTACAAAATAATTAATAATTAATAATAATAATGAGAAAATTATTTATTTAAAGAAAAAAAGAAAGATAAAAAGTTAGAAACCCTAATTTCTACATATTTATTTATTTAAGAAAAAAGTGTTAAAATTGAAAAACCTAATTTATTAAACTAAATTTATTATTTAAAGTTTATTTACAAAAAATAATAGTGAAATAATAATAATTAACAATAAACATTATTTTGATTTTTTTATATTTTTATATTTATTATGAAAATTATTTTATGGAATTAAAAGAAAACAATTTAAAACAATTAAAAGAATAAAAAGGAAAAACAAATAAAAATTAAAAATTGAGCAAACCATGGGGGTGTCTGGCCCTTTTAGGAGGTGTATTGGAGGCAATTTGCATTCTTTGGCCATTGGATTGGGTTTCATGGCCATTTGTGTTCTGGCTGTTGGCCATTTGTGTTCTGGCCTCAACGTTCCTTAATCTTCTCAAGATGTCTGTCTCGCCATGTATTGGTGTCATGCATAAGTTGTTCTTTTGGCCATTTGGCTTTTGGCTTTTGGCTTTTGGCCTTTTGGATTTTGGCCATTTGGCTTTTGGCCTCAACGTTCCTTAATGAACCTGCATGGGATCCTGTCTAAATCTGCAGTGTTGAATCTCATGAACACATTAAATAAAATCATAAAATGCAAATAAAGCCAATATATGAAGAAATTTAATGTTTAGGCACAATATGACATGTATGAATGATTATACCCTTTTGATCATGGAGATCAAATCAATCTTACCCTTACTGGAAAATTAGTGACCTGAATGCTTTTATGCCTTTTGGATCATGGAGATCAAGCCAGCCTTACCCTTACTGAAGAAGTAGTGAGGTGTTGGTTTGTAACTGTGATGGCTTGTTTGTGGTGAGAGAGGGATTTGGTAATAAGGATTTCAAGGTTTTAGGGTTCTTGAAAGAATTTGATATTCTAACAGTGTTGTGGCAAGGTTTTTTCTCTCTTTTCCTCTCCTCAGGTTTGTGTGAAAAGAAGGTGATTATATAATGGAAATTAGGGTAAAGAAAATGGGCTTTGAATGTGCAATTGGGCCTCCAATGTTCACTTGAGTTCGTCACTTTCCAGGCTAAATCGCATGGACTTAAGTGCAATTTTTGAAGTTGAAATGTGAAAACAAAATGTAGCCGACATCGAGAACTAACTCCTGTCCGAAAATCGGCTCAATCAGATAAACGGTGAATTAGTTATGAATTTTTGAAGTTTCAGCTCAGACAAACTTATTTTGGGCTCCAGTGTCGACTCTGACACGTTCTTCAATAAAAAACTGGTATTGATCGGTGCATAATTTGGTCTCAACTTTTGAAGAAAAGTTGTAGATCTCTGAGTCAGTGACCTTGTGTAAAAATATGAGCCCAATCCGATAAAAATTGACCGAGTTATGAATTTTCGAAGATTCGGCCCAGATGAAATAGTATTCAGCATTCAGGATTTTCGGCGTATCACGCACTCTGAGCAAAAAAAGAAGGCCTTTTGAATACCGTTTGAACTCATTACCTTCTGTGAAAATGTAGTCAACTCAATTTGTGAAATTTTGGGGCCAGAACCAGATCGATACGATGAAAATCGACCAAGTTATGATTTTCTGAACATGACGCAAATAAACTTCTGTCACAAATTTTCTGTACGAAAATACTTGATAAATCCACATTTTTGAAGACCTTCTGATCGAAATTGGCTTCCAGCCGTGAGAGATGAAAACGTAGATAATGTCAAGACGGAAATTTGACCACAGGAACGGGTTCAAAACGAGCCACGATCTTCAAGTTATGAATTTTTTAGCCCGTAAAAACTGCACTTTCAGCACACTTTTTCACCATATTTCTTCGAGAAAACTCACACATTCGGATACCTTCTTTAAAGAATTGACTCTTGAGCCGAACCTGAATTTGAGAATGCGTTATCAGAGATATCTTGGCGAAAGAATACCTGAATATGACGCGCCGGGTTGGACTTGTGAATTTTTCTTGAAATATTTTGAGAAATATGGGAGGGCAAATTTTGGGGTACAACAGTTGCCCCTGTTCAATCTTCTTACACCTGAGGATGTAGATTGGCTTGCGTGCCTTTCGTGATCCGAAGGTGGAAGATGATTGAACACTAAAGTGCCCAGAAATTTGCACTCGCATGGTGTAGTATCAGCAATGTGATGTAGGGGGAATGGGCTTATAGATGCCATTTGGAAGTGATGGATGGGGGGATGGGCTTATAGATGCCATCTGGAGCTGTGACGGAGCTTTGTCGGGAATGGGCTTATGGATGCCATTTGAGACTGTTGGTATGTGGATGGGCTTATAGATTCCATCGAGAGGTTGTCGATCGCGTAAGAGATTCCTTAGCGAGAACTTGCGTACCTGAGAAAGAAAGATAATTACCTGACCTGTTACAGGGGTTGATCTTCAAACTCTTCATGTAGATGTGCCCTGGCCGGATACAGGTATCGAGTTTACAATCAGCTACTCACAGATGCGCCCTGGCGAGATACAAGAATCGAATCTGGAAAAATAATCGTCAACAGATACACCCTGGCAAGATACAGGAATTGGATCTTCAAACTCTTCAGACGTGCCCTGGCAAGATACAGGAATCGAGTATGGAATTCAGAAAGGTTGGTGAGTTGTCTCTACTGACAGGTTATTTCCATGGACGGGTGGTCTTTAACGACGGGTGTCTATAACGACGAGTGTCTATAACGACGAGTGTCTATAACGACGAGTGTCTATAACGACGAGTGTCTATAACGACGAGTGTCTATAACGACGAGTGTCTATAACGACGAGTGTTTATAACGACGAGTGTCTATAACGACAAGTGTCTATAACGATGAGTGTCTATAACGACGAGTGTCTATACCGACGAGTGTCTATAACGACGAGTGTCTATAACGACGAGTGTCTATAACGACGGGTGTCTATAACGACGGGTGTCTATAACGACGGGTGTCTATAACGACGAGTGTCTATAACGACGAGTGTCTATGACGACGGGTGTCTATAACGACGAGTGTCTATAACGACGAGTGTCTATAACGACGAGTGTCTATGACGACGAGTGTCTATGACGACGGGTGTCTATAACGACGAGTGTCTATAACGACGAGTGTCTATAACGACGAGTGTCTATAACGACGAGTGTCTATAACGACGAGTGTCTATAACGACGAGTGTCTATAACGACGAGTGTTTATAACGACGCGTGTCTATAACGACGAGTGTCTATGACGACGGGTGTCTATGACGACGGGTGTATATAACGACGAGTGTCTATAACGACGAGTGTCTATGACGACGAGTGTCTATGACGACGGGTGTCTATAACGACGAGTGTCTATAACGACGAGTGTCTATAACGACGAGTGTCTATAACGACGAGTGTCTATAACAACAAGTGTCTATAACGACGAGTGTCTATAGCGACGAGTGTCTATAACGACGAGTGTCTATGACGACGAGTGTCTATAACGACGAGTGTCTATAACGACGAGTGTATTTAACGACGAGTGTCTCTAACGACGAGTTGTATCAGAGAAATCTTTAGGCATTGATTTAACTGGATTTGTATTCTTTGACTGGGTTGGTCTCTTTTGACTGTATTCGTCTACATAGCTGATCATTTAACTGTATCCTTCCTGAAAGGTAAAGGTCAGTCATATGCAATGCATGATATGAATCAAGCAATGATGTTCTCAACACATGAGATTGTATGATATGATGCGTATATGCATGTATCATGATGCATGAAGTTGCGATGTTTATGAATGTATTCTCGTTTAGGAAAGTAAATCCTTGACGGATGCCGGGAGCTTGTTGAATCCTGGGCTGATGTTGCAAGAATACCAGTAGGAGAAGATGACTCCGTTGGGGAATAAACTTGGCGAATAAACTACTCTGCGGGGAGTGAACTCTGTGGGGAAAGAGAGGTACTTCGCTGAGGTTTGATGATAACTCCGCTGGGGATACCATTGTTGAGCTTTGTTAAGGGAATTGCTGAACTCTGCTGGGGATAAGAAGACTTCGCCGAGGACGGCCTTTCCGTGGTTTTTGGTTGAGGATAACCCAGTTATATCCTGATGGGGGAATAACCTTTGAATAAAGCCGGGAGACGCGTTCGTGCTCTGCGGGGGGCAAGCTTCCAGAATCTACTAGGGATAAGCTTCCTGCTGGGGAGATGGATTCCACTTTCCTGGGGAAACTTTTGGACTGGACTCTCCTGGGGAAATTAAGGCATCTTGATTGTTCTTCATCCGAACCTATCTTAGTACCTTGGTGGACAGAGTAACTAGATCGCTGAGACAACTCATTACTGCCCCTGTTTCT
The DNA here is from genome assembly GCA_948472305.1 of Vicia faba. Lineage (NCBI taxonomy): Eukaryota > Viridiplantae > Streptophyta > Magnoliopsida > Fabales > Fabaceae > Vicia > Vicia faba. Next base: position 37,551,798 of record OX451741.1, read on the forward strand.
GATGTTAGAAGATACCATGTGGAGGTGCTTGACGGCTGCCGATTGACAAATCTTCTGGTAGGCAAGTGACGAGATGACGGGACATAGTCGTACGCTTTGATCCCTAATTTTTGCCTGGACCGCCCTTTCGGGTTTTTCAGTCCACCGGGATACCCATTTTTGCCCAAGCCGCCTTTTCAGGTTTTCGACTTGCCGGGTGTACATATTTTTTCTTTTCATCCCTTATTTTTGCCCGAACCCTTTTGGTTCGCCGGGAAGCCCTTATTTTTGCCTAGGTGTGTCAACCTAGAGGGTCTTTGATTATGCGTAGTATTTTTTCGACTATGTCCACGCTCTCGGAATGTAGGGAGGTGCCCCTGTCAGTAGCATTGTGTTGCCATACCACCAGAAGATCTTCGTTTGATCGTCCAATGCCCCAAGTGATCTAGATGGAGATTTGCCCCAGACTATTTGGCATTTGAGATATTATCTGAATCTTGACTTAACTGCCCCAGATGACGGATAATGATCATGTCATGCCCCTTGTTTGGGGGTGCTTTTGTTCATCAGATATTCGTCGTGCGAGCTTCTATGCTGTTCAAACAAATAGTCGTATGCAAACAAAGTTATGTTAAAAATGCAAAGCTTATGTCTGTCTTGAAGTTTTTGAAAAATGCATTTTTCAGTAAAACCAGCAAATTTTGTAAAATGTGATGTCAACTCAATATTTTATAGCAAGCCTTAAGGAGTCAGGATACCTTTGGTAACAGTATGCTTTCGAACCAACCCATGCTTCAGCTAGGACTTTTAAGGGTTGTAGCGTGGCCTGGTTCACGGTTTAAGAAACAAAGGATAAAGGCTCAAATTATTTGTACCCACCCGCTCTTCGTGATGTTCTTCAAACCTAAACTCAGCTGATCATGCGTTAGACCTTGTTTGAGTCTTTGCTCTTAAATTCCAGTGATGGTTCGGATGTTGAACGTTTATTTGAATAGGCAGTCATTTTTGTTTGGTTTAGGGTTTGTAAGACCTCTTTCTTTTTCTTTCATTATCCCTATTTTTGGCCTGAACTGTTTCTTTTTGGAATTACAGTCAGCGGGATGCCCCTGTTTTGTAAGTCTCCTTCATAGGTTTTGACTTAATGGGTTTTTATTTTAAGAAGTAATGACTGCCTGTCTGTATGATTGTTCGGAATCATCACTGTCTTTTGTTTTGTAAGGACCTCTTTGGTGCCATTCGTTATGCACTTGGATCAACTGAGAGACTACCCTGCCCCAGGTTATGATTAAGGGTTTTAAATTTCGAAAAGAAAAACTCCTACTTCTTTGGCTCAGAGGGGTTGACGAGGGATTATCTTCCTTATAACTCCAGTGTTTAGGAATTGAAACAATGCCTATACCTCATTGTAGCGATAAAAAATGTAGCGGGGTAAATCAGAGATCGAATTATTGATTAATTCGTCTCACAAAAGCAAGAGTCGCCACCGCGCTTTATTATTTCCAAGGGAAAAGGGGAAAGAGCGAAATAAAACCCTAAATATGCAATGTAAAATAATACTTTTTAAAAGTAACAAAAATACAAGGTGTTTTTGAAAAGAGATCTATGGTTCGGGGGTTGGTTATACAATGGGAAGGTATTAGCACCCAATGTATCTATAGTACTCTATAGGAACCTTTTGAAATATCTGTTTATTAAAATGTTCGTTCGATTAAAAGTAAATTGTTTTGGCCGAAAAGGGGTACGGACGGGTTTTGGAAGGTACGACGACCTAATGTCGAAGTTTTGGCTTGAACGATATAAGTTTTGAAAAGATTGAAGATTTGGGGAAAAATTGTCCTAAGTTTTAATGTGATGAAAATATTCACGTGATCGGACTTGAGGACATGAAGTCAACAAATTTAATCGTTTTTCCCTTGGATTTAGGCGTAAACGGAATAAACAAGTAAAGACAAAATAGTTGATAGAAAATCAGATAGATAATGATATACAACAATTAAATAAAAGACTAAATGGTGTGAACATGCATTTTTTATATTTTTATCTAATATTAATAACGCAAGAGAATTAATTAAATAAAATGTTTTTTAAGTTTTTTATTATATGTATTTTTTAACATGGATAAAGCAAAAGAATTAACTAAAAAAATAAAAATGTTTTTAGTTCTTAAAATTTCTATTTTTTTTATTTTTGTATTAGTATTAATATAAAGTATTACTTAGTAACTAAATCTAAACTAAAGTAAAACTTAAAAGTTATTGATTAAACCTAATGAAAATAATATTCAAATTTTCCAAATTAATTCTAAAGTGAAATTAATAAAGATTGGTCTAATATTAAACTTGTTTTAATTAAATTACATCTATTTGATTAAATTACTAATTACTAAATTAATAAAATTCTAAAAAATAAAAAAAATAAAAACAAATCAATAGAAAGAAGTATTAAAGAAATAAAAGGGTGGATAATAGAGTTATGGGCCAAAAGGGTTTTTTAAAGGGTCCAAATCAAAAACAGAAATATGGGGGTGTTGAATGGGATTCGCTTGGGCTTAGGCAGGGCATGAGTTAAGTCCAACACATTCCAAAATTTTGTTTCAGGGTTAAACATGTTTTGATTTAGTTGAATTAGGGATTAGGGTTTGGTTATGCAGCGCCGTTTGCTTGCTCGTTCTTCGTCTTCGTCTTCTTCGCGTTACTCGCTTCTGACTTGCCTTTGTCCATGGCCACCGGTACCTTGATCTCCCTCTTCCCTCCAATAAGATGCTTGGGCAACAGATTCACGGTAAATTTCGGGTTCTATTCGTTAGGTTTTCGTTACAAACGCGTGTTCATGATTTTCATCTATTTGATTCTGATTCTCTATTATTGTGTTGATTTGAGGCATTTTAAAAAAAGAAAAGAGAAGAGCTACCTTTGGAGACGGAGGAGGGGTTGAGGTGCGTAGGAGGCCGGGCGGAAGGAAAGGCGTGATGCTTGCTTCAGCTTCCTGGTACTCTGCATTTGTATCTTTCCTCTTCTTCTTCGTTGTGATTCTGTTGCCTGAATGTTGCCTCTGAATAATTTTTCTTCTTCTTCACTGTGATTCTGTTGCCTAAATTTGATTGCCTATGATGATGTGCTGAGGCTTGGATGCTTTGTACACTTTTTTTCTTCTTCTTCTAACTTTACCTTGCTACTGTTCGCTTGAACTTGGTTGCCTGGATGCCTATGATGACATGCTTCTGAGGCCTTTGTGTTTGGATGTTGATTTATGGTTTATGCTATGGTATTCTGGTTCTTGTTGGACAGTTTTGGTGGTTTAAGGTTTGATGATGGTACAGGTTCTACTGGTTTATGCCATAAGGTTTTACTGGTTTAGGCCATATGGATTTAAAGTTTTTTATGATGGCTTTGGCTAGGCAAACGAATTGGTGCAGGTTATGGCTTTTATGGTTATACTGGTTTATGCCATGGTTACTCTGGCTTATGCAGGCTGAGGTTATATGGTTTTGGTTTGACAGTAAGTGGAAGGTTTTAGTTGGACAGTTTAGAGGGTTTTTTATGGTTTAGGTCATAAGGTTGATTGGAGATAGCAGGTTCTGTTTGTATGTTTTTGAGACCTTGAGACTTTGAAACTTTGTTTGTATTTTGTTTGACAATTTTCTTTTTGGTTTTGAAGGCTTGAAGATAGGTTTTCACTCTCTCAATTTTGAAGGGGGTTTGATGTTGTGTTATATCAGTTGGTCTCTCTTGGCCTTCAGGTTTTTACGTTACAGGTTTCTGGTATATTTTTAATATTTCCTTGGCCTCTGCACATATGCTGCTACATCAGTTTGTTTGTATTCCTTTTTTATGCTTTCTTTTTCCTTATGAGATGCTGCTACAGTTTGTTTGTAACTCTTTCTGCCTAAGCCAAACCTGTAAAACCATACTTCTATCTCTCTTCTCTCTCTTAGTACAAATTGATACATTAAAATGATGTATGATGTACTTGTTCTGAAATTGCATAGGCTGGAAAATGATGAGAATGGAATATACATTGCTTGCAAATTGATTTTGAAACTGCATATTTTCTTTGTCTTTGCATGGGAGCCTTATGTTTTTGGCTTCTTCCCATATCCTGCATGTTTACGTTGCAATGCTGTCTTATGAAAATGTATATGCTGTTTTGTATGCTTTGACAACGCAGCTTTGACAAGAATGAATTTGTGTAATTGTTTTTGGATTATGCAGTTTTCAAATAAAATGTGCAATTGAATTTGAAATGTGCTATTTTGACAAGAAAATGATTTGTACATGTTTTTAAATTGTGCATTCATTTTTATCAATTAAAAAATTCATCCCTTTTTGTGAACCGGGAGAAATCCCGTGATTTGCAAAAAGGGTAAAAACTGATTCCAGCCGTTTGCTTTTAATGATGAACACTAAAAATAATTTTCTGCTTTTAATTATTTATTTATTTCTGACTTTAATTCTTTTAACTCTTTTTTGCAGGTAAACCAAATGAGCAATCAAAGAAGCATTGGATAGAAGATGAAGAATTAGAATCTTAGAAAAATAGTTTTTATTTTACTTTAAACTTTTTATGTAATTGTCATTATAAATACTTTGTACAATAGTATTTAAACAACAATTGTAATAAATAGAATAAAGTGAATAAAATTCTATTATTTTCCCAGTTAATTCTTTTTCTTTCCAATTATTTATTTATCGTTTATAATTCTTTAAATTATATAATAACTGAAAAATCAATTTCAATTACTTAAATTCAGAATAATAAACAAATAAATAAACATCATTGACCAATTAATAACTTCAATTATTTACTTCATTATTTTTAATTCTTCTAAATTGTAATAACTGAAAATAAAATTTCAACTATTTAAACTTAGAACAATAAATAATTAAGTAAACATTGTTTGGTCAATTAATAAACTCCTTTTCAAATGCTTATTTCATTATTCATAAATCTTTGAATTATATAATAACTGAAAACAAATTCCAATTATTTAAATTTAGGATAATAAATAATTAATAAACCTTGTTTTGGCATTGATCAATTAATAAATTTAGCGTTCAAAAATAAACAGCTCTTGACTTGAAAAAGTTATGAATTTTAAAATCTACTTTGAAAATTGATAAAAATAGGTCAAAAACCCCTGCAATGCAATGATGCAGATGGGAGATGGTATCTTAGGTCAAAATTTGGGGTACAACAGCTGCCCCTATTTAAGTTTCTTCTATCCGGAGATATGAAGATTAAAATCTTCGTTTCGCAGAGATGGAAGGTACTTAAATACATAATACGCAAATTTTGTCCTAAGATGCCGCCATTATGTTTGATATGAATGTGGTGATTGAATTCACAGAGAAAGATATTGTATGAGACAAGACAATGCTGGAGGAATCAAACACCAACAAAACACAGAGACATGGATTATACACTACTGGGGAAACGAGCCATCGACTTCAAATGACAGACTCTTGACAGCGAATAAAATTGAGGGAATACGACCTCTGACCCTAACAAAGAAGGCATCTTGCATAGGCCATAAAATAGATTATTGACCCAAAATAACAGTGAGTTCGCAACTCAAGGTCAGCGATAGACAAAAGGTATCAAATTTGCTGATGATGGATTACCGACTTTTGAAAGTACTGATTCACAACAAATTTCTCTGCGAGATTTCCGGAGATATACCCATTAATGCTGAGATATAAGATTGTAGATACACAAGCTGCTCAAATAAAGAAGTTGTCACTTGCTGTCTTCCCAAAAAATATTATGACATACAAGCTGCTCAAATAAAGAGGCTGCCACTTGCCGTCGTCCAGGGGTGTCAATAACATACAAGCTGCTCAAATAAAGAAGCTGCCACTTGCCGTTTTTCAAGAAAATACCAATAACATACAAGCTGCTCAAATAAAGAAGCCGCCACTTGCTGTATCCGAGAAAAAAATACCGATAACATACAAGCTGCTCAAATAAAGAAGTTGCCGCTCGCTGTTTTCCATAAAAATAATAACGTACAAGTTGCTCAAATAAAGAGACTGCCGCTTGCCGTTTTCCAAAGAAATAATAACGCACAAGTTGCTCAGGAAGAGACCGCCGCTTGCCGTTTTCCAAAAAATAATAACGCACAAGTTGCTCGTGAAGAGCTGCCGCTTGTCGTTTTCCAAAAAATAATAACGCACAAGTTGCTCGTGAAGAGCTGCTGCTTGTCGTTTTCCGATGATGTCTATAACGTACAAGTTGCTCATGAAGAGCTGCCGCTTGTCGTTTTCCAATAATAATAACGCACAAGTTGCTCGTGAAGAGCTGCCGCTTGTCGTTTTCCAAAAAATAATTCAGAAGGAAATTGCGATGACACTGGCAGAGAATAAAATCTTCGTCAAAGAGAATCATGAATCAATCCTTCCCGAGGAGATCACATACTTAAATGTGCAAAATAAATGCACCATTCGTCTAGGTCGCGACTTCACTGGGAAAATCATGAGATAGCCTACGCAAGAGACAACAACTTCATCCAGGAATAACTAGAGAGAAAACAGTCAAACAAGACTCTACCCAATGAGAAAGTAACTCGATTGGGGATTTCATCCTATCCAGAAATGGACAAGGTAAGCTAAATCAAAAATCATCCATGAGGATTAGCTCAGTTGGGGAATTTAGAAAGGAAGCACATTTTCTGCCTAAGCTAACCTTCTACTTGGAAAGAAACATGTACGCTGTTTGAATAAACAAAGTACAACCCAAAATCAACGACAAATGTGAATATGCATTTTGGTGTAAGTGCAAATGAGTAAATGAATGTTATGCTGACAAAATAGACAGACGGAATATCTTGAAGACGATAAGATGTCATAAAATAATAGATACTCGACCTATCTTGAAAAAGACGGAAAATAACTGGAACTGGAACCACAAAGCAACGTCGGAGCGTAACACGCCACAAGGCTCAAGTCTTCTGAGGAGAAAAATATTCAAATCCAATTTTCTAACACCAATAGACCACTGGCATGAGACAAAGTGTACCACACTTCAGAAATTGCCCAAATAAAGGTAACCAAAACAATGCTTAACTGGAACAAACTGGGGGAGTCACCAAACTTAGTACCACCAGGAACACAAGTTTACACAACCAACACCTCATGACGATTTTGAAATGAAACATGTTCATCATACAAGGATAAATACTGTATTGTTTCGCATTTCATGGCTTGACCATCCTCGAAACAACTGTTAATATTCCTTTCATTATTCACGACACACATTTTTTTAAAAATAAAAACACTTTAAATAACTTTGTTTCAAATTTTCCTGTAAAAATTAAAATTTTGCCCACAAAAGGTAAATACTCAAATTTCATTAATAAGATGGTAGTTCGCTAACGACGCGACTCCAAAGGTTTACAAAAGTTTGGGAAATAGTACATGAAAGAAAGGATTACACAGAAACAATGATCATTATTCTCCCTAACAACTTCGAATTCCAAAATGTGTTCAAATGCCAGGACTGGGATGACCAAAAGCCTGCCTAAGCCGCCCCTTCGGGTTTTCAACTTAGCAAACTGTCAACTCAAACCTAAGCGAAATACTTCTTCACTGCATCGGCGTTCATGGGACGCGGGAGCTCTTCACCGTCCATATTGGTGAGAATCAAGGCACCTCCAGAGAAAACTTTCTTAACGACATACGGTCCTTCATAATTCGGAGCCCACTTGCCCCTAGAATCAGGTTGGAAAGATAATATCTTTTTGAGAACAAGGTCACCTTCTCTGAACTCGTGTGGTCGAACCTTCTTATCAAAAGCCTTCTTCATTCTCTGTTGATATAATTGACCGTGACACAACACCGTCAATCTCTTCTCTTCAATTAAATTCAACTGATCATATCTACTTTGACACCATTCAGCCTCAGAAAGTTTAGCTTCCATCAACACTCTCAGAGACGGAATCTCGACCTCCACGGGGAGTACTGCTTCCATACCATAAACTAGGGAAAATAAGGTTGCGCCCGTTGAAGTTCGAACTGAAGTACGGTACCCGTGTAAAGCAAACGGAAGCATTTCATGCCAATCTTTATAAGTTACCACCATCTTCTGGACAATCTTTTTGATATTCTTGTTAGCAGCTTCAACAACCCCATTCATCTTCGGTCTGTAAGGAGAAGAATTATGATGTTCGATCTTGAACTCTTCACAAAGCTCTCTCATCATCTTGTTATTCAAATTCGAACCATTATCAGTGATGATCTTGCTCGGGATGCCGTATCGACAAATGATCTGATTCTTGATAAATCTGACTACCACTTGTCTGGTTACATTAGCATAAGATGCTGCTTCCACCCATTTAGTAAAATAATCGATCGCTACCAAGATGAAACGATGACCATTTGAAGCTTTGGGTTCAATCATTCCAATCATATCAATGCCCCACATAGAGAAAGGCCAAGGTGAAGAGATAACGTTGAGGAGGGTCGGCGGCACATGCATCTTGTCCGCATAAATCTGGCATTTATGACATTTCTTCACATATTTGCAGCAATCAGATTCCATTGTCATCCAATAGTAACCAGCTCTCAACATCTTTCTAGCCATTGCATGTCCGTTGGCATGAGTGCCAAAGGATCCTTCATGTACTTCTTGCATCAGCATGTCTGCTTCACGTCTGTCTACACATCTGAGCAAGACCATGTCATAATTCCTTTTATACAAAACTTCTTCATTGAGGAAGAAACTGCTTGTTAATCTTCTCAATGTCTTCCTGTCCTTATTGGATGCCCCAGGCGGGTACTCTTGAGTTTGAAGAACACATTTAATGTCATAGAACCAAGGTTTGTCGTCGGTGACCTCTTCTACTGAGAACACATGAGCAGGTCTGTCGAGGCGCATAACCCGGATTGTAGGCACATCGTTCCAACCACTCACTTGAAACATTGAAGACAAAGCAGCTAAAGCATCAGCCATTTGGTTCTCATCTCTAGGGATATGATGTAATTCCACTTTGTTGAAGAAAGTTAACAATCTTCTAGCATAATCTCTGTAAGGGATCAAACCAGGATGACGAGTCTCCCATTCTCCTTTGATTTGATTAATTACCAATGCCGAATCTCCGTAAATATCAAGAATCTTAATCCTTAGATCCACTGCTTCTTCGAGACCCATAATACATGCCTCATATTCAGCCATGTTGTTCGTGCAGTCAAACTTCAATCTTGCCGTGAACGGGATATGAGTGCCTCGGGGAGTAACGATGATTTCCCCAATCCCATTTCCATAAGAGTTCACAGCTCCGTCAAATATCAAACCCCAATGCGATTCGGGATCAGGCCCTTCCTCAGGTAACGGCTCTTCACAATCTTTAGCTTTCAGGTACATAACATCTTCATCTGGGAAATCAAACTTGATGGATTGATAATTGTCAATTGGTTGGTGAGCCAAATGATCGGCTAAAATACTCCCTTTGATTGCTTTCTGAGTGTGATACTCAATGTCATATTCAGATAACAACATCTGCCAACGGGCTATTCTTCCAGATAAGGCGGGCTTCTCAAAGATATACTTGATCGGATCCATTTTGGAGATCAACCAAGTGGTATGGTTAATCATATACTGGCGCAGACGACGAGCAGCCCAAGCTAAAGCACAACAGGTTTTCTCAAGCAATGAGTATCGAGACTCACAGTCTGTGAATTTCTTACTCAGATAATATACGGCATGTTCCTTTCTTCCAGTCTCATCTTGTTGACCAAGCACACATCCCATGGAATCTTCCAATATAGTCAGGTACATAATCAAAGGTCTTCCTTCCACTGGAGGAATCAAAATGGGAGGTTCTAGCAAATATTCTTTGATTCTATCAAAAGCTCTCTGACAATCTTCTGTCCACACACATCCTTGGTTCTTTCGGAGAAGCTTGAAAATCGGCCCACAGGTAGCAGTCATATGAGATATAAATCTAGAAATGTAGTTCAGTCTCCCAAGGAATCCTCTTACTTGTTTTTCCGTCTTGGGTGCGGGCATTTCCCGAATAGCTTTGACTTTATCAGGATCTACCTCAATACCTTTCTGACTGACAATGAAACCCAGAAGTCTTCCAGAATGAACACCAAAAGTACACTTGTTGGGATTCAGACGGAGTTTATACTTTCTCAAACGCTGGAATAACTTCAATAAATGCTCCAAGTGATCCTCCTCAGTTTGTGATTTGGCAATCATGTCGTCCACATACACTTCGATCTCTTTATGCATCATGTCATGGAACAAAGCAGTCATGGCCCTTTGGTATGTTGCACCAGCATTCCTCAAACCAAACGGCATAACCCGATAACAAAATGTTCCCCAAGGTGTAATGAAAGCTGTCTTCTCCATATCTTCTGGTGCCATCTTGATTTGATTGTAACCAGAGAAGCCATCCATGAAAGAAAAGACTTTGAACTTTGCGGTGCTGTCGACCAATACGTCAATGTGCGGTAATGGGAAGTCATCCTTTGGGCTAGCTCTATTCAGATCTCGATAGTCTACACACATCCGAACTTTGCCATCCTTCTTAGCAACATGCACTATATTGGCTAACCACTGAGGGTAGACCGATGTAACAAGGAAACCTGCATTAATCTGTTTCTGAACTTCCTCTTTGATCTTGTCAGCCATATCGGGACGAGTCCTTCTCAGCTTCTGCTTAATCGGCGGACATTCAGGTCTCAACGATAAACGATGCTCCACAATATCGTTGTCCAAACCCGGCATATCTTGGTAGGACCAAGCAAACACATCAACATACTCTTTGAGAAGCTCCAACATTTTCTCTTTGACCTCCGGGATAAGCAATGCTCCGACTTTGACTTCCTTTCTATCTTCTTCATCACCCAAGTTGACCAACTCTACAGGTTCTTCAAATGGTTGAATAGTCTTTTCGTCATGCTCAAGCAAACGGGAAATTTCAACAGGAATCTCTTCACTATCCTCTTCTTCAGCTCTGAACACAGGGAATTCAAAGTTGGGAGAGGGCATATGATCATTGTTTTCAATGGTTAAGTCATGGATTAATCTGCACATATGATTATGCTTTATTTTAGAAATCGATTAATATGAACGTTGTACAAATGAAACAAAATATTATTATGTTTTCCTATTACTACCAATTAATTTTCATTACTATTTCCCAGAAAAAGTGAAAAATAAAACAGTAGTGGACAAAATAACAATTTTATTTATTGAAGGGAAATACTTGAAACAAAGGGCCCAGACATTTCTCTTTTGCCTTGGGTAGAGCAAAAGGATTTATTTTTCATAGCCCGACACAAAATACTTTTCGCCTTGGGCAGAGCAAAAGTTTTTTTCCAAAAAAACAAAACAAAACATTACTCGGAAATGTGCATCACAACAGGAACATCAACAGCTATCCAGTTTCGGCAAACCACTCCATGCGTCACAAAATTGGGTAGATCCTCTTCAGCATCGTCCCCTATGATGGCATCAACCTCAGGAGGAGTCGGATGGATAAAACCTGCACTTGGAAAACCTCTTGAATCGGACGAGTAACCACTTCCTGCTTGACTCTTGCAGACACGGGACGAAAACCAAGACCTTCTCCAGACTTGTTCTCGGGTAAAGTCAGCACCTGGCCCCATCCTTCGGCCGAACCACTTTCAACCACTCGTCGCGCATCCTCAAAAGAAGAAATGGATGCCCCTTGCTTCTTCACTTCATTCTTAGCAACAGACAGAGCTTGGAATTGGGTTCCAACGTCCTTATCAGCATCAATAAAAGAGAAAGATGACAAATGGCTTACCACCATAGCTTGCTCTCCACCAATCATTACCAGCTTTCCATGCCTCACAAACTTCAATCTCTGATGTTGTGTGGAAGTGACTGCCCCTGCATCATGGATCCATGGACGACCCAATAGGCAACTGTAGGCAGCACGAATATCCATCACTTGAAAAGTGATCTGAAAAGTATGAGGGCCAATCACTATAGGAAGATCCACTTCACCAATGGCAGTCTTCCTAGAACCATCAAACGCTTTGACAATTACTCCACTAGGTCTCATAGGAGCACCTTGATGTGAGAGTCGAGACAATGTAGTCTTGGGCATCACATTTAACGACGAACCTGTATCTACCAACACACTTGATAAGGTATCATTTCCGCAACTTATTGAGATATGCAAAGCCATATTATGGTTCCTTCCCTCCTCCGGGAGTTCTTCATCACTGAAACCAAGATTGTTACACGAAGTAATATTTCCCACAGTTCCATCAAATTGATCAACCGTCACATCATGATCCACGAACGCCTGGTCCAAGACCTTCATCAAAGCTTCTCTATGGGCACCAGAATCTCTTAGTAAAGCAAGCAAAGAAATCTTGGAAGGAGTTTGCAAAAGTTGGTCCACAATCTTATATTCACTTCTCTTGATAAGCTTCAGAATCTCATCATCCTCAGGGTGAGGGATAGGTTCATTGGATCGGCCTATTTCAACCCTTGGTTCAACATTTCTCGCTGGAATTTCTGCCGGTATAGGTCTCCTAACTTGAACTTCTGGTCTCTTCAAAGGTACTGCTGCAAAGACACGTCCACTTCTCGTAACTCTACTCACATCAGCAATGTTAACAAAAGATGGTCTTGTCGGTATAGGGACTTCTACCCCATTCTCAATCATTGTGGCATTATACTTATACGGTACAACTTGGTCTGAGTTGTAAGGCACAGGACCAGGTGGGTAAATGATCAAAGGATCAACAGGTGCAGTCTGACTGTCGTAAGCGATCTCTACTGATTCAGGCAAATTGAATTGTGGTATGATAACATTCACTTCATCCTCCGGATCTCGGTCATATGTAATAGTGATAACTCTCTGGTCTAATAACTTCTGAATATCCTCCTTCACAATAGGGCAATCAACCTCTCTTGAACAAAATTCACAAACATCATAATCATGCTGATGCCTAACAAAGGCAAGTCTTCTTAAATTCTAATGTAACCTGATCAACGACTCTCTAATGTGTTCAACTTGAAAAACTCGAAACTTTCCCGGACAACCTTCCACCATATTCACTGAAGCTGCCCCATGTCGAGGCAAAGGATTATCTCTAACATTCGGGTTAACATCCTTGAAAGACAAAATACCATTCTTAATCAACCTCTGCACGTCCGCCTTTAGAGCAAAACAATTCTCAAGGTTGTGCCCCGGTGACCCTTGATGATACTCACAAAACTGATCCGCCTTATACCACGGAGATGTACTGTTCGGTGTGACAGGAGGAGGCTTCGTCGTTATGAGGTTCTTTCTGATAAGAGCAGGGAACAATTCAGTATAAGTCATAGAAATGGCATCGAATTGCGGCTTCCTTGGAGAATGGTTCTGATTGTTGAATGGATAAGCCTGTTGTCGAGGCTGCTGCTGAAATGGCCGTTGTTGAGTTGGTGGGGTTTGATGAGCTGGGGTCATCAAAGCTGGGCGGACAGTCGGAGTGACTGCCGCAACGTGTGAGTAACCTCTCCTTGGTCTCCCTGGGAAAAATGCGCTGACATCCTGCTCTTTTATTTTTGGGAAAACACTTCCAAACTTCTTAGTACCTCTAGACGGACTTCCTTCTTTAACCAAACGCCCTTCACGAATCCCTTCCTCTAACCGCATGCCCATGCTTACCATTTCGGTGAAGTCACTGGGTGCGCTGGCAATCATTCTTTCATAGTAAAAGGAACCTAAAGTCTTCAAAAATATCTTCGTCATCTCTTTCTCCTCAAGAGGTGGATAGATTTGAGCATCAATTTCACGCCACCTCTGGGCGTATTCCTTAAAAGATTCTCTGTCTCTCTGCGACATCGCCCGGAGTTGATCCCTGTCCGGCGCCATGTCAATGTTGTACTTATACTGGTGGACAAAAGCTTTGCTAAGATCGTTGAAGTTGCGGATCCGAATACTGTCTAAACCCATATACCACTTTAGAGCAGCACCCGTCAAACTGTCTTGAAAATAATGAATCAACAAGTCATGATCATCGGAATACGTAGACATCTTTCTCACGTACATAGTCAAATGACTTCTAGGACACGAATCACCCTTATATCTCTCAAAGTCTGGCACTTTGAATTTTGCTGGAATCTTGACATTCGGAACTAAACAAAGGTCATGAGTGTTCTTCCCAAACAAATCCTTCCCCTTTAACGCTCTAAGCTCCTTCTGCATTTTTTGGAACTGATCTTGAAATTCTTCCATTCTATCAAAAAGACCCAAACTTTCAGCAGGCTCGGCAGGATAAGTAGGTTCATTCAAGTATGGCACAGAGTGGACCACAGGAGCGACAGTTGTCATTACCGGTTGCGGAAAAGGTGTTACAGACAGGATTACTGGCGGCATGGCAGTTGTCTCTGGCTGAGGAAAAGACAAAGCTGGTTGAAACAAAGGCTGTACGACAGGCTGATACCCCTCTGGCACAAAGTTGTAAGGCATTCCCCACGGAAAACCTTTCGGCATCTGATGTTGAAGCGGAGAGTTGATTTGAGTCACGGATGTTGGAACGGTGACGATCTCGGAAACCACAGTAGTTGAAGTCTGAATCTCAGCAACTGTAGTCGATGGTTGATTCTGAACAGCCACCAAACTTTCCACTAGCGTAGTTAACTTTTCCATACCTACACGAAGGGTAGCGACCTCCTCACGAAGCTCATGGTTTTCCTGTTCCAGATCTTCCATCTTCCTCTGACGATTGGCTCGAGTATCGTATCGATGAGACAGCTTGACAACCTTTGGAGTGGAAAAAGAAACAAGGATAAGACTCTAAAAAGTGTGAAGTGAAATGTTAAATGATGCATGATGTGTGATGCAAATGATGATTCATTTTAATAGTTTTTCAAGGAACTTCGATAATTTTGCACACATCAATGGTAAAGGAATTTGGAACAACAAAAACTCATTTCATTAATCAAAAGCGGTAAATTACAACTTACAACTTTGGAACAACAAAACAATAAATTACAACTTTGGGATAACAACCCAATAATAAAAGCAGTAAACTACAACTTTGGAACATGAAGCCCATAATAAAAGCAGTAAATTACAACTTTGGAACATGAAGTTCATAATAAAGCAATAAATTACAAATTTTGGAACATGAAGCCCTTTTACAGAGTTTTACAAAATGACATCAGTAAAACTAAGAACTAAAGATCACTCAGAATCATCAGATGAAGGACAAAATGCCAATTGTAACCGGAGCTTCTTGATCTTCTCTTCATAAAAGTCTTCCATCTCTTTCTTCTCAGCTACCAGTCGATCAACGATTTCCTTTTGCGGATTAGGAACAAGAGCAATTCTTACCGAACCTTCCTTCTTTCTCTTCCTGTCACTAGCACACTTCTTCAGTAAAGCATCCTTTTGACGAAGCTTCTCATCATGATCAACGAACCAGCCGTCTTGAATAAAGAGTAAATCCTCCTTTTCCTTTAGTTGTCGAGCCAGGACCCGATTCTCATATTCAGACATATTATACTTTTCTTTCCAAGCATCTCTCTCGGACTTCATCCTGGCCAGATTTCCTTGGTATTCTCCTATATTCGCGATAGGGATGACAACAGATGATGATGCAACGGTAGGGAATAAAGGTTTCTCAAGTTTATAGGGCATCTTGAGAGCACAAGCCCTAGCACGGACCCATTTTAGGTAAGGTTCCAAAGAAACGGCACCCCTATGTCCTAACATATCTCTCCCTTTCCTATGGATGTGGCGCCAAGCTCCTTCGATCTCCCTCTTAGCTGCCTGATGATCTTGTCCTTCCTGTAGAAAGAAACCACTCACATGGATGTTGTTTGGCTTGTCTCTCATCGGGTATCCAAACTGACGGCGCGCGAGAACAGGATTATAGTTAATTCCACCTTTCGTACCAAGAAGAGGCACGTTAGGAAAAGCACCACAGCTATCGATGATCTTCACGTCATAGTAAATTCGATTATACCAATCAATGTCGAAATGAGTGAGAGCCATAATCTTTGGCGCCCAACGCGGCTCCTTCTCGAGATCCCAGAAAACATCAGACCCAGGTAGATGAGAAACATACCACTGATACAGCAACGGTGCACAACAAATAATCATTCCTCCTTGATAAGAGTTTCGAAGATGGATGGAGTAGTAGGTATCTCCTAGTAGCGTAGGGACCGGATTTCCAATCAAGAAAATTCTGATGGCGTTGATATCCACAAACTTATCAACGTTAAGGAACAAGAATAGACCATAAGCGAGTAAAGCAAAGACGTCTTCAAAGGCAATAGTATCTTTTATCTCAGCGAAATGGCGAGCTTTCCTCAACAAAAACTGCGCAGACAAACCTCGGATTCCCCCTTTTGTAGTCATGTTCTCCTTTATCTCTGATTTCTTCAAGTGGGTGATGGTCGCTATCTCGTGAGATTTGGGCTCCTCTTCTAATCCAGAAAAAGGAACACTGTCGGTGATCGGCAGACCAAGTATGTAGGAGTACTCCTCTAAGGTGGATATCAACTGGTAATCCGGAAAGGTGAAACATTGGTACAAAGGATCGTAGAATTGGACCAACGTATTAAGGATGCCTTCCTTCATCTTGCGCTTCATGAGAGGTATAATGGACCCATACTTTTTCTGAAAATCCGTCGGATTCTTGATCTCAGGAATTAAACTCTTCAGTTCTTCAATCTCGGGCTCCTTAAAACTAAAACTTCGAGTGTTTCTCCTTCCAAATTCCATAATAACCTGAGATGTCTGCAAAAATCATTCCTAAGTTCCTTGAAAAACACGTTTTTTACAAAAATGTTGATGAATGCATGAATGAATGATAATGCAACAGTTACACACAAGTTTGCAAACATGGGGTTCAAAGGTTCAACGTTTCGAGCATGGAGTCAAAAGGGTAAAGCCCACCCAAAGGTATGTACTAACGGTTCAATCACACCTGTAAGACAAGGTTCTAAGAGTTCCCAGAGTCTACATTCCTCCTTCGGATATTACCAGCGTCTTGATTACTCAATAATTAGCAATATTCTCAAGAGAAATTCGTCCGAGCGTAGCATCGCGTAACAACTACTTCCGAATCACTCCGTTATAGTCTCCGCGCTACACCTAAAAAGGCCAAGATGGGTTAGGGTTCTACGGTCCTCAACTTCTCGGGTTCCTAGGTCAAAAATAATGATGTCTTCCCGATTACTCGGTAAACAAATATTAAGTTCAAGAGGGCCTTCCATTGAGTGGGGGATCTCATGCCTCCTTCTTCGGGATTACTCCCTCAAAGTTAACATGACTGTACCGCCCGTCCTATTCTTAAGTGTAACTTAATCCGGGTATAGGATTCGTCCTTTGCAAAAAACCCAAACACCCCAATTTAAACACATAATCAAACAAATCAAATAATAATAAAACAGATAAAACAAATTAGGCTTAACCCACTTAGGGATGGACCAGCAAGAGGTCAATCTTTCCCCAGCAGAGTCGCCAATTCTGTAGCGATAAAAAATGTAGCGGGGTAAATCGGAGATCGAATTATTGATTAATTCGTCTCACAAAAGCAAGAGTCGCCACCGCGCTTTATTATTTCCAAGGGAAAAGGGGAAAGAGCGAAATAAAACCCTAAATATGCAATGTAAAATAATACTTTTTAAAAGTAACAAAAATACAAGGTGTTTTTGAAAAGAGATCTATGGTTCGGGGGTTGGTTATACAATGGGAAGGTATTAGCACCCAATGTATCTATAGTACTCTATAGGAACCTTTTGAAATATCTGTTTATTAAAATGTTCGTTCGATTAAAAGTAAATTGTTTTGGCCGAAAAGGGGTACGGACGGGTTTTGGAAGGTACGACGACCTAATGTCGAAGTTTTGGCTTGAACGGTATAAGTTTTGAAAAGATTGAAGATTTGGGGAAAAATTGTCCTAAGTTTTAATGTGATGAAAATATTCGCGTGATCGGACTTGAGGACATGAAGTCAACAAATTTAATCGTTTTTCCCTTGGATTTAGGCGTAAACGGAATAAACAAGTAAAGACGAAATAGTTGACAGAAAATCAGATAGATAATGATATACAACAATTAAATAAAAGACTAAATGGTGTGAATATGCATTTTTTATATTTTTATCTAATATTAATAACGCAAGAGAATTAATTAAATAAAATGTTTTTTAAGTTTTTTATTATATTTATTTTTTAATATGGATAAAGCAAAAGAATTAACTAAAAAAATAAAAATGTTTGTAGTTCTTAAAATTTCTATTTTTTTTATTTTTGTATTAGTATTAATATAAATTATTACTTAGTAACTAAATCTAAACTAAAGTAAAACTTAAAAGTTATTGATTAAACCTAATGAAAATAATATTCAAATTTTCGAAATTAATTCTAAAGTGAAATTAATAAAGATTGGTCTAATATTAAACTTGTTTTAATTAAATTACATCTATTTGCTTAAATTACTAATTACTAAATTAATAAAATTCTAAAAAATAAAAAAATAAAAAGAAATCAATAGAAAGAAGTATTAAAGAAATAAAAGGGTGGATAATAGAGTTATGGGCCAAAAGGGTTTTTTAAAGGGTCCAAATAAAAAACAGAAATATGGGGGTGTTGAATGGGATTCGCTTGGGCTTAGGCAGGGCATGAGTTAAGTCCAACACATTCCAAAATTTTGTTTCAGGGTTAAACATGTTTTGATTTAGTTGAATTAGGGATTAGGGTTTGGTTATGCAGCGCCGTTTGCTTGCTCGCTCTTCGTCTTCGTCTTCTTCGCGTTACTCGCTTCTGACTTGCCTTTGTCCATGGCCACCGGTACCTTGATCTCCCTCTTCCCTCCAATAAGATGCTTGGGCAACAGATTCACGGTAAATTTCGGGTTCTATTCGTTAGGTTTTCGTTACAAACGCGTGTTCATGATTTTCATCTATTTGATTCTGATTTTCTATTATTGTGTTGATTTGAGGCATTTTAAAAAAAGAAAAGAGAAGAGCTACCTTTGGAGACGGAGGAGGGGTTGAGGTGCGTAGGAGGCCGGGCGGGAGGAAAGGAGTGATGCTTGCTTCAGCTGCCTGGTACTCTGTATTTGTATCTTTCCTCTTCTTCTTCGTTGTGATTCTGTTGCCTGAATGTTGCCTCTGAATAATTTTTCTTCTTCTTCACTGTGATTCTGTTGCCTGAATTTGATTGCCTATGATGATGTGCTGAGGCTTGGATGCTTTGTACACTTTTTTTCTTCTTCTTTTGACTTTACCTTGCTACTGTTCGCTTGAACTTGGTTGCCTGGATGCCTATGATGACATGCTTCTGAGGCCTTTGTGTTTGGATGTTGATTTATGGTTTATGCTATGGTATTCTGGTTCTTGTTGGACAGTTTTGGTGGATTAAGGTTTGATGATGGTACAAGTTCTACTGGTTTATGCCATAAGGTTTTACTGGTTTAGGCCATATGGATTTAATGTTTTTTATGATGGCTTTGGCTAGGTAAACGAATTGGTGCAGGTTATGGCTTTTATGGTTATACTGGTTTATGCCATGGTTACTCTGGCTTATGCAGGTTGAGGTTATATGGTTTTGGTTTGATAGTAAGTGGAAGGTTTTAGTTGGACAGTTTAGAGGGTTTTTTATGGTTTAGGTCATAAGGTTGATTGGAGATAGCAGGTTCTGTTTGTATGTTTTTGAGACCTTGAGACTTTGAAACTTTGTTTGTATTTTGTTTGACAATTTTCTTTTTGGTTTTGAAGGCTTGAAGATAGGTTTTCACTCTCTCAATTTTGAAGGGGGTTTGATGTTGTGTTATATCAGTTGGTCTCTCTTGGCCTTCAGGTTTTTACGTTACAGGTTTCTGGTATATTTTTAATATTTCCTTGGCCTCTGCACATATGCTGCTACATCAGTTTGTTTGTATTCCTTTTTTATGCTTTCTTTTTCCTTATGAGATGCTGCTGCAGTTGGTTTGTAACTCTTTCTGCCTAAGCCAAACCTGTAAAACCATACTTTTATCTCTCTTCTCTCTCTTAGTACAAATTGATACATTAAAATGATGTATGCTGTACTTGTTCTGAAATTGCATAGGATGGAAAATGATGAGAATGGAATATACATTGCTTGCAAATTGATTTTGAAACTGCATATTTTCTTTGTCTTTGCATGTGAGCCTTATGTTTTTGGCTTCTTCCCATATCCTGCATGTTTACGTTGCAAAGCTGTCTTGTGAAAATGTATATGCTGTTTTGTATGCTTTGACAACGCAACTTTGACAAGAATGAATTTGTGTAATTGTTTTTGGATTATGCAGTTTTCAAATAAAATGTGCAATTGAATTTGAAATGTGCTATTTTGACAAGAAAATGATTTGTGCATGTTTTTAAATTATGCATTCATTTTTATCAATTAAAAAATTCATCCCTTTTTGTGAACCGGGAGAAATCCCGTGATTTACAAAAAGGGTAAAAACTGATTCCAGCCGTTTGCTTTTAATGATGAACACTAAAAATAATTTTCTGCTTTTAATTATTTATTTATTTCTGACTTTAATTATTTTAATTCTTTTTTGCAGGTAAACCAAATGAGCAATCAAAGAAGCATTGGATAGAAGATGAAGAATTAGAATCTTAGAAAAATAGTTTTTATTTTACTTTAAACTTTTTATGTAATTGTCATTATAAATACTTTGTACAATAGTATTTAAACAACAATTGTAATAAATAGAATAAAGTGAATAAAATTCTATTATTTTCCCAGTTAATTCTTTTTCTTTCCAATTATTTATTTATCGTTTATAATTCTTTAAATTATATAATAACTGAAAAATCAATTGCAATTACTTAAATTCAGAATAATAAACAAATAAATAAACAACATTGACCAATTAATAACTTCAATTATTTACTTCATTATTTTTAATTCTTCTAAATTGTAATAACTGAAAATAAAATTTCAACTATTTAAACTTAGAACAATAAATAATTAAGTAAACATTGTTTGGTCAATTAATAAACTCCTTTTCAAATGCTTATTTCATTATTCATAAATCTTTGAATTATATAATAACTGAAAACAAATTCCAATTATTTAAATTTAGGATAATAAATAATTAATAAACCTTGTTTTGGCATTGATCAATTAATAAATTTAGCGTTCAAAATAAACAGCTCTTGACTTGAAAAAGTTATGAATTTTAAAATCTGCTTTGAAAATTGATAAAAATAGGTCAAAAACCCCTGCAATGCAATGATGCAGATGGGAGATGGTATCTTAGGTCAAAATTTGGGGTACAACACTCATCAGCGGGGTCTGTTCAAAAGTATACTGTAAAGATCGTGGTATCATTTTCGTCATCCTCCCTCAAGAGGCTTAGAATTTTCAATCAAGAGTTGATCATCACAAAAATATGAAAACAGTTTGCATATAGTGAATCCGAAATAATTACTTCAAAACAGACATGTGTGATGCATTAATGAAATAACCAAGTTTGACATGAAATAAAATGTTTGAACAATCAAAGAAAATTACAATCTGAACATTCAAATGAACAAAAGTTTCCAATCCTAGCCATGTTTTGACAAGGGAGCAGTGGTCACATTCGGAGTCTCTGGAGTGTCGAACTGGACTTCCTTCGCGTCGATCAGATCCTGAACCTTGTTTCTCAAAGTCCAACAATCATCTGTAGCATGCCCCGGGCTGTCAGAATGATAAGCGCAGCGAACATTGGGGTTATACCTTGAAGGCGTCCTGTTGGGATTCTTTGGAGGGTCCATGAGAGTTACCAACTTGGTTTCCAGCAACTGTGGCAATATCTGTGACAAGGTCATTCCGAGGGGAGTGAATTGACTTTTGGGTATCTCTTCCCTTTGCTGATTGTGACGCTGAGGAGCGCCGGTCGGTTTTGCAATAACCACAGCATTGACATCTTGGCGGTGTTCGGACCTATTATGCCCTTTTGAGCCATAGACAGCACTAGATTCTCTCTTGGATGGTTTCTTCTCAGTGTTCGAGGAGTCACCATTCTGTATTTTCCCCGACTTGATGCCAGCTCCTATTCTTTCCCCGGTCAAGATCAGATCTGTAAACCCAGCAACAGAATTCCCAATCAGGTGGTTGAAGAATGGACCAGACAGGGTCCCCAAGAACATGTCGACGAGCTCGCGGTCAGTAAGAGGTGGTTGTACCCTTCCAGCAAGGTCCCTCCATTTTTGAGCATATTCTTTGAAACCTTCACCTGCACCCATAGACATTCCTTGAAGCTGAGTGCGCGTGGGAGCAAGGTCGGCATTGTACTGGTACTGCTTGTAGAATGCAGTGGCCAAATCCTCCCAGCTGCGGATGTTAGCTCCATTCAGTTGATAGAACCAGTCGAGTTGGGTTCCAGACAGACTATCCTGAAAGAAGTGAATCCATAAATTCTTGTCAGCCGTGTAGGGCTGGATCCTCCTTGTGTAAGACCTGAGATGCAGCTTAGGACAGGATGCCCCATCGTACTTTGCAAAGGCAGGTGCCTTGAATTTGTGCGGGATTACTACCCCAGAAGACAAACCTAGATCCTCGAAGTCCAGGTCGGGCACTTTTTGTATCTCCATGGCACTTAGCCGGTCTTCCAACTGTTTATACATGTCCTCAGCTGGAGGGTACTGCTCATCATTGTAATCGGTCTCGTTGTCAGAGACCACTGGACTAGGAACCTCCCTTTCTTGGGGACTGTCTTTCCCAACAGATGGGGTAGTCTACTCAACTTCATTTCGTGATCCATTCCCAGATTTGCGTCTAGGGTTGAACAACACCGTCATCTTCTTCTTCTTTTTTGAAAGCAGGGTCTTCAGATCTTGTTGCCCCTGGGCCAAACTCATGATCAGCTCTTGGAACTGGGCGTTCTGAGCCTGGAGAGCCTTGATGGATTGCTCAGTAGATGTTTCCGGATTCATGATGAGACTGCCGAAATAAACAGCAAAGAAGGTAAGCAACCTGTAGAAAAAAGGGTACTTGTTATGCAATGATGTGTATGTATGCATGCGATGTTTTCAAGGATCTCGCAGGGTAAACAAGAAAATTTGTTAAAATTAGAATCTGGTATCTTGATTGAAGTAACTTTGTATTGTAGAGAGTCCTTCTTCAAGGGTCAAAGGCTCACCATATCGAGTGGGTCATAGCCCCTGACAACCTCGGCTAGAGGAAAATAAATCCCCTTTGCCCTTTGCTAGACACTTTGATTCATCATGACCTGCATCACAAGCCCTTGAGATCCTTGAAATGGATTAGTTTTTATGCAAGATGCATGCAACGGTATGATGTTACGCTATGCATGGAGTGATGTAAGTAGGCCCTATAATGAGTCCCAATTAAGGACTGTAAACAAAACCTGCAAGGAACCCGTGTTGTTAGATAACAAGTATGCAAGTAGTTCAAGTATGAAGGCACACAAGTCACACAAAAGAGCCCTTAGAGTTTAGGCCAGCATGAATTTTGGGTACTGCCCTCTTTGAAATTGGTGGGCTCAAACCTGTCCTATCAAAGTGACCGGGTTCTAAGGGTCCCAATATCATTGGATTGCTTTCATTGTTCATCGTTTCGATTTAGCCACTGAACTGGCGATCGAAATATTCCAAGAAAACAACCCTCAATTGAGTGTAGTATCGAGTATCAACCAACCTCGGACTGCACCAAAGTCAGTTATCTCACTACCCTAAAGAGGCCAAGATGGTTCAATTAAGGTTCCTAAGGTCAGTTGATGCTTCACGACACCACGCGGCGGCCCCGTACTCTCCTTGACTGAACTCAAGGGTTACCGGTACACACCAAAGTGCCACATCAACGTAGCAGACTGCTTCAACCATGTCGGTATACCCCGCACAGTTCCCTCACAGTCTTGTTGCTACTTTCTAAGAAGGTATCCCCCAGATTCGGGTTAGGATCTATAGAACTCCCAAGACAGTACCCACAATAATAAAGCAAACAATTCAGACAATTGAAAACACAAATGATCTTAGTCCTAAGGTACACCTCACTTTAAGTATCCCCAGCAGAGTTGCCAGTTCTGTGATCGGTGGAAATAGAACTGACTGTTTTTAAGCTGGTTCGCGAAATGTCGCGGTAAGCAAGAGTCGCCACCGTCTTTTATGTTCTCCAACATGGAAAGGACAAAAGCACAGCAAAATTCCTTATTGAGAATGTTTCTTAGTTCGGGAGGTAGATTTATAGAAAGGGAAGGTGTTAGCACCCTTTATATCCGTGGTTATCCACGGGCTCTTAGGTACTTGCTCTTATGTTTTTTTAAAATTTGTTTGCTTTTCAAATGTGTGTGGGTTTTGAAAAAGTTTCGTTTGAAAAATTTCTAAGTAACTCTTGTATCTGTCCTCAAGAGTGTATGAAAAATTTGTTTGAAAACTTTTTAGAAAGTGTCAGTGTGAAAAATTGTTTTGTTTATTTTGAAAAGAGAAAGTACCCATGAGATCTACCTACTCTAAGGAATTAGGTTGTGTAAGAGTCCTTTAGATAGTGCTATCCCACCATTGAGAAGTAGGTAGCACCATCGTTGGAGGTATTCGGGTCAATTCGATTATTAGGGACATGTGTGGTCACCAAAGCAATAGTAGGACGCCTTAGCGGTAACCCTAATGTCCTAGATCCTTTTTATCCGAGGCAACCGTTCTGAGGCAACTGGATCTTTAGACAGGAGGGCGACCTCTAAAACACCCTATACTTGACGACCACCTTCGAAGGCAACCGAGTGAGGCGTACCCTAAGAGTGGCATGTGCATGTGTGTTGTTTTTCAGTTAAGTTATCTTTGTACATGTTATTGTGAGCTACGTTTTGCTTTTAATTAGTCATTCATTCTTTCATGCAAAGTTTAGCAGTTTTAAGAGTGCGGAAATTTAAATGACGGAAAGGTAAATCCTACGCTATTACAAGGCGCGGGTCTATACATCGCCAAATTAACAAAGACCCGTTTTAATAAAAATGCGGAAAGTAAAACCTAGTTACTATTACATGGCTTGAACAGTTACATAATATTCACAATAAAATAAAATAAATGCGCGAAAGAATAGAAATAGAACGTTCGAGGGCGTTGGACCCTTTTGAGAAATTAAATGAAATTAAAAAGCTAACTAATTATTTAATTAAGAAAAGAAATGTTTTTAGGTTTTTGTTTTGTATTTATGAAAAAAAGAAAATTAATTAGAAGTTAAATGGAACCCTAATTCTAAGTATTTTTAATTATAAAAAAAATTAAAGTTTAACCTAATTTACTAAATATTTAATATACATGTTTATTTACAAAATAATTAATAATTAATAATAATAATGAGAAAATTATTTATTTAAAGAAAAAAAGAAAGATAAAAAGTTAGAAACCCTAATTTCTACATATTTATTTATTTAAGAAAAAAGTGTTAAAATTGAAAAACCTAATTTATTAAACTAAATTTATTATTTAAAGTTTATTTACAAAAAATAATAGTGAAATAATAATAATTAACAATAAACATTTTTTTTGATTTTTTTATATTTTTATATTTATTATGAAAATTATTTTATGGAGTTAAAAGAAAACAATTAAAAACAATTAAAAGAATAAAAAGGAAAAACAAATAAAAATTAAAAATTGAGCAAACCATGGGGGTGTCTGGCCCTTTTAGGAGGTGTATTGGAGGCAATTTGCATTCTTTGGCCATTGGATTGGGTTTCATGGCCATTTGTGTTCTGGCTGTTAGCCATTTGTGTTCTGGCATCAACGTTCCTTAATCTTCTCAGGATGTCTGTCTCGCCATGTATTGTTGTCATGCATAAGTTGTTCTTTTGGCCATTTGGCTTTTGGCTTTTGGCTTTTGGCCTCAACGTTCCTTAATGAACCTGCATGGAATCCTGTCTAAATCTGCAGTGTTGAATCTCATGAACACATTAAATAAAATCATAAAATGCAAATAAAGCCAATATATGAAGAAATTTAATGTTTAGGCACAATATGGCATGTATGAATGATTATACCCTTTTGATCATGGAGATCAAATCAATCTTACCCTTACTGGAAAATTAGTGACCTGAATGCTTTTATGTCTTTTGGATCATGGAGATCAAGCCAGCCTTACCCTTACTGAAGAAGTAGTGAGGTGTTGGTTTGTAACTGTGATGGCTTGTTTGTGGTGAGAGAGGGATTTGGTAATAAGGATTTCAAGGTTTTAGGGTTCTTGAAAGAATTTGATATTCTAACAGTGTTGTGGCAAGGTTTTTTCTCTCTTTTCCTCTCCTCTGGTTTGTGTGAAAAGAAGGTGATTATATAATGGAAATTAGGGTAAAGAAAATGGGCTTTGAATGTGCAATTGGGCCTCCAATGTTCACTTGAGTTCGTCACTTTCCAGGCTAAATCGCAGGGAATTAAGTGCAATTTTTGAAGTTGAAATGTGAAAACAAAATGTAGCCGACATCGAAAACTAACTCCTATCAGAAAATCGGCTCAATCGGATAAACGGTGAATTAGTTATGAATTTTTGAAGTTTCAGCTCAGACAAACTTATTTTGGGCTCCAGTGTCGACTCTGACACGTTCTTCAATAAAAAACTGGTATTGATCGGTGCATAATTTGGTCTCGGCTTTTGAAAAAAGTTGTAGATCTCTGAGTCAGTGACCTTGTGTAAAAATATGAGCCCAATCCGATAAAAATTGACCGAGTTATGAATTTTCGAAGTTTCGGCCCAGATGAAATAATATTCAGCATTCAGGATTTTCGGCGTGTCACGTACTCTGAGCAAAAAACGAAGGCCTTTTGAATATCGTTTGAACTCAATACCTTCTGTGGAAATGTAGTCAACTCAATTTGTGAAATTTTGGCGCCGGAACCAGATCGATACGATGAAAATCGACCAAGTTATGATTTTCTGAACATGACATAAATAAACTTCTGTCACAAATTTTCTGTACGAAAATACTTGATAAATCCACATTTTTGAAGACCTTCTGATCGAAATTGGCTTCCAGCCGTGAGAGATGAAAACGTAGATAATGTCAAGACAGAATTTTGGCCACCGGAACGGGTTCAAAACGAGCCACGATCTTCAAGTTATGAATTTTTTAGCGCGTAAAAACTGCACTTTCAGCACACTTTTTCACCATATTTCTTCGAGAAAACTCACACATTCGGATACCTTCTTTAAAGAATTGACTCTTGAGCCGAACCTAAATTTGAGAATACGTTATCAGAGATATCTTGGCGAAAGAATACCTGAATATGACGCGCCAGGTTGGACTTGTGAATTTTTCTTGAAATATTTTGAGAAATATGGGAAGGCAAATTTTGGGGTACAACACATAAGAATTCATTCAACATTAGTCACCACCAATTCAACATCAAAGATTAGCATAATTAGCATGGTATCACAAGCGAACTTTGTCACAATTTAACAATAAGAAAACTTGCAAACTTGTCAACGAAACTTCAACTAATCTAAACACGAATAACATTTATCACAGCTTCAATTGAAATTAAAGCGAGCATAAACATTAACATGGTAACGATACCAACACATACAAAATGGTACCGACATATAGAATGACTTAAAAAAATAGATTTGATTCATGTGAAATAGGAACTTCGATGTTCAAATTCTAACACACAATCGAGACCTCAATACTAATTAAAACAAGATAACACACTAACATGGTGTCTGTAATACGGTAGGAGAACTGACTTTTGGGTTTTATCCAAATGTATAGCTAGAGTCACCATCGAATTTTCTTTTATCCAATAAGGAAAGGGTGAAAAGAACATGAAAGACCTTGAAGATTTTGAGTTTGGGGGGTAAGTTATGAAAAGGGAAGGTGTTAGCACCCTTTTAATTCGTACTTATCTATGGGCTCTTAATCGCTAGCTCACTTTTGAAATTTTTGCTTTGTGTGTGTGATGTTTGAAAATATTTTGAAAAGCCAGTGTAAGGATAACTTTGTAATTGTCTTGTATCAGTCCTCAAGAATGCGTAAAAAGTGTTTGAAAATATTTTGAAAGTGTGATGTGTGAAAAATGTTTTTTAGAAAGACTATGAGCAAGCGATTAACAATTCTTACCCACTCAAGGTCTTTCTTAGTATTTGTTTTCTCCTTTAGAGATAGTGCTATCCATACCATTAGTTGGTAGATAGCCATATCCATTGGATGTGAAGGGACATGCGTAGGGTCACATAATGGTCATTGAAGCAACAAATATAGATACTTTAGCAATTTATCGGAGGGACTAGATAATTTTTCATAGGCAACATCGAAGGGTCATTGAGGGACTATGATCATTATTCGAAGGGACTTTGCTAAAGTATCCCCACTTTCGAGGGACATGACCATTAGTTCCAAAGGCAACGGAGGGAGATTATCCTAGAGGTGTAAAGTGTGAATATTGTGTTCAGTTCAATTATTTATCTTGTATTAGGGTTATCTATCAATTGTTTTTATCTTGCCATATATGCCTAATTACCAGCAGTATAATATATTGAAAAATAAAAGTGCACAAACTAAATACCTAAGCTATTACAGGGCTTTGGGGCAATTACATAAAAGATGCGGGAAAGTAAAGTGCCGAAATTAAACCCTAAACTATTATATCCCATGAGCAGTTACATAATAGAAAAAATGCGGAAAGGTAAATCTAAATTATTACAATAAAAAAGTCGTACGACCTATACAATTCCACTAAGAAAATAAATAGCAAAATAAATAATAAGAAAAATGTTTTAATGTGATTTTTTTATGAAATTAATTTGATGTTAATTAAATATTTAAAACCCTAAGTCTAATTAATTTTAATTAATAAAAATACCTAAAGTCTAATTAGTTTTAATTTTAAGAAAAATACTAATTAACCTAATTAATTAATAAAAAAATGTCAAAAATTAATTATTGATTAGAAAACCTAAACCTAATTTATTAGGGTATTAAGAAACAAGATTAAAATTGATTAATGGTTAATTAAGAAAATGTTTGAGAGAAAGGGAAAAAAATTAGGGTTAGAAAATCAAAGAAGTTAGAAAAAGAGTAAAAAGGTTAAAACTGCATGGGGTGGGTGTTGAACCCACTCTCTCTAGCTTAATAGTTGCATAGCTTGCCACCAGGCCAAGTGCTGGTTGGTGATAGGAAACAGGCGCTGAAGATTATATGTGAAACCGGTATGACTTGGAAAAATAACAAAAAAAGATGCAAAAGGCAGGGATTGAACCCACACATTTAGAGACCAAAGCCTTAAAGCGCACGTTCTTGCCACTGGGGTGGCTGTTTCATTCGATTGTATAACAGAAATAAATAAATATAAAATAAACAAAAACAGATGGACCGGAGAGGCGCTGGAGCCCTAGCTCCGATCGTTTTCTCCTGCGAGTTGATTCTTGTAACCTACAAAATAGCAACCGTTAATGATTAAAAGACCCTACCCCCCTAAATTGACCCTTGTGAATCCATTGGTGGCCTTAGTTTTGGATAATTCTTCTTGCATAAAGAGATATGAATAAAATAATATAAATCGGTCCAAACATGGTTCTAAGCTATCCAGGCATTATAGGACTCATGCAAGGGTCCAATTCTGTATTGTTACATCTCAGAAACACATTAGCATGGTTAGTTTCAATCAAAGCAACATAAAAACTTAAGTATGAATTTCATATAAATGTAAAATCAATGATGCATGTAGTGCACGTTGCTAGCCTTTTTGATCATCAAGAATGAGCAAGACTTACTCTGCAATTTCTTAGGGATTGATTTAAGTGGGTGGTTTTCTTTGGGAAGGGCTGGAACAATGATTTTGAGTTTTCCCTAGTTTGGAAAAAAATTGAGGTTTTAAGTGGGTGTCTTGAGGCAAGTTTTATTGTGTCCTTGTTGTCTGAACATGAAGAGTATATATAGGAGAAAAAATTAGGTCAAAGATGGGCTTGGACATTTTGTAAAATAATCTTTGATTTTGTTTAAAAATAAGATTGGAATAAGAAAAAACATGAATATTTGTTTTGAGAATAAGCTCCACATGGTTTGCAATGTAATCTTGCGCCTCCAAAAGGTTTGAAACAAAAGCAACAAAAGCCTTTTAAGCCTTATACCCCCACCTACTATTTATTTGATTTAATTTGCATTTAAATGAATACAAATTCAAATAAAAGAAATAAAAATCATAAAAATATAGGAATGGTTTTGGGGGTCCCGTAATATGTCACGAGCACGTTTGAACTTCAAAAATTAGGCCCTTTAGTCCAAAAGCCCAAAATTGTTCAATTGAGGTTTCATGGAATTTCACAAAATTACCCAACTTGTGAAACTCATAACTTGCTCAATTTTTGTCATATGAAGGTGATCTTGGACTTTTTGGAAATCTAAAGATGTCCCTTACAACTTTCATGTTGATCATTTTTCCATATGAATAATTTAACTTGATGTAAGTTGCTTTGACAAAAAGTGTCTCTTTGTTCACTTTTAAAATGTCCTGTAATGTTTTGGCCCATATCTCTCAAACGAGTCATTTTTTCTCCTTGAACTTAGAGATAAAAAGTTGTAGAGAATTGAATTTACATCAAAATGGGCTTTTGTTGAGAATTTTATGATGAAGCATGTCAAAGTTATGCTTGGTCAAAGTTCAGTTGACTTCTCCTAAAGAAAACCCTAATTTAGTAACTTTTGACTTTTGATGAATCTTGAGTTTTCTTGGTGAATTATGATCAACCTTTGATCAAATGATGAATGTGACTTAAAAATATTGATGTTGACCAAAAATATTGAAGTTTGACTTTAAGTAGGTCAAAGTTGACTTTTTGTCCAATATAGTTGATTTTCACTTATCTGAGCAATTACTTGAGAAAATTTGTGATGTGAGGCTTGAAACTTGTCATGAGGATTCTTTTAAGCATATGAGGAACCATGAAACTCACTTAAGGCATTAGAAGCCAGATTTTCTTTGAGAAAACCAAAACCTTAGTTGTAGACCACTGCTTTGGAGGAGGATTCATCTCATCAATTCTTGAGTACTTGAGAACCTTAGGAGCATGAGGAGATCTTTTGCAACAAGAGGGAAAATTTTGGGGTATAACAGTTTCCCCCTATTGAATCTTCTTAAACCTGGAGAGTTAAATTGGCATTCTCACCATTCGGGACCTGAAGGTAGAAGAGGATTGAACACTTAAGTGCCCAGAAATTTGCACTCACATGTGCACAAAGTAACAATTGTTGGTTGAATATATTGCATGAATGGGCCTAAAGATGACATTCAGAGAGGTGGTAGAGTTTCACCAGAGATGGGCTTACAAATTCCATCCAAAGTAACTGTTGATAGGAGTACCAGAATGAGTCTACACTTGACTGTATCTGAAGAATGCTTTTTAGAAAATCTCTGAAGGGAAATGCTTTTCAGAACAAAGGCCCTGAAGGAGATGCTTTTCAGAATTTTTTCTCTGAGGCGGAAATGCTTTTCAGGATTCCGTCTCTGAAGGGGAAATGCTTTTCAGAACGAAGCGCTGAAGGAGATGCTTTTTCGAATAAACTTCTGAAGGAAATGCTCTTCAGAATGAAGTGCTGAAGGGGAAATTCTTTACA
Organism: Vicia faba; assembly: GCA_948472305.1. NCBI lineage: Eukaryota > Viridiplantae > Streptophyta > Magnoliopsida > Fabales > Fabaceae > Vicia > Vicia faba. The sequence goes on from OX451741.1 coordinate 37,583,280, forward strand.
GAACTCCTCTGAAGGAAATGCTCGCCAAAACTCGGTCTTTGTTGGAAATTATTTTCAGAATTTTGTCTCTGAAGGGGAAATGCTTTTCATAATTCCGTCTCTGAAGGGGAAATGCTTTTCAGAATGAAGCGCTGATGGAGATGCTTTTCAGAATTAACTTGTGAAGGAAATGCTTTTCAGAACGAAGTTCTGAAGGGGAAATGTTTTTCAGAACTCCTCTGAAGTAAATGCTTGAAAAACTAGGTCTTTGGTTTAAATTCTTTTCAAATTTCTGTCTATGAAGAGGAAATGCTTTTCATAATGAATCGCTGAAGGAGATGCTTTTTAGGACAAAGGTCCTGATGTAGATGCTTGAAATTCTGGCTTCAGATACTCAATGTCACGTTCAATGTTATGACACCGTATCTGACTTTCTATAAGACAGTAAATACAAAAACAGTAAAGAACACAGTCAATTGTTTACCCAGATCAGTGTGCAACAACACCTACTCTAGGGGCTACCAAGCCAGGGAGGAAATCCTATATAAGAGATATTAATTCAGGAATAAACCAACTAGTTTATCTCCTTCACTTAAGACCTACCCAATGCAACTTCAATCTAAGTACAACTTAAACCTGAGTTCCTACTCACTCCCCCTCAATCACAACAGTGATACTTAAAACAATTGACTAATGATTTAATGAAGACACTCTTCAAAACATACACTTGATTATGCTTCACACCTTTTTAATCAAGAAACACAAACACTCTTGCTTCACAGCTTTGAGTGATACATAAACCTAACTTGACTTTGCTTCAAAGCTTTAGTCAAGAGACACAAAACACTCTTGCTTCAAAGCTTTGAGTGATACAAAACCCTTACAATTAAAACCTATTCCAAGTCACTTATCACAATGATACTTGCTTGGATTACAATAGTTAAAACTATATAACTTCTAAAAGATCTTATGTCAAAAGGGATAAATTCCAAACAGCAGCCCTGTTGAATATATAGCAGATGCTTCTTCAGTTAGGGTTTCCACAAAATGCTAGGGTTAATTCCGTTTAACCTTAAGACTTGGTCACAGGACTTTATCAACCAGGTTAGGGTTGAGCTAGGTTAACCCCAAGTCCACGAGATTTTCTGTTCTAGAAAGACTGAGTCATTTTCCTGAAAAAACTCAGAATTACCCAAACTGCATAACTGTTAGTTCAGAACAGGATGTCTTAACATTTGTTATGACATCTGAATTCCTGTTTACTGATTTTGGTAAATGTGATCTTTTTGCAAAATGCTCAGATACACACTCATAAACATCAGTACCTGTATAACATTATTTTTCTGCAAAGGTACCTAATAAATCAGTACCTAATAAACTAGAATGTTATGACATCAGTCATGACATTCACACACCTGGTTTTACCAAAAATGCATGCCAATAACTAAACAACTACAAACTCCCCCTTTGGCAGATTTTTGGCTAAAGCCCCTAAGCAATCAGAGATAGATAGCAGCAGAATAAATATGACTGCAGAAAAATAGAGTCTAATAATGTCTACCAAAATATATCTCCCCCTCTTTAGCCACAAATGGGCCAAAGATACATGTTCTTAAAAGTTATACAGTCATCCCAAAAGTAAAAAAAACAACAACTAAAAACTGAACACACTTGCAAGCTCCACCAGGAAACAGCAACAACTCCACCAACCTTTAAGCACTGTCCCCTTCAAAGGAGCTAGTTTCTTCAGTATTGAGTTGATCTTCAGCAGCACCCTCTTCCCTTCTGTTTCCTTTAGCTTCCTCCTTTTCTAACCTGGCAATTAGGTTTTCTAGGGTCTTTTTCCTAGTCTCCAGCTCTTTGCAGGTCTCTTTCAATACAGCTATAACATCAGATGTTTTGGACTGAGTCTTCACAGATGATGTCTCAGCTGATGTTATGACAATATCAGGAGCATGAGATCCTTGAAACAGCTTGTAGTGTAACCCAAGAGAAGGAGCTCTTTTGCAAGCAGTATCTCTTGCCACCAGGATATCAGGGTACTGTGCAAGGATAATTCCACACAGGAGGGAGGGAAAGGCAATAGGGCCTTTGACAGCAAAGCTACCAGCATGTTTTAGAGTTTGTTCAAAAATATACCTGCCATAGTCAAATTCAGTCTTGGTTCCCACAATATAAATAAATCTCCCCAATCCTGTGGAGATAGTAGATTTATGGTTTGTAGGGACCCAGTTGGCTGCACCAATCTTGTGCAGGATGGCAAATTTCATGCTTAGTTTGCTGGCATTCAGCTTTCCCTTCAAGGTCCAGCACTTGACTTGTCTTGCTGTGATGGTTTGACAAACTTCATTGTCAGTGACTTCCAGTTCAGGGCAATCCTCGTTTGATCTTCCAAGAAATTTGTTAATTTCTGATGGAGAGAAATTAACCCTTCTTCCTCTAACATAAACACATTCAAAGTCAGCTGACCTTCCATCAGCACATTCATCAGACAAGTTAACTATGAACTCCTTGACCAGATTTTCATAGCACTTGGTAAATTTTACCACAGTCTTCATCAGTCCAACAGTTTTAATCAGGTCCATGATTTCCTTGCACTCCATGGCATCATTGTTTAGCTCTCTTTCTAAAGCTATTCTCTTCAAGCAAACATACTTCCATCTGTTGGCATTGTCAGGGTGGTGAAAAGAGATGTTGTCTGTTGGGACTTCAGGAACTCTAGCCATTTTGCTGGAGGGGAGTTTCCTTCTGATAGGAATTTCTTCAGCATCAATCTCAAACTCTGATTCCTCATCAGAATCAGAAGACTCAGGTTCTTTTCTTTTCTTTGTAATTGGTTGTCTACCAGTATGCACTTGGCCTTTCACCTTCCCTTTGGACTGACCAGTTTTCACAGATTCTACCCCAGTCTTTCCTTCAACCTTGGATTTCTTATTAGCAGGTTTCTCTTTGGTCATACATTGTGCAGCATTCTGATTACCCTTTCTTTTCATCATTATCCTAGTTATGCTAGGGTTTACATTGGCAATTAGATCATTGTCTAAGTATTCCTCGTCCACATCAATGACAGGTGGATCAACAGTTTTCTCTGAAGGGTTCTGAATGTTGTCATTTGGTGTCACAACATTCTCAGAGACATCTACATTTGCTTCAACATTTGGGCTTGCTGATTCTTGATTTAATGGGACAGAAATCCCCGGTACAGAGTGGTTTTCGCTTAGTATTCTTGTAACAAGCCTAGCAATTGCTTGATGTACTTGAGCTGATCCTTCCCTATTTGGTACAGAGGAAGAAGGATGAGAAGGATTACCAGAAGCAGTAGCTTGAGCTCTTCCTGCATGCCTAGTTCTCAGCTTTTTGACTTTGGAGGGGTCAGTTGCCATTTCTCTGAGAGGAGTGATCTCCAGGACTTCAGAATCTATGCATGTGGTGATTGCTCGAGAATCTTGGTCAGATGATGAAGATGAAGTGGTCGCCTTGGTTGAAGATGATGTTTGAGACATTTTGATTGACTTAGAGCACCAGTAGCAATTTGAGAGAAAACTTTGATTGAGAGAAGGGAATAGGTTGCAAAGTCGAGAGAGGTAGGAGGCAAATGAGAGTCTATTCAACTTCTTAATAATTTTGAAAGAATTGGAAAAACATATGATTAACCCACTAAAAATAGACTTAACAAAAATAACTCCTTCAACCCTTGCTTTAAGCAAAATTAATTGCTATAATTTCTCATGTTGGCAAATACCCATCTTGCCCCTCAAGTTTTCAAGTTGATTTCCATCAAGAGCCTTGGTAGAAAAATCAGCCAGCTGAAGCTTAATGATACCATGTTCCAGTTTAATTGTCTTCTTCTCTACAAGGTCAATGTGCTTGGTCCTGCTATGTTGAATAGGGTTCTTGGAAATATTGATTGTATTCAGATTGTCACAATACAATGTCATAACATCTTGTGAGACATTATACTCAGTGAGCATCTGTTTTGTCCAGATAATTTGAGAACAGCTACTACCAGCTGCAACTATTTTAGCACAGAGTTGAAAAGGCAATCTTTTGACATGAATCATAGCTCTGGCAGATTCCTGTATGATCCTATTTTTCCTTCTGTCAACTCCACTTTGATGAGGAGTTATAGGAGAAGAGACTTCATGACTCATTCCTTCTGAGAAACAGAATTTATTAAACTTGTTGTTTCCAAATTCCTTGTCATGATCACTTCTGATTCTGACAATACATCCTTCTTTTTGGGTTTTCTTGCACTTTTCTCTAAAAACTTCAAGGTTATTCACCACATCATAGACATATCTCTTTTTACCAAGCCTTTCAATTTGATGTTCACCACAAACCCTCCTTTTATCAATTTGCAGTCTTGGAATCCTTCAGACTGCTTCCATAGAGATAGTTCTTTTCATTCTTCTTAGATGAAGATGGCCAAGTTTATGGTGCCACAATTTCATCTCTTTTTCTTCTTTGGTAATAGAACACATAGTGGAGTTATTAGTGTTCTCAGGCTGCCACAAGTAACAGTTATCTTTAGATCTGATTCCTTTCATTACAACTTCTAGTTTTTCATTAATTACTAGACATTCAGATTTTGAGAAGTTGACCTTGAATCCTAGATCACACAATTGACTGATACTAATGAGATTAGCAGTCAGACCTTTTACCAATAGTACTTCATTCAGATTTGGAACTTCAGGGCAGTCCAAATTACCAACTCCTTTGATTTCACCTTTAGCACCATCTCCAAAGGTCACATAACTAGTGGTGTGATGTTTAACATGATTGAGAATGTTCTTTATTCCAGTCATGTGCTTAGAGCACCCACTGTCAAAGTACCAGCCTTCCTTTGCAGAGACTCTCAGGGAAGTGTGGGCTATCAGGGCAATAGCCTTTTTCTTCCATTGAGGAGTATGTGGTACCCTTTTTGACTTAGGTTTAACACCTGAGTTTTGATTAGGGTATCCATGCAATTTGAAGCAGAAAGGCTTTATGTGGCCATACCTCCCACAATGATGACATCTCCATCTTTGGTACTTTTTCTTCATATATCTCTGTTCCTGATGTTGAGAGTTGTGTTGAGACATCTGCTTTGACATTTGTTTAACAGGCCTGATCTTCTTGTCTGCATCAGATTTCTTAGCTTTCACAAATCCTAGTCCAGATTTGTTTCCCACATTTTGTCCAACCTGAAGGATATCTTCCAATTTGTCTGTTCTATTAGTCAGCATCTTGACAGATTTGGTCATTTGGTTCAGTTGTGAGTTCAGCAATTGAACTTCCCCTTCTAGATGACTTATAGTTTCAAGGTCTGCCCTTTTTTCAGCCTCCAGCTTTATGATGAGTTTTGATTGTTTCTCATTCTGCACACAGACTTCAGCACTTCTGATACACTATTTCTTGTAAGTATCAGCCAGTTCTTCAAATGTCACTTCTTCATCACTAGTGTCACTTTCAGAGGTACAAACACCAGTTAGAGCAGTAACTAGTTTGGCAGATTCTTCTTCAGAATTACTTTCTGAATCACAGTCAGACCAAGTAACAGTCATTCCTTTCTTTTGTTTCTTAAGAAAGGTAGGACATTCAGCTCGAATATGCCCATATCCTTCACAACCATGGCATTGAATTCCTCTGCCTTGATTTCCCTTCTCTTCTGACCTTGGTCTTCTGCTGGAATTGTCAATGTCAGAGGGAATGTTATGAACATTAGACCTTGACTTTGGATCTATTCTTTTGATGAGTTTGTTGAATTGTCTTCCAAGCATGGCTATAGCTTCTGAAATATTTTCTTCTTCATCCTCCTTGTTTTCAACATCAGTGTTGGATACAAGTGCTATGCTCTTGTTCTTCTTGTCACCATTTTCAGTGATCCCCATCTCAAAATTCTAAAGAGACCCAATAAGTTCATCCACTTTCAACTTGCTGATGTCCTGGGCTTCCTCTATGGCAGTTACCTTCATTGCAAATCTTTTAGGCAAGGATTTGAGAATCTTTCTCACCAATTTTTCTTCTGACATCTTTTCTCCCATTGCTCCTGAGGTGTTGGCAATCTCCAAGATGTTCATGTGAAACTCATGAATGGTTTCATCTTCCATCATTTTTAGATTCTCAAACTTGGTAGTCAACATCTAAAGCCTTGACATTTTTACTTTGGAAGTGCCCTCATGGGTAGTTTTGAGAGTGTCCCAAACTTCCTTGGCCAGTTCATATTGATGTACTAGTCTGAATATGTTTCTATCAATTCCATTGAACAAGGTATTTAAAGCTTTGGAATTTCCCAGGGCTAACTCATCTTCTTTACTCCAATCTTCCTCAGGCTTCAGACTGATTGTCCCATCTTTCTCAACTATGGTGGGATGGTTCAATCCTTTGTCAGCAGCTCTCCAAGCCTTTTTGTCCAGAGATTTTAAGAAGGCAATCATACGAGGTTTCCAGTAGTCATAATTTGTTCCATCCAGAATGGGTGGTCTATTTCCAAAAACTCCTTCTTTGTCCATAGTGCCAGAAAGTGATATCCCTAGATCTCACCCAGTAATACAGGCAGGGTGCCTGCTCTGATACCAATTGATATTCTGGCTGCAGATACTCAATGTCACGTTCAATGTTATGACACCGTATCTGACTTTCTATAAGACAGTAAATACAAAAACAGTAAAGAACACAGTCAATTGTTTACCCAGTTCAGTGTGCAACAACACCTACTCTGGGGGCTACCAAGCCAGGGAGGAAATCCACTATAAGAGATATTAATTCAGGAATAAACCAACCAGTTTATCTCCTTCACTTAAGACCTACCCAATGCAACTTCAATCTAAGTACAACTTAAACCTGAGTTCCTACTCACTCCCCCTCAATCACAGCAGTGATACTTAAAACAATTGACTAATGATTTAATGAAGACACTCTTCAAAACATACACTTGATTATGCTTCACAGCTTTTTAATCAAGCAACACAAATACTCTTGCTTCACAGCTTTGAGTGATACATAAACCTAACTTGACTTTGCTTCAAAGCTTTAGTCAAGAGACACAAAACACTCTTGCTTCAAAGCTTTGAGTGATACAAAACCCTTACAATTAAAACCTATTCCAAGTAACTTATCACAATGATACTTGCTTGGATTACAATAGTTAAAACTATACAGCTTCTAAAAGATCTTCTGTCAAAAGGGATAAATTCCAAACAGCAGCCCTGTTGAATATATAGAAGCTGCTTCTTCAGTTAGGGTTTCCAAAAAATGCTAGGGTTAATTCCGTTTAACCTTAAGACTTGGTCACAGGACTTTATCAACCAGGTTAGGGTTGAGCTAGGTTAACCCCAAGTCCACGAGATTTTCTATTCTGGAAAGACTGAGTCATTTTCCTGAAAAAACTCAGAATTACCCAAACTGCATAACTATTAGTTCAGAACAGGATGTCTTAACATTTGTTATGACATCTGAATTCCTGTTTACTGATTTTGGTAAATGTGATCTTTTTGCAAAATGCTCAGATACACACTCATAAACATCAGTACCTGTATAACATTATTTTTCTGCAAAGGTACCTAATAAATCAGTACCTAATAAACTAGAATGTTATGACATCAGTCATGACATTCACACACCTGGTTTTACCAAAAATGCATGCCAATAACTAAACAACTACAATGCTTTTTAGAATTCAGTCTCTAAATGGAATCACTTGGTAATTGTTGTACCCCAAAATTTTCCCTCCCATATTTCTCAAAACATTTCAAGAAAGATCCTCAAGTTGCTCAAGGTAGTCTAAGGGTTGACCAGACAAGCTCCCTCCTAGGATAGTCTACCTCAAATTAGGGTTTCATATTGCATCAAGATGCTTGAGTCCAAGGGATCTTAAATTCTCACCAATGTCCTAATATGTTCTCAAGATCATCCATGTCAAGTTTCAAGCCTTGCAGAGGAAGTTTGCCCAGTCAATTGCTCAAAAGCCTAAAAATCGATTGTGCTAGGGCAAAAGTAAACTATGGCCCACATGCAGTCAAACTTCAAGATTTTTGGTCAACATCCTCATTTTGAAGTATATTTCATCATTTGATCAAGGGTTGATCATGATTCATCAAGGATTGCTCATAATTCATCAAGAATCAAAAGTTGCTAAATTAGGGTTTTGCAAGAGAAGTCAACTCAACTTTGACCAAGCAAGACTTTCTCATGTTTTATAAGAAATGACCACTCCAAAGCTCATTTTAAAGAGGATATCATGCTCTACAATCCATCTTCAGCTCCTAAGTTCAAAATATGCACTCACAAGAAGTTATGAATTTGGACATTATAGGTCATTTTGAAGAGTCAACAAAAACACCTTTTTTGTAAAAGCTTCATACATGCGCATGGAATATCAAATTGAGATGAGACAAAAGGGTTGCTTAGAGAACATCTCAAGCTTTCTAAAAAGTCCAATAACACCTTCAAATATTCAAAATTGGGGAAGTTATGCATTGGTGAAGTTGACCTTTTTTGCAAAATTGCCAAAAGTCAACTATGCCTAAAATTGCAAATTTTGCTTAATGGGCCTAATCTTTTACACTTGTTTTGAGTTGGCAACATGGTCCACGAGCCCTAGCCCTTGCCACTTGTCATTATCTTGTTTTTATTATTTATTTTGATTTTTATTTGAATTAAATCAACTTAAATCAAAATAAATCATAGAAAATCCAAAATATTGAAAACTCAAGATTTTTTACATGTTTCAGGTCTTAAATTCCAGCTAGCATGAGATCAAATTCGTGTAAAGGCATGGAGTGCACAAAAAGATTGGATTTGGACTCTTTTTGGAAAGATATTCAAGTGTATCAAATCAAAATCAAATGCAATGATGGAGGAAGATTGAGCACATTCTTTCAACCCTAATTCGCTCCTCAGTACATATAGAACCATTGCAGACCTAAAAAGAGGCCAGAAGGAGGCGCAACATCAAGAACAAAACTTGGAAAAAACCATAAAAAGTGCAAACAGGAATTGATACTTCCAAGCATCCTCAAGGCCTTCTAGCCGTCCCAATCGCTTCCTGGGAGTGTAGGCAAGCAAAAGCAATCAAGAACAAGGCCTTTCCAGTACCAAAACGCACTGTAAGTCAGTCACGATATGGCTTCTTTCTTGAATTCGAATTGTATCATTCTTGTACTTATAGCATAAAATAATTGTATATTATTGTTCACCATCATATTTGCAAGCTTTCTGTAATATTCAATTGTGTTTTCATGGCCTATATGGATTTCACCATTATTAGGGTTTCTTGCTTCAAATTGGGATCTTCGTTTACAGGCAAAATTGGGCCATGAAAGGGCCACCATTATACTCAGAAGGTCCATACGAATTGATTGGTGGCCCTAGTTTTTATTTATCTTGCTCTTGGTTGATTTTAAGAATTTGCAGATTTGTAGTGACGGACAAACGTCCGTAGGTAAAAGTCTGGGACTTTTACCCACGGAGAAGGGAAGAAGATGATTAGTTGGCACCTTCACATTGGATCATTTGAATTTCCGCGCAATTTTTTTCTATATTATACTTGTTTATAATATAATAATTGTTATTCATTTTATATACAAGAAACGCACATAGCTCAGATGGCATTGATGCAGGTGGAAAATGCTTTAGGACCTGAGTTCGAATCCCAGGTCCCCCAATTTCTTCACATTATTTTCCTTTTCAGGATCTAGCGTGCTTACAAGCCAAAGGACCATCATCCGACCTCTTAATCCAATCTGCCAAGTGGCCAGATGGCGAGATCCAAGGGCCACCAATGCAGGAGCACCAAACGCCTAGTCAAACGCATGGCATGGGATCTCTGGCCAGTCAACGTGGACCTTTGCTTCTTGGGCCCAAATTGCTTCTCACACCCCCTCAATTTGCTTGCAGGCCCAAGTTTCTTATTCCTTTTCTTTTTATATTTTATTTTATTTATTTATTTATTTTATTTACTAACACAATTAATCATTTCTTTTTATCAAAAAATCACAAAAAAATAATATTTTTCATCAAATTAGGTTTAAAATTTATTTTTTAATCAAAAATTTAATTAATTTAATTAGGTTGTTAATATTAGATAACTTTAATTCTTTTTGTAAATAATTAAAATTAATTAGAACAATTAGGGTTTTAACTTAATTATATTTCCCTTTTTTCTTGAAATAACCAAAAACATAAAAAAAATAGGCCATTTATTTATTTTTATTAATTAATTTAACTAGTTCATTAATTGTATATTTAATTTTAAAACCTATTTCTTTTCTTAAAAAACAAAAAAAAAACCATTTTTCTTTCAGTTGGGTTAGAAGGGTCAAAACCCTAGTTCACTCCGATCTAAATTTCCTCGCGCACGCTTTATTGTTTTATTTTTATCCTATTATTGTAACTGCTCACAAGTTTGTAATAGTTTAATTAGGACTTTTATTTTTCATTTATCGCTTTATTTCTTAAGGGTTTGTTTTTGCCTATGTAAATACCTGAATCCTTGTAATAGCGTGGTTTAATTTCCGCACTTTAAATTCTGCAAAATATTAATTGCTAGATGTATGATTAGGGTTGCATGACAAGAATGTATGATTAACTTTAAAACAGTTAGATAACCCTAAAATATGCAAAGATAATAATTTGAAATTGAATCACTCGCACATGCGCACTCCTAGGGTACACTTCCACTTCAGTTGCCTTCGGTAAACGGTCATTGAGTATAGGATGCTTTAGTGGTCGTCCTTTTGTCCAAAGATCAAAGTTGCCTCGGAAAGGTTGCCTCGGATATTGTTGCCTCGGATAATTGATCTAAGACATTAGGGTTATTACTAAGACGTCCTAACATTGCTTTAGTGACCGTACGTCCCTTTCGAATTGACCCTCAACTCCAACAACGGTGCTACCAACTCACTAATAGTGGGATAGCGCTGTCTAAAGGAAACAAACATAGAATGATTCTTTTTTCGAGTGGGTAGATTAGCTCTTAAGTACTTTCTCAATCAAAACAAACTTTTTCACACTTACACTCCTTTACAAACAATGTTTTCAAAAAACACTTCATTACACTCTTGAAGACAGAAGCAAGAGTTAAATCGAAGTCAAAACAAAAACTTTTCAAATCACACAAAGAAGCAATTTTGAAAATGATGAGCAAGTACCTAAAGCCCGTAGATAACTACGGATAGAAAGGGTGTTAATATCTTCCCTTTCTATAATCTACCCCCCCCCCCCCCCCCCCCCCCCCGGTACTCAGAAATGTCTCGAAAATGGAATTTTTCTGTGTTTTTTTCCTTTCCTTGTTGGATAAAATAAAAGTCGATGGCGACTCTTGCTTACCGCGACATTTTGCAAACACAAACGCAAAACACAAACCAGCATTCCTAAAAAACAAGTTCCGGTTTTGGCCACCGTATCACAGAACTGGCGACTCTACTGGGGACATTAATAAGTGGGGTGTACCTTAGGATTAGTTCATCATATTGTTTTCTATTGCTTGATTTGATTGCTTTATCTTTGTGGGCTTTGTATCGAAATTACTATAGATCCTAACCCGGATTTGGGGACACCTTTTAGGTAAGTAGCAATAGACTGTGAAGGAACTGTACGGCGTAGACCGATACGGTTGAAGCAGTAGCTACATTGATGTGGCACATTAGTTGGTACTGATATCCCTTGTGGAGTAACAAGGAGAATATGGGGCTGCTATATGGGTCATTATGAATCAACTGACCTTAGAACCTATAATTGACCAACTTGGCCATAGGAAGTAGCGAGATGCTACACTCATTGAGACCATACTCTCGAGATGGTTCCGGCCACAAGAAAAGATTGCGTGAGCTGAAACTATGACCATGGAGAATGATCAGTGATATTGAGAACCTCTAGAACCCGGTTACTATTATTAGGACAGGTTGAACCAACTAAACTGCAAGAGGGTAGTACCTAGACTCCATGCAAGCCTGAAACTTAAGGGCTATTTGTGTGACTTGTTTGCCTTTACCATGTTTGCTACCTGCTGTACCTGTTGTGTGTTTTATCATGACATCATGCATCATGACATCGCATGCATATTTCATTAGACTAACCATTTCAAAGACCGAGGGGATTCATCTTTGTTCTGTTTTGCAGATCATGGCCTCTATGCGCAGAAATACCATTCTGGTCAACTTCGTGCAGATACCTGCTCAGCTCAGAGAGTTGGTTTCAAAAGTTCCAGATAATTCCTCCTTTGTTAGAAGACATGGTCATCTCCTTAGCCTGGTCACTTCAAAGTTGGATGAGCAAATGATGAGTGTGTTGTTCCAGTTCTTTGACCCATTGCATCATTGTTTTACCTTCCTAGATTATCAACTAGTCCCTACTTTGGAGGAGTTTTCTGGTTTACTAGGCATATCTATCCTCGAGCAGACACCCTTTACAGGTTTGGAGATAGCTCCTAGGCCAGAGGATATTGCTTCATCCCTACATCGAAAAATGGCTGATGTAGTATCTAACTGGGAGACTCGGAGCGGGGTTAAAGGTTTCTTGGCTAAGTTTTTGATCGATCAAGCTCAACAGTTCTGGGATAGTTTGGACTTTCAAGCATTTGAAGACATCCTGGATCTCCTCATCTACGGCTTGGTTCTGTTCCCGAATCCATATTCTTTCGTCGATGTGAACGCAGTCAAGATCTTCATGTCTCGTAACCCAGTGCCTACTCTTCTAGGTGATATTCTACATGCTCTTTATACCTGTACTATGCGGAGAAGGGGAACTCTCATGTGTTGTACACCGCTGCTGGTGAGGTGGTTTATTTCTCACCTCCCCAAATATGTACTGAAGAATGAGGAAGGTGTAGGTTGGGCTCATACGGACATCCTTTGGAGTTCTAAAGATATGGAAAGAGTAGCTGTCATTGATCGATGTTGGGAATACCATAATGTTCTGTTGCTTGGAATTCGAGGGGGTATAACTTACAATCCTTGTTTGGCTTTACGACAGTTTGGACGAGCTCAGAGAGACGGTCCTCATGAGCTGCTGCTTACAGATATTGTCTTTGACTACAAAGGGGATGTTGAGGGACATCGCCGCAGATTTATACGAGCTTGGGGAATGGTTAATAGGTCTGACCCACATGAGCTAGGAATGAATACTTCTCTCCTGATGAAACCTTATCTTCAATGGGTTCGAGCTCGTGCTCAAAAGCTGGGGATGCCATATTAAGCTGTTTTTCCAGTGATTGTAGAGCATACTAATGAAGAAGGGGTCCCTTATACAGTCCTCCATCCCTATATGCCTACTGATCTAGGGGCATTGAAGAGATCTTGGATCCAGCTAAAGGAAGAAAGGGATACCTATAGGGAGAAGTATCATGAGCAGGAGCGGAAGATCTTGAAGCTTACAAGGCAGCTTGAGAATGAGAGGACAATCAACGATTATGTCATCACGAAAGGAAAACGACCATGGGGTTTCTGATGTCTTTTATTGTTTCTAGTTTATATTTTCTTTTCACTATTTCTTTTGTAACGCCTTAAAGGCATTTGTTAAACATTGTTACAAGTTTTAATCTAATAAAGTGTGTTTTATTTTGGTTTACAAATTTAAATCTCCCTAAGTCTTTGAAATCATTTCATACGCATTCCATTACCATGCACCTCGTCACAGGTACCATTACAAGGTTCTTATCTTCTTCGCTGTTTATTTCAGCACAACATGTCTTCTGAAACACCTGCTAATCAAGCTATTAAGGCTCTTCAAGCTCAGAATGCTCAGTTCCAGGAAATGTTCTTGAACTTGGCCAAAGGACAACAAGATTTGAAGACTCTCATCATGAAAGACAACAACAACAAGAAGAAGAAGAAGAAGAAGGTGGTTCTGCTGAATATGGGTCACAGATTCGGGAACAATTTGCGACAAGAAACTGATTTGTATCATTCATCGGGAGGAGGAGAGAATCAAGAGGAAAGGAAGGCTCCTAGTCCCGTGGTTTCTGACAATGACACTGATTTTGATGAAGACCAGCACCCTTCTGCTGAGGATAGGTACAAACAACTTGAAGACCGTCTGAGTGCCATGGAGGTGAAGAAGGTCCCTGGTCTAGACTTTAGAGATTTAGGGCTGGCATCCGGAGTGGTGATCCCACACAAGTTTAAATCTCCTGTCTTTGCTAAGTATGATGGAGTGTCTTGTCCAAAGCTACACCTCCGCTCATACGTCAGAAAGATTCAACCCTATACTGCTGATAGGAACCTGTGGGTCCATTTCTTTCAAGATAGTCTGTCAGGGACTCAGCTTGAATGGTTCTATCAATTGGAGGGAGCTGATGTCCGCAACTGGGAGGACCTTACTGCTGCTTTTTACCAGCAATACCAGTATAATTCCGACCTTGCTCCCACGCATACTCAACTTCAGGGTATGTCCATGGGTCCGAGCGAAGGTTTTAAGGACTACGCTCAGAAGTGGAGAGATCTGGCTGGAAAAGTACAACCCCCTCTGTCTGATAGGGAGTTGGTGGATATGTTTCTTGGGACTTTGTTCGGTCCATATTTCAATCATTTGATCGGTAGTTCATCATCTGGGTTCACTGAATTGATAATGACTGGGGAGAGAGTGGAAGCTAGAATTAGAAGTAGCAAGATACAGAAAGGTGCTTCGTCAAGTACATAGAAGAAGCATTTCAAGAAGGAATCTAGTGCAGTTTACAGCTCAAGGAGCCAAAACCGATCTGAACGCCGCCAAGTAGTGAATGCGGTAGTAATATCAAGACCTGTTGTTGCCCCACAATGCAACAATCAGCAAAGAGTAGAGAGACCGCAAAGACAGTATACTCGGCTCAGTATGACCTTGTCTCAAATTCTGCCGCAATTGTTGAAGACTAACCTGGTAACTCTGAGGGAATCCCCAAAGAATCCCAGTACCACCTCTCTGTTGTATAATCCAAACGCTTGTGCTTATCATTCTGATAGCCCAGGGCATGATACCAACAACTGTTGGGCCTTGAGAAATAAGGTGCAAGATTTGATTGAAGCTAAAGAAATTGAGTTTGACGCACCAGAAAAGCCTAATGTCATAACTGCTCCTATGCCGAAACGTGATCAGGGAGTGAATGCAATTGAGGATGATGAAGAAAAGTCAGATATCGACAGTTGGATCTACCCGACTACCAACAGTGGTTTGAACAATTGGACGGCGAAGGACTTCGTGCCCGTTTCTTTTATTACACAATAATAGACTTTTGTTTTGAGATTTGTAACAGACAATTTGACATCTTTACGGCCCGGTGCCTTGCCCAAGACACCATGGCTTTGTTTGTGAGGGCTTATTATGTGTCATTTCCATATATCATCAATAAAGCATTAGAATTTTTCTTGCATTACAAATTTTGCGCTCTTTGTTTTTCTTTTCTATCTTGCAAAGCAGCTATTTGTCTTACACACACTTACATATCATAATACATGTCCACATCCACTCTGGATCCCACTGATAACGACTCTGCTACTGCCAGTTATGACTTAGAAAATACGATCAACCAAGCCGAGGACGAAGGTGAGGATGATTGTGAAGTGCCTGGGGAACTTGCTAGACTATTACTTCAGGAAGAGAGGGCCATACAGCCGCATGAAGAGCCAGTAGAAACAGTAAATCTGGGTACCGAGGAAGACAAGAAAGAGGTCAAGATCGGTGCAAATCTGGAATCTAGTGCCAAGCAACGGCTATTACAGATGTTGCGTGACTATGTTGAGATCTTTGCCTGGTCTTATGAGGATATTCCTGGGTTGGATACCGATATTGTGGTTCACCACTTTCCAACCAAAGAAGATTGTCCTCCAGTGAAATAGAAAGTTCGCCGAATGCACCCAGAGATGTCTGAGAAAATCAAGGCTGAGGTTATGAAACAGTTTGATGCCAGTTTTCTAGCAGTTACTTCTTACCCACATTGGGTTGCCAACGTGGTTCTGGTGCCGAAGAAAGATGGTAAAGTCTGTATGTGTGTAGACTATAGGGATCTGAACAGGGCGAGTCCCAAGGATGATTTCCCTCTGCCTCATATCGATGTTCTGGTTGACAACACCGCACAACATAAGGTCTTCTCCTTTATGGATGGTTTTTCTGGTTACAATCAGATTAATATGGCTCTCGAGGACATGAAAAAGACAACGTTCGTCACACAGTGGGGTAACTTTTGCTACAAAGTCATGCCTTTCGGGTTGAAGAATGATGGGCAACGTATCAGCGCGCCATGGTCGCCTTGTTCCACGACATGATTCATCATGAGATTGAGGTATACGTTGATGACATGATTGCAAGGTCCCAGACTGAGGAAGAACACCTTGACCATCTCCAGAAACTATTCGACAGGTTGAAGTTGTATAAGCTGAGGTTGAACCCGAACAAGTGCACCTTCAGAGTGAGGTCTGGTAAGCTGTTGGGTTTTATCGTTAGTGATAAAGTTATTCAAGTGGATACGGCAAAGGTGAAGGCTATACAGGATATGCCGGCTCCCCGAACAGAAAAAGAAGTCATAGGTTTTTTGGGACGTCTGAATTACATTGCCTGATTCATTTCACATATGACTGCTACTGTGAGCCAGTCTTCAAGCTGCTGAAGAAAGATCACGTGGTAAAGTGGAATGATGAATGTCAAGCTGCTTTTGAAAGAATCAAGGAGTACCTCCAAGAGCCACCTATTCTGATGCCTCCAGTTTAAGGAAGACCTTTGATTTTATACTTGACAGTACTCGATAATTCAATGGGGTGCGTGCTGGGGCAGCATGACGAGTTTGGCCGAAAAGAGCATGCTATTTACTACCTTAGCAAAAGGTTTACCGACTGTGAGACCCGATACTCACTGCTTGAGAAAACTTGTTGCACTTTGGCATGGGCTGCTCGCCGGCTGAGACAGTATATGCTGACTCACACTACCCTATTGATATTAAAGATGGACCCAATCAAGTATATCTTCGAAAAGCCCGCCTTGTCTAGAAGAATAGCAAGATGGCAGATGATCTTGACTGAGTATGATATCCAGTATATAACCCAAAAAGCAATCAAGGGGAGTGTGTTGGCAGATCATTTGGCACATCAGGCCGTGGATGATTACCAATCCATGAACTTCGAATTCCCGGATGAGAACATCATGTTGGTGACCAACTGTGAAGAACCTGGACCGAATGAAGGACCCGAGGAAGGATCCTGATGGTCTATGTACTTTGATGGAGCTTCAAATGCTTTAGGTAATGGCATATGTGCCGTGATCATATCTCTTGAAGGCTGTCATACTCCGTTTACCGCCTGGCTATGTTTTAACTGCACCAACAACATGGTGGAGTATGAAGCATGCATCATGGGCCTTCGAGCAGCTATTGACCTAAGGATTAAGTTTTTGAGTGTGTTCGGAGATTCCACTCTCGTGATCAGTCAGATCAAAGGAGAGTGGGATACGAATCACCCAAATCTTATTCCTTACAAAGAGTATGTATTGACGTTGCTTCCACACTTCGAGGAGATAACCTTTGAACATTTCCTAAGAGAGGAGAACCAGTTGGCGAACGCGCTAGCTACCATGTCTTCTATGTTCAAGGTCAGGTGGGACAATGAGGCTCCCCGAATTACCATTGAAAGGTTGTACGAACTCGCACAGTGCTGTGACATTGAGACTAAAGAGGTAACATATAAACCCTGGTTTCACGAAGTAAAGAGGTATCTTGAGGATCAAGAGTGCCCTGAGGGTGCATCTGTTAATGATAGGAAGTTTTTGAGGAGGTTCGCGATGAACTTCTTCATCAGTAATGGTATCCTGTACAAGCGTAACCATGATTCAAACTTACTGCGATGTATGGATAAGAACGAGGCGGAAAGGATTATGGCAGAATTACATGAAGGTACTTTTGGAACTCATTCCAGTGGACATACCATGGCGAAGAAAATCCTACGGGCAGTATACTATTGGTCTACTATGGAAGCCGACTATTATCAGCATTCTCGGACCTGTCATAAGTATCAAGTCTATGCTGATAAGGTGCACGTACCTCCAGTTCCTCTGAACGTCTTGACAGCTCCTTGGCCTTTTGCAATGTGGGGCATCGATATGATTGGTGAGATCAGACCTACTGCGTCCAACGGGCATCGTTTCATCCTGGTAGTTATTGATTATTTCACAAAGTGGGTTGAAGCAGCTTCCTTTGCTACGGTAACCAAGAACGTCGTGGCACGGTTTATTCGGCACAATTTGATCTGTCGATATGGTGTAATAGAGAGGATCATTACGGACAATGGTACAAATCTCAATAATACCATGATCACCGAGCTCTGCAAGCAGTTCAAGATACAACATCACAACTCTTCTCCTTACCGGCTGAAGATGAATGGGGTTGTTGAAGTGGCTAATAAGAACATCAAGAAGATTGTGCAGAAGATGACGATGACATACAAAGATTGGCGTGAGATGTTACCATTCTCTCTTCATCGGTATCGTACCTCAGTGCGGACGTCAACAGGGGAAACACCCTACTCTTTGGTGTATGGCATGGAGGCAGTCTTGCCAATTGAAGTTCAGATACCCTCTCTTCAGATTATGAAGGACGCAGGCTTGAGCGAAGACGATTGGATTCAGACCCGGCTTGATCAGCTGAACTTAATCGACAAAAAGAGACTTACTGCTATTTGTCATGGTCAAACGTATCAAAAGCGAAAGATCAAGGCATTTAACAAGAAAGTCATATGACAAGAGTATCAAGTCAGAGATCTAGTAATCAAGCGCATCATACTGCCGCAGGGTGATCCCAGGGGAAAATGGACCCCTACGTACGAAGGGCCATTTGTGGTTAAGAACATTTTCTCAGGAGGAGCTATGATTCTAACCACCATGGATGGTGACTGAAGTAGTGAAAAACACAAGAAGGGGGGTTGAATTGTAAAACTGAAATCTAATGCAATGAACAAGATATTTTTATCCTGGTTCGTTTGATCTCAAACTACTCCAGTCCACCCGTCAAGGTGATTTCGCCTCTCTCCAACGAGGTCTTAATCCACTATATTCAACTGAATATTACAGACTGCTTTAACAACTGCTAAAGCCTTCTTGATGCAAACCACAACCCGGTTTGTCAAGGAAACACTTTCTTACAAAGAAGATAAATCTAAGTGTGTGAATGTTTTCTACAAAACTGTATCACAACTGTGATGTATACACAACTTAAAGCTTAGAAACTAGATTGCTAAACAATGATTGAATATGAGAATGTGTAGTGTTTAGAAAAACTGAGAGAATGAAGATTTTGATCAGCTTTTATGCGTGTAAAGATTTGGAGAGCATTAGCCAATTCAATCTTCAAAGTCTTATTTATATAGCACTGAGATGTTGAACGTTGGAGAAAATATTCTTGATTCAATGCTATTAACAAACTTTCCTTATCGAGCAGATCTTGTCTGGAATGAGGCTGTTGGTATTAATTTGCTTTCAATGCACAGTACCGTTGCTTACTTAATGCAGGTTCTGGCTTGGCTCATTCTGACTCTGCTTAGCTGCTGATGAACTGTTGTGTTTCTTTATCAGAGTGTTGAGCGCAGTTCTGTTCATCAGGCTTCATCATATACGTGAGTTGATCATCTGATTCTGATATTCTGATATGGCAACTTCTGATGCTGATGTCAGGAACCAAATTTCTAATGCTGATTAGGTGTGATCTTGCTTATATCAATCAGAGTATCTGCAAGTCAGAACATAATAATTTTAGGCAGCAGATAGTTCATACATGAATCATATACATAATATATCTTTTCACTTTGTTATCATCAAAACTTAAACATAGGGTAGTAGATTCAAACTTTGTTCTAACAATCTCCCCCTTTTTGATGATGACAAAAACTAGATATTTTTAAATGAAAATAACGTGAAAAGGTATCAGAGAGATGCATCAGAGTAAGAGGTAAAAAGATAAGGAGTAAAAAGATATCAGAGTTGAGAGATACTCCCCCTGAGTTTATTACTTCCCTTTGATTACAAGTGTTCTTCAGGATCAGATCTTTTTGCCTTTCTTTGAACATCAGAGTATCAGAGTCTTTGACTATCAGAAGCTTTAGATCAGCATATCAGAGCAGAGCTTCAGATTAGCGTATCAGAGCTTTTCTTGTCAGAGCTTTGCTTTGAATCAGAGTATCAGGGCGGATCAGAGCTTCATAGCTTTTAGTCTTCAGAGTGTCCAGGAGCTTCCTTGTACCTGTAGACTTTAAGCAAAACAGAGAAAACATTTTCAAGTATAATAGAGTTAGAATGTTTGAGAATTTCTGTCTTAGTTAACCGTTATTGTTTAAAATATCATTCTTGTTCTCCCCCTTTTTGTCAGCAATCAAAAAGTGTAGGTGAGTGCTAAAACAGTTAAGATCAGAAAAACTTGTCATATTAAAAGGGTTCAGCATCAAACAAAACATATTCAAATAGTACATCAGAAAATCAAAGAAAACATGAAAAAGACATGAATGAAAAAACTAAGGTTGAGGAGGCAAGCGTGTGAACAGGTTCTCCAGCATGGCTTTGATCTGATCAGCAGTCTCATTCTGCTTGTGCACCATGCTGACAACAGTGTCAATCTTGCTATCATGCACATCCATTCTTTCTTTCATCTTCTGGTCGTTTTCATCCATCCTCCGCTGCAGACGCATGTCATTCAGCTTCAGCTCTTCCAGAGTCTGCCTGTCCAAGGCAGCTTGAGAAGCATCAGAAGCAGGAAGCTTCTGAGAGCTTTCTGCAACATCTTCTGCTTGACTTGCTTCAGCTTGAATGGTCTTGTCTTCTTCTGGTTGCACCTTTGAAGCTAGCTGTTTCTCAGACCAAGGTTCACTATCCAGAGGGAGCACAACTTCCTGAGGCAGCAGACTGTCAACTTCCTTCAGTAGCTTGCTGAAGTTCTGTTGTGCCTGCTCATAGTTGATATCCTACAACTTGAGGGCTTCAACACGTACCCAAAGTCTGAATTGTGACCAGAGCTGGTCAGAAGCAGCTGGGTCAATCATTCCAGGACAGACTTGCTTCAAAGAAGCAATCCATTGCTGCACACCTGTTTCAAAATTCATAATACCAGAGCCAACATCTGGTTGTTTTGGTTTAGGGATGGCTATTTTATGTTTCAGATCAGCAAGACAGTCAAGACTGGTTAAGTCTATGAAGGTCCTGCTGGGGTTTTCGATGGTTTGCTTGGCAGCTGTTTGTTTTGGAGATGGAGTGGGAGAATCAGAGATTATGATTGGACTATGTGGTGTTTTGGGAGTATTTGGTGGTGTAGATTCTGGTGAGGATGGCAACTGTGCCAAGGTGATTGTTGTTCCACCTGGCAGCTGGATTGCCAGAGGTGATGGTTGTGGTGAATGAGGTTCAGATGGTTGAGGAGAAGGAGTTTCAGAGTGATGAAACTCAGGTTGGGGTGATGGTGGATGAATTTCTGGTTGAGGAGAGGGAGACGGAATTGCTGGTTGAGGAGAAGTTGTTGGAATTTCTGGTTGTTCAGGGATAAGGGGTTCTTCTGGAATTGATGAGAGAGGTTGTTGTTGTTCTGGTTCAGGAGGAGGGACAATTTGTGGTTCAGAGTTTGGATTGGTGGAGTGATCAGAAGTGTGTTGATCAATGTCAGACAGCACTTTGTCAATAGTTGATGTTGTTGAGATTGTTGGTTTGGGATGTTTGGTTCTGGGTCTTCTGAGTTTTAATGCCTCAGAAGGGTCATCTTCTGGTTCAGTTTCATCTATTGTTGGGATGGGGATTGAGATTCTATGAGAGGTTTGAGGAGGAATATATGCTGGAATAGTAGAAGAATTTAAAACAGAAGCAGCAGATAAGTTACCTCTTTTCTTGGGTGTCTGCTGGGATGATCCTTCTGAAGGTGCCTTCCTCTTCTTCGTCTTCTTCAGAGTCACTTCTTGTTGAGGTTGATGCAGAGCTTTGATAATCAGATTTGGATCTGTACCATCTGCCTTGCACGCATCCAAGTATCTGAGAACCACCTCTGGTTTAGATTCTATCTCAGAAAATAAAGGAAAGTCACTCAGAGGAACTCTTCTGCTGGTGATATCATCAATAGGAGTAGCTCTGGGTTCCTTTTGGATATTCTCTATCAACTTCATTTTCTTCAAGTTCTTCGCGTTCAGAGGCTTTCCAATTGTTGGTTCAATGGTGCTTAACTCTTGAGCTTCTATCAGATGCTCTATCAGCCTATTCTCTGTCAGAATATCTGATATCAACCTTCCAAAGGGTATCCAATCCCTCTTTGTTCTTTCTTCTTCCCTGGTTTCCTTCACACTTGTTCTGAGGTGGTTGAACAAAAAATGAGCCAAGTTGATTTTTACCTTCTGATCAATAAAGTAGATCAGAAACTGCTGATCCACATTTATGTAATCAGGTGAGCTAGTTGGCTTCCTATGGTTGAAGCACCCCAGAATTATCTTAGCCCAAACTCTGTGATGATCCTTCAGATCTTTGATCTTGCTGCTGGGCACCCCATGAGTGAAAATCCTTGCAGCTATCACGCCCACGTCAGCACATCTTTCAGCCATGTCAACACAGCGGACGCCACCGCCACTGTAACTGATTAACCTTGCTATGTGATCCTCAGTGATCACAATCTTCTTCCCCATAACGAAGGAGGTGACTAGATGCGTTGAAGCCTTGGCGTGAATCCAGAATTCCTTGACTAACATAGGGAATGTTGGTCCAACCAACCTGTCAAAATACCTTTCCCATTTCTGTGCCCTAACTTCTTCAGTTAGGTCAAAATCGTTCTCCTTCAAGCTTCCAAAATCAATGATCAATTCAGATAACACTTCAAGATTCTTCACATGAGTGAGGAGTGTTCTGAATGGCACTTGATATTGTTCAGATGATGCTTTCTTCTGAGGACCTGCAGAAGCACTGCTGGAGGTTGCCATGTTCACACTAAAAGATTTTGAGAAGAAACTGAGAAAAAGAGGTTTTGTAAGAGATGAACACAGAAATATGCAGAGAGTGCTTGAGTATTAGTGAGAAACTGTAAAGAATTGGAATGAGAGGTTTATGTGTTTAAATAGAGTTTCAGAATATTTTGAAAAAATAAACGTTTTTAAGAAAGAGAAAAATCATGATTGCATTTTAAAAGCATGATTACTTTTTATTAAATGCTTGCTGATTTTGGGGGATTTGAGAAAGATACTTAAAAACGGTTACCAGACATGTGTCTCAATGAACCCAATCAGCGCTTTGCCTTCTCAGAAGCGTGCACGCGTTCTGCTTCAGAGATTTGCTGATGATTGGATGACACTTGTTTGATGTAGTGATCAGCACGTCTGTCTTTGAGCTTAGACTCTCAGATCTTTAGACTTGCATCTGATACAATCTGCATGTTCTATCTTTCTGAAAGGAGATTGATCAGAAGTTCACAGTAAACCAATTACATTCTGAAGGTAAATATATGGAATTAAAACATTTTCACTCTGGACAGACTTTCATGCTGAGATGTTTCAGAATGAAATTAAACCTATCTTCTGAAAGGGGTTTAGTAAAGATATCAGCCCATTGATGGTCTGTATCTATAAATTTTAAGTTCAAAATTCCTTTCTGAATATAGTCCTTAATGAAGTGATGTTTTATTTCTATATGCTTAGCTCTAGAATGTAAAATGGGATTCTTACTTAAGCAAATAGCAGAAGTATTATCACAGAGTATAGGAATGTTACTCTCAAAAATCTAGAAGTCTTCAAGCTGACTTTTCATCCAGAGCATTTGTGTGCTACATCCTGCTGCTGCTATGTACTCAGCTTCTGCTGTTGATAGCGCAATTGTTAATTGCCTTTTGCTGGACCAAGAGATCAGATTTTCTCCCAGAAACTGGCAGCTTCCAGAAGTACTTTTACGTTCCACTCTGTCTCCGGCAAAATCAGCATCGCAGTAGCCTACTAAGCTGTAATCACTAGATTTTCTATAAAACAAACCCAGATTAGTAGTACCTTTCAGATACTTGAAAATTCGCTTAACAGATGTTAAGTGAGATTCTCTAGGATCTGATTGGAATCTAGCACAGATACAAACACTGAATAATATGTCAGGTCTTGAAGCAGTCAGATAGAGGAGAGAACCAATCATACCTCTGTAGACTTTCTGTTCTACATTTTTGCTTACCTCTTCTCTTTCCAGAATGCACGTGGGATGCATTGGAATCTTTGATGGCTTACATTCTGAGAGGTCAAATTTCTTCAGAAGATCTCTGATGTATTTGCTCTGATGAATGTAAGTTCCCTCTGGAGTTTGATTGATCTGAATTCCTAGAAAGAATTTCAGTTCCCCCATGAGGCTCATCTCAAATTCTGCCTGCATACACTTAGCAAATTTTCTTCCAAGAGAAGGATTAGTAGAACCAAAAATAATATCATCAACATAAATTTGACAGACTAAGATGTCATTCTTAACTGATTTACAGAATAGAGTAGTGTCCACTTTCCCTCTGGTGAATTCATTTTCTAATAGAAAGTTACTTAGCCTTTCATACCAAGCTCTGGGAGCTTGTTTCAGACCATATAGTGACTTCTTTAGTTTGAAAACATGTTCTGGATGTTTTGTATTTTCAAAACGAGGGGGTTGGTGTACATAGACTTCTTCTTCTATATAACCATTTAAGAATGCACTTTTGACATCCATCTGATACAGAGTGATGCCTCTATTAACAGCAAATGAAATTAAAAGTCTGATAGATTCTAACCTGGCGACTGGGGCAAAGGTTTCTGTATAGTCTATCCCCTCTTGCTGACTATAACCTTGTGCAACCAGTCGTGCCTTGTTTCTGATGACTTCACCTTGTTCATTTAGCTTGTTTCTGAACACCCATCTTGTTCCAATGACGTTGAATCCTTTTGGTCTGGGAACGAGATCCCATACGTCGTTTCTGGTGAATTGATTCAGCTCTTCTTGCATTGCCAGAATCCAGTCATTATCCAGAAGGGCTTCATCAATAGAAGAAGGTTCAATCAGAGACACAAGTCCCATGAGAGTTTCTTCAGAGTTTCTGAAGCTTGCTCTTGTTCTGATTGGATCTTCCTTTCTTCCTAAGATGGTCTCTTCTGGGTGATCCAAGCTGCTTCTGGATCTCTTCTGAGGTTGATCAGCAGCTGTTGTAGGATTGCTAGCAGTGCTTCTTTCAGACGTTGAAGGAGTGTCTGTATTGAGAGCTTCTGATGACTTGTCTTCAGAACCTGTAAATTCAATTTCCATACCTGCAAAAACTTCATTCTGCTTTGACTTCTCAGAGTCAAGCTTATCATCAAAACGAACACTGATTGATTCTTCCACAATCTGTGTTTCTGTATTGTATACTCTGTACCCTCTTGAGCGTTCAGAGTATCCTAACATAATACACTTCTGTGCTTTAGAGTCAAACTTGTTCAAATAATTCTTTGTATTTAATATAAAGCAAGTACATCCAAATGGATGAAAATATGAAATGTTGGGCTTTCTGTTCTTCCACAATTCTTATGGAGTCTTTTCCAGAATAGGTCTTATTGAGATTCTATTCTGAATGTAGCACGCTGTGTTTATTGCCTCTGCCCAGAAGGTCTTAACAACGTTTGTCTCATTGATCATGGTTCTGGCCATTTCTTGCAATGTTCTGTTCTTTCGTTCTACAACTCCATTTTGTTGGGGAGTTCTAGGACAAGAGAAATCATGCAGAATGCCTCTGTCATTAAAGAATGACTCAAAATCTTTGTTTTCAAATTCTCCACCATGATCACTTCTGACTTTAACGATTCTAAGATCCTTTTCATTCTGAACTTGGTTACAGAAGGTAACAAACACAGAGTGTGACTCGTCCTTGTGTCTTAAGAACTTTACCCATGTCCATCTGCTATAGTCATCTACGATTACTAACCCATACTTCTTACCACTAACTGAAGCAGTTTTAACTGGTCCAAATAAGTCAATGTGCAGAAGTTCTAATGGCTTAGAGGTAGAAACAACATTTTTGGATTTAAAAGAAGGTTTTGCAAATTTGCCTTTCTGACATGCTTCACACAGAGCATCTGAATTGAACTTCAAATTAGGAGGTCCTCTGACCAGATTGAGTTTGTTAATCTGAGATATTCTTCTCATACTAACATGTCCCAATCTTCTGTGCCAGATCCACTGCTCGTTGTTAACAGACAGAAGGCATTTTACATTATGACTCTTTAGTTCAGAAAGTTTGATTTTGTAAATGTTGTTTTTCCTCTTACCATTAAACAGGATAGTCCCATCTTTCTGACTAACAGCTTTACATGATTTTTGATTAAAGATTATATCATAACCGTTATCACTTAATTGACTTATGGATAACAGATTATGCATCAATCCATCTACTAGCAGAACATTATTAATAGAGGGAAGATTTCCATTACCTACAGTTCCAGAGCCAATTATCTTTCCCCTCTGATTGCCTCCAAAGCCAACGTGGCCTCCAGGCTTAAGTTCCAGGCTTTGGAACATATGCCTTCTTCCCGTCATGTGTCGCGAGCAGCCAGAGTCCAGGTACCATGACTGGTGTTTCTGACTTGCTGCTAAAGATATCTGCAACATGTATTATTTTATCCTTAGGTACCCAGATTTTCTTGGGTCCTGATTTGTTAGTTTTACCAAAACTCTGGTTGAATTTTGGTTTCACAGAGTACTTACTGCTAGTGTATTTAATATCATGTGTGTGACCATACACAAAATGTGAATTCAGAGGAGTGTGTTTAATGGTTAAGTCCATGACATTCTTTGGTGTAGGAACCTTACCTTGGTATCCTATTCCTTTCTTGCCGTTTTTGCTAACTCCATAGATCATTGAAGCCATTTTGCTTCTATCTATGCTTTTAGCGAGGAACTTCTGGAAACTGTGATCATACTCCTTGATGATCTCATCAGCGTTGCTGGGAGTTTCAGAAATTGGTTCCTTTTGAGAGTTTTGTAAAGTGTTTTCTAATTTTGAAATCTTATTTCTCAGCTCAGAATTCTCCAATTTGAGACTCTCAGTCTTATTAGAGTCAGATTCAAGATTCCTTTTCAGGTCTCTGAATTTAACTCTAATTTGCTGATACCGTTCCAGAATCTCATTAAGGCTTTCAGCAAGTTCAGCCTTTGTAAAGTTAACAGCAAAGTTAGGAAATACCTCTTCAGTATCTGATTCTGAGTCTGATTCAGAAGCTTCGCTATCTTCTGAGATGTTAGCCACGAGAGCTATGTTTGCCCTCTCATCATCTGATTCTGAGTCAGCTTCAGACGAGTCAGAGTCATCCCATGTAGCCATGAGACTTTTCTTCTTCTCTCTTCCAAACTTCTTTTTGGGATTTTCCCTCTGAAGCTTTGGGAAGTCACTCTTATAGTGTCCTTGCTCATTGCACTCATAGCAGATGATGTCCTTGGTGTTTGGCTTTTTGCCACTGGAGGAGCCTTCAGATCTTCTGTATCCAGAGGAAGAATCTGTCCTTCTGTATCTGGAAGAAGACTCGTTCTGATCAGATCTTCTGGGATTCCTGAACTTCCTTTGTCTTTGCTTCCACAATTGATTTACTCTTCTGGAGAGGAGGGAGAGTTCGTCTTCTTTTGATGAGGATCCATCAGATGTTTCTTCAACTGCCTGCAAAAATTTAGACTCAAATTTTTTGTTAGATTTTAATGCTAAAGGCTTACCTTGCTTCTGAGGCTCGTCAGCTTCTAGCTCTATCTCATGACTTCTGAGGGAGCTGATAAGTTCCTCCAGAGTGATTTTGTTGAGATCTTTAGCTAGCTTCAGAGCTGTAACCATTGGTCTCCACTGCTTGGGTAAACTTCTGATGATTTTCTTGACATGGTCAGCAGTAGAGTATCCTTTGTCCAGAACCTTGAGACCAGCTACCAGAATCTAGAATCTTGAGAACATTGTTTCAATGGATTCAGATTCTTCCATTTTGAACGCCTCATACTTCTGAATGAGCGCCAGAGCTTTAGTTTCTTTGACCTGAACATTGCCCTCATGCGTCATTCTGAGTGAGTCAAAAATGTTCTTTGTTGTGTCTTTGTTGGAGATCTTTTCATATTCAGTATAGGAGATGGCGCTGAGGAGGATGGTTCTGGCCTTGTGGTAATTCTTGAAGTCACGCTTTTGTTGGTCAGACATTGTTTTTCTATCAATCTTCTGACCGCTTGCATTCACAGGGTGCGTGTATCCATCTGTCACCATATCCCACAGATCAGCATCATGTGCCAGAAAGAAGATTTCAATTCTGTCTTTCCAGTAATCAAAGTTTTCTCCATCAAAGACTGGAGGTTTGCCGCTGAATCTGTCTCTGTCCTCATTGTTGTCATTGCTGGTGTAAGAATTGTTTCCTGCCATTGTGTTTTTCTGACGCTAGATCTTGTACTGACACGGTTAAGTGTTTTAGCTCAGAACCAGGCGCTCTGATGCCAATTGAAGTAGTGAAAAACACAAGAAGGGGGGGTTGAATTGTAAAACTGAAATCTAATGCAATGAACAAGATATTTTTATCCTGGTTCGTTTGATCTCAAACTACTCCAGTCCACCCGTCAAGGTGATTTCGCCTCTCTCCAACGAGGTCTTAATCCACTATATTCAACTGAATATTACAGACTGCTTTAACAACTGCTAAAGCCTTCTTGATGCAAACCACAACCCGGTTTTTCAAGGAAACACTTTCTTACAAAGAAGATAAATCTAAGTGTGTGAATGTTTTCTACAAAACTGTATCACAACTGTGATGTATACACAACTTAAAGCTTAGAAACTAGATTGCTAAACAATGATTGAATATGAGAATGTGTAGTGTTTAGAAAAACTGAGAGAATGAAGATTTTGATCAGCTTTTATGCGTGTAAAGATTTGGAGAGCATTAGCCAATTCAATCTTCAAAGTCTTATTTATATAGCACTGAGATGTTGAACGTTGGAGCAAATATTCTTGATTCAATGCTATTAACAAACTTTCCTTATCGAGCAGATCTTGTCTGGAATGAGGCCGTTGGTATTAATTTGCTTTCAATGCACAGTACCGTTGCTTACTTAATGCAGGTTCTGGCTTGGCTCATTCTGACTCTGCTTAGCTGCTGATGAACTGTTGTGTTTCTTTATCAGAGTGTTGAGCGCAGTTCTGTTCATCAGGCTTCATCATATACGTGAGTTGATCATCTGATTCTGATATTCTGATATGGCAACTTCTGATGCTGATGTCAGGAACCAAATTTCTAATGCTGATTAGGTGTGATCTTGCTTATATCAATCAGAGTATCTGCAAGTCAGAACATAATAATTTTAGGCAGCAGATAGTTCATACATGAATCATATACATAATATATCTTTTCACTTTGTTATCATCAAAACTTAAACATAGGGTAGTAGATTCAAACTTTGTTCTAACAGTGACGACCTTCCTCACCCCGTCAATGCAGACATAGTCAAAAAATACTACGCCTAATCAAGGACCCGCTAGGTTGACTGGCCTAGGCAAAAATAAGGGCTTCCCGACGAACCAAAAGGGTTCGGGAAAAAGTAAGGGATGAAAATGAAAAAACTGTACACCCGGCAAGTCGAAAACCTGAAAAGGCAGCTTGGGCAAAAAAGGGTATCCCGGTGGACTGAAAACCCGAAAGGGCGGTCCAGGCAAAAATTAGGGATCAAAGCGTAACACTATGTCTCATTGGATCATCTTGCAACCAGACTTCGGTATCGACTATCAAGCTCGGACGACACCAATCAATATGATCTACCTTCAACCAAGTAGCAAAGTGATGAGATGCTCAAGGATATAAAGGCAATAGCAGAGTTGGAACCCAGTGGGATTGTTCACATAACTGTTTTTCTTTGTTTTTCACAAATTGTATAAATTCTATTTTTTGGAGGCGTTCTCTTAATAGGACGTCAGCCTCTTGTACAAAACGCCTATTTACATGCCAAGCTTCAAAGTCAATACAATTCATTTTTGCAAAGAAATTTCAAATTGTTTTTCCTTTTTCTGTTTTGTTTTGCAAGAATGTCCAATGTTCATTTTTGATATATGCATTTGATAATAATTGCTGCTCATAAATATTTACATACGAAACAAAATACGATTACTCGTAATATCATAAACAGGGGCAAACAAGAAATGTCCAAGCCTTACAGTTTCTCTATTCACCAGGTACAGGGATAGATCTAGCTGAGGAATATGACTAAAAAATGCATACACTCCCCGCAGAGTAAGAAAAGGATAGTGATGTTAATTCTCCCTAGCTGAGGCTCGCAACCGTAAATGAGTCGACAAGATTCTCCCCAACCAGAGTTCATCTATCATCAGCACTGGAAGATTATCCCCAGTAGAGTCTGGAAGATTATCCCCAGTGAAGTCGCCACTAAAATATTATCCCCAGCGGAGTTCATTTCTTTCACAAATAGGAAACTCATCCCCAACAGAGTTTATCATCACCATCAACGGTAATTCATCCACAGCCGAGGTTATTTCTCAGCAAATCCTCAGCAGAGCATTTATTCCCCACATAGTCATTCTCTCACCAGTTTATTCTCCAGCAGAATTATTCTCCCAATCATCTTCGGTCGTTATCCCCAGCGAGCGAAACTCTTCATATTCTCCAGCAGCGATTCAGGATTTATTATCCCCCAGCTAGAGAACATCATAAAAACATTACACATCCATACATCATGCCATGCATATACGCATCATATAACACAATCTCATTTATCTTGAGAACATCATTGCCTGATACATATCATGCATTACATACAGCTAACCTTTACCTTTCAGGAAAGATACAATCAAATTCTCACAGAAACTCAAGCTATGAAGCCCGGGTACGACCGGATAGTATCTTGATTTCTACAGCATATTGTGAAGCCCGGAGAACGACCGAATAACAATATCAAAATGTCGCGAAGCCTGGATTACGACCAGATAGTGGTATCTCTTAAAAACAAGCTATGAAGCCCGGATTCGACCGAATAATAGTTTAATCCCCAGCGAGTTGTGAAGCACGGATTACAACCGGATAGCAGCTCAGCAAGTTACCATGAAGCCTGGATTCGACCAGATAGTGGTATATCATAAACACCAGTCGTGAATCCCGGATTACAACCGGATAACAGCTCAGCAAGTTATTGTGAAGCCTGGATTACGACCAGATAGCAATACAAGACCATGAAGCCTGGATTACGACCAGATAATGGCAGAAGACGTTGTGAAGCCTGGATTACGACCAGATAGCAGCCAAGAATGCTACGAAGCCTGGATTACGACCAAACAATGGTATATCTTTAATACAAGTTATGAATTCTGGATTCGACCGGATAGTATCTTGATTCCTCTGAACACCATGAAGCCTGGATTTTGACCAGATAATGGTATAAGACGTCGCGAAGCCTGAATTACGACCAGATAACGGTAAAAGACACTGAAGCCTGGATTACGACCAGATAACAGTGAGGGACACTGTGAAGCTTGGATTTCGACCAAATAACAGTTTACTCGGCCAATACTATGAAGCCCGAATTTGACCGGATATTGGTAGGCCCAACGGTCAAAGGGAAGCCCGGATGCGACCGGATAACCACTTGAGTTCTTCTGAAGCCTGTATTTCGACCAGATAAGAAGTAAAGTATTGTGAAGCCTGGATTACGACCAGATAGCAGTACAGAACACCATGAAGCTTGGATTCGACCGGATAATGGTATAATACATCGTGAAGCCTGGATTACGACCAGATAGCAGTACAAGACATTGCGAAGCTTGGTTTTCGACCAAATAGCAATTTTACCTAGACAATTACTAAGAAGCCTGGAGTCGACCGGATATTAGTGTGCCCCAAATTCAAGTTAAAGCCCGGATGCGATCAGATGACATTTGAATTCATTCTGAAGCCTGGATTACGACCAGAAAAGAATTGAAAGATTGCGAAGCCCAGATTACGACTGGATAGCAAGTTTAATATCATCTCCTCAGTAAGTCACTGTAAAGCCTGGATTACGACCAGATAGCACTCGATCTTATCACTATGAAGCCTGGATTACGACCAGATAATAGTTCACTCTCACCTCTTCAACAAAGATAATTCCTCAGTAGAATAACGGACGACCGAAGCTCCTAAAATTCAAACAGAGACAATTCACCAGTAGAATAACGGACGACAGAAGCTCCTAAAATTCTTTTTCTCCTAAGACAAAGAACACCATTCCCCAGCAGAATCTTCCTCAACAACAGGTATACAAGCTCTCGCTAAGGAATCTCTTATGCGATCGACACTCCTTCGTATGGCATCTTTAAGCCCATCTCCCGTCATCAATTTCCAAATGGCATCTGTAAGCCCATTCCCGACATTACAAGACAAATACCACTTCATGCGAGTGCAAATTTCTGGGCACTCTAGTGTTCAATCATCTTCAACCCTCAGATCACGAAAGGCAGACAAGCCAATCTAAATCTTCAGGTTTAAGAAGATTGAACAGGGGCATTTGTTGTACCCCAAAATTTTCCCTCCCATATTTCTCAAAACATTTCAAGAAAGATCCTCAAGTTGCTCAAGGTAGTCTAAGGGTTGACCAGACAAGCTCCCTCCTAGGATATTCTACCTCAAATTAGGGTTTCATATTGCATCAAGATGCTTGAGTCCAACGTATATCAAATGCTCACCAATGTCCTAATATGTTCTCAAGATCATCCAATTCAAGTTTCAAGCCTTGCAGAGAAAGTTTGCCCAGTCAATTGCTCAAAAGCCTGAAAATCGACTTTGCTAGGGCAAAAGTCAACTGTGGCCCACATGCAGTCAAACTTCAATATTTTTGGTCAACATCCTCATTTTGAATTATATTTCATCATTTGATAAAGGGTTGATCATGATTCATCAAGGATTGCTCATAATTCATCAAGAATCAAAAGTTGCTAAATTAGGGTTTTGTAGGAAAAGTCAACTCAACTTTGACCAAGCATAACTTTCTCATAATTTATGAGAATTGACCCATCCAAAGCAAATTTTTAAGAGTATGTCATTCTCTACAATCCATCTTCATCTCCCAAGTTCAAAATATGCACTCACAAGAAGTTGTGAATTTGGACTTTATAGGTCATTTTGAAAAGTCAACAAAAACACCTTTTTTGTCAAAGCTTCATACATGAGCATGGAATATCAAATTGAGATGAGACCAAATTATTTGCTTAGAGGACATCTCAAGCTTTATAAAAAGTCCAAGAACACCTTCAAAGAGTCAAAATTGAGGAAGTTATGCATTGGTGAAGTTGACCTTTTTTGCAAAATTGCCAAAAGTCAACTATGCCTAAAATTGCAAATTTTGCTTAATGGGCCTAATCTTTTACACTTGTTTTGAGTTGGCAACATGGTCCACGAGCCCTAGCCCTTGCCACTTGTCATTATCTTGTTTTTATTATTTATTTTGATTTTGATTTGAATTAAATTAATTTAAATCAAAATAAATCATAGAAAATCCAAAATATTGAAAACTCAAGATTTTTTACATGTTTCAGGTCTTAAATTCCAGCTAGCATGAGATCAAATTCGTGTAAAGGCATGGAGTGCATAAAAAGATTGAATTTGGACTATTTTTGGAAAGATATTCAAGTGTATCAAATCAAAATCAAATGCAATGATGGAGGAAGATTGAGCACATTCTTTCAACCCTAATTCTCTCCTCAGTACATATAGAACCATTGCATACCTAAAAAGAGGCCAGAAGGAGGCGCAACATCAAGAACAAAACTTGGAAAAAACCATAAAAAGTGCAAACACGAATTGATACTCCCAGGCATCCTCAGGGCCTTCTAGTTGTCCCAATCGCTTCCTGGGAGTGTAGGCAAGCAAAAGCAATCAAGAACAAGGCCTTTCCAGTACCAAAACACGCTGTAAGTCAGTCACGATATGGCTTCTTTCTTGAATTCGAATTGCATCATTCTTGTACTTATAACATAAAATAATTGTATATTATTGTTCACCATCATATTTGCAAGCTTTCTGTAATATTCAATTGTGTTTTCAGGGCCTATATGGATTTAACCATTATTAGGGTTTCTTGCTTCAAATTGGGATCTTCGTTTACAAGCAAAATTAGGCCATGAAAAGGCCACCATTATACTCAGAAGGTCCAGACGAATTGATTGGTGGCCCTAGTTTTTATTTATCTTGCTCAAGGTTGATTTTAAGAATTTGTAGATTTGTAGTGACGGACAAACGTCCATAGGTAAAAGTCTGGGACTTTTACCCACGGAGAAGGGAAGAAGATGATTAGCTAGCACCTTCCCATTGGATCATTTGAATTTCCGCGCGATTTTTTTCTATATTATACTTGTTTATAATATAATAATTGTTATTTGTTTTATATACAAGAAACACACATAGCTCAGATGACATTGGTGCAGGTGGAAAGTGCTTCAGGACCTGGGTTCGAATCCCAGGTCCCCCAATTTCTTCACATTATTTTTCTTTTCAGGATCCAGCGCGCTTACAAGCCAAAGGACCATCATGCGACCTCTTCATCCAATCTGCCAAGTGGCCAGATGGCCAGATCCAAGGGCCACCAATGGAGGAGCACCAAACGCCTAGTCAAATGCATGGCATGGGGTCTCTGGCCAGTCAACATGGACCTTTGCTTCTTGGGCCCAAATTGCTTCTCACACCCCCTCAATTTGCTTGCAGGCCCAAGTTTCTTATTCCTTTTCTTTTTATATTTTATTTAATTTATTTATTTATTTTATTTACTAACACAATTAATTATTTCTTTTTATCAAAAAATCACAAAAAAATAATATTTTTCATCAAATTAGGTTTAGACTTTATTTTTTAATAAAAAATTTAATTAATTTAATTAGGTTGTTAATATTAGATAACTTTAATTCTTTTTGTAAATAATTAAAATTAATTAGAACAATTAGGGTTTTAACTTAATTATATTTCCCTTTTTTCTTGAAATAACCAAAAACATAAAAAAATAGGCCATTTATTTTTTTTTATTAATTAATTTAATTAGTTCATTAATTGTATATTTAATTTTAAAACCTATTTCTTTTCTTAAAAAACAACAAAAAAACCATTTTTCTTTCAATTAGGTTAGAAGGGTCAAAACCCTAGTTCGCTCCGATCTAAATTTCCTCGCACGCGCTTTATTGTTTTATTTTTATCCTATTATTGTAACTGCTCACATGTTTGTAATAGTTTTATTAGGAATTTTATTTTTCATTTATCGCTTTATTGCTTAAGGGTTTGTTTTTGGCTATGTAAATACCCGAAGCCTTGTAATAGCGTAGTTTAATTTCCGCACTTTAAATTCCACAAAATATTAATTGCTAGATGTATGATTAGGGTTGCATGACAAAAATGTATGATTAACTTTAAAACAGTTAGATAACCCTAAAATGTGAAAATATAATAATTTGAAATTGAATCACTCGCACATGCGCACTCCTAGGGTACACTCCCACTTCGGTTTCCTTCGGTAAACGGTCATTGGGTATAGGATTCTTTAGTGTTTATCCTTTTGTCCAAAGATTAAAGTTGCCTTGGAAAGGTTGCCTCGAATATTGTTGCCTCAGATAATTGATCTAAGAGATTAGGGTTATTACTAAGACTACCTAACATTGCTTTAGTGACCGTACGTCCCTTTCGAATTGACCCTCAAAACTCCAACGACGGTGCTACCTACTCACTAATAGTGGGATAGTGCTGTCTAATGGAAACAAACATAGAACGATTCTTTTTTCGAGTAGGTAGATTAGCTCTTAAGTACTTGCTCAATCAAAACAAACTTTTTCACACTTACACCCCTTTACAAACAAAGTTTTCAAAAAAAACTTCATTACACTCTTGAAGACAGAAGCAAGAGTTAAATCGAAGTCAAAACAAAAACTTTTCAAATCACACAAACACACAAAGAAGAAATTTTGAAAATGATGAGCAAGTACCTAAGAGCCTGTAGATAACTACAGATAGAAAGGGTTCTAATACCTTCCCTTGCTATAATCTACCCCCCGTACTCAGAAATATCTCGAAAAAGGAATTTTTCTGTGCTTTTTTCCTTTCCTTGTTGGATAAAATAAAAGTCGGTGGCGACTCTTGCTTACCGCGACATTTTGCAAATACAAACGCAAAACACAAACCAACATTCCTAAAAAACAAGTCCTGGTTCTGGCCACCATATCACAGTAATGTACATAGTCTCCCCGTCTTGTTTCAGGATTTGATCCATAACCTTATCTGTAAATTACTCGTAGTATCTGTCCGTTTACGAACTCAACCTGAAAAGAAAAAATTAGTTATGTGCAATGTCATGACGTAATGCGTTTTGTAATGATGCTCTCAAAATAAATGAGAATAGTGTGCGCGTTTTGTTTGTATATGTCATGATATTTTTGCAAATGATATATGGATGCAATGTGTTATTGGAGCATATCAGTCGCTTCATATAATAATGTCTAGATGGGGAAGTAAATCCCTAACTGTTGTTAGGGATAAATACAGTAATTCATGCTTTCTACTTGAGGACATTCCGCTGGGGATCTCCGGCTTCTGCTTGGGGATAAAAACATTCAAGGAGAGTCGATCTTTCATCTTTCTTTGTAGACTTGTATTTTAACTGGAGATGAAAGAGATGAAATTCTTCTTATTTGTGGTTTGTCCAAGATTTAGATATGAGTATTGATTCTTCTGGGGAGGATAACATTGTATGTCATCTGGTCAGAGAAGATAATATTGTCGAGGAATTTTTTCCATATTAGGAGAAATAAACTTTGTTGGGGAAATAAACCCGGTAGATTGTGCTGAGGAGATAAACTTTGAAGGGGATCAGTTTGTGAAAATTTCTCTGTGGGATTTTATGGTCAACTTTGAACATTATCCCAACTCCCGGAGTCTTTCGTAAATGTTAATCTTGTTTACATGCATATATTTATAAATGGTAATCATATTCAAATGCATATGTTCATTCAATATAATCATTGGACGTTTTCGCAAACAAAACAGTGAAAATAAAAGTAGTTTTTAAATTTTGTAACTGATTGTATTTATTTTGGAAATTTTCATATAAACAGACAATTTTATACAAAGAGACAGAAATCCTAATAAGAGAAAATTGTCGTAAAAGAAAAGGTGTACAAAGAGAAACAAACAAAAACAACTATGTGGAAATGATCCCATCGATTTTTAACTCTGTTATTGCCCCCTATGTCTTCAAGCATCTCATCCTTCCCTGTCGGAAGAAGTTGGTTAAATTGATCTATACCATTTGAATCCTGACTTCAGTAATCATGATGGCTGTAAGTAGATGTGTGATCCAATGGGAAATAGTCGTACGCTTTAATCCCTAACTTTTTCCTCGACCTCCCTTTCATATTTTCAGTCCATCGGGATATCCTAATTTGCCCAAGCCGCCTTTTCAGGTTTTTGACTTGCTGGATTTACATTTTTTTAATATATCCCTAAATTTTTCCCGAACCCTTTTGGTTCACCGGGATGCCCTTATTTTTTCCTATGCCAGTCAACCTAGCGGGTCTCTTTTATGCGTAGTATTTTTTAACTATATCCGCGTTCACATGGTGTGAGAAATCTTCATCGTCCATGGTGGTAAGTATCATAGCACCACCAGAAAATA
Organism: Vicia faba; assembly: GCA_948472305.1. NCBI lineage: Eukaryota > Viridiplantae > Streptophyta > Magnoliopsida > Fabales > Fabaceae > Vicia > Vicia faba. Next base: position 37,620,807 of record OX451741.1, read on the forward strand.
TCTTCTTAATCAAAAATGGCCCTTCGTATGTGGGAGTCTATTTTCCACTAGGATCACCATGTGGTAAAATGATGTGCTTTATAACCAAATTACCAGCCTGGTACTCTTGATGTATGACTTTCTTATTGAAGGCATTAATCATGTGCTTTTGATACATCTGACCATGACAAACAACCGCGAGACTCTTCTCATGGATCAATTTTATCTGGTCAAGTCTATTATGAATCCACTCGTCTTCATCTAAACTTGCGTCTTTCATAATCCTTAGGGAAGGAATCTGGACTTCGACGGGTAAGAAAGCCTCCATACCATAGAGGAGAGAGAACGAGGTTGCCCCAATTAAAGTACGTGCTAAAGTGCGATAACCATGAAGATAAAATGCTAACATCTCATGCAATTCTTTATATGTCACCGTCATCTTCTGCAAAATCTTCTTGATATTCTTATTTGCGACTTCCACTACACCATTCATCTTTGGTCGATATGGAGAAGAATTGTGATGCTTAATCTTGAACTGCGTGCAGAGTTCCGTGATCATAGTATTATTGAGATTTGTACCACTATCTGTGATGATCCTTTCAGGTATTTCATACCGACAAATGAGGTTATGCTTAAGGAACCGGGCCACAACATTCTTGGTAACGGAGACAAACGAGGCTGCTTTAACCCACTTTATGAAATAATCGATAGCGACCGGAACGAAACGATGCTCATTAGACGCAATAGACTTAATATCTCCAATCACATCATTTCCCCACATTGCAAACGTCCAAGGAGCAGTCAAGACATTCAGAGGAACATGAGGCACATGTACTTTGTCAGCATAAATATCGCATTTATGACAAGTTTTGGAATGATGATGACAATCAGTTTCCATAGTAGACCAATAATAACCCGCTCTCATAATTTTCTTAGCCATCGTATGCCCACTAGAGTGAATAACAAAGACTCCTCCGTGCATATCTTCCAAATCTTCTCAACTTCCTTCTTGTCTACACAACGAAGCAAAGTCTAATCGTGGTTGCGCTTATACAAAATTATGTTACTCAAAAAGAACTTGGCCGAGAACCTCCGTAAAAATTTCTTATCATTAATAGATGCCCCTTCAGGATACTCTTGAGTCTCGAGGTATCTTTTTACTTCGTGGTACCAAGGCTTTTTCTCTACTTCTTCAGTATCAACTCCGTAGCATTGTGCCAGTTTGTATAATCTCTCAATGGTAATTCAAGGAGCTTTATTGTCCCATCTGACTTTGAACATAGATGACATGGTTCCCAATGCGTCTGCCAATTGATTCTCTTCTCACGGAATGTGTTCAAAAGTGATTTCTTTGAATTATGGAATTAATGTTAACACATGTTCTCGATAAGGAATGAGATTTAAATGCTTTGTATCCCATTCTCCCTTAATTTGACTAATTACCAAAACTGAATCCCCATATACATCTAAGAACTTGATTCTCATATCAATGTTAGCTTTGATACCCATGATGCACGCTTCATATTCGACCATATTGTTGGTGCAGTCAAAACATAATCTAGCGGTGAAGGGCGTATGGAAACCCTTAAGAGAGACAAATCATAGCACAAATTCCATTACCAAGCGCGTTGGAAGCTCCATCAAAAACCATACTCCATCAGGATCCCGGTTCATGTCCTTCATCTGGTCCAGGTTTCTCATAATCACTAACTAGCATAATATTCTCATCCGAGAACAAAAAATTTATTGACTGATAGTCATCTACAGCCTGATGAGCCAAATGATCTTCCAATACACTTCCTTTGATTCCTTTCTGAGTGGTGTACTGAATATTGTATTCTGTCAAGAGCATTTGCCATCTTGCTCTTTGTAATACGATGGGAGAACTGACTTGTTTTGTTTTTTATCGCAAATGTGCGGATAGCTAGAGTTGCCACCAACTTTTCTTTTATCCAATATAAAGTAAGGGTGAAAATACCAGGAAATACCTTGGAGATTTTGAATTCATAGGGTAGGTTATGAAAAGAGAAGGTGTTAACACCCTTTTCATCTGTAGTTACCTACGAGCTCTTAATCGCTAGCTCACTTTTGAAATTTGCTTTGTGTGTGTGATTTGAAAATATTTTTGAAGAGCCAATGTAAGGAAAACTTTGTAGTGATTCTCGTATCGGTCCTCAAGAATGCGTACAAAAATATTTTGAAAATATTTGTTTTGAAAATGATGTGTGAAAAGTATTAGTGAGAAAAATTTGCGAGCGAGTGATTAAAAGCATCCTACCCACTCAAGGCCTTTCTTGTATTTTTCCTCCTCCTTTAGATTGCGCTATCCGTACCATTAGTTGGTAGGTATCCCTATCCGTTGGATGTGAAGGGACGAGCGAAGAAACATTGTACAATCATCGAAGGTAACTTGTAAGGATGCTTTAGCAGTTTATAAGGGACTAGATCATGTTATTTGTAGGAAACGTCGAAGGGTCATTGAGGGACTATGATATTTTATATCAAAGGGACTTTGCTAAAGCATCCCTACGTTCGAGGGACATGTCCGTTATTTCGAAGGCAATGAAGAGAGGCTACCCTAGAGGTGCAAGTTCCAAAGTATGTTCAATTCAGTTATTTATCTTTGAAATTAGGTTTTCTAGCGTTTAGTTTTATCTTGCCATACAAACTTTAATTACTAACAGTAATACAGTAAATATAGTAGCAGAAGATAAAGGAGGAAATATAAACCTAGGCTATTATAGAGCTTTGGGGCAGTTACATAATAGAGAAGTGCGGAAAATAAAAACCTACAACTATTACATACTAAGAGCAGTTACATAATAGAAAAATGCAGAAAAAATAAAGCTAGGCTAATACAGTTGAATATCTAGTAAAGTAAAAATAAGATGAAAATAGCAAAGAAAATATTTTGGTGATTTTTTATGAAAAAAATGATTTATGATAGTTAATTAAATAAACCTAAAAAAACTAATTAATTTTAATTAATAAAAAAAGGTTAATTTGGAAGAAAAAAAGTTAGTTAAAAAACCTAAAACCTAATTAATTTTAATTTAAAAAAAAAGGTTAAATTTGAAAAAAAGTTAATTAAAAAAACTAAAACCTAACTATTTTTAATTAATAAAAAAGATTAATTTTGAAAGAAAAATTTAATTAAAAAACCTAAAACCTAATTAATTTTAATTAATAAAAAAAGGTTAATTTTGAAAAAAGTTAATTAAAAAACCTAAAACTTAATTAATTTTAATTAAAAAAATAAGGTTAATTTTGAAAAAAAAAATAATTAAAAAAACCTAAAACCTAATTAATTAGGGTTTTAAAAAAGGTTTATGTTTAATGATTAATAAAAAAAGACTTAAGTTTGCCAAAAAATGGATAGGGGAAGAAGCATCAATGGAAAATAGTGTAAGAAAACAAAATTAGTGCAAATGCCAGGGGTGGGTGTTGAACCCACGCCCTTGGCCTTCATAACATCATGGCTTGCCAAAAAATAGATAGGGGAAGAAGAATCAATGGAAAATAGGGTTAGAAAACAAAAATAATGCAAATTCCAAGGGTGGATGTTGAACCCACGCCCTTTAATTTGGGCCTTGAGAATTCAATGGTGTCCTTGGTTTTGGATGATTTTCCCTGTACAAAGAGATATGCCGTAAATATGACAAATTGATGTAAACATAGGAACTCCTCACCCAGGCACCATGGGGCTAAGGTAATGGTTATATCATGCACTAATACATCTCAGAAGTATGTTAGTAACGTTAGTTTCGATCAAAGCATGATAAAATGAAATATATGAATTCCTGCAAATATAGAAAACCAATGATGTATGCTGATGAATTTCATGCCTCTTGGATCATCACAATCGATCCCCACTTACTCTATATAACTCCTGGAATTGAATGGGATGGTTTGCTTGCTTTGAGAGAGACTGAAAATAGGGTTTGAAGTTTTCCCTAGTTTTGGATAATTTTGGAGTTTTTTGGAATAATAATCTCTTGCCAAGTTTTTCTTGGATCATCACAATCGACCCCCACTTACTCTATATATAGGAAAATTAGGTCAAAAGAAGTGGGCTTGGACCTTTCCATCAAAGCCTTGATTTTATTTAATTTACTTTGAATTTAAATAAATAAAACCAAATATAAATAGAATAAAAATCAAAAGGGTGTATGAATAGGTTCATAGGTTCACTATGAGGCCTAATACACATTTGAACCTTGAAACACAAACCCATTAGTAAAAAAACTCAAGTTTGATCAATTTGGGTTTCATGCATTTCCTCAAAATTTCCCAACTTGTGCCAATCATAAATCTTAATTTTTATCATATGCAGGTGATCTTTGACTTTTTGGAAAGCTCAAGATGTCCCATACAATCTCTATGTTTATCATTTTTTCATTTGAAGATTTTATCTTGATGTAAGTTGCTTGATAAAAAGTATCTTTTTGTTGACTTTTGAAATGACCTATAATGTTTTGGCTCATATCTCTCAAATGAAGCATTTTTTGGATTTAAGATTAGATAGACAAAGTTGTAGAGAATTGAATTTCCTTCAAAATGAGCTTTGATTGAGAAAAATATGATGAAGCATGTGAAAGTTATGCTTGGTCAAAGTTCAGTTGACTTCTCCTTAAGAAAACCCTAAATTTAGCAACTTTGACTTTGATAAATTGAGAGTTTTCTTGATGAATCATGATCAACCCTTGATAAAATGATGAATTTTACTTCAAAATCTTTATGTTGACCAAAAATATTGAAGTTTGACTGTATGTTGACCACCGTTGACTTTTTACCCAATACAATTGATTTTTAGTCATTTGAGCAATTGATTGAGAAAAATTGTGATGCAAAGCTTAAAATTTGGCATGAGAATTCTTTGAGACATATGAGGAATCATTAAATCCACTTAAGGCATTATAAGCTCAAATTTCCTTGAGAAAAGTGAAACCCTAGTTGTAGGTCAACTGCTTCGGAGGAGAATTTGTCTGATTATACATTGAGTAGCCTTGAGCAATTGAAAATCCCAAGAGAATGAGGAGGTGTCTTAAAGAAAATGGGAGGAAAAATTTTGGGGTACAACAGCTGCCCCTGTTCAATCTTCTTAAACCTGAAGAGTTAGATTGGCATGTCCGCCATTCATGATCTGAAGGTGGAAGAGGATTGAACACTTAAGTCCCGAAAATTTGTACTCGTCGGTGCATGAAGTAACACTGTTGGTTGATAGTATTTATTGAATGGGATTGAAGATGCCATTCGGAGAGATGATAGAATGTCACCGGGGATGGGCTTACAGATGTCTTCCAAAGTAACTGTTGATAGGAGTATCAAAACGAGTCTACGCCTTACTGTGAAAAATGTTTTTCAAAAGGAAAGTGCTTGCCAGAATTCAATCTCTGGGGGGAATGCTTTTCAGAATAAACTTCTAAAGAGGAATGCTAGTCAGAATTTAGTCTCTGAAGGAAGTCATTTGGTCATGCAGATAGTCTCCCCGTCTTGTTTCGGGAATTGATCTACAATCTGTTTTTCATTGGTAAACCCATCCTATTTTTGGATTTCATACCGCTTGGTCATATAGATAGTTGCCCCATCCTGTTTCGGAAATTAATCTGCGACCCTCTTTTGTGTTGGTAAACCTGTCATGTTTCAGGAATTCATACCGCTTAGTCATATATATAGTTGCCCCGTCCTGTTTCGGGAATTAATCTCTGACCCGCTTTTTTGTTGGTAAACCCGTCCTATTTCAAGAATTCCTACCTCTTGGTTATATAGATAGTTGCCCCGTCATATTTCAAGAATTAATCTCATACCTATTTTCTTGTTGGTAAACTCGTCTTGTTTCAGGAATTAATACCGTCTGGTCATATATATAGTTGCCCCATCCTGTTTGGGGAATTATTCTCTAACCTATTTGAAAATTGCTGATGATATTCGTCTGTTTGTGAACTTTACTTGAAAAGAAAAAATTAGCTTTATGTAATATCGTGATGCATGTAATGTATTAATGATGCTCTCAATATAAATGATAATTTTATATGCGTTTCGGTATGCATATGCTATGATGTATTGTGAAATGATGTATGGATGCAATATGTTGTTGAAACGTATCGATAGCTCCTTGTAACAATGTCTAGCTAGGGAAAATAAATCCCGGATTATTGCTAGGGATGAAGAAAGTGATTCTTTAATTTCTGCTGGGAATAGTTTTTCTGGGGATTCCTGTTTTTTGTTTAAGGATACTCTGCTGAGGATCTTCGTCTTCTGCTTGAGGATAGAGGCATTCAAGGAGAGTCGGTCGTTCGCCAATATTTTGAGGGATTTGATTCTTACGTACCCTGACTGGGGATAAAACTGATGGATATTCCTCTGGTGTGCTATCTGTCTAGGTTTTATATACCATAGCAACTTTTCTTGGGATTGAAACTTTGATTAAACCTGCTGGAGAAGAGAATTTTGTTAGGGATTTACGATTTTGGAGTAATAAACTCTGATAGGGAATTAAACTCCTCTAGACTGTGTTAAGGAAATAAACTCTGACGGGGATTGGAATTTTATAGGCTGCGCTGAGGAAGTCTCCACTATATGCTGGGGAAATGATCAAACTTCCTTATCCGCTAGGGAACCTATTGGGGATAATGATCAGGTCAAGCTATCCATTAGGGATATGGAGGTGAACAGTTGGAAGATGCCCGAATTTCTTCTTGTTGGCATATTAGACTTGCTGAGTAATATATCTCTGTTGGGGATGATCTTGCGAAGATATCTCTGTAGCGATAGTTTCATGGAGATTGCTCTGTGGGGATTTATGAATGACTTAAACATTATCCCTACTCCAAGAGTCTTCGATAAATGATAATCCTGTTTTCATGTATATATTTATAAATGGTAATCATATTCAAATGCATATGTTTGTTCAATATAATCATTGGACGTTTTTGCACGCAAAATAGAGAAAGTAAAACAAATTTGAATTTTGAAGCATATTTGTATTGAGAATTTTCCTATAAACAGGAAGTTGTACATAGACACAGAGATCATAGTAAGAGGAATTTTTCATAGAAATGGAATGAGGTGTACAAAGAGAAAAAAATAGCTATGGGGAAATGATCCCATCGAGTTTCAACTCTGCTATTGCCTCTATGTCTTCAAGCATCTCATTCCTTATTGTCAAAAGAAGTTGACTGGATTGATCTGCACCATTTGAACTTTGATATTGGTTGTCATGCTGGTTGTTAGTAAACAGGTGATCGAATGGGACATAGTCGTACGCTTTAATCCCTAACTTTTTCCTGGACCGCCTTTTCGGGTTTTCAGTCCACTGGGACACCCTTTTTTTGCCCAAGCCGCATTTTCAGGTTTTCGACTTGTCGGGTGTACAATTTTATTATATATCCCTAACTTTTTCCCAAACCTTTTTGGTTCCCCGGGATGCCCTTATTTTTACCTAGGCCAGTCAACCTAGCAGCTCTCTTTTATGCGTAGTATTTTTTGACTGTGTCTGTGTTTATAGGGTGCGAAAGATCTTTACCATCCACGGTGGTAAGTATCATAGTGCCGCCAGAAAATATATTCTTGAACACAAATGGTCCTTCGTACGTGGGAGTCCATTTTCCCCTAGGATCACCTTGTGGTAAGATGATGCGCTTTATTACCAAACTGCCAACCTAGTACACTTGAGGTTTGGTCCTCTTGTTAAAGGCCTTAATCACGCGCTTCTGATACATCTGACCATAACAAATAACCGCGAGCCTCTTTTCATCGATTAAATTTATCTGGTCAAGTCGTGTCTGAATCCATTCATCTTCATCTAAACTTGCGTCTTTCATAATCCTTAGCGAAGGAATCTAGGCAGGACAACTTCCATATTGTATACTAGATAGAACGAGGTTACCCTAGTTTATGTACATGATGAAGTGCGATAACCATGAAGAGAAAACGATAACATCTCATGCCAATCTTTGTAGGTCACTTTCATCTTCCACAAGATCTTCTTGATGTTCTTGTAGGCGGCTTCTGTAACAGCCCGAGCCTTCAGCGTTCCTGACACTATTACCTCACTATCTTTTCTACTCCCTTCACTAGTAGAGTTTTTGCCTTTCGTGGGAATCGAACCCTGTACCCTGGGGTTCAAGTACATGCTCAATATATTCCCACTACCAATTGAGCTACTAGCTCAATTGGCAGTGGGAATGCATTGAGCATGTACTTGAATCCCAAGGTACATGATTCGATTCCCACGAAAGGAAAAAACTCTACTAGTGAGGGGGTAGAGAAGATCGTGAGGTAATAGTGCCGGGAACGCTGAAGGCTCAGGCTGTTACATAAAAAAGTTGTAACGCCCTGTTTTATTTAATATTATATTAATATTTTTGAATTATTGTTTGACATTTATTTTGGCGACGAGAATATTTAAATTAACCGTTGTATCTGTTAATATATTCGGAGACATTTTATTCGGACCGGTAATTACCGGTAATTATTTTATTCAGTCTGGTATTTATTTTGAGGGACCAGTAATTATTTTATTCGGTCCGGTATTTATTTTGAGGGACCGGTAATTATTTTGTTCGGTCCGGTTTTTATTTCATTCGGTTCGGTAAAATATTATTCGGACCGATATTTAATTATTCAGAGTTATTTTAATTATTTGGAGTTATTTTAATTATTTGGGTTAATAATATTATTTAGTATTATTAGTGTTATAACTATTAGTAAGACCAAGGGCTTTTTGGGCATTTTGCTAGCTTATGTCTTGCATCTAAACAAACAAAACCCACCATTTCCTGGTTTTGTATCATAACACAAAAACACACTTTGTGAGAGTTAGAGAGAACAAGAAAGTCTTGGAAGAGAAGAAGAGGAGCAAGAACAAAGCTTGGGTTTTGGGTTGGTTGAAATCATCAAGAATCATTTCAAACATTTAAGGTAAGGGGTTTGATTTTCCAATGCTTATAGTTAGGTTTGATTTGGTATATTTTGATTTGGGATAAAATTGATGTTAGGATTCTTGAGATTTGTTGAGATAAATTAGGAGAGTTAATTTAGGTGTTAGTGTTGTGTGATTATTGTTATGTTAATAGAAATTAAATTGGAAAACTAATTTATATTAATTAAATTAAGTTTATAGAAACCAAAACAAGAAGTATGCATAACAGTAAGTATTAGTTAAATTTACTAAAGAATGAAATATAGTTTAATAAACTAAGCAAGCAGTCTATTATTTGAATTAAAATGGAAGTTAGAAAACTATGCTAAAGTATATATCGTGAATGAAGTTAGAAAATATGCAGTACTAGCAGTATAATACATTCCCTAAAGCAAACTAACAATCTAGAAATTTAGTTAACAAAGACAAACAGCATAGAAAATTAAAGTAATTGGAATGAATTTTTGGAAACAAAACGTGATAGCAGTATAAGTGATTGAAATCCAATTGAAAGAAAAAGCTTGGCAAATAAAAAGTAGCATTTGAGTTATCACTAAAACAAAAGGCTAGCATAACAGTATACAAAAAAAAACTAACAGTATGTTTATTAAATTATGTTTAGAAAATTAATTAATTTGTGTTTTGTTTTTCTTTTCTTAAATTAATATATTAAATATTTATATTAATTAAATACAAATATGACATAAGTTAGCCGATTTAATTTGGAACCCGATTATGTTCCGATTTCCCGATTTCGGCAATTTCGGCGACGGAGCAAGTTGTTTCGAATTTAACGAAAATTGACGTGCTAGCTAATTTTGACGTGTAGAACATCGTGATGAGGTTGGTTTTTCGAGATTATGAGTTTTTAACAGAGTGACCCAAAATAAGTCAATTTACGGTTAAGTTGAACCGGCTTGCGTTTTAGTCGATTTAAGTCGCGTATTGACAATTCAATTACGACGTTAATGATTATAATTGATGTTGATTATTGTGAATGACTTTTGCGAAGATTATTGATGTTTGACTATTTTCCCGTGTTTGAAATTTAGTGAATAATTTGATAATGATGTGGTGTGATTAAACATGATGTTTGCGACAGTTTTTTTATAATGAATACTTGATGATATGCGCTGCGATGATATGTTTATTCTTGATGTGGATGAATATGGAGACGTGGGTTTTATACCAATTTTGATGTGCGATGATGATGTTTTGTTGTGTCGTGTTTGTGATGTCGTGTTGTCGAGTCACATACATTGCATTGGCGACGAGGGCTTTTATGCCAAGCGACGAGGGATTTTATGCCAAGCGACGAGGGCTTTTATGACAAAGTGACGATGGGCTTTTATGCTGAATGTCCCTAATTCTGGACAAAGCGACGGGTACCACATGCATAACATAGTCGTGTCTCATGGAGTCGATTATGTTTATTTCTGAGTCTTTTGGTGTTAAGTTTTATTTGATGGCTTATAATGAATTACGATGTTATGTGATACTTTGTTTTGTGATGATTTTATGTTGAACATAAAGTGATTATGATGTGATAATTTCATGGAAATTATGCGATGGATATAACATGACGGTAAAGCGACGATATGAGTTTATGGCGATGGAGTTTATGTCTTGTTTTGACATGATTATGGTGATTATGTGATGATATTAAAGTGTTGATCTTATACACTAAATGATGATTTTAAAGTATTTGCGATTTGATATTTGTTGACATATTCTTATTAACCTATATTATTTATGATTCCAAAACTATTTATATATTTTATCATGCCTTTAATTATATGTTTTGGAGTATCTCACCCTTTACTTGTTTCGTCGTTGCCTTTATATTGGTAACGTGCAGGTGATCCGCGAGGATGATGAGTATTAGCTCGAGTCTCTTTTTTTAGTCGCTCTGCTCTGATTGTAGTAACACTCGGGATTTGGGCGACGTTATTATTTTGATAGGATAGTTTATGTATACTATCCTATGACTTTATGTATTGATGATAACATGATGATACGAACATCTTGTGAACACATCCGATGTGCTGTGGTTAGTCATATGTTCATATGATGATTTATGTTATGAATCGGTATATCCGAATTTTGATTTTGTGATGTGCATTATAATGGAAAGTGATGAAAAACACGAATATGTGATACCTCAATTTATGTTTGGATGAAATTTTGAAACTCTGATTTTATTATTAATTACGAGGGGTAGAATTGGGGTGTTACATTAGTGGTATCAGAGCATGACGGTCTGTCCGGCCAAGTTGTTGAGTTTGTTGTCGTCTATCAATCAAGTATTGTTATTTTTTGATTCTAATCCTTGTTTTGTTTTAAGCAGAAGTTGTTATGGCTGGAAGGAACGCTGGTAGGAATGATGAGGCTCTTGCTGCTGCTATGCAGGCAATGGCTCAGGCTTTCCAAAACCCGCCGAATGTTGACGAGAACGCTGGGTCTCGTAGTTTTGAAACCTTCCAAAGATAGAATCCTCCTACTTTCCAAGGAAAGTATGATACTGAAGGTGCTCTAGCGTGGCTGAAGGGGATTGAAAGAATCTTCCGTGTGATGGATTACACTCCTGTGCAAAGGATCCGTTATGGTACTCATAAACTAAGTGCTGAAGCGGATGACTGGTGGGTTGAGACCCGTCAGAGGCTTGAGATTGCTGGTGAGGAAGTGACATGGGAAGTTTTCCGAAGGGAACTCATGAGGAAGTATTACCCGAAATATGTTCGGGGAAAGAAGGGGATAGAGTTCCTTGAATTAAAGTAAGGAAGCATGTCTATCACTGATTATGCTGCAAGGTTCACTATGTTGGCTAAGTTCTATCCGCATTATGATGGGCCGAATGGCGAGTTCTCTAAATGCATCATGTTTGAAAATGGTTTGCGTCCTGAGATTAAGAAAGCTGTTGGTTATCAGAAAATCTGTGTCTTTTCGGATTTGATTGATAGTTGTAGGATCTTTGAGGAGGACAGTAATGCTCATTATAAGATTATGTATGATAAGAGAAACAAAGGTCAGCAAAGCCTTGGAAAATCGTATGATGCTCCAGCTGGTAAAGGGAAACAGAAAGCGTTTCAAGGGCGAAGAACTAGTGGGGGAGATGCTCCTGCTAGTATTGTTTGTTACAAGTGTGGGAAACCTGGCCATAAAAGTAATGTTTGTCGAAGCGATGTTAGAGCTAAGAAGAATGAGGTGAGATGTTTCCAATGTGGAGAAGTGGGCCATATGACTCGCGATTGCAAGCATAAGGATGTGGTTTGTTTTAATTGTGGCGAGGGAGGTCACATTAGTGCTCAATGTAAGAAGCCTAAGAGGACTCAAGAAGTAGGAAAGGTGTTTGCTTTGTCAAGTGATCCAATGGCAAACGAGGATGGCCTTGTTCGAGGTACTAGTTTCATTAATAGCTTTCCTCTTATTACTATTATTGATACTGGTGCTACTCACTGTTTTATTGTTGTTGATTGTGTAACGAGATTGGGTCTCACTTTGTCGTCTCTGGATAAAGATATGGTGGTAGAAGTTCCGGCTATGGGAACGGTTACTACTTCTTTTGTGTGTGCAAGTTTCCCTTTATCAATCTTTGATAGAGACTTTGTGGTGGATCTTGTTTGTTTACCGCTTGTCGGGTTGGACGTGGTTTTAGGTATGGACTGGTTAAAAGCTAATTATGTCCATATCAATTGCTATGACAACACTGTGAGGTTTTCTTCCTTAGTAGAAGAAGAACAATCTATGTTGGTGTCGACGAAGCAGTTGAATGATTTCATGAAGGATGAGGCGTTGGTTTTCTTGTTGATGGCGACTCTTTCTATGGAGAGTCAAGCTGTGATAGCAAGCTTTCCGGTGGTGTGCGACTTTCTCGAAGTATTCTCTGATGAGATTCCTAGTGCACCTCCAGAAAGAGAAGTTGAATTTTCTGTGGATCTTGTCCCTGGTACCAGACCTAACTCGATGGAACCATACAGGATGTCCACATCTGAGTTAGCAAAATTGAAGAGCCAATTAGAAGATTTTCTCGAGAAGAAGTTTGTTAGACCTAGTGTGTTATTGTGGGGAGCTCATGTGTTATCGGTGAAGAAGAAATACGGTAGCATGAGACTTTGTATTGATTATCGTCAGTTGAATAAAGTGACTATCAAGAATAGGTATCCACTTCCTAGAATTGATGATTGATGATTTAAGGGACCGATTGGTTGGCGCTCGCATGTTCATCAAGATTGATTTGAGATCGGGTTACCATCAAATAAGGGTGAAAGAAGAGGATGTTCAAAAAAATACTTTCAGGACGAGGTATGGACATTTCGAATATTTGGTGATGCCTTCGGGTGTCACTAATGCACCGGGAGTATTCATGGAGTACATGAATCGTATTTTCCATCCTTACTTGGATCGTTTCGTGGTTGTTTTTATTGATGATATTCTGGTTTATTCTAAATCGGAAGAAGAGCACGCAGAACATTTGCGCGTCGTGTTGGAAGTTCTGAAAGAGAAGAAGTTTTATGCTAAGTTGTCAAAGTGCGAGTTCTGTTTAAGTGAAGTGAGATTTTTGGGGCATGTCATTTCTAGTGATGGCAATGCAGTTGATCCTTCTAAAGTTGATGTTGTGTTGAGATGGGAAACTCCTAAGTCTGTTACTGAGATTATAAGTTTCTTAGGATTGGTTGGTTACTATAGAAGGTTCATTGAAGGTTTTTCTAAGTTTGCGCTCCGTTTGACAAAGTTGACTTGTAAAGGAGCTGCGTTTGTATGGGATGTCAAGTGTGAAGAAAGTTTTGTTGAATTGAAGAAAAGGTTGACAACGACTCCGATCTTGATTCTACCTAATCCTGAAGAACCGTTTGTTGTTTATTGTGATGCTTCTAATATGGGTTTAGGTGGTGTACTTATGCAAAATGGCAAAGTGGTTGCTTATGCTTCTAGGCAATTGAAGATTCATGAGAAAAATTATCCTGCGCACGATTTGGAGCTTGCAGCAGTTGTTTTTATGCTTAAGATTTGGAGGCATTATCTTTATAGTTCTAGATTTGAAGTATTAGTGACCATAAAAGTTTGAAGTACTTGTTCGATCAGAAAGAGCTTAATATGAGACAAAGACGGTGGATTGAATTGTTGAAAGATTATGATTTTGGATTGAATTACCATCCTGGTAAAGCTAATGTGATGACCGATGCTTTAAGTCGAAAGACTTTGCATATGTCACTGTTGATGGTGAAAGAGTTGGAATTGATTGAGCAATTTAGAGATATGAGTCTTGTAGTAGAAGTGATGCCGAAGAGTGTTATCTTGGGAATGTTAAAGATCAATAATGATTTTCTTGATAGTGTTAGAGAAGCTCAGAAGCTTGATGTGAAACTTGTTGATTTGTTGGTTGGTATTGGACAAACTGAAAATGAAGATTTCAAGTTAGATGCTCAGGGTGTTTTGAGGTTCCAAGATAGGATTTGTATTCCCGATGATATGGATTTGAAAAGAATGATCTTGGAATAAAGTCATAGAAGCAATTTGAGTATTCATCCCAGAGCGAACAAAATGTATCAAGATTTAAAGAAACTATTTTGGTGGTCGGGCATGAAGAGAGAGGTGGCTCAGTTTGTTTATGTTTGTTTGACTTGTCAGAAGTCTAAAGTGGAGCATCAGAAACCTGCAGGGTTGATGCAACCGTTAGAGATTCTGGAGTGGAAATGGGATAGCATTTCCATGGATTTCGTAACAGGGTTACCGTATACACCAAGAGGACACGATGCGATTTGGGTGATTGTTGATAGACTTACGAAGTCGACTCACTTTATTCCTATTAACATCACTTATCCCGTACCGAAGTTGGCGGAAATTTATACGCATGTGATTGTGAGATTACATGGTATTCCTTTGTGTATTGTTTCAGATAGAGATCTGAGGTTTACTTTTGAATTTTGGAAGAGCTTGCAAGAGGCTTTGGGTTCAAAGTTGAGGTTGAGTTCGGCTTATCATCCTCAAACTGGTGGTCAGTTAGAAAGGACGATTCAATCGTTGGAAGACTTATTACGTGCTTGTATTCTTGAACATGGTGGTTCATGGGATACATATCTTCCTTTGATTGAGTTTACTTATAAAAATAGTTTTCATGCTAGTATTGGAATGGCACCGTTCGAGGCTTTGTATGATCGGAGATGTAGAACTTCTTTGTGTTGGCATGAGTCGGGTGAAAGTGTGGTGCTTGGACCAGAATTGGTTAGAGAGACTACTGAGACGGTGAAGATGATTAGAGAAAAGATGAGAATTTCTCAAATTCGACAAAAGAGTTATCATGATAAAAGGAGAAAAGACTTGGAATTTCAAGATGATGATCATGTATTTTTGCGAGTTACTCCTGCAACCGGCGTTGGGTGAGCATTGAAGTCGAAGAAGCTAACTCCTCGATTTATTGGTCTTTACCAAATTACTAGTAAAGTGGTAAAAGTGGCTTATAGAGTGGCGTTACCGCCAAATATTTCGAACTTGCATGATGTATTCCATGTGTCGCAACTTCGGAAGTATGTGTTCGGATCCTTCATATGTGATTGAGATGGATGATATTCAAGTTCGAGACAATCTTACGGTGGAGACAATGCCTTTAAGGATCGAAGATCGTGAGATGAAGTCTCTTCGTGGCAAAGTGATCTCCTTGGTTAAAGTTGTTTGGATAGGAGTAGCTGGTGAAAGTGCGACGTGGGAGTTAGAAAGCAAGATGTGGGATTCCTATCCCGAGCTTTTCGAGTCAGGTAATTTCGAGGACGAAACTTTTTTTAAGTGGGGGAGAGTTGTAACGCCCCGTTTTATTTAATATTATATTATATTAATATTTTCGAATTACCGTTTGACGTTTGTTTTAGCGACGAGAATATTTAAATTAACTGTTGTATCTGTTAATATATTCGGCGACGTTTTATTCGAACCGGTAATTATTTTATTCGGTCCAGTATTTATTTTAAGGGACCGGTAATTATTTTATTCGGTCCGTTATTTATTTTGAGGGACCGGTAATTATTTTATTCGGTCCGGTATTTATTTTGAGGGACCGGTAATTATTTTTTTCGGTCCGGTTTTTATTCCGTTCGGTTCGGTAAAATATTATTCGGACCGATATTTAATTATTCGGAGTTATTTTAATTATTTGGAGTTATTTTAATTATTTGGGTTAATAATATTATTTAGTATTATTAGTGTTATAACTAGTAGTAAGACCAAGGGCTTTTTGGTAATTTTGCTAGCTTATGTCTTGCATCTAAACAAACAAAACCCATCATTTCCTGGTTTTGTATCATAACACAAAAACACACTTTGTGAGAGTTAGAGAGAACAAGAAAGTCTTGGAAGAGAAGAAGAGGAGCAAGAACAAAGCTTGGGTTTTGGGTTGGTTGAAATCATCAAGAATCATTTCAAACATTTAAGGTAAGGGATTTGATTTTCCAATGCTTATAGTTAGGTTTGATTTGGTATATTTTGATTTTGGATAAAATTGATGTTAGGGTTCTTGAGATTTGTTGAGATAAATTAGGAGAGTTAATTTAGGTATTGGTGTTGTGAGATTATTGTTATATTAATAGAAATTAAATTGGAAAACTAATTTATATTAATTAAATTAAGTTTATAGAAACCAAAACAAGAAGTATGCATAGCAATAAGTATAGTTAAATTTACTAAAGAATGAAGTATAGTTTAATAAACTAAGCAAACAGTCTATTATTTGAATTAAAATGGAAGTTAGAAAACTATGCTAAAGTATATATCTTGAATGAAGTTAGAAAATATGCAGTACTAGCAGTATAATACATTCCCTAAAGCAAACTAACAGTATAGAAATTTAGTTAACAAAGACAAACTGCATGTTCATTTAAGTATAGCTTAGTAAACCTAAACTAGCAGCATAGAAAATTAAAGTAATTGGAATGAAGTTTTGGAAACAAAACGTGATAGCAGTATAAGTGATTGAAATCCAATTGAAAGAAAAAGCTTGGCAAATAAAAAGTAGCAGTTGAGTTATCACTAAAACAAAAGGCTATAGCAGTATACAAAAAAAAAAAACTAACAGTATGTTTATTAAATTATGTTTAGAAAATTAATTAATTTGTGTTTTGTTTTTCTTTTCTTAAATTAATATATTAAATATTTATATTAATTAAATACAAATATGACATAATTTAGCCGATTTAATTTGGAACCCGATTATGTTTTGATTTCCCGATTTCGGCAATTTCGGCGACGGAGCAAGTTGCTCCGAATTTAACGAAAATTGACGTGCTAGCTAATTTTGATGTGTAGAACATCGTGGTGAGGTTAGTTTTGCGAGATTAAGAGTTTTTAACAGAGCAACCCGAAATAAGTCAATTTACGGTTAAGTTGAATCGGGTTGCGTTTTAGTCGGTTTAAGTCGCGTATGGACAATCTGATTGTGACGTTAATGATTATAATGGATGCTGATTATTGTGAATGACTTTTGCGACGATTATTGATGTTTGACTATTTTACCGTGTTTGAAATTTAGTGAATTATTTGATAATGATGTGGTGTGATTAAACATGATGTTTGCGACAGTTTATTTATAACGAATACTTGATGATATGCGATGCGATGATATGTTTATTCTTGATGTGGATGAATATGGAGACGTGGGTTTTATACCAATTTTATGTGCAATGATGATGTTTTGTTGTGTCGTGTTTGAGATGTCGTGTTGTCGAGTCACATACATTGCATTGGCGACGAGGGCTTTTATACCAAGCGACGAGGGCTTTTATGCCAAAGCGACGATGGGCTTTTATGCCGAATGTCCCTAATTATGGACAAAGCAACGGGTACCACATGCATAACATAGTCGTGTCTCATGGAGTCGGTTATGTTTATTTTTGAGTCTTTTGGCATTGAGTTTTATTTGATGGCATATAATGAATTGCGATGTTATATGATACTTTGTTTTGTGATGATTTTGTGTTGAACATAAAGTGATTATGATGTGATAATTTCATGGAAATTATGCGATGGATATAACATGACGGTAAAGCGACGATATGAGTTTATGGCGATGGAGTTTATGTCTTGTTTTGACATGATTATGGTGATTATGTGATGATATTAAAGTGTTGATCTTATACACTAAATGATGATTTTAAAGTATGTGCGATTTGATATTTGTTGACATATTCTTATTAACTTATACCATTTATGATTCCAAAACTATTTATATATTTTATCATGCCTTTAATTATATGTTTTGGAGTATCTCACCCTTTACTTGTTTCGTTGTTGCCTTTATATTGGTAACGTGCAGGTGATCCGCGAGGATGATGAGGATTAACTCGAGTCTCTTTATTTTGAGTCTCTCTACTCTGATAGTAGTAACACTCGGAATTTGGGTGACGTTATTATTTTGATAGGATAGTTTATGTATACTATCATATGACTTTATGTATTGATGATAACATGATGATACGTACATCTTGTGAACACATCCGTTATGTTGTGATTAGTCATATGTTCATATGATGATTTATGTTATGAATCGGTATATCTGACTTTTGATTTTGTGATGTGCATTATAATGCAAAGTGATGAAAAACACGAATATGTGATACCTCAATTTATGTTTGGATGAAATTTTGAAACTTTGATTTTATTATTAATTACGAGGGGTAGAATTGGGGTGTTACAGCTTCCACTGTGCCATTCATCTTTGACTGATACAGAGAGGAGTTATGATATTTAATCTTGAACTGTGTACAGAGTTCCGTGATCATAGTGTTGTTGAGATTGGTACCATTATCAGTGATGATCCTCTCGGGTATGCCATACCGACAAATTAGGTTATGCTTAATGAACCGGGCCATGATGTTTTTCATAATAGAGGCAAACGAGATTGTTTTAACCCACTTTATAAAATAATCAATAGCTACCAGGATGAAATGGTGCCCATTAGATACAATAGGATTAAATTCTCCAATCATATCAATGCCCCACATTTCAAACTACCAAGGAGTAATCAAGACATTTAGAGGAACCGAAGGCAAGTGTAGCTTGTCATCATAAATCCGGCATTTGTGACGTTCTGGAATGGTGATTGCAATCAGTTTTCATGGTTGACCAATAATAACCCACTCTTAGAATTTTCTTAGCCATCGTATGCCCGCTGGAATAAGTACCGAAGATTTCATCATGCATATCTTCCATAATCTTCTCAACTTCCTTCTTGTCCACACAATGAAGCAAAGTCGAATCATGATTGCGCTTGTACAAAATTCCGTTACTCAAAAATAATTTGGTAGAGAACCCCCGTAGGAATTTCTTATTGTTGATAGATGCCCCTTCAGAACATTCTTGAGCCTCGGGGTATCTTTTCACTTCATGATACCAAGGCTTTTCCTATACTCCATAGATATCAACTTCGTAGCAATATGCAGATTCGTCTAATCTCTCAATTGTGATTCGAGGAGCTTCATTTTCCCATCTGACTTTCGACAAAGATGACATGGTAGCTAAT
This sequence comes from Vicia faba, assembly GCA_948472305.1. Lineage (NCBI taxonomy): Eukaryota > Viridiplantae > Streptophyta > Magnoliopsida > Fabales > Fabaceae > Vicia > Vicia faba. The sequence goes on from OX451741.1 coordinate 37,640,213, forward strand.
GCGCCTTCCAATTGATTCTCTTCTCGTGGAATATGTTCAAAAGTGATTTCTTTGAAGTATGGAATTAATGTTAATACATGCTCTCAATAAGGAATGATATTTAAATGTGCAAAGATAAATAAACTGAAATCAAACACTTGCATATGCTCACCCCTAGGGTATCTCCCACTTCGGTTGCCTCGGAAATACGGTCACTATTCTCGAACGTGAGAATTCTTAATAATTGTCCTCTAATTTAGAGATCGCAAATCCCTTTCGAAGGTTGCCTCGGTAAAACAAAATGCGATCTTAGAAATTTAGGACAGTTACTAAGAGATCTTGTCCTATTTCCTTAGGTGACTGTAATCGTCCCTTTCGATTGTCCCCCAAACTCCAACTATAGAGCTACCTGTGATCGGTGGATCTGGAACTGACTGTTTAACGCTGGTTCACGAAATGTCGCGGAAGCAAGAGTCGCCACCGTCTTTTATTTTCTCCAAATGGAAAGGACAAAAGCACAGAAAAATTCCTTAAAGAGATTGCTCTCGGTTCGGGAGGTAGGTTATAGAAAGGGAAGGTGTTAGCACCCTTTCTATCCATGGTTATCCATGGGCTCTTAGATACTTGCTCATTTGTGTTTTCAAAAATGTTTGTTTGCTTTTCAATTGTGGGTTTTAAAAAAGTTTCTTTGAAAATTTCAGTTCGACTCTTGTATCGGTCCTCAAGAGTGTTTGAAAAATTTGCTTTCGAAAGCTTTTGAAAAGGTGTCGGTGTGAAAAGTATTTTTGAATTTGTTTTGAAATTTAGAGCAAGTATCTAGAGTCGTCTACCTACCCTAAGGAATTCGTCTGTGTAAATGTCCTTTAAAGTAGTGCCATCCCACCATTGAGAGGTAGGTAGCACCACCGTTGGAGGTGTTCGGGTCAATTCGAGGTTCGGGACATGGTGATCACCAGAGCAATGGGAAGACACCTTAGAAGCTACCCTCATGCCAGGTTCCCGGATCATGAGGACTTACTAAGACATCCTCTACTCGACGATCACCTTTCGAGGCAAGGCAACAGTGAGGCGTACCCTAGGGGTGGTGTGTGATTTGTGTGTCGTTTTCAGATATTTTTGTCTTTTGTCATGTTGTTGGTGATCTATCGCTTGTTTTTATTTGTTGTCATTCATTCTTGCATGCCTTGATTAACAGTTAAAAGTGCGAGAAATAAAATATTCTAAGCTATTACAAAAGGCGCGGGTCCACATCGCCAAAATTTCTTGAACCCGATTTGACAGAAAATAAAGAAAGTAAAAGCGCGAGAAATTAATTTACAAGGCCTTGGGAGAGGTACATCAAAATTATAAGCAAAAGAAATAAACACGCGAATTAAATAAGAATTAAAACGAGGGCGTTGGACCCTTCTTGCAAAATTAAATTAAATGATGAAATTAATTAATTAAAGAAGAAAAGAAATTGTTTTTGGTATTTTTTGGTATTTTATGATTTTAATGGGAAAAAGAATTAAATGCAATTAAACCTAATTCTACGATTTTTATTTGTTAAGAAAGCATTAAACTTTAACCTAAAATTAAACCTAATTATTTTACATGCAATTTCAATTTATAAAAATAAATAATATTAAATATTTGATCATTATGAAAAAAACAAGAATAAAAAATTATCATAAACCCTAATTCTACAAATTTTAAATTAATTAAGAAAACATTACTATTAAACCTAATTTAATAACTAAATTTAATTAATGCAATTTATTTATAAAATATTAAAATAAAATATTTATTATTTTTTCTCTTTTCTGATTTTTTTATGTGTTTTTTATATATTATGAAAATATGAAATTAATTAATAAAACAATAATTAAAAGAAAGTAAAATAAAATAAAGAAAAATAAAGAAGGTTTGCAAACCTAGGGGGTTCAGACCCCAAATAGGAGGTATAGCCCAGCAATTTGAGGCCCATCATTCATGGCCTGGCTGACTTTTTCATGCAACGTGTGGGACCTTTGACTAGGGTGCATCATGTTATTCAATTCTTGGCCTTCTGATCGCTCCATTGGGCACGTGGATGGCAAGATTTCATGGATGTATGGTACTCCCTTACGTTGACGCTGCATATGAACGTTAAATGAAGAAAAATATGAAAGGGGGTGAAGACCTGGGGCTCGAACCCAGGTCCTATGGTTTACCAATCAAGCGCTTTACCAACCGTTCCAAGCGCGTTTTCTGTATGTTAGATATCAAACAAATATTATAAAATAAATCCAAACGCTAATGCGCTTTACGCGCGAAAATTTAAACGCTCCACTCATGGATAGCCACCTCGCCTTCTTCTTCCTCATTGTTTTACTTTTCCTGAAACATAAAAACATAGGCCACGGTTTTTTAAGCGTTCTTTTAGGCTATTTTCTGGAAAATAGCGAATAGCCCAAGAACGCTCATAAATTGAGCGCGAGGGTGGGTTCCTCTTCGTCCAAGTGTGCTGAGCATGGCCATGGCATCGTGGTGGTCTAATTTTACACTATCTGAAAACGCCCAATTCACAGTTCTGCAAACCCTAAAATTTGACAATGGTGGATTCTTCGTTTTGGCATGAAACTCAAATCAAACTATGCAGTTAGCTTGCAAATATCATTCTAAACACAAAAACAACAATGAAACATGTTAATAATGCATGAATGATTGAAAATGATTCTGAAATTTTCCTTACCAACTTCAATGGTGATTTCACGTTTTCTTGAGTATGGGGCTTAGGGGATGATTGGAACACTTTCTATGATCCTTAAGGAAGCTAATGGAATAGCTATTTGGCCTTGAATCTTCCTAGAACTAGGTTTTCAGAATTGGTTTTTTTTGATAAATTTCAAGTGTTCAAAAGGTGTTTTCTGCGCAGCCTCTTGGTCAATGGCATTAGGGTTGTGTTCTATACTTATGTATGAGTGAATTAGGTCAAAGAAAACAATCAAAATCCTTGGCATTCATGGTTTGGAAGATTTGATTTTTCAAGATCTTTTTTTCAATATTTTCCATGCTATTTGGTATCAAATCATGACAAAACTTTCCACAAATGATCATGCACGAATCTTGAGTGTCCAATGAGAGTGTTTTCTACACAAAAAGATTTTATTACATTAGTTTTGTATTTTTCATGTATTTTATTTAATTAAATGAATTATTAATAATAAAAAATCCAAATAAATAAATAAAAATGGAGAAAAACTTCCCTTTGGGCCCAATGGTCGTGCACATGCCTTGGATAATGAATTGTGGAAGAAAAATAGGCCCATTAGCAATTTTAGGTCATTTGAAGCAATGTTGACTTTTCAAAATATCCAAAAATTTCCCAACTTCCACAAGGCATAACTTGCTCAATTTTTAAGCTTTGCTCATGTTCTTGGACATTTTGGAAGTCCTCTAACCAATGCCTTTGGTCCCATGTCATTTTGATTTACCAATCTCAAGTTATGGCCTTTGACTTGAAGTCCCTTTTTGTTGACTTTTGAAAATGACCTATAATGTTGAAATTGATAACTTTTTGTGAGAGCATTTCTTGGACTTGAAGTATGAAGATGAGTTGTAGGAAATGTCTTTCTCTTCAAAATGAGCTTTGGATGGAATTTTTCTGATAATCCATGTGAAAGTTATGCCCTGGTCAATTTACAGTTGACTTTTTCAACTGTCCAAATAAGGAAATTTTTGCATCTTGATGATTTTTGAGCCAAGCTTTGAGAATCATGATCAAGAATTGATCAAATGATGTTTGTGGCTTCAAAATGAGATGTTGACCAAAAATTTGAACTTTTGACTGTCAAATGACCATTTTGCCCCTACAGTTGACTGTAGTGCAATTAGGGTTTTTGACTGTGCAATCTTGTGCTAAAAGTCTTGAAACTTTGTATGAGGATACTTGACCATATTTATTGGCATGTGGGACTTGATTGGACCTTTGGAAACTTCATTTTCTTGATCAGGACCAAAACCCTAATTTTGACTGTTCAGGAGGCTCTTACACTGTGCAACCCTTGGAGAATTTTGCAGCTTGACTTGGCAATTCTTGAAGAATATGGGAGGGCAAATTTTGGGGTACAACAGTTGCCCCTGTTCAATCTTCTTAGACCTGAGGGTGCAGATTGGCTGACGTGCCTTTCGTAATCCGAGGGTAGAAGATGATTGAACACTAGAGTGCCCAGGAATTTGCGCTCACATAGTAACAGTGTGATGGGAATGGGCTTATAGATGCCATTTGGAGATTGATGGATAGGATGATGGGCTTATAGATGCCATGCTAAGAGGTGATGGAAGGTGGATGGGCTTATAGATGCCATCTGGGTGTCAATCGCATGAGAGATTCCTTAGCGAGAACTTGCGTACCTGCATAAAAAAGAGTACCTGACATGTTGCAGGAGCTGGTTTTCAGATGCTTTGTATAGATGTGTCCTGACTGGTTACAGGAGCTGAGTCTGGATCTTCAAAAGGTGATGAATGAACCAGGGATGGTTACAACCTTAACAGGAACGGTGAGAGAACCTTGGGTGACTTCAACTTCAACAGCAAACGTTGAGAAGATCTTGGATAACTTCACTTCAACAGCAATCCTTGAGCGAAATCTTGGCGGGAATTACCATCTCCGCAGTATCGGGGAGAGAACCATAGGCAATTATAATCTCAAAAGCGGACGCTTGAGAAAAACCTGGGATGGAATTATCGTCTCCACAACATTGGGGAGAGAACCATAGGAAATTATAATCTCAAAAGCGGACGTTTGAGAAAAACCTAGAATGGAATTATCGTCTCCGCAACATTGGGGAGAGAACCATAGGAAATTATAATCTCAAAAGCGGACGTTTGAGAAAAACCTGGAATGGAATTATCGTCTCCGCAGGATCGGGGAGAGAACCATAGGAAATTATAATCTCAAAAGCGGACGTTTGAGAAAAACCTAGAATGGAATTATCGTCTCCGCAACATTGGGGAGAGAACCATAGGAAATTATAATCTCAAAAGCGGACGTTTGAGAAAAACCTGGAATGGAATTATCGTCTCCGCAGCATTGGGGAGAGAACCATAGGAAATTATAATCTCAAAAGCGGACGTTTGAGAAAAACCTGGAATGGAATTATCATCTCCGCAGCATTGGGGAGAGAACCATAGGAAATTATAATCTCAAAAGCGGACGTTTGAGAAAAACCTGAAATGGAATTATCATCTCCGTAGCATTGGGGAGAGAACCATAGGAAATTATAATCTCAAAAGTGGACGTTTGAGAAAAACCTGGAATGGAATTATCGTCTCCGCAGGATCGGGGAGAGAACCATAGGAAATTATAATCTCAAAAGCGGACGTTTGAGAAAAACCTAGAATGGAATTATCGTCTCTGCAACATTGGGGAGAGAACCATAGGAAATTATAATCTCAAAAGCGGACGTTTGAGAAAAACCTGGAATGGAATTATCGTCTCCGCAGCATTGGGGAGAGAACCATAGGAAATTATAATCTCAAAAGCGGACGTTTGAGAAAAACCTGGAATGGAATTATCGTCTCCGCAGCATTGGGGAGAGAACCATAGGAAATTATAATCTCAAAAGCAGACGTTTGAGAAAAACCTGAAATGGAATTATCATCTCCGCAGCATTGGGGAGAGAACCATAGGAAATTATAATCTCAAAAGCGGACGTTTGAGAAAAACCTGGAATGGAATTATCGTCTCCGCAGCATTGGGGAGAGAACCATAGGAAATTATAATCTCAAAAGTGGACGTTTGAGAAAAACCTGGAATGGAATTATCGTCTCCGCAGGATCGGGGAGAGAACCATAGGAAATTATAATCTCAAAAGCGGACGTTTGAGAAAAACCTTTGATAATTTCTACTGAGTCTTCATCAGAAAAATCTGTTTGGGGTCGATTTAGCTGGACTAGATAAGGCCTTGGACTGGATAAGAAATCTTTGGAGTCGATTAACTGAACCGGTCTAGGTCTTGAAATATGATTGAGAATTTAACTGCATCTTTCCTAAAAGGTAAAGGTCAGTCATATGCAATGCATGATATGGACCAAGCAATGATGTTCTCAACATAAATGAGATTTGTAAGATATGATGCGTCTATGCATGCTATAATGATGTATGGAAGTGCGATGCTTATGAATGTATTTTTCGTCTAGGAAAGTAAATCCTTGACGGGTGCCGGGAAGTCATATCCTGGGCTGCTGTTGAAGAATAGATTTCGCTTCCGCTGGGGATGATAGCTGCAAGAATACCGGTAGGAGAAGATGACTCCGTTTGGGAATAAACTTGGCGAATGTAATAACTCTGCGGGGAGGAAAGTACTCTAACGATCTTGTTGGGAAGAAATACTCTGTGGGGGAGAGAGATACTTTGTTGAGTTGATGAAGACTTGTTGGGGATACCCTTGTTGTGTTGGAAGTGTTAATAGACTTCGCTGGGGATAAGAAGATTGTGTCGACGACGATCTTTCCGTGGCTTTTGGCTGAGGATAACCCAGTTATATCCTGGTAAGGAAATAACTCTTTGAATAAAGTCGGGAGAAGCGTTCGTGCTCTGCGAGGATGAGCTTCCAGAATCTACTGGGAATAATCTTACCGCTTGGGGAGATGGATGCCAACTTTTACTGGGGAAACTGGATTGGACTCTCTTGGGGAAGTTTTGAATTGTATTGGGGAAGTGACTCCGTTGAATGCCTGGTATACCGCCGGGGAACAATCTTCAGACCAAGACTGCCGGGGATGCTTGTTAAGAATGTCTGTATGATGTGCTGGGGAATGTTGAGATCTGCTGGAGGATACCCAACTTCCTTAAGGCTTGATAGTAGCTTTGCTTGAGGAGAGTGTACTGACTGCTTACTCTCTGAAGAATTAGGATATCTGGTTATGTTCTTTAGCTGAACCTCACCTTGATACCTTGGAGGACAGAACAATTAGATTGCTTAGACAACTCTTTATTGCCCCTGTTTCTGAGGTGGGAGAGGGAGACCTGTGAGGTGCTTGATAGTTGTTGATTTGACCAACCTTCTTCTGGTAGGCAGGTGACAAGATGACAGGACATAGTCGTATGCTTTGATCCCTAATTTTTTCCTGGACCGCCCTTTCGGGTTTTCAGTCCACCGGGATACCCATTTTTGCCCAAGCCGCCTTTCCAGGTTTTCGACTTGCCGGGTGTACAGATTTTTTTATTTCATCCCTTCATTTTTGCCCGAACCCTTTTGGTTCGCTGGGAAGCCCTTATTTTTGCCTAGGTGTGTCAACCTAGCGGGTCTTTGATTTTGCGTAGTATTTTTTCGACTATGTCCATGCTCTCAGAATGTAGGGAGTTGCCTCTGTTAGAAGTGTTTTTGTCCTGCCACCAGAAGATATTTGATCAAGCAAGGTTCCTTATTGGAATGCCCCAAGTGACTCAGGCGGAGACTTGCCCCAGGCTATTAGGCCTTTGAGAGATTCTCCGAATCTTGATTGGACTGCCCCAGATAATGGACCATGGTCATGTTGTGCCCCTTGATTGGAAGTGCTTCTGTTCATTAGGCATTCGTCGTGCGAATTTTCCTGCTGTTCAAACAAAAAGTCATATGCAAACAAAGTTATGTTAAAAATGCAAAGCCTATGTCTGTCTTGAAGATTTTGAAAATGCATTCTTTTCATAAAACAAATGATTGTTTGTAAAACGTGATGTCAACTCGTTATTTTATTGCGAGCCTTAAGGAGTCAGGACACCTTTCGTCACAGTACGTTTTCGAACTAACCCATGCTTCAGCTAGGACTTTTAAGGGTTATAACGTGGCCTGGTTCATGGTTTAAGAAACAAAGGATAAAGGCTCAAATTTTATTTGTACCCACCCGCTCTTCGTGATGTTCTCCAAACCTAAACTCAGTTGATCATACGTTAGACCTTGTTTGAGTCTTTGCTCTGATTTTCCGGTGATGATTCGGATGTTGATAACTTATTTTGAATAGACAGTCATTCCTTTTTTGTTGAGGGTTTGTAAGACCTCTTTCTTGATTTTTGTTATCCCTTTCTTTTTTGCCTGAACTGTTTCCTTTTTTGGAATTGCAGTCAGCGGGATGCCCCAGTTTTGTAAGTCTCCTTCATGGGTTTTGACTTAATGGGTTTTCCATTTATGATTTTTTTGATAATGACTGCCTGTCCTTATGATTGTTCGGAACCATCATTTTCTTTCTTTGTTTTGCAAGGACCTCTTTGGTGCCATTCATTATGCACTTGGATCAACTGAGAGAACTACCCTGCCCCAGGTTACGATTAAGGGTTTTAAATTTCGAAAAGAAAAACTCCTACTTCTTTGGCTCAGAGGGATTGACGAGGGATTATCATCCTTATAACTCCAGTGTTTAGGGATTGAAACAATGCCTGTACCTCATCAGCGGGGTCTGTTCAAAAGCATACTGTAGATTGTGGTATCGTTTTCGTCATCCTCCCTCAAGAGGCTTAGAATTTTAGATCAAGAGTTGACATCAGAAAAAATATGAAAATGGTTTGCATATAGTGAATGCGAATATAATGTTTCAAGACAGACATATGCGATGCATTAATGAAATAACAACGTTTGATATGAATAGAATGCTTGAACAATCAAAAGAAAATTACAACTTGAAAGATTCTAATGAACAAAAATTTCTCAATCCTAGCCATGTTTTGGCAAGGGAGCAGCGATCACGTGGGGAGTCTTGGGTACTTTAAACTGAATCTCTCCAGCGTCGATCATGTCTTGGATCTTATTTTTCAAGCTCCAACAATCATCTGTAGTATGCCCCGGGCTGTCAGAGTGATAAGCGCAGCGGGCGTTGGGGTTGTACTTCGGTGACGTTGTATTTTGGTTCTTCGGAGCTTCCTTTAGAGTTACCAGCTTGGTCTCCAGCAACTGTGGTAATATTTGGGATAAGGTCATGCTGAGCCGAGTGAACTGCCTTCTCTCGCTCTTTTGTTGGTTGGGATGTTGAATTTGTGACACTGGAGCCATTTGAGGAGCTCTCCCCTTACCTCCTTGTCTCAAAGGTGATTGAACGATGACTGGCTTTTTACCCTTAGACTTTTGCCCCAGTTGGTTACCCTGAAGCAGTTGGTTGACGAGAAACCAGAGCTCATCTTGTCTTTGAGCTAACCCTTGAATGGCAGTCACCTGCCCCAGCATCTGGACCCTCAATGCATCTACCTCAGCTTGTAGGTGTTTCAGCCTTTCATCCTCAGCACTGACAAAGATCTCCATGAGAAGTGTCCCTAGCTCTTCCTGCCCCTTGGATAGATTCAGGAGGATTTCCCTGAACTGAGTCTCTTGGGCGAGAAGGTCCTGGTTATCTGGTTGGAAGGCCATTGCTGAAATAAACAGCGAGAAAGGTAAGTGACCTGCAACAAAGATACCTGTCATGTAATGATGTGTATGACATGCATGCAATGTTTTCAAGGACCTCGCGGGGTAAACAAGAAAAATTGTTAGCGTTTGGATCCGGTAGCTTGATTGAAAGAAACTTCATATTTGTTGAGAGTCTTTCTTCCAAGGGTCAAAGGCTCACCATATCAAGTGGGTCATAGCCTCTGACAACTTTGGCTAGAGGAAAATAAATCCTCTTTGCCCCTTGCTAGATGTTTGATTCATCATGACCTGCATCACAAACCCTTGAGATCCTTGAAATGGGTTAGGATGTATGCAATGGTATGATGTCATGATATGCATGGGGTGATGTAAGTAACCCTGTTTTGAGTCCCCACTAAGGACTATAGGCAAAACCTGCAAGAAACTCAGTACACCCTGTTATAAGTCCCAATTAAGGACCACAAACAAAACCTGCAAGAATTTAGTAACCCTGTTATGAGTCAATTAAGGACTATAAACAAAACCTGCAAGGAAACTCAAGTGTCAGATAACAAGCATGCAAGTAGTCAAGTTGGAAGGCACACAAGTCACACAAGAGAAACCCTTAGAGTTTAGGCCAGCATGGGGTCTGGGTATTACCCTCTTGAAGTTGGTGGGTTCAACTTGTCCTACTAGAAGTAACCAGGTTCTAAGGGTCCCAATATCACGGGATTTCTTTCATTGTTCATTGTTTCGATTTAGCCACTGAACTGGCGACCGAAATATTCCAGGAAAGCAACCCTCCATTGAGTGTAGTATCGAGTATCAACCAACCTCAGACTGCACCAAAGTCAGTTATCTCACTACCCTAAAGAGGCCAAGATAGTTCAATTAAGGTTCCTAAGGTCTGTTGATGCTTCACGACACCACGCGGAGGCCCCGTACTCTCCTTGACTGAACTCAAGGGTTACCGGTACACACCAAAGTGCCACATCAACGTAGCAGACTGTTTCAACCATGTCGGTATACCCCGCACAGTTCCCTCACAGCCTTGTTGCTACTTTCTAAGAAGGTATCCCCCAGATCCGGGTTAGGATCTATAGAACTCCCAAGACAGTCCCACAATAATAAAGCAAGCAAGTCAATACAATTGAAAACACATTTATGAACTACCCTAAGGTACACCTCACTTTAAGTTTGGTCCCCAGCAGAGTCGCCAGTTCTGTGATCGGTGGATCTGGAACTGACTGTTTAACGCTGGTTCGCGAAATGTCGCGGAAGCAAGAGTCGCCACCGTCTTTTATTTTCTCCAAATGGAAAGGACAAAAGCACAGAAAAATTCCTTAAAGAGATTGCTCTCGGTTCGAGAGGTAGGTTATAGAAAGGGAAGGTGTTAGCACCCTTTCTATCCATGGTTATCCATGGGCTCTTAGATACTTGCTCATTTGTGTTTTCAAAAATGTTTGTTTGCTTTTCAATTGTGGGTTTTAAAAAAGTTTCTTTGAAAATTTCAGTTCGACTCTTGTATCGGTCCTCAAGAGTGTTTGAAAATTTTGCTTTCGAAAGCTTTTGAAAAGGTGTCGGTGTGAAAAGTATTTTTGAATTTGTTTTGAAATTTAGAGCAAGTATCTAGAGTCGTCTACCTACCCTAAGGAATTCGTCTGTGTAAATGTCCTTTAAAGTAGTGCCATCCCACCATTGAGAGGTAGGTAGCACCACCGTTGGAGGTGTTCGGGTCAATTCGAGGTTCGGGACATGGTGATCACCAGAGCAATGGGAAGACACCTTAGAAGCTACCCTCATGCCAGGTTCCCGGATCATGAGGACTTACTAAGACATCCTCTACTCGACGATCACCTTTCGAGGCAAGGCAACAGTGTGGCGTACCCTAGGGGTGGTGTGTGATTTGTGTGTCGTTTTCAGATATTTTTGTCTTTTGTCATGTTGTTGGTGATCTATCGTTTGTTTTTATTTGTTGTCATTCATTCTTGCGTGCCTTGATTAACAGTTAAAAGTGCGAGAAATAAAAGATTCTAAGCTATTACAAAAGGCGCGGGTCCACATCGCCAAAATTTCTTGAACCCGATTTGACAGAAAATAAAGAAAGTAAAAGCGCGAGAAATTAATTTACAAGGCCTTGGGAGAGGTACATCAAAATTATAAGCAAAAGAAATAAACACGCGAATTAAATAAGAATTAAAACGAGGGCGTTGGACCCTTCTTGCAAAATTAAATTAAATGATGAAATTAATTAATTAAAGAAGAAAAGAAATTGTTTTTGGTATTTTTTGGTATTTTATGATTTTAATGGGAAAAAGAATTAAATGCAATTAAACCTAATTCTACGATTTTTATTTGTTAAGAAAGCATTAAACTTTAACCTAAAATTAAACCTAATTATTTTACATGCAATTTCAATTTATAAAAATAAATAATATTAAATATTTGATCATTATGAAAAAAACAAGAATAAAAAATTATCATAAACCCTAATTCTACAAATTTTAAATTAATTAAGAAAACATTACTATTAAACCTAATTTAATAACTAAATTTAATTAATGCAATTTATTTATAAAATATTAAAATAAAATATTTATTATTTTTTCTCTTTTCTGATTTTTTTTATGTGTTTTTTTTATATTATGAAAATATGAAATTAATTAATAAAACAATAATTAAAAGAAAGTAAAATAAAATAAAGAAAAATAAAGAAGGTTTGCAAACCTAGGGGGTTCAGACCCCAAATAGGAGGTATAGCCCAGCAATTTGAGGCCCATCATTCATGGCCTGGCTGACTTTTTCATGCAACGTGTGGGACCTTTGACTAGGGTGCATCATGTTATTCAATTCTTGGCCTTCTGATCGCTCCATTGGGCACGTGGATGGCAAGATTTCATGGATGTATGGTACTCCCTTACGCTGACGCTGCATATGAACGTTAAATGAAGAAAAATATGAAAGGGGGTGAGGACCTGGGGCTCGAACCCAGGTCCTATGGTTTACCAATCAAGCGCTTTACCAACCGTTCCAAGCGCGTTTTCTGTATGTTAGATATCAAACAAATATTATAAAATAAATCCAAACGCTAATGCGCTTTACGCGCGAAAATTTAAACGCTCCACTCATGGATAGCCACCTCGCCTTCTTCTTCCTCATTGTTTTACTTTTCCTGAAACATAAAAACATAGGCCACGGTTTTTTAAGCGTTCTTTTAGGCTATTTTCTGGAAAATAGCGAATAGCCCAAGAACGCTCATAAATTGAGCGCGAGGGTGGGTTCCTCTTCGTCCAAGTGTGCTGAGCATGGCCATGGCATCGTGGTGGTCTAATTTTACACTATCTGAAAACGCCCAATTCACAGTTCTGCAAACCCTAAAATTTGACAATGGTGGATTCTTCGTTTTGGCATGAAACTCAAATCAAACTATGCAGTTAGCTTGCAAATATCATTCTAAACACAAAAACAACAATGAAACATGTTAATAATGCATGAATGATTGAAAACGATTCTGAAATTTTCCTTACCAACTTCAATGGTGATTTCGCGTTTTCTTGAGTATGGGGCTTAGGGGATGATTGGAACACGTTCTATGATCCTTAAGGAAGCTAATGGAATAGCTATTTGGCCTTGAATCTTCCTAGAACTAGGTTTTCAGAATTGTTTTTTTTTTGATAAATTTCAAGTGTTCAAAAGGTGTTTTCTGCGCAGCCTCTTGGTCAATGGCATTAGGGTTGTGTTCTATACTTATGTATGAGTGAATTAGGTCAAAGAAAACAATCAAAATCCTTGGCATTCATGGTTTGGAAGATTTGATTTTTCAAGATCTTTTTTTCAATATTTTCCATGCTATTTGGTATCAAATCATGACAAAACTTTCCACAAATGATCATGCACGAATCTTGAGTGTCCAATGAGAGTGTTTTCTGCACAAAAAGATTTTATTTCATTAGTTTTGTATTTTTCATGTATTTTATTTAATTAAATGAATTATTAATAATAAAAAATCCAAATAAATAAATAAAAATGGAGAAAAACTTCCCTTTGGGCCCAATGGTCGTGCACATGCCTTGGATAATGAATTGTGGAAGAAAAATAGGCCCATTAGCAATTTTAGGTCATTTGAAGCAATGTTGACTTTTCAAAATATCCAAACATTTCCCAACTTCCACAAGGAATAACTTGCTCAATTTTTAAGCTTTGCTCATGTTCTTGGACATTTTGGAAAGGTCTTTGAGTCCTCTAACCAATGCCTTTGGTCCCATGTCATTTTGATTTACCAATCTCAAGTTATGGCCTTTGACTTGAAGTCCCTTTTTGTTGACTTTTGAAAATGACCTATAATGTTGAAATTGATAACTTTTTGTGAGAGCATTTCTTGGACTTGAAGTATGAATATGAGTTGTAGGAAATGTCTTTCTCTTCAAAATGAGCTTTGGATGGAATTTTTATGATAATCCATGTGAAAGTTATGCCCTGGTCAATTTACAGTTGACTTTTTCAGCTGTCCAAATAAGGAAATTTTTGCATCTTGATGATTTTTGAGCCAAGCTTTGAGAATCATGATCAAGAATTGATCAAATGATGTTTGTGGCTTCAAAATGAGATGTTGACCAAAAATTTGAACTTTTGACTGTCAAATGACCATTTTGCCCCTACAGTTGACTGTAGTGCAATTAGGGTTTTTGACTGTGCAATCTTGTGCTGAAAGTCTTGAAACTTTGTATGAGGATACTTGACCATATTTATTGGCATGTGGGACTTGATTGGACCTTTGGAAACTTCATTTTCTTGATCAGGACCAAAACCCTAATTTTGACTGTTTAGGAGGCTCTTACACTGTGCAACCCTTGGAGAATTTTGCAGCTTGACTTGGCAATTCTTGAAGAATATGGGAGGGCAAATTTTGGGGTACAACACTACCTATGCCTTAATAGTAGGATATCACTATCTAAAGGAAATAAGAAAACGAACAGTCTTTTTCGAGTAGGTAGAAACTCTTAAGAACTTGCTCAAAACAACCAGTTTTTTTCACACTTACACTTTTCGAACAAAGTTTTCAAAAATGCTTTATCACACTCTTGAGGACTGACACAAGGGTTACCATAAAGTGAAATGCCGCACTAAGTCATTTTCAAAGCTTTTTAAAACACACACAAAAGCAATTTCAAAATGAGCAAGTACCTAAGAGCCCATGGAAAACCATGGATAGAAAGGGTGCTAACACCTTCCCTTTCTAAAATCTACACCCCGTACTCAGAAACATCTCGAAAAAGTTTTTTCTGTTCTTTTTCCCTTTTCCTTTGTTGGATAAAATAAAAGATGGTGGTGACTCTTTCTTACCGCGACATTTGCGAATACAAACGCAAAACCAGTATTAACAGTCAATTCTGCCACATTATTACAGATGGGATATGCTTGTCTGGCCATTTTGATAGTATGTAAAGTGAATGAGTTGGTGCATAATTGTGTTGTGTTGTTAGCATTGATGGAAACATTGCTTATTAGTCGAGAAGGAGCAACTGGTGAACTACCAATCATTTGTAATTTTCCTGAGGTATTTCCTGAAGATGTAAGTGATTTTACCATCAGAGCGTGAAGTACAGTTTATGATCAACTAAGTTCCTGTAACTAGTCTGGTATTGATCGTTACATATCAAATATAAGCATCTGAATTGAAATAGTTAAATAGTCAACTTGAGGATTTGCTTGAGAAGACATTCATTCGCCTTAGTGTGTCACCGTGGGGTGCACCAAATATGTTGGTTAAGAAGAAAGAATTTACTATGAGGTTATGCATGGACTATAGACAACTGAATAAGGTGACTATTAAGAATAAGTATCCACTTCTGATGATTGATGATTTGATGGACCAGTTGATTGGTGATTTGATGGATCAGTTTCTTTCTCTCCCCTTACTGATTTGATTAATGTATGTTTCAACATTAGTATCCTTTGTCTCTAAGTAGTCTTTCTCCATATATTCGGACTCATTATCCATCTGGAATGATGTTCCAACATTGTCTTCATATTCAACTACACTTTATGTGGTTGAATAATCAATTACAACATTGGTAGATTCCATCATAACCTGAGTTCTGATGTTGAAAACTCTGTAGGCTCTATTATTTATAGAGTAACCCAAAATTATTCCTTCATCACTCTCAGGAACCATCTTCCAGTGTTGCTCTCGGTATGCTAAGATATAGCATTTGCTGTCAAACACATGAAAGTATGTGAATATAGCCTTCCTCCCTTTCAACAACTCATATAAATTATTTGAGGTACCAAACCTTAAGGTTACTCTATTATGAATATAACACGCAGTATTCATAACTTCTTCCCATGAATGGTATGGAAATATTTTAGCATGAAGCATAACTTTTGCGGATTCTTGCAACGTTCTATTTTTCCTTTCCACAATACCATTCTACTGAGGAGTGATCTTGATAGTATGTAAAGTGAATGAGTCGGTGCTAAAGGATATAAAAACACAAGAAAGGGGGTTTGAATTGGGGTTTTCAAAAATAAAGCTATAAAACACATTGGTTATCCTGATTCGTTTTGAACTCAAAAATACTCCAGTCCACCCGCCAAGGTGATTTTGCCTCTCTCAATCGAGGTCTTAATCTACTAACCACAAATGATTACAATTCACGAATACAACTGTCAATGTCTTCTTGAGATCAAACTACAACTTGGTTTCTCAAGGAAATACAACTAAAAATAATTATACAATGTGTTTGAGTTTGCTTCTAACAAGCTTTATCACAACTGTGATGTTTACACAAATTTTAGCACAAAGACTATTTTTAACAGATAGAAAGATGTGAAAATTTTTGAGCAACTATTCATATGTATGTATGTGTGTTGTCTGATTCTTTTTCATACTCTACTTTATATAGGAATTTGATTCAAGAGATTTGTTGGAGACATGTGGGGTATTTCTGGAAGGTTGATGATTTGATGTTAATATCCTTTCCAAAAAATAAAGATCTTGTTTCCAGCCATAATGTTTCAGTCGTTACAATCTTGATCTTGTAATGATTATCATTTAATGTGATGTTGGATTTATAATTCATCAGAGTATCTTGAACTTAAGTGGTGATTCTTAGAACTTCATAATAGATGAGTGCATTGAGACTTCCTTTATTCTTTCAGAACTTCACTTATTAGAGTATAGCTTGCAACTTGGTGCTTCAGAAGTTAGACTGTCAGCATCAGAGCTTCTCTTTCTTGCAACAGAACAAAAACAAAAGAAACAAAAGACTAGAACTAAGGTTGTGCAGGAGGAAGACATGTGAACAATTCTTTCAGAAGACCTTTTATCTCTTTATTGGACTCTTCTTGCTTGCCCATCATTCCTTTGATTTATTTGTTTGTTTCATCTTGTTTATCCAACCTTTCACTAACAATTGTATTCTCTTTCTCCAACTCATTCAGAGTTCTCTGCACGAGAGAGGATTAAGCCATTTCTTCAACATGAACCGTTTCTTCAGCAGTTACTCTCTAAGAAGATTCTTTAACAAATTTTCATTTGTCATTTGAAGATGACCAAAGGTTGAGGTTCAGAAGATGGTTCTCGAGTTTATGGTTTGTGTGAGAATTCCCAGGGAGTGTCGTCTAGTTGTCGAAGATGTTTCCTTTCTCCGAGGCTCAGAACTTGATCCTTGAAGACTTTCAGATGATCACAAAGGTTCTGTTGAGCATGCTCATAGATGAGTTCCTTTAGCTTGATGGATTCATAAGTGAACCATTTTATGAACTGAGTCTAGAGGAAGTCAGATGCAGTTGGGTTGACATTGTTAATGCAAGCCTGCTTCAGAGAGTTAACCCATTCTAGCATTTTTGTCTAAAAAATCAGCAACAAATTATCAACATTTAGTTTGGTTGGTTTTGGTTTTGGGACGACTATTTTCTAAGAGAAATTGATAAGATTATTCCAGGCTTTTTGATCAATTACAGTTTGTATATGATCTTCTATTAGATCTATGGAAATTGGAGAGTCATAAATGATGATGGGAGAGTTTGGTGGTGTTGATTCATATAGAGAGGGAAGATCTGGAATGGAAATGTTCTAGGATTGATTGGTGATGGTATGTGGTGGTTGAGGATAATTGAGAGGGCAGGTTATTCTTGGTAATATTAGTGTGGTTTTAGGCAATTATTCAGAAACAGTATTTAGATTTTCTGGTTGGGGAGTATCAAAGAGTGAGTTATATTGATCAATATCAGAGAGAACTTGTGTGAGTTCTGGCTGAGTTTGAGCAATATTGGTAGAAGGTGAATTGACCAGATTTTGATTTATGGTTGTGGGTGGGTTGATTTAAAATCATCAAGGGTTTGTTGTAAATTACATTCAAAAGGTTTTAAAGAAGATGGTTCAGATGTTGTTAAAAGTATTGATTCAATAACAAAAATGAGAGAAGAGGTGCCTTTCTTTTTAGAAACTTTAGGAGCTTTGTGAGATTTTCCTTTACCAGTAGCTTTCCTTTTCTTTGACTATTTGAGAGAAACTTCTAGAGGTTGTTGCTTAAGATCTTGGATATTTACATGTGGAGTTGTTCAATCTCTTTTGCAGGCCTCCAAATTGTTGTTGTTGAGTGGAGGAAGCCATTGTTCACATGTTTTAGGGTTTTGAGAAAGAAAATACGGGAAAAGCAATTTCAGAGAAAACAAATAGTAAGTGAAAGTTGTGGAGAAAAGTGATTGTGAGAGAGGTGTATAAATAGCCAATGGAAAGAAAAGAAACATGAAATTACTAGTAATTAAAAAATAAACATACCGATGTAACTCGCGCCTCAATACACCAACTCAACCGTTGATTAATCACAGTGTGAAGATGTGTTCTTTCTCTGATGTGTTATTGATGTGGTGAACTGCATGAGGTTATCTTGAAATAAATTTTTTTGGTTATACGTTCAGATCTTCTAGATAGTTTGAGTCAATTTTCCTTCTCACTTTTGAAGACTATTGCTCAGATGTTCCCAAAAAAAATCAGAACATTCTGAGGGTTAAATATATAGAAATTACATTTTCATTCTGAACATAATTCCATACCGAGATGTTTCAAAATAAAATTAAATCTATCTTCAGTAAGAGGTTTTGTAAAAATGTCAGCCCGTTGATGGTCTATGTCTAGAAATTTTAAGAAAAGAATCCCCTTTTGAGTATAGTCCCTAATGAAATGGTGTTTAATTTCTATATGTCTAGCCTTATAGTGTAAAATGGGATTTTTAGAAATACAAATAGCAGAAGTATTATCATAGAGGATAGGAATGTTACTCTTGTATATTTGATAATCTTCAAGTTGAATTTTCATCCAGAGCATCTGAGTACTGCATCCAGTTGTAGCTATATATTGAGCTTCAACAGTTGATAGTGCAATGGTGGATTGTCTTTTGCTAGACCAAGATATTAAGTTATCTCCCAGAAATTGGCATCTTCCAGAAGTACTTTTCTTTCTATTCTATCTCCAGCAAAGTCCATATCACTGTGTCCTGCTAATTTATAGTCTTTGGATTTTCTATAACACAAATCAAGATTAGTAGTACCTTTAAGATACCATAAAATTCACTTAACTGTTGTTAAGTGAGATTCTCTAGGATCTGATTAGAATCTAGCACATAGGAAAACACTATAGAGAATTTCAGGTCTTGAAGCAGTTAAATAAAGGAGAGAACCAATCATACCTCTTTGGAGATTCTGTTCTACTTTCTTACTTACCTCATCCTTTTTCAGAATATATGTAGGATGCATTGGAGTTTTAGATGGCTTATTTTCTGACATTTCAAATTTCTTCAGAAGTTTTTTAACATATTGGCTTTGATGTATAAAGGTTCCTTCTAGAGTTTGATTAATTTGAATTCCAATAAAGAACTTGATTTCTCCCATCAGACTCATTTCAAATTTTTCCTGCATAGACTTAGCAAACTCTTTCCCCGACGAGGCTTTAGTAGATCCAAATATAATATCATCAACGTAAGTTTGACAAAATCAGAATGTCATTTTTAAATGTTTTACAGAATAAATTTGTGTCCACTTTCCCTCTAGTAAATCTTTTTTAAGAGAAAATTACTTAGTCTTTTTGATACCAAGCTCGGGGAGCTTGTTTCAGACCATATAACAATTTCTTAAGTTTATAAACATACTCGCGATGTTTTGTGTTTTCAAATCCAGAGGGTTGGTGCACATATACTTCTTCATTGATGTAACCATTTAAAAAAAATCACTTTTGACATCCATCTGATAGAGAGTGGTGTCATTATTTACAGCAAATGAAATTAAAAGTCTGATAGATTCTAACCTGGTGACTGGAGTAAAGGTATTTGTATAGTCTATCTCTTCTTGTTGACTATAACCTTGTGCAACCAGTCATGCCTTGTTTCTGACGACTTATCCTTGTTCACATAGCTTGTCTCTGAAGACCCATTTAGTTCCAATGATATTGAAGCCTTTTGGTTTCAGAACTTGATCCCATACATCGTATTTGGTAAATTGATTTAGTTCTTTCGGCATTGCAAGTATCCAATCATTTTCTTGAAGTGCTTCATATATGGAGGTTAGTTCGATCAGAGATACCAAACCCATGAGAGACTCTTCAGTATTTCTGAAAGTAGATCTTGTTCTGATTGAATCATTCTTCTTTCCCAGAATCATATTTTCTAAATGTGTTGATCAGCTTCTGGACTGTCTTTTCTGGATGGGTTCTTTAGAAGTTTCTTTAGTGGTGGTCTTGATGTATTTTTCTATATTGGAATATGTTTTTGAGCTTTTTTCTTCAGAAGATCTGTCTTCAGTACCTGTAATTTTAACTTCTATATCTGGTAAATGTTTAACCTGCTTTGACTTTTGAGAGACAAGCTTATCATCAAATTTGACACTAATGGATTCTTCCACAATTCGTGTTTATGTTATATACTCTATAACATTTTGAGCATTTAGAGTATGCTAACATGAAATACTTTTGTACCTTAGAATCAAACTTGTTCATATGTTCTCTAGTGTTCAACATATAACAGATACATCCAAGTGGATGGAAGTAAGAAATGGTGGGCTTTCTGTTCTTCCAAAGTTCATATGGAGTCTTTTCCATAATAGGTCTTATGGAAATTCTATTCTGAATGTAGCACGTTGTGCTAACTTCCTTTTCCCTGAAGTGTTTAGCAATATTAGTCTGATCGATCATGGTTCTGGTTATTTCTTGTAGAGTTATATTCTTTCATTTTACAACTCCGCTTTGTTGGGGAGTTCTAAGACAAGAGAAACCGTGAGAGATGCCATTTTCATTAAAAAAACTTTTCAAAAATTTTATTTTTGAACTCTCCACCATGATTACTTCTGACTTTTACAATTCTAAACTCTTTTCATTATGAACTTGGTTACAGAAAGTAAAGAACACAGAGTGTGACTCGTCCTTGTTTCTTAAGTACTTTACCCATGTCCATCTATTATAGTCATCTATGATCACTAATCCATACTTCTTGCCGCTGATGAATGCAGTTTTCACTAGTCCAAACAGATCTATATGCAGAAGTTTAAATGGTCTAGAGGTAGAAACAACATTTTTAGATTTGAAAGAGGGTTTTGCAAACTTTCCTATTAGACATGCTTCACACAGCGCATCTGAGTTGAAATTTAAGTTAGGAAATCCTCTGACCAAATTGATTTTGTTAATATGACATACTCATCTCATAGTAACATGCCCTAACCTTTTGTGCCAGACCCATTGCTCATCGTTAACAGACACAAGACATTTTACATTCTGACTCTTTAGTTCAGAAAGTTTAATCTTATAAATGTTGTTATTTCGCTTACCATTAAAAGGGATAGTTCCATATTTCTAACTAACTACTTTCCAAGACTTTTTATTAAAGATTATATCATAATCATTGTCACTTAATTGACTTATGGACAACAGGTTATGCATTAATCCATCTACTAAGAGAACATTAGTTATAGAAGTAAGTGTACCATTAACAATAGTTCCAGAGCCAATTATTTTTCCTTTTTGATTGCCTCTGAAACCTACATAACCTCTAGATTTAAGTTCCAGACTTTGGAATATATGTTTTCTTCCCATCATGTGCGAGAGCATCTAGAGTCTAGTTACCAAGACTGGTGTTTCAACTTTTTTGTTAAAGACATTTGCAACATAGATGATTTTATCCTTAGGTACCCATATCTTTTTGGGTCCTTGTTGGTTAGAGTTTCCAAAATTCTGATTGAATTTTGGTTTATCATAAGAGTTCACAGAATAAGATTCACTAGTGTATTTTATGTCATGTCTGTGTCCATATGTGAAATGTGAATTTAAGGGTGTGTATTTTGTGATCATGTCATCAACTTGTTTTGGATGATATGGTTCTTCCCCTTTTGGTTTCACATATCATATACCTTTTCTATCGTTTCTGCTAACTCCATAGATCATTGAGGCCATCTTGCTTCTATATATGTTTCTAGCTAGAAATTTTTGAAAGCTATGATCATATTCTTTTATGATGTTATTAGAACTAGTTGAAATTTCTGAAACAAATTATTTCTGAGCTTTTTGTAATTCATTTTTAATGAAGGATTTTTAATTTTTAAGTTTAGGATTGATTTCTTTTAGCTCAAAGTTTTTTGTTTTTAGTTTCCTAGTTTCTTCAATTTCAGATACTAGACCTTGTTTCAGGTTCTTGTATTTGTTTCAAAGTTGTTGATATCTTTCAATAATTTCAGACAAAATATATTCTAATTGAGATCTTGAGAATTTTAAGAATACCTCGTCTAAGTCTGATTCAGATTCTGATGTATCTGTGTCTTCTGATACGTTGGCAATTAATGCTATATTGGCTTGTTCATCTTCTGATTCAGATTCTCTTTAGAAGACTCTGAGTCATCCCATGTTTCCATAAGACTTTTCTTCTTTTCTTGGACAAACTTCTTTTTTGGATTTTCTTTCTGAAGTTTAGGGCAGTCGCTTTTGTAGTGACCTGACTCTTCGCATTCGTAATAGACGATGTCTTTGATGCTAGAATTTCTATATCCAAAGGATGATTCAGAGTGATTACCTGAGTTTCTAGGGTTTCTGAATTTTCTTTGTTTGTGCTTCCATAGCTAATGGACTCTTCTTGAGAGAAGAGATAATTTGTCTTCTTCTGATGAGGATCTACCAGACTTTCTTCTTCTGCCTGAAAAGCTTTAGTTTCATATTTTTTATTATATTTAAGGGAAAGAGACTTGCCTTTCTTCTGAGGCTCATCTTCTTCTAGTTCTATCTCGTGACTTCTCAGGGAGATGATTAGTTCCTCTAGTGATATAGTGTTCAGATCTTTGGCTAACCTTAAAGTTATGACCATGGGTCTCTACTTCTTGGGAAAGCTTCTAACAATTATTTTTACATGATCTGATATGGAGTATCCTTTTCCTAAAACTTTCAAACCAGCAACCATAATTTGAAACCTTGAGAACATTATCTCAATAGTTTCATCTTCTTCCATTTTGAAGGCTTCGTACTTCTGAATAAGTGCAAGATATTTGGTCTCTTTGACTTGTGTGTTACCTTCATGCGTCATTTTTAGAGATTCAAACATGTTCTGAGTCGTTTCTCTATTAGTGATTTTCTCATACTAAGTATATGAGATGGCACTCAAAAGGATTGTTGTGGCTTTGTGATGGTTTCTGAACTTTCTTTTGTTCATCTATCATCTTCTTTCTATTAATCTTCTATCAACTTCATGAGAAAGAAAGAAACTCTCGATTCTGTCTTTCCAGTAATCAAAGTTTTCTCCATCAAAGATTGGCGATCTGCTGCTAATTTTGTCTTTCTCATCATGGTTGTCGTTGTTGTTATTTTTACTTAGTTCCACCATAGTGTTTTTCTTTCTTAGCATCTTTTTCTAACATGTTTAAGTGTTAGCACCCAGAACCAGGCGCTCTAATGCCAATTGAAGGATAGAAAAATACAAGAAAGAGGGTTTGAATTGGGGTTTTCAAAAAATAAGGCTATAAAACATGTTGGTTATCCTGGTTCGTTTTGAACTCAAAACTACTCAATTCCACCCGCCAAGGTAATTTTGCCTCTCTCAATTGAGGTCGTAATCCACTAATCACAAATGATTACAATTCACGAAGACAACTGTCAACGTCTTCTTGAGATCAAACCAGAACTTGGTTTCTTAAGGAAATACAACTAAAAATAATTATACAATGTGTTTGAGTTTACTTCTAACAAGCTTTATCACAAATGTGATGTTTACACAAATTTTAGCACAAAGACTATTTTTAACAGATAGAAAGATGTGAGAAATTTTGAACAACTGTTCGTATGCGTGTATGTGTGTTGTCTGATTATTCTTCATAGTCTTCTTTATATAGGAATTTGATCCAAGATATATGTTGGAGACATGTGCGATATTTTTGGAAGGTTGACTATTTGATGTTAATATCCTTTCCAAAAATAAAGATCTTGTTTCCAACCATAATGTTTCAGCCGTTACAATCTTGATCTTGTAATGATTATCATTTAATGTGATGTTGGATTTATAATTCATCAGAGTATGTTGAACTTAAGTGTTGAGTCTTAGAACTTCATAATAGGTGAGTGCATTAAGACTTTCTTTGTTCTTTCAGAACTTCACTTATTAGAGTATATTTTGTAGCTTAGTGCTTTAGAAGTTTGACTGTCAGCATCAGAACTTCTCTTTCTTGTGTGTTGTTTTAGCTTCGCTTTAGAGGTTCTTATATGTTCTTCTTCTTCTGAGATTCATATGTGATTTTTCATGTCATTAACTTTCTTGCTTTCATCAAAACTTCTCTGCAAATTAAATCAAATGATTAGAGTGCATAATTGTTCTTCACAATAATTATGTATTTGTTATCATCAACACTAATAATTGGATGTAGAACCAAACTATGTTCTAACAGGTGCAGGATGACATTTTGTTGTTAGTATTGATGGAAACATTGGATATTAGTCGAGAAGGAGCAACTGGTGAATTACCTATCGTTTGTGATTTTCCTGAGGTATTTCCTGAAGATGTAAGTGATTTCACCTCTAGAGCGTGAAGTGGAGTTTACGATCGACTTAGTTTTTGGAATTAGTCAGGTATCGATGGCTCCATATCAGATGTTAGCATATGAATTGAAAGAGTTAAAGATTCAACTTGGGGATTTGCTTGAGAAGAGATTCATTTGTCCTAGTGCGTCATCGTGGGGTGCACCAGTTTTGTTGGTTAAGAAGAAAGAATGTACTATGAGGTTATGTGTGGATTATTGACAACTAATAAGGTGACTATCAAGAATAAGCATCCACTTTCGAGTATTGATGACTTGATGGATTAGTTGGGTGGTGCAAGTGTGTTCAGTAAAATAGATTTGAGGTATGGGTATCATCATATTTGTGTGAAGAGTGAAGATATTCAGAAGACTACTTTAAGAACAAGGTATGGTCATTATGAGTATTTTGTGATGTCGTTTGGTGTGACCAATGCACCTGGTGTATTTATTAAATACATGAACATGATTTTCCATCAGTATTTGGATAAGTTTGTTGTTGTTTTCATTGATGATATTTTCATCTATTCGAAGAGTGAAGAAGATCATGCCGAGCATCTTAAGATTGTGCTATCTGTGTTGAAAGAGAAGCAGTTGTATACTAAGATTTCTAAGTTTGAGTTTTGGTTGAAGGAAGTGAGTTTCCTTGGTCATGTGATATCAAGTGGTGGTATTTCTATTGATCTGTCAAAGATTTAGGTTGTGTCTCAATGGGAAGCTCTGAAACTTATTTCTGAGATTAGAAGTTATCTTGGTTTAGCAGGTTATTATCGTAAGTTTATTGAAATATTTTCCAACTTAGCCTTGGCGTTAACACGATTGACTATGAAAGATAAAGATTTTATTTGGATTGCGCAGTGTGAAGCTAGTTTTAAAGAGCTTAAGAGAAGGTTGAAACCTCTCCAATTTTTATTTAGCCTAACCTGGAAGAACTATTTATTGTGTATTGTGACGCTTCGTTGATGGGTTTAGGAGGTATGTTGATGCAGAATCGACAATTCGTAGCTTATGCTTTGAGGCAACTTAAAGTACATGAAATGAATTATCCTACTTATGATTTGGAGTTAGCTACTGTTGTGTTTTCATTGAAACTTTGGAGGCATTATTTGTTTGATTGATATTTGATGTGTTTAGTGTACACAAGAGTTTGAAATATTTGTTTGATTAGTAAGAGATGAATATGGGGCTAAGGAGATGGTTGGAATTCTTAAAGGATTATGATTTTGGTTTGAATTACCATCCGGGTAAGGTGAATGTTATGGTTAATGCATTAAGTAGGAAGTCGTTGCATATGTCGATGTTGATGGTGCGAGAGTTGAAATTACATGAGCAATTTCGAGATATGAGTTTGATTTGTGAGGAGACTTTTTCTAGAGTTAAGCTTGGTATGTTGAAGCTTACTAGTGGAATTCTTGATGAGATTCGAGAAGGTCAGAAATCTTATTTGATTTTGGTGGATAGGTTGACATTGATCAATCAAGGTCGAGGTGGCAATTTTTGGATTGATGAGAATGGTATCATGAGATGTCATGATAGAGTTTGTATTCCAGATATAGCTGATTTGAAGTAGCGTATTCTTGAGGAAGGGAATCGTAGTAGATTGAGTATTCATTATGGAGCTACTAAAATATATCAGGATTTGAGGAAAGTATTTTGATGGCCAGGTATGAAGAAAAAGATTTCAAAATTTATGTATTCTTGTTTGATTTGTCAGAAGTCGATGAATGAACATCAAAAATCGTCTAGTTTGATGCAACCGTTATTTATTCCTGAATGGAAACGGGATAGTATCTCTATGGATTTTTCGTCTGGTCTACCCAGAACATCGATTAATTTTAAGGCTATTTGGGTTATTGTGGACAGGTTGACGAATATGCTCACTTTATTCTGATGAGAATGGATTATCCAATGGAGAAGTTAGCAAAGTTGTTCATTAAGAAGATTGTCACTTGGTATGGTATTCCGTTTAGCATTGTATTAGATAGGGATACAATATTTACTTAGAGATTTTAGGGGAGTTTGAAAAATGCTTTGGATACGAAGTTGCATTTGAGTTATGCTTATCATCTGCAAACAAATGGGCAGACTGAGAGGACGATTCAGTCACTTGAAGATATTTTGAGAGCTTGTGTATTGGAACAAGGAGGTGCTTGGGATAGCTATTTGCCTTTGATTGAGTTTACTTACAATAATAGTTTCCAATCGAGTATTAGAATGACATCATTTGAGGCTTTGTATGGTAAAAGGTGTAGGACACATTTGTGTTGGTATGATCCGGGAGAGGGTGTTGTGGTTGGACCTCAGATAGTCCAGCAGACTGCCGATAAGATTAAGATTATTCAGGAGAAGATGAAGGCTTCTCAGATTCCTCAAAAGAGTTATCAGTATAAGAGGAGGAAAGTACTTGAGTTTGAGAAGGGAGATCATGTGTTTCTTCGAGTTACTCCAGTAACTTATTTTTTTTGAGCGTTGAAATTGCGTAAGTTGATATCGCATTTTATTGGTCCTTATCAGATTTCAGAGAAGGTAGATGAAGTGGCTTATCAGATTGCCTTTCCACCGTTGCTTTCTTATCTCCATGATGTATTTCATGTGTCTCAGTTGAGGAGATACATTGTGGATGCGTCTCTTGTGGTCCAATTAGATGATGTACATATAAGAGATAACATGACAATGGAGACATCACCTATGCGGATAGAGGATCAGAAGTTGAAACAACTTTGTGGAAAAGAGATTACCTTGGTGAAGGTAGATTGGGGAGGACTGACAGGTGGAAACGTGACTTGGGAACTCGAGAGTCAGGTGAGGGAGTCTTATCTTGATTTGTTTGTTTGGCATAATTTTCGAGGACGAAAATCTTTTTAAGTGGGTGAGAGTTATAACACCCCGATTTTTTTTATTTACTAGTTATTTTTATTAGTTATTTATTTTATTAGTTATTTATTTTATTAATTATTATACAATATAGTAATTAAATAAATTGACTAATTTTGTAAATATATGAGTTAATTAGTGTCATGTGTGATATATGATTTATTTTATAAATTGGGAATATGTGTTATGTATGTATTGAGTTAGTAAGTATGAAAATAGAATTATTAATTAATTGGACCTTATGTGTCACATTAGTGTGAGTGTGTAAGATAAGCCAATTAGGGTAAAACAATAGTTAGTATGTTAAAACAAAGAGAAAATAGATCTAGAGAGAGAAGATGTCAAAATAAGACAAGAGAAGAAAGAGGAAAAAAGGAGAAAAGAGAAGAGAAGAGAAGAAGGGAGAACCCTAGAAAAGGATCTACGTCAAGGTAAGGGTGGGTTTTTACTTGATTATGAGAGTATATGATGTATGTAATGAGTAGAAACATGTTTAGGTTGAAATCATACTTTTATGGTTTTGACATTGTTAAATTTTGATGAGTAATCCTGATATGTGATGATTAATTATGTTTGAAATTGATATGTTAGTGAAATTGAGAGATGATTAATCATGTTTACATTTGTATACTATAACTTTAAATTGAGTAATCAGTTTTCAAGTTTAGCAATATGTACATATATCATTAGTTTAATAATAATAATAATAATAATAATAATAATAATAATAATAATAATAATAATAATAATAATAATAATTCCTTATAATAATAATAATAATAATAATAATAATAATAATAATAAAGTAGTATTATAAGTATATTAAAATTTTAGGAATTTTAGAATTAGAGATAAATAATTAGATTAACGAGTTATTTAAATTATTTTCAATTTTGTTAGAGTTGTCAATAGAGTTGTTAGAGTTGACAATAGAGTTGTTTGAGTTATCGATAAAGTTGTCGGAGTTGTTTTTAGTTATTAAGAGTCATACTTTATTTGTTTTGCGTAATTCTGACATGCTTTGAGTTATCAGTGTATGTTGTCGGTGTTTGCATTTTTGTTGAAACTCTACAAATTCATATCTTTCAAATTTTGAATATATTTTGAGTGTCGTTTGAAGCGTTAGAAAGCTAGCGCGATAACCTTTTCAATAAAAATAGTTTTTTGGCAGTATGTGATTTAAGTATTGTGTGGTTGTGTAAAATGACATGTATATGTGTTATGTGATTGGTGTGAATCAGTGTTGGATTGTGTTACAATAGTGATATTACTCGCTATGTGTTATTTGGGAGGTATTTAATTGGTGATTACTATGAAAGTGAATTATATGTGATTGATTTGTGAGATGTGTTTGTACGTGCAATTGTGTGATAATTCAAAATGAGATGAACTATGAGATATATATTTATATGATTAAGATTGAGAGATAGTCCTAATTTTATATAACTATTGAGATTGTACATGAATCATTAGTTGTCAAGAGACAATATTTGCTATTTTTTAAGAGAGCTGGTGACTTGTCCCAAACCTAGAGGACATGTTTGAAATCTTAGAGGACAGGTTTTTTAATGGTTATTTGTCTTGGAGATGGACCAAGTTTAAACGTAAAAATCATGTAAGAATAACAATTGGTATCACATGCATCTTGCATTGTATTGAGTTGCATTTGAGTCTCATGTATCTATGTGAAATGTTGAATTTGTGTGCAATATGTGATATTGATGTGAATGTTACATTTCGTGGTATTTGTGATTGATTATCATTTGAATTATGGATTGTTGAGCAATATTGTATATGTAAACATGTGAATTGGATTAGATAATGTTGAATACATGAATATGTGAAGTGTGATGAATTCAATTGATGTATGTATGTTATGCATTACTTATTATTATATATTTTTATAATGATGTGAATTTTCACCCTTCTGTTGGAGTGTTGTTTTGTACGACATCGCTCAGGTACCGAAGGTAGTGGTGCTTCTTTCAAGGATTAGTCAGGGGAGCTAGTTCTTTGTTATCCTTATTTAGGTAGTGAGTCATGCTCTTGTTATATAACACGGGGAAACATTTGAACTCATGTTGTTTTAAGAGATGTTTGATATACTCTCTTTTATTTTATATTGTATTTAAGATTATGTGATGATTGGCCTTTAGTGTCTAATGTCTTAATACATTATTTTTATTTATGAGATTCAATTATTGGCATCGTTTTGAAAAGAGAATTATTTTTGTTGTGATATGCATATGTGTTAGTGTATGGAACATGATTTTAAATGTGTGTTATGAGCATGACCGGTGTATTTGTGTTAGTTTTGAAATACACGTGACACCCTCTTTTGATATGCATGCTAATTTACTATGATTATGCCATTATATTGCGCGGGGGTTAACAGGATGTTACATTATTGGTATTTGAGCCTAGTTGGCCAATTGGCCAAGTTGTTAATGTGTTTATTCCTTTAGTATGCGACATATGTGTGAAACACTGTTGGCACTTTCTTGTTTTTCTGATCAATTGTTTGCAAGAGAGAGATTGAAACAAGTGGGGAATAAGTTGTTGCTACATGCGACATTATGCTTAGGTAACTTTGAGCATAAGAAAAAGGACGCTATTGTAGTTGGGTAACAATGATTTATGACACCACCATGGTTGTCAACTACCTATTGACAATTTGAGGAACTGGTCAACCTTAATCTCTTGTTGATAGTAGACAAGATTGTATTGGATATTGTTGTACCCCAAAATTTTCCCTCTTATTCCTCAAGACAATTCTCACAAAGGATTCCCAAAATCC
Source organism: Vicia faba (assembly GCA_948472305.1). Classification (NCBI taxonomy): domain Eukaryota; kingdom Viridiplantae; phylum Streptophyta; class Magnoliopsida; order Fabales; family Fabaceae; genus Vicia; species Vicia faba. Next base: position 37,670,216 of record OX451741.1, read on the forward strand.
AAGCTTACACAAATATATTTGGATTTTTCAGCATTTAAGATTAAGGAAGAAATTTCTAAAAAAGGACAAAACAAATGAAAATGCTCTTTTTGAAAAAATTAAAGGAAAAGCAAGTTCCTTTCGATTTTGCATCCTTCGATTGGACACTTTGGCCTTGGTTGCATCTTTCGTTTGGGCACTGGATTCCTTTGGGGAAAGTTTATTTCATGCTTCGATTAAGGCTTTGGGCTCATTTGGCTAAGATCATTCCCTGCTTCGTTTTAGTGCTAGACATCGTTTGAATGTTTGTCCCAAGTCTTTCGTTTAGCCACATAGCATCTTCCCTACGTGTTAGCCAAGACATACAAGGCAAAATTTCCTACCATAATAATGTGCACAAGGCCAAAGTCCCCTTTGAAGCATTTTGTTGGAAGCTTCGACATGGCAACATTTCCCTTTAATATAGCTACAAGGAAAAAAGTTTCCTGATGATGTCTGTCGTACCCCAAATTTGTCCTACCTCGATGATTTTATTCTTCGAGATCAAAATACATATATTTAATTAAAGATGGTACAACAGTATCTGATGGCCTATCTTTATCCAAGACCAGGGGATGTATTTTAACGGGGCTTTCTAAATCATAAAGACTCATAAATCTGTTCGCAAGGCATGTTGGCCGATGGCCCATGCAATGCAAAAATACATCTGAGTAATTAATAAATTATTAGCCTATTAAAACTACTTAGGTTTAATTTGTTGTTAAGCATCTAATCTCATTTACATTTAAGTGATATTTGCTATTAGGGGGACTGAGATTGTCTCACACTGGCCCATTTATGTTCTATCTTTAAATCAAAAAGAAGGGAGGGTGTGTTTGCAAATTATAGGCCCATTAAGGCTTTAATAAAACTAATGCATTTATAGTCTTGTGTTATTAGTGGTTTAAAAAATAAAAAGGGAATTATTGTTAAAGCTTGTGTTATTATAAAAGAGGTGATGATTGATTTTTAAGAGAAAAAGTGTGAAATAATTATTGCTGCTAAACCTTTTATTCAATAAGGTATTGTTTCCATTATATTAGTTTAGGAGTTTGTTGTTTTGAAAAAAAGATTCGTTTGGATATCCTTTTTTTGAGGCCCAACCCCAAGGGGGAGTGAAAATAAAAAAAAGAGGTGTCTGAAATTACTGGACTAAAAAACGCAAGGCCCAAGGGAATTGGAAAAAAACTGTTTGTTATTTGTTGCAAGAAACCAGATGTAGCATTTTTGTTTTGTTTACAGTAATGGTTAATTATTTTTTATATATATGTATATAGTAATGTTAATGATTGTTGGATACAACTGCTGGCCCAATTGATTTAAAAAAAATGTAATTTGTTTGTTGTAAATAAGAAAAGGAATCGCAAGACCAGTTAAGCAAAAAAAGAACAGCCACTGTATCAATTCACCAAAATTAATGCGTGTTTTTTCTTAATGAACATATACTGTTCAAATTAAATTAAAACGCAATATCTGCAAATCAGATTAAATCAAATCTTCAACATTCAAGAAATATCATAATCAAATCTAATATCCAATACTCATCAAATCCTTACAAATCCGGATAAGAAATCCCCAAGGAAAATACAAAATCACAATCATGAACAATACTTTTTACAAAATCACGTATTACAGAAAGAAAATATCATTACAGATCATAAAATCAAATCTAAAAAACTAAGAAAATCTTGAAAACCTAAGCTTACGGAATCAAATCAATAACAATAAAATTTCTAATCCCTAATTGAAGCTAATTGTAACAGCAAAACTAAAAAACCCTAAAATACTAAATGCTATAAATAACCGAAAAGACACAGAAGAGGAGGGGATACTGAGACGAAGAAAAGGGAAAGAAATTTTGAGACGGAGAAACCTTGAAACCAGGAAGAACGAAAGACAAGCCTTGTTTCTGTTGAAGACCAAAGGAGGAGACGATTAGAGCTTCCATATCGGAAACCCTAATCGTGCTTGAACTACCGCCGTCCGCTTCAAACTCTAGAAATTGAAGAAGGAGGAGGGGATTAGCACCCAAATCGGACCGGAAATTGAAACTCAAAGTATACAAATCGCGAGAGAGGTAAAACACTTAGCTCTCGTTTCTTTTTAATTATTTGATTTTGGGGAGGGTATTGGGGTGATCGGAGTCGTGTTTGGGGTCTGGTGAGTGCCGCCATGAGGTTAGCGGCGCTAGGGTTTTGGAGAAAGAGAGAGAGAGAGGAGAACTGCGAGAGAAGATGATGAGGTACTGTAAAGGTTTTAAAAAATGAAAACGACAAAAATGAAAAACAGTATTATGTTGTGTTATAATCTTGTACTTGCGTGTATATGGCATTATAGTGCACCTCTTAAAATCTCATATGCATGATCATTGATGGACGGCCGTAAGGCCAAGTCTACCATAAGCCTATACTCTTTCGCCACACACGATCACCCTGGACGCCCTTCAAACGGTAATGGGTCTAAGCGCACTGATATCCACACCCTCCTTTCAACTATTTTCTAATTTCGCAAAAAAAAACATATCCCCCTGTCCAGCCAACATTAGTGGGCTTAGCCAAATGCTTTTAAGACACCCCCTATTTTACTCCGTAACTAGAAAATCCACCCCCCCTGGTTTTAATTAAATTAATTTTTTTTTACTTTTAATTTCATTTTCCCATGCTATTTATTTATTATTATTATATTATATTATTATCCTTTTTATTATTAGTTTTATTATTATTAGTTATAATTATTATTATCATTAATAGTGATTTTCATTTAAATATTATTACATGATCAAACAAATTATTTTCATTCAAAAATTCATATATTATTTTCTATATTATTTGCATTAAATCTTTTTTTCCAATCATGCATTAATCAAGATCTTCGCAAATAATACGATTAAAAAATACAAACCAAACATCAAATTATATTTTTGCAATAAACTAAACTAACCAACTATTTTCGCAAATGGGTTTCAAACTAGTTCTGACTTACTATGCACTCAGTCAAAATCTCTACAATCACTACTCCCGACCGAGTGCGAAGTGATTTAAAATATGTTTGCAAACCCCTAAAAAACACCAACCCATACGAACTATGAATTGGGACTCTGATTCCTCATAAGAGGATACATAGGCATACGATCTAAAATCATGGTGAGTCTTGCTAATTAAAACTTAAAACCCTATTTATCCCAAACCTAAACCTAAAACTTAATATCCTTGTGAACAAGGTGGATGAAAGGTGCCTAACACCTTCCTTTCGTCTAATTGAGTCCGAAACCTAGAATCTTTGTCCGCGAATTAGGGTTTTCTGTTAGGTTCCCTTCCCTAGGATAAAAATTAATAGTGGCGATTCTTGATTTAAAATCCAGTTGCAACAGTTGGCGACTCTGCTGGGGACTCTCCTTAACCCTAGGTTTAGGTATTTTTGGGGGTTTCTTATTTTTACTTGCTTTATTTATTTATTGAATTTATCTATTTTATCGCATTTATTTATTTACTGTCAAGTTCTCTTATCATCATATATTTGCTACGTGGCGGGTTTTTTATTTCAAAAAATATTTTCAATAAACCTTAAAAAGAAGGCCCGTCTATTAGCTTAGGGGGTACATCATCCCTGCGAGTTTATGTGATGACTTCGCCTAGAGTCGGTGAACTTCCAAAAAAGGAATACTTATCGAGAGATATCCTCTTGACGAGTAGGAGTTTGGAAGGTCACCCATGACTCTTTGTAACGAACTTAACCCAAAATCTTATGACGAGACCTTTCACGACTTTGAGACGAAAGTTTCGGTCCGTAAAGAGGCTCCACCTAAGGGAGACCCTTGTGCCTTTTCCCTCCGGTGTTATTCATGGTACCCTTAAGGAAACCACCTCCTGGGAGGGTAGATTTACCGTAGGTCAAAATTAAGGAGCCTACATTATAGGGGTACCCATCACAAAAACCTGTCACAGAATCCCATTACTCCACCCGACACTTATACATTCATGCATTCTTGAATATATCATGTTCATCATTTGTTTCTTTTATCCGTCTTATTCACAGGGTACAAAATAAAAGATAAAAAAATCAAGATTTTTGGTGACTATCTTAAAAAATGGATACTAGAGGGAAATAACTTATTCGCGTCAATGCCTGCAAGCTCGACCTTTCTGAAACCAAAACTATAAAGGGTAAATTATCTGAGAGAGCTCTGAAGATGTACGCTCGCCGCTATGGGGATACCCTTTACTTGACTAAATTAGAGGTTCAGATGGATGCAATCTCTGCCCTAATTCAGTTTTATGACCCTCCATTGAGATATTTCACCTTCCAAGACTTCCAGCTAGCACCGGCTCTGGAAGAATTTGACAGAATCCTGAATTTTTCCAAAGAAAAGGCCTATGTAGGTATTGGATAAACTGTGGAAGTCAAAGCTTTGGCAAAAGGCCTAGGGATCCCCTACCCTGAATTGGTGTAGAATTATCGAAGAGAAGGTCCAATACAAGGAATCAAAAGGATATACTTGGAAGCTAAGGCACTAGAAATTGCTAATATAAGGAGTGGGAATCTTGTGTTGATTGTTTGGGGCTGTTGGTATTTGGTGCAATTTTATTTCCTCGGACTGTGGGATATATTGACCCTGCGGCCATTAGCATATTTTGGAGTGAGAAAGTCTTTAATACGGATCCTACTCACGCCTTGCTTGCTGACATTTATTACACTTTGCATATGATGTATGAAAAGAGAAGAGACACGCTTAATTGTTGCATCTCGCTTCTATATACTTGGTTCATGACTCATCTTTACAAGGAAGAATATATGATCCCAGAATTGACCAGATGTGAGTGGCCACAAAAATTAAGATCTCTCACTGCAAACTTTATATTATGGTATGCAAGGAAGTTAGATATTGGTGACATCAATATTAGCTGTGGTAACTTTCCTAATGTCCCTTTGATTGGATCGCGGGGCTGTATTAACTACAACCCTACTTTAGCCCTACGGCAGCTAGGGTATCCTTTGGAAGACAAACCTCTGGACGAACAACTCTGACCATTTATAATCCACAATATGGGTATAGAAGACCAAGGGTTGCTCCACAAGGTTATTAGAGCTTGGAACAAGGTTAACAAGAGGAAGGCCGAAAGAAAGAATGCCATAGCAAGAGAACCCTACACCAAATGGGTCCAAGATAGGGTGTGAATCATCAAGTTGCCATTCGAGAAAGATCTAGAGTACAAGCCAGAGGTCCCAGAGGTAACACCCATATCTTTGGAAGAAGTTGACAATCTAAAAAATGCCTTAAAGCAAGCTCAAAAGGATAAAGAAGCATTGGAACTCAATCTTCTCAATCTGACCAAAGAAAAGAAACAGATGCAGCTTATACTTGACTCAAAGGACGAGCAAATTGATAAAAGTCAAAAGGAATTGGAGAAAGAAAGTCTCAAACAAAAGCGTACAACTGAAGGGCTATTGAATGCAACGTTAAACCTATATTCTCACAACCAAAGGTTAGAAGAAGCCGTTGCTGAAATCGGGAGGTTAACTAGATGGTATGAAAAAGAAACACATGACAAGAAGGTGCTAGAGGAAAATCTAAGAGCCCAGATCCAAAGTTTAGCACAAGCTTCCTTAGACCAAGAAGAGCAAGTAAGGCACCTCGCCACCAAACTCAAGTCAACCAGGAATCAGAGGTCAAAGCACGACTTGAAAGAGTAGAAGCAGAGAAACTCCTGACTCAGAGAACTCGAGAATATGAGCATGTATGTTTAGAGCTGCAGGGTCTTCAAAAGGATTTCCTCATTCAACGAAGGATTTACATAGAAATGAGGGGTGAAAATATGTTTTGGGAAGAGAAGTATACCAAGATCGCCCAAGCTGGGAGGGATAACCATAAGATAATCCCACATCTTTATCAGGAATACAGGTACTACAAAGACAAACATGAAAAGCTCGTCTTCTTAGCCAACAATCTCATCGAGGAAATCCCTAGAAGTTTAAAAGATGCAGAGAATGTAATGATTCCTCTTCCGAATAACGTCGAATACTTTCTACAGCTTTGCTGAGCAATGGTTGATGGCTTCAGAGCACACATCCGCGGGCGCACCTAGGAAATATAGTTCCTTTTAATTATGTTTACGCAAACAAGTTTTGATTTCAATTTGTAATATTTTTCAATATATGGATTATGTTACTCTTAATAAAGGCATTTTGTTTCCCTATCTCGAAGGCGTGTCTATTTTAAAGATAGACACCAAATAAAATAATAAGTAAAAATACAAGCATGTACCCAAGTGAATAAGACAGTTAAAACAAGAAATCATTCCATGATCATGCACATCCATTTGCACGCATACATTTATAAAACACCTGCATGTCATATCAAAACTCATTTGCTTTAAAAATCTATCCAGTTAAGCCATTGGTAAAAGAAGACCTCCACCTCGTTGGCCTCCATATCAAACAAGGGCCTATCAATAAAAAGCAATGGAACAGATCGAGGAGACTCAAGCTGTGTTCAAAGAGGATCTTGACCAGGTGAAGGGTGACATAAGCTCAATGAAAGGAGATTTGAGCTAAGTTCTTCTAGCTTTGAAGAACATTATTGACAGGCAGGATCAAATTCCCAGGGTAGCTTTTAAAGAAGTACCCCAAACCATTGGTGCATCGAGCGATCACCAACTGAGGAAAGAGCCAGATGCAGGACCCCCAAAGTCCGCCATGGCCCAACAAGAGGTTAAAACTGAAGTATTTATCCCACCACCATCAAAAGTAGGGGCATCACATACCCTACAAATTCCAACCAATAATGCAGATAATTACCTAGACTTGCAATACGGAGATCATGACCCAGAGGATGCTCACCAGGCACCCTTAAAGACAATTGGTACTCATGCTGTAGATAACCCACTAGTAATTAATCAGTATAAAGCCCTAGAAGGAAGACTAAATGGTGTGGAGGGTTACGATGCTTTCGAAGTAGACGCTCTGGAAATTGGTCTAGTCCGTGATGCGGTGATACCGACAAAATTCAAAGTACCCGATTTTGGAAAGTATAAAGGGCTCACTTGTCTAAGGAATCATATTCGTATGTATTGCAGGAAGATGCATGCCCATGCCCATGACCAGAAACTAATGATTCACTGTTTCTAAGACAGTCTAAGTGGGGCATATTTGGACTGGTACATGCAGTTGGAATGAACGCATATCCGAACTTGGGTGGACCTTCCTAATGATTTCTTGAAGCATTACAAGTATAACTTAGACATGGCACCTACTCGCTTGCAACTCCAAAATCTGTCCCAAAAGAAGGAAGAGTCCTTCAAAGAATATGCTCAAAGATGGAGGGAGATGGCATCCCGTGTACAACCACCACTGTTGGAAAAAGAACTCGTGGACATGTTCATGGGAACCTTACAAGGGCTTTATTATGAGAAAAGGGTGGGAAGTGGCTCGTCAAGATTCTGAGACCTAGTGACTATTGGTGAAAGAATCAAAACTAGTTTGAAAAGTGGGAAGATATCAGGGGGGGTCGTCAAATGCCCCTTACAATTCAAAAAGACCGGCTTCGAATTTCCCAAGAAGAAATGAGGGAGAAGTCAATGTTGTGGCCTCACAACCAAGGACATCACAACCACTGGTGATCCCACAAGGACAAAGGAAAGATAGGTTTAAAAGGCCACCCAGAAATTTTGATCCACTGCCCATTCCACCAAACCAGTTATTACAAGACTTGGTTAAGGAATCCTTGGTAGAAATCAAGCCTTTAGTTCCTCCAGTCGGGCCACTCCCACAAAGATATAATGCTGACGCCAGGTGTGAGTACCATGCTAATTCTCTAGGGCACACCATAGAACAATGTTGGGCATTCAAGCATAAGGTTCGGGATTTGTTAGTCTCAAGACATCACTTTTGACAAGCCTACCATCAAATCAAACCCTATGCCTCCGCACGATGGGCCCATGATAAATGCAATTGAGGTTGTCACTGACTTTGGGGTAACCATAAAGGCAAAAACCCTATCAACTTGTTGAAAGAATATTAGTTCGAATATGGATTCTTGTTAGAGCATAATAAAGCTTTTGAAATAACTCTGTAAAATCTGGTGCATCGGGGGATAGTCCAATTCTGACTGTACCCTGAAGAAAAATATGTAGCCACGATTGGAGGGAAAAATCCACTGGTAATCCCTTTCCAGGGCCCAAGTCCTACCAAGAAAACTCTAGTCATTCTGTGGGGAGAATCAGCAGAAAATACAAGAAGGGAACCTAAGAAAAATCTCTTAATAACCACCACTCCAAAAGCCACGATGGTAATTAAGGGACCGTCACCTATCCCTTTTGAAAATAATAAGGAAGTACCATGGAGTTATGACTCAGCCGTGTACATCAATGGAGTGAAGCAGGAAAGTGGACCATCCCCGAGTCAGAGACCTGCAATTTCAAACATAGCAGGAATAAGAGGTATGACCCGAAGTGGTCGAATTTTTGGAGCCGAACTATCAAAAAAGACGAATGTGATTCCAACGAAGGACAAAGGAAAAGCGGTAGTGGGTACAAATAAAGAAATAGAATCTCCGAACAAAGACTTTATCGATCAAGAGGTAGAAGAGTTTCTGAAAATAATCAAAAGGAGTGACTACATAGTGGTGGGTCAGCTCCACCAAACTACAGCAAAAATCTCCATACTCTCACTGCTCATCAATTTTGAAGCACACCGGGATTCTTTGATGAAGGTGTTAAGTTCAACTGATGTCGAAAAATAAATTTCGGTAAATCAATTTGACAATGTCGTAGCAAATCTCACGTTCGGGTCCTACCTGGGTTTCAGCAACAGCGAATTACTGCCACAGGGCCGGGCCCATAACAAGGCCCTCCACATTACCATGCAAATAGGTACTACCCATTTGTCCAGAGTTCTTACTGACACCGGTTCCGCTCTTAATGTGTTGCCAAAGTCAAGTCTCATAAAGTTAACAATAGACAATATGATAATGAGACCAAGTTCTACGATAGTAAAGGCGTTTGACGGTTCTCGGAGCTCGGTGTTAGGAGAGGTGGACCTTCCAGTTAATATTGGGCCGCATATCTTCAATATCACTTTCCAGGTCATGGACATCGAACCAACATACACTTGTTTACTGGGGAGACCTTGGATCCATACAAAAGGGGCAGTAACCTCGACCCTGCATCAAAAATTGAAGTTCCTAGTGGAAGGGAAGTTAATCATAATCGAAGGAAAGGAAGAAATTTTCATAAGCCACATTGAATCATACAGGTATATCAGTGCCGACAAAGACTGCATAGCTACCCTGTTCCAAGCCTTGGAAATTGCTTCGATGGTAACATTACCAGTCGAGAGGGGTAACAAGACTAAAGTGACATCATGGAGAGATCTACAAACGACTATGGGAGGTTGTTGTACCCCAAAATTTGCCCTTGCATTTTTACTCAAAACATATTCCTAGAGGTCCTCAATTGCTCAAGTTGACTAAGGATTGACCAGACAAATCCTCCCCCTAAGACAATGAGCCTCAAACTAGGGTTTCCATTTTTATCAAGATGTTTGAGTTCTAAGGTTCAAAATTTGTATCCATTTCCCTAATATGTTCTCAAGATCATCCATGCCAAGTTTCATGCCTTGCACAATGAGTTTGCTCAGTCAACTGCTCAGATACCTGAAAATTAACTGTACTAGGGGAAAAGTCAATTGTGGCCCAAAAACAGTCAAACTTCAAGATTTTTGGTCAACATCAATATTTTGAAGTATTATCCATCATTTGATCAAGGTTTGATCATGATTTCTCAACAAATGCTCCTAACTCATCAAAAGTAAAAAATGCTAAATTAGGGTTTCTATAGGAAAAGTCAACCAAACTTTGACCATGCATAAATTTCTCATACTTTATCAGAAATTTCTCATCCAAGGCTCATTTTGAAGATAATCAAATTCCCTACAATTCCTCTTCAGCCCTCAAGTTCAAGAAATGCACTCATGAAAAGATAAATTCAGACATTATAAGTCTTTTTCAAAAGTCAACAAAAAAACCTTTTGGGTCAAAGCTTCTTACATGAACATGGAAGATCCAATTGAGATGAAACCAAATAGGTTGTTTAGAGGACATCCTAAGCTTTCTAAAAAGTCCTAGAACACCTTCTTAGGGTTAACAATGAGAGAGATATGCATTGCTAAAGTTAACAAATTTTTGGAAATGTGCATGAAGTCAACATTGATCAAAATGACTTTTTTTTTTCAAATGGGCCCATCTTTTCATGCTTGAAACTTATTTCTAACATATCCCACGACCTTTGAGCTCATTCATACATTATTATTATATTTATATTATTTATTTTGAGATTTTATATCTTAAAAATGCAAAATTAAATATGCACATTTGGTCCAAGGAAAACTCGTGGAGAAAGAGCAAGATTTGATTTGTTCCAAATATGCAAAAATCATATTATTGAAAGAAATTATTTTCTCAATGAAAGCAAAGATTTCTTCCAATTTTGTTAACCTAATATGATTCACTATATATGCATGGCTATTCATAAGCACAAGGACGGATACGAAATCCTATCCTCCAAAAGTGATCAAAATATCCAAAATTTTCAAAAAACCCTAAAGCTTCCAAACTCTCGATACAAACCTCCTTACTGCAAGATCTCAGTGCCATTCATTCCCAGCAAGGAGATTGAGTAAGTTTGAGACGATCTTGAAGTCCCCAAGCACGCAGAACACCCTTACATGGCATCTCTGGTTACATAGCATTCTAAAATTTTGCATATTTGTTTTTGCCTCATTTTAAACCATGTTAATGTTGTTAATGTGTTCCTGAGACGTTTGTAAACAGATCTAGATCATCCTCATGTTCCCATGCACACAGAATATTGATCTGCCATGTTTACTTTTGAAGATTTCCGATCGCGTGATAGCGCCCAAACCAGCCAGTTTTTGGCCTTGATTTTGATTCCATTGAAATTGCAGGCCCTGAATTAGGGTGCTAGGGTCCCTCTTGGATCTTTATTGTGTCTTTTGCAGCTTTTCGTGGAAGAGATGACCGGAGAAGACGACCGGAGCTAGGGCTCCGGCGTCCCTCCGGTACAAATGCCACATTTAACATATATTTATTTTGTGTTATTTTGTTAACAGTTGAAGCGCGTGGTTCAGTTGGCAAGGCAGGGAATGATAAGGCTTTAGTCCAAAAGGGGCTGGGTTCGATCCAGCCCTTTTGCAAAATTAATTTTCACTAATTTGTGTCTTTCAGATCCAATGCTCCAGATCCACGCGCGCTCCTCATGCACTTCCATCACCATACCACGAGATCTCATCATATCCAGATCTAACGTCCAGCAAAGGCAGTGCGTGGTGAACCTCCTGAAGGCCAGCTACACTGAATCCACACGCAGGCAAATGGGCCTATTATTCTGGGCTTTGCAAATTCAGCCATGCACCCCCAGTTTGCTTCTCATAACAGGCCCATATTCATAATTTTTGCTTTTATTGTTTTGTTATTTCATTTTAGTTATTTATTTTATTTGTTGCAAAAATCATTTTTTTATTAAATCATAAAATCAAGAAAACCACAAAATATTAGAATTATGTTTTTTCCACTAAATTTAATTTTATTAATTAAGTAGATTAATTTAATTTAGGGTAAGTTGGTTTGTTTTTCAAAATTAAAATTAATTAGACAAATTAGGTTTAATGCATAAATACTTTATTTTCTTAAATAAAAATACAAAAAAATATTTCCTTTAATTAATTAGATTCATTAGGATATTTAATTCTCGTGTCCTTCCTCACGCGCCTTTTATTTATTTATTTTTCCAATTATTGTAACTGCCAAGGTTTGTAATAGTTTTTTTAATTAGGTTTTATTACTGTTTTTACTTATTATTTTCCCCTCATTTTGGCTATGTAACCCCTTCCCCGAGGATTTGTTATAGCTAGGTTTAAATTTCTCGCACTTTTACTTTCTGCCACTATTAACTGCTAGATGATTGATAATAGGATTGAATGACAAGATTAAATGATTAAAAAAGTGGATAACCCTAAATGCGCAAGATAATATTAACTAAAAAATAAACACTTGCACATGCTCACTCCTAGGGTATATCCTCACTTCGGTTGCCTTCGGTAAACGGTCATGAAGTATAGGGAATTTTAGTGGTTGCCCTCTAGTCTCAAAAGATAAAAAATGACCCATTTGAATGTTGCCTCAGATAGATCTTTAAGACCCTAGGGTAACTACTAAGGTTTCCTAATCATTGCTTATGTGACCGTAAAAATGTCCCTTTCGATTGTCCCTCAAACTCCAACGATTGAGCTACCTACTCCTTAATAGTAGGATAGCATTGTCTAAAGGAAATAAGAAAACAAACAAACTTTTTTCGAGTAGGTAGAAACTTTTAGGTACTTGCTCAAAACAACAATTTTTACACATACACTTTCAAACAAGATTTTCAAACCAAAGATTTCAAAAACATTTTGTCAACACTCTTGAGGAATGATACAAGAGTTACCATAAAGTGAATCGCTGTACTAAGGAATTTTTCAAAGCTTTTCAAAACACACAAACACAAGCAATTTCAAAATGAGAAAGTACCTAAGAGCCCATGGAAAACCATCGATAGAAAGGGTGCTAACACCTTCCCTTTCTATAATCTATCCCCCGTACTCAGAAACATCTCGAAAAAGGTTTTTTCTGTTCTTTTCCCTCTTCCTTTGTTTGATGAAATAAAAGTCAGTGGCGACTCTTGCTTACCGCAACATTTGCGAATACAAAACCAAACCAGCAAAAAACAATCAGTTATGCCACTGTATCACATAACTGGCGACTCTGCTAGGGATTGAAATAAAGTGGGGTTTACCTTAGGATCTAGGTCATTTTTAAATTGCTTTCTTGTTTGCTTTGCCTGCTTTATCTTTAAGGGTTTTTGATTGGGTATTGTTGAAGATCCTACACCCAGATATGGGGGGCACTTATTAGGTAAACAACAATAGATCGTGGAGACTGTACGGCGTAGACCGATATGGTTTAAGCGATGGTTGTGTTGGTGTGACACTTTGGTTGGTACCGGTATCCTTCGTGTTGAAACAAGGAGAATACGGGGCCGCCGCGTGGTGTTGTGAAGCACCAACGGACCTTAGAACCTTAGTTCAACAAACTTAGCCATTAGAAAGTAGTGAGATAGCCGGCCTCAGTATAAATCTGAGGATTGGTTGATACTCGATGCTACACTCATTGAGATCAGACTTTCGGGATATTTCATCTGCAAGAAAAGATTGCCTGAGCTGAAACCATGCCCGATAAAGGATGATCAGTGATATTGAGAATCCTTAGAACCCGGCTACTTTTCTAAGACATGTTTGAAACCAACTAAACTTCAAGAGGGTACTTACCTTTAACCTCATGCAAGCCTTTGAACCTAAGGTCTATTGTGTGCTATGCTTGTAAGTGATTTACTCTGTTTGAATATAACATCATGCATCAAAACATAGCATCCATTCTCATTACACTAATTGTGATACAGTGGCTAGAACCGGACTTTTTTTGGAATGCTGGTTTGCGTTTTGCGTTTGTGTTTGCAAAATGTCGTGGTAAGCAAGAGTCGCCACTGTCTTTTATTTTATCCAACAAGGAAAGGAAAAAAGCACAGAAAAATTCCTTTTTTGAGATATTTCTGAGTACGGGGGGTGGATTATAGAAAGGGAAGGTATTTGCACCCTTTCTATCCGTAGTTATCTACGGGACCTTAGGTACTTGCTCATAATTTTCAAAATTGTTTTCTTTGTGTTTGTGGGTTTTGAAAAGTTTTTGTTTTAACCTCGATTTAACTCTTGCTTTTGTCTTCAAGAGTGTAATGAAGTGTTTTTTTGAAAACTTTGTTTTGTAAAGAAGCGTGAGTGTGGAAAAAAGTTTTGTTTTATCTGAGCAAGTACTTAAGAGTTAATCTATCTACTCGAAAAAAGAATCGTTCTATGTTCGTTTCCTTTAGACAGCGCTATCCCACTATTAGTGAGTAGGTAGCACCGTCATTGGAGTTTTGAGGGTCAATTCGAAAAGGGACATACGGTCACTAAAGCAATGTTAGGACGTCTTAGTAATAACCCTAATATCTTAGATCAATTATCCGAGGCAACAATATCCGAGGCAACCATTCCGAGGCAACTATGATCTTTAGACAAAAGGACGACCACTAAAATATCCTATACTCAATGACCGTTTACCAAAGGCAACCAAGTGGGAGTGTACCCTAGGAGTGCGCATGTGCGAATAATTCAATTTTAGTTTATTTATCTTTGTACATTTAGGGTGGTCTAATTATTTTAAAATTAGTCATACATTCTTGTCATGCAAACCCTAATTATTCATACATCTAACAGTTAATAATTTGGGGAATTTAAAGTGCGGAAATTAAACTACGCTATTACAAGGCTTCGGGTATTTACATAGCCAAAAACAAACCCTTTGAAAAGTAAAGAATAAAGCGATAAATGAAAAGTAAAAGTCCTAATTAAAACTATTACACCTTGTGAGCAGTTACAATAATGGGATAAAAATAATAATAACGTGCGCGATGAAATTTAGATCGGGAGAAAATTAGGGTTTTGACCCTTCTAACCTAATCAAAAGAAAAACTGTTTTTGTTGTTTTTAATATTTTCTAAAGGAAAGAATTTAGGTTTTAAAATTAAATACAAAATTAATTAGTAATTAAATTAGTTAAAAAAAATAATTAAATGGCCTATTTTTGTGTTTTGTTATTTTAAGAAAAAAGAAAATAGAATTAAGTTAGAAACAAAATCCTAATTGTTCTAATTAATTTTAATTTATTTACAAAACAATTAAAGTTACCTAAAATTAAATTAAAACCTAAAATTAATTATTCGAGTTTATTATAAAAAATCAAAGATTTGTGAAAAATGTTAAGTTTTATGAAAAAAGATTTTAAACAGAAAGAATAAAAATAGGTAAACGGATAAATAGAAAGGAAGAAAATCAAAACCAATAGGGGTGGTTGTTGAACTCACGCCCTTAACCTTCTCAGGATGTCTGCCTCGCCATGTATTGGTGTCATGTGTAAGCTGTTCTGTTTTGGCCATTTGTGTTTTGGCCTCAACGTTCCTTAACCTTCTCAGATGTCTGCCTCGTCACGTATTGGTATCATGTGTAAGTTGTTCTGTTTTGGCCATTTGTGTTTTGGCCTCAACGTTCTGTAATGAACCTGCATGAGATCCTGTCTAAATCTGCAGTGTTGAATCTCATGAACACATTAAATAAATTACTATATATTATGAAATACAAATAAAGCCAATATATGAAAAAATTTAATGTTAAAACTGATATGGCATGTATGAATAATTATACCCTTTTGATCTTGCAGATCAAATCAGTCTTACCCTTACCGGGGAAGTAGTGATATGAATGCTTTTCTTCCCTTTTGATCATGGAGATCAAGCCAGCCTTACCCTTACTGGAGAAGTAGTGAGATGTTGGTTTGTAACAGGGATGGCTCGTTTGTAGTGAGATGGGTTTGTAATAAGGATTTCAAGGTTTTAGGGTTATTGAAAGAATTTGATATTTTGACAGCATTGTGGCAAAAGCTTTTTTTTCCTCCTCCCTTGTTTGTGTGAAAAGAATGGGATTATATAATAGAAATTAGAGAGAGAGAAAATGGGCTTTGAATGTGCAATTGGGCCTCCAATGTTCACTTGAGTTTGTCATGTTCCAGGCCAAATCGCAGGGGCTTAAGTGCAATTTTTGAAGTTGAAATGTGAAACCAAAATGTAGCCGACATCAAGAACTAACTCCTATCCGAAAATGATCTCAATCGGATAAACTGTGAGTTAGTTATGAATTTTTGAAGTTTCAGCTCAGACAAACTTATTTTGGACTCCAGTGTCGACTCTGACACGTTCTTCAATAAAAAACTAGTATTGATCGGAGTATAATTTGGCATCGACTTTTGTAGTAAAGTTGTAGATCTCTGAGTCAGTGACCTTGTGTAAAAAGATGGGACCAATCCCATAAAAATTGACCGAGTTATGAATTTTCGAAGTTTCGGCCCACATGAAATAATATTCAACATTCAGGATTTTCGGCGCGTCACACGCACTCTGAGAAAAAAACGAAGGCCTTTTGAATATCGTTTGAACTCGATACCTCCTGTGAAAATGTAGCCAACTCAATTTTTGAAATTTGGGCGCCAGAACCAGCTCGATAAGATGAAAATCGACCAAGTTATGATTTTCTGAACATGACGCAAATAAATTTGTCACAAATTTTCTGTACGAAAATACTTGATAAATCCGCATTTTTGAAGACCTTCTGATCGAAATTGGCTTCCATCCATGAGACATGAAAACTTAAATGACGTCAAGAAGGAATTTTTGCCACTAGAACGGGTTCAAAACGAGCCACGATCTTCAAGTTATGAATTTTTCAGCGCGTAAAAATTGTAATTTCAGCACACTTTTTCACCATATTTCTTCGAGAAAACTCACACATTCGGATACCTTCTTTAAAGAATTGACTCTTAAGCCGAACCTGAATTTGAGAATACGTTATCAGAGATATCTTGGCGAAAGAACACCTGAATATGACGCGCCGGGTTGGACTTGTGAATCTTTGAACCCCGTATCGTTGCAAAATGGCGAACCGATCTTCAACACGGAAAATACTCTGAGAATATCCATTGACGAAATAAATGTCACTTGTAACCTGAAGAAGCTTGATAAATATACCTTTATTCCATAACCATAAAACCAATAATATGCGTGTATGAAAAGAGGGAAAATTTTGGGGTACAACACTAACCATTTCAGAGATCGAGGGAATTTATCTTTGTTCTGTTTTGCAAATCATGGCTTCCGCTCGTAGAAACACTATCTGGATCAGCTTTGTGAGAATACCTCTCCAACTCAAGGAGCTAGTATCAAGGGTTCCTGAAACTTCTTCATTCACTAAGACATATGGTCGACTTCTCAACCTGGTTACTTCGAGCTTTGATGAAAAGATGATGGGTGTACTCTTTCAGTTCTTAGATCCCAAGCACCATTGTTTCACCTTTACAGACTATCAGTTGGTGCCTACCATGGATGAGTTATCTCAGTTATTAGATCTACCTATTCTTGACCAGGTGCCTTTCATAAGTTTAGAAGAGGTTCCTTAGCCAGAAGTCATTGCCTCAACTTTGCATCTGAAACGGGCTGACATGGTATCCAATTGGGAAATAAGAAGTGGAGTCAAGGGTTTTCTAGCCAAGTTCCTAATAGAGAAGGCCCAGCTATTTTGGAATGATTTGGACTTTTAGGATTTTGAGGAGGTTTTGGCTCTTCTAATTTATGGGTTAGTATTGTTCCCAAATCCAGACTTATTCATAGATGTGAATGCTATCAAGATCTTCCTCTCTCGCAACCCTGTGCCTACTTTGCTCGGGGATATCTTGCATGCTCTCCATACTCATACCATGAAGAGAAGATGGGTTCTTATGTGCTGCATGCCATTACTATCGAGGTGGTTTATTTCTCACCTCCCTAAGTCAGTGCTGAAGAATGAAGAAGGTTTTGGTTGGTCGCAAAGGATAATGTCACTTTCTCACGCGGATATTATCTGGTATTCCCGATCTAGGGGAGATATTTCTATTATTGACCGCTGCAGGGAATTCCCTAATGTCCCGCTACTTGGCATTTGGGAGGTATAATTTATAATCCTTGTTTGGCTCTGCGACAATTTGGTTACGCTCGAAGGGACGGTCTTCATGAGATGCTTATCCAGGGCATTGTGTTCAACTATGAGGATGATGTTCAGGGGTATCGCCAAAGGTTCATACGAGCCTGGGGCATGATAAATAGATCTGACGTTAAGACTTTGGAACCGAAGGCGTCCATTCCTATGGAACCTTATCTCCAATGGGTACGAGCTCATGCTCAGAAACTTATGATGCTCTACGTAGCCGTCTTACCAGTGATTGTGAAGCCCATTACTAAAGGGGATATTCCCTACACGGTTCTTCATCCTGATATGCCCATTGATCTTGAAGAATTACAAAGGTCCTGGATTCAGTTGAAGAAAGAGTGGGATACTTATAGGGACCAGTTCTATGCCCAGGAGAAGAAAGTTTTAGAGCTCACAAAGCAGCTTCATGAGGAAAGAAGCCTTAATGTCTATCTCGGAACAAAGAGGAAGCATCCATGGGAAACTTGATTTTCTTTTAGTTTTTAGAATTTTCAATTGTAACGCCTAAAAGGCAGTTGTATTTTGAATTCTACTAATAAAATATTTATTTCATTTTGGTTCGCAAATTTAAATTTCCCAAAGTCCTTAAAATCATTGCATACGCATATCATCCATGACATTGCATAAACAGGTTTCATAACAGGTTTATCATCATCTTCGCTGTTTATTTCAACACGAATGTCTTCTGAAAAAAGTATCAAGGACCTTCAGGCTCAAAATGCCCAATTTCAGAAAATGTTCGTAGCTTTGGCAAAAGGGAGGGAAGGTCAGAAGGCCCTTATTCTGAAAGAGAAGAAGAAGAAGAAGAAGAGGAAGACCGCCGGTGTCTTGAATCTGGGAAGAAGATTCAAGGGACCGTTGAAGCAACCAGTTGATCTGACTTCCTTGTCCAAAGAAGGGGAGAATCAAGAGGGAGAGACAAGGGAGGAGGACCCTAGCCCATAGGTTTATGATAATGACACTGATTACAATGATGAACAGTATCCTCCGGCCGAGGATGGATATAAACAGCTAGAGGATCGTCTGAGCGTAATGAAGATCCAAAGAGTACCAGGGATGGATTTTGAAGAGCTGGGTTTGGTATCTGGGGTTGTCATCCCACAAAAGTTCAAAGTCCCCACATTCTCTAAGTACGACGGTGTCTCCTTCACTAAGTTGCATTTAAGATCCTATGTGAGGAAGATCCAGCCTCACACTGCTGACTGGAAGTTATGGGTCCATTTCTTCCAAGAAAGTTTGGCCGGCACTCAACTTGATTAGTTCTATCAGTTGGAAGGAACCAACATCCATACCTGGGAAGACTTGGCTACTTCTTTCTACAAGCAGTACTAATACAACACTAACTTGGCACCAACTCAAGTGCAACTGCAGAATATGTCCATGGGCTCGAAAGAAGGGTTCAAGGAATATGCATAAAAATGGAGGGATCTAGCTGGAAGAGTACAACCTCCTCTGACTGATCGTGAAATTGTAGACATGTTCATGGGAACTCTGACAAGACCTTTCTTCAATTTGCTAATTGGGATTTCCTCATTCGGGTTCACAGAGATGGTTCTGACAGGAGAGAGGATCGAAAGTGGTATCAGGATAGGGAAGATCCTGATGGCTGCATCTTCTAATGCTGAGAAGAATCCATTTGGTGGTAAGAGGGAAGCTAATTATGTGCACGACCAAAAGGGGCGCAATAAGGCAGACTACCACCAATCTGTGGGGGCAGTGCTGGTCTCTAATTCAGCATGCGCACAACGACCACAACAACGGAACATTCAGCTAAGGGTAGAAAGACCTCAAAGGCAGTTCACCAAACTCAACATGCCATTGTCACAAGCATTGCAACACATGTTGAACATGAATCTGATTATGGTGATAGACCCTCATCCAAACCCTAATACCTCCTCTCCTAACTACAATCCAGATATAAGGTGTGCTTATCGTTCTGGCAGCTCGGGGCATGATACTAACGATTGTTGGACACTGAAATACAAGATTCAGAATATGATTGACGCCAAGGAGATTGAATTCGACCCTCCTGAGACTCCCAACGTTATCACTGTTACCATGCCAAATCATGGCTAGGATTGAAAGCATTTTTGTTCATTTGAATTCTCAAGTTGTATTTTCTTTGTTTATTCGAACAATTATTGTCATGTCAAAACTTTGTTATTTCATCAATGCATTACACATGTTTGTCCTGGATTAATTTGTTTTCATTATGCTTAAACTGCTTTATACTTCCTTTTCGTGATATTCAACTCTTGATTAAAAGCTCTAAGCCTTAGAGGGAGGATGACAAAAACGATACCACAATCTCTACAGTATGCTTTTGAACAGACCCCGCTGATGATGCACAGCCATTGTTTCAAATCCTAAACAGTGCAGTTATAAGGAAGATAATCCCTAGTCAACCCATTTGAGCCAAAGAAGTAGGAGTTTTTCTTTCACACAAATTGAAACCCTTAATCATAACCTGGGGCAGGGTAGTTTTCTCAGTTAATTCAGAGGCGTATTTAGTCGCTATCTTCCGCTTCACACACAACGAATGGCCTCGAAGACGTCCTTCTGAATCAGAATATGGTGATGGTTCGGCATAATCATCAAAGCAGGTAGTCATTATTTTGAAAAATAAAAGCCCGTTAAGTCAAAACCCATGAAAAGGACTTAAGAAAAAATTGGGGCATCTCGCTGACTGTAATCGCAAAAAAGAAACAATTCAGGCAAAAGAAGGGATAAAAAAATCAAAAAAGAAAGAGGTCCTACAAATCCTCAATAGAAATAAGATTACAAAAATGACTGCCTATTCAAAAATAAACTTTCAGTATCCGAACCATCACCGGAACATCAAGGATAGTACTCCAATACTCAACTGGGATTCTAAATGCGCAATTAACTGAGCATAAGACCGAAGGACATCACGAAGAACGGGTGGGTAGAAACACATTTTGAGTCTTTATCCTTCGTTTCTTAAACCATGAAACAGACCACGTTACAACCCTTAAAAGTCCTAGTTGAAGCATGGGTTAGTTTGAGAGCATACTATTACAAAGGTATCCTGACTCCTGTAGGACTTGTTACGAATCCTGAGTTGATATCACATTGTTGCAAATTTTGTTTTACTACACAAAACACATTTTCAAAAAAAAATTTCAAGACAGGCATGATTTTTGCATCCTTTAAATGACATTGTTTTCATATGACTAATTGTTTGACAATAGAGAAATCCGCACAATGGATATTCAATGAACATACATCCTCTCAATAGACAGAATCACCTCAACAGGAAAGACACTTCCAATAACAGGACTTCCATAAGGAAGGGGCATGACATGATGTATAACACGCCTGGGGAAATCTCTCCAAAAGTGCCAAATAACCAGGGGCAGATCTCCATCTGAATCACTTGGGGAATTACACACGTATTCCAACAACAAATCATATGCCATCAAGAAAACATTTTTGACAGTACTGCAACACAACACTATTGACAGTGACAACTCCCCACATAGTAGAGGCATCTAAAGCTTTGACATCAGCTTCCCCAAACAGGAGCTACTTTCCCCAGTAAATCTCCTTCAGATAGCTGACGTCTATATTTCCCAGCCGAGTTTTATAATCGTAAGTGGTTCATAAAGTTGTCTCCCATACAGAGTTTATTTCTCTGAATACAGAAGCTCAATCGCCAGCAGAGTTTATTTCTCCAGCTACGGAAGTTCATCCCCCCAACGGAGTTTATTTCTCTGAATCGGCAAAATCTTCCAACAAAGCATCTCCTCTCTCAAATAGATATATTCCCCTTTAGATTTATACTCAAGAAGAGTCTCTCCCCGGCAGAATATTCACAAACATAAAGGAGTAAATCCATGTCGTAGTCATCTCCATTCACCATCCCCAGCAGAAGTAGAAGAACCACTTTTTCTATAACGGCCAAGAATTCAATTTCCAGTACTCTCCAACAGTGTTCAGGGATTTATTTTCCCAGACTCGGATATGTCACAATAGCATTTCATGTCCATACATCATGACGTGCATGCACATAGGGGTGTTCAAAACCAAACCGGCCCAATAGAAAACCGCAAAACCGAACCGAACCAAACCGAAACCGCAAAAAACCGCATTTGGTTTGGATGTGTTTGAGTCATTTTCTCGTGGAACCGCATGGTTCGGTTCAGTTTGCGGTTTGTATTTTACAAACCGAACCAAACCAAACAAAACCGCATTATGTTATAAAATCTTACTAACCAATATATATTTATATAATTCTTTAGAGAAATCAACATGTATTATGTGTATATTTTATCATACTTTGTATTATATTCATTTTAATTTACAAATCATAAAAAATAAAATATTATTCATTTATAAATACTATTTTCACAAAATATATTTTATCATATTCTTTGTATAATATTTATTTAAGAATGCAATCTTGTTGATAGCATTATTTAGATTTAGATAAAATTATAATACGCAATTTTATGTATCAAATTATAAATTTATTTTGACAATTATAAATTTTTATGGTAATGTATGAACAATTAAATATAAAATTATATTTTCCTATATATTTGTATGTATGACATAATAATTATTTTTGTAAAAAACCGAAACAACTGAACCAATCCAAACTGCATTAGTTTGGTTTGGTTCAGATTTATTTTTAAAAGCCAACTGAACCAAACTGAACCGCATGTTTTTTTCTCTTGCGGTTCGGATGATTTTTTGCTTCAAAACCGCCCAAACCGCACCGCGAACACCCCTACATGCACATATTGCATACAACATAATCTCATTTATTTTGAGAACATCATCATATAATGCATTTCATGCATCACATATAATTAATCATGTAACTTTTCAGGAAAGATGGTTATCATCAACAATTTCCAACAGGTTCAAGATTATCTCCTAAAACTAAACAAAGTAATTATCTGCGTGACCAAATGCAGCTTTACACGGGTTCGTCACGAAGAAATCTTACACGGGTTTCTCCTAAATGCAGCTTCACACGGGCTTATCTTGAAAAAATCTCACACGGGCCCCTTCTCATACATTTCCAAATAAAGATCCACACGAACTCATCACAAAGTAACCCTACAATCCAGGTTCCTTCCCATAGCCCTACGTGGACTTATCCCGAAGTAACCTTACCCAGGTTCCTTTTGAAGTTTTACACGAGCTTATCCCGAAGTAACATTACCCAAGTTCCTTCTGAAGTTTTACACAGACTTATCCTGAAGTAACCTTACCCAGGTTCCTTCTGAAGTTTTACTCAGACTCATCCTGAAGCAACCCTACTCAGGTTCCTTCTTACAATTTCCCGATGTATTTTTACCCAGTCATCCTGAAGCAACCCTACCCAGGTTCCTTCCAAAGTTTTACACGGACTTCTTCTGAAGCAACCTTACCCAGGTTCCTTCTCGGTTCAGATGCAATTTTACCCAAACTCTTCACGAAGCAACCCTACCCAGGTTCTTTCTCGGTTCAGATGCAGTTTTACCCAAACTCCTAACGAAGCAACCTTACCCAGGTTCCTTCTCGGTTCAGATGCAGTCTTACCCAAACTCCTCACGAAGTAACCTTACCCAGGTTCCTTCTCGATTCAGATGCAGTTTTACCCAAACTCCTCGCGAAGCAACCTTACCCAGGTTCCTTCTCGGTTCAGATGCAGTTTTACCCAAACTCATCACAAAGCAACCCCACCCAGGTTCCTTCTCGTAGCCCTACTTTCCACGCTTTCATTCCTAAGTAACCCTACTATCCAGATTCCTTCTCTTTTATCTCCAGACAACAGTTTACAACACTATAAGACCTGGACCCGACCAGGTACGGTCGATTTCACATTTCCCCAGTAAGTCACTATGCAGCCTGGACCCTGATCAGATAAGCAGTTCACTTATGCCTCCTCAATCAAGAGTTAATTCCCCAGTAGAGTAATGGGCAACCGAAGCTCCTAGACTCTATTTCCCAGGACATAAATTAACATTCCCCGGTGAAGTCCTCCTCAACGGCAGGTACAGGAATTCTCACAAAGGAATCTCTTATGAAACCGATATCTTTTCTGGATGGAATCTTTAAGCCCATATCCGATGATTCTCTATCACCTTCCAAATGGCATATGTAATCCCATTTCCGACATTATCGATCAACATTCACTTCATGCGAGTGCAAATTTCTAGGCACTCTAGTGTTTAATCATATTCTACCCTCAGATCACGAAAGGGAGACAAGCCAATCTACATCCTCAGGTATAAGAAGATTGAACAGGGGAAGCTGTTGTACCCCAAAATTTTCCCTCACATTTTCTCAAAACATATTCCTAAAGGTCCTCAATTTCTCAAGTTGACTAAGGATTGACCAGACAAATCCTCCTCCTAAGACAATGAGCCTCAAACTAGGGTTTCCATTTTTATCAAGATGTTTGAGTTCCAAGGGTCCCAATTTTTCTCCATTGCCCTAATATGTTCTCAAGATCATCCATGCCAAGTTTCATGCCTTGCACAATGAGTTTGCTCAGTCAACTCCTCAGATACTTGAAAATCAAATGTACTAGGGGAAAAGTCAATTGTGGCCCAAATATAGTCAAACTTCAAGATTTTTGGTCAACATAAATATTTTGAAGTATTATCCATCATTTGATAAATGGTTGATCATGATTCTTCAAGAAATGCTCCTAACTCATAAAAAGTCAAAAATGTTAAATTAGGGTTTCTATAGGAAAAGTCAACCAAACTTTGACCAGGCATAACTTTCTCATACTTTATCAAAAATTTCTCATCCAAGGTTCATTTTGAAGAGAATCCAATTCCCTACAACTCATCTTCATCCCTAAAGTTCAAGAAATGCACTTATGAAAAGATATAAATTCAGACATTATAAGTCTTTTTCAAAAGTCAACAAAAACACCTTTTGGTTCAAAGCTTCTTACATGAACATGGAAGATCCAATTGAGATGAAACCAAAAAGGTTGTTTAGAGGACATCCTACGCTTTCTAAAAAGTCTAAGAACACCTTCTTAGGGTTAAAAATGAGAGAGAGATGCATTGCTAAAGTTGACCAATTTTTGGAAATGTGCATGAAGTCAAAATTGATTAAAATGACTTTTTTTTCTCCAAATGGGCCCATCTTTTCATGCTTGAAACTTATTTCTAACATAACCCACGACCTTTGAGCTCATTCATACATTATTATTCTATTTATATTATTTATTTTGAGATTTTATCTATTAAAAATGCAAAATTAAATAAATAAATAAAAGGAATAATGTAAGATTTGATTTCAAATCTTCTTCTCATCAAATAATGGGTAAGATGTGCTGGAAAATCAAGGCAAACTCGTGGAGAAAGAGCAAGATTTTATTTGGTCCAAATATGCAAAAATCATATTATTGAAAGAAATTTTTTTCTTAATGAAAGCAAAGGTTTCTTCCAATTTTGTTAACCTAATATGATTCACTATATATGCATGGCTATTCATAAGCACAAGGACGGATACGAAACCCTAGCCTCCAAAAGTGATCAAAATCTCCAAAATTGTCAAAAAAACTCTAAAGGTTCCAAACTCTCGCTACAAACCTCCTTACTGTAAGATCTCAGTGCCATTCATTCCCAGCAAGGAGATTGAGTAAGTTTGAGAAAATCTTGAAGTCCCCAAGCACGCAGAACACCCTTACATGGCATCTCCGGTTGCATAGCATTCTAAATTTTTGCATCTTTGTTTTTGTCTCGTTTTAAACCATGCTAATATTGTTAATGTGTTCCTGAGACATTTGTGAACATATCTGAATCATCCTCATGTTCCCATGCACGCAGAATACTGATCTACCATGTTTGCTTTTGAAGATTTTCGATCGTGTGATAGCGCCCAAACCAGACAGTTTTTGGCCTTGATTTTGACTCCATTAAAATCGCAGGCCCTAAATTTGGGGGGTAGGGTCCCCCTTGGATCTTTATTTGTGTCTTTTGCAGGTTTCCGTGGAAGAGATGACCGGAGCTAGGGCTCCGGCGTCCCTCCGGTATAGATGCCACATTTAATATATATTTATTTTGTATTATTTTGTTAACAGTTGAAGCGTGTGGTTCAGTTGGCAAGGCAGGGCGTGATAAGGCTCTAGTCCAAAAGGGGCTGGGTTCGAACCCAGCCCTTTTGTAAAAGTAATTTTCACTAATTTGTGTCTTACAGATCCAATGCTCCAGATCCCTGCGCGCTCCTCATGCACTTCCATCACCATACCAAGAGATCTCATCATATCCAGATCTAACATCCAGTAAAGGCAGTGCGTGGTAAACCTCCTGAAGACCACCTACACTGAATCCACACGCAGGCAGATGGGCCTATTATTTTGGGCTTTGCAAATTCAGCCATGTACCCCCAGTTTGCTTCTCATAACAGGCCCATATTCATAATTTTTACTTTTATTGTTTTGTTATTTCATTTTAGTTATTTATTTTATTTGTTTCAAAAATCATTTTTTTATTAAATCATAAAATCAAGAAAACCAAAAAATATTAGAATTAGGTTTTTTCCACTAAATTTAATTTTGTTAATTAAGTAGATTAATTTAATTTAGGGTAAGTTGGTTTATTTTTTATAATTAAAATTAATTAGACAAATTAGGTTTAATGCAAAAATACTTTATTTTCTTAAATAAAAATACAAAAAAAATATTTCCTTTAATTAATTATATTCATTAGGATATTTGATTCTCGTGTTCTTCCTCGCACGCGTTTTATTTATTTATTTTTCCAATTATTGTAACTGTCAAGGGTTGTAATAGTTTTTTTAATTAATTTTATTATTGTTTTTACTTATTATTTTTCCTCTATTTTGGCTATGTAACCTCTTCCCTGACGCTTTGTTATAGCTAGGTTTAAATTTCTAGCACTTTTACTTTCTGCCACTATTAACTGCTAGATGATTGATAATAGTATTGAATGGCAAGATTAAACGATTAAAAAAGTAGATAACCCTAAATGCGCAAGATAAAATTAACTGAAAAACAAACACTTGCATATGCTTACTCCTAAGGTATATCCCCACTTCGGTTGCCTTCGGTAAACAATCATGAAGTATAGGGAATTTTATTGATTTCCCTCTAGTCTCAAAAGATAAAAAATGACCCATTCAAATGTTACCTCAGAAAGATCTTTAAGACCCTAGGGTAACTACTAAGGTTTCCTAATCATTGCTTATGTGACCGTAAAAACGTCCCTTTCGATTGTCCCTTATACTCCAATGATGGAGCTACCTACTCCTTAATAGTAGGATAATGTTGTCTAAAGGAAATAAGAAAACGAACATACTTTTTTCGAGTAGGTAGAAACTTTTAGGTACTTGCTCAAAACAAAAATTTTTACACATACACTTTCAAACAAGATTTTCAAACCAAAGTTTTCAAAATCATTTTGTCAACACTCTTGAGGACTGATACAAGAGTTACCATAAAGCGAATCGTCGTACTAAGGCATTTTTTAAAGCTTTTCAAAACACACAAACACAAGAAATTTCAAAATGACCAAGTACCTAAGAGCCCATGGAAAACCATGGATAGAAAGGGTGCTAACACCTTCCCTTTCTATAATCTACCCCCCGTACTCAGAAACATCTCGAAAAAGGTTTTTTCTGTTCTTTTCCCTCTTTCTTAGTTGGATGAAATAAAAGTCGGTGGAGACTCTTGCTTACCGCAACATTTGTGAATACAAAACTAAACCAGTAAAAAATAGTCGATTCTGCCACCATATTACAGAGGTGATGCCTCGAAATGTTGGGGAAAGCTCCCAGAAATTCCTGAGAAGAAGAATCACTTTGGTTTGGGCTACGAATCTTCGAAGGCTACTCTGAAAGGCAAAGCATGTTTCCCTCTAATCCAAGAAACTTTATTCAGCAAAGGAACAGACCATGGCGGGCATGTGGCAATGATATCTAGCAAAATCAATACCAAAAGGGAAACTGACTTCATCAGAGAGGGCGCCCCGGGAGAAGAGCTAAAAGGTTGGACTGCTGTGGAGATTCCTGAGATATTTTTCTTTTCTAAGTAATATTTCTTGTTTTGAAAGAACCTATGTCAAACCCAACGCATATGGGTTGCTTGTAAGGGTTTTCCTTGTTCTTATTTCAGACAATATTTATAATTAATAAAAGTTATATTCTGTTTTCAATTAAGATCCTTGTCTCTCTTTTGCATTTATCTATTAAATTTAAAAATGGCAATGCTTTCTCTGCATATGCATTTTCAAATTCCAAGCACTAAAATATGCACCAAAACATGATAAATGTGCAGATCCATGACCAAAATTACCGATAACGTTACTGCTACGACCCAATACGATTTTGATGTTCCTATCCACCAAGCCGAAGAGGAAGATGATGAAGATCTTGAACTCTTCGAGGAAATGGCAAGGGAAATAGTGCGAAAGGCTAACAACATACAACCATATCAAGAGCCTATTGAGACCATTAACCTGGGCACAGAGGGAGATCCGAAAGAAATCAAGCTAGGGGCAATGTTGGAGCAGAGCGTCAAAGATAGGCTAATCAAGTTATTACACGAGTATGTGGATATATTCGCTTAGTCCTACAGGGACATGCCAGGGTTGGATACAGACATCGCGGTGCATAGACTATCTCTCAAAGAAGGGTGTTCTCCAGTCAGACAAAAAATCAAAAAAACTCGTCCAGATATATCCAGCAAAATCAAAGAAGAGGTTCTCAAACAATTTGACGCAGGGTTCCTCGTAGTGGTAGATTATCCACCCTGGATAGCTAACATTGTACCAGTACCCAAGAAGTATGGCAAAGTAAGCATGTGCGTAGATTATCGAGACCTGAACAAGGTGAGCCCCAAAGAAGATTTCCTGTTACCGCACATAGATGTCCTAGTGGATAATATAGCTCAAGTCTCGGTATTCTCATTTATGGACGGTTTCTTGGGCTATAATCAAATCAAAATGGCGCCTGAGGACATGGAAAAGACTACCTTCATAACACCTTGGGGAACTTTCTTCTACAAAGTAATGCCATTCGGTCTCAAGAATGCAGGGGCAACCTATCAAAGGGCAATGGTCACGTTATTCCATGATATGATCCACAAGATAAAAAGAACAAGTAGACAACCCAAAAATCAAAGACAAAATTCATGCAAATCAAACACACTATTCACACATGCACCCCTAGGGTTAACTCCACTTGTTGCCTAAAAATGTTCATGTTATGCATGTGAGATGTCTTGGCAAAAACAATCATAATACAAGATCATAGTCCCTCGATGACGCTTCGAATGTTGCCTTACAAATGATCTTAGTCCCTTAAGATAAATGCTAAGACATATCACAACATTGCTATTATGACTATACAAACGTCCCACGGTCGTCCATTCATATCCAAGGACAGGGCTTCTTGTCAAATCAATGGTAAGATAACAACATCTAAAGGAGGAGGAAAAGAACATTTAAGACCTTTTGAGTAGGTAGATTGCTCCTAGTTTCCCGTTTGCTCACAACAAAAACATTTTATACACCAACACTCTCATCTTGAAACATTTTCAAAAGACAAACACTTTGTGCGTGTTCTTATAGAAACGAGAACCATTACAAAGACACCTTTTCAAAATCACTTTCAAAAACACAAACACCTCTTTGAACTATCTTCCAAACAACACTTTGTACACGTTCTTATAGAAACGATAACCATTACAAATAAATTTTCAAAATACTTTCAAAACCCACACCACAAGCACATTTTCAAACAAAAGCAAGTGATCTAACAAGCAACTAAGAGCCCGTACATAACTACGGATGAAAAGGGTGCTAATACCTTCCCTTTTTATAACCAACCCCCAAACTCAAGAAACATTCTCTAAAGGTCTTTCTTGTTCTTTTCAGCCTTTCCTTATTGGATAAAAGAAAAGTCGGTGGCGCCTCTTTCTATCCGCAACAATTGCGATAAAATGAAAAACATCCCAAGTCAGTTCTCCCACCGTGTTACAGAACTGGCGACTCTGCTGGGGACTTTTTAAAAGTGGGGTTACCTTAGGGCTAGATCACCTTTACTTGCTTTCCTTGTTTGACTTGTTTGCTTTAAATTATGGTTCCTTGTTTGGTCTTGTTTTGATCCTCTACCCGGATCTGGGGCACCTTTTTAGGTAAGTAGCAATAAATTGTGGAAACTGTACGGCATGGACCGATATGGTTGAAGGAATGGCTACGTTAGTGTGACGCATTTGTTGGTACCGGTATCCCTTGTGTTGAATCGAGGAGAATACGAGGCCGCTGAGCAGCGTCATGAAGCACTAAGTGACTTTAGAACCTTAATTGAACAACTTGGCCATTAGGAAGTAGTGAGATGGTTTGCTTCGGTGGAAAGCTGAAAATTGGTTGATACTCGATACTACACTCATTGAGACCAGACTTTTTGGATATCTCGGCCGCAAGAAAAGATTGATTGTGCTGAGACAATGCCTAAAAGAAAGGTCGGTGATATTGAGATCCCCTAGAACTCGGTTACTTTCTAGGACAGGTTGAGCCAACTAAACTTCAAGAGGGTACTTACATATCAACTCCATGCAAGCCTAAACCTAAGGACTTGTCTGCTTTGTATGCACATAACAACTTGATTACTTGTACATAACATCATAAACACCATAACATCATAAGCCTTCTCAATAACCATTTCAAGGATTTAGGAATTTGTCTTTTCTTTGTTTTGTAGGCCATGAATCTCGTCTGAAGGAACACCATCCGAATCAGCTTTGTGAAAGCACACCCTCAGCTCCAAGAGTTAGCATCAAGGGTGCCCGGAGATTCTCCTTTTACCAGGAAATATAGTCGACTCCTCAGTTTGGCTACCTCCAATTTCCAAGAGGAAATGATGTGTGTGCTCTTACAATTCTTTGATCCCGTACATCATTGCTTCACCTTTCCTGACTACCAGCTGGTGCCTACACTAGAAGAGTTCTCTCTACTATTAGGAGTGCCCGTGCTTGATCAAATACCGTTCACCGGTCTATAAGGGATTCTGAAACCTAAAGTCATTGCCGAATATTTGCATCTGAAGAGAGCCGACATTATAGAAAATTGGGAAACAATAAGCGGAGTCAAAGGGTTCCTAGCCAAGTTCCTATTGGAGAAGGCTCATTCATTCTGGGAAGATATGGATTTGCAAGCCTTTGAAGATGTCCTGGCCCTTCTCATCTATGGTTTGGTTCTATTCCCAAACTCGGACCAATTCATATATGTGAATGCCATCAAAGTATTTCTCTCTCGTAATCATATACCTACCTTGCTGGGAGACATCTTACATTGTTTCGATACTTGTACCATGAAGAAAAGAGGTACTCTCTTGTGTTGTATTCCCCTACTTGCCAGGTGGTTTACTTCACGCCTACCTCGATCAACAATGAAGAACGAGCAAAGATTGACATGGTCTCAAAGGATGATATCCCTCACCCACTCTAATATTCATTAGTGTTCGAGATCCTTGGAATATACTTCTATCATTGACCGTTTTGAGGAATTCCCTAATGTCCCTCTGCTTGGAATTAGGGGAGGTATCACTTACAATTCTTTCTTAACTTTACGACAGTTTGGGTATGCCCGAAGAGATGGTCCACATGAGATGCTCATCCAAGGTATGGTGTTCGACTACGAGAGTGATGATCAAGGCTACCGTCAGAGGTTTATACGAGCTTTAAGGATGGTAAACAAGGTGGATAGTAGGACATTGGGACACAAAAATTCCATTCCCCTTGAGCCTTACCTTAGGTGGGTACAAGCTCGTGCTCAGAGTCTCGCAATGCCTTACCCCTCCATCCTCCTTATCATCATAGAGTGTGTGGTTAAAGGAGATGTTCCGTATACTGTCCTTCATCCCAACATGCCTACCTCTCTTGAAGACTTGCAAAAGGATTGGATTTAGCTAAAGGAAGAACGAGATACTTTCGAATCCTGATTCTATGCCAGTGAGAAGAAAGTTCTGGGACTCACCAAGCAGCTTCATGAAGAGTGGAGTCTGAATGCCTACATCGCGCCAAAGAGGATGCGTTCAACCTTTTTGTCTTAGGAGTTTTTGTAGTTTATTTCTTTCATTAAAAGCTCAAAAAGGCATGATGTACTCAAACTTGGATTTATTAATGCAACATGTGTTCTTTTTTGTCTAAAAACAAATTTAAATCTCTAATCTCCTTGAAATCATTTGCATAAGCATCTTCATTCATCATAACACAAACAATTTTCTTACAGCATGTCTCCTTATCTTTCTATTGTTTATTTCAGTGAGATGGATATTGAACAGACAGTAAAGGATCTCCAAGTGTAGAACGCTCAATTGCAACAAATGTTCTTGGCTCTAGAAAAAGGACAAGAGGATTTGAAAACTTTGCTAATCAAAGAGAAGAAAAAGAAAGCTAAGAAACCAGTCGGTGTTTTGAATCTGGGAAGAAGGTTCAAAGGACCAGCCAGGCAAACTCTAGATTTCGCAACCTCGTCAGGTGAAGGAGATAATCAAGAAGGGAAAAACAAGGAAGTAAATGATCACCCAGAGTCTGAAGAAGAGGAAGAAGTGGACTACTCTGAAGAACAATATCCTCCAGCTGACGATAAATACAAACAGTTGGAGGATCTCCTCAATGCTATGAAGATCCAGAGGGTACCCGAGTTGGATTTTGAAGAGCTATGACTTGTCTCAGGGGTTGTCATCCCACAGAAATTCAAGGTCCCCACTTTTGCTAAATATGACGGTGTCTCTTGTCCAAAGCTGCATTTAAGGTCATAAGTCAGGAAAATTCAACCCCATATTGCTGATAGGAACCTATGGGTGCACTTCTTCCAAGAAGCTTATCAAGGACGCAATTGGATTGGTTCTATCAGTTGGAAGGGACCAATATTCGCAATTGGGAAGATTTGGCTGCCGCTTTTTACAAACAATACCAGTATAATGTTGACTTAGCTCTAACTCGAACACAATTGCAAGGCATGTCTATGGGTGTTGGTGAAGGTTTCAAAACCTATGCTCAAAAATGGCGGGATCTCGCGGGAAGAGTCCAACCCCCTCTATATAACAGAGAATGGTGGAAATTTTCTTAGGCACGTTATCTTGTCCATTCTTCAACCATCTGATCGGAAGCTCCTCGGCTTGATTTACTGAACTAATCATGACTGGTGAACGGGTAGAAGCCGGTATAAAAAGTGGCAAAATTCAAAGAGATGTATCATCGAGCATGATGAAGAAACCCTTTACCGGAAAGAAGGAGGTTGGTGTTTCATACGACCACAGAAATCAAAACAAAATTGAACGTCGCCCGACGGTAGAGGCTATTAAGATTTCTAATCCTTTACCAAATCAGCAGCGAAACTATCAACGCAGGCCAGAGGTGCCCATGAGACGATTCACCTGAATCAACATGACCATATCCCAAGTTTTTCCACATCTTTTAAAGTCCAATCTGGTAATCCTAAAGGAAGCTCTCAAGAACCCCAATACCGCCTCTTCTTGCTACAACTCGAATGCCCAATGTGCCTATCATTCTGAAAGCCCGAGGCATGATACGAACGATTGTTGGACCTTGAAGAATAAGGTACGGGACCTTATCGAGGCAAAATAAATTGAGTTTGATCCCTCGGAAACACCTAATGTAATAACGGAACCAATGCCCAAACATGGTCAAGGTGTCAACCCTGTTGGTGATGACCGTTTTATTTCCTCTGCGGATGATTTAACTACTCCCCTTTTGACTATTAAACGAAATCTATTGCAAGCCGGTCTATTTCCGGGTTGTGATGAAAGTTGTCGCTTATGCATGTCTCTACGAAATGGCTGTTTGTTACTGAAGATGGGCGTCCAACGCCTGATGGTTAGCAAAGAAATCATGTTTGAAAAAGTTCCTCTTATCAGAAATTCCTATGAAGATGTCTCAATAATCACCATTTCCGACAATCCTCCCAGGGTCTCCACCAAAAGACCCGTCAGGATTACATATGTTCCAAAGTCTTCTCCCCTAATCATCACCATGCCAAGGCCAATACCATATTCTTTGGATAAAGTTATTCCCTAGAACTATGGAGATGACGTCTATTACTATGGCGTCAAGCAAGATCTGTTGGCTATCCAAGAAAAACTTGCGAAATACATTGATCCTGATGTCGTCAATATCGTAGGGACCAGTAAGATAACAAGAAGTGGAAGAATATTCTCACCCGAGATCTCTCCAAAAACCATTGATACTCCTGTAATTATTCTTGCTACCGCTCCTACCATCATTCCCAATGTTACTCCCGTTGACAATCCTACTGTTATCCCTGCTGCCAAGACAAGGGGCAAGGAGGTGTTATCCGAGCTTGTCCAGAAGAAGACACATCCAGAGGTTATTCTTGAAGCTTCCAGTAAAGAGATGGAGGAGATACTAAAAATAATCAAGAAAAGTGACTACAACATCGTGGAACAGTTGAGGAAAACCCCCTCGAAAATATCAATGTTGGCCTTACTTTTATGTTCTGAGGCCCATGCCAAAGCCTTGGTAAAGTTTCTAAAGACCGCCCACGTGCCCCAAGAGACCTCCATTGACCAATTTGAGAATTGTTTGGCCAGTCTAACTGCCGATAATGGATTGGGTTTTTCTGACACTGACTTAACTCCCAAAGGAAAGAAACACAATGATGCCTTGCACGTTTCCATTGAGTGCAGGGGCACTACGCTAGCCCATGTCCTGGTGGATATGGGCTCATCACTGAACGTCTTGCCCAAAAATGCTCTTGACCGGCTAGATTGCGAGGGACTCACTTTAAAGCCTAGCAACATTGTGGTGAGGGCCTCTGATGGTGCTAAGAAGACAGTGCACAAAGAAGTTGACATCCCTATAAAAGGTTGAACTCGGGCTTTTGATTCGACTTTCTATGTGATGGATATCCTCCCTTCTTATTCCTGTCTATTGGGCTAACCTTGGATTCATGGCGATGGTGTCGTCACTTCTACCTTACATCAGATGTTGAAGTACCTGGTCAAGGGAAAAATCATCATTGTCCATGGGGAGGAGGAATACATGGTTAGCCACCTGAATTCTTTCAGATACGTGGAAATGGATGGTGAGTTCATTAAGACTCCATGTCAGGACTTTGAGGAGGTCCCAAAAATAGTTGCGGCAGCCAAGACTACTACCAAGACCCCAAAGGTTACAAGACTGCCATTAAAAATGGCCTCTCTAAAGGATGCTAGAGTAGTGATTGAAGAAGGTGGATGCACTATCTGGAGTCAACTTTCGGATATTCCTTATAAATCCAACAAATTTGGTTTGGGTTTTACTTCTGAGGCACAAAGAGCTGTTCGAAGAACTCGCACCAGGGGACCACCTTTACGTATCAGCAATCAGGGAGTCAACATAGTAGAAGACAGTGATGGCAGCTGTGACATATACGAGTGTATCTTTCCAACCCTCAGCGGAGGACTTAACAATTGGGAGGCCAAAGAATTTTTCCCTATTACTTTTATTCAAGAGTAATTGTATTTTAATTTTTTTCGGACTTGTAATAATTAAACAATTTAGACTTTAAAAACTTGTGTCTTACCCGAGGCACAACGGTCCATTTGTGAGGTTTGTTACTTCATCTTCATATGTCATCAATAAATCATGGACGTTTTTGCATGCAAATTTTATGCTCTTTCTTCTTCTTTTTTCTACCTTTTTATTTTTTCAAAGATAGCTATGCTCTTACACACACTCATATATCAAAATGCATATCCACGTCCACCCAGGATACCATGGGTAAAGATTTTGCTATGGCCTATTGATCTTACCGGATCAGACTTGGACCGTCACGACTGGCTCCAAGCTGAAGCTGAACGAGATGGGGGGTACCTGCAAGGTACTCCGATGCTAAAGTGAGTGGTAGTACGAGCAGGAAAAAAGTATGTACATGGGTAAGAGAATGAATACCCGACCCTCTGGGAATAGAGGGTATTTATAGCCCCCAGCACGGGGCCAAGGTCCCTTTATTGGGCTGGCCAGGACTGGCCCAATAAAGGAATTGCCAGGTTCTACGTGTGTAGTGGGGACCCGCACATGGTCCCCTTCCTGGTGATGCTCAGCGAGAAGTACGGACGGACGAGGATGCAGTCTTTTCGGAGTTTAGGTGATGGAATAACGGTCATAGTCTGCCCTACGAGGAGGGTGCTCGAGTTGGACTCAAGCTGGATTGTATGTGGTCGAGGACGTCGTGCTCGCGGGCAGCGGCGGGCATGGCTGTAGCTTCTGGTCGACGCACTCCTTGTAGTGTTGTTTGGATTGGGCCTTCATTCTTGCTCTTGGGCCAACCCAGGCCCAGTCCAGAACAGGATCCCCCCAATCGTGGCTCCTGGAGCAGGAGTTATGACTTAATCTCAGCTCACCTTTGTCACGGGGCCTCATGCTCGGCCAGGAATATTTAGTTCCCCGTGGTTGCTAGAGGAGTTTCTCCTGTGTCGCCTTCGTGAGGTAATCCCTTTCGAGGCGTGCTCGGGGGACTCTTTGCGGGTTGTGCTCGTTGAGTATACTAGGTAGCCCTTGGGAACCGTGACGCCCCCCTAGTGAAAGTAGATACATCATTGCCTAGGGGGGTAGACGCCGAGGAGGGGAAGCTCGTGGTTCCCCGGGGTGACTGTGATCGATAGAAATAGAACTGACTATTTTGGAATGATGGTTCGCGTTTGCGTTTCGCAAAATGCCGCGGTAAGCAAGAGTCGCCATCGTCTTTTATTTTATCCAACAAGGAAAGGGCAAAAGCACAACAAAATTCCTTTTCGAGATGTTTCTCGGGTTCAGGAGGTAGATTATAGAAAGGGAAGGTGTTAGCACCCTTTCTACCAGTGGTTATCCACGGGCTCTTAGGTACTTGCTCACTATGTTTTCAAAAGTTTGCTTTTCTTTGTGTTTGTGGGTTTTGAAAAAGTTTTTGTTTGAAAACTTCGATTTAACTCTTGTTTCTGTCCTCAAGAGTGTATGAAGTGTTTTTGAAAACTTTGTTTGAAAAGTGTAAGTGCGAAAAGTTTGTTTCGTTTTGAAAGAACAAGTACCTAAGAACCTCTACCTACTCAAAAGGAATTAAGCTGTGTAAATGTCCTTTAGACAGTGATATCCCACTATTGAGGAGTAGGTAGCACCGTCGTTGGAGTTTTCGGGTCAATTCGATTTTAGGGACGTGTGGTCACTAAAGCAACGTTAGGACACCTTAGCGGTAACCCTAATGTCTTAGATCATTTTTTATCGAGGCAACCATTTTGAGGCAACTTTTATCTTTAGACAGGAGGGCGACTTCTAAAACTTCCTATACTCAATGACCACGTCGAGGCAACCAAGTGAGGCGTACCCTAGGAGTGGCATGTGCAAATGTGTCAATTTTCAATTATGTTATCTTTGTACATGTTATGGTGAGCTACGATTGATTTTAAGTTAAAGGAGATCTTGTCATGCATAGCCTAGTTAGCATACATCTAGCAGTTAATAGTTGCGGAAAATAAAACTAAGCTATTACAAGGCGTCGGGTATTTACATCGCCAAAAACAAACCCTTGAAAAGTAAATTGCGAAAAATAAATAAAAGCGGTAGCAAATACAATTATATGGACAAAAAATAATATGCACGAGAAAAATTGAATCGGAGAGTTTTTAGGGTTTTGACCCTTTTTAGAAAAGCATGTTTTGATTATTTTTTGAATTAAAGAAATCAGTCTAAATTAATAATTGAATTGATTAATTAAAATAAAAATATTTTTGGTTTTTTTTGTTATTTAAGGAAAAATAAAAAATGGTCAAAAGTTATTAAAAACCCTAATTCTACATTAATTTTATTTTGTTGCAAACAAATGTTACAATTATGCCTAATTAAAAAAAAACTAAATCAATTAAATTATTTATTTACAAAATAAACTAATTAAATTTAATAAATAAAAATAGTGTATTTTTTGTTTTCTGATTTTATTAAGAAAAGGTTAATTATTTTAGTTAGTAGTTAATTAAAAATAATAAAAATAAATCAAGCAAATAAATAATGAAAGAATATAAAAAATGCAAACTCCGGGGGGTTTGGGCCAACTTTGGAGGTGTATTTTGCAATTCTTGGCCCATTAACATTCCAGCCTCGTTTGACTTTTAGAATCTTCCACACGCTTGTTGACTTGCACACACGGTGGACATCGTCTTGTGACTACCAGATTTGGCCTGAAGGCCATCTGGCGCTGGGGATCTGGAGATCCATGATATGCTACGCCTGCTGAATCACATGCAATCACCTGGGTAAAAATTGTAACAAATATTTGGGGGACCAGGGATTCGAACCCAGGTCCCAAGGGTATCCCACTCACGTTTCCACCAACTGAGCCACGCTGCATCTTTGTTATTAATATATACAACAAATATTATATTGATAATCAATCAGCTATGCCTAAAAAAAAATAAAAGTGCGCATTTTTCAAACCCACGAACCAGATGGCCACACGTCATCATCTTCAACCTTTGTCCTGCATAATTAGAATCAGATAGCGGGGGTTTTTAACCTCCACTACCTCCCTGCACGAAAAATAGCGAATAGACACACAACAAAAAGAAATATTTCACGAGGTGTGTGTTCCAATCGTCTTGGTCTCACGAATTCAACCATGTATCCCATTGGTTCCAATTTTTCCTG
Organism: Vicia faba; assembly: GCA_948472305.1. Classification (NCBI taxonomy): domain Eukaryota; kingdom Viridiplantae; phylum Streptophyta; class Magnoliopsida; order Fabales; family Fabaceae; genus Vicia; species Vicia faba. The sequence continues at coordinate 37,708,587 of OX451741.1, forward strand.
GATTGGAAAACCCTATTTAAAAGCTTGAAAACCCTAGAAATTCAATCATGGCATCTCTCGATTCAGGGCACTATGGTTCAATTCAATCATTCCATTAGCTTTGTATGATCTCTAGCAATGCAAATCAATCACAAAAACATGTCAAATGCGTATGAATTAAGAGATACAGTTTTGAATTATAAGTGCAAACCGTGAGAAGGTATCTCGGGATTCCTTGAGCTTTGGTGCTTGAATTTGATTGCAAATCAATCCTGGTACCTCCTGCAATGTGTTTGGATGGACAAGGCGCCTTGGATTGGCCTAGATTGCAAGAACAAGTTTTGAGTTTTCTTGGAATTTCTTGAAATTGATATGGCCGTTTCTGCAGCTTTTTCTCATGAATTAGGTTATGGTTGGCTTGCTGGAATATAAGGGAATCAGTTTAGGTCAAAATTTGGACCCATACCCATGTGCATTGAAGATTAAATCTTTGATTGATAAATCAAATATTCTTGATTTTTCATGATTGAACAAGTTGCCAAAATTGGATATCTTTGTATCTTTTAGCTTGTGCACGAATTGGTCAGCATATTTGGATCATATTTGGTTCACAAATAGGTTTAAGAATCAAATCTTTTATTTTCCTATAATTTAAATTAATTAAATGAATTAATATGTATTAAAAATCCATTTAATCAATAAATTTAAGAAAATAAATCCCATTTAACTTGGTGGGTCGTGCATAGGTCATGGGTGAAGTTTCAAAAAGAGATTTGAGGCCCATTAGCAAAAAGAAGGTGTTTTGAGCAAAGTTGACTTTTGCAAATTCATGAAAATTGCCCAACTTCTCCAATGCATTACTTGCTCAATTTTGATCATATGACCATGTTCTTGGATATTTTGGAAAGCCCTTGAAGTCCTCTAACCAATGCTTTTAGTCCCATGTCATTTGTATTTACCAATCTCAAGTTATGGCCTTTGACTCAAAGTGTACTTTTGTTGACTTTTGAAATTGACCTATAATGTAAAAATTTGTAACTTTTTGTGAGAGCATTTCTTGATCTTGGGGTGTGAAGATGGATTGTAGGAAATTGCATCCTCTTCAAAATTAGATTTGGATGGAATTTTTCTGATAAACCATGAAAGAGTTATGCCCTTGTCAAAGTACAATTGACTTTTCTGCTGTCCAAAAATAGTAACTTTTGCATCTTGATGATTTTTGAGCTATTCTTGTAGGATCATGATCAAGACTTGATCAAATGATGATTGTGAACTCAAAATAAGATGTTGACCAAGAATTCTGACTTTTGGCTGCAAAATGACCATATTGCCCTTGTAGTTGACTGTAGATCAAATGGAGCTTTTGATTGTGCAAACTAGCACTGTGAGTCTTGAAACATGGCATGTAGATGCTTGAGAATGTATATAGGCCTATGAGACTTGATTGAACCATTGAAAACCCAAAATTCCTTGAAAGAACCAAAACCCTAATTTCAGTTGTCTACTACTTAGGAGAGGATTTGATTGTACAACCTTTGAGCCATTTTGAGCAATTTAAAGATCATTCTTGACAAATCTTGAGGAATATGGGAGGGAAAATTTTGGGGTACAACAGTTTCCCCTGTTCAATCTTCTTAAACCTGAGGATGTAGATTGGCTTGCGTGCCTTTCGTGATCCGAAGGTGGAAGATGATTGAACACTAAAGTGCCCAGAAATTTGCACTCGCATGGTGTAGTATCAGCAATGTGATGTCGGGAATGGGCTTACAGATGCCATTTGGAGATTGTTTGTTGAATTGTAACTTTGTAAGTTGAAAGAAGGAACCTGTGTAGGGTTGCCTGATGATGAGTCCGTGTGAAACTTCATCTAAAAGAGAGAAGGAACCGGTGTAGGGTTGCTTCATGATGGTCAAGTAGATAATTGTCCTGTCTGGTTTCAGGTATTAATCTCTAACCTGAGAAAGGAAGTCTTCCTGGCTTGTTACAGGTATTAATTTTCAATCTCTTCGTGTAGGTGGTTTTTCTGGCTGGTTTCAGGTATTAACCTACAATCAATCGCCACAGATGTTTTCCTGGCTTGTTACAGGTATTAATCTGGAACTTGAAAAGGTTGGCCGATGAGATAGTTGTCCTGGCTGGTTACAGGTATTGATCTCTGACCTGAGAAAGAAAGACGGTCTTCCTGGCTTGTTACAGGTATTGATCTTCAATCTCTTCATGTAGATAACTTTCCTGGCTTGTTACAGGTATTGATCTATAATCAGTCGTCCACAGAATTTTCCTGGCTTGTTACAGGTATTCATCTGGAACTTAAGAAAGGTTGGTCAAGGAGATAGCTGTCCTGGCTGGTTTCAGGTATTAATCTCTGACCTGAGAAAGAAAGATGGTTTTCCTGGCTTATTACAGGTATTAATCTTCAATCTCTTCATGTAGATAGCTTTCCTGGCTTGTTACAGGTATTGATCTACAATCAGTCGTCCACAGAATTTTCCTGGCTTGTTACAGGTATTCATCTGGGACTTAAGAAGGTCGATGGTAGCCATCTTTTGATTGACCTTTTCCTGAAACAGGTAAAACGTTAGTTGTATGCAATGTCATGATGTATGAAATGCATGATGTCATGATGTTCTCAAAATAAATGAGATTTGTGTTGTATGATGCGTATGTGTGTCATGATGTATGAAGATGTGATGTTTTAGCTGGGGAAAATAAATCCCGGAGCTGCTGGAGAATAGTGTTGAGTTCTTCATTTCCGCTAGGGATGATGAACGAAGATGGTTGCAAGAATAAACTTGTAGGAGAAGATAACTCCGCTGGGGAATAAACCTGGTGAAGAGATTACTCTGCGGGGAATTACTCTGTGGGAAGAGATGCTTTGCTGAGATTTTAACGATAACTCCGCTGGGGATTCCGTTGATAAGCTCTGTTGGGGATTTTGATGATAAATTCTGCTGGGGATAGAAAGAACTTCGCTGGGGATGATCTTTCAGTTGCACCTTTCTGAGGATAACCCAGTTAGACTCTTGTGGGGATAACCTCGGAATATGGCTAGGGAGATATATTTGTACTCTGCGGGGGACAAGCTTCTAGAATCTACTGGGGAAGATGATTCAACTCTGGCAGGGAAGCTTTTTTAGACTGCGCTGGGAAATGACTCCACTGGGGGTATCTTGTATTCCTCCGGGGAACATTCTTATACTCTGTCGAGGAATATTAAGATTGTCGGGGATGCTCTTTACGCTTGTTGGAGAATATCTTTATACTCCGCTGGGGAATATTAAGACCTTCTGGGAATACCGAGCCTTTTTGGGACTGACGGTAGACTAACTCTGCTCGGGGGAGAGTATTGCTGATTCGTTCATGATTGCAGGTCTCAGTGGGGAGAGTTACCATTACTGTCTTACTCTGCGGGGAGTGAAGGTATCTTGGTCATATTCTTCAGTTGAACCTACCTTGGTACCTTGGTGGACAAAGCAACTTGACCTCTCAGACAATTCTTATTGCCCCTACTTCTGATATCGCCCGTAATTAGTCCTTTGTTTCGCATGCAAATATTTATGAGCAGCAATTAATGTCAAATGCATATATCAAAAATGAACATTGAACGTTCTTTGCAAAACAAAACAGCTAAAGGAAAAAACAATTGGCAATTTGTCTGAAAAATGAGCTTGTATTGATTTTGAAGTTTTGCCTGAAAATAGGCGTTTTTGTATAAGAGGCTGACGTCCTAGTAAGAGAACACCGCCGAGCAAATAGAATTTATATAATTGGTGAAAAGAAAACAAAACAGCCATGTAAATAGTCCCACTGGGTTCCAACTCTGCTATCGCCTTTATATCTTCAAGCATCTCATCACTTTGCTGCTTAGCTGAAGATGAATCTGATTGACCGGTGTCGTCCGAGCTTGATAGTCGATACTGAAGTCTGGACGCGAGGTGATCCAATGAGACATAGTATTACGCTTTAATCTCTGACTTTTGCCTGGACCGCCCTTTCGGGTTTTCAGTCCACCGGGATACCCATTTTTGCCCAAGCCGCCTTTTCAGGTTTTCGACTTGCCGGGTGTACAAATTTTTTTTATTTTCATCCCTTATTTTTTCCCGAACCCTTTTGGTTCGCAGGGAAGCCCTTATTTTTTCCTAGGCCAGTCAACCTAGCGGGTCTTTAATTATGCGTAGTATCTTTTACTATGTCTGCATTGACGGGGTGAGGAAGGTCGTCACCATCCATGGTGGTTAGAATCATCGCTCCTCCTGAGAAGATGTTCTTAACCACAAATGGCCTTTCGTACGTAGGGGTCCATTTGCCCCTGGGATCACCTTGAGGTAGAATGATGCGCTTGATTACCAGGTCCCCGACTTGATACTCTTGTCGTCTGACTTTCTTGTTAAATGCCTTGATCATCCGTTTTTGGTACGTCTGACCATGACAAATAGCAGTGAGTCTCCTTTCGTCGATTAGGTTTAGTTGATCAAGTCGGGTCTGGATCCAGTCGTCTTCGCTTAAACCCGCATCCTTCATGATCCGGAGAGAGGGTATCTGAACTTCAATGGGCAGGACTGCCTCCATGCCATATACTAAGGAGTAAGGTGTTGCCCCTGTTGACGTCCGTGATGAGGTACGGTACCCATGAAGAGCAAATGGTAACATCTCGTGCCAATCTTTGTAGGTCACTGTCATCTTCTGCACAATCTTCTTAATGTTCTTATTAGCTGCTTCTACAGCCCCATTCATCTTCAGTCGGTAGGGAGAAGAATTATGGTGCTGTATCTTGAATTTCTCGTAGAGCTCAGTGATCATCTTGTTGTTAAGATTGGTACCATTATCCGTAATAATCCTCTCTGGTACACCGTATCGACAGATCAGGTTATGCCGAATGAACCGTGCCACGACGTTCTTGGTTATGGTGGCAAAGGAAGCTGCTTCAACCCACTTCGTAAAGTAATCAATCGCTACCAGGATGAACCGATGCCCGTTGGATGCCGTAGGTCTGATCTCGCCGATCATATCAATGCCCCACATTGCAAAAGGCCAAGGTGCTGTCAAGACATTCAGAGGAACTGGAGGAATGTGCACCTTATCAACATAGATCTGGCACTTGTGACATGTCCGAGAATGCTGATAACAGTCGTCTTCCATCGTGGACCAGTAATATCTTGCCCAAAGGATTTTCTTTGCCATGGTATGTCCACTGAAATGCGTTCCAAAGGTACCTTCATGCAGCTCTGCCATGATCCTTTCTGCTTCAATCTTATCCACACAACGCAATAAGGTTGAATCATGGTTACGTTTGTAAAGAATGCCATTGCTGATGAAGAACTTCGCCGCGAACCTTCTCAGAAACTTCTAGTCATTAACAGACGCGCCCTCGGGGTATTCTTAAGCTTCAAGGTACCTCTTTACTTCATGATACCAAGGTTTTTCTGTCACCTCTTCGGTCTCAAGATCACAACAATATGCAGGTTCATCCAATTTCCAAATAATGATCTGGGGAGCCTCGTTGTCCCATTTGACTTTGAACATAGAAGACATCGTAGCTAACGCGTCCGCCAACTGATTCTCCTCTCTTTGGAAATGTTCAAAGGTTATCTCCTCGAAATGGGGAAGCAACGTCAATACATACTCCTTGTAAGGAATAAGATTTAGGTGTTTCGTATACCAATCGCCTTTGATCTGACTGATCACGAGAGCGGAATCTCCGAAGATGCTCAGAAACTTAATCCTTAGGTCAATTGCAGCTCGAAGACCCATGATGCATGCTTCATACTCCGCCATATTGTTGGTGCAGTTGAAACATAGTCGAGCGGTAAGTGGAGTATGTGAGCCTTTAGGAGATATGATCACAGCGCCAATGCCGCTACCTAAAGCGTTTGAAGCTCCATCAAAGTGCATAGACCATCGGGATCCTTCCTCAAGTCCTTCATCCGGTCCAGGTACCTCGCAATCAGTCACTACTAAGATATTCTCGTCTGGAAATTCAAAGTTCATAGACTGGTAATCATCCACTGCCTGATGTGCCAAATGGTCTGCCAATACACTTCCCTTGATTGCTTTTTGAGTTGTATACCAGATGTCATACTCAGTCAAGATCATCTGCCATCTTGCTATTCTTCCAGACATGGCAGGCTTTTCAAAGATATACTTGATTGGGTCCATTTTTGAAATCAACAGAGTAGTGTGAGTCAACATGTACTGTCTTAGCCGGCGAGCAACCCATACCAAAGCGCATCAAGTTTTCTCGAGCAGTGAGTATCGGGTCTCACAGTCGGTAAACTTTTTACTAAGGTGTGATCGGTGGATCTGGAACTGACTATTTAACGCTGGTTCGCGGAAGCAAGAGTCGCCACCGTCTTTTATTTTCTCCAAATGGAAAGGACAAAAGCACAGAAAAATTCCTTATAGAGATTGCTCTCGGTTCGGGAGGTAGGTTATAGAAAGGGAAGGTGTTAGCACCCTTTCTATCCATGGTTATCCATGGGCTCTTAGATACTTGCTCATTTGTGTTTTCAAAAGGTTTGTTTGCTTTTCAACTGTGGGTTTTAAAAAAGTTTATTTGAAAATTTCAGTTCGACTCTTGTATCAGTCCTCAAGAGTGTTTGAAAAGTTGCTTTCGAAAGCTTTTTGAAAAGTGTCGGTGTGAAAAGTATTTTTGATTTGTTTTGAAATTAGAGCAAGTATCTAGAGTCGTCTACCTACCCTAAGGAATTCGTCTGTGTAAATGTCCTTAAAGTAGTGCCATCCCACCATTGAGAGGTAGGTAGCACCACCGTTGGAGGTGTTCGGGTCAATTCGAGGGTTCGGGACATTGTGGTCACCAGAGCAATAGGAAGACACCTTAGAAGCTACCCTCATGCCATGTTCATGGACATGAGGACTTACTAAAACATCCTCTACTCGACGACCACCTTTCGAGTGGCAAGGCAACAGTGAGGCGTACCCTAGGGGTGGTGTGTGATTTGTGTGTCGTTTTCAGATATTTTTGTCTTGTCATGCATTGGTGAGCTACGCGTTGCTTTTAATTTAGGCATTCATTCTTTCATGTAAATTATTAACAGTTAAAAAGATGCGAAATTTAAAAGTCCTATGCTATTATAAAGGCGCGGGTCTACATCGCCAAAATAATCCAAGACCCGATTTGAAATAAAATAAAAATGCGGAAAGATAAATATCCTAATTAATCTATTACATGGCTTTGGGAGAATTACATGAAATTTATAAAAAAGGAAATGCAATAAGCGCGCGAAATAGAATTGTGATCGAATGCGAGGGCGTTGGACCCTTTTAAGGAAATTAAATTACAATTAATAAATTAATTAAGTTAAATGAGAAAAAGAAATTATTTTTGAGTTTTTTGTATTTATGGATTTTAATGAGAATTAATGGAATTAAAACCTAATTCTAAACTATTTTTAATTTATTAAAAATATATTTAAGTTTGTATCCTCATTTTAACCTAATTATTTACATGGCAATTTATTTACAAAATAAATGATTAATTATTAATTATGGTGAAAGAAAAGAAAAAGAATAAAAATATTTAGAACCCTAATTCTATATTTTTTTAGTTTATAAAAAAACATTTAAAATTAAACCTAGAATTAAAACTAAATCAATTAATAAAATTTATTTACAAAAATGTTAGTGAATTAAACATAAAAAACATATTTTTTATTTTATAGTTTCTGAATTTTTTTTTGGGTATTTTTATTTTATGAAAATATTAATTTATGAATTAAAAGGAAATAATTAAATTAAAACAAATAATAAAAAGATAGGAAAAAGAAAAGAAATACAAACACTTGGGGGGTGTTGACCCCAATTTGGAGGTATTTTGCCAGCAATTAGGCCCAATCATTGGAGGCCTGGTTGACTTTCCTGAGAGGCGTGTGGCTCCATTGACCAAGGCATATGATGTTCTTCAGATCATGGCCGTTGGATGGATGTTCTGAGACATGTGGCAATCCATTGATGAGAGTGCATGGTGAACCCCTGGGCGTATTGATCACCTGAACATGGAAAAGTGAAAAACATAGAGAAATATGGGGGACCTGGGAATCGAACCTAGGTCCCAAGACTTGCCAACGTTACTTTCCACCAACTGAGCCAACATCTTTATTCGTATGCATAATGGAATAGAATTAGTATGAAAGAGAAAAAATCATTAGTGACATGTGATGAAAACGCGCGCCAATTGTTTGAATCTACCAACCATAGGATGACACACAACCTTCTTCTTCGTTTCCTTGCTTTTTGACTGAAAAATAAAACAAGATTGCGGGGGTTTTAAACCCCCACTACATGATACATGAAAAAATAGCGAATAGGCCGTCGTTTATCATAAATTGATCGCGAGGTATGGGATTGATTAGTCATGAGCTTCTGGTTTCAATGGCATGGGTCTCGTGGTCTGATTTTTCCTGAAGAGGAAACCCCTAATTTTGCAGCTCTGAAACCCTAGTAAGCTTCAATGGTAACTTTGCATATAGGCTATGAAAACTCAATTAAACAATGTCAATAGACTCAGAAGGTCCATATTAGTACAAAACAACAATTAAACTGTATGGAAAATGCCCATAAATTGAAATACGATTATGCATAAAGTATGAGAAATTTTGAGTTCTATATACCAATTCTTGATGCGTGGGGATTGGAAAAGGATGCAGTTAGGTTCCTTGAAGCCTTGGCAAGCTATTGAAATTGGTTAGAAGCTTTAAAACTCCCTGCAATATCGTTTTCAGTTTTGAAAAATTTGATGAAAAATGCAAAGTTGGTTTTGATTCTTAGGCGCGGCTTTCTGGTTGTGAGCATTAGGGTTATGATCAGTATATGTATGCCAATGGATTAGGGTTGCAAAACATGTCCAAAACCTTGGTAATCAATGCTTTTGAGATTTGATTTTCATGGTATCTTTTTCCAATCTTTTTCATGTGAAGAATATGCCAATCATTGCCAATCACCTTGATTCTTTCCATATTGAATAGTGCACGAAATCTTGAAGGTATTATATGCACAAAAAGATTTGAAAAGCATGGATGAGTATTTTTTTCATATTTTATTTAATTAAATGAATTAATGGTGATTAAAAATTCAAATAAATAATAAAAAATGATGAAATAACTCCCCTTGGGCCAAATGGTCGTGCATAGCCTTTGGATAATGATTCTTGGAAGAAAATGTGGCCCATTAGCAATTTTGAGGCATTTGAAGTAAAGTTGACTTTTCAAAATTCCCAAAACTTTCCCAACTTCCACAAGGCATATCTTGCTTAATTTTTAAGATTTGATCATGTTCTTTGACATTTTGGAAATGTCTTGAAGTCCTATAACCAATGTCTTTGGTCCCATGTCATTTTGATTTACCAATATCAAGTTATGGTCTTTGACTTAAAGTGCCTTTTTGTTGACTTTTGAAAATGACCTATAATGTTGAAATTGATAACTTTTTGTGAGAGCCTTTCTTTGACTTGAAGTGTGAAGATGAGTTATAGGAAATGTGATTCTCTTCAAAATGAGCTTTGGATGTAATTTTTCTGATAAACCATGTGGGATTTATGCCCTGGTCAATTTACAGTTGACTTTTTCAACTGTCCAAATATGGAAACTTTTGCATCTTGAGACTTTTTGAGCCATGCCTTGAAAATCATGATCAAGAATTGATCAAATGATGTTTGTGGCTTCAAAATAAGATGTTGACCAAAAATTTGAACTTTTGACTGTCAAATGACCATTTTACCCCTACAGTTGACTGCTGAGCAATTAGGGTTTCTGACTGTGCAATTTTGTGTTGTAAGTCTTGAAACTTGGTATGAGGATGCTTGACCATGTTTATAGGCATGTGGGACTTGATTGGACCCTTGAAAACTTCAATTTCTTTGCCAGAACCAAAACCCTAGCTTTTAATTGTTAGGAGGCCCTTGAACTGTGCAACCCTTGAGGAGATTTTGAAGCATGCTCTTTGAAAATCTTGAAGAATATGGGAGGGAAAATTTTGGGGTACAACAGTTGCCCCTGTTCAATCTTCTTAGACCTGAGGATGCAGATTGGCTGACGTGCCTTTCGTAATCTGAAGGTAGAAGATGATTGAACACTAGAGTGCCCAGAAATTTGCGCTCACATGTTGGCAGTGTGATGGTAGGAATGGGCTTTATAGATGCCATTTGGAGATTAGTGGGTAGGAAGATGGGCTTATAGATGCCATGTTGAGAGGTGATGGATAGGTGGATGGGCTTATAGATGCCATGTTGAGAGGTGATAGATAGGTGGATGGGCTTATAGATGCCATCTGGGTGTCGATCGCGTAAGAGATTCCTTAGCGAGAGCTTGCGTACCTGAAAAGAAAATGATTACCTGGCCTGTTACAGGAGCTGGTCTTCAAACTCTTTGTATAGATGCGTCCTGACTGGTTACAGGAATTGAATCTGGAGCTTCAAAAGGTGATGAATGAACCAGGGATGGTTACTACCTCAACGGGACGGTGAGAGAACCTTGGACGATTACTACCTCAACAGGAACGCTGAGAGAATCTGGGGTGATTACTACCTCCACAGTAACGGGGAGAGAACCATAGGCGACTTCAACCTCAACAGTAACGCTGAGAGAATCATAGGTGACTTCAAACTCAACAGTAACGCTGAGAGAATCTTGGACGACTTCAACCTCAACAGTAACGTTGAGCGAATCATGGGTGTCTTCTACTGAGTCTTCATCCGGAAAATCTTTAGGGATTGATTTAACTGTACTAGAGAAGGCCTTTGATTGGATAAGAATCAAGAAAAATCTTAGGGTCGACTTAACTGAACCAAGCAAGGTCTTGGAATATCTTCAACTGGATAAGAAACAGGGAGATCTTAGGGTCGATCTGACTGAACCAGAGAAGGCCTTTGACTGGATAAGAATCAGGAAAATCTTAGGGTCGATTTAACTGAACCGGATAAGGTCTTGGAATCTTCAACTGGATAAGAAACAGGGAGATCTTAGGGTCGATCTAACTGAACCAGAGAAGGCCTTTGACTGGATAAGAATCAGGAAAATCTTAGGGTCGATTTAACTGAACCGGACAAGGTCTTGGAATCTTCAACTGGATAAGAAACAGGGAGATCTTAGGGTCGATCTGACTGAACCAGAGAAGGCCTTTGACTGGACAAGAAAATCTTAGGGTCGATTTAACTGAACCAGACTAGGTCTTGGAATGTAGCTGAGAACTTAACTAGATCTTTCCTGAAAGGTAAAGGTCAGTCATATGCAATGCGGGATATGGATCAAGCAATGATGTTCTCAACATAAATGAGATTGTAAGGTGTGATGCGCATATGCATGCTATAATGTATGAAAATGTGAGGTTTATGAATGTATCTTTTTGTCTTAGGAAAATAAATCCTTGACGGATGCCGGGAAGTCACTCCTGGGCTGATGTTGAAGAATAGATCTTTGCTTCCGCTAGGGATGATAGTTGCAAGAATACCGGTAGGAGAAGATAACTCCGTTGGGGAATAAACTTGGCGAACGGATTATTCTGCAGGGAGAAAATTACTCTAGCGATCTTGCTGGGGAGCAATACTCTATGGGGGGAGAGGTATTTTGCTGAAATATTGATGGTAACTTCGCTGGGGATACCCTTGTTGTGTTGGAAGTGTTAATAGACTTCGCTGGGGATACCCTTGTTGTGTTGGAAGTGTTAATAGACTTCGCTGGGGATAAGAAGACTCCGCCGAGAACGATCTTTCCGTGGATTTTGGCTGAGGATAACCCAGTTATATCCTGGTAGGGAAATAACTTTTGAATACAGCCGGTGGACGCGTTCGTGCTTTGCGAGGGATAAGCTTCCAGAATCTACTGGGGATAAGCTTACTGCTTGGGGAGATGGATTCCAACTTTCCGGGGAAATCTTGATTGGACTCTCCTGGGGATATTTTGAACTGTATCGGGGAAGTGACTCCACTGAATGTCTGATATACCGCCGGGGAACAATCTTCAGGTCAAGACTGCCGGGGATGCTTGTTAAGAATGATGTGCTGGGGAATGTTGAGATCTGCGGGGGACACCCAACTTCCTTAAAGTTGATAGTATAGCTTGGGGAGAGTGCACTGACTTGCTGGCTCACTCTCTGGGGAATTAAGATATCTGGCTATGTTCTTCAGTTGAACCTACCTTGATACCTTGGTGGACGGAACAACTAGATCGCTTAGACCATTCTTTACTGCCCCTGTTTCTAATGTTACCTGTAATTAATCCTTTGTTTCGTATGCAAATATTCATGAGTTAGAAAATTATTGTCAATGCATATATCACAAATTGAACCTTGGACATTCTTCGCAAAACAAAACAGAAAAGGAAAAAACAATTGGCAATTTATCTAAAAAGTGTATTTATATTGATTTTTGAATTTGCCTGTAAATAGGCGTTTATGTACAAGAGACTGACGTCCTAGTAAGAGAACGCTGCCGAACAAAAGAGTTTATACAAATTTGTACAAGAGAAAATAAAACAGCTGTGTGAAATGAATAATCCACTGGGTTTCAACTCTGCTATTGCCTTTATATCTCCGAGCGTCTCATCACTTGATGACCTTAGTTGAAGATGAAGCTGACTGATCGATGCCGTCTGAACTTGCTATAGATACCGGATTCTGGATGCAAAGTGATCCGACGAGACATAGTATTATGCTTTATCCCTAACTTTTTCCTGGACCTCCCTTTCGGGTTTTCAGTCCACCGGGATACCCATTTTTGCCCAAGCCGCCTTTTCAGGTTTTCGACTTGTCGGGTGTACAGATTTTTTCATTTCATCCCTTCATTTTGCCCGAACCCTTTTGGTTCGCCGGGAAGCCCTAATTTTTGCCTAGGCATGTCAGCCTAGCGGGTCTTTATTATGCGTAGTATCTTTTTACTATGTCTGCATTGGCGGGGTGAGGAAGGTCGTCACCATCCATGTTGGTTAGAATCATGGCTCCTCCTGAGAACACATGTTTAACCACAAATGGCCCTTCGTACGTAGGGGTCCATTTGCCCATTGGATCACTCTGAGAAGGATGATACGCTTGATTACCAGATCCCCAACTTGATATTCTTGTGGTCTGACCTTTTTGTTAAATGCCCTGATCATCCGTTTTTGGTACGTCTGACCATGACAAATAGCAGCAAGTCTCTTTTCATCAATAAGGTTTAGCTGGTCAAGTCGTGTCTGGATCCAATCATCTTCGTTCAGATCTGCATCCTTCATTATCCGGAGAGAGGGTATCTGCACTTCGATCGGTAAGACTGCCTCCATACCGTAGACCAAGGAGAAGGGAGTTGCCCCGGTTGACGTCCTGGCTGAGGTACGGTACCCATGTAGAGCGAACGGTAACATCTCATGCCAATCTTTATAAGTCACTATCATCTTCTGCACGATTTTCTTAATGTTCTTATTTGCTGCTTCTACAGCCCCATTCATCTTCGGTCTGTAAGGAGAAGAGTTGTGGTGCTGTATCTTAAACTGCTCGCAGAGCTCAGTGATCATCTTGTTATTAAGATTGGTACCGTTGTCTGTAATGATCCTTTCTGGGACGCCGTATCGACAGATCAGATTATGCCGAATGAACCGTGCCACAACCGTCTTGGTTACCGTAGGGTAGGAAGCTGCTTCAACCCACTTCGTGAAATAATCAATCGCTACCAGGATGAAGTGATGTCCGTTGGATGCCGTAGGTTTAATCTCACCGATCATATCTATGCCCCACATTGCAAACGGCCAAGGCGCAGTCAGAACATTTAGAAGAACTGTAGGAACATGCACCTTGTCTGCATATATCTGGCATTTATGGCATGTCCGAGAATGTTGGTAGTAGTCGGCTTCCATTGTGGACCAGAAATACCCTGCCCGAAGGATTTTCTTAGCCATAGTGTGTCCACTGGAATGTGTTCCGAAGGTCCCTTCATGTAGCTCTTCCATAATCCTTTCTGCTTCTGTCTTGTCCACACAACGCAGTAAGGTCGAATCATGGTTTCGCTTGTACAGGATGCCGTTGCTAAGGAAGAATTTCGCTGTGAACCTTCTCAGAAACTTCTTATCATTGACAGATGCACCTTCAGGGTATTCCTAAGCTTCCAAATATCTCTTCACCTCATGGTACCAAGGCTTCTCCGTCACCAATTCAGTCTCAAGATCACAACAGTATGCCGGTTCGTCCAGTTTCCAGATAATGATCCGGGGAGCCTCATTGTCCCACTTGACTTTGAACATGGAAGACATTGTAGCTAACGCGTCCGCCAGCTGATTCTCCTCTCTTGGGAAATGTTCAAAGGTTATCTCTGTGAAGTGGGGGATCAATGTCAACACACATTCTTTGTAAGGAATAAGATTCAGATGTTTCGTATCCCACTCTCCTTTGATCTGATTGATCACGAGAGCGGAATCTCCGAAGACACTCAGAAACTTGATCCTTAAATCGATCGCAGCTTGGAGACCCATGATGCATGCCTCATACTCCGTCATGTTGTTGGTGCAGTTGAAACATAGCCGGGCAGTGAGTGGAGTATGAGTTCCTTGAGGGGATATGATCACAGCGCCGATACCGTTACCCAAAGCGTTGGAGGCTCCATCAAAGTGCATAGACCATCGGGATCCTTCCTCAGGTCCTTCATCCGGTCCAGGTACTTCACAATCACTCATAATCATGATACTCTCGTCAGGAAATTCAAAGTTCATTGACTGATAGTCGTCTAGTGCCTGGTGTGCAAAGTGATCTGCCAATACACTTCCTTTGATGGCTTTCTGGGTTGTGTATTGAATGTCGTATTCTGTCAAGATCATTTGCCATCTTGCTATTCTCCCAGACAGAGCAGGCTTTTCAAATATGTACTTTATAGGATCCATCTTTGAGATCAACAAGGTAGTGTGAGTCAGCATATACTGTCTCAGCCGGCGAGCAGCCCATACCAAAGCGCAGCAAGTTTTCTCGAGCAGTGAGTATCGGGTCTCACAGTCGGTAAACTTTTTGCTAAGGTAATAAATGGCATGCTCTTTTCAGCCAGACTCGTCATGCTGCCCCAGCACACACCCCATTGAGTTGTCAAGTACTGTCAGGTATAATATCAGAGGTCTCCCTTCAACCGGTGGCATAAGAATGGGTGGTTCTTGGAGATACTCCTTGATTCTGTCAAAAGCAGCCTGACATTCATCATTCCAACGTACTACCTGATCTTTCTTCAGCAGCTTGAAGATTGGTTCACAGGTAGCGGTTAGGTGCGAGATGAATCGAGCAATGTAATTTAGGCGTCCTAAAAAGCCTCTGACCTCTTTCTTTGTCTTAGGAACTGGCATCTCTTGAATAGCTTTAACCTTGGCAGGGTCCACTTGAATACCCTTATCACTTACAACGAAGCCTAGCAACTTTCCAGATCTAACCCCGAAGGTGCACTTGTTCGGGTTCAACCTCAGCTTGTACAACTTCAGTCGGTCAAACAATTTCTGCAGATGATCTAGGTGTTCTTCCTCAGTCTGGGACCTTGCGATCATGTCGTCAACATACACTTCTATCTCATGATGGATCATGTCATGAAATAAAGCAACCATGGCACGTTGGTAGGTTGCCCCAACATTTTTCAGTCCAAAAGGCATGACCTTGTAGCAGAAGGTGCCCCACTGAGTAACAAAGGTAGTTTTTTCCATGTCTTCAGGTGCCATCTTGATCTGATTGTAACCTGAAAAACCATCCACGAAAGAGAACACCTTATGCTGAGCAGTATTGTCAACAAGGACATCAATGTGAGGTAGGGGGAAGTCATCCTTGGGGCTGGCCCTGTTCAGATCCCTGTAGTCAACGCACATTCTGACCTTTTCGTCTTTCTTTGGTACCGGCACCACATTAGCAACCCACTGAGGGTAAGAAGTCACTGCAAGGAACCCAGCGTCAAACTGGCGGTAGCAGAGTCGTTACCAGTGAGATCCAGAGTGGATTGAAACCTGTATGAGTGAGTGTGTGTAAATACAGCTGTTTTGCAATATATAAAGAAAGGAAAGAAAGAAAAGGAGCATAAGATTTGAAAATGCGAGAAAACATCCAAGGTCTTTATTCATGATATATGAAATGAGAATTTAATATACCCTCACAAATGAAGCCACGGTGCCCCGGGTAAGACACCGGGCCATAGAGTTTTAATTGTTTATTACAAATAACAAAACAAAGGAGTTTATTACTGCGTAACAAAAGTAACAGGAGTATGATCCTTAGCAGTCCAATTGGTCAATCCACCATCAGTCGTCGGGTAGATCCAGCTTTCAAACTCTGACTCTTCCACTTCATCTTCGTCCCCAACAGCATTCACTCCTGGATTGGTAATGAGCACAGGAGGTCTTCTGGTCTTTGCCTTGCGCATAGCCTTCTGACCCTATGCAGTAAAACCCAGTCCAAACTTGTCAGTTTTAGGTGTAAAATCAGGGAGCCTTCCCCAGTTAGCACATTCACCTTTCTTGATCACAGCCCGGGCATCCTTCAAGGAATCCATCTTCAATGGAAAGTCCTCTTCAACCACTGTTTCTGCTGCTGCCAAAGTTGGAGGTACCTCTTCAAAATGCTGAAAGGGGGTTTCAATAAACTCCCCGTCCATCTCAATATACCTGAAGGAATTCAAATGGCTCACCATATACTCCTCCTCTCCCTGCACAGTGACAATCTTCCCTCTGACGGGGTACTTGAGCTTCTGGTGCAGGGTAGAGGTCACTGCCCCAGCTTTGTGGATCCAAGGCCGACCCAGTAGACAAGAATACGATGGACGGATATCCATCACATAGAAAGTAGAGTCGAATACTTGAGAACCCACCCGGATAGGAATGTCTACCTCTCCATGAACCATCCTCTTAGAACCGTCAAAGGCTCTGACGATGATATTGCTAGGTTTCAGCTCCAGGCCTTCACAATCCAAACGGTCTAAGGCCTTTTTGGGTAGCACATTCAGGGAAGAACCAGTGTCCAACAACATGTGCGCAAGAGTAGTGCCCCTGCATTCTATAGAGACATGCAGGGCGTCATTATGGTCCTTTCCCTTAGCAGTAAGGTCAGCATCCGAGAAACCCAAACCATTGTCTATTGTTAGATTGGCTACACAATCAGTAAACTGGACTGCAGATGTCTCCTGTGGTACGTGAGCCGTCTTGAGAAATGAAATCAGGGCCTTAGCATGGGCCTCTGAGCACAGCAGCAAGGAGAGCATTGAGATTTTGGAGGGGGTATGCCCCAGCTGCTCAACAACATTAAAGTCACTCTTCTTGATTATCTTCAGAATTTCCTCCATCTCTTGTTGGGAGGCCTCAGCATTCACAGATTTTGGTGCCTCCATCCGAGCAGGCTCATCTTCAATCCCTTTGCCCCGAGCATTAGATGACTCGGCAGCAGGGGAAACAACTTGGTCAGAAACGGGAACAGGTACACTTGCAGGTGTTATAGTGAGGGGTCTTTGAATAGTTGGTGGTGCAATGTCAGGCGAGAAGAGCCTGCCACTGCGGGTAACTTTTGCTGGACCAGTGATATTGCTGATGCTGGTGCCAGTGTTGAACTCTTGCTTGATTCCATGTACATACACGTCTGCCCCGTAGTGCCAGGGGACAGCCTTATCAGATTCGTAGGGGAGAGGCCCCGGAACAGTAATAACAACGGGTGCGACAGTCATGATTTTAACCGGCTTCCTTGGGAGAGCCTTGATCGGATTATTAAAGATTGTAACAACAGAAACTTCTTCCACCGGTACAAACTGAACAGCAGTCTTCTTGAACAGAATCTCTTTGCTGTCCATCAGGCTTTGGATGCCCAACTTCAGCAAAGGACAACCAGAAAGGGAAACAGCACAGAAAAGGCAACCTTCACTACAACCCGCAAATAAACCGGCCAGCAGTAGGTTCCTCTTAACAGTCATCAAGGGAGTAGCTACATCATTCACAGAAATGGCGTATACATCTTCATCAACGGCATTCACTCCATGCTGGGGCATAGGAGCAGTCACCACATTTGGCCTCTCAGGCGCTTCAAATTGTATCTCTTTTGCGTCAATAAGGTCTTGCACCTTATTCCTTAAGGCCCAACAGTCATCAGTGGAATGCCCCGGGCTATCGGAGTGATAAGCACAGCGGGCATTTGGATTGTACTTCAGAGAGGCAGTATTCACAACCTTCGGGGCCTCCCTGACAGCCACTAGATTGGTGGATAGCAACTGCGACAAGATTTGCGATAAGGTCATACTTAGACGGGTAAACTCCCTTCTAGGTCTTTCAGCCCTTTGTGGATTGGTTTGCCGAGGAGCGGCAGCAGGCTTGGAAATCATCACCGTGTTGACAGACTGGCGGCGCTCAAGTTTCTCTTGTCTTCTAGACCCATATACAGCACTGGCCTCTTTCTTAAAGGGCTTCTTCTCTGAATTTGACGATGCACCTTTCTGAATTTTGCCGGACTTCATTCCAGCCTCTATTCTCTCTCCAGTCAGAATAAGATCAGTGAACCCTGCAGATGAGTTACCGATAAGATGATTGAAAAATGGCCCAGATAGGGTCCCCAAGAACATGTCTACCAACTCCCGGTCAGTTAACGGAGGCTGCACCCTGCCAGCCAGATCCCTCCACTTCTGTGCATACTCTTTGAAACCTTCGCTTGAACCTAGCGACATACCCTAGAGTTGGGTACGTGTAGGGGCAAGGTCGGCATTATATTGATACTGCTTGTAAAAAGCAGTAGCCAACTCCTCCCAGTTACGAACCTTGGTCCCATCCAGCTGATAGAACCATTCGAGATGAGTCCCTGAAAGACTCTCCTGGAAGAAGTGGATCCACAAGTTCTTGTCCACTGAGTACGGTTGAATCTTCCGCACATAAGATCTGAGGTGTAGCTTGGGACAAGACGCCCCGTCATACTTGGTGAAGGATGGTGCCTTAAACTTGTGAGGAATAATCACACCAGTAGATAAGCCCAAGTCTCCGAAATCCAGCCCAGGCACTTGGTGGATCTCCATGGCATTCAGTCTGTCTTCCAACTGCTTATACCGATCTTCAGCCGGAGGATATTGTTCCTCATTAAAGTCTGTCTCGTTGTCAGAGACTACCGGACTAGGACCTTTTCCCCCTTGGGGACTGCTCTTGCCTATAGAAGAACCAGCCTCTTCATTCTGCAGAGTGTTGCCAAACCTTCGGCCCGAGTTGAAAAAAACAGTTCTCTTCTTCTTCTTCTTCTCCTTCTTCAGGAGCAAAGCCTTCAGCTCTTCTTGGCCTTGAGCCAAACCCATGATCAGTTCCTGAAATTGCGTGTTCTGCGCCTGAAGAGCCTTGATAGACATCTCGATTGATGATGAGTCAGGATTCATGATGCTGAAATAAACAGCAAAGAACAGTAAGCAACCTGAAAAGAAGAAAACCTGTTATGCACATGATGAATGATATGTGTTTATGCAATGCATTCAAGGGTTCGAAAGTTCAAATTTGTTGTAGACAAAAAGGGGAACACACGTTATCATTAAGGAAATAATTGTTCAGTACATCAAAGCCTCATGGGCACATATTACAAAGCAAATCAATCCCAAAAGACACTACGCATCCTCTTTGGAGCTATGTAGGTGTTGAGATTCCTCTCCTCATGCAATAGGCGGGTGAGCTCCAAGACCTTCTTTTCACTAGCATGTAGACTGGTCTCAAGAGAATTCCGTTCTTCCTTAAGCTGGATCCAGCTCTTCTGCATCTCTTCCCAGGACGTGGGCATGTCAGGATGTTGAATGGTGTAGGACACCTCTCCTTCTAAGACTGGCTCTTTGATCACAGGGAGCACATGAGGATAAGGCATTATTAACTTCTGGGAGCGGGCTCGTACCCACTTGAGATAAGGTTCCAATGGGATGGAATTCTTATGCCCTAGTGTCTTGCTGTCTATCCTACTTGGCATCCTCCAAGCTCTGATAAATCTCTGGCGAAGTCCTTGTTCATCGTTGTCGAAGTCAAAAACTATGTCAGGAATTAACATATCATGAGGGCCATCCCTCCGAGCATAACCAAACTGTCTCCAAGCCAGGCATGGGTTGTAAGTAATACCTCCTCTAATTCCAAGTAAAGGAACATTAGGGTACTCCCCGCAACGATCAATGATAGTGACATCCTCTCTGGACCGAGGGCACCAATGTATATCTGCATGTGTAAGAGTCATCAACCGTTGTGACCACCTAAAACCCCGCTCGTTCTTCAAAGCTGATTGTGGAAGGTGCGAAATAAACCACCTTCCCAGGAGAGGAGTGCAGCACATAAGGACACCTCTTTTTCTCATGGTTCGAGTGTTACATGAGTGAAGGATATCCCCCAGCAACGTAGGTATAGGATTCCTGGACATGAAGATCTGGACAGCACTGATATCTATAAGCTGATCTGGGTTAGGGAACAACACCAAACCATAGACAAGGAGAGCCATAACTTCTTCAAAATCTTGTAAGTCAAGGGAGTTCCAACATTCATGGGCCTTTTCAAACAAAAACCTAGCTAAGAAACCTTTGATGCCACTTCTAACCTCCCAATGTCCCTTGAGGTCAGATGATTGTAGGTGTAAGGCTTTAGCAATCTCTTCAAGCTTGAGTTCCTTTTCTGTACCGTTGTAGGGTAGTTGATCAAGGATAGGGATCTTCAGAAGCCGGGAGAACTCCTCCAATGTAGGTACCAGCTGATAATCCAGGAAAGTGAAACAGTGATGCAGAGGGTCAAAGAACTGGAACAGGACCTTTATCATATCTTCCTCAATGTTGGTATTGACCAAGCTGATGAGTCTTCCATGTCTTTCACTGAATGAAGAGCTCTCGGGAATCCTGGATATAAGCTCCTTAAGTTGAGGAGGGATCCTTACAAGGCTGATTTGAATTGTCTTTCTGCGAACAGTTTCCATGTCCTACAAAACAAGAACAAAGATGAAGATTCGAACCCCTGAAATGGTTAGTCAATGCATATGATGCTGGATGATGTCATGATGCTATGATTAAACACACTACAGATATTTACAAAGGCAAACATGTAAGGCACACAAGTCACACAAGACAAGCCCTTAGAGTTTAGGCCAGCATGGGGTCTGGGTATTACCCTCTTGAAGTTGGTGGGCTCAACCTGTCCTATTAGAAGTAACCGGGTTCTAAGGGTCCCAATATCACGGGATTGCTTTCATTGTTCATCATTTCGATTTAGCCACTGAACTGGCGAGCGAAATATTCCAGGAAAGCAACCCTCAATTGAGTGTAGTATCGAGTATCAACCAACCTCGGACTGCACCAAAGTCAGTTATCTCACTACCCTAAAGAGGCCAAGATAGTTCAATTAAGGTTCCTAAGGTCAGTTGATGCTTCACAACACCACGCGGAGGCCCCGTACTCTCCTTGACTGAACTCAAGGGTTACCGGTACACACCAAAGTGCCACATCAACGTAGCAGACTATTTCAACCATGTCAGTATACCCCACACAGTTCCCTCACAGCCTTGTTGCTACTTTCTAAGAAGGTATCCCCAGATCCGGGTTAGGATCTATAGAACTCCCAAGACAGTCCCACAATTTAAAGCAAACAAGTCAAAGCAATTGAAAACACAATGATCTTAGTCCTAAGGTACACCTCACTTTAAAAGATATCCCCAGCAGAGTCGCCAGTTCTGTGATCGGTGGATCTGGAACTGACTGTTTAACGCTGGTTCGCGAAATGTCACGGAAGCAAGAGTCGCCACCGTCTTTTATTTTCTCCAAATGGAAAGGACAAAAGCACAAAAAAATTCCTTATAGAGATTGCTCTCGGTTCGGGAGGTAGGTTATAGAAAGGGAAGGTGTTAGCACCCTTTCTATCCATGGTTATCCATGGGCTCTTAGATACTTGCTCATTTGTGTTTTCAAAAGGTTTGTTTGCTTTTCAACTGTGGGTTTTAAAAAAGTTTCTTGGAAAATTTCAGTTCGACTCTTGTATCAGTCCTCAAGAGTGTTTGAAAAGTTGCTTTTGAAAGCTTTTTGAAAAGTGTCAGTGTGAAAAGTATTTTTGATTTGTTTTGAAATTAGAGCAAGTATCTAGAGTCGTCTACCTACCCTAAGGAATTCGTCTGTGTAAATGTCCTTAAAGTAGTGCCATCCCACCATTGAGAGGTAGGTAGCACCACCATTGGAGGTGTTCGGGTCAATTCGAGGGTTCGGGACATTGTGGTCACCAGAGCAATAGGAAGACACCTTAGAAGCTACCCTCATGCCATGTTCATGGACATGAGGACTTATTAAAACATCCTCTACCCGACGACCACCTTTCGAGTGGCAAGGCAACAGTGAGGCGTACCCTAGGGGTGGTGTGTGATTTGTGTGTCGTTTTCAGATATTTTTGTCTTGTCATGCATTGGTGAGCTACGCGTTGCTTTTAATTTAGGCATTCATTCTTTCATGTAAATTATTAACAGTTAAAAAGATGCGGAATTTAAAAGTCCTATGCTATTACAAAGGCGCGGGTCTACATCGCCAAAATAATCCAAGACCCGATTTGAAATAAAATAAAAATGCGGAAAGATAAATATCCTAATTAATCTATTACATGGCTTTGGGAGAATTACATGAAATTTATAAAAAAGGAAATGCAATAAGCGCGCGAAATAGAATTGTGATCGAATGCGAGGGCGTTGGACCCTTTTAAGGAAATTAAATTACAATTAATAAATTAATTAAGTTAAATGAGAAAAAGAAATTATTTTTGAGTTTTTTGTATTTATGGATTTTAATGAGAATTAATGGAATTAAAACCTAATTCTAAACTATTTTTAATTTATTAAAAAAATATTTAAGTTTGTATCCTAATTTTAACCTAATTATTTACATGGCAATTTATTTACAAAATAAATGATTAATTATTAATTATGGTGAAAGAAAAGAAAAAGAATAAAAATATTTAGAACCCTAATTCTATATTTTTTTAGTTTATAAAAAAACATTTAAAATTAAACCTAGAATTAAAACTAAATCAATTAATAAAATTTATTTACAAAAATGTTAGTGAATTAAACATAAAAAACATATTTTTTATTTTATAGTTTCTGAATTTTTTTTTGGGTATTTTTATGTTATGAAAATATTAATTTATGAATTAAAAGGAAATAATTAAATTAAAACAAATAATAAAAAGATAGGAAAAAGAAAAGAAATACAAACACTTGGGGGGTGTTGACCCCAATTTGGAGGTATTTTGCCAGCAATTAGGCCCAATCATTGGAGGCCTGGTTGACTTTCCTGAGAGGCGTGTGGCTCCATTGACCAAGGCATATGATGTTCTTCAGATCATGGCCGTTGGATGGATGTTCTGAGACATGTGGCAATCCATTGATGAGAGTGCATGGTGAACCCCTAGGCGTATAGATCACCTGAACATGGAAAAGTGAAAAACATAGAGAAATATGGGGGACCTGGGAATCGAACCCAGGTCCCAAGACTTGCCAACGTTACTTTCCACCAACTGAGCCAGCATCTTTATTCGTATGCATAATGGAATAGAATTAGTATGAAAGAGAAAAAATCATTAGTGACATGTGATGAAAACGCGCGCCAATTGTTTGAATCTACCAACCATAGGATGACACACAACCTTCTTCTTCGTTTCCTTGCTTTTTGCCTGAAAAATAAAACAAGATTGCGGGGGTTTTAAACCCCCACTACATGATACATGAAAAAATAGCGAATAGGCCGTCGTTTATCATAAATTGATCGCGAGGTATGGGATTGATTAGTCATGAGCTTCTGGTTTCAATGGCATGGGTCTCGTGGTCTGATTTTTCCTGAAGAGGAAACCCCTAATTTTGCAGCTCTGAAACCCTAGTAAGCTTCAATGGTAACTTTGCATATAGGCTATGAAAACTCAATTAAACAATGTCAATAGACTCAGAAGGTCCATATTAGTACAAAACAACAATTAAATTGTATGGAAAATGCCCATAAATTGAAATACGATTATGCATAAAGTATGAGAAATTTTGAGTTCTATATACCAATTCTTGATGCGTGGGGATTGGAAAAGGATGCAGTTAGGTTCCTTGAAGCCTTGGCAAGCTATTGAAATTGGTTAGAAGCTTTGAAACTCCCTGCAATATCGTTTTCAGTTTTGAAAAATTTGATGAAAAATGCAAAGTTGGTTTTGATTCTTAGGCGCAGCTTTCTGGTTGTGAGCATTAGGGTTATGATCAGTATATGTATGCCAATGGATTAGGGTTGCAAAACATGTCCAAAACCTTGGTAATCAATGCTTTTGAGATTTGATTTTCATGGTATCTTTTTCCAATCTTTTTCATGTGAAGAATATGCAAATCATTGCCAATCACCTTGATTCTTTCCATATTGAATAGTGCACGAAATCTTGAAGGTATTCTATGCACAAAAAGATTTGAAAAGCATGGATGAGTATTTTTTCATATTTTATTTAATTAAATGAATTAATGGTGATTAAAAATTCAAATAAATAATAAAAAATGATGAAATAACTCCCCTTGGGCCAAATGGTCGTGCATAGCCTTTGGATAATGATTCTTGGAAGAAAATGTGGCCCATTAGCAATTTTGAGGCATTTGAAGTAAAGTTGACTTTTCAAAATTCCCAAAAATTTCCCAACTTCCACAAGGCATATCTTGCTCAATTTTTAAGCTTTGATCATGTTCATGGACATTTTGGAAAGGCCTTGAAGTCCTCTAACCAATGTCTTTGGTCCCATGTCATTTTGATTTACCAATCTCAAGTTATGGTCTTTGACTTAAAGTGCCTTTTTGTTGACTTTTGAAAATGACCTATAATGTTGAAATTGATAACTTTTTGTGAGAGCATTTCTTGGACTTGAAGTGTGAAGATGAGTTGTAGGAAATGTGATTATCTTCAAAATTAGCTTTGGATGGAATTTTTATGATAAACCATGTGGGAGTTATGCCCTGGTCAATTTACAGTTGACTTTTTCAACTGTCCAAATATGGAAACTTTTGCATCTTGAGACTTTTTGAGCCATGCCTTGAAAATCATGATCAAGAATTGATCAAATGATGTTTGTGGCTTTAAAATAAGATGTTGACCAAAAATTTGAACTTTTGACTGTCAAATGACCATTTTGCCCCTACAGTTGACTGCTGAGCAATTAGGGTTTCTGACTGTGCAATTTTGTGCTGTAAGTCTTGAAACTTGGTATGAGGATGCTTGACCATGTTTATAGGCATGTGGGACTTGATTGGACCCTTGAAAACTTCAATTTCTTTGCCAGAACCAAAACCCTAGCTTTTGATTGTTAGGAGGCCCTTGAACTGTGCAACCCTTGAGGAGATTTTGAAGCATGCTCTTTGCAAATCTTGAAGAATATGGGAGGGCAAATTTTGGGGTACAACATAAAGTAATAAATAGCATGCTCTTTTCGGCCAGACTCGTCATGCTTACCCAGCACACATCCCATTGAGTCGTCCAGTACTGTCAAGTATAAGATTAGAGGTCTCCCTTCAACCGGTGGCATCAGAATGGGTGGCTCTTGGAGATACTCTTTGATTCATTCGAAAGCGGCCTGACATTCATCGTTCCAACGTACTACTTGATCTTTCTTCAGTAGCTTGAAGATTGGTTCATAAGTAGCAGTTAGGTGCGAGATGAATCGGGCAATGTAGTTCAGCCATCCTAGAAAGCCTCTGACCTCTTTCTCTGTCTTGGGAGCTGGCATCTCTTGTATGGCTTTCACTTTGGCAGGGTCCACTTGAATACCTTTGTCGCTTACGACGAAACCTAGTAGTTTTCCAGATCTCACCCCGAAGGTGCACTTGTTCGGGTTTAATCTCAGCTTGTACAGCTTCAATCGGTCAAACAGCTTCTGTAGATGGTCAAGGTGTTCCTCCTCAGTTTGGGACCTTGCAATCATATCGTCGATGTATACTTCAATCTCATGATGGATTATATCATGAAACAGAGCAACCATGGCACGCTCATACGTTGCCCCAGCATTTTTCAACCCAAAAGGCATGACCTTGTAGCAAAAGGTACCCCACTGAGTAACGAAAGTTGTCTTCTCCATGTCTTCGGGAGCCATCTTTATCTGATTATAACCGGAGAAACCATCCATGAAAGAGAATACCTTATGCTGAGTAGTGTTGTCAACTAGAACGTCAATGTGAGGCAGAGGGAAGTCATCCTTAGGGCTCGCCCTGTTCAAATCCCTGTAGTCAACACACATTCGGACCTTACCATCTTTCTTCGATACCAGAACCACATTGGCGACCCACTGAGGGTAAGAAGTCAGTGCTAGAAAACCGGCATCAAACTGTTTCATAACTTCGGTCTTGATTTTCTCAGACATCTCTAGACGCATACGGAGGACCTTCTGTTTTACCGGAGGGCAGTCTTCTTTGGTAGGCAGGCGATGAACCACAATGTCGGTATCCAGCCCATGCATATCTTCGTAAGACCAGGCAAAGATTTCCACATAGTCATGCAGCATCTGAATCAACCGCTATTTCACACTAAACTCCAGATTTGCACCGATCTTGACTTCCTTCTTGTCTGTCTCAGTACCCAGATTTACCGTTTCCACTGGCTCTTCATGTGGCTGAATGGCCCTCTCTTCCTGAAGTAGCAGTCTTGCAAGCTCACCAGGCACTTCGCAATCATCTTCACCTTCGTCTTCGGCTAAGTTGATTGGACTTTCGAAGTCATAACTGGCAGTAGCAGAGTCGTTACCAGTGAGATCCAGAGTGGATTTGGACCTGTATATGTGAGTGTGTGTAAAATAGCTGTTTTGCAATATATAATAAAGAAAGACAAGGAGCGCAAAATTTGAAATGCAAAAAACGTCCAATACTTTTATTAATGATATATGAAAATGGCACACAAAAGCCCTCACAAATGAAGCCACGGTGCCCCGGGTAAGACACCGGGCCATAAATTTTCACAATATTGTCTGTTACAAATTCAAAACAAAGAGTTCATTACTGGGTAACAAAAGTAATAGGGATGAAGTCTTTTGTTGTCCAGTTGTTTGGTCCACCGTTGGTCGTAGGGTAGATCCAGCTGTCGAATTCAGATTCCTCCATGTCATCTTCGATGGCATTTACTCTCGAGTTGCTGATGAACACAGGAGGTCTTCCAATCCTTGCACTACAAACAGCCCTTTGAGCTTCTGCAGTGAAACCCAAACCAAACTTGTTAGTCTTCTGAGTGAAATCAGGAAGTCGGCCCCAGTTTGCATACTCACCCTTCTCAATAACTGCCCGGGCATCCTTTAAGGTAGCCATCTTCAAAGGAGAATCTTCAACCACAGTCTCAGCTAATGCCAGTGTCTGAGGAACCTCTTCAAAGTGTTGAAATGGGGTCTCAATGAACTCCCCATCCATTTCTATGTACCGGAACGAGTTGAGGTGGCTGACCATGTATTCTTCCTCCCCCTGTACTGTCACAATCTTCCCTCTGACCGGGTACTTCAGCTTCTGATGGAGTGTGAAAGTCACAGCTCCAGCTTTATGGATCCATGGGCGACCCAACAAACAAGAGTAGGACGGTCGAATGTCCATCATGTAGAATGTAGAATCGAAGACCTGAGAACCCACCCTAATTAGAATATCGACTTCACCATGCACCATCCTTTTAGACCCATCAAAGGCCCAGACAACAATGTTACTTGGCTTTAGCTCCAGCCCTTCGCAATCCAACCTGTCTAGAGCTTTCTTGGGCAAGACGTTTAATGAGGAACTAGTGTCAACCAACACATGTGCAAGAGTAGTGCCCCTTGGAGACATGCAGGGCATCGTTATGGTTCTTCCCTTTAGCAGTCAGATCAGCATCGGAGAAACCCAAACCATTATCAGCAGTTAAATTGGCCACACAATCGGTAAACTGATCAGCGGATGTCTCTTGTGGCACGTGGGCCGTCTTCAATTAGGTAATCAGAGCCTTGGCATAGGCCTCTGAACATAACAACAGTGATAACATAGAAATCTTGGATGGGGTTTGCCCCAGCTGCTCAACTACATTATAATCACTCTTCTTAATGATCTTCAGAATCTCTTCCATCTCCTGTTTGGAAGCTTCAACAGTGGTTGTCTTTGGTGCCTCCGTCCGGGCAGGCATATCAGTGGCGATCCCTTTGCCCCGAGCGTCAGATGACTCGGCGACAAGGGTAGAACTAAGAACTTGATCAGGAATGGAAGTAGGTACACTTGCAGGTGTGATGACAATAGGTCTTCGGACAGTTGGTGGCGCAATATCGGGCGAGAACAGTCTACCACTGCGGGTGACTTTAGCAGGCCTGGTAATGTTGTTGACGCCGGTATTAGCATCAAACTCTTGCTTAACTCCAAGCACATAAACATCTGCCCCATAGTGCCAAGGGACAACTTTGTCAGAGGTGTAGGGAATAGGCCCCGGAACAGTGATGATTATGGTTGCAACCTTCTGAACAGGCGTAATTCTGACAGGCTTCCTCGAGGGAGCCTTGGGATAATTGTTGAAAATGGTAATAATGGAAACTTCTTCGGTAGGGGTGGCAGGAACAACAATCTTCTCAAACAGGATTTCCTTATTATCCATCAGGTTTTGGATGCCTAACTTCAAAGATGGGCAACCAGTAGGTGAAACAGAACACAGATGGCAACGTTCACTACATCCCGGAAATAAACCGGCTAGGAACAGGTTCCTCTTGACGGTCATCAGCGGGGTAACAATGTCATCCACAGAGGCTACAAACAAGTCCTCCTCTACAGCATTTACTCCATGTTTGGGCATGGGAGCAGTCACAACATTAGGCCTCTCGGGCGCCTCGAACTCAATCTCCTTTGCATCGATTAGGTCCTGAACTTTATTCTTCAAAGCCCAACAATCATTTGTATTATGCCCCGGGCTGTCAGAGTGATAAGCGCAGCGGGCGTTAGGGTTGTACTTTGGGGATGTTGTGTTTGAAATCTTCAGAGCTTCTTTTAGAGTCACCAGATTGGTTGTCAGTAACTGTGGTAATATCTGGGACAAGGTCATGCTGAGACGAGTGAACTACCTTCGAGGTCTCTCACCCCTTTGTTGGTTTTGATGCTGAGGAGCACTAGAAGGTTTTGAAATGACAACCGCGTTGACAGCTTGGCGGTGTTCAGATCTATTCTGTCTCCTTGAACCGTAGACATCACTGGATTCTTTCTTGAACGGCTTCTTCTCAGTGCTCGATGAGGCACCCTTTTGTATCTTCCCAGCCTTGATACCAGCTTCAATCCTCTCACCAGTCAAGATAAGGTCTGTAAACTCGGCTGAAGAGTTTCCAATCAAATGGTTAAAGAATGGACCAGACAGGGTCCCCAAAAACATATCAACAAGTTCACGATCAGTTAAAGGTGGCTGCACCCTTCCGGCAAGGTCTCTCCATTTTTGAGCATACTCTTTAAATCCTTCACCCGTCCCTATTGACATACCCTGGAGTTGGGTGCGCGTAGGAGCGAGGTCAGAATTATATTGATACTGCTTATACAACGCAGTAGCCAAATCTTCCCAGTTACGGATACTGGCTCCATCCAACTAATAGAACCACTCAAGCTGAGTCCCTGAGAGACTATCCTAAAAGAAATGGATCCACAAATTCTTATCAGCGGTGTAAGGCTGGATCTTCCTTACATATGACCGGAGGTGCAGCTTTGGACAGGAAGCTCCATCATACTTGGCAAAGGCAGGTGCCTTGAATTTATGGGGAATCACCACCCCAGAGGATAGACCTAGGTCTCCGAAGTCCAGCCCGGGCACGTTCTATATCTCCATAGCGCTCAAGCGATCCTCCAACTGTTTGTACCTATCCTCAGCAGGAGGATACTGTTCTTCATCATAATCCGTCTCGTTGTCGGAGACTACGGGGCTAGGAACCCTTCTCTCTTGTGGGTTGTCTTTCCCTACAGATGAGGTGGTCAGATCAACCTCATTATGCAATCTATTTCCAAACCTGCGTCCAGTATTGAACAGGACGGTCCTCTTCTTCTTCTTCTTCCTCTCCTTCAGAATCAGGGTCTTCAAATCCTGTTGACCCTTGGCTAGGCTCATAACCAACTCTTGGAACTGGGCATTCTGGGCCTGGAGGGCCTTGATAGCTTGCTCAGTGGAAGGTTCAGTAGACATGATGATTGCTGAAATAAACAGCGAAGAAGATAAGCGACCTGTAAAAAGGGTACCTGTTTATGCAGTGCATGAGATGAAATGTGTATGATTTATGTTTTCAATGACAATCGGGATTCAAATTTGTAGACAAGAAAGGAAACACACTTTATTAGATTTAACTTCAGAACTTAAACTATTCAACAAATTGCCCTTAGGCGTTACAAGAATGGAAATACTGAAAAGTAAATGAAACCGTAAAAGAAATCATCAATGCTCCCATGGCCTCTTCTTCTCAGTGCGGATATAATCATTCAGGATTCGTTCGTTCTCCAATTGTTTAGTCAGCTTCTAGATCTTCTGTTCTTGTTCATTGAACCTCTCCCGATAAGAATCCCGTTCTTCTTGCAGTTGCACCCAAGACCTCTTCAGTGTGCCAACATCAGTGGGCGTGTGAGGATGGAGAATAGTTGGAGGAACCCCATCTTTATCAGCAACTTCAAGATTAATAGGCCTGACAGCTTCGTATGGCACACCTAACTTCTGGGCACGGATGCGGACCCATCTGAAATATGACTCCATTGGCAGAGAAGTCTTTGGTCCCAACTCAAGTGGGTCGGATTTGTGAACTCTATCCCAAGCCCTGATGAATCTACGATGCAGCTCGTCGCTATCTACCTGAAAATCAAAGACGATATGAGGTATCAACATCTCATGAGGCCCTTCTCTTCTGGCTCTTCCAAACTGACAGAGATCTAAACATGGGTTATAAGAGATTCCTCCACGGGTTCTGATCAATGGAACATTAGGATACTCTCCACAATGATCAATGACAGCCACCTCATCTAAGCCTCTGAGAGTCCAAATAATGTCATTATCAGCAAGAGACATTATCCTATGAGCCCAGCCCCTTCCTTCTTTGTTCTTCAGTACGGACTTAGCGAGGTGCGAAATAAACCACCTCGACAATAAAGGAGCACAGCACATCAAAGTTCCCCGCTTTCGGGCGGTACGAGTATAGAGCTGATGAAGGATATCACCCAAGAGAGTGGGTACAGGGTTCCGAGAGATGAAGATCCTTATGGCATTAACATCAATAAAGGTGTCAGGATTTGGAAACAATACCAGACCATAGATTAAGAGAGCCAGAATGTCTTCGTATGCTTTGAAGTCTAAGTCATTCCAGAAATAATTAGCTTTGCCAACCAGAAACTTAGCCAAAAATCCCTTAACTCCACTTCTAGTCTCCCAGTTAGCCATTACCTCCTCTTTGGTCAAATGAAGGGCTGCAGCAATCTCTTCAGGCCTGAGAGTCTTTTCCCAACCAGTAAATGGAGTCTGCTCCAAAACAGAGATACCAAGCAACTCAGAGAATTCTTCCAGGGTAGGGACCAGCTAGAAGTCTTGAAAAGTGAAGCAATGGTATAGCGGATCATAAAACTGGACCAGGACACTCATCATTTGTTGGTCCCACTTTGAGGTGACTAAACCGAGAAGAGAACCATGCTTCCTGATGAAGGAAGTAGTGTTTGGAATCCTGTCAACCAATTCTTTAAGAAAAGTAGGTGGTTGAACAAAGTTGAGCCGGATAGTATTCCTACGCATGGGCATCATGATGTCCTACAAAACAGAGCAAAGATGAAACCTTCTTGTCTTTGAAATAGGTTAGTCCTTATGCAAGATGTATGCAATGTTATGATGTTATGATGTCATGGTAAAGGCACACCACAAGTATTCAAAAAAGGCAAACATGGTAAAGGCACACAAGTCACACAAAAGAGCCCTTAGATTTCAGGCTGGCATGAAGTTTAGGTACTACCCTCTTTCAGTTTCAGTTGGTTAAGACCTGTCCTAAAAATAGTAACCGAGTTCTAGAGGATCTCAATATCACTGACTACCCTCAATCGGTCATAATTCCAGTTTGGCAACCTTTTCTTGCGGCCGGAATCATCGCGAGAGTTTAGTCTCAATGAGTGTAGCATACTGCTACTGTTCTATGGCCAAGTTGGTCAATTTAAGGTTCTAAGGTCAGTTGGTGCTTAATGATTCCTCAGAAGACCCATATTCTCCTCGTTCCAACACAAGGGATATCGGTACAGACCAAGGTGTCACACCAATGTTGCTACTGCTTCATCCGTGTCGGTCTACGCCAGACAGATCCCTCACAGTTTATTGCTACTTACCTAAAAAAGGGTACCCCCAGATCTGGGTTAGGATCTATAAAACTCCGATACAAGCCCATAAAATGTAAAGCATACAAAGCATACAATTGAAAACACAAGTGATCTAATCCTAAGGTACACCTCACTTATAATCCCCAGGATAGTCGCCAGTTCTGTGATCGGTGGAAATAGAACTGACTATTTTGGAATGCTGGTTCGCGTTTGCGTTTCGCAAAATGTCGCGGTAAGCAAGAGTCGCCACCGTCTTTTATTTTATCCAACAAGGAAAGGACAAAAGCACAGCAAAATTCCTTTTCGAGATGTTTCTCGGGTTCGGGAGGTAGATTATAGAAAGGGAAGGTGTTAGTACCCTTTCTATCCGTGGTTATCCACGGGCTCTTAGGTACTTGCTCACTATGTTTTCAAAAGTTTGCTTTTCTTTGTGTTTGTGGGTTTTGAAAAAGTTTTTGTTTGAAAACTTCGATTTAACTCTTGTTTCTGTCCTCAAGAGTGTATGAAGTGTTTTTGAAAACTTTGTTTGAAAAGTGTAAGTGCGAAAAGTTTGTTTCGTTTTGAAAGAGCAAGTACCTAAGAACCTCTACCTACTCAAAAGGAATTAAGCTGTGTAAATGTCCTTTAGACAGTGCTATCCCACTATTGATGAGTAGGTAGCACCGTCGTTGGAGTTTTCGGGTCAATTCAATTTTAGGGACGTGTGGTCACTAAAGCAACGTTAGGACGCCTTAGCGGTAACCCTAATGTCTTAGATCATTTTTTATCGAGGCAACTGTTTTGAGGCAACTTTTATCTTTAGACAGGAGGGCGACTTCTAAAACTTCCTATACTCAATGACCACGTCGAGGCAACCAAGTGAGGCGTACCCTAGGAGTGGCATGTGCAAATGTGTCAATTTTCAATTATGTTATCTTTGTACATGTTATGGTGAGCTACGGTTGATTTTAAGTTAAAGGAGATCTTGTCATGCATAGCCTAGTTGGCATACATCTAGCAGTTAATAGTTGCGGAAAATAAAACTAAGTTGTTACAAGGCGTCGGGTATTTACATCGCCAAAAACAAACCCTTGAAAAGTAAATTGCGAAAAATAAATAAAAGTGGTAAAAAGTCCTAAGTTCAAGACCTTTACATCCTCGGAGCAAATACAATTATATGGACAAAAAATAATATGCGCGAGAAAAATTGAATCGGAGAGTTTTTAGGGTTTTGACTCTTTTTAGGAAAGCATGTTTTGATTATTTTTTGAATTAAAGAAATCAGTCTAAATTAATAATTGAATTGTTTATTAAAATAAAAATATTTTTGGTTTTTTTTGTTATTTAAGGAAAAATAAAAAAATGGTCAAAAGTTATTAAAAACCCTAATTCTACATTAATTTTATTTTGTTGCAAAAAAAAAGTTACAATTATGCCTAATTAAAAAAAAACTAAATCAATTAAATTATTTATTTACAAAATAAAATAATTAAATTTAATAAATAAAAATATTTTATTTTTTGTTTTCTGATTTTATTAAGAAAAGGTTAATTATTTTAGTTAGTAGTTAATTAAAAATAATAAAAATAAATCAAGCAAATAAATAATGAAAGAATATAAAAAATGCAAACTCAGGGGGGTTTGGGCCAACTTTGGAGGTGTATTTTGCAATTCTTGGCCCATTAACATTCCAGCCTCGTTTGACTTTCAGAATCTTCCACACGCTTGTTGACTTGGACACACGGTGGACATCATCTTATGACTACCAGATTTGGCCTGAAGGCCATCTGGCGCTGGGGATCTGGAGATCCATGATATGCTACGCCTGCTGAATCACATGCAATCACCTGGGTAAAAATTGTAACAAATATTTGGGGGACCTGGGATTCGAACCCAGGTCCCAAGGGTATCCCACTCACGTTTCCACCAACTGAGCCACGCTGCATCTTTGTTATTAATATATACAATAAATATTATATTGATAATCAATCAGTTATGCCTGAAAAAAAATAAAAGCGCGCATTTTTCAAACCCACGAACCAGATGGCCACACGTCATCATCTTCAACCTTTGTCCTGCATAATTAGAATCAGATAGCGGGGGTTTTTAACCTCCACTACCTCCCTGCACGAAAAATAGCGAATAGACACACAGCAAAAAGAAATATTTCGCGAGGTGTGTGTTCCAATCGTCTTGGTCTCACGAATTCAACCATGTATCCCATTGGTTCCAATTTTTCCTGGATTGGAAAACCCTATTTGAAAGCTTGAAAACCCTAGAAATTCAATCATGGCATCTCTCGATTCAGGGTACTATGGTTCAATTCAATCATTCCATTAGCTTTGTATGATCTCTAGCAATGCAAATCAATCACAAAAACATGTCAAATGCGTATGAATTAAGAGATACAGTTTTGAATTATAAGTGCAAACCGTGAGAAGGTATCTCAGGATTTCTTGAGCTTTGGTGCTTGAATTTGATTGCAAATCAATCCTGGTACCTCCTGCAATGTATTTGGATGGACAAGGCGCCTTGAATTGGCCTAGATTGCAAGAACAAGTTTTGAGTTTTCTTGGAATTTCTTGAAATTGATATGGCCGTTTCTGCAGCTTTTTCTCGTGAATTAGGTTATGGTTGGCTTGCTTGCATATAAGGGAATCAGTTTAGGTCAAAATTTGGACCCATACCCATGTGCATTGAAGATTAAATCTTTGATTGATAAATCAAATATTCTTGATTTTTCATGATTGAACAAGTTGCCAAAATTGGATATCTTTGTATCTTTTAGCTTGTGCACGAATTGGTCAGCATATTTGGATCATATTTGGTTCACAAATAAGTTTAAGAATCAAATCTTTTATTTTCCTATAATTTAAATTAATTAAATGAATTAATATGTATTAAAAATCCATTTAATCAATAAATTTAAGAAAATAAATCCCATTTAACTTGGTGGGTCGTGCATAGGTCATGGGTGAAGTTTCAAAAAGAGATTTGAGGCCCATTAGCAAAAAGAAGGTGTTTTGAGCAAAGTTGACTTTTGCAAATTCATGAAAATTGCCCAACTTCTCCAATGCATAACTTGCTCAATTTTGATCATATGACCATGTTCTTGGACATTTTGGAAAGCCCTTGAAGTCCTCTAACCAATGCTTTTGGTCCCATGTCATTTGGATTTACCAATCTCAAGTTATGGCCTTTGACTCAAAGTGTACTTTTGTTGACTTTTGAAATTGACCTATAATATAAAAATTTGTAACTTTTTGTGAGAGCATTTCTTGATCTTGGGGTGTGAAGATGGATTGTAGGAAATTGCATTCTCTTCAAAATGAGCTTTGGATGGAATTTTTCTGATAAACCATGAAAGAATTATGCCCTTGTCAAAGTACAGTTGACTTTTCTGCTGTCCAAAAATAGTAACTTTTGCATCTTGATGATTTTTGAGCTATTCTTGTAGGATCATGATCAAGACTTGATCAAATGATGATTGTGAACTCAAAATAAGATGTTGACCAAGAATTCTGACTTTTGACTGCAAAATGACCATTTTGCCATTGTTCTGGGCGCCTAACTTATGATATTGCCCGGTAAACTCATAGTTCTAAGTTTAGGATTCACGATATTGCTCGCCATATCCATAGTTTAGGTCAATGTACTCGTGACTGGCCGGAATGTTGGCCCATTTAGGCAGTATGTAGGACGACTCGTCGTGGCACCTTGGAGTCGGGGAGGTGACACCAGACTCTTGTTTGAATCCTCAATGTTTTAATCGTGTGTGGAGTATGACTCGGCTTGTCGTGCCCTTCTTCCCGTCAGTTATGGCGAGCGTATGGATTTGCTCCCAAATTGACCGGTTTCCTGTGCTTTGTAGGTAAAATGGCTGATGAACCGTGTTCCTCGCGGCGCAACGAGGTGGAAGACCAAAGCGCCGAGGAAAATGTGACTCTAATCGATACCATTGATGATCCTTTGCTAGAGTGGGTGGGCGCCGAGCCCAGAGGGATTGCTTCTGCTTACAGTCGTTGCAGTCGGAGCGCGTACACTATCGTCGAACAGGGCGGTAGTCAGTCGGGCTTCCAGAAAAATTTTGTCGTCACCAGACCGTCTCTCAACGTGCGGATCTGCTCGTAGTTCTCCGAGTATGGGTTTCCCATGTATGAGATCGCGTTTAAGGACCTCGGCCTAAAGCTCCCCTTTAGTAATTTTCAGGTCGGGGTATTCAGTCATTTGGAGCTGGCCCCCTCGCAGTTTCACCCCAACTCGATTGCCTTTCTTCGGGCATTCGAGCTGACGTGTCGCTTTTTAAGGATTGGGGCGACCATACCTCTCTTCTTCAGAGCCTTTCATTTACAGTGCCAGTCTCGGGGAGGTAGTCATAGTTGGGTTTCCCTGAAACAGTCGAAGAGGCTGTTCAGGATGTATATGGATTCTGTCAGGGGGTTCAAGGACAAAAGGTATATCGTGCGACCGGTCACCCAAACTGCTCTAGATTCCGTATACGAGGAATAAACTGTGGTGACCGGCGATCACGGGGAGCCTCTTATGGACGATGAGGGTCGCCCGGTGTTGGGGCGCGTAGCTAAGTTTCCCTTGCATTGGAGCTCGCGCCACTACGAGCATGGCACCGGGCATTACCATACGCCCGCGGGCGGGATGAGCACCGAAGATGAGGACGCCTACGGTACCCTCTGCAGATATGTCGACAGTTTCTTCCCTGCCTAGTGGGCCACGAGGGAGGGAAAGGACATTCTCGACGAAGATGATTACCCGACCTTTGAGGCCCGACCTATAGATACAAAGGCGCTTGTGGAGCGTCAGTCCTACGGGCAGGCCACGAACTTGCTAGGTTATTTTTTGTCTTATAGTCTTGTTCTAATTTCTTCGTTTGTTACTTGCTCGTAACTAACCTGGGTTTTTTTTTCTTTTTTGCAGGTCATATGGCTGGACGAAAGGAGAGGCTTCTAAAGTTGACACAGGATAAGAAAGTCAACAAAAGGGTGGTGCGAGCTCCTCAGGCGATGAGGATGGGCCCGCCAACTAGCTCGGGTGATGCTTCTGGAGGGTCCCCGGATGCTCAGGATGTCGAGCAGCATATTGATCTAATACCGAGGAAGAGGAACCGGGTAGAGAGCCAGCCGGAAGTCGGTGATGAGTCTGGCGCGGTGAGGTCCTTTGGCTTGCCTCCCTGCTTTAAAGAGGAGGGCTTCTTTGAGGGGTTTCCCCTGACTGTAAGCGCCGATGAAGCTGATACTATTAGGCGGCTAAGTAAGGAAAGTCGGAGAGCATCTGGCCACCAACATGGTCAGGATGGTTAAGATGGCCGAGATGGTTGTTGTCTTGGCCGAGGAGGAGGCAGACTCTGATCGCGTCAAAGAGCTGGAACAGGAGAAAGTTGCCCTTGTTGTGAACTCACGAAAGTTGAAGGCTGCCCTGGAGTGCTCTGAGGAGATGTTCCGCGAGCAAGTTGAGCTGCTGGCCACGGAAAAGGAGAACTCGGGGAAGGTTTCTGAGGAGAGGGACTACTTTCGACTGGACCGGGGACGCTTGGAAGCCGACAACGAGCGTCTCGCCAAAGAGTCGAGGATCTGAAGGCCGCCATGCTTCCCGCCGAAGATGAGTCGGAGGAGACAGCTCCCTTGCGGAGTCGCTCGAAATTGGTCACTCGTATTCAACTCCTTGAGACGGACTGTATTGGCGCCTTGGCGGATGGCTTTGAGGCCGCGGTTAGCCAGCTCACTTTATTGAATCCTGATCTGAATACCGAAGGAGCGGTCTTCATGTCCCAGATCATCGACGGCCAGGTCGTGCCTCCGCCCGAGTCTCCTGTCGTCGATGCTGGTAGTCCCGGGGAAGTCTAACCGTGAGATTCTGGTCGGGCCTGCACCTGTTTATTTGATAGTTGTTTTTGGGGTCTGCGTGCCCGTGCATATTTTTTGGGCCTGCGTGCCCGTTCTTGTAATTTCCAAACATCGTCGGCCTTCTTGGCCGATTTATTTCTATTTGTTTTTTGCTTACAAACTTTTGAATGAATGTTTGCTTCGACCTTAATTTTTTTCCCGTGTCTATATTTTCATATATTGTGATAAAATTTGCCTAAGTTATGTCCCCGAGTCTCGTCTGTGCTCGGCTGTCACTTTGTGGCAAATTTGCCTAAGTTTTTTCCTCGGGACATGCTTGTGCTCGGCTTGCTATTTTGTGGCGAATTTTGCCTAAGTTACAACCTCGGAGAGAGATTCTTTTCGACCCTTTGGATGGTCTGACGTACTTCGAGATGCGTCGGACGTGCGGAGTAAAGCTGCTTACTCGGGCGTATGACCCAGATTGGAGTCGCTTGCCTGTGGCGTGAATTTCCCATCGTGAGCTGGGTGTTCTGCCATACGGGTACTTCGATGGTGGAGCTCGATTGAGGTGTCCATGTCGGGCACTGTCGTTCATGCTCATTTGGCTGAGCGATGTTATGTCATTTGGGCGTAGATTGGGCCTGTACCTTGGCCTTTCTACGTGGTCGAGACGTTTCTCCCTGTTGACCAGACTTGGATGTCCAACGGCGAGAGTCCTTGGTGTTAAGGGTTTTTAACTATAGTACTACTTTAGTTTAGAAGCGTTCCAGGGTTGTGGTAGTGATTCTCCGTCTAGTTGCTCGAGGTAATATGCCCCGGTACCTGTGGTGTCGTGGACGCGATAAGGCCCTTCTCAGTTCGCGGCCAGTTTCCCTTCGCAGGAGTCTTTCTGGTTTCTTCGTAAAACCAGGCTGCCGATTTCGAACTCGCGTTTAATGACCTTGTCGTTGTGACGCAGGGCCACTCGTTGTTTTAGGGTGGCCTCGCGTAGGGCCGCCCCGATCGGATTTCCTCGACTAGGTCGAGTTCGTCCCTGAGGGCCTCGTCGTTCATTTCTTCATCGAGGGGATTTTCTGTCCGCCTGGAGGGTTCCCAGATTTCTACTGGGATGACGGCCTCGGTGCCGTATGTTAGTCGAAAGGGGGTCTCGCCCGTCGTTGAATGGGGCGTGGTGCGGTATTCCCACAAGACACTGTGCAGCTCCTCGACCCAACCTCTTTTTGCTTCGCCGAGCTGGCGTTTGAGTCCCCGGAGGATGACTCTGTTCGCAGCTTCGGCTTGCCCATTGGTTTGAGCGTTCTCGACTGAGGTGAAGTGTTGTTTTGTTCCCAGTTTGGTGACGAAGTCTTGGAATCCGTGGTCGGTGAATTGGGTGCCGTTGTCGGTCACCAGTGCTCTCGGGATCCCGAATCTGGCGAGGATGTTTCTTTTGTAGAAACAGAGGATGTTGTGCAAGGTGATCTTTGTGAGAGCCTCGGCCTCTATCCATTTCGTGAAGTAATCCACGGCCACAATGAGGAATTTGTTTTGGTAAGTTCCTTGCGTGAAAGGACCAAGGATATCCATCCCCCACCAGGCGAACGGCCACGGGGACGACAGTATGCTCAGCTCGTGAGGGGGAGTGAGGTGCATGTCGTCGTGTCTCTGGCACTTGTCACACTTCTTAACGTGTTCCTTGGCATCCTGTTGCATTGTCGGCCAGTAGTACCCCGCTCGTAGGGCTTTCCTCTCCAAGGACTTACCACCCATGTGCTGGGCGTTAATCCCTTCGTGTATCTCCCGCAGCACCTCGGGGACTGCGGACTCGTCAATTCATTTCAAGAGGGGGATGGAGATTTCCCTGCGGTATAGTTTGTGCTCGAGCACCACGTAGGAGCATGCTCGTCGTTTCGTGATGGTTGCATCTGTCTGGTTCGCGGGGAGTTCTCCCTTCGTCAGAAAATTGTACACCGGGGTCATCCAGGATGAGGCATCTCCTATAGCGTGAACCTCGACTATTGTCGAGGACCTTTCGATACTCGGGCCTGACAGGGATTCTTGTATGATGGATTTGTTTCTACCCTTCTTTCTCGTGCTCCCGAGTTTGGACAATATGTCTGCCCTTGTGTTTTGCTCGCGCGGGACATGTGATATTTCTGCTCGCTCAAACTTTGTCATGTATTTTTTGACTAAGCTTAAGTATTCGACGAGGCTGTCGTTTTTGGCTTAGTAACTCCCTTGGACTTGGGAGGCAACGAGTTGTGAGTCTATGAAGATTTGTATCTCGCGGACTCCCAGGTCCTCGGCTAGCCTCAGTCCTGCGAGCATGGCCTCATACTTTGCTTGGTTATTCGACGTCGGGAAGGAGAGGGTTAACGAGTGTTGATCACTACGCCTTCCTCATTTTCCAGGAGGATCCCCGCGCCACTTTCGGACGAGCTGGAGGCTCCGTCGACGAAGATGGTCCATTTGTGTTCCTTCCCGGCGGGCGGGTCATGGGGGGTTATTTCCGCGACGAAGTCAGCCAGGGCTTGTGCTTTCAGAGCTTTCCTGCTCTCGTATTGAATGTCGAATTCGGAGAGCTCTAGGGACCATTTCAGCATTCGGCCCGCCACGTCCGGTCGACCTAAGAGCTGTTTCACCGGTTGGTCGGTTCGCACGATGACCGTGTGGGCCAGAAAATAGTGTCTGAGTCTCCTCGCTGCATTGACGAGGACTAGAGCTACCTTTTCTATCTGTTGGTACCTTCTTTCGGGTCCTTGTAGGGCTTTGCTCGTGAAATAAACGGGTTTCTTCCCGTCGGTGGTTTCACGGATGAGAGTCGCGTTGACGGCTTCGTTTGAGAGGGCCAAGTATAGGAATAATGGCTCCCCGTCGGCTGGTCGAGATAGCACAGGTGGTTGAGATAGACTTTTCTTTAGGTGGCACAGTGCCCGTTCACACTCCACGGTCCATTCGAAGGCTGCTTCTTTGTGAAGGAGTCTAAAGAATGGGAGGGCGTGCTGAGTGGACCTCGCGACGAAGCGGGATAATGACGTGAGTATGTTGTTCATGACTTGTATTGATTTCTTTGATGTCGGGGTCGGGAGGTCGGAGAATGCTCGACATTTGTCGGGGTTGGCTTCAATTCCTCGTTCTGTTAGGTAGAATCCGAGGAATTTCCCCTCCTTGACTCTAAACGTGCATTTTTCGGGGTTGAATCTCATCTTACATTGTCTTGCTTGGGAGAAGACTGCCTTAAGGTTTGCTGCATGATCGGTGCCTGCTCGAGATTTGACGATCATGTCGTCCATGTAGACCTCGAGCATGTCTCCAATCTGCTTGTGGAAAACCTCGTTCATCATACGTTCGTAAGTTGCCCCGGCGTTTTTTAGTCCAAAGGGAATTACATTGTAATAATAATTGCCTGAGATGGTCATGAAAGTCGTGCAATGTTTGTCGCCCATGGCAATCGGGATTTAGTTATAGCCCGAGTAGGCATCCATGAACGACAATGTTTTGTAGCCGACCGAGTTGTCGACCAGCATGTCTATGTTCGGTAAAGGGAAAGCATCTTTCGGGCAAGCCCGGCTGAGATCGGTATAATCGACACACATCCTCCATTTTCCAGTATTCTTTTTAACAAGTACAACGTTTGACGGCCAGGTTGTATACCGGGCTTCAGAAATAAAATTTGCCTCTAGGAGGTCCTTTAAAGCTTTTTCAGCAGCCTCCGTTTTCTCCGGAGACTGCCTACGCCTACGTTGTACTACGGCCTTAGCGGCAGGATCTATGGCGAGACGGTGACAGGCGACCTTAGGGTCGAGTCCGGGCATCTCTGCGGTGCTCCAGGCGAACAGGTCAGCATTCTCGCGCAATCAGGCTTTGATCAGCTTCCTTGCCAGGTCGGGGAGGTCGATGCCAATCTTTACTCCTTTGCTCGGGTCTGCGCCGAGGGGGACAAGCTCAAAGTCCCCGTCTGGTATTGGTCGGAGGGGAATTTGCTCGCCATTGGGAGGTTCATCCTGATCGAAACGAGCATCCAGAGCTATAGAGTCGACCTTTGGTGGAGCTTTCTGGGCTTCCTCCTTGGTGGGTTCTGGCTTGTCGGGCTCCTGTCGTGTCATCGCCGGTCTTTTGGCGGGCCTTGTCCCGATGTCGACAGTGTCGCGCCCCTTAGACGCGGCGTTGAAACACCTCCGAGCGGCGGCTAGGTCGCCCTGGATGGTAGCTACCCGTGCCCTTTTGGTGTAGAACTTCATCTTCAGGTGGACGGTGGAGGGCACCGCTGTCAGTTCTGCCAGTGTTGGTCTCCCCAGGATGCAGTTATAGAGGGACGGGTAGTCGATGACGAGGAAGCGTACTTTAACCTGCCTTGTTGTTGTGCCTTCGCCGAAGGTAACCATGAGATCGACGTATCCCTAAGGCTTGGAGGTCGAGCCGTTGAATCCTTGTAAGTCCGGCCCTACATACGGCGAGCGATGTGAGTCGTCCAGCTGCAGAGTTCGGAACAATTGGCTGTACATTACATCGACGGAACTTCCTTCGTCGACGAGGATGTGATGCACATCGAAGTTGGCCATTCTTGCCCTTATCAGCAAGGGGATGACTGCGTTGGGGGCTCCCCCGGGGAGCTCTTCCAGGTAGAAGGTGATGGGCTCCGACCTACCTTTTACCCTCTCAAATGTCACTGTTTGCGGAGGTGCCGCGTCGACCAGTTCATCCAGCTTCCTTTTAGCCGAATTGATAGTCAGGTCGTTAAATCCTCCGCCATTGATGACCATGGCGGAGGGGAAATATTCCCACCTGCTGTGTGTTATGAGCGGCTCCTGCAGGTGTTCGGGGACGTTGAAGTCCTCGGGTCTGGTGACGGAGAAGGCGGTCTGGATGGGGACCGACTCGTCAGATGGTCGGGCGTCTTCCTTCGGTTCTCTTGTTTCCCGGGCGTCATGACGAGGAGCGTCATTTCGCCGGTATTGTGCGAGCCTTCCTCCCTTGATGAGGGTTTCGATGGCGTCCTTGAGGTGGACGCAATCTTCAGTCAGATGACCATGGCTCCTATGGTACTGACAATACTTGTTCTTATCTGCTCCGGGCTTGGCGGGAGCA
This sequence comes from Vicia faba, assembly GCA_948472305.1. NCBI lineage: Eukaryota > Viridiplantae > Streptophyta > Magnoliopsida > Fabales > Fabaceae > Vicia > Vicia faba. Next base: position 37,751,684 of record OX451741.1, read on the forward strand.
GGTCGGGGGCGTTTGACGCCGCCATCTTTGAAGTCCGTGCTGGCACACTCCGCCAAAATGCGCTCGCAGGAAGCTGTGAGCGGAGTGTACTCGGTAAAACGCCCCGAGGGTCCTCTTTGCTCTCGGACTTCTCAGGGTCTGTCTTCTTTTCTTTTCTCCCCGGTTCGTCGAGGAGGAGCAGCTTCCTGGCGCGGGTTGCTGTTGGACCCGCGAGTCCTGGGGTCTCGGGCTCTGTTGGCCGCCTCCCTCTCCTCGTAATCCATATACGCCCGGGCCTTCTCGAGGAGGGAATCGAATGTTCTAGGTCGCTTGATGCCCACGGCCTTTCTGAATTCTATGCCGGGGAGGAGCCCCCTCTCCAGCAAATATCTTTCCATGTGGTCCGCACAGGGGACCTGTATAGCTTCGCGGTTGAAGCGATTGATGAACTCTCTTAAGATTTCATCCTGTCTCTGGATGATAGCCTCGAGAGCTGCCTCGGTCTTTGGGTGTCACCGAGACACAGTGAAAGAACTTATGAATTAGTTCTTTAGTTTCGCCACGAGGTGATTGATCCTGGAACGAGGACTTTATACCAGTCCATTGCTGCTTTTCTACGGGTCGTGGGGAACAACCAGCATTTAATGGGTCCCCCGATGTTGTGATAGTGCAACATAGCCTCGAACCCGTCTATGTGGTTGACCGGGTCCGTGACTCCATCGTATTCCTTCAGATGTGGAGGCTTCTCCATGCCCGGGGGAATGGGCGCCTCCATGATGGCTTGTGACAGGGGACCGCGGGGGTCATCCTCGTCGCTTCGCTCTGGGGAGAGGGATGGGGAACTGTAATATTGTCGAGCGGGACGGTCCTGGTCGTGCTGGGCATCTCTCGAGCGTGGTGCTCGTTGGTTGATTCTTCCATGCATGTCTCCGGAGTGTCTTCTTTCTCGTCGTGTGGGGGCGTGGTCGCGTCCCCCGGCTTCAATGATGGGTTGCCTCTCCAAAGGGGGCCGTCTCCCCGAGGGTCAGGCTGACAGGCTTCGGGAGGTATCTCTGTAGTGTCTCCGCGGAGGAGACGGGAGATGTACCTCTGTTACTCGAGGAGGTGGAGTCTGGGGCCTCCGGTGCCTCCTCGGGGGTCTTCAATCGTCTTCTAGTGCCCTCAATCTTTCCACTTGGGCAAAGATGAGGTAATTCGTCTGATTGATCACCGCGAACAGCGCGCGGGTTGTGGCATCTACCCCGGCGGGGACAAGGACTTCCTGAAACTGAGCAGCTCGATAGTTTGTGGGAGTTGCATCGTCTTCTTCGAGCGGCGGAGGGACCGAGGATGATGATGCAGTAACTCCGTTGCGGTGGATTTAGGGCCCGGGGGAAGTCAACACAGGGATGGTGTTATGACCGGGGTTGCCGGTGTTATCAGGGTGTCCATTTTTATCCGCGAGTCCGTTGTTGGTGTCGACTACGCAGATGTTTTGTTCATCACGAACTTGGTCAGCCATGACGGTGATCGTTGAATTGAGCTTTGGTCTTCGAGTTTTTGCAAGACGGGGAAGCTAGATTCCCACAGATGGCGCCACTGATCTTACTGGATCAGACTTGGACCGTCACGACTGGCTCCGAGCTGAAGCTGAACGAGATGGGGGGGGGTACCTGCAAGGCACTCCGATGCTAAAGTGAGTGGTAGTACGAGCAGGAAAAAAATGTGTATATGGGTAAGAGAATGAATACCTGACCCTCTGGGAATAGAGGGTATTTATAGCCCCCAGCGCGGGGCCAAGGTCCCTTTATTGGGTCGGCCAGGACTGGCCCAATAAAGGAACTTCCAGGTTCTACGTGTGTAGTGGGGACCCGCGCGTGGTCCCCTTCCTGGTGATGCTCAGCGAGATGTGCGGACGGACGAGGACGCGGTCTTTCCGGAGTTCAGGTGATGGAGTAACGGTCATAGTCTTCCCTACGAGGAGGGTGCTCGATCTGGACTCGAGCTGGATTGTATGTGGTCGAGGACGTCGTGCTCGCGGGCAGCGGCGGGCACGGCTGTAGCTTCTGGTTGACGCACTCCTTGTAGAGTTGTTTGGATTGGGCCTTCGTATTTACTCTTGGGCCAACCCGGGTCCAGTCCAGAACACCTATCATGAGTTTGAAAATACGATCTACCAAGCCAAAGACGAAGGTGAGGAAGATTGTGAGGTACCAGGAGAACTTGCCAGGTTATTGCAACAGGAAGAAAGGACCATACAGCCCCACGAAGAGTCGGTTGAAACAGTTAACTTAGGTACCGAAGAGGACAAGAAAGAAGTCATGGTAGGTGCCAAACTGGATCCTAGGGTCAAGAAGTGCTTAACTCAGTTACTACATGATTATGTTAAGGTCTTTTCCTTGTCATACGAAGACATGCCAGGACTCGACACTGACATCGTGGTCCATCGTCTGCCAACAAAAGAAGATTGCCCTCCAGTAAAACAGAAGGTCTGTCGCATGCGGCCAGAAATGTCAGAGAAAATCAAGACTGGAGTCATGAATCAGTTCAACATCGGATTATTAGCTGTCACCTCCTATCCATAATGGTTCACCAATGTTGTTCCAATGCCTAAAAAGGATGGTAAGGTACGTATGTGTGTGGACTACAGAGACTTGAATAGGGCAAGCCCCAAGGATGACTTCCTGCTTCCACACATCGATATTCTGGTTGAAAATACCGCACAACATAAAGTATTTTCCTTCATGGACGGTTTCTCCGAATACAACCAGATCAAAATGGCACCCTAGGACATGGAAAAAATGACCTTCATCACAAAGTGGGGTACGTTCTGTTATAAAGTTATGACATTCAGGTTGAAGAACACTGGGGCAACCTATCAGCGTGCCATGGTAGCTCTGTTTCACGACATGATCCATCACGAGATAGAAGTCTACATGGATGACATGATAGACATATCTCAAACTAAAGAGGAACACCTGAACCATCTGCAGAAACTGTTTGAAAGACTGAAGAGATACAAACTAAGGTTGAATCTGAATAAATGCACTTTTGGAGTAAGGTCCGGTAAACTCTTAAGCTTTGTTGTCAACGGAAAAGGTATCAGAGTGGACCCTGTAAAGGTAAAAGAAATACAAGAAATGCCTCTCCTCTCACTGAGAAGGATGTTAGGGGGTTCTTAGGACGGCTAAACTACATCGCCCGGTTCATTTCCCATCTAACCGCTACTTGTGAACCAATCTTTAAATTACTGAAGAAAGATCAAGTGGTGGAATGGAACGACGACTGCCAGGCTTCCTTTGATAGGATCAAAGAGTACCTTCAAGAGCCTCTCATTTTGATGCCTCCAGTCGAGGGAAGACCTTTGATCATGTATCTAACCATCTTGGAAAATTCAACAGGTGTGTGCTGGGGCAGTATGACGAATCTGGCCGAAAAGAGCATGCAATATACTACCTGAGCAAAAAGTTTGCCGAATGTGAAACCAGATATTCACTGCTCGAGAAAACTTATTGTGTTCTGGAATGGGCTACTCGCCAGCTAAGACACTATATGTTGACTCATACTACCTTATTGATATCCAATATGGATCCAATTAAATACATATTCGAGAAGCCTGCCCTTTCTGGAAGAATAGTAAGATGGAAGATGGTCTTGACTGAATACGACATTCAATATACTACCCAGAAATCAATAAAGGGAAGTGTGTTAGTCGATCACCTTGCTCATCAAGCTATGGATGACTATCAATCCATGAATTTCGAGTTCCCGGACGAAGACATCATGTTGGTAAACAATTATGAAGAACTTAGACCATATGACGTACCAGAACAAGGATCCCGATGGACCTTGATTTTTGACGAAGCTTCCAGCGCGCTCGGAAACGGCATAGGCACTGTGATCATATCCCCTGAAGGATGTCATACTCCCTTCACTGCTAGATTGTGTTTCAACTATACCAATAATATGGTGGAATATGAAGCGTGTATTATGGGTCTCAAAGCCGCCATAGACTTGGGAATCAAGTCCTTAAGTGTATTTGGAGATTCAACCTTAGTCATCAGTCATATCAAAGGAGAATGGGACACGAAGCATCCTAATCTCATCCCCTACAAAGAACATGTGTTGACATTAATCCCACATTTTGAGGAAATTACTTTTGAGCATTTTCCACGAGAGGAAAAGCAACTAGCGGACACGTTAGCCACCATGTCATCCATGTCCAAAGTCAGATGGGATAATGAGGCTCCTCAGATCACCATAGAAAGGATGGACGAACCAGCTTACTATCACGAGATTGATACTGATGAAGTAATGGCCAAGCCTTGGTTCCATGAAATTAAGAGATATCTCGAGGCCCAAGAATATCTGGAGGGAGCTTCAGTCAACGACAAGAAATTCCTGAGAAGATTCTCTGCTATGTTCTTCCTCAGTAACAGAGTTCTCTATAAAGCAGTCACGACTCTACTTTTCTTTGGTGCATAGACAAGAGTGAGACAGAAAAGGTCATGGCTGATTTACACGAAGGCACCTTTGGCACCCTTTCTAGTGGGCACACGGTGGTCAAAAAGATTCTCCGAGCAGGATACTACTGGTCCACATGGAAGCATATTGTTATCAATATTCACGAACCTGCCACAAGTGTCAGATCTATGCTGACAAGGTACATGTGCCTCCAGTTCCTCTAAATGTCCTGACTTCTCCTTGGCCATTCGCAATGTGGGGCATTGACATGATTGGAGAGGTCAAACCAACAACTTCTAACGGACACCACTTCATCTTAGTTGCCATTGATTACTTCACGAAGTGGGTCGAGGCAGCTTCATTCGCTTTTGTTACCAAGAATGTTGTTGCCCGATTCATCAAACAGAATCTTGTCTGTCAGTATGGTATTCTAGAGAGAATCATTACAGATAATGGTACCAACCTCAACAATACTATGATCACTGCATTATGCGTGCAATTCAAGATCCAGCATCATAACTCTTCTCCTTACCGGCCGAAGATGAATGGCATTGTAGAAGCCTCTAATAAAAACATCAAGAAGATCATACAAAAAATGACAGTTACCTATAAGGACTTGCATGAGATGTTACCATTTTCTCTCCACGGTTACCATACCACGGTGCGCACATCAACAGGGGAAACTCCTTTCTCTTTGGTATACGGCATGGAAGTTGTCCTACCAATTTAAGTCCAAATACCTTCTCTAAGAATCATAAAGGATGCTGAAGATGAGTGGATTCAAACTTGACTTGACCAGTTGAATTTGATTGATGAGAAGAGGCATACAGTTGTCTTCCATGGTCAGATGTACCAAAAACGTATGATTAAAGCTTTTAACAAGAAGGTAAGGCGTCAGGTATATTGGGTCGGTGACTTGGTAATCAAGCGTATGATATTGCCACAAGGTGATCCCAGGGGAAAATTCACTCTTACGTACGAAGGACCGTTTGAGATAAAAAAAACATAATTTTTGGTGGAGCAATGATCTTAACCACTATGGACGACGACGACCTTCCGCACCATGTAAACACATACATAGTTAAAATATACTACGCATGAAAAAAGACCCGCTAGGTCGACTGACCTAGGCAAAATTTAGGGATAAAATAAAAAAATATGTACACCCGGCAAGTTAAAAACCTGAAAAGGCGGCTTGAGCAAAAAAGGGTATCCCGGTGGACTGAAAACCCGAAAGGGGGGTGTAATGCGGTGGGAGAACTGACTTGGTTCTTTGCGTTTTTTCGCAAATGTTGCGGATAGCAAAAGTCGGCACCGACTTTTCTTTTATCCAATAAGGAAAGGCTGAAAAGAACAGGAAAGACCTTTAGAGATGTTTTCTTGAGTTCGGGGGGTAGATTATGAAAAGGGAAGGTATTAGCACCCTTTTCATCCGTAGTTATCTACGGGCTCTTAGTTGCTTGCTAGATCACTTTCTTTTTGTTTGAATGTTCTTGTGGTGTGGGTTTTGAAAGTATTTTGAAAATGTATTTGTAATGGTTCTAGTTTCTATAAGAACGCGTACAAAGTGTTGTCTTTTGAAAATGTTTCAAAATGAGCGTGTTGGTGTATGAAATGTTTTTGTTGTGAGCAAGCGAGAAACTAGGAGCAAATCTACCTACTCAAAAGGTCTTAAATATTCTTTTCCTCTTCCTTTAGATGTTACTATCTTACCATTGATTTGGTAAGAAGCCCCATCGTTGGATGTGAAGGGACGAGCGTGGGACGTTTGTATAGTCATAGAAGGCAACCTATGGAATGTTTTAGCAATGTCATTTTAGGGACTACATCGTTTACCGAAGGTAACATTAAGGGTCATCGAGGGACTACAATCTTTTATTGAGGGCCTTTGCTGAACTGCCCATATTCGAGGGACATGATTATTTTCTGATAGGCAACAAAATGGGATTACCCTAAGGGTGATAGTGTGCAAGTGTGTTTGATTTCATGCATTTAGTCTTTGATTTTTTGGGTTATCTATTTTTTGATTTTATGTCTTACCATACACACCCTAATTACTAGCATTTATGTTTCGAAAGCAATAGATTGCGGAAATGTAAAGTTCCTACGCTATTACATCATTTAGGGATAGGGGTACAAATTTATAAATGGGGGGTTGCAAGAATTTAAATCCTAATTAACTATTACAACCACATTGAAATGTACAATGCAAGAAAGAAAAAGGACTTGTTTAGAAAATGGTTTTTGTCTTAATGAATTAAGAAAAAGGAAATAAATTAATTAATAAAAAGAAAATATTTTTATGTCTTTTTTATATTAATAAAAATGGATTAATATTGAAAATGATAAAAAAGGGAAATAATGAGAGATAGAATTAGCATGCTGCTGAAAGCAAAACAAAGGGGATCAGAAGTTTTGATGTCGGGGATGTTATGGTTCAGAAAGAAGCATAAGAGGAAATCAGAAGTTCCGAATTGACACCCTCTGAGGTCCTACAAGAAACGTTAGAGGAAAAACACAGAAGTTTTGGGTTGCTAAGTGCTGAACTTATGAGTGTTAGAATAGTGAGAAAGTCTTAGAAGTTCTGTGTATTAAAACAGTGAGGAGAACTCAGAAGTTCAGTATATGCTGAGATAGTGAGTGAACATCAGAAGTTTAGGGTGTGTTAACCACGAGTGAAAATTAGAAGTTCTGAGTGTTAAAACAGTGTGTGAAAGCCAGAAGTTCAGCGTGTGTTAACAGCGAGTGAAAATCAGAAGTTCTGAGTATTAAAACAGTGCGTGAAACCAGAAGTTCAGTGTGTGTTAACAACGAGTGAAAATCAGAAGTTATGAGTGTTGAAATAGTGCGTGAAAGCCAAAAGTTCAGTGTGTGTTAACAACGAGTGAAAATTAGAAGTTATGTGTGTGTTAAAATGGTGAAGAGAACTCAGAAGTTCTATGTTACATCTCAACCCTTTCCTCATATTAATCAGCACATCAGCAATTTATTCAGATATTAATAATAACAAATCAGAAAGATAAAAGCACAACAGTTCTTAGAAGTTCTAATCCTAATTTTGAGCCTAGCTTTATTCAAGAAGTTCTGATCCACATCTTTTTCTCTACTTATGCAATGATATGGACAGCATCAATACTATGATATTTGCATATTTAATGATATTCTGAATGAAAATATTCAAAGTCAGAAAGACTTACCTTGAACCTGGAACGTGTGTTTGGGACTTGAACTAGTGCCTTCAGGTGATCTGGAGTTAGCAAGAACAACGGAAGAGAAACTTCTAAGTTTTTTGATTTAAAGGGAAGGACAAAGGTTTTGTTTAGGTTTGCGAAGGTTTTTTATTGTTTCCTTTTCTCTCTTAGATAATTCTCTCTCTCTCCAAAAGCCATCCACTTGAAAGTGTGATGGAGAAACTTATTTATAGGTGAATTTGTTCTGGTTTTGGGGGGAAAACAAATGGGATTTAAACTTTTTTGGCACACTATTCCATTGCTTTTTTATCAACGCTTTTTGTATTTAGTGCAAATATGGGATTTGGGAAAATGCAGGCGTGGACTAAATTAGCTGTTGGTTATAGTATTGTGTTGTAGCAGTGCAGCAGGTCGTTTAAACGAGGTTTTGAGATTTGGTGATGTTCTGATCGCAGAAGACCAGAATGAGACTCGAAGGGTGATGTTCTGACCGAAGCGTTGAACATAGCCTTCATATGTTAAAGAATCATGTTCTGACCAAAGAGCATCGCTTCTACATGTTCTGATTGAAGCATCATGTTCTGAACCGTGTTTGCAAATTCTGATTGCGCTTGCATGGGGGCTGGCCTAGAAGTTCTGAAGTACCATATTCTCTTAACACTTAGGAAAATTTCTAAATGTTTAGAAATTTGGATTTTTTTCAAAGTAATTTATGACTTCTGATTTTTGATGAACCAATTTCATGTTTTGATGAAATATAATTGTTGAAACTTGATTTTAGATCTAAAAGTCAAAGGCTTACTTTTCAGTGTGCTTTTGACCATTTTGCCCTTGTTAATGATTTTCTTGAAAAATTGTAATCCAAGACTCGAAACTTGATAGAAGCAAACTCGAGGGTCTAGGACGATCCTTTGGGAAATGAGAGGGCAAACTTTGGGGTACAACAGCTGCCCCTGTTCAATCTTCTTAAACCTGAGGATGTAGATTGGCTTATCTGCCTTTCGTGATCTAAAGGTGGAAGATGATTGAACACGAGAGTGCCCAGAAATATGCACTCGCATGAAGTGAGTGTCAGCCGATAATATCGGGAATGGGCTTACAGATGCCATTTGGAAGGTGATGGAGAGTCGTCGGAGATGGGCTTAAAGATGCCATCTAGAAAAGATATCGGTCGCATAAGAGATTCCTTTGCGAGAGTTCCTATAACTATCGTTCAGGAGAACTTCACCGGGGAATGTTGATTTATGTCTTGGGAAATAGAGGCTAGAAGCTTAGGTCGTCCACTACTCTACTGGGGAATTAACTCTTGATTGAGGAGGTGGAAGTAAACTGCATGTCTGGTTAGGGTCCAGGCTGCATAGCGACTTACTGGGGAAATGTGAAATCGACTGTATCTTGTCGGGTCCTGGTCTTATAGTGTTGTAAACTATTGTCTGGAGATAAGAGATAAGGAACCTGGATAGTATGGTTGCTTCAAAATGAAAGCCTGGGTAGTAGGGCTGCAAGAAGGAACCTGGATAGTAGGGTTGCTTCGAAATGAAAGCCTGGGTAATAGGGTTGTGAGAAGGAACCTGGATAGTAGGGTTGCTTCGAAATGAAATCCCGGATAGTAGGGCTATGAGAAAGAATCTGGGTCGTAGGGTTACTTCAAAATGAAAGCCTGGATAGTAGGGCTATGAGAAGGAACCTGGGTCGTAGGGTTACTTCGAAATGAAAGCCTGGATAGTAGGGCTATGAGAAAGAACATGGGTCATAGGGTTACTTCGAGGTGAAAGCCTGGATAGTAGGGCTTATGGGGAGGAACCTGGATAGTAGGATTACTTTGAGATTAAAGCCTGGATAATAGGGCTTATGGGAAGGAACCTGGATAGTAGGCTTACTTCGAGATGAAAGTCTGGCTAGTAGGGCTTATGGGAAGGAACCTGGATAGTAGAGTTACTTCGAGATGAAAGCCTGGATAGTAGGGCTTATGGGAAGGAACCTGGATAGTAGGGTTACTTCGAGATGAAAGCCTGGCTAGTAGGGATTATGGGAAGGAACCTGGATAGTAGGGTTACTTCGAGATGAAAGCTTGGATAGTAGGGCTTATGGGAAGGAACCTAGATAGTAGGGTTACTTCGTCTGATCACGTAGGTTAGTTGACCCATTTGGTTTCGGGAACTGATTTTCCATTAGTTGTCTGCAGATGTGACATGTATAACTTCATGGATTTAATCCTGAATTTGTTGGAATTCTTGATGATAACAATCTTTCCTGAAAAGGTACAAGATTAATTATATGCGATGCATGAACTGCATTGCGTGATGATGTTCTCAAAATAAATGAGATTATGTTGTATGCAATATGTATGTGTATGCCACGATGCATGAATATGAGATGCTCTTGCGGTAATTTTAGTCTGGGATAATAAATCCCAGACTGCTGCTGGAGAACAATAGGACGTTGAACCCTTCATTTCCGCTAGGGATGGTGAATCAGAGATGACTATGCTGGGGATTTATTCCTTGTTTACGGATATTTTGCCGGGGAGAGACTTTGCTTGAGAATAACTCCACGAGGAATAACTCTATTGGAAGGTGAACTTCCGTAGCTGAAGTAGTAAGCTCTGTTGGGGGTGAGCTTCTGCGTTCAGAGAAATAAACTCTGCTTGAGAGACAAATTTATGAACCGCTTGCAACTATATAAAATTTGGCTGGGGAATATAGATGTCGGCTCTCTGAAGGAATTTGGCTTGGGATAATAGCTCCTGTTTAGGGAAACTGATATCAATGCTTTGATTACCTCTACTCTGTGGGAAGTGTAGATGTCACCGGGGCGCATGTAATGGTGACTTCGTTTCAAAGTTGTTCCTGCCCCTGTATCTGCTGAACAGAGTAACTGTCGGGTTTGACATGATTTTTTTTAGTTTTTTGCCCCTGTTTCTTAAGTTACGAGCAATTGTCTTTCCGTTTCCTATGCAAATATTTGTGAACAACAATCATATTCAAATTCATATGTCAAGAACAAATCATTGGACTTTTTTTTGCGAAACAAAAAAGAAAAAGAAAAAACAAATGGTTTTAAAAAAATAACTTGTATTGATTTCTTGAAGTTGGCCTATAACAAGCGCTTTTGTACAAGGAAGCTGACGCTCTAGTAAAAGAACACCGCCGTGAAAACGAAATCTATATAATATTGTGTACAAAGAAAAAAGAACAGTTATATGCAATAATCCCATTGAGGTTCAATTCAGTTATTGTCGTTATGTCATCGAGTGTCTCATCACTTTGCTGCTTGTCCGAGGTTGATTTGATTGATTGGTTCCGTTCGAGCTTGATAGTTGCTACTGAGGTCTGTTCGTAAGGTGATCCAATGGGACATAGTGATATGCTTTAAATCCCTAAATTTTTCCTGGACCGCCCTTTCAGGTTTTCAGTCCACCAGGATACCCTTTTTTGCCCAAGCTGCCTTTTCAGGTTTTCGACTTGCTGGGTGTATAGATTTTTTCATATTCATCCCTTATTTTTGCCCGAACCATTTTGGTTCACCGGAAAGCCTTTATTTTTTCCTAGGCCAGTCAACCTAGCGGGTCTTTTAATCATGCATAGTATCTTTACACTATGTCTGCATTGACAGGGTGCGGAAGGTCATCACCGTCCATGGTGGTTAGAATCATGGCTCCACTCGAGAAAATGCTTTTAATCACAAATGGACCTTCGTATGTGAGAGTCCATTTGACCCTGGGATCACCTTGCGGCAGTATGATGCACTTGATTACTAGATCCCCGACTTGATATTCTTGGCGTTTGACTTTTTTGTTGAAAGCCATGATCATCCATTTTTGATACATTTGACCATGACAGACAGCAGTAAGTCTCTTCTCATCAATCAGGTTCAGTTGATCAAGTCGAGTCTGGATCCAGTCGTCTTCTTTCAAACCCGCATCCTTCAGGATCCTTAGAGAAGGGATCTGGACCTCAAAAGGCAGGACAACCTCCATGTCGTATACCAGAGAGTAGGGTGTTTCCCCTGTTGACGTCCGTGCTGAAGTACGGTACCCATGAAGAGCAAATGGTAACATCTCATGCCAGTGTTTGTATGTCACTGTTATCTTCTGTATGATCTTTTTGATGTTCTTGTTAGCCGCTTCGACAATGCCATTCATCTTCGGCCGGTAGGGAGAAGAGTTATGATGTTGTATCCTGAATTGCTTGCAGAGTTCGGTGATCATCGTGTTATTGAGATTCGTACCATTTTCAGTGATGATTCTCTCCAGCACACTATAACGACAGATTAGGTTATGCTTGATAAACTGCGCCACTACATTCTTGGTAACAGTAGCAAAGGAGGCAGCTTCAACCCACTTTGTGAAGTAATAAATGGCCACCAGGATGAAGCGATGCCCATTAGAAGTGGTAGGTATAATCTCTCTGATCATGTCGATGCCCCACATTGCAAAGGGCCAAGGAGCCGTCAAGACATTTAAGGGAACCGGAGGCACATGTACGTTATCAGCATAGATCTGGAATTTATGACAAGTTCGGGAGTGCTGATAACAATCTGCTTCCATAGTAGACCAATAGTAGGATCTTCTTAGCCATGGTATGTCCACTTGAATGGGTTCCGAAGGTACCTTCGTGTAGATCCGTCATAATCTTCTCTACTTTGCTCTTATCTACACACCGCATCAAATTAGAGTCATGGTTGCGCTTGTGGAGTATTCCATTACTGAGGAAGAATTTCGCGACGAACCTTCTTAGAAACTTTTTGTTGTTGACAGATGCCCCCTCGGGATACTCTTGAGCCTTAAGATACCTTTTTACTTCGTGAAACCAAGGTTTATCTGCTACCTCTTCAGTATCAATTTCACAGCAGTATGTTGGTTCATCCAATCTCTCGATGGTGATTCGGGGAGCTTCATTATCCCACCTGACCTTGAACATAGAAGCCATGGTAGCTAGCGCGTCCTCTAACTGATTCTCCTCCCGTGGGAAGTGTTCAAAGGTTACCTCCTCAAAGTGTGGGAGAAATGTCAGTACAAGTTCCTTGTACGAAACGAGATTTGGGTGCTTCGTGTCCCATTCTCCTTTGATCTGACTTATCACCAAAGTTGAATCCCCGAAGACGCTCAAGAATTTGATCCTTAGGTCGATAGCAGCTTTGAGACCCATGATGCAGGCTTCATACTCCGCCATGTTATTAGTACAGTTGAAGCATAATTGGGCGGTGAAAGGAGTATGACAACCCTCAGGAGATATGATTACAGCGCCAATGTCGTTTCCTAGTGCGTTCGAAGCTCCGTCAAAAACCATAGTCCATTGGGATCCTTTTTCAGGTCCTTCATCCGGTCTACGTTCTTCGTAGTCTGTCACTAGCATAATATTCTCGTCCGGTAACTCAAAATTTATGGACTGGTAGTCATCCACGGCCTGATGAGCCAAATGATCAACCAATACACTTCCTTTAATTGCTTTCCGGGTTGTATATTGGATATCGTATTCGGTTAGGATCATTTTCCATCTTGCTATTTTTCCGGAGAGAGCGGGATTTTCGAAGATGTATTTGATCAAATCCATCTTAGATATCGACAAATTAGTGTGGGTCAACATATATTGTCTTAGTCGGCGAGCAGCCCATGCCAAAGCGCAACAACTTTTCTTGAGCAGTGAGTATCTTGTCTCAAAGTCGGTAAACTTTTTTCTAAGGTAGTATATTGCATGCTCTTTTCGACCAGACTCGTCATACTGCCCCAGCACACACCCCATTGAATTGTCTAGCACTGTTAAGTACAATATCAAATGTCTTCCTTCAATCGGAGGCATCATAATTGGTGGTTCTTGAAGGTATTCCTTGATTCTTTCAAAAACGGTCTGGCATTCGTCATTCCACTTTACCACTTGATCTTTCTTTAGGAGCTTGAAGATTGGCGCACAAGTAGCAGTCAGATGTGAAATGAACCAGGAGATATAATTTAGGCGTCCCAAGAAAACCTCTAACCTCCTTCTCAGTACGGGGAGCCGATATCTCTTGTATGGCATTCACCTTTGCAGGGTCTACCTGAATACCTTTGTCACTGACGACGAACCCTAGTAGTTTACCAGATCTTATCCCGAAGGTGCACTTGTTTGGATTCAACCTTAACTTATACGTCTTCAACCTGTCAAACAGCTTTTGTAGATGATCAAGGTGTTCTTCCTTGATTTGGGACCTCACTATCATGTCATCAACATAAACCTCTATCTCATGGTGGATCATATCGTGGAACAATGCTACCATGGCTCGCTGATAAGTTTCCCCAGCATTCTTCAACCCAAAAGGCATCACCTTTTAACAGAAAATGCCCCACTGCGTGACGAAGGTTGTCTTCTCCTTGTCTTCGGGATCCATCCTAATCTGATTTTACTCAGAGAAACCATCCATGAAGGAAAAAATCTTGTGTTGTACGGTGTTGTCAACTAGAATATCGATGCGGGGAAGCGGGAAGTCATCCTTGGGGCTTGCCCTATTCAGGTCTCTATAATACACACACATCCGTACCTTTCTGTCTTTCTTTGGTACCAACATAACATTAGCAACCCACTACGGATAGGAGGTGACAGGTAGGAATCCCACGCTGAATTGTTTCATAACCTCTGCTTTGATCTTCTCTGACATTTCAGGGTGCATACGACGGGCTTTCTGCTTAACCAAAGGACGATCTTCTTTAGTCGGCAAACAATGTACCATAATATCAGTGTCTAAACCAGGCATGTCTTCATATGACCAGACGAAGATTTCAACATAGTCGTGTAACAACTGTATCAGCTGTTGTTTGACTTTAGTCTCCAAATTTGTGCCGATCTTGACTTCCTTTCTGTCTAACTTCGTGCCCAAGTTTATCGTCTCAACTGGCTCCTTATGAGGCTGTATAACCCTCTCTTCCTGCTGTAATAGCCTGCAAGCTCTCTAGGCACCTCACAATCTTCCTCACATTTGTCCTCGGCTTGGTTGATCAGATTTTCGAAATTATAATTGGCAATAGCAGAACTGTTATCAATGGGATCCAGAGTGGATATGAATCTGCAGTTTGATATGTAAGTGTGTGTAAGAGCATAGCTGTATTGATAAAGTGAAAAAGCAGAAAAGAAAAACAGAGAGCGCAAAATTTGTATGCAAGAAACGTACAATGTTTTATTGATGACATATGAAAATGACATATAATAACCCTCACAAATAAACCATTATGCCTCGGGTAAGACACAAGGCCATAGAGTTTATATTATTTATTACTAATTCGAAAAACAAGTAAGACAATTACTGCTGAACAAAAGAAATTGGCACAAAATCTCTGGCCGTCCAGTTACTAGGTCCACCGTTGGTAGTAGGGTAGATCCAGCTGTCAATATCAGAATCCTCATCATTGTCTTTTATAGAATTAACCCCATGATTGCTGATGCGTAGGGGAGGTCCTCCATCCCGAGCACGTGGAACCAGCCTTTGAACTCCTGAAGTAAAGCCCAAACCGAATTTGTCAGTTTTATAAGGAAAATCAGGGAGTTGTCCCCAAATGGTACGCCCACCTTCTTCAACTACCGCTCTGGCGTCCTTGAGAGAAGCCATCTTCAAAGGGGATTTGGTGATCTTCGGTGCACTAGTGATGGTCTCGGTTGATGCCATAACCTGGGGATCCTCTTCAAAGTTTTGACAAGGGGTCTCTATGAATTCCCCTTCCATCTCCACATACCTGAAAGAGTTCAGGTGGCTTACCATATACTCCTCTTCACCATGCACAGGGACAATCTTCCCTTTCACTGGATACTTCAGCATAGAAGTAACGGCCCCAGCTTCATGGATCCAAGGGCAACCCAATAAATAATAGTATGATGGCTAGATATCCATCACGTAGAAGATGGATTCAAATTTATGGGAACCCACTTTGACAGGTATGTCCACCTCCCCGTGCACCATTCTTTTTGACCCGTCAAAAGCCCTCACCACAATGTTACTGGGCTTTAAGGTCAAGCCTTCACAATCTAGCCTATCAAGAGCCTTCTTAGGCGGAACATTCAGCGACGATCCAGTGTCCACTAGCACATGAGCCATAGTAGTGCCCTTGCATTCGATCGATACATGCATAGCATCATTACGCTTTCTCCCGTTTGGTGTCAAATCGACATCTGAAAAACCCAACCCATTGTCAGTAGTCTAGCTGGCCACACAGTCCTTGAATTGGTCAACAGAGGTTTCTTGTGGCATATGTGCAGTCTTGAGAAATGCAATCAAAGCCTTTGCATGGGCTTTGGAACATGTGATACGGTGGGAGAACTGACTTGAGGTTTTGCGTTTGTTTTTGCAAATGTTTCGGTTGAGCAAGAGTCGCCACCGAATTTTTATTTTATCCTAAGGAAAGGTTAAAAAGCACAGCAAAAAACCTTTGAGATGTTTTCTTGGGTTCGGGGAGTAGATTATAGAAAGGGAAGGTATTATCACCCTTTCTATCCATGGTTATCCATGGGCTCTTAGTTACTTGCTTAGATCAACTTGCCTTGATTTTCAATTGTTTGAAATGGTGCTTTGTGTGTGGGTTTGAAAATGTTTTTGAAAAGAGGCCAATGTGGTGGCAACCTTTGTAATGATCCATGTTGGGATGTATACAAAGCTGTATGTCTTTTGAAAAGTTTTCAATGTTTTTGAAATTTGTTTTGAAAGTGTTGTGAAGTGTGGTTTTGAAAAATAGGCAAGTGTTTTTGTTTTGCAAGTTGGCAAGTAACCAAGAGCTATCTACCCTAAATTTCTCAAAGATCTTTGCTATGTTTTAACCCTTTTAACAATTTTGTTCCACCATTGTATTTGGTGGACAATCTTGTGTTAGGATGTGAACGGGACAGGCGCGGGTCATCGTTTAGACCATGATTGCAATGGTGCCAAGTATCTTTGGGCAATTTTTCCTTTAAGGGACGTGATCATTTTTTAGGCAACTTTTGAAAGCGTCATCGAGGGACTATGATCATTTGATTGTTTTGTTTTTTTGCCAAAGATACCTAACATGCAATATGGCCCATTATTGAAGGCAACAAGTGGAGTAACCCTAAGGGGTGCAAGTGTGATTGGTGTTTGTTCATTTTCATGCTTGTTATCTTTGAATTAGGTCAAGCTATTGTTTTGTTGATTTTTTGCATACAAACCCTAAGTCTATCATGGCATATTTAGAAAGCTTTTAAAGTGCGGAATTTAAAGGTCCTAAATTATTACAACACAAATTATCGGATGGGGGGTACAAGTGTTTAAATGGGGGATATTTTAGCAAGAAATTAAACCTAAACTATTACATCCAAATTGAAATTTTACAAGGTATTTAATTGCACAATAATTAAATAAAATACAATAAATATGCAAGACGCAAAAAAAATGATTTTTTGTATGTAAAAAGTATTTTTTCATGTATCAAATAATCAAAAATAAAAATGATTAATTTTTGGTATCTTTATGTTCTAGGGCAAACCCTAATTTTGCTAAATAAAGGTATTAATTATTTAATGTATGCAATATTTATTAATTATGTACAAAAAATAAATAAAAAAGGAAGTATATTGTAAAAAAAGTGATTTTTAAGTTAAATATTAATAAAAATAAAAATGTATCATTTTTATGTTTTTATCCTAAATATTCTAATAAATATATAAGTATTTATATTATTTACTAAATATAATAAATATGTACAAAAAATAAAAATATTTATTATTTACAAAAAAAAAAGTATATTTTTTATAAAATGTTTTCAAAAGATAAAATAAAATAAGAATCAGAAAATAAAAGTGTTTGTATTATTTTTTTTTGTATTTTTTTAAAAAATAAAAGGTATTATGTATTTATTCACATATATAACTAAATGAAACACATAAATATCAAATAAAAATGCAAAAAATGTGAGAAAAATAATTTTAATGTTTTTTATATTTTAATAAAAAATAACAAATCAGAATCAAAAAGATAAAGTTAAAAATGACAAATAAAACTCAAAATGGGCCAGGGGGGTGCATGTGTAAAACAGTGGTGCAAAAAGGAAGAACAACACAGGCCCAGCCCAAAGAGGTTGTCTTCAACCTCCAGACAGTTCAAACAACAAAAACGCGCGTTTTTCCTTGTCCCTGCTATCTCCTGATTCCTTGATTTTCAGCACAAACTCATAACATGAAAAATGTCAAGCATCAAACCACGAATCCATACATACCAAGAACTTGATCTAACTCTCAGAAATGAGAGAGAATTTCTTCTCCCCCAATTCCTGACCTAGTTTTTTTCAAATGTTCAAAATCAAAATACTCTTAGCACACATAATATAAATGAAAAGTAACTATATGGATGGCTTCAGGGCTATGATTAGAACATGTTTTCTTCACAAACTTAAACCTAACTATGCCTGGATAGAGAGATAGAAGTTCAAAAACTTACCTGTTCATCTTGATTCGTGTCTGACAATGGAGGTACTTTCAGTGCAATGTGAGGACTTGTACAGCTTGCCTGAAGTTCAGGGATGCTTCTCCAACCTTTAGCTTGCTTTGAAACTAAATGAATTGAGCTATAGGAGTCAACCTGCAAAACAGAAAAAGTGAAAATGGTGAAGTTGGTTAGAGGTGTTACAGTCTGAAGCTAGGGCTTGGGATAGTTTGTATGGATGCTTTGGAGTGTGTATGAAGTGGTTTTGGCCAAGGCGCACGAATGGATTGAGTTGTAGAAGTCCAACTGTAGAAGGGACTCTATTTTTTGCAGTAGGATGGTGTTTTGATGAATGATGAGGTTTGGAAGGTGGTTAGCTCGTGCCTTAGCTCAGTTATGATGTTTTGAATGTGTTCAACAAGTTTGTCTAAGCTTCTCTTGGCAGAAATGTGAGATGTCTTTCAAAATGCAAGGTTTCTTCTAACTTAAGCAAAGTTTGGCCAGTTGGTTTACAAGCTTCTCTAGGCCCCTCAAGTATGCTGCACACTTGAGTCTTGATCAGTGGGATATGTTCCTGAACTTGTGCCAAAAGTATTTGCATTGTACTTCTTGATTTTGCAAACTTGACATAAAGCCATACTTTTCAAAAATGGATAAAGTGCTTTTTCTAATTATGGACTAATCCTTCATGTAATGACAAAATGCATAGAATAACATCTTGGCACCATGGTTTAGCATTTAATTTTTGAGTGTAAATGGGATTAGAGGCCTGTAATGTAGCTTGCATATGCTGAGTTTGAAAATGCACAAGTTATGATCATGCCTTTGTCCATGAATCAAAGTGACTTTTGCTCATATTGCCAAATTTGATTCTCCCTAACCACAAGGTTGTTTGATGAGTTCTTGGACATTTTGGAAAGGTTGGAATGTTTACTACAATCCATCTTTGTAATGAAAGTTGAAATTCCAAGTGGAAGCATGTTAAAAGTGGCCATGAAGTTAGGCAAAAATCCTGCCTAAAATAGGTCAAAATTTTTCTAAGTTAAGAATGTTTTGCACCCCTATTCCAAAAATCATAACTTGAGATACAAGCCTCTTTTGAGGAAAATTTGTGAATCAAAGTTGTAGATTTTGCAATGGACTACAACTTTAATGTTTTGAGTTTTGTTTGAATCCAAATGCATCTTGATGAAAAAATGGGACAAAGTTAGGAAAAAATTAGGGATTTTCATAACTTAGAAAAATTCTAAGTTATGAAAATTCTTCATTTCAAACCCTAATTTGTGATTTTTGATTTCTTGATGAACAAGTTTCATAATTTGACATGTCTTGATGGAAAATGAATCTTGACACTTGATTTTGACCAAAAAGTCAAAGTTTGACTTTTCAGTATACAGTCAAATTTGGCTCAGTTGACTGGAAAATTCATCTGTCAATCTTGTGCAATTGGGATCTTTTGAACTTGTTGAACATGTCAAGACAATGCCATTGAGTCCTTGAGTCCATATGTGATCTTGGTTTGCCATTGGCTAGGTCAAACAATCAAAAATTGCCTTTGTGCAGTCAAAACCCTAAAAATGACCATTTTGCCCTTTTGGTGATCTGATCAAATTTCTTGTGGAATTGTGATCCAAACTTGATCAAATGGTCCATATGAGTTCATAATGTTGATGTGGGTCAAAAATCATGAGGTTTGACTGTCAATTGACCACAGTTGACTTTTTCCCCAATACAGCTGATTTCTAGGTCAACTGTCCAATTGACTGGGCAAAGATTGGAATCAAGGCTTGAAACTTGGTATGGATAAACTTGTGAGTTCAACATGAAGCATGAAAGTCATCTTAGGCATTTTAGGTCAAAACATCTTTGTGCAAACACCAACCCTAATTTGGGTCAACAATGCAAGGGGAAGTATTGAGCAGAGCAAACCCTAACTTGATCCTGAGCTCCAAGGGTCTTGTGGTGAGAAAATATTGAGGAAATGGGAGGGCAAATTTTGGGGTACAATAGTTGCCCCTGTTCAATCTTCTTGAACATGAAAAGTTAGATTGGCAAGCTTGCCTTTCGCGACTCGAAGGTAAAAGGAGATTGGACACTAGAGTGCCCTGAAATTTGCACTCGCATGCTAGAGTATCAGCAATGTGATGGTGGGAATGAGCTTATAGATGCCATTTGGAGATAGGATGGATGCGCTTATAGATGCCATTTGGAGGTGTGACAGAACCTTGTCGGGAATGGGCTTATAGATGCCATTTGGAAGGGTTGATCGCGTAAGAGATTCCTTAGCGAGAACTTGCGTACTTTGAGAAAGGAAGATGTTTCCTGGCCCGTTACAGGTGTTGATCTTCGAACTCTTCGTGCAGATATGCCCTGGCTAGATACAGGAGTCGAATCTACAATTAGTTGCTCACAGATGTGCCCTGGCTAGATACAGGAATCGAATCTGGAACTCCAAAAGGTTGTATACAGTCGTGCCCTGGCTGGATAAAGGTATCGAATCTCTAAATCAAATCACTCACAGATATGCCCTAGCGAGATACAGGAATCGAATCTAGAATTAGTCGTCTACAGATGTGCCCTGGCTGGATACAGGTATCGGATCTGGAATTGTTTGCTCACAGATGTGCCCTGGCTAGATACAGGAATCGAATCTGGAACTGTGGTCTACAGATATGCCCTGGCTGGATACAGGTATCGAATCTGGAATTGAAAAAGGTTGGTAGAGATAGCTTTCCTGGCTGGATACAGGTGTAGACCTCTGACCTGAGAATGAAAGATAATTTCCTGGCCTGTTACAGGGGTTGATCTTCAAACTCTCATGTAGACATGCCCTGGCTAGATACAAGAGTCGAATCTACAGTCAATCGCTCACAGATATGCCATGGCTAGATACAGGAATCGAATCTGGAATTGCGATAGTTGATAGCAATCATCTTTGGATTGACCTTTTCCTGAAAAGGCAAAACATCAATTGTATGCGAAGTCATGATGTATGAGATGCATGATGTCATGATGCTCTAAATGAGATAGTGTTGTATGCACTCTGTCATGTATGTAAGCATGATGTATAAAATGTGAAATGTCTATGAATGTATTTTCGTCTAGGAAAATAAATCCTTGACGACTGGCTGGGGAATCAAATCCTGGGCTGATATTGAAGAGTAGAGTTCTTCGCTTCTGCTGGGGATGATGGTTGCAAAAATAAACCGGCAGAAGAAGATGACTCTGTTGGGGAATAAACTTGTTGGAGAGATTACTCTGCGGGGAATTACTCTGTGGGAAAAGATACTTCGCTGAGGTTTTGATGAGAGCTCTGTTGGGGATTTCAACGATAAACTCCGTTGGGGATTCCGCTGATAAGTTATGTTGTGGAACTTGATGAACTCCGCTGGGGATAGGAAGAACTTCGCCGAGGACGAATTTTCCGTGATAATTAGCTGAGGATAACCCAGTTATAAGCCCTGGTGGGAAGATAACCTTTGAATAAAGTCGGGGAGAGACGTTCATACTCTGCAGGTGATAAGCTTCCAGAATCTACTGGGGATAAGCTTCAGAATCTAACGGCGACTTCACTGGGGATGTGGATTCCACTCTCCTGGGGACACTTTTGAATTGTACTGGGAAATGGCTACACTGGATGTTTGTATTCCGCCGGGGAATGTTTAGATCTTCTGGGGATACCCAATCTCCTTAAGGCTGACAGTAGACTGACTCTGCCTGGGGAGAGTATCGCTGACTTGCTAGGGGAATAATGTGCCTTTTCAGGGCTGCTGGGAGACCAAATCTACTTGAGGAGAGTATCGCTGAATCTTGTCTTACTCTGTGGGGAGTTGAGGTAGCTTGGTTACGTTCTTCAGCCGAACCTACCTTGGTAACTTGGTGGACAGAGCAACTGGACTGCTTAGACAGTTCTAAATTGCCCCTGTTTCTGATGTTACCTGTAATTAGTCCTTTGTTTCGCATGCAACTATTCATGATTAGCAATTAATTGTCAAATGCATATATCAAAAAAATGAACATTGGACGTTCTTCGCAAAACAAAACGGAAAAAGGGAAAAAAACAATGGATAATTTGTCTGAAAAATTGAACTTGTATTGATTTTGAAATTTGCCCGTAAATAGGCATTTTTGTACAAGAGGCTGACGTCCTAGTAAGAGAACGCCGCCGAACAACATAGAGTTTATACAATTTTGAAAAGGAAACAAAACAACTATGTGAAAAATAATCCCACTGGGTTCCAACTCTGCTATCGCCTTTATGTCTTCAAGCGTCTCATCACTTTGTTGTTTAGTTGAAGATGAAACTGATTGATTGATGCCGTCTGAGCCCGATAGTTGATGCCGAATTCTGGATGCAAGGTGATCCAATGAGACATAGTGTTACGCTTTATCCCTAACTTTTTCCTGGACCGCCCTTTCGGGTTTTCAGTCCACCGGGATACCCATTTTTGCCCAAGCCGCCTTTTCAGGTTTTCGACTTGCCGGGTGTACAGATTTTTTTCATTTCATCCCTTATTTTTGCCCGAACCCTTTTGGTTCGCAGGGAAGCCCTTATTTTTGCCTAGGTGTGTCAACCTAGCGGGTCTTTAATTCATGCGTAGTATCTTTTTACTATGTCTGCATTGGCGGGGTGAGGAATGTCATCACCATCCATGGTGGTTAAAATCATAGCTCCTCCTGAGAAGATATGTTTAACCACAAATGGCCCTTCGTACGTAGGGGTCCATTTTCCCCTAGGATCACTTTGAGGAAGAATGGTGCGCTTGATTACCAGGTCTCCGACTTGATACTCTTGTCGTCTGACTTTCTTGTTAAATGCCCTGATCATCCGTTTTTGATATGTCTGACCATGACAAACAGCAGTGAGTCTCTTTTCGTCAATTAGGTTTAATTGATCAAGCCGAGTCTGGATCCAGTCATCTTCGCTCAAGTCTGCATCCTTCATTATCCGGAGAGAGGGTATCTGGACTTCAATAGGCAAGACTGCCTCCATGCCATAGACCAAAGAGAAGGGAGTTTCCTCTGTTGATGTCTGTGCCGAGGTACGGTACCCATGAAGAGCAAACGGTAACATTTCGTGCCAATCTTTGTAGGTCACTGTCATCTTCTACACCATCTTCTTGATGTTCTTATTTTCCGCTTCTACAACCCCATTCATCTTCGGCCGGTAAGGAGAAGAGTTGTGGTGCTGTATCTTGAATTGCTCGCAGAGCTCAGTGATCATCTTGCTGTTAAGATTGGTACCATCATCCGTAATGATCCTCTCAGGTACACCGTACCGACAGATTAAGTTGTGCCGAATGAATCGTGCCACGACGTTCTTGGTTACTGTAGCATTGGAAGCTGCTTCAACCCACTTTGTGAAGTAATCAATCGCTACCAGGATGAAACGGTGACCGTTGGATGCCGTAGGTCTGATCTCGCCGATCATATCAATGCCCCAGATTGCAAAAGGCCAAGGTGCTGTCAGGACGTTCAGAGGAACTGGAGGAATGTGCACCTTATCTGCATAGATCTGGCATTTGTGACACGTCCGAGAATGTTGGTAACAGTCGGCTTCCATTGTGGACCAGAAATATCCTGCCCGAAGGATTTTCTTTGCCATGGTATGTCCACTGGAATGTGTTCCGAAGGTACCTTCATGTAGCTCTGCCATGATCTTTTTTGCTTCAGTCTTATCCATACAACGCAGTAAGGTTGAATCATGGTTTCGCTTGTATAAAATGTCGTTGCTGAGGAAGAACTTTTCCGCGAACCTTCTCAGGAACTTCTTGTCGTTAACAGATGCACCCTCGGGGTATTCTTGAGCTTCAAGGTACCTCTTCACTTCATGATACCAGGGTTTTTCTATTACCTCTTCGATTTCGAGATCGCAGCAATATGCAGGTTCGTCCAACTTCCAGATAATGATCCGGGGAGCCTCGTTGTCCCATTTGACTTTGAAAATAGAAGACATCGTAGCCAACACGTCCGCCAACTGGTTCTCCTCTCTTGGGAAGTGTTCAAAAGTTATCTCCTCGAAGTGGGGAAGCAATGTCAGCACATACTCCTTGTAAGGAATAAGATTCGGGTGTTTCGTATCCCACTCGCCTTTGACCTGATTGATCACGAGAGCGGAATCTCCGAAGACACTCAGAAACTTGATCCTTAAGTCAATTGCAGCTTGAAGACCCGTGATACATGCCTCATACTCCGCCATGTTGTTGGTGCATTTGAAACATAGTCGGGCAGTGAGTGGAGTATGAGTGCCTTTAGGGGATATGATCACAGCGCCGATACCATTACCCAAAGCGTTTGAGGCACCATCAAAATGCATAGACCATCGGGATCCTTCCTCAGGTCCTTCATCCGGTCCAGGTACTTCACAATCAGTCACTACCATGATATCTTCGTCTGGAAATTCAAAGTTCAACGACTGCTAATCGTCCATTGGTTGGTGTGCCAAATGGTCTGCTAATACACTTCCCTTGATTGCTTTCTGAGTCGTGTACTGGATGTCATATTCCATCAAGATCATCTGCCATCTTGCTATTCTTCTGGACAAGGCAGGCTTTTCGAATATGTACTTGATTAGATCCATTTTTGAAATCAACAGAGTAGTGTGAGTCAACATATACTGTCTCAGCCGGCGAGCAGCCCATACCAGAGCGCAGCAAGTTTTCTCGAGCAGTGAGTACCGATTCTCACAGTCAGTAAACTTTTTGCTCAGGTAATAAATAGCGTGCTCTTTTCGGCCAGACTCGTCATGCTGCCCCAGCACACACCCCATTGAGTTGTCAAGTACTGTCAAGTATAAGATTAGAGGTCTCCCTTCAACCGGTGGCATAAGAATGGGTGGTTCTTGGAGATACTCTTTGATCTTTTTGAAAGCAGCCTGACATTCATTGTTCCAACGTACTACTTGATCCTTCTTCAGTAGCTTGAACATTGGTTCACAGGTAGTAGTTAAATGTGAGATGAATCGGGCAATGTAGTTCAGCCGTCCTAAAAAGCCTCTGACTTCTTTCTCTGTCTTGGGAGTTGGCATCTCTTGTATGGCTTTTACTTTGGCAGGGTCCACTTGAATACCTTTGTCACTTACGATGAAGCCTAGCAATTTTCCAGATCTCACCCCAAAGGTGCATTTGTTTGGGTTCAACCTCAGCTTGTACAACTTCAGGCGGTCAAACAGCTTCCGCAGATGGTCAAGGTGTTCCTCCTCAGTTTGGGACCTTGCAATCATATCGTCGACGTATACTTCTATCTCATGATGGATCATATCATGGAATAAAGCAACCATAGCACGTTGGTATGTTGCCCCAGCATTTTTCAACCCAAAAGGCATGACCTTGTAGCAAAAGGTGCCCCACTGAGTAACAAAGGTGGTCTTCTCCATATCTTCAGGAGCCATCTTGATCTGATTATAACCGGAGAAGCCGTCCATGAAGGAGAAAACTTTATGCTGAGCAGTATTATCAACCAGAACGTCGATATGAGGCAGAGGGAAATCATCCTTAGGGCTCGCTCTGTTCAAATCCCTGTAATCAACACACATTCGGACCTTACCATCCTTCTTTGGCACCGGAACCACGTTGGCAATCCACTGAGGGTAATAAGTCACTGTTAGAAACCCGGCATCAAATTGTTTCATGACCTCGGCTTTGATTTTCTCGGACATTTCTAGACGCATACGGCGAACCTTCTGTTTTACCGGAGGGCAGTCTTCCTTGGTAGGCAGGTGATGACCCACAATGTCGGTATCCAACCCAGGCATGTCTTCGTAAGACCATGCGAAGATTTCCACGTAATCATGAAGCATCTGAATCAACCGTTGTTTCACACTGAACTCTAGATTGGCACCAATCTTGACTTCCTTTTTGTCTGTCTCAGTACCCAGATTTACCGTTTCCACTGGCTCTTCATGTGGCTGAATGGCCCTCTCTTCCTGGAGTAGCAGTCTTGCAAGTTCACCAGGCACTTCGCAATCATCTTCACCTTCGTCTTCGGCTAAGTTGAGCGGATTTTCGAAGTCATAACTGGCACTAGCAGAGTCGTTACCAGTGAGATCCAGAGTGGATTGGAACCTGTATAAGTGAGGGTGTGTAAATATAGTTGTTTTGCAATATATGATAAAGAAAGAAAAGGAGCACAAGATTTTGAAATGCAATAAACGTCCAATGTTTTTATTAATGATATATGAAAATGACATACAAAAGCCCTCACAAATGAAGCCACGGTGCCCCGGGTAGGACACCGAGCCATAAAAGTTTCAACATATTGTTTGTTACAAATTGAAAACAAAAGAGTTCATTACTGAGTGACAAAAGTAATAGGTGTAAAGTCTTTGGCAGTCCATTTTCTTGGTCCACTGTCGGTTGTTGGGTAGATCCAACTGTCGAATTCAGATTCCTCCACGTCGTCTTCAATAGCAGTCACTCCCGGGTTGGTGATGAACACAGGAGGTCTTCCAATCCTTGCTTTGCGAACAGCCCTCTGAGCCTCTACAGTGAAGCCCAAGCCAAACTTGTCAGTCTTCGGAGTAAAGTCAGGGAGTCGGCCCCAGTTTGCGCACTCACCCTTATCAATCACAGCCCGGACATCCTTTAAGGAAGCCATCTTCAAAGGAGGGTCTTCAATCACAGTTTCAGCTGATGCTAGTGTCTGAGGCACCTCTTCAAAGTGTTGAAAGGGGGTCTCAATGAATTCCCCATCCATTTCTATGTACCAGAACGAGTTGAGGTGACTGACCATATACTCTTCCTCCCCCTGAACTGTCACAATTTTCCCTCTGACCGGGTACTTAAGCTTCTGATGTAGTGTGGAGGTCACAGCTCCAGCCTTGTGGATCCATGGACGGCCCAGCAAATAAGAGTAGGATGGACGGATGTCCATCACATAGAAAGTTGAATCAAAAACTTGGGAACCAACCCTGATTGGAATGTCAACTTCACCATGTACCATCCTCTTCGAACCGTCAAAGGCTCGGACAACAATGTTACTGGGCTTAAGCTCCAGACCCTCACAATCCAGCCTGTCTAGGGCCTTCTTGGGCAATACATTAAATGAAGAACCGGTGTCTAGCAACACATGGGCAAGAGTAGTGCCCCTGCATTCAATGGAGACATACAGGGCGTCGTTATGGTTCTTTCCTTTGGCGGTCAGATCAGCGTCAGAGAAGCCCAAACCATTATCGGCAGTCAAGTTGGCCACACAATCAGTAAATTGATCAGCAGACATTTCTTGTGGCACATGGGCCGTCTTCAGGAAGGAAATCAGGGCCTTGGCATGGGCCTCTGAACATAACAACAGTGATAGCATAGAAATCTTTGATGGGGTGTGCCCCAACTGCTCAACTACATTGAAATCACTTTTCTTGATAATCTTGAGGATCTCCTCCATCTCTTGCTGAGAGGCTTCAACAATGGTTGTCTTCGGTGCCTCCGTCAGGGCAGGCAAATCAGTAGCAATCCCTTTGCCCTGAGCGTCAGATGGCTCGGCAGCAGGGGTAGAAACAGGAACTTGATTAGGAAGGGGAACAGGCACACTTGCAGGTGTGATGATAAGAGGTTTCTGAATAGCTGGTGGCGCAATATCTAGTGAGAACAGCCTACCACTGCGAGTAATCTTGGCAGGCCCGGTGATGTTACTGACACTGGTACTAGTATCAAACTCTTGTTTAACTCCAAGCACATAAACATCTGCCCTATAGTGCCATGGGACAGCTTTGTCGGATGTATAGGGGAGAGGCCCCGGAACAGTGATGATGATAGGAGAAATCTTCTGAGTGGACATGATTTTGACAGGCTTCTTTGAAGGAGCCTTAGGAGGTTTGTTGAAAATAGTGACGATAGAAACTTCTTCAGTAGGGACAGCAGGAACAACAATCTTCTCGAACAAGATTTCCTTGCTATCCATCAGGCTTTGGATACCTGATTTCAGCAACAGACACCCAACAGGAAAAACAGCACATAGAAGGCAATCTTCACCACATCCCGGAAATAAACCGGCTAGAAACAGATTCCTTTTAACAGTCAATAACGGAGTAACAATCTCTTCCATGGAGGCTACATATCGGTCTTCTTTCACAGCATTCACTCCATGCTGGGGCGTGGGAGCAGTCACAACATTGGGCCTTTCGGGCGCCTCAAACTGTATTTCCTTAGCATCAATAAGGTCTTGAACCTTATTCCTCAGAGCCCAGCAATCGTACGTAGTATGGCCAGGGCTATCAGAGTGATAAGCGCAACGGGCGTTGGGGTTGTACTTTGGAGAAGCTGTGTTCACCACCTTCGGAGCTTCCTTGACAGTCACCAGATTGGTTGATAGTAGTTGCGGAAAAATCTGAGACAGGGTCATACTGAGCCGAGTGTACTGCCTTTTGGGTCTCTCACCCCTTTGTTGATTATACTGCTGAGGAGCAGCAACAGGCTTTGAAATTACCAATGCATTGACAGCTTGGCGGCGTTCCGACTTAACTTGTCTTCTAGGACCATAAACAGCACTAGCTTCCTTCTTGAAAGGCTTCTTCTCAGTACATGCGGAGGCACCTTTCTGTATCTTCCCTGACTTGATACCAACTTCTATCCTCCCACCAATCAAGATCAAATCTGTAAACCCAGCTGAAGAATTACCGATCAGATGATTGAAGAATGGACCAGACAGGGTCCCTAAGAACATGTCAACAAGTTCACGGTCAGTCAAAGGAGGTTGCACCCTGCCAGCCAGGTCTCTCCACTTTTACGCATACTCCTTAAATCCTTCGCCCGTCCCCAGTGACATACCCTGGAGTTGGGTGCGCGTGGGAGCGAGGTCAGAATTGTACTGATACTGTTTATAAAATGCGGTAGCCAAATCCTCCCAGTTTCGAATACTGGCTCCATCCAGCTGATAGAACCATTCGAGTTGAGACCCCAAAAGGCTATCTTGGAAGAAATGAATCCATAGGTTCTTGTCTGTAGTGTAAGGTTGGATCTTTCTTACATATGATCTGAGATGTAGCTTAGGACAGGAAGCTCCGTCGTACTTCGCAAAGGCAGGCGCCTTGAACTTGTGTGGGATCACCACCCCAGAAGATAAATCTAGATCTCCAAAATCCAGCCCCGGCACATTTTGAATCTCCATGGCGCTTAAACGGTCCTCTAGTTGCTTGTATCTGTCTGCAGCAGGAGGGTATTGTTCATCATTGTAATCCGTCTCGTTGTCGGAGACTGCGGGACTAGGAGCCCTTCCCCCTTGGGGACTGTCTTTCTCTGTAGAGGAAGTAGCCTGATCAGCCTCATTATGGAGTGTATTCCCAAACCTACGTCCAGTGTTGAACAGCGCAGTCCTCTTCTTCTTCTTCTTCTTCAAGAGCAGAGTCTTCAACTCTTGTTGACCTTGGGCTAAGCTCATGACCACTTCTTGAAACTGGGCGTTCTGGGCCTGGAGGGCCTTGATATCTTGCTCATTGGATGATTCAGGATTCATGATGTCTGTTCAAATAAACAGCGAAGAAGATTAAGCAACCTGTAGAAAAAGGGTACCTGTTATGCACATGATGCATGAGATACTATTTATGCAATGCATTCAAGGATTTAGAAAATTCAAATTTGTTGCAAACAAAAAAGAACGCACGTCATATTAATAAGAAAAAATTTGTCAGTACAGAAATGCCCCATGGGCCAAATGTTACAAAAACTTCTCAAGGCAAAAAGACGTTGCGCATCCTCTTTGGTGCGATGTAGGTGTTGAGGGTATCTTCCTCATGGAGTCGGCGGGTAAGCTCCAAAACCTTCTTCTCACTGGCGTGGAAGCTGGCTTCAAAAGTGTTCCGTTCCTCCTTGAGTTGGATCCAACTCTTCTGCATCTCCTCCCACGATGTAGGCATGTCAGGATACAGGATGGTGTAGGGAACCTCTCCTTCCTTGACGGGCTCTTTAATCACAGGGAGAACATGAGGATAAGGCATCATTAGACTCTGGGCTCGGGTTCGTACCCACTTGAGATAAGGCTCAAGGGGGATGGAGTTCTTGTGCCCCAGTGTCTTGATGTTTACCTTGTTAGGCATCCTCCAAGCTCGGATGAATCTTTGGCGAAGTCCTTGCGCATCATTGTCGAAGTCAAAAACTAAGTCAGGAATCAACATGTCGTGAGGGCCATCCCTCCGTGCGTATCTAAATTGTCTCAAGGCTAGACAAGGGTTGTAGGTAATGCCCCCTCTAATGCCAAGTAATGGGACATTAGGGAACTCTCCACAACGATCGATGATGATGACATTTTCTCTGGACCGAGAACACGAATGTACATCAGAGTGAGTGAGGGTCATCAACCGTTGTGACCACCTTAAACCTTTGTCATTCTTCAGGATAGATTGTGGAAGGTGCGAAATAAACCACCTTGCAAGGAGAGGAGTACGGCACATGAGAACACCCCTCTTTCTCATTGTTCGTGTGTAAAATGAGTGAAGAATGTCCCCAAGCAATGTTGGTATTGGATTTCTGGATAAGAAGATTTTGACGGCGTTGACATCTACAAGTTGGTCAGGATTTGGGAACAGGACCAACCCATAAATGAGAAGTGCCACAATTTCTTCAAAGGCTTGTAGGTCCAATGAATTCCAACACTCTTCTTCCTTCTCAAACAAGAATTTTTCCAAGAAGCCTTTGACACCGCTTCTGGTTTCCCAATGCCCCTTGATGTCAGATGGTTGCAAGTGTAGTGCTTGAGCAACATCTTCAGGCTTTGGTTCTTTTTCCGTACCGTTGTAGGGTAGTTGATTAAGAATAGGAATTCTCAGGAGTTGAGAGAATTCCTCCAAAGTGGGCACCAAACGGTAGTCGGGGAAAGTGAAACAGTGGTGAAGAGGGTCAAAGAACTGGAACAGCACCTTCATCATGTCCTCTTCAATGATGGTGTTGACTAGGCTGAGCAGTCTACCATGTCTTTCACTGAAGGGAGAGCTTTCCGGAATTCTGGATGTGAGCTCCTTGAGTTGAGGAGGGATTCTCACAAGGTTGACTTGGATGGTTTTCCTTTGAAGAATTTCCATGACCTACAAAACAAGAACAAAGATGAAGATCTAAACCCTTGAAATGGTTAGTGGATGCATATGATGCTTTATGATGTTTATGATGAATGCACAAACATATGTACAAGCAATCCACACAAAACCCTAGTTTCAGGCTTGCATGGGGTTTCATAGGTAAGTACCCTCTTGAGTGTAGTTGGCTTAAAAACCTGTCCTATAAATAGTAACCGGGTTCTAAGGAGCTCAATATCATTGGATTGTTTTCCATGTTCATTGTTTTGGTTTAGCCACTTAACTAGCGACCAAAATATTCCAAGAAAACAACCCTCAATAAGTGTAGTATCGAGTATCTACCAACTTCGGACTGCACCAAAGCCGATCATCTCACTACCCCTAATGAAAGGCCAAGATGGTCAAGTAAGGTTCTAGGTCATTAATGCTTAGTGACATCACTCAGCGGCCCCGTACTCTCCTTGATTGAACTCAAGGGTTACCGGTACTCACATAAATGTCACACTAATATAGATATTGCTTCAACCGTGTCGGTATACCCCGCACAGTTTCCACAACGTATTGATATCTATGAATGTTTCCCCAAATCCGGGTGTAGGATTGCAAACCCAAACAAGAGAGCCAAGATGTAAAGCAATCAAAGCAAACAATTAGTCATGCAAGAGGGTGATCTAAGCCCTAAGGTTACTCCACTTTAAAAGTTTTCCCCAACAGAGTCACCAGTTCTGTGATACGGTGGGAGAACTGACTTGAGGTTTTGCGTTTGTTTTCGCAAATGTTTCGGTTGAGCAAGAGTCGCCACCAACTTTTTATTTTATCCTAAGGAAAGGTTAAAAAGCACAGCAAAAAACCTTTGAGATGTTTTCTTGGGTTCGGGGAGTAGATTATAGAAAGGGAAGGTATTAGTGCTCTTTCTATCCATGGTTATCCATGGGCTCTTAGTTACTTGCTTAGATCAACTTGCCTTGATTTTCAATTGTTTGAAATGGTGCTTTGTGTGTGGGTTTGAAAATGTTTTTGAAAAGAGGCCAATGTGGTGGCAACCTTTGTAATGATCCATGTTGGGATGTATACAAAGGTGTATGTCTTTTGAAAAGTTTTCAATGTTTTTGAAAGTTGTTTTGAAAGTGTTGTGAAGTGTGGTTTTGAAAAATAGGCAAGTGTTTTTGTTTTGCAAGTTGGCAAGTAACCAAGAGCTATCTACCCTAAATTTCTCAAAGATCTTTGCTATGTTTTAACCCTTTTAACAATTTTGTTCCACCATTGTATTTGGTGGACAATCTTGTGTTAGGATGTGAACGGGACGGGCGCGGGTCATCCTTTAGACCATGATTGCAATGGTGCCAAGTATCTTTGGGCAATTTTTCCTTTAAGGGACTTGATCATTTTTTAGGCAACTTTTGAAAGCGTCATCGAGGGACTATGATCATTTGATTGTTTTGTTTTTTTGCCAAAGATACCTAACATGCAATATGGCCCATTATTGAAGGCAACAAGTGGAGTAACCCTAAGGGGTGCAAGTGTGATTGGTGTTTGTTCATTTTCATGCTTGTTATCTTTGAATTAGGTCAAGCTATTGTTTTGTTGATTTTTTGCATACAAACCCTAAGTCTATCATGGTATATTTAGAAAGCTTTTAAAGTGCGGAATTTAAAGGTCCTAAATTATTACAACACAAATTATGGGATGGGGGGTACAAGTGTTCAAATGGGGGATATTTTAGCAAGAAATTAAACCTAAACTATTACATCCAAATTGAAATTTTACAAGATATTTAATTGCACAATAATTAAATAAAATACAATAAATATGCAAGATGCAAAAAAAAAAGATTTTTTGTATGTAAAAAGTATTTTTTTTTCATGTATCAAATAATCAAAAATAAAAATGATTAATTTTTGGTATCTTTATGTTCTAGGGCAAACCCTAATTTTGCTAAATAAAGGTATTAATTATTTAATGTATGCAATATTTATTAGTTATGTACAAAAAATAAATAAAAAAGGAAGTATATTGTAAAAAAAGTGATTTTTAAGTTAAATATTAATAAAAATAAAAATGTATCATTTTTATGTTTTTATCCTAAATATTCTAATAAATATATAAGTATTTATATTATTTACTAAATATAATAAATATGTACAAAAAATAAAAATATTTATTATTTACAAAAAAAAAAGTATATTTTTTATAAAATATTTTCAAAAGATAAAATAAAATAAAAATCAGAAAATAAAAGTGTTTGTATTATTTTTTTTGTATTTTTTTTTAAAAAAAAGGTATTATGTATTTATTCACATATATAACTAAATGAAACACATAAATATCAAATAAAAATGCAAAAAATGTGAGAAAAATAATTTTAATGTTTTTTATATTTTAATAAAAAATAAAAAATCATAATCAAAAAGAAAAAGTTAAAAATGACAAACAAAACTCAAAATGGGCCAAGGGGGTGCATGTGTAAAACAGTTGTGCAAAAAGGAATAACAACACAGGCCCAGCCCAAAGAGGTTGTCTTCAACCTCCAGACAGTTCAAACAACAAAAACACGCGTTTTGCCTTGTCCTTGCTATCTCCTGATTCCTTGATTTTTAGCACAAACTCATAACATGAAAAATGTCAAGCATCAAACCACGAATCCATACATACCAAGAACTTGATCTAACTCTCAGAAATGAGAGAGAATTTCTTCTCCCCCAATTCCTGACCTAGTTTTTTTCAGATGTTCAGAATCAAAATACTCTTAGCACACATAATATAAATGAAAAGTAACTATATGGATGGCTTCAGGGCTATGATTAGAACATGTTTTCTTCACAAACTTAAACCTAACTATGCATGGATAGAGAGATAGAAGTTCAAAAACTTACCTGTTCAGCTTGATTCGTGTCTGACAATGGAGGTACTTTCAGTGCAATGTGAGGACTTGTACAGCTTGCCTGAAGTTCAGGGATGCTTCTCCAACCTTTAGCTTGCTTTGAAACTGAATGAATCGAGCTATAGGAGTCAACATGCAAAACAGAAAAAGTGAAAATGGTGAAGTTGGTTAGAGGTGTTACAGTCTGAAGCTAGGGCTTGGGATAGTTTGTATGGATGCTATGGAGTGTGTATGAAGTGGTTTTGGCCAAGGCGCACGAATGGATTGAGTTGTAGAAGTCCAACTGCAGAAGGGACTCTATTTTTTGCAGTAGGATGGTGTTTTGATGAATGATGAGGTTTGGAAGGTGGTTAGCTCGTGCCTTAGCTCAGTTATGATGTTTTGAATGTGTTCAACAAGTTTGTCTAAGCTTCTCTTGGCAGAAATGTGAGATGTCTTTCAAAATGCAAGGTTTCTTCTAACTTAAGAAAAGTTTGGCCAGTTGGTTTACAAGCTTCTCTAGGCCCCTCAAGTATGCTGCACACTTGAGTCTTGATCAGTGGGATATGTTCCTGAACTTGTGCCAAAAGGATTT
This sequence comes from Vicia faba, assembly GCA_948472305.1. NCBI lineage: Eukaryota > Viridiplantae > Streptophyta > Magnoliopsida > Fabales > Fabaceae > Vicia > Vicia faba. The sequence goes on from OX451741.1 coordinate 37,786,144, forward strand.
GCATTGTACTTCTTGATTTTGCAAACTTGACATAAAGCCATACTTTTCAAAAATGGATAAAGTGCTTTTTCTAATTATGGACTAATCCTTCATGTAATGACCAAATGCATAGAATAACATCTTGGCACAATGGTTTAGCATTTAATTTTTGAGTGTAAATGGGATTAGAGGCCTGTAATGTAGCTTGCATATGCTGAGTTTGAAAATGCACAAGTTATGAACATGCCTTTATCCATGAATCAAAGTGACTTTTGCTCATATTGCCAAATTCGATTCTCCCTAACCACAAGGTTGTTTGATGAGTTCTTTGACATTTTGGAAAGGTTGAAATGTGTACTACAATCCATCTATGTAATGCAAGTTGAAATTCCAAGTGGAAGCATGTGAAAAGTGGCCATGAAGTTAGGCAAAAATCCTGCCTAAAATAGGTCAAAATTTTTCTAAGTTAAGAATGTTTTGCACCCCTATTCCAAAATTCATAACTTGAGATACAAGCTTCTTTTGAGGAAAATTTGTGAATCAAAGTTGTAGATTTTGCAATGGACTACAACTTTAATGTTTTGAGTTTTGTTTGAATCCAAATGCATCTTGATGAAAAAATGGGACAAAGTTAGGAAAAATTAGGGATTTTCATAACTTAGAAAAATTCTAAGTTATGAAAATTCTTCATTTCAAACCCTAATTTGTGATTTTTGATTTCTTGATGAACAAGTTTCATAATTTGACATGTCTTGATGGAAAATGAATCTTGACACTTGATTTTGACCAAAAAGTCAAAGTTTGACTTTTCAGTATACAGTCAAATTTGGCTCAGTTGACTGGAAAATTCATCTGTCAATCTTGTGCAATTGGGATCTTTTGAACTTGTTGAACATGTCAAGACAATGCCACTGAGTCCTTGAGTCCATATGTGATCTTGGTTTGCCATTGGCTAGGTCAAACAGTCAAAAATTGCCTTTGTGCAGTCAAAACCCTAAAAATGACCATTTTGCCCTTTTGGTGATCTGATCAAATTTCTTGTGGAATTGTGATCCAAACTTGATCAAATGGTCCATATGAGTTCATAATGTTGATGTGGGTCAAAAATCATGAGGTTTGACTGTCAATTGACCACAGTTGACTTTTTCCCCAATACAGCTGATTTCTAGGTCAACTGTCAAATTGACTGGGCAAAGATTGGAATCAAGGCTTGAAACTTGGTATGGATAAACTTGTGAGTTCAACATGAAGCATGAAAGTCATCTTAGGCATTTTAGGTCAAAACATCTTTGTGCAAACACCAACCCTAATTTGGGTCAACAATGCAAGGGGAAGTCTTGAGCAGAGCAAACCCTAACTTGATCCTGAGCTCCTAGGGTCTTGTGGTTAGAAAATATTGAGGAAATGGGAGGGAAAATTTTGGGGTACAACAGTTTCCCCTGTTCAATCTTCTTGAACATGAAAAGTTAGATTGGCAAGCTTGCCTTTCGCGACTCGAAGGTAAAAGGAGATTGGACACTAGAGTGCCCTGAAATTTGCACTCGCATGCTAGAGTATCAGCAATGTGATGGTGGGAATGGGCTTATTGATGCCATTTGGAGATAGGATGGATGGGCTTATAGATGCCATTTGGAGGTGTGACAGAACCTTGTCGGGAATGGGCTTATAGATGCCATTTGGAAGGGTTGATCGCGTAAGAGATTCCTTAGTGAGAACTTGCGTACTTTGAGAAAGGAAGATGTTTCCTGGCCCGTTACAGGTGTTGATCTTCGAACTCTTCATGCAGATATGCCCTGGCTAGATACAGGAGTCGAATCTACAATTAGTTGCTCACAGATGTGCCCTGGCTAGATACAGGAATCGAATCTGGAACTCTAAAAGGTTGTTTACAGACGTGCCCTGGCTGGATAAAGGTATCGAATCTCTAAATCAAATCACTCACAGATATTCCCTGGCTAGATACAGGAATCGAATCTGGAATTAGTCGTCTACAGATGTGCCCTAGCTGGATACAGGTATCGGATCTGGAATAGTTTGCTCACAGATGTGCCCTGGCTAGATACAGGAATCGAATCTGGAACTGTGGTCTACAGATATGCCCTGGCTGGATACATGTATCGATTCTGGAATTGCAAAAGGTTGGTAGAGATAGCTTTCCTGGCTGGATACAGGTGTAGACCTCTGACCTGAGAATGAAAGATAATTTCCTGGCCTGTTACAGGGGTTGATCTTCAAACTCTCATGTAGACATGCCCTGGCTAGATACAGGAGTCGAATCTACAGTCAATCGCTCATAGATATGCCCTGGCTAGATACAGGAATCGAATCTGGAATTGTGATAGTTGATAGCAATCATCTTTGGATTGACCTTTTCCTGAAAAGGCAAAACATCAGTTGTATGCGAAGTCATGATGTATGAGATGCATGATGTCATGATGCTCTAAATGAGATAGTGTTGTATGCACTCTGTCATGTATGTAAGCAGGATGTATGAAATGTGAAATGTCTATGAATGTATTTTCATCTAGGAAAATAAATCCTTGACGACTGGCTGGGGAATCAAATCCTGGGCTGATATTGAAGAGTAGAGTTCTTCGCTTCTGCTGGGGATGATGGTTGCAAAAATAAACCGGCAGAAGAAGATGACTCCGTTGGGGAATAAACTTGTTGGAGAGATTACTCTGCGGGGAATTACTCTGTGGGAAAAGATAATTCGCTGAGGTTTTGATGAGAGCTCCGCAGGGGATTTCAACGATAAACTCCGTTGGGGATTCCGCTGATAAGTTATGTTGTGGAACTTGATGAACTCCGCTGGGGATAGGAAGAACTTCGCCGAGGACGAATTTTCCGTGATAATTAGCTGAGGATAACGCAGTTATAAGCCCTGGTGGGAAGATAACCTTTGAATAAAGTCGGGGAGAGACGTTCATACTCTACAGGTGATAAGCTTCCAGAATCTACTGGGGATAAGCTTCAGAATCTAACGGCGACTTCACTGGGGATGTGGATTCCACTCTCCTGGGGACACTTTTGAACTATACTGGGGAATGGCTACACTGGATGTTTGTATTCCGCCGGGGAATGTTTAGATCTTCTGGGGATACCCAATCTCCTTAAGGCTTACAGTAGACTGACTCTGCCTGGGGAGAGTATCGCTGACTTGCTAGGGGAATAATGTGCCTTTTCAGGGCTGCTGGGAGACCAACTCTACTTGAGGAGAGTATCGCTGAATCTTGTCTTACTCTGTGGGGAGTTGAGGTAGCTTGGTTACGTTCTTCAGCCGAACCTACCTTGGTAACTTGGTGGACAGAGCAACTGGACTGCTTAGACATTTCTAAATTGCCCATATTTCTGATGTCACCTGTAATTAGTCCTTTGTTTCGCATGCAACTATTCATGATTAGTAATTAATTGTCAAATGCATATATCAAAAAAATGAACATTGGACGTTCTTCGCAAAACAAAACGGAAAAAGGGAAAAAAACAATGGATAATTTGTCTGAAAAATTGAACTTGTATTGATTTTGAAATTTGCCCGTAAATAGGCATTTTTGTACAAGAGGCTGACGTCCTAGTAAGAGAACACCGCCGAACAACATAGAGTTTATACAATTTTGAAAAGGAAACAAAACAGTTATGTGAAAAATAATCCCACTGGGTTCCAACTCTGCTATCGCCTTTATGTCTTCAAGCGTCTCATCACTTTGCTGTTTAGTTGAAGATGAAACTGATTGATCGATGCCGTCTGAGCCCGATAGTTGATGCCGAATTCTGGATGCAAGGTGATCCAATGAGACATAGTGTTACGCTTTATCCCTAACTTTTTCCTGGACCGCCCTTTCGGGTTTTCAGTCCACCGGGATACCCATTTTTGCCCAAGCCGCCTTTTCAGGTTTTCGACTTGCCGGGTGTACAGATTTTTTTCATTTCATCCCTTATTTTTGCCCGAACCCTTTTGGTTCGCCGGGAAGCCCTTATTTTTGCCTAGGTATGTCAACCTAGCGGGTCTTTAATTCATGCGTAGTATCTTTTTACTATGTCTGCATTGGCGGGGTGAGGAAGGTCATCACCATCCATGGTGGTTAAAATCATAGCTCCTCCTGAGAAGATATGTTTAACCACAAATGGCCCTTCGTACGTAGGGGTCCATTTTCCCCTAGGATCACTTTGAGGAAGAATGATGCGCTTGATTACCAGGTCTCTGACTTGATACTCTTGTCGTCTGACTTTCTTGTTAAATGCCCTGATCATCCGTTTTTGATATGTCTGACCATGACAAACAGCAGTGAGTCTCTTTTCGTCAATTAGGTTTAATTGATCAAGCCGAGTCTGGATCCAGTCATCTTCGCTCAAGTCTGCATCCTTCATTATCCGGAGAGAGGGTATCTGGACTTCAATAGGCAAGACTGCCTCCATGCCATAGACCAAAGAGAAGGGAGTTTCCCCTGTTGATGTCTATGCCGAGGTACGGTACCCATGAAGAGTAAACGGTAACATTTCGTGCCAATCTTTGTAGGTCACTGTCATCTTCTACACAATCTTCTTGATGTTCTTATTTGCCGCTTCTACAGCCCCATTCATCTTCGGCCGGTAAGGAGAAGAGTTGTGGTGCTGTATCTTGAATTGCTCGCAGAGCTCAGTAATCATCTTGTTGTTAAGATTGGTACCATTATCCGTAATGATCCTCTCAGGTACACCGTACCGACAGATTAAGTTGTGCCGAATGAATCGTGCCACGACGTTCTTGGTTACTGTAGCATAAGAAGCTGCTTCAACCCACTTTGTGAAGTAATCAATCGCTACCAGGATGAAGTGGTGACCGTTGGATGCCGTAGGTCTGATCTCTCCGATCATATCAATGCCCCACATTGCAAAAGGCCAAGGTGCTGTCAGGACGTTCAGAGGAACTGGAGGAATGTGCACCTTATCTGCATAGATCTGGCATTTGTGACACGTCCGAGAAAGTTGGTAACAGTAGGCTTCCATTGTGGACCAGAAATATCCTTCCCGAAGGATTTTCTTTGCCATGGTATGTCCACTGGAATGTGTTCCGAAGGTACCTTCATGTAGCTCTGCCATGATCTTTTCTGCTTCAGTCTTATCCATACAACACAGTAAGGTTGAATCATGGTTTCGCTTGTATAAAATGTCGTTGCTGAGGAAGAACTTTTCCGCGAACCTTCTCAGGAACTTCTTGTCGTTAACAGATGCACCCTCGGGGTATTCTTGAGCTTCAAGGTACCTCTTCACTTCATGATACCAGGGTTTTTCTATTACCTCTTCGGTTTCGAGATCGCAGCAATATGCAGGTTCGTCCAACTTCCAGATAATGATCCGGGGAGCCTCGTTGTCCCATTTGACTTTGAAAATAGAAGACATCGTAGCCAACGCGTCCGCCAACTGGTTCTCCTCTCTTGGGAAGTGTTCAAAAGTTATCTCCTCGAAGTGGGGAAGCAATGTCAGCACATACTCCTTGTAAGGAATAAGATTCGGGTGTTTCGTATCCCACTCGCCTTTGACCTGATTGATCACGAGAGCAGAATCTCCGAAGACACTCAGAAACTTGATCCTTAAGTCAATTGCAGCTTGAAGACCCATGATACATGCCTCATACTCCGCCATGTTGTTGGTGCAGTTGAAACATAGCTGGGCAGTGAGTGGAGTATGAGTGCCTTTAGGGGATATGATCACAGCGCCGATACCATTACCCAAAGCGTTTGAGGCACCGTCAAAATGCATAGACCATTGGGATCCTTCCTCGGGTCCTTCATTCAGTCCAGGTACTTCACAATCAGTCACTACCATGATATCTTCGTTTGGAAATTCAAAGTTCAACAACTGGTAATCGTCCATTGGTTGGTGTGCCAAATGGTCTGCTAATACACTTCCCTTGATTGCTTTCTGAGTCGTGTACTGGATGTCATATTCCGTCAAGATCGTCTGCCATCTTGCTATTCTTCCGGACAAGGCAGGCTTTTCGAATATGTACTTGATTGGATCCATTTTTGAAATCAACAGAGTAGTGTGAGTCAACATATACTGTCTCAGCCGGCGAGCAGCCCATACCAGAGCGCAGCAAGTTTTCTCGAGCAGTGAGTACCGAGTCTCACAGTCGGTAAACTTTTTGCTCAGGTAATAAATAGCGTGCTCTTTTCGGCCAGACTCGTCATGCTGCCCCAGCACACACCCCATTGAGTTGTCAAGTACTGTCAAGTATAAGATTAGAGGTCTCCCTTCAACCGGTGGCATAAGAATGGGTGGTTCTTGGAGATACTCTTTGATCTTTTCGAAAGCAGCCTGACATTCATCGTTCCAACGTACTACTTGATCCTTCTTCAGTAGCTTGAACATTGGTTCACAGGTAGTAGTTAAATGTGAGATGAATCGGGCAATGTAGTTCAGCCGTCCTAAAAAGCCTCTGACTTCTTTCTCTGTCTTGGGAGTTGGAATCTCTTGTATGGATTTTACTTTGGCAGGGTCCACATGAATACCTTTGTCACTTAAGATGAAGCCTAGCAATTTTCCAGATCTCACCCCAAAGGTGCATTTGTTTGGGTTCAACCTCAGCTTGTACAACTTCAGGCGGTCAAACAGCTTCCGCAGATGGTCAAGGTGTTCCTCCTCAGTTTGGGACCTTGCAATCATATCTTCGACGTATACTTCTATCTCATGATGGATCATATCATGGAATAAAGCAACCATAGCACGTTGGTATGTTGCCCCAACATTTTTCAACCCAAAAGGCATGACCTTGTAGCAAAAGGTGCCCCACTGAGTAACAAAGCTGGTCTTCTCCATATCTTCAGGAGCCATCTTGATCTGATTATAACCGGAGAAGCCGTCCATGAAGGAGAAAACTTTATGCTGAGCAGTATTATCAACCAGAACGTCGATATGAGGCAGAGGGAAATCATCCTCAGGGCTCGCTCTGTTCAAATCCCTGTAATCAACACACATTCGGACCTTACCATCCTTCTTTGGCATCGGAACCACGTTGGCAATCCACTGAGGGTAAGAAGTCACTGCTAGAAACCCGGCATCAAATTGTTTCATGACCTCGGCTTTGATTTTCTCGGACATTTCTGGACGCATACGGCGAACCTTCTGTTTTACCGGAGGGCAGTCTTCCTTGGTAGGCAGGTGATGAACCATAATGTCGGTATCCAACCCAGGCATGTCTTCGTAAGACCAGGCGAAGATTTCCACGTAATCATGAAGCATCTGAATCAACCGTTGTTTCACACTGAACTCTAGATTGGCACCAATCTTGACTTTCTTTTTGTCTGTCTCAGTACCCAGATTTACCGTTTCCACTGGCTCTTCATGTGGCTGAATGGCCCTCTCTTCCTGGAGTAGCAGTCTTGCAAGTTCACCAGGCACTTCGCAATCATCTTCACCTTCGTCTTCGGCTAAGTTGATCGGATTTTCGTAGTCATAACTGGCAGTAGCAGAGTCGTTACCAGTGAGATCCAGAGCGGATTGGAACCTGTATAAGTGTGTGTGTAAATATAGTTGTTTTGCAATATATGATAAAGAAAGAAAAGGAGCATAAGATTTTGAAATGCAACAAACGTCCAATGTTTTGATTAATGATATATGAAAATGACATACAAAAGCCCTCACAAATGAAGCCACGGTGCCCCGGGTAGGACACCGAGCCATAAAAGTTTCAACATATTGTTTGTTACAAATTGAAAACAAAAGAGTTCATTACTGAGTGACAAAAGTAATAGGTGTAAAGTCTTTGGCAGTCCAGTTTCTTGGTCCACTGTCGGTTGTTGGGTAGATCCAGCTGTCGAATTCAGATTCCTCCACGTCGTCTTCAATAGCATTCACTCCCGGGTTGGTGATGAACACATGAGGTCTTCCAATCCTTGCTTTGCGTACAGCCCTCTGAGCCTCTACAGTGAAGCCCAAGCCAAACTTGTCAGTCTTCGGAGTAAAGTCAGGGAGTCGGCCCCAGTTTGCGCACTCACCCTTATCAATCACAGCCCGGGCATCCTTTAAGGAAGCCATCTTCAAAGGAGGGTCTTCAATCACAGTTTCAGCTGATGCTAGTGTCTGAGGCACCTCTTCAAAGTGTTGAAAGGGGGTCTCAATGAATTCCCCATCCATTTCTATGTACCGGAACGAGTTGAGGTGACTGACCATATACTCTTCCTCCCCCTGAACTGTCACAATTTTCCCTCTGACCGGGTACTTAAGCTTCTGATGTAGTGTGGAGGTCACATCTCCAGCCTTGTGGATCCATGGACGGCCCAGCAAACAAGAGTAGGACGGACGGATGTCCATCACATAGAAAGTTGAATCAAAAACTTGGGAACCAACCCTGATTGGAATGTCAACTTCACCATGTACCATGCTCTTCGAACCGTCAAAGGCTCGGACAACAATGTTACTGGGCTTGAGCTCCAGACCCTCACAATCCAGCCTGTCTAGGGCCTTCTTGGGCAATACATTCAATGAAGAACCGGTGTCTACCAACACATGGGCAAGAGTAGTGCCCCTGCATTCAATGGAGACATGCAGGGCGTCGTTATGGTTCTTTCCTTTGGCGGTCAGATCGGCGTCAGAGAAGCCCAAACCATTATCGGCAGTCAAGTTGGCCACACAATTAGTAAATTGATCAGCAGACGTTTCTTGTGGCACATGGGCCGTCTTCAGGAAGGAAATCAGGGCCTTGGCATGGGCCTCTGAACATAACAACAGTGATAGCATAGAAATCTTTGATGGGGTGTGCCCCAACTGCTCAACTACATTGAAATCACTTTTCTTGATAATCTTGAGGATCTCCTCCATCTCTTGCTGGGAGGCTTCAATAGTGGTTGTCTTCGGTGCCTCCGTCAGGGCAGGCAAATCAGTAGCAATCCCTTTGCCCCGAGCGTCAGATGGCTCGACAGCAGGGGTAGAAACAGGAACTTGATTAGGAAGGGGAACAGGCACACTTGCAGGTGTGATGATAAGAGGTTTCTGAATAGCTGGTGGCGCAATATCTGGTGAGAACAGCCTACCACTGCGAGTAATCTTGGCAGGCCCGGTGATGTTACTGAAACCGATACTAGTATCAAACTCTTGTTTAACTCCAAGCACATAAACATCTGCCCCATAGTGCCATGGGACAGCTTTGTCGGATGTATAGGGGAGAGGCCCCGGAACAGTGATGATGATAGGAGCAATCTTCTGAGTGGACATGATTTTGACAGGCTTCTTTGAAGGAGCCTTAGGAGGTTTGTTGAAAATAGTGACGATAGAAACTTCTTCAGTAGGGACAGCAGGAACAGCAATCTTCTCGAACAATATTTCCTTGCTATCCATCAGGCTTTGGATACCTGATTTCAGCAACGGACAACCAACAGGCGAAACAGCACATAGAAGGAAATCTTCACCATATCCCGGAAATAAACCGGCTAGCAACAGATTCCTTTTAACAGTCGATAACGGAGTAATAATCTCTTCCATGGAGGCTACATATCGGTTTTCTTCCACAGCATTCACTCCATGCTGGGGCATGGGAGCAGTCACAACATTGGGCCTTTCGGGCGCCTCAAACTGTATTTCCTTAGCATCAATAAGGTCTTGAACCTTATTCCTCAGAGCCCAGCAATCGTCCGTAGTATGGCCAGGGCTATCAGAGTGATATGCGCAACGGGCGTTGGGGTTGTACTTTGGAGAAGTTGTGTTCACCACCTTCGGAGCTTCCTTGACAGTCACCAGATTGGTTGATAGTAGTTGCGGAAAAATCTGAGACAGGGTCATACTGAGCCGAGTGTACTGCCTTTTGGGTCTCTCACCCCTTTGTTGATTATACTGCTGAGGAGCAGCAACAGGCTTTGAAATTACCAATGCATTGACAGCTTGGCGGCGTTCCGGCTTAACTTGTCTTCTAGGACCATAAACAGCACTAGCTTCCTTCTTGAAAGGCTTCTTCTTAGTACATGCGGAGGCACCTTTCTGTATCTTCCCTGACTTGATACCAACTTCTATCCTCCCACCAATCAAGATCAAATCTGTAAACCCAGCTGAAGAATTACCGATCAGATGATTGAAGAATGGACCAGACAGGGTCCCTAAGAACATGTCAACAAGTTCACGGTCAGTCAAAGGAGGCTGCACCCTGCCAGCCAGGTCTCTCCACTTTTACACATACTCCTTAAATCCTTCGCCCGTCCCCAGTGACATACCCTGGAGTTGGGTGCGCGTGGGAGCGAGGTCAGAATTGTACTGATACTGTTTATAAAATGCGGTAGCCAAATCCTCCCAGTTTCGAATACTGGCTCCATCCAGCTGATAGAACCATTCGAGTTGAGACCCCGAAAGGCTATCTTGGAAGAAATGAATCCATAGGTTCTTGTCTGCAGTGTAAGGTTGGATCTTTCTTACATATGATCTGAGATGTAGCTTAGGACAGGAAGCCCCGTCGTACTTCGCAAAGGCAGGCGCCTTGAACTTGTGTGGGATCACCACCCCAGAAGATAAATCTAGATCTCCAAAATCCAGCCCCGGCACATTTTGAATCTCCATGGCGCTTAAACGGTCCTCTAGTTGCTTGTATCTGTCTGCAGCAGGAGGGTACTGTTCATCATTGTAATCTGTCTCGTTGTCGGAGACTGCGGGACTAGGAGCCCTTCCCCCTTGGGGACTGTCTTTCTCTGCAGAGGAAGTAGCCTGATCAGCCTCATTATGGAGTGTATTCCCAAACCTGCGTCCAGTGTTGAACAGCGCAGTCCTCCTCTTCTTCTTCTTCTTCAAGAGCAGAGTCTTCAACTCTTGTTGACCTTGGGCTAAGCTCATGACCAGCTCTTGAAACTGGGCGTTCTGGGCCTGGAGGGCCTTGATAGCTTGCTCATTGGATGATTCAGGATTCATGATGACTGTTCAAATAAACAGCGAAGAAGATTAAGCAATCTGTTGTTGGCTGAAGATTTTGATAATATTATTAGAAGCCAAGGAGTTGAACATTTCGATCGAAATGAAACAAAAGCGTCATGTTTCGAAGTAGCAGAGGCAGTGTTTCGAATAAGCATATCAAAGCTTGAAGCTTCGAGTGGCAATTATGGGAACATATCTAAAGAAGTCTCGAAATAACAACAAGGCTGTGTCTGAGAAGTGTGTTCGAAATGGAGAAGTACCGAAGCATTTGAAATTCAAATGGAAGCGGGACATTCGAAGTTTGAAATTTATGTGCTGGAGCATTTGGAGACACGTGGAAAGAAGAGAGAGGCGTTGTTCTGCATGTTCTGAACGTGGCATAATCCTATAGCAAGACCGTTATGGTCGAATTAGTATAAATAGAAGTCTTAGTATTAGGATTTCGTGTGTCATATCTATTGTACTAAATACTCAGTAACATTCAAACTACCACATGGCAAGGGAAACGAATGCAAGAGCAATGTACGTATGATAGCACCACATATTTATGATTTAATGAAAACCTTTCATCATTTCCAGCACTTTCCTTTATCTTTCTGCCAAATAACATTTACAAGTTTTCTCATTCAAAGTCTTTCTATTTCGAAATCTCTTCATTAAAGCTTTACATTTCAATGCTTTCTTTACATTTCAAGCACTTTACATTTCAGAAAACTGTCATACTTCCCATGCATTTATCTTCAAGCTTTATCCTTCGAACGCCTATTTTTACTTAAAGTCATTTACAGATTTCTTGCATTAAACGCTTTCTTCATATTTCAAATCTTTTACGTTCCAGAACATCCTTTATATTAACTGTTTTTATAATTCGAAGCCATTTACTTCCCTTTTATGCAATTTTACATGTCTTTACAATTAACATTTATTCATGCAACTTAGTTTCGTACACGCACATTTTGATTACATCTTTAGACCTTTAAGAGAGAAATCGAAATAAGCCAAACACCTATACAACACTCAAATATCAACCATGAATATTTGTTCGATCATGAGAGTTACCCTAATGACCAAGGAATCCTAGGATCAATCTAGTCGATCCTGTGAGTTACCAAAGAAATTGAATAACAGTCAGTAAGTTTATTCGATAGTTTGGAAGACTAGCGGTTGTTTACCAGAAATCACTGGAAACAAATTGGAACACCCGGTGGGACAAATAATTGGATATTAGAAATAAAGATTGTTGAGGCATAACCATTATAAAAACGTTGGAACCTAAGAAGTTTGTTGTTTTATGAACCTGAGAAGTGGTAAAATAACCAACAGCAACCAACCTTTATCCAGAAGAAAACGTTTGGCCAAAATGTCTAATTCTAACAATCAACAAGGGGAACAAAATGCCCCACATACAACAGGCACTAATGTGTCCACTTCGATGGGAACATCTAATGTGATCCCTTCGAATGCACAGTCTGTTGCATCTTCAACCAGTAATATGGCCACCAATGAAGTAAGTGGCATATCAACTAATAGTTCGATCTTAGGAAATACTGGAACCATTGGTTACCCTGGGGGATTCGTTCCACCATCAGGGACACAATCCCATTTCGCCACTCCATTAACTAGACCACCCGGTTTCGATGGAAATAGAACCAGAAATTCCACTTATGGAATGCCCACATCTTTTATGGCAGGTTTACACAATTCCACATCAAATTCATCACCACAATTAGGGTCTGGGTCTGGGGCGAATCAGTTTATGACAAACAACCAAGGGTCAGTGGGTTATAGCACAATGCCTATTTTAACCACCGAAAACCAGTTGGCTTTTAGGCAATTAATGGATGACAGTAACCATAATATGATAGGGGTGTTAGCACAAACTATGCAGGAAATATTTGCCCCAATAGTTCAAAATGTGACTGTGACGAACAGGGAAAACGCTGACAACATGAGTCGAATAGCAGATTTCTTTGCTCCCCCAGAAAGGCGTAGGCAGAATCAGGCGGGATTTCGAGCAAACATGCCTGTTATAGAACAAATTGCTAACGACCCAATTTATAGACCACCCAGAGAAGAAGTTAACTTAGGGGCCAGGGCACCAAGGTTAGAAGCCCCAATAATCCCAGGCCCACAAAGAGAAATTATGGAACCAGGGGCAAGGGTCGAAAGGCTAAAAGCCCCAGAGTTTCGAGAAGAACAACCTAGGGGAGTTGTCCTGGTTGGTCGAAATCAAGATGCCGATGCTGTCATTCATAGAATTCGAAACGATAACATCTTGGCAGAAAACAATCTAACCACCATGATAGAGAGAGTCATGGCCCAGAATGGCCTCAACACAGGAATGAGAAGGCCAAATTATGCTTCTCCTATATTGGATTGCATAATGCATACTGATTTACCAAGGGGATATAAAGTCCCTAAATTTACAAAGTTCGCTGGGGATACCAATGAGTCAACAGTCGAACACATAGCGAGATATCTAACCGAAGCGGGAGATATAGCCAAAAATGAAGATCTCAGGATCAAATACTTCCCAAGTTCCTTGACTAAAAACACCTTCACATGGTTTACCACTTTGCCTCCTGGGTCCATTGACACTTGGGCTCTCTTGGAGAGATTATTCCATGAACAATTTTACATGGGACAGTCGAAAATAAGTTTGAAGGAATTAGCCAGTGTCAAGAGAAAGTTCACCGAACCCATAGATGATTATCTGAATAGATTTAGGCTTTTGAAATCCAGATGTTACACAGTAGTGCCTGAACATGAGTTAGTCGAAATGGCCGCTGGTGGTTTGGATTACTCTATTCAAAAGAAACTAGACACTCAATATTTGAGGGATATGGCTTAGTTAGCCGATAGGGTTCGACATGTCGAAAGGCTAAAGGCCGAAAAAGCCAGAGTCTTTAAGAATCGCAAGAAAGAAAGGATTTCCTATGTTGGAACTGAGGAAGCAGAAGAATATCTTGAATTCGAATTCGAAGAGGTCGAAATAGACCTCGCTAAATTAAAACAGGCTCCACCTTATTCCTGCAAATTATTGGTTCCCACAAAAGGGAAAGAGATTGTTGAAAATGAGAAAAGTGACAAATTCCCAAAGAAGGTTTATACCTTCGATGTCACCAAATGTGACGAGATTTTCGATTTACTTGTCAAAGATGGCCAACTCATTGTGCCATCAAATGTCAAAATACCTCCTTTAGATCAGAGAAAGAAGAGAGGGTTTTGCAAATATCATAGTTTCCTAGGCCACAAAACCTCAAAATGTTTTCTTTTCAGGGACCTAATTCAAAATGCAATCAAAGATGGCAGACTAAAGTTTGCTGTTAAGGTAAAGATGAAAGTGGACGAAGATCCCTTGGACGTTGCAGACACCAACTACTCCGAGCCTGCATGCATTGGAGAGATTAACATGGTGGAAACTGACCAAAGCGACGCCCTAACAGGAGAGAAGGGTACTGAAACTGAAAACTGGGTGATGGTCGAAGTCGATAAGGAGGTCACTGAAGACATCCAGAAGATGCCAGAGACTTTGATTGAAGCAGCACCTGTAGCTGTTGTAAGAGAAACCCAGACTACTGAAGGCCAGGGAAATCAAAACCAAGAACTAACACAGGTCACTGAAGGCTTGAGGCTGGAATTGGAGAAAGTCCAAATCACGAAGCCAACTTCCCCTCAGAAGGAAATATGGGACACTCTAGGGGAACCCAGTGGAAAATTTGACTATTTGGTCAAATATTCTGCCCCAGAGAGTTCGAAGGTTCAGATTGAGGATATAAAGCCCACAGGATGGGGCGATGATGAAGCTAAGGGGGAAGATGTTGAGATAAATATGGTGGATATGGAAAGGCCCCGCTCTGAGATGGAGGAAGTAGAAAAATACTTAGAAAAAGAGAAGTATAGAATGGAGGATAATCACACTGGAGATGCTAGTCTCAAGGATTACCTCATGACATGCCACAAAGGAGATTCAGGCATAATACTGTGCCCTAGGTGCAGCATCCTCTGCAATCAGAGAATCACTGCGAATTTCGAAAGGGTGCAGAGGACTCGAACTGGCAACAATTGGCGCCAGGATAACCAGCTTTTTAGGTGTTATCCCAAGGCTGGAGAAAGTTTGCTGGAATTTGTGTTTCGCTGCTACAAAGGGGCAACCAAGTGCTTGATTTGCCCAAGGTGTTCTGCTGTGTATAACCAAAGCATGGCCAGAGCCTTCGAAACGATTCCCTTCGCCCCTTGTTGGAACCATCAAGAAACTGTCCAGATGGGCCCATGTTTCGATAGTGTAGCGGTGAAAATCGGAGATCAAGCTATTAATTAACTTGACTCGCAAAAGCAAGAGTCGCCACCGCGCTTTATTATTTCCAAGGGAAAAGGGAAAATAGCGAAATAAAACCCTAAAATATGCAATGTAAAATAATACTTAAAAGTAATAAAAATACAATGCGTTTTTTGAAAGAGATCGAGAGTTCGGGGGTTGGTTATACAATGGGAAGGTATTAGCACCCAATGCATCTGCGGTACTCCGCAGGAACCTTTTGAAATATCTGTTTTTGGTTTAAATTGTTTGTTTGATTAAAATGGTTCGTTTGGCTAAAAATCGGTGTTGGAGAGATTTTGAAGATACGATGACCTAGTGTCGAAGTTTTGACTTAAAAGGTGTGAGTTTAAAAATGGAGTCTTTTGGGAGAATTATCTTAAATTTGGAAAAATAGTAAATAGGCAAAAAATGGATGAGGGTATTCGCACGATTATAACAAATATATTTGATGACATGAAGTCAACAAAGTTAAAAACATTTCCCTTGGATTAAATCGATCGAGCAAAATAAAATAGACGTCAAAATATAAGCAATCGAAATTCACAAGAAAATAAATATGACTAAACAGATTAATGACCTAAAGGCATCGAGAAATTAAAATGACAAAGATATTTAAATAAAATAAAAGGGAATGTAACTAATTATCTAAAGGAGTTATTTAAACTAAATTAAAAATTTAAGATTACTTACTAAAAAATTCTAAACTAACTACAAATTCTAAGGTTGCAAAAATAGTCCTAAAATTACTAAATTAGATCTAAGCTAAATTAAACATTTTAAAATTAGTAAATTAAATCTAAACTAAATAAATATCTCAAGGTTGCTAATCTAAAACAAAAAAAGTTCCAAAGTTACTAAACTAAATTTAAATCAAATAAAATTCTAGAAGAATATTAAACTAATTCTAAACAACTAAAATTCTAAAGTTAACTTAAATAAAATAAATAAAATTCTAAAGTTTACTAAGTTAAAACTAAATTCTAAAATTTACTAAGTCAAATCTAAATGAAATAAAATCCTAAAGTTACTAAAATAAAACTAAAAAAAATAAAATTCTAAAGTTTACTAAGTCAAAACTAAAACAAATAAAATTCTAAAGTTTACTAAGTCAAAACTAAAACAAATAAAATTCTAAAATTTACCAAGTCAAAACTAAAACAAATAAAATTTTAAAATTTACTAAGTCAAAACTAAAACAAATAAAATTCTAAAATTTATTAAGTCAAATCTAAATGAAATAAAATCCTAAAGTTACTAAAATAAAAATAGAATTAGAAGTTATAAGGAATACAAAAAAATTAAAAATTAAAAAAAAACCTACTCTAATATTTTTGTAGTTTTATCTTGTTAAGAAAATTAAATCAAAAGGAAGTAAAATTCTAATCTACTATTTTAATTATTTTTTTTATGAAAAGAAATTAGAAGTTAAAAAGAAATGAAATTCTCATTCTATTTTTTTAAATTTTTATCATGTAGAAAATTTAACCAAAATCAAATAAAAGCTTAGATAACAATTCAAGAGTTAAAATTCTAAATACTATTTTTGGTATTTTTGAATGTGAGAAAATTAGGAAAGAAAATAAAAACCTATTCTATTATTTTTTATATTAGAAGTTAAAAGGAAATGAAATCCTAATTTTAATTTTTGGATTTTTTATTATCATGAAGAAGATTTAAAAGAAAATAAAAAAAACTATCATAATAAAAATTTTCTGATAATTTTTTAATGTGAAGGAAATAAGAGAAAATTAGTAACAAGAAAACAAATTAATTAAGACAATTAATAGAAAAATAGAAAAGAAAATTGAAATTTGAATAAAATGGGGGGGGTGAGAGATGATTAACTCGCTGGGCTTAAAGGATTCGGGTTAACAAAGCATAAAAACCCAACATAAATTCCAAGCTTGCCATCGATTAGGTCTAGCCGCTCATGTAGTTGGGAAGGATGAATAATTAATTTAATTATTTATTACTAAACTCAATTAAATGCAAACTTTTGAAAGGAAAAAAAATTGAACGAGTAAATGTCTCTCTAAACTAACGCTCTCTTATCTCTTGTAAATCATTCTTCAATGATTCCTTTCTCTCTCATTAAATTGATACTATCTTTCTCTTCCAACTAAACAAAATTAAAAAAAAAAAAACAAAAAAAAAACTCTTCTCTCAAAGTTACTTCGGTTTACAACAATAGCAACAGCTCACGGACCAAAATACAACAAGATCAAGCATGAATCTGATGTAAACAGACATGAGGATAAGATTCAGAGAAACATATTCATATCAAGATGTTCAAAGGCATAAAAAAGGATGAGATAGAAACCGATATTACCAACGAGAAAAAAAATTTCTCGGTGAAGAGTCATGTTAATCTGTGAGTTTCTTTGCTTTCAGTTTTCGTCCACTTTTAACTTCTTCTCTTCTTCTTCTGGGATCTGAACTGTTACCTATGGAGATGGTCATCGACGATACTGCGGCGGGGTGCTTCGGCTGGTAACATCGAGATGTCGACAACGATTGATATCTGAATGGGAGGTGGTAGTGATGTTGGGCGTAGGTTGGGGGGTTTACGGTGATGGAGCTTGTCGATGGTAGCTGGTGGTGGTTCGGTAACCGGCGGAGGGGTTAATGGTTCTGGGTGAGTTACGGTAGACAGCGGATTGATGGATGATGGAAGGGTTTCAGGCAAGAGATTGATTAACCATGTTTGAAGGGTGCGCTGTAGCTGAAGGCGTTACACTAGGCAAAGCACCTTGCAAGGATGACATAGAAGGAAATGTTGGGCTTGTCTTTTATGCTTAAGGTAGTAATTGATGGCAGAACGGTAGTTGGGTTTTATGCAGAACTGGAAGAGAGATGGCAAGGGTAGTGTCTGAGTGAGTTTCGGATGGTGAAGTGGTTGATGATGGTGATGGCGAGATAGCGGGTTAAGGCGCGACACTGCAATCTGAAGGGGACGAAGTTCATCCTTGCAGTAGGAGCGTGAAGTTGACGATGTCTAGTGAAATATCAGAGTTTGAATTAAGAAAGCACGGAGATGACAAAGCTTGAATCAACACGAATCTATGAGAGATTGAGGTGGGATGATGAACAACATAGCACGACGGGAGCGATGAGGGGATGTAGAAGGAAAAGCCGCTGCATTTTAGATTGAGAGAGGAAGAGATCGTGTTTTTATTCTCTTATGTTTCAAATCTCTTGAGTTCTAATAACATGTTCATGTTTCCTGGATCTGTTTATGCTTTTTCTGGGACAGTGGCAGTATTTGTGAAGGTTGTGAGGGAAGTGATGGCTTTTTATCAGACTCAATTTCGCGAGACAGGTTCATTATAGATAACTGCAAAATCATATTCTTTGTTGGACATGAAACTACTGCAATTACAGCATCTTGGTGCTTAATGGTGTTGGCTGTTTTTGTTGTGTGTGTTTTGTGAATGGTAGTGGAGAGAGGGAATGGTTGTGAGGTGGAGAGGAGGCAGCAGTGGTGTCTCACGAAGGTTGTTTGAAGGTGGTGATGACCGAAGGTTAGTGTTCACGTGAGGAAATTATGAGTTGCTGTGTATAAATTTTTGGTTTTTGTTGTGTCCTGGTGTTTTTCTTTTTGCTTCTGTTTTTATAGTGAATATATCATAGAATTAGAGGGAAAATTGGAGCCAAATATCAGTTGAATTCTAGTTTATGTCAATTGCCTTATGCTTTCTTGATGCAGGAAAAATTTAACCATTCTGGGTAATGTTTGGAGCAGTTTATTCTGGACAGCAAGCAAACTACAGTTTTGGGCATTATTTTTGGACTGATGTGTAGCAGTAAAATTATCATGAAAGGTCCCTTTTCTACTTTGCATTTTTTCTGATTTTTTCCATATAACCATACATGTATTTTCCCTCACTTTTCTTTCAAAATATTGAACTGATTATGTTTTCATATATTTGTTGTTTTGGTGGACAGGTTTGGATGAAAATTGAAGCAAGGTTTAGACTTGGTATTTGTTTGGACATTTTTTACAAGGAGAGGAATAGCATAATAATAACAACAATAATAATAACAAAAAATATTAAACTAAAAATTTCCAAAACATGAAAATTAAAGAGAAATTAAAATTAATTTTAATTTTAATAATAACTCAACTAAAAAGTTGAATTAAAATTAGAACCAAATCGAGATTAATATTGAAAGAAAAAAAATGAAAATTATAATAACTAAAAGAATTAAAAGGAAAAGATACTAACTATATATTTTTGTGATTAAAGTGAAATGCTAAAATAAAATAATGCTAAGACATGTTTTTTTTTTGAGATTTTGACTAAATTAAATCTAGAAGACTATAATTTTGACTTAAGAATAAAAATCTAAATGAAACTTGAAGAGACTACTTTTTTGATATTTTGAATAATAATGTAAATAAAATTAAGATGACATGAACTAAATATATATATTTTTTTTTTAAGGATTTTTTTTCATGGAATTAAAAAATAAAATAAGAGAAAGTGTAAAATTTATGGTCGGATAAAACATAGTCCAAAATTAAGAATCAAATGCCATTAAATTCGTGAAACAACTTCGAACGTTAATAACTTTTTCGTGGCTTTTCAATGCATAATC
Organism: Vicia faba; assembly: GCA_948472305.1. Lineage (NCBI taxonomy): Eukaryota > Viridiplantae > Streptophyta > Magnoliopsida > Fabales > Fabaceae > Vicia > Vicia faba. The sequence continues at coordinate 37,805,912 of OX451741.1, forward strand.
ATCTCTTGTCTTGTAAAGAAAAATTGTAGATGGTGTCAAGAAAAATCATATGCAAAAAAATAACCCCTCAAAATATTGAAATTTGAAGAAGTTACGAATTTTTGAAATCTGACTCGGGAATTGGCAAAAATAGGTCGAATTGCTTGTGAACTCTTGCCATGCAATGATGCGGATGGAATGCGGGATCTTAGGTCAAAAATTAGGGTATGACAGATGCCCCTATTTAAGTTTTTTCTATCCAGAGATATGAAGATTGGAATCTTCATTTCGACGAGATCGAAGGGACTTAAATATAGAATACATAATTTTTGGCCATAAGATACCGCAATTATGTTTATGATCTGATATGAATGGAACATTTTGAATTTAATGAGGAAGGATTCCGTATGAGGCAAACTACTGCTGGAGAAACCAAGCACATTATACAGTAATCCCACTGGGGAAGAGGTTATAACTCCACTGGGGAAACAAAGTCATAGACTTCAAATGAGAGACTCTCATTAAAGAATAACTTTGAGGGAAGAAATGAATGATTTACATCAGTACGAGACTGGAAAAGAAAATGATTTACATCAGTACTGAGACTAGAGAAGGGAAATGATTGACATCAGCACTGTGGCTGGAGATAAACATCTCTGATTTCTGAATTTTACCAAGAACGGTAACACATTTCTTCTTTAACCAAGATATTGCTTGAAAAGGATAAAATAACAAACTTCCCCACGGGACTTTTCCGAAGAGATGCCATTTGCTGAGTAGACATTATTGTTGGGGATACACAAGCTGCTCAAATAAAGAGGCCGCCACTTGCTATCTTTCAAAGGTGACAATAACACACAAGTTGCTCATGAAGAGACCGCCGCTTGCTGTTTTTTCAAAGATAACAATAACACACAAATTGCTCATGAAGAGACCGCCGCTCGCTGTTTTTTCAAAGATAACAATAACACACAAGTTGCTCATGAAGAGGCCACCGCTTGCTGTTTTTCAAGGTATCAATAACATACAAGTTGCTCATGAAGAGACCGCCGCTTGTTGTTTGTCAAGAGTATCCATAACACATAAGTTGCCTCATGAAGAGACTACCGCTTGCTGTTTTTTCAAAGATAACAATAACACACAAGTTGCTCATGAAGAGACCGCCGCTTGATGTTTTCAAAGGTGACAATAACATAAAAGTTGCTCATGAAGAGACCGCCGCTTGCTGTTTGTTAAGAGTATCCATAACACACAAGTTGCCTCATGAAGAGACTGCCGCTTGCTGTTTCCCAAAAAGATACCCATAAAATATCGTGAAGATATTGCTGGAGGTGAGAACCAATAATTTCATCGGGGATGGACAAATTGCTCATGAAGAGACCGCCATTTGTCATAAAGAAATCAGAAATAATCAAACTGCTCAAATAAAGAGTCAGTCGCTTGTTGTCATGTCGATATTCCAGAAGAAGGTTGTGATAACACTACTGGGGAATAAAGTTCATCTTCAATGGGGAACCATGAGTAAATCCTTCTTGAGGAGACCAAGTATTTACATTGCAAAATAAATGCACTCTCCATCTAGGTTTCACAGCCTAGAGAGATCCACAGGGTATCATTCACAAGAGACAAAGCTCAATCCAGGAATAAACTGGAGAGAAAATAGTCAAAACAAGACTCCGCCCAATGAGGAAACAACTCAAATGGGGATTTATCCTATCCAAAGATGGAAAAGGAAAGCTAAAGCAAGATTCTTCCACGAGAGTTAACTCAGTGGGGAATTAGAAAAGAGGCGCACTTTCTGCTTAAGTTGACACTCTATTTGGAAAGATCAAATACGCTATTTGAATAGACATAACTAAGGTATACGAACTCAAAAATATCAACAAATACAACTGTGCGTGCATGATGCAAGTGTGAATGAATAAATGAATGCCATGTATGTGCGGACAAAACAGACAGGGGAGATGGACAGAAAATGATAAGACATCACAGTACAACTCGACACTCGGCTAATCTCAACAGGATGGTAACATTACTGGAGATAGAAAACAAAAGCCATCATTGGAGCAAGGTCTTTTTACAAGGCTTAAATATCTCAGGAGAGGAAGATATTTTCAGGTAGAAAACCCAAAGTCTAGTCTTCTATTGCAAACAATCCATTGAAAGGATAACAACACAAACAAAGTTTCAGCTGGAAAGAAGTCTTGCTTAGCTGGAGATATTGGGAACACCACCCACTGATGATGTATGAAAAACATATCTTGACAAATCTGGATTTCCCCTGGGATTAATTTTGGATGCCCCAAGTTTACTGCTGATAAGCTGCGTGTTGCACGACATTTCTTGCGAATAACTTCACTTAAAATGCCCCAAGCCATATGGCTGATGAGGAGAAATAATCTCAAGAGGATTTTACAAAAGACCTGGAATTCACCATACTCTGGTGTCTTCAAACTCTTAGAGAGATTCATCAAATCTCGACGTGATTGCCCCGGATTGACTGTAGTTGGCACAACAAAGTCTTCAAATTGTTGCCCCAAAAGAGTAAACAAGTTAGGAAAACATTAACTGGGAGAAGCAACATGTCCATGTTCAAGGTCTTTAGGTGACATGCCCCTGGATACGATTTTTCTTAACGTGATCCGCCAATTACTCAACATAGTTTCAAGCCTCAAAAGAATAAACTCCTCATTGCTGCTTATATGTGAGCTTCCTTGATATCAAACAACTGTTTTGCAGTTAGAAAAGTTTATTATGAGAATGAAAATTCTAATGCAACAGTTGTGTAAGTCTTGAAGATTTTGAAAAGATATCGCACAAATTTTGCGAGTTAGAGCATCATTTATTTTTGTATAGGAAAAACATATGATACCAACATAACTATTTAGAACATTCATGGGAGTCAGGAACACTATCTCATTGAAGTATGCTTTCAAAATAACCTTGCTTCAATTAGGACTTTTGAAGGTTGTAATGTGGTCTGGTTCATGGTTTTAGAAAAAAAAAAGGATTTAAGGCTCAAGATATTTGGTGCCCACCCCCTTCATGATGTTCTCCAATCCTATGTTCAGTTAATTCAACATGAGTGTTCATCTTTCAAGAGGATTTTGTGACGGTCAAGGAAACGACGAGGCTTTCGGAAGAGAAACCCCCCTTATGTCTTCGTGTTTGTAGTCACCAATTTGTTCTTTGCTGAGGACTTTTCTTTGTAGTCCTTTCTTTGCAATTTTATTTTCCCTAACTTTTGCCTGAACTAATTCTTTTGAATTGATAGTCCAGCGGGATGCCTTAATTTTGCCTAAGTCACACGTTTTCATGTTTTTTTTGACTTCGCAGGCTTTTTTCTTTTTTTCTCGATTTTTGACTTTTTGAACAAGATGTGTGACATTAGCTTGTCTTTGCTTGTTGAGAGGATTGTGATTGCCTCGTTTCTTGATGAATGAGGGATAACATTGTGGTTCCACATCCTCTAGATTCATTATACATGAAGGATAGCCCTCGTAGTTTCTCTTCAAAAAAAACATCTTCCTTATGAACTTTGAACACTCAGTCAGATTAACTAAAAACTACCCTGCCCCAGGTTAAAATTCAAGGTTTTTTGTATAGAAAAGAAACTTCTACTTCAAGGCTCAAAAGGGGTTAGCAAGGGATTATCTTCCTTATATCTCCAGTGTTTAGGGATTTGAAACAATGCCTGTACATCATCAGCAAGATTTTATCCAAAAGCAAACAAACAGAGATTTTGTGTTCTTTAGATCATCATCCTCCCCTCAATCTTTGCCTAGGCAAGAGAATGAGCAACAATTTGGTATCATAGTGCAAAAGCAATTTAAAATTTGAAAACAAATATGAGTGAAACGAATGAATTTCTTCAAGACAAACATCTTCATTGTATTAAGATAATCATTCAGATGCAAACAAACTCTTACTTGCAAACAATGTTTTGATAAACAAGAAAAATTACAAAAAGCAGAAATAAGTTAATGATCGGGGAAGGCTTTCCATCTGTGACCATCAATCGTGTTTACTCTTCGGCACATGCTTGATTTGAACTTCAAAACCAACGTTCTTGAATGACAAGGTACCACTTCTGACCAACTTCTGAACCTCAATCTTCAAAGCAAAGCAACCCTCCAAGTCATGCCCAGGAGCACCTTGATGAAAAGTACAAGCCAAATCAGCTTTGTAGTACCAATGTATCTCCTCAGGAACCTTCGGTGGAGGTCGGGTCTGAACCAAATTCCTCTGCATCAGGATAGGGAACAACTCTGTATAGGTAATTGGAATTGGATCAACCTGGGTTTTCTCTGATTAGGAACTTGCTGATTCTGTTGATGAATAGGAGAAACATGATGATTCTGACAATGATTATTTCTTCCTCTGGTTCTCTTCTTGGAAAAGTTATTATCAAACTTCCTCACACCATTAGCTGAGCTACCATCTTCATATGAACATCCCTTCCCAACATCTTCTTCTAGACGCACTCCCACATTCACCTTGTCAGGAAAGTCATTAGGTGCATTAACCATCACCTTCTCATGAGAGAATGATTTTAGAGTTTCAGTGAAGACTTTTATCATCGCTTCCTCCATCTTAGAAGGATTGACTTGGGCGGTAACCAAAATTTCAACCCAAAAGAGTCGAGTGATCCATACCAGCTTTCAAAATAGTCATCTCTTTGCGGAGTTCAGAAACCTCTTGCTTGATATTCTCCATTGTTTTCTTAGCGCGAGTGTTGTACTGGTGAGACAAAAGGAAAAATAAGACTCGGAAAAAGACTTTTGACAGTGAAACAAAAAATGTAGAATGATGTATGATATGCAAAAGAGAGTTTTTATTTGATTTTCAAGGAACTCAAGATATTAAGTTGTAAACATCAAAGTATGAAGATAGAAGATGAATTTTAAATTGGCTCCAAACATTGATCAAGTTATCATCAAGATCAATCATCCATTTTGGTGGATTAGGGTTTTCGCCCTATCAACACCCAAGATCCATTGAGCTTGACGAAACTTGTGATGTTTACAAAGAAAGACCTCCAAATTCCTTCCAAGTCAAGTGAAAAGGGTTTTATGGATGCATGAATGCATGGCTATGCAACAACCACAAGCAAGGTCACAAATACAGTCGAAAGGTTCAACGTCACGAGCATGGAGTCAAGGTAAGGAACACCCCCAAGGTATGTACTAACGGTTTAATCACACCTGTAGAACAAGGTTCTAAGAGTTCCCGGAGTCTACATTCCTCCTTCGGATATTGCCAACGTCTTGATTACTCAATAATCAGCAATATTCTCAAGAGAAACTCATCCGAGCGTAGCATCGCGTAACAATTACTTCCGGATTACTCCGTTATAATCTCCGCGCTACACCTAAAAGGCCAAGATGGGTTAGGGTTCTATGGTTCCCAGCTTCTCTGGCTCCCAGGTCGAAAATAATAATATCTTCCCGATTACTCGGAAAACAAATATTACGTTCAAAAGGGCTTTCCACTGAGTGGGGGATCTCATGCCTCCTTCTTCGGGATTACTCCCTCAAAGTTAACATGACTATACCGCCCGTCCTATTCCTAAGTGTAACTTAGTCCGGGTATAGGACTTGTCCTTTGTAAATATTATCAACACCCAAATAATCATAATATATACATATAATCAAACAATCAAATAATGATAAAACAGATAAAACAAATTAGGCTTAACCCACTTAGGGATGGACCAGCAAGAGGTCAATCTGTCCCCAGCAGAGTCGCCAATTCTGTAGCGGTGAAAATCGGAGATCAAGATATTAATTAACTTGACTCGCAAAAGCAAGAGTCGCCACCGCGCTTTATTATTTCCAAGGGAAAAGGGAAAAGAGCGAAATAAAACCCTAAAATATGCAATGTAAAATAATACTTAAAAGTAATAAAAATACAATGCGTTTTTTGAAAGAGATCGAGAGTTCGGGGGTTGGTTATACAATGGGAAGGTATTAGCACCCAATGCATCTGCGGTACTCCGCAGGAACCTTTTGAAATATCTGTTTTTGGTTAAAATTGTTTGTTTGATTAAAATGGTTCGTTTGGCTAAAAATCGGTGTTGGAGAGATTTTGAAGATACGACGATCTAGTGTCGAAGTTTTGACTTAAAAGGTGTGAGTTTAAAAATGGAGTCTTTTGGGAGAATTATCTTAAATTTGGAAAAATAGTAAATAAGCAAAAAATGGATGAGGGTATTCGCACGATTGTAACAAATATATTTGATGACATGAAGTCAACAAAGTTAAAAACATTTCCCTTGGATTAAATCGATCGAGCAAAATAAAATAGACGACAAAATATAAGCAATCGAAATTCACAAGAAAATAAATATGACTAAACAGATTAATGACCTAAAGGCATCGAGAAATTAAAATGACAAAGATATTTAAATAAAATAAAAGGGAATGTAACTAATCATCTAAAGGAGTTATTTAAACTAAATTAAAAATTTAAGATTACTTACTAAAAAATTCTAAACTAACTACAAATTCTAAGGTTGCAAAAATAGTCCTAAAATTACTAAATTAGATCTAAGCTAAATTAAACATTTTAAAATTAGTAAATTAAATCTAAACTAAATAAAAATCCCAAGGTTGCTAATCTAAAACAAAAAAAGTTCCAAAGTTACTAAACTAAATTTAAATCAAATAAAATTCTAGAAGAATATTAAACTAATTCTAAACAACTAAAATTCTAAAGTTAACTTAAATAAAATCAAATAAAATTCTAAAGTTTACTAAGTTAAAACTAAATTCTAAAATTTACTAAGTCAAATCTAAATGAAATAAAATCCTAAAGTTACTAAAATAAAACTAAACAAAATAAAATTCTAAAGTTTACTAAGTCAAAACTAAAACAAATAAAATTCTAAAGTTTACTAAGTCAAAACTAAAACAAATAAAATTCTAAAATTTACCAAGTCAAAACTAAAACAAATAAAATTTTAAAATTTACTAAGTCAAAACTAGAACAAATAAAATTCTAAAATTTATTAAGTCAAATCTAAATGAAATAAAATCCTAAAGTTACTAAAATAAAAATAGAATTAGAAGTTATAAGGAATACAAAAAAATTAAAAATAAAAAAAAAACCTACTCTAATATTTTTGTAGTTTTATCTTGTTAAGAAAATTAAATCAAAAGGAAGTAAAATTCTAATCTACTATTTTAATTATTTTTTTTATGAAAAGAAATTAGAAGTTAAAAAGAAATGAAATTCTCATTCTATTTTTTTTTAATTTTTATCATGTAGAAAATATAACCAAAATCAAATAAAAGCTTAGATAACAATTCAAGAGTTAAAATTCTAAATACTATTTTTGGTATTTTTGAATGTGAGAAAATTAGAAAAGAAAATAAAAACCTATTCTATTATTTTTTATATTAGAAGTTAAAAGGAAATGAAATCCTAATTTTAATTTTTGGAATTTTTATTATCACGAAGAAGATTTAAAAGAAAATAAAAAAACTATCATAATAAAAATTTTCTGATAATTTTTTAATGTGAAGGAAATAAGAGAAAATTAGTAACAAGAAAACAAATTAATTAAGACAATTAATAGAAAAATAGAAAAGAAAATTGAAATTTGAATAAAATGGGGGGGTGAGAGATGATTAACTCGATGGGCTTAAAGGATTCGGGTTAACAAAGCATAAAAACCCAACATAAATTCCAAGCTTGCCATCGATTAGGTCTAGCCGCTCATGTAGTTGGAAAGGATGAACAATTAATTTAATTATTTATTACTAAACTCAATTAAATGCAAACTTTTGAAAGGAAAAAAAATTGAACGAGTAAATGTCTCTCTAAACTAACACTCTCTTGTCTCTTGTAAATCCTTCTTCAATGATTCCTTTCTCTCTCATTAAATTGATACTATCTTTCTCTTCCAACTAAACAAAATTAAAAAAAAACAAAAAAAAACTCTTCTCTCAAAGTTACTTCGGTTTACAACAATAGCAACAGCTCACGGACCAAAACACAACAAGATCAAGCATGAATCTGATGTAAACAGACATGAGGATAAGATTCAGAGAAACATATTCATATCAAGATGTTCATAGGCATAAAAAAGGATGAGATAGAAACCGATATTACCGACAAGAAAACAAATTTCTCGGTGAAGAGTCGTGTTAATCTGTGAGTTTCTTTGCTTTCAGTTTTCGTCCACTTTGAACTTCTTCTCTTCTTCTTCTGGGATCTGAACTGTTACCTATGGAGATGGTCATCGACGATACTGCGGCGGGGTGCTTCGGCTGGTAACATCGAGATATCGACAACGATTGATATCTGAATGGGAGGTGGTAGTGATGTTGGGCGTAGGTTGGGGGGTTTACGGTGATGGAGCTTGTCGATGGTAGCTGGTGGTGGTTCGGTAACCGGCGGAGGGGTTAATGGTTCTGGGTGAGTTGCGGTAGACAGCGGATTGATGGATGATGGAAGGGTTTCAGGCAAGAGATTGATTAACCATGTTTGAAGGGTGCGCTGTAGCTGAAGGCGTTACACTAGGCAAAGCACCTTGCAAGGATGACATAGAAGGAAATGTTGGGCTTGTCTTTTATGCTTAAGGTAGTAATTGATGGCAGAACGGTAGTTGGGTTTTATGCAGAACCGGAAGAGAGATGGCAAGGGTAGTGTATGAGTGAGTTTCGGATGGTGAAGTGGTTGATGATGGTGATGGCGAGATAGCGGGTTAAGGCGCGACACTGAAATCTGAAGGGGACGAAGTTCATCCTAGCAGTAGGAGCGTGAAGTTGATGATGTCTAGTGAAATATCAGAGTTTGAATTAAGAAAGCACGGAGATGACAAAGCTTGAATCAACACGAATCTATGAGAGATTGAGGCGGGATGATGAACAACATAGCACGACGGGAGCGATGAGGGGATGTAGAAGGAAAAGCCGCTGCATTTTAGATTGAGAGAGGAAGAGATCGTGTTTTTATTCTCTTATGTTTCAAATCTCTTGAGTTCTAATAACATGTTCATGTTTCCTAGATCTGTTTATGCTTTTTCTGGGACAGTGGCAGTATTTGTGAAGGTTGTGAGGGAAGTGATGGCTTTTTATCAGACTCAATTTCGCGAGACAGGTTCATTATAGATAACTGCAAAATCATATTCTTTGTTGGACATGAAACTACTGCAATTACAGCATCTTGGTGCTTAATGGTGTTGGTTGTTTTTGTTGTGTGTGTTTTGTGAATGGTAGTGGAGAGAGGGAATGGTTGTGAGGTGGAGAGGAGGCAGCAGTGGTGTCTCACGAAGGTTGTTTGAAGGTGGTGATGACCGAAGGTTAGTGTTCACGTGAGGAAATTATGAGTTGCTGTGTATAAATTTTTGGTTTTTGTTGTGTCCTGGTGTTTTTCTTTTTGCTTCTGTTTTTATAGTGAATATATCATAGAATTAGAGGGAAAATTGGAGCCAAATATCAGTTGAATTCTAGTTTATGTCAATTGCCTTATGCTTTCTTGATGCAGGAAAAATTTAACCATTCTGGGTAATGTTTGGAGCAGTTTATTCTGGATAGCAAGCAAACTACAGTTTTGGGCATTATTTTTGGACTGATGTGTAGCAGTAAAATTATCATGAAAGGTCCCTTTTCTACTTTGCATTTTTTCTGATTTTTTCCATATAACCATACATGTATTTTCCCTCACTTTTCTTTCAAAATATTGGACTGATTTTGTTTTCATATATTTGTTGTTTTGGTGGACAGGTTTTGATGAAAATTGAAGCAAGGTTTAGACTTGGTATTTGTTTGGACATTTTTTACAAGGAGAGGAATAGCATAATAATAACAACAATAATAATAACAAAAAATATTAAACTAAAAATTTCCAAAACATGAAAATTAAAGAGAAATTAAAATTAATTTTAATTTTAATAATAACTCAACTAAAAAGTTGAATTAAAATTAGAACCAAATCGAGATTAATATTGAAAGAAAAAAAATGAAAATTATAATAACTAAAAGAATTAAAAGGAAAAGATATTAACTATATATTTTTGTGATTAAAGTGAAATGCTAAAATAAAATAATGCTAAGACATGTTTTTTTTTGAGATTTTGACTAAATTAAATCTAGAAGACTATAATTTTGACTTAAGAATAAAAATCTAAATGAAACTTGAAGAGACTACTTTTTTGATATTTTGAATAATAATGTAAATAAAATTAAGATGACATGAACTAAATATATTTTTTTTTTAAGGATTTTTTTTCATGGAATTAAAAAATAAAAGAAGAGAAAGTGTAAAATTTATGGTCGGATAAAACATAGTCCAAAATTAAGAATCAAATTCCATTAAATTCGTGAAACAACTTCGAACGTTAATAACTTTTTCGTGGCTTTTCAATGCATAATCATCTCTTGTCTTGTAAAGAAAAATTGTAGATGGTGTCAAGAAAAATCATATGCAAAAAAATAACCCCTCAAAATATTGAAATTTGAAGAAGTTACAAATTTTTGAAATCTGACTCGGGAATTGGCAAAAATAGGTCGAATTGCTTGTGAACTCTTGCCATGCAATGATGCGGATGGAATGCGGGATCTTAGGTCAAAAATTAGGGTATGACAGACAGCAGACACAAACAACGAAGGCCTGATAGCCCTCACCCCAAGGCTGCTCGAAGAGTGACTTTCAAACTCCCTGCTGAAGTGCCAACCGATAGATGGTTACAGGTCAGAAATGACAAAGGCAAAGATAGATGGAGAAACGCCGAACGAAATGCACGCCATGCTGTGACATACATAAGACAATTCAACACAGCAAAAAGGGAGGAGGTAAGATTAGAAAATTACAAAGGAAGGAACCCCATGTCAAGATCCCAGTGGCGCAGACAGCAAAGGATTCGAAAGGCTGAGAGGGAAGCTGTGGCAAACAAAGGGTTTACTCCAACAAAGAACCAAGGTGAATCTAGCACCAACAAACCAAAAAATCAAACTGAAAACAAACCTCCAGTCAATAGGAGGCTTTTCTATGAAGTACAACAGGATGAACCAAAGGAATACACTCCAGGCCCAGAAGAGGACGAAGATATGATAACAGATAACTCCGAATCGGAGGGGGAGTCTTCATTCAACCTAAACTGTAACGTGGTGTCTGTGCTTCCCTGTGAATTTGGGCAGGAAACTGAAATTGATGAATATGAGGAAGAAGACACCACAGATTTGATGAAACATAGGCCTGTGTGCTACTATGTGATGGACAATGGGGCTGTTGAGGAACAAAATGCGTTCTTCGAACGTCCAGAACCTGCTATGAAGAACCATCTCAAGCCACTTTTTATTCGGGAAAAAGTTGGTGTCCATGGTGTGAACAAGGTTCTAGTAGATGGGGGTGCTGCAATCAATTTGATACCCCATTTCATGCTGAAAAGATTAGAGATCCGCGAAGGAGACATCAAGCCCCATAATATGGTTTTGTCCAATTATGAGGGAAAAGTGGGCAAAACACTGGGAGTGGTCCAGTTGGAATTGACAATAGGCTCAAGCTGTAGGCCCACCATGTTTATGGTGATCGAAGCCAAGGCCAACTATAACTTATTGCTAGGAAGGGAGTGGATCCATGGCGTGGGGGCAGTTCCTTCGTCAATGCATCAACGACTAGTTTTGTGGAGAGATGATGGAATCGTGGAAAACATCGAAGCAGACCAGAGTTACTTTATGTCAACAGTCAATTTAGTTGACAAGAGGGATTATGATAAAAATCTGGCAAAGATTTCTCCGTGTGTTCCAAATGATGAGATTAACGAAACTAGAAACGCCCACTACTACATAACCCTTCACCATGATGGCCTTTACTAGGATAGAACAATAATCAGTGAAGAAGAGGGGGTCGAAAGCACTATACAAAAACGGCCAGCAGGCTGGGACTTCGACAACCTTATCCATGACTGAGTCCACCTTTTTCGAAAGGATTTCGGCCTATATGGCTGAGAACGAATCAAAAGCGGCCTTAGAGGCTGAAATACATAAATTAACTATAAGGATGAACGAAGAAAGTGGGGATGGCTCAAAATGCTCACCTTTCAGAGAATTTGAGATGGATCAAAGGTTGGATGCCATCTACGATAAAGAACCCTTAGGCTTCGAAAGGGATCCCATAAACTCAGGTGCCAAAATGTTGGCACAAGATCCACTCGAAGAAGTCAACTTAGGGGATGAAAAAACGAAAAGAATAACCTACATAAGTGTAAAACTTAGCCCAGGCCTCAAGAAAGAAGTAATCGAAGTCCTCAAGGAAAACAAAGATTGCTTCGCATGGGATTATGACGAAATGCCTGGTTTAAAGAGGGAGTTGGTCGAACACAGACTGCCAATCAAAGATGGCAAGAAACCCATCAAACAAACTCCCAGAAAATTCGCACCAGCGGTTCTCACAAAAATTAAAGCTGAGATCGAAAGGTTGCTGCGTTGCAAATTCATCAGAACAACAAGGTACGTCGAATGGTTAGCAAACATAGTACCTGTTATTAAGAAAAATGGTTCTTTAAGAATTTGCATAGATTTTAGGGATTTAAACACTGCAACCCCTAAAGATGAATATTCCATGCCTGTGGAAGAAATGCTAGTAGATTCTGCTGCAGGGTTCGAATACTTGAGTATGTTAGATGGATACTCTGGGTATAATCAAATTTTCATTGCTGAAGAAGATGTTGCAAAGACAGCATTTCGTTGCCCAGGAGCCTTAGGCACCTACGAATGGGTGGTGATGCCTTTTGGTTTAAAGAACGCTGGGGAAACTTATCAAAGGGCAATGAATTCAATTTTTCATGATTTCATTGAAACCTTCATGCAGGTGTATATTGATGATATAGTCATCAAATCTATATCTGCAGAAACACATTTGCATCATTTGAGCCAATCATTCGAGCGAATGAGAAAACATGGCTTAAAGATGAATCCCCTTAAATGTGCATTTTTTGTGCAGGCTAGAGATTTTCTTGGTTTTGTGGTTCACAAGAAAGAGATTGAAATCAACCAGAACAAAACCAAAGCCATAATGGAGACGAAAGCACCTACATCAAAAAGGGAGTTGCAATCTCTGCTAAGGAAAATTAACTTCCTCAGAAGATTCATTTCGAACCTGAGTGGAAGAACCCAAGCTTTCTCTCCGTTACTTCGTCTAAAGCAAGGCCAAGCCTTCGAATGGAAGGAAGCCCACCAGGAGGCATTTGACAGGATAAAAAGATACCTCTCTCAGCCTCCTATTTTGTCTCCTCCTTCATGGGGGAAGCCCATGAGATTGTACATATCTGCCTCTGAAGTTAGTATAGGTAGTATGTTAGCACAAGAAGATAGCAATGGTATCGAAAGAGCCATATACTATTTAATTAGAGTACTAAATGATGCAGAGACCAGATATAGAAATCTAGAAAAGCTATGTCTCTGTTTGTATTTCTCTTGTATGAAACTCAAGTATTATATAAAGCCTGTTGATGTTTATGTTTCATCTCATTTTGATGTCATTAAACATATGCTTTCAAAACCAATAATGCATAGCAGAGTTGGTAAATGGGCTTTATCCTTAACAGAATATTCTTTGACTTTCATGCCTTTAAAAGCTATGAAAGGTCAAGTGATTTCTGACTTTATTGTGGACCATTCTTTGGCTTAGCAGACTGCCATGAGTTACATCGAAATACAACCATGGAAATTGTACTTTGATGGTTCAACCCACAGGAATGGAAGTGGCGTTGGAGTCCTTCTAATTTCTCCTGAAGGAATTCCAACAAAATTCAAGTATAAATTAGATGGTCCTCGCTGCTCGAACAACGAAGCTGAGTATGAAGCGCTCATTGTTGGACTTGAAGCTTTGTTGGAATTGGGGGCAACTAGAGTCGAAATTAAAGGAGACTCAGAATTAGTGGTCAAACAAATTACAAAGGAATATAAGTGCATAAAGGAAAACTTAATGGTATACTTCGTCATAGTCAATAGGCTATTGAGGAAATTTGAATACATGGATATTCAACACATACCAAGAATAGAGAACCAAGAAGCAAATGACTTAGCGCAGTTGGCTTCAGGTTATAAAGTTTCTACCAGGAACTTTAAGGATTTAGTTGAATTAAGGGGTAGAGTTATGGCTACTAGATTCACACCATCAGATCTGGAAAGTATGAAATTGGGATACGCTGAGAAACAGGGATTCGAAATATTAGCCATAAATACTTTGTCAGATGCAGATTGGCGAAGTCCACTGAAGAGTTATTTAGCAGACCCAACTCTGAGCGTGGATAGAAAGACAAAATACAGAGCATTGTCATATCTCCTCATGGGGAACGAATTGTTTAAAAAGACCCAAGAGGGTGTATTATTGAAATGCCTAGGAGAAAGTGAGGCATACTTAGCGTTGTCAGAAGTCCACAATGGGGCATGTGGGGCACATCAAGCAGGCCATAAAATGAAATGGCTGTTATTTCGATACGGCTTGTATTGGCCTAGCATGCTCAAAGATTGCATAGACTTTGCTAAAGGATGTGAGGAATGTCAGAAACATGCAGGGATTCAACATGCCCCTGCAAGCGAGTTGCATTCGATCATTAAACCATGGCCATTTAGAGGATGGGCATTGGATTTAATAGGAGAAATAAATCCTGCTTCGTCCAAAGGACAGAAATATATCTTGGTAGGAATAGATTATTTTACCAAGTGGATCGAAGCTATACCACTAATAGTTGCTGATCAAGAAGCTATTATTGAGTTTATACAAAAGCACATTATCTATAGGTTCGGATTGCCAGAGAGCATAACCCCAGACCAAGGCTTTGTGTTTACTGGTAGAAAGATGCAAGAATTTGCCCAAGAAATGGGGTTTAGATTGCTAACGTCAACACCATATTATGCTCAAGCAAACGGTCAAGTCGAAGCAGCCAATAAAGTAATAATAGGATTAATCAAGAAGCATATTGGCAAAAAGCCAAGAAACTGGCACAAAACTTTGGACCAAATATTATGGGCTTGTAGAACATCTCCTAAGGAAGCTATTAACACTACGCCTTTCCAACTCACATTTGGTCATGATGCAGTGTTGCTAGTAGAAATTCATCTACAATCAGTTCGAATTTAGAGACAAAACGAAATCCCAGCTGCATTATATTGGGAAATGATGATGAATGAATTAGTTGAGTTGGACGAAATTAGATTACATGCATTGGAAATTTTGATGAGACAAAAAGAAAGAGTGGCCAGAACATACAACAAAAGGGTGAAGAAAAAAGTATTCATTATTAATGACTTAGTTTGGAAAGTCATATTGCCCATGGACAAGAAAAATAAAGCATTAGGTAAATGGTCACCTCATTGGGAAGGACCTTTTCGAATATTAAAAGTATTCTCAAACAATGTATACGAAATCGAAGAGCTGGTGGATGATAAACGTATCCTAAAGGTTAATGGGAAATATTTAAAGAAATATAAGCCACGCCTGCAGGAGATTCGAATAGTAACAACGTAACCAAGATATTATAAAAGGCCAAAATGGCAAGATAAAATGCCAAAATGGCGTTGTTCGAATATTACACATAAGAAACCAAAATTGTAGTCAAATAAACATCAAATTTTAGAAATAAGAGTTATTTTTCAATCGGTTGAAAGTGCTTCGAAATGATTCAAGTTTCTGCTGAGCGAAACGCCTGGCTCCTTCCAAGGTTGCCACTTCTCCTTTAAGTTGTTCTGCAGTTTCCATTTCTGCAAGCCCCTGGTTGAGAAGCTCTTCGAATTGGTTACCAGCAGTATTGGTTTCGAAGGCTATTTGTTGTTCTTTAGCCTCCTTAACCTTCTGTTGAAGTTCCAGAATCTGCCTTTCCCAAAGAAGTATGGACTCAGCTCGAGCCTCATAATCAGTTTTCGCCTGCTTTAGATGCATAGCTTGATCCTCAGCTTCTTGAGAGAGTTTCGAAGCTTGTTCATAAGCAGCATCCATGGCAATACGTTTCTCTTGAACCTTCTTGGCAGCAGATTCGTCTTGGAGAAGGTAACCAGTTACATTGTCCAGCAAAGCCTGAAGATCGAACAAGAGAGTACTAACTGGCAAGGAGCAGGTAGAAAGATTGACCTTTGTAAGCAACTCCTTCATAGTATAGCAAGCAGTACTATCTTGC
Organism: Vicia faba; assembly: GCA_948472305.1. Lineage (NCBI taxonomy): Eukaryota > Viridiplantae > Streptophyta > Magnoliopsida > Fabales > Fabaceae > Vicia > Vicia faba. The sequence goes on from OX451741.1 coordinate 37,822,014, forward strand.
TTGAGCACTTCGAATATATCCACATTGAGAATTGTTTTCCTAATCTTATTAAGAAGTACAATTCTTTCATCTGTGGGAAGAGGATAGCTGGTCGAACTTGTGCCAGCCCTAGCAAGTGGGACGTCCCTTTGAGCCAGCTTTGCCTTCATGTACCCAATAGGGTCATTTCGTCTCAGAAGTGCAAGCTCCTCGTCAGTCATTCGAGACAAAGAGGATTGAGGGAGTTCCACATGTAGGGGAGCCACGTCCATTTCAACCTCTATGGGTTCGTTGGTTGCATCACCATCCCCTTCATTCGTTTCGTGCTCATGATCTTCTTCATCATCATCCAAGTCTACCACTTCGATTCCTTCCCTTTCACTGCTATTTGCGTTGGACTCTGTCCCAGCAGTCGAACCATCATTAGCATTCTCCTCCTCAGACTCTTCGTCTGCAGATTCTTCGTATCTTTGGCCAGAATCAGCTTTCTCTCCTTCAGTTTGAGTGTCCTTTGGGTCCTCTTGAAGAGTTTCAAGAGGAGACTTTTGAAGAGAAGCTCTTTGCAAATCCTCTGCAGATGTTTGAAGTGGTGTTTCGTTTGTCTCTTTCAGAGGAATGGAGGTACATTGATCATCCTGCTGCTCAGAAGTTCCAGCCAGAACCGCCATATTGGAGGAACCTTTATTCTGTACAAGGTTGCTGGAATCTCCTTGAGGAGAGGAATTAAGTGGAGCAGCAGCTTTGGATGGTGAGTTCGAAGTAGTGGAAGCTGGATTCAAGATGTTCTGCAAGGAGCAACAGAATGTTAAAAAACATGCACCAAGGTAATAAGAAGTTATTATTGTCAAAAAGATTTAAAAGTTCGATTTACCTGTGGACTCTCGGAGGAGAGGTTACTAGCTATGCGTTCCAACATTGTGTTGGAGGTCGAAGGTGGAATTTTGGATTTGGGTGAGGGAGCAGCATCCCTGGAATCTAGTCCAGAGACACTAGTTGGAATGGTACTTTTCGAAATATCTTTCTTTTGCTTCTTCTTCGAAGCAGTTGGCAGGTTTCCTCCAGCCTTGGGGTCTTCCCCAGTGGTGCTTGATTTCCGCTTCTTGGGAGTAGTAGGAGGAAGTTTGTTGGTCTGAAAAGATTTAAACAAAGAGTTAGATGAAAACCATAAAACATGAGTGAATTCGAAACATCAAGGCTAAGTGATTACCGTTGGAGTTGGAACACTGATTGTTGTTGGTATTGTTGTTGTTGTTGTAGTTGCAGCAATAGTGGTTGTTTCGGGTGGAGTCACTTTGTCAGTAGTTTCGATGGAGGCTTGAGAGACGCTCCCTTCTTTCGACTTCGAGGCAGCTGTCTTTATCCTGATGGCTGAAAATCGAAACAATTAAAGCAAAGGTTAAAGATATGGAAAATGAAAGACGTTTGGGATTTTCCCAAGCATTCGCACCTGTGCCTTGATCAGATTTAATTGACATGGCAGAAAGGTCGTATCGAAGGTGTCCTGGGAAATCATGAAGCCAGTGTCGAGCCCATGTCACAGTCTCAGATGGCTTTGGTTTCCTTTGAAGATGTTTGAACATCTCTTTGCAAGTGAACCACCAAGGATATGGGGGAAATCAAGCCAGAGCCAGTTCTGAGGTAGGTAATCTGGGAAATTTAGGTGGATGCATTTCAAATGCCAACCTATACCTATCCTCAGGTGACAACCCTGAAGGAAGTTTTAACTTAGAAACTTTTTGTTTAAATTTTTCCTTCAAGGTCTCAGCCGCTTGATGCACAGTGGAGTCCAAGCGCGTGGGGTCATAAGTAGTTTCAAAATAATTTTGGAAAGCTTTAATCTCTTTGGCATGAGTAAACATACCTTTCTTTGCTAGTACCTGCACATCGAAGGCATCAATTAGTTTCTGTTGAATTGTAAGTGTATCGAACATATAAGTTTGATAAAACTTGGTCCACCATTCCAGAAACCCTTTAGCTGTGAGATGGGTAGGTTCGAAGGTTATCAGCTCAAACTGGGCAAAGCCTTGATATTGTTCTTGCTGTATTTTGGCTTCCCGTGCCTTGAAAGTTCGCCCAGAAGTAATGGCACTCTCAGTTTGAAATAAAGGTTCAGGAATCAGTTGGCATAAGCCAAACTGTCTCGAAACAAAATTTGGCTGGTAAGCGAAAAGAAAAATCTGGTTCTTGGCTGGAGTTATTCTTGAAGAAATGAGTCTAGGTAGCAAAAAACCTCTCCATACATCCTGAATCTCCTTGCTCTTGATAGCTTCTGAGAGAGCCATGGTGAACCAAGAAGGTCCATGAGCCCTCGAAGCAAAAGGCGCCATGCTCTCTTCGAACTTGTGCCTTTTGGAGAATATCATGATGTACTTCGAGAATTGGACTTTGAAGTCATCTTTGTCGTCATTTGGAGTTAATCTTCAAAGCCTAGTGCCTTCGACTATCCTATCAGTTATCTCAGGATCTTGTTCATCAATGGTGTTGGCAGTTGACAAGGAGGGTTCGAACATGGCGTTTAGCCATAGCTGAAGTAACCAAAAAGGGCCAGCTAACAGGATATTCTTGGAGGTATGGGATTTGAGGCTCGAAACAGCTGACCTCAGGCTTTCATAAAGGTCAACTAAGAGCAGTTCACTTAAGCACACTTTTCGATTTTCATGCAAGTCCCTAGCTAGAGGAATGAACCTACTGGCTACCTGTAGGGATCTACTGCAGAAAACGTATCTTGACAGCCATAGGGTTAAGAAAGCAATGTGTTCTACGTCAGACACATTGTCTCCCTCAGCATGGTAGTGACTGATAAACTTGGAAAAACTTGCTAGCTTGACTTCGAAGTCAATTATGCTTGAATGTTCTTCGTTGTCGGGGATATAAGTTTCTCCTACTGGCGATAGCCCAGTGATGGCCGCTATGTCGAAGAAGGTGGGGGTGATCATTCCACCTGGGAGATGGAAAGTATTATAGGTACTGTCCCAAAAATAGAGGGACGCGAATAGAAGAGGGTGGCTGTAAGTGAAACCAGGCTTCGATAGCTTAATCAAATTATAGATACCTAATTCTTCCCATTGCTGGGATTTCTTAGCTTCTACTTTCTTGAACCAGTTTTGATAAGCAGTATCGGAGGTGGGGCAAGATCGAAACGGCTTAAAATTACTTTTTACATAGTCCAAAACAAAGGGGTCCTTAGGAGGAACAGTTGGATTTTCTATGGTGTTTGAGTCAGAAGATTCTATTGCCTTAGGGGCGTCCATTTTGTTAAACAAGGGTTTGAAACTATAGCAAACTGGGAAAATTGTCCTGGTATCTTTTAAAATTTCAAAAACCGTAAGAGGGCCATTTAAAGCTAATCTCTTACCAGCAACGGTGGTAGGAATGAGTACCTGTGATGCATACAGCATTTCTTTTTCCTTTGAGATCATCTGAAGAGCAAGAACAGATTGACCTTGGTGAGTGATAATCTTACTTTCCATTGTAGTTCCTGCAGATTTTCCCTTCTTCTTGGAAACCTTTTTGAGTTGGGATGAAGTAGAAGAAGACATTTTTTTTAAGGATGTTGAGAGCTTAGGGTTTTTTGGCGAGAGAAGGAGGGTAAAAGATTCAGAATGTAGAAAGAAAAGAAAAAGACTAAGTGGATGATGTTTTATAATGTGGGAGTTTAAGCATCCACTGAATAAGGGTGTGATACGTGGAAATCATGGGTTGGTGTGATGAAGAGGTGGCGTAAAGTTAACATGGGTAATAGGCGTGATTTAAAGATAATCATTGTTTGTAACTGCACCATACTGTGAAGTGGCTCCAGGCGGTTAAGGAATCCAAAAAGTTCTATGATTGACGTGACTGGAGTCAAATGCATTAAATGTTACGATGATTCGAAGGTCACATCAAAATCTTGTGTAGATGTTTAAAATAGGTATTTCTCAGAGAGATCGAAATACATATTTTAAAGGGGCAATTTGTTGACTGAAGATTTTGATAATATTATTAGAAGCCAAGCGAGTTGAACGTTTCGATCGAAATGAAACAAAAGCGTCATGTTTCAAAGTAGCAGAAGCAGTGTTTCGAATAAGCATATCAAAGCTTGAAGCTTCGAGTGGCAATTATGGGAATATATCTAAAGAAGTCTCAAAATAACAACAAGGTTGTGTCTGAGAAGTGCGTTCGAAACGGAGAAGTACCGAAGCATTTGAAATTCAAATGGAAGCGGGACATTCGAAGTTTGAAATTTATGTGCTGGAGCATTTGGAGACACATGGAAAGAAGAGAGAGGTGTTGTTCTGCATGTTCTGAACGTGGCATAATCCTATAGCAAGACCGTTATGGTCGAATTAGTATAAATAGAAGTCTTAGTATTAGGATTTCGTGTGTCATATCTATTGTACTAAATACTCAGTAACATTCAAACTACCACATGGCAAGGGAAACGAATGCAAGAGCAATGTACGTATGATAGCACCACATATTTATGATTTAATGAAAACCTTTCATCATTTCCAGCACTTTCCTTTATCTTTCTGCCAAATAACATTTACAAGTTTTCTCATTCAAAGTCTTTCTATTTTGAAATCTCTTCATTAAAGCTTTACATTTCAATGCTTTCTTTACATTTCAAGCACTTTACATTTTAGAAAACTGTCATACTTCCCATGCATTTATCTTCAAGCTTTATCCTTCGAACGCCTATTTTTACTTAAAGTCATTTACAGATTTCTTGCATTAAACGCTTTCTTCATATTTCAAATCTTTTACGTTCCAGAACATCCTTTATATTAACTGTTTTTATAATTCGAAGCCATTTACTTCCCTTTTATGCAATTTTACATGTCTTTACAATTAACATTTATTCATGCAACTTAGTTTCGTACACGCACATTTTGATTACATCTTTAGACCTTTAAGAGAGAAATCGAAATAAGCCAAACACCTATACAACACTCAAATATCAACCATGAATATTTGTTCGATCATGAGAGTTACCCTAATGACCAAGGAATCCTAGGATCAATCTAGTCGATCCTGTGAGTTACCAAAGAAATTGAATAACAGTCAGTAAGTTTATTCGATAGTTTGGAAGACTAGCGGTTGTTTACCAGAAATCACTGGAAACACCTGTAGAAAAAGGGTACCTGTTATGCACATGATGCATGAGATACTATTTATGCAATGCATTCAAGGATTTAGAAAATTCAAATTTGTTGCAAACAAAAAAGAACGCACGTCATATTAATAAAAAAAAATTTGTCAGTACAGAAATGCCCCATGGGCCAAATGTTACAAAAACTTCTCAAGGCAAAAATATGTTGCGCATCCTCTTTGGTGCGATGTAGGTGTTGAGGGTCTCTTCCTCATGGAGTCGGCGGGTAAGCTCCAAAACCTTCTTCTCACTGGCGTGGAAGCTGGCTTCAAAAGTGTTCCGTTCCTCCTTGAGTTGGATCCAACTCTTCTGCATCTCCTCCCACGATGTAGGCATGTCAGGATACAGGATGGTGTAGGGAACCTCTCCTTCCTTGACGGGCTCTTTAATCACAGGGAGAACATGAGGATAAGGCATCATTAGACTCTGGGCTCGGGTTCGTACCCACTTGAGATAAGGCTCAAGGGGGATGGAGTTCTTGTGCCCCAGTGTCTTGATGTCTACCTTGTTAGGCATCCTCCAAGCTCGGATGAATCTTTGGCGAAGTCCTTGCGCATCATTGTCGAAGTCAAAAACTAAGTCAGGAATCAACATGTCGTGAGGGCCATCCCTCCGTGCGTATCTAAATTGTCTCAAGGCTAGACAAGGGTTGTAGGTAATGCCCCCTCTAATGCCAAGTAATGGGACATTAGGGAACTCTCCACAATGATCGATGATGATGACATTTTCTCTGGACCGAGAACACCAATGTACATCAGAGTGAGTGAGGGTCATCAACCGTTGTGACCACCTTAAACCTTGGTCATTCTTCAGGACAGATTGTGGAAGGTGCGAAATAAACCACCTTGCAAGGAGAGGAGTACGGCACATGAGAACATCCCTCTTTCTCATTGTTCGTGTGTAAAATGAGTGAAGAATGTCCCCAAGCAATGTTGGTATTGGATTTCTGGATAAGAAGATTTTGACGGCGTTGACATCTACAAGTTGGTCAGGATTTGGGAACAGGACCAACCCATAAATGAGAAGTGCCACAATTTCTTCAAAGGCTTGTAGGTCCAATGAATTCCAACACTCTTGTGCCTTCTCAAACAAGAATTTTGCCAAGAAGCCTTTGACACCACTTCTGGTTTCCCAATGCCCCTTGATGTCAGATGGTTGCAAGTGTAGTGCTTGAGCAACATCTTCAGGCTTTGGTTCTTTTTCCGTACCGTTGTAGGGTAATTGATTAAGAATAGGAATTCTCAGGAGTTGAGAGAATTCCTCCAAAGTGGGCACCAAATGGTAGTCGGGGAAAGTGAAACAGTGGTGAAGAGGGTCAAAGAACTGGAACAGCACCTTCATCATGTCCTCTTCAATGCTGGTGTTGACTAGGTTGAGCAGTCTACCATGTCTTTCACTGAAGCGAGAGCTTTCCGGAATTCTGGATGTCAGCTCCTTAAGTTGAGGAGGGATTCTCACAAGGTTGACTTGGATGGTTTTCCTTTGAAGAATTTCCATGACCTACAAAACAAGAACAAAGATGAAGATCTAAACCCTTGAAATGGTTAGTGGATGCATATGATGCTTTATGATGTTTATGATGCATGCACAAACATATGTACAAGCAATCCACACAAAACCCTAGTTTCAGGCTTGCATGGGGTTTCATAGGTAAGTACCCTCTTGAGTGTAGTTGGCTTAAAAACCTGTCCTATAAATAGTAACCGGGTTCTAAGGAGCTCAATATCATTGGATTGTTTTCCATGTTCATTGTTTTGGTTTAGCCAATTAACTAGCGACCAAAATATTCCAAGAAAACAACCCTCAATGAGTGTAGTATCGAGTATCTACCAACTTCAGACTGCACCAAAGCCGGTCATCTCACTACCCCTAATGAAAGGCCAAGATGGTCAAGTAAGGTTCTAGGTCATTAGTGCTTAGTGACATCACTCAGCGGCCCCGTACTCTCCTTGATTGAACTCAAGGGTTACCGGTACTCACAAATATGTCGCACTAATATAGATATTGCTTCAACCGTGTCGGTATACCCCGCACAGTTTCCACAACGTATTACTATCTATGAATGTTTCCCCAAATCCGGGTGTAGGATTGCAAACCCAAACAAGAGAGCCAAGATGTAAAGAAATCAAAGCAAACAATTAGTCATGCAAGAGGGTGATCTAAGCCCTAAGGTTACTCCACTTTAAAAGTTTTCCCCAGCAGAGTCGCCAGTTCTGTGATACGGTGGGAGAACTGACTTGAGGTTTTGCGTTTGTTTTCGCAAATGTTTCGATTGAGCAAGAGTCACCACCGACTTTTTATTTTATCCTAAGGAAAGGTTAAAAAGCACAGCAAAAAACCTTTGAGATATTTTCTTGGGTTCGGGGAGTAGATTATAGAAAGGGAAGGTATTAGCACCCTTTCTATCCATGGTTATCCATGGGCTCTTAGTTACTTGCTTAGATCAACTTGCCTTGATTTTCAATTGTTTGAAATGGTGCTTTGTGTGTGGGTTTGAAAATGTTTTTGAAAAGAGGCCAATGTGGTGGAAACCTTTGTAATGATCCATGTTGGGATGTATACAAAGGTGTATGTCTTTTGAAAAGTTTTCAATGTTTTTGAAAGTTGTTTTGAAAGTGTTGTGAACTGTGGTTTTGAAAAATAGGCAAGTGTTTTTGTTTTGCAAGTTGGCAAGTAACCAAGAGCTATCTACCCTAAATTTCTCAAAGATCTTTGCTATGTTTTAACCCTTTTAACAATTTTGTTCCACCATTGTATTTGGTGGACAATCTTGTGTTAGGATGTGAACGGGACGGGCGCGGGTCATCGTTTAGACCATGATTGCAATGGTGCCAAGTATCTTTGGGCAATTTTTCCTTTAAGGGACTTGATCATTTTTTAGGCAACTTTTGAAAGCGTCATCGAGGGACTATGATCATTTGATTGTTTTGTTTTTTTGCCAAAGATACCTAACATGCAATATGGCCCATTATTGAAGGCAACAAGTGGAGTAACCCTAAGGGGTGCAAGTGTGATTGGTGTTTGTTCATTTTCATGCTTGTTATCTTTGAATTAGGTCAAGCTATTGTTTTGTTGATTTTTTGCATACAAACCCTAAGTCTATCATGGCATATTTAGAAAGCTTTTAAAGTGCAGAATTTAAAGGTCCTAAATTATTACAACACAAATTATGGGATGGGGGGTACAAGTGTTTAAATGGGGGATATTTTAGCAAGAAATTAAACCTAAACTATTACATCCAAATTGAAATTTTACAAGGTATTTAATTGCACAATAATTAAATAAAATACAATAAATATGCAAGATGCAAAAAAAATGATTTTTTGTATGTAAAAAGTATTTTTTCATGTATCAAATAATCAAAAATAAAAATGATTAATTTTTGGTATCTTTATGTTCTAGGGCAAACCCTAATTTTGCTAAATAAAGGTATTAATTATTTAATGTATGCAATATTTATTAATTATGTACAAAAAATAAATAAAAAAGGAAGTATATTGTAAAAAAAGTGATTTTTAAGTTAAATATTAATAAAAATAAAAATGTATCATTTTTATGTTTTTATCCTAAATATTCTGATAAATATATAAGTATTTATATTATTTACTAAATATAATAAATATGTACAAAAAATAAAAATATTTATTATTTATAAAAAAAAAGTATATTTTTTATAAAATATTTTCAAAAGATAAAATAAAATAAAAATCAGAAAATAAAAGTGTTTGTATTATTTTTTTTGTATTTTTTTTTAAAAAAAAGGTATTATGTATTTATTCACATATATAACTAAATGAAACACATAAATATCAAATAAAAATGCAAAAAATGTGAGAAAAATAATTTTAATGTTTTTTATATTTTAATAAAAAATAACAAATCATAATCAAAAAGAAAAAGTTAAAAATGACAAATAAAACTCAAAATGGGCCAGGGGGGTGCATGTGTAAAACAGTGGTGCAAAAAGGAAGAACAACACAGGCCCAGCCCAAAGAGGTTGTCTTCAACCTCCAGACAGTTCAAACAACAAAAACGCGCGTTTTGCCTTGTCCCTGCTATCTCCTGATTCCTTGATTTTCAGCACAAACTCATAACATGAAAAATGTCAAGCATCAAACCACGAATCCATACATACCAAGAACTTGATCTAACTCTCAGAAATGAGAGAGAATTTCTTCTCCCCCAATTCCTGACCTAGTTTTTTTCAGATGTTCAGAATCAAAATACTCTTAGCACACATAATATAAATGAAAAGTAACTATATGGATGGCTTCAGGGCTATGATTAGAACATGTTTTCTTCAAAAACTTAAACCTAACTATGCCTGGATAGAGAGATAGAAGTTCAAAAACTTACCTGTTCAGCTTGATTCGTGTCTGACAATGGAGGTACTTTCAGTGCAATATGAGGACTTGTACAGCTTGCCTGAAGTTCAGGGATGCTTCTCCAACCTTTAACTTGCTTTGAAACTAAATGAATCGAGCTATAGGAGTCAACCTGCAAAACAGAAAAAGTGAAAATGGTGAAGTTGGTTAGAGGTGTTACAGTCTGAAGCTAGGGCTTGGGATAGTTTGTATGGATGCTATGGAGTGTGTATGAAGTGGTTTTGGCCAAGGCGCACGAATGGATTGAGTTGTAGAAGTCCAACTGCAGAAGGGACTCTATTTTTTGCAGTAGGATGGTGTTTTGATGAATGATGAGGTTTGGAAGGTGGTTAGCTCGTGCCTTAGCTCAGTTATGATGTTTTGAATGTGTTCAACAAGTTTGTCTAAGCTTCTCTTGGCAGAAATGTGAGATGTCTTTCAAAATGCAAGGTTTCTTCTAACTTAAGCAAAGTTTGGCCAGTTGGTTTACAAGCTTCTCTAGGCCCCTCAAGTATGCTGCACACTTGAGTCTTGATCAGTGGTATATGTTACTGAACTTGTGCCAAAAGGATTTGCATTGTACTTCTTGATTTTGCAAACTTGACATAAAGCCATACTTTTCAAAAATGGATAAAGTGCTTTTTCTAATTATGGACTAATCCTTCATGTAATGACCAAATGCATAGAATAACATCTTGGCACAATGGTTTAGAATTTAATTTTTGAGTGTGAATGGGATTAGAGGCCTGTAATGTAGCTTGCATATGCTGAGTTTGAAAATGCACAAGTTATGAACATGCCTTTGGCCATGAATTAAAGTGACTTTTGCTCATATTGCCAAATTCGATTCTCCCTAACCACAAGGTTGTTTGATGAGTTCTTGGACATTTTGGAAAGCTAAGAATGTGTAATACAATCCATCTTTGGAATGCAAGTTGAAATTCCAAGTGGAAGCATGTTAAAAGTGGCCATGAAGTTAGGAAAAAATCCTGCCTAAAATAGGTCAAAAAATTTCTAAGTTAAGAATGTTTTGCACCCCTATTCCAAAAATTATAACTTGAGCTACAAGCTTCTTTTGATGAAACTTTGTGAATCAAAGTTGTATATTTTGCAATGGAATACAACTTTAATGTTTTGAGTTTTGTTTGAATCCAAATGCATCTTGATGAAAAAATGGGACAAAGTTAGGAAAAAATTAGGGATTTTCATAACTTAGAAAAATTCTAAGTTATGAAAATTCTTCATTTCAAACCCTAATTTGTAATTTTTGATTTCTTGATGAACAAGTTTCATAATTTGACATGTCTTGATGGAAAATGAATCTTGACACTTGATTTTGACCAAAAAGTCAAAGTTTGACTTTTCAGTATAGAGTCAAATTTGGCTCAGTTGACTGGAAAATTCATCTGTCAATCTTGTGCAATTGGGATCTTTTGAACTTGTTGAACATGTCAAGACAATTCCATTGAGTCCTTGAGTCCATATGTGAGCTTGGTTTTCCATTGGCTAGGTCAAACAGTCAAAAATTGCCTTTGTGCAGTCAAAACCCTAAAAATGACCATTTTGCCCTTTTGGTGATCTGATCAAATTTCTTGTGGAATTGTGATCCAAACTTGATCAAATGGTCCATATGAGTTCATAATGTTGATGTGGGTCAAAAATCATGAGGTTTGACTTTCAATTGACCACAGTTGACTTTTTCCCCAATACAGTTGATTTCTAGGTCAACTGTCCAATTGACTGGGCAAAGATTGGAATCAAGGCTTGAAACTTGGTATGGATAAACTTGTGAGTTCAACATGAAGCATGAAAGTCATCTTAGGCATTTTAGGTCAAAACATCTTTGTGCAAACACCAACCCTAATTTGGGTCAACAGTGCAAGGGGAAGTCTTGAGCAGAGCAAACCTAACTTGATCCTGAGCTCCAAGGGTCTTGTGGTGAGAAAATATTGAGGAAATGGGAGGGAAAATTTTGGGGTACAACAGAACACAACAACAAAGACAACATTGATATCTTCGAAGAAGTCTGTCCCAACTGCTCAACCACGTTATAGTCGCTCTTCTTGATTATTTTTAAAATTTCCTCCATTTCTTGCTTAGAGGATTCCAAAGCAACTTTTCTAGGTGCCTCTGTTCGGGCAGGCTCACCTATAGCTTATTTGCTCCGAGTCTCAGATGACTCATCGGCAGGGGTAACAATTGGAGTAAGAATCGGAGTAGTATTAGAAGTACTAGCAGGAACAATAGATGGAATAATAATAGGCTTAGCAACAGTCTTCAGGGAGATCTCAGGAGAGAAAACCCTTCCACTTCGGGTAACTTTGCTGGTCCTGACAATGTTACTGATATCGGGATCAGCCTCTTCAATCTTTAAATCCGGTTTGACGCCATGATAGTAAACATCGGCACCATAATTCCAAGGGACAGCTTTGTCCGAGGAGTACGGTACAGGACCAGGAAAAGTGATTATCACTGGAGCAATTCTTGGAGCAGGTATAATCCTAACAGGTCTTTTAGAAGAGACCTTGGAAGGATTGGCGGAAATGGTTATGATAACAACATCTTCATGTAGGACAGCCTGAATCGAAGTCTTTTCAAATAAAATCTCTCTACTATCCATCAGGCGTTGAACACCTGCTTTCAGCAAATAACAACCAGAAGGCATGGATAGACACATGTGGCATCCTTCACCACAACCCGAAAATAAATTGGCTAGCAACAAATTCTTCTTGACAGTCATGAGAGGAGTGGAAACTTCATCAACAGAAGTAACAAACAGATCAGTATTAATGGCATTAATAACACGGTTGTGCTTGGGCATGGGAGCAGTTATGACATTAGGATTCTCCGGAGCATCAAACTCAATCTCCTTGGCTTCGATTAGATCATGTATCATGTTTCTTAGAGCCCAACAATCATTTGTATTGTGGCCTGGCCTTTCAGAATGGTAAGACATCGAGCGTTTGGATTGTACCGAGGAGAAGTGGTGTTAGGATTCTTGGGAGCCTTCTTTAAGGTTACAAAGTTAGATCTTAACAGATGGGGTAAAACCTCAGTCAATGTCATATTAATCCGAGTGAACTGCCTTTGAGGTCTTTCTACCCTTTGCTGATTATTTCGTTGTTGATTAGCCACATGCCTAAGTATCACACATCCCCTACTGTTGGACAGCGCTCAGCTCTTCTCTGACCTCTTGAGTTATAAATGGCACTGGCCTCTTTCTTACCCGTGAATGGCTTCCTCACTGTACTTGGCGAGGTGTCTTTCTGGATCTTGTCGCTTCGGATCCTAGCTTCTACTCTTTCTCCAATCAATATCAGCTCGGTGAAACTAGCTGAGGAGCTACCAATCAAGTGATTGAAGAAAGGACCCGACAATGTATAAACATGTCGACCAACTCCCTATCAGACAGAGGGGGTTGGACTCTTCCATCCAAATCTCTCCATTTTGCGCATGGTCTTTGAACCCTTGTGCACCCATGGACATACTCTGGAGTTGAGTACGGGTAGGAGCAAGGTCAGGGTTATATTGATACTGCTTAAAAAAAGCAGCAGCCAAATCTTCCCAGTTGCGGACATTGGTTCCCTCCAGCTGATAGAATCACTCAAGATGAGTCTCAAACAGACTGTCCTGAAATAAATGGACCCACAAGTTCCTATCAGCAGTGTGAGGTTGGATCTTCTTCACATAGGAACTGAGATGAAGCTTGGGACACGACACCCCATCATACTTTGCAAATACTGGAGCCTTGAACTTCTGCGGGATGACTACCCCAGATACCAAACCTTGCTCTTCAAAATCCATCCCTAGTATTCTTTGGATCTCCTTTGCGCTCAGACGATCCTCTAATTATTTGTATCTATCCTCAGCAGGAGGATACTGTTCATCATTGTAATTTGTGTCATTATCAGAAATCTCAGGGCTAAGGTCCTCCTCCCTTGTCTCTCCTCCTTGATTCTCCCCTTCTTTGGACGAGGAGGTCATATCAATCAGTTGCTTCAATGGTCCCTTGAATCTCCTGCCCAGATTCAGGGCACCAGCGGTCTTCTTCTTCTCTTTCAGAATAAGGGCCTTCATATCTTCCTGCCCCTTAGCCAAGGCTATGAACATTTGCTGAAATTGGGAATTTTGTGCCTGGAGGTCCTTAATACTTTGTTCAGACGACATTATTGCTGAAATAAACAGCACAGAAGATAAGAAACCTATTATGAAACCTGTTTGTGCAATGTCATGGATGATATGCGTATGCAATGATTCCAAGGACTCTTAAAGGCTCAAATTTGTTTAACCAAAATAAACACACGTTAATTGTATTAATAAGTTTGAATTGTTACAAAGGGTTCCTTTTATGCTTACAACAAAACAAAAATTAAAGCAAAAAAAAAAATTAGGTCTCCCAGGAGCGCATCCTCTTTGGTGCAATATAGGCGTTTACATTCCTCTCTTCATGAAGTAGCCTAGTGAGTTCCAGGACTTTCTTATCATTGGCATAGAATTGAGTTTCAAACGTATCCCGCTCCTCTTTGAGTTGAACCCAGGATTTTTGTAACTCCTCATAATTAGTTGGCATGTCAGGATGGAGAACAAGATAAGAAGTGTCTCCTTCAGTGACCGGTTCCACAACCGTTGGTAGAACAGCAGGGTAAGGCATCATAAGGCTTTGAGCACAGGCTCGCACCCATTAGAGATAAGGCTCAAGAGGGATTGAGTTCTTGTGCCCTAGTGTCTTACTATCAACTTTATGTACCATGTCCCAAGCTCGCATGAACCTTTTACGGTAACCCTGAGCATCATTCTCGTAATCGAAGATGATTCCTTGGATAAGTGTGTCATGAGGACCATCCCATATCGCATATCTAAACTGTCGCAGCTCCAAACAAGGGTTGTAAGTGATTCCTCCCTTAATTCCTAAGAGAGGAACATTAGGGAATTCTCCGCATCGATCAATTATGGTAATATTCTCCGAGGATCGAGGACACCAATGAATACCCGAATGTGTAAGAGTCATTAGCCTATGAGACCACCTTGAACCATGTTCATTCTTCAGGATAGATCGGGGTAGGTGCCAAATAAACCACCTAGCCAAAATATGAGTGCAACACAGAAGGGTCTCTCTTCTCTTTATAGTGCGAGTATGCAGAGAATGTAGGATATCTCCAAGCATAGTAGGTACGGGATTGCGCAACAAGAAAACCTTAACCGCATTCATGTCAATGAGCTGGTCTGGATTGGGGAACAATACCAACCCATAAATGAGAAGGGCTAATACCTCTTCAAAAGCTTGTAAGTCCATGGTATCCCAAAAATGATGAGCTTTCTCAAACAAGAACTTAGCCAAAAAACCCTTGACACCTCTCCTAGTTTCCCAATTTGCTACTACATCAGACCGCTGTAAGGACAAAGCTTTAGCCATATCTTCAGGTTTAGGGTCTTTTTCCATGCCATTTAAAGGTACCTTGTTAAGGATAGGCACCCCCAGTAACAGAGAAAACTCTTCCATATTAGGCACTAACTGGTAATCCGGAAAGGTGAAGCAGCGATGTAGAGGGTCAAAGAACTGGAAGAGTACTTTTAGCATTTCTTTATCAGGGTTTGAGGTGACTAAGCTGAGAAGTCGACCATGTCTTTCAGTGAAGGGAGAGCTTTCAGGAACCCTTGATACCAATTCCTTAAGCTGAGAAGGTACCTTTACCAGATTGACTTGGATAGTGAATCTACGGGCGAGGGCCATGTCCTACAAAACAAGACAAAAGTAAACCCTGAGAATCCTTGGAATGGTTAGTATGGCATGCTATGTTATGATGTCATGATTATGCTCAGATATAGCAGAAATAGAAAACATAAGCAAATCACACAAAGACATTAGGTTTAAGGCTTGCATGGATTTTAAGGTATACCCTCTTGAAGTTGGATTGGTTCAACCTGTCCTAAATATAGTAACCGGGTTCTAAGGGCTCTCAATATCACCGATCCTTCCCCTAAATTTCGTTTCGATAGACAATTGACTTGCCACCAAACAAAACTCGAGAGTCAAACCTCAATGAGTGTACCATCGAGTATCAACCGACTTTAGGTTTACACCAAAGACGGCTATCTCACTACGTCCTAAAAGCCAAGTTGGTCAATTAAGGTGCTAAGGTCAGCTGACGCTTTATGATACCACGCAGTGGCCCCGTATTCTCCTTGATTATTCAAGGGCTACCGGTACACACCAAAGTAACGCATAAACATAGTTACTGTTTCAACTGTGTCGGTATACCCCGCACAGGTCCCTCACAGTTTGTTGCTACTTACCTAAAAAAGTGCCCTAGATCCGGGTGTAGGATCTTTAACAGTGACCCAAACAAGGACCCAAAATATAAATCAAGAAAGTCAAACCATGAAAAGTGAGTAAAGGTGATCTAGCCCTAAGGTAACCCCACTTTTAAGTAGATCCCCAGCAGAGTCGCTAGTTTTGTAACGTGGTGGGAGAACTGACTTGGTTCTTTGCGTTTTATTGCAAATGTTGCGGATAGCAAGAGTCGCCACCGAATTTTCTTTTATCCAATAAGGAAAGGCTGAAAAGAACAAGAAAGACCTTTAGAGATGTTTTCTTGAGTTCGGAGGGTAGATTATGAAAAGGGAAGGTATTAGCACCCTTTTTATCTATAGTTATCTACGGGCTCTTAGTTGCTTGCTAGATCACTTGCTTTTTGTTTAAATGTGCTTGTGGTGTGGGTTTTGAAAGTATTTTGAAAATGTCTTTGTAATGGTTCTCGTTTCTATAAGAACGCGTACAAAGTGTTGTCTTTTGAAAACGTTTCAAAATGAGCGTGTTGGTGTATGAAATGTTTTTGTTGTGAGCAAGCGAGCAACTAGGAGCAAATCTACCTACTCAAAAGGTCTTAAATATTCATTTCCTCTTCCTTTAGATGTTTCTATCTTACCATTGATTTGGTAAGAAGCCCCATCATTGGATGTGAAGGGACGAGCGTGGGACGTTTGTGTAGTCATAGAAGGCAACCTATGGGATGTTTTAGCAATGTCGTTTTAGGGACTAGATCATTTACCGAAGGCAACATTAAGGGTCATCGAGGGACTACGATCTTTTATCGAGGTCCTTTGCTAAACCGCCCATATTCGAGGGACATGACTATTTTCCGATAGGCAACTGTAATACGGTGGGAGAACTGACTAGTGTTTTGCGTTTGTATTCGCACTTGTGCGGTTGAGCAAGAGTCGCCACTGACTTTTTATTTTATCCTAAAGGAAAGGTTGAAAAAGCACAACAAAAAACCTTTTGAGATATTTCATGGGTTCGGGGGGTAGATTATGAAAAGGGAAGGTATTAGCACCCTTTTCATCCATGGTTATCCATGGGCTCTTAGTTACTTGGTTTTTAGATCACTTGCCTTGATTTTCGATTGCTTGAAAATGGTGTGTATGTGTGTGTGTGTTTTTGAAAATGTTTTGGAAGAAGATGCCTTGTCTTAGGCTACCCTTGTAATAATTCTTTACTCGAATGTTTTACAAAGGTGTGTATCTTTTCGAAAAGATGTTTCAAAAATGTTTTGAGAGTTTGTTTTGAAAGTGTTTGTGGAGTGTGGTTTTTGAAAAGAAGGCAAGTGTTTTTGCAAGTTGATCTCAAGTAACTAAGAGTTTGGTCTACCCCTATTGTACTCAAAGGTTTTCTCTATGTTTTCAACCCTTTTTAACAATTTTGTTCCACCATTGAATTTGGTGGACAATCTTGCGTTTAGGATGTTTATCGGGACGGGCGCGGGTCATCGTATGGATCATGAATGCAATGGTGCCAAGTGTCTTTGGCAATTTGCTTTGAAGGGACTATGATCATTCCATTTAGGCAACTTTCGAAAGCGTCATCGAGGGACTTATGATCATTTAAATTTGTTTTGCCAAAGAAACTCGACGTGCAAGCATGGCCCATTTTGGAAGGCAACATGTGGGATTACCCTAGGGGGTGCAAGTGTGATTGTATATTGATTTCATGTATTTGTCTTGTATTAGGTAATCTAGCGTTTGGTTTTATGTACATACAAACCCTAGGTCTAACCATGGTATAATTGGAAAGCGGTAAATTTCAAGAATTTAAAGTCTACGCTATTACAAATAGTATCCGGGAGTGGGGGTACAAATTCACAAATGGGGATGAGACTTTAGGAATTTAGTGTCCAATAAGTTACAACCAAATCGAATTTGCGATCAAATGTAAATGTAACGAATAGCAATGTATAGAAATAGCAATTGTATATAGGAGCAATGTGAATGTATTTGTATCAAGCGTATAATGTGAAATGTATTGTTTTAACTTAAAGAAAGGAATTAAATATTTATCTATTTAATCTTTTGTAGTCTTGTATATTCTTTAACATGTAAAAAAAGAAATTTTAAGAAAAAGAAAATATTCTAAGTTTGAAAATTGTCATTTTACATTTTTGATATAAAAATGTATCTTTATAATTTGTATATACAAAAGAATATTCTCATTAAATGTTAAGAATTTATATCATGTATATTAAAAAAAGTATTTTATTGATTATGCACAAAAATTTCTAAGAAAAGAAAAGGTACTAACTTAAAAATAATTTATGTACAAATAAGTATTTTACGTAAAAGAAAAAAAAAGGTTTTACATTTTAATTACATTGTATTTTGTATTAAAGTATTAGTATATTATTGTCATGTTTTGTATTTTATTTAATTATGTTAGTATAAAAAAAGTATTGTTAGTGTAAAAAAAAAAATGAAATTAGTATTAAGTAAATTATAAAAAAGTGGTTAATTAATGTAAAATGTTTAAAAGATGTTAGTAAGAAATGAATGGGCTTGGTAGGGGGTTATGCTGGCCCAAGTAAAACAAATATTAAGAAACATTAGAAGAGGAAAAGGGGGTATGCGTGGGAAAATGAATGAATGGGCTCAGTGTTTGAAACGAGCAAGGCCCAGCTGTGGAAACGAACGCTTTAGGGTTTTGTTGATTTGTTTCCATTAGGGAATTGCTTAGAGTTTGCAGAAACGGCGCCATCCTATTCACTTCACGCGTTCCTCTTCATCTTCGTTTACTCTCATGAATGCTTCTGAGTTCTTCTAGTTCAAGGCCACCGGCACCACCATTCTTCCTCCTCCTTACACTCATTCCAACGACAGTAAAAAAAGAGGTACAAATTCTTTCAAACACATTAGGGGTTTTATATTTTGCATGCTTAGTTTCTTTGTTTATTGATTCGGATTATATGTTTCTTTGGTTCGAGATGCATGAAGAAGGAGAGAAATTATACCTTTCTGAGGAGACGGAGGAGGAATGAAGGTGGAGGCGCTCAGGCGGCCAAGGGCGGAGGTTCGATGATGATGGACTTATGAACTTCCTGGTACTCTTTATCTTTTTTCCATTTTAGGGTTTTGTGATGATACTGAACTGAAAACCCTTTTGTAAATTCACTTCTTTCTTCTTCCCTTCTACTGTATGCTCGTTGCCTTGACACCTCTGTATGCTTGCCCTTTGAATATGTTTGTTGTATGCTGAGATATATGCCTGCGATGTTGATTTTTTGAAGCTTTCGTGTTGCCTATTCTTCACTTCTTTCTCTCTTGCTTCTGCTGCCTTTTTGTGTATATTGGCCTATGATGAGGGTTTCTCTGAGGCTTTGTGTGGGCTTTGATTGGCTTGACAGTGATTTTAGGTTTCACAGTTTATGCTGGCTTTCGTGTTTGGATAATTTTGTTTAGGCTTTGAGCTGAGCAGATTTTGGATGGATAATTTTGTTTAGGCTTTGAGCTGGGCAGATTTTGGACCTATGCTGGTTGTGGCCTTAGGCATATGCTTGACAGGGTTAATGCTTGTTGGTGATCTTGTTTGTTTTTCTGGTACAAGGCTTTTGTTTATCAGTTTTGGCTTTTTAGGCCATTACAGGTTGGGTTGGTTTTGAAACTGTTTTTTTGGCTTATGTTTTGATGATAGGCAGGTATTAGGCGCAAGTTCTCTGAGTTTGAGCTTGTTTTGAGTCTTACTGCAGGTTTATGTTTCAGCTTGGCTTTGACAGGTTTTCAAGTTTGGGTGAACTTGTGGCCTTTTTGTTATGCCTGTACAGGTTTATTGTGAGGCTTGAAGCCTGTGAGGCTTGAAGGCTTCAGGTAGGTTTTGGCATATGCTTAGCAGGTTCAGGCTTAACACTGTCTTGACAAAGGTTTTTTTTTTTGATGGTTAAGGTAGGACAGGGTTTTTATGCTTAGGCAGGTTGGGGTTTGAAGCCTTTTGTTGTTATGCTTGTACACAAAACAAGTTCCAGGTTTTGACTGGAGGCTTATGCAGTTTTTGTATATTTTCTGTGTATTGGTTTGCCTCTTTTTCTACTGTCCTATTGACAGGTTCAGTTTGTTTTATATTTTCCTTTATGCCTCAAGCCTAAACCTGTAAGCCCTATTTCTTCTTCTCTTTTTCTTCTCTCTCCAGTACAATTAATATATTTAAAATATGTTTATGCTCTGTACTTCCTGAAAGGGCAACTTGGGAAATGATGAAAATGAGTATGTTGCTTGCATATCATGCCTTCTCTGCATTTTTTATCTCTTCTTTTGACAGCTTCTTGTACTTTTGCATCTTTTGATATCTTGCCAAATCTTCTTTTTGATAGCTTGGGTAGCCTTGTGACAGTAACTTGTACTTTTGGCAGAAAGTTTGAGTTTGGATTTTTATTTGTACATGTTGCTTGCTTTTGAACTATGCAGTTTGACAATTTTTGAATTGTGCAATTTTGACTTTTGTGCATTCATTTTTTTAGCAAATACATATTCGTCCCTCTTTGTGAACCGGGAGAAATCCCGTGATTTGCAGAGAGGGTTAACTGATCCCAATCAGTTGCCCTTAATGATGAACTGTAATTTTATCTGTCTCT
This sequence comes from Vicia faba, assembly GCA_948472305.1. NCBI lineage: Eukaryota > Viridiplantae > Streptophyta > Magnoliopsida > Fabales > Fabaceae > Vicia > Vicia faba. The sequence goes on from OX451741.1 coordinate 37,842,380, forward strand.
TTATTTATTTATCTGCTATTTGACTTTTCTTCCTTTCTTTTGCAGATAAAAAAAAATTGAGTGGAGAGGGGTATCAAATGAAGAATGAAGAATTGGAGACTTAGGGATACTTAGAAAAAATAGGATAGTTTTATTTTTATTTAAATTTAAATAAATGTAAAATCATTGTTGTAAACAACAAAACAATTGTACAATTAATTTAAAAATCAATAAAAGTTTCTTTATCCAATTAATTCTTTTTCCTCCTTTTTTCAATTATTCATTTATTATTTATAGTTCTTTAAATTAAAATAACTGAAAATTAAATTCCAGCTATTTAATCTTTAGAATAATAAATAATTAACTAAACATTGATACAGCGTTGATCAAAATAATAAACTTGGCGCTTCCAACATCCAAAAGCAAAGCACAGTCAAACACAATAACTGATCAGACGCATTCCCCTTTTTACTGATTTTTTACCAAACACTGCAAATCCAAACTGAATGTATCCTTTGACTGGTTCAATCAAACAAAACGTGAATTCAATCCAAATGCATTCTTTTACTGACTAAGTCAAACAATGCGAATTCAAACCAAATCTCGGAATAACTTGCAAAGCATCATAGAATTAAATCTTTCTGAAGAACCGCGCATGAACAACCCTAATTCCTGATTAAATGCCAAAGAACGTTCGCCTGATCAAAGTGGAGCCAAAATTAACCAAAACCCTAAGCCAACTGTTTGAAACATTCTAGAGCCCTGAAAATCAATAAAACCCTAATTGTGTCTGACTGACGAGAAAAGTCTGTTTGACCGATTCTTGAGCCAATCTAAAAAATCAGGAAACGCCTGAAGCTGTGATTTCTTGAGAAAAAATGCGAGGGCAAATTTTGGGGTACAACAGCAACAAAATGGGATTACCCTAAGGGTGCTAGTGTGCAAGTGTGTTTGATTTCATGCATTTAGTCTTTGATTTTTTGGGTTATCTATTTGTTGATTTTATGTCTTGACATACACACTCTAATTACTAGCATTTATGTTTTGAAAGCAATAGATTTCGGAAATGTAAAGATCCTACGCTATTAAATCATTTAGGGATGGGGGTACAAATTTATAAATGGGGGGTTGCAAGAATTTAAATCCTAATTAACTATTACAACCACATTGAAATGTACAATGCAAGAAATAAAAAGGACTTGTTTAGAAAATGGTTTTTGTCTTAATGAATTAAGAAAAAGGAAATAAATTAATTAATAAAAAGAAAATATTTTTATGTCTTTTTTATATTAATAAAAAGGGTATTAATATTGAAAATGATAAAAAAAATGGAAATAATGAGAGATAGAATTAGCATGTTGTCGAAAGCAAAACAAAGGGGATCAGAAGTTCTAATGCCGGGCACGCCGTGGTTCAGAAAGAAGCGTCAGAGGAAATCAGAAGTTTCGGATTGACACCCTCTGGGGTCCTACAAGAAACGTTAGAGGGAACACACAGAAGTTCTGGGTTGCTACGTGCTGAACTTCTGAGTGTAAGAACAGTGAGAAAGTCTTAGAAGTTCTGTGTATTAAAACAGTGAGGAGAACTCAAAAGTTCAGTATATGCTGAGACAGTGAGTGAACATCAGAAGTTTAGGGTGTGTTAACCGCGAGTAAAAATTAGAAGTCTTGAGTGTTAAAACAGTGCGTGAAAGCCAGAAGTTCAGTGTGTGTTAACAACGAGTGAAAATCAGAAGTTATGAGTGTTAAAACAGTGCATGAAAGCCAAAAGTTTAGTGTGTGTTAATAGCGAGTGAAATCAGAAGTTCTGAGTATTAAAACAGTGCGTGAAAGCTAGAAGTTTAGTGTGTGTTAACAACGAGTGAAAATCAGAAGTTCTGTGTGTGTTAAAATGGTGACGAGAACTCAAAAGTTGTGTTACATCTCAACCCTTTCCTCATATTAATTTTCGCACCCCAAATTTGTCCTACCTCGATGAATTTATTTAAATAGAAGAAATATTTAAGTGAAGGTGGTACAACAGTATTTGATGGTCCGTTCTTAAATTCAAGTCGACTAGGAGGTGTATTTTAAACCAAGGAGAGCAAGGGATTTCTAAATCAGAAAGATCCGTGTATCCGCAATGTTCGGGAGGCATGTTGGCCAATGGCCCATGCGATTCGAAAATAAAATTATTCGAGCAACTGCTAGGTTTAATTATTAAATAGTTGTTGTAAAAAAATAAGAGAGAGGTTAAAATTTAGAAGAGTAAGCTCATTTAAGCAGATGGGGTGCTAAACAAGGAATAAGGGGTGTGATCATCAAAATTATAAGCCCACGAATGTTTTTCTGTTCATTTAAAGAAAATAATAATTAGGTTATTAAATCCATTTATGTAATTTACTAGTAAGTAATAGTTAACTTTTAAAACTCATTTTAGTGTTATTAGTAAAAGAAAGAGGGGTTGAAATGAACTAAGCCAATTAAAACAGCCCATTTGTTGCTTCAAGAAGGTTATTATTAAAATTGATGTTTTGTTTTAATAAAAAAAGGAATATAAAGTATTGCTATTATTGTTGATTTTTTTATCTTGTTTATAGGTTATGTTTATAAAAAAGAATGGGTTTAAAATAAGTTTTCGTTAGGTAAGGAAAGGCCAACTGGGCCTGGCCTAAAGAGAAAAAGCATTTGCTGTAAAAAAAAGATGTTGTTGGGCTGAGCAAAAGTTTTACATCGCAAGGCCCAAATAATGGAAGCAGTTTGGGCCTGTTCAATTTTGGTTTAGGTTTGAAAACTATTTTTGTTGCTTTATTATTATTAAAAAAAATTAATATATGTGTTTTTATTGTAACACATTTATTAAACATTATCATGATTACATTTTTTTTAAAAAAAATAAGATAGTCTAAAAGATTAGGCCCAAGTTACGAACCGGTACTGTACCAATCAGAGGGAAAGATACGCAGATTTTAAGGGACAAACAGATACTGTTCAGATTGCAGGAAACAAACAAAATCAATTGTGCTACAATTCAAATCTCAGGAATTTAAAACCAAATCCAATCTAACAGAATCTGAAAACATACAGAGCAATTTACAAACCAAACAATCAAATCTAACATTACTAAATCAAGTATACAAAATCTCTACAAATCAAAAGACAAGGCTACTGAATCAAATTTGTATATATCAGAATCAATTACATTAAACGAAAATCCCTAATTGATCTAATAAATCCTAATTCTAAGCAACCCTAATCGGAATTAACCTATAAATACAGAAGAAGAAGAAGAAGAATAGTAGAGGGGGTCGAGGGTTTTACAAAGAAAAAGCGAAGTTAGAAGCTGAGAGACGGAGACGAAAATTGGTACAAACCCTTGCACTGAAGACCTAGAAGAGAAATGGATTAGAGTTTCCAGATCGGAAACCCTAATCACCTTCGAGCGCCGCCGCCGCTGACCATCTCACTACCGGCCGCGCTTTCAACTACTCCATCACTGTCTCATCGACCACGACTTCCAAACTCTATAGGACTTGCAAATCAGAGAACATGGAGGAGTATCAGTTCCAAATCCAAAAAAACTCAGAGAAAGCAAGGTCGCGATAGCGTAAGGAACTCACCTTTTCTTGTTTTTGTTGGGGGTGTTTGTGAGATAACGGGTTAGGTCCGGCTTAAGGCATCACCGTGATAAGCGTTTTTCTGGGTTTAGGATTTGGGGATAGGAGGAGATGGGGGTTTCATTTCGCTGGCGGAGAGAGAAGAAGCGAAGAGGTCTGAATGAAAGAGAGATGAAAATTGAAAACAAACAATTTGTATTATGCTTTTATCTTATACCTGCGCGCCTACCCTAATTATAATGCATCCCTTAATTAGAACCGTTGGATCTTGATTGGACGTTCGTAAGGCCAGGTCCACCTTAGGCTTTGTATGCCCTCACCACACTGAATTACACAGCAAGCCTTGCAAATGGGTTGGGCTTAGGCCCATTTTTATTCACCCCTCCCTCTAGCAACAATTGCTACAATCCCCAAATGCAGCATATCCCCCCCCCCCTGACTGGACCATAATGGGCTTAGCCTATATCCCTTTTAGCACCCCCCCCCCTTATTTACTAGTTAACTAAGAACACCCCTCAGGTTTATTCAAAATTATTAATTTTTATTTCTTTTATATTTTTTATTTATATTATATTTTGTTAATTATTTACTCCCTTTTATTAATAATTATAATTATTACTGTTAATTTTTATTATCATATTTTAAATATTAATTATTATTTATTATATATAAATATTACTATATGATAAAATAAGTTATTTTTATGTAAAAATTGCATATATTATTTTCTGTACAATTTTGCATTAAGTCTTTTGCACTCATGCATTAATCAAGACGTTTTGCAATTAATACATATAGAAAAACACAAACAAATCTCAAACTATTTTCGCGAACAAATTAAGCTAATCAACAGTCTTTTTCGTAAATAGGTTTCAAACTAATTTTGGCTTACTGCGTACTCAGTCAAAATTTCCGCAATCACTACTCCCGACCGAGTGCGAAGTGATTCAAAATATGTTTGCAAACCCCTAAAAGACACCAAACCATACGAACTACGAATTGGGACTCTGATTACTCATAAGAGGATACACAGGCACGCGATCTAAAATCGTGGTGAGTCTTGCTAATTAAAACATAAAACCTTGTTTACCCCAAACCTAAACCTATAGCTTAATATCCTTGTGAACAAGGTGGATGAAAGGTGCCTAACACCTTCCTTTCATCTAATTGAGTCTGAAACCTAGAATCTCTGTCCATAAATTATGGTTTTCTGTTAGGTTCCCTTCCCTAGGATAAAAACTAATTATGGCGACTCTTGAGCAAAAAACCAGTTGCTACATTAATCAGCACATCAGCAATTTATTCACATCTTAACAACAGCAAATCGGAAAGATAAAAGCACAACCGTTCATAGAAGTTCTAATCCTAATTCTGAGCCTAGCTTTATTCAAGAAGTTCTGATCCACACTTTTGTTTCTACTTATGCAATGATATGGACAACATCAATACTATGATAGGGACCAGCTGGAAGTCTTGAAAGGTGAAGCACTGGTATAGGGGGTCATAGAACTGGGTCAGGACACTCATCAACTGTTGATCCCGCTTTGCAGTGACTAAACTGAGAAGAGAACCATGCCTCTGAATGAAGGAAGTGGTATTTGGAATTCTGCTAACCAACTCTTCAAGCAACTCAGGGAGGTGAACAAAGTTGAACCGGATAGTATTCCTTCGCATAAGCATCATGATATCCTACAAAACAGAGCAAAGGTGAAACCCTCTTGTCTTTGAAATGGTCAGTCCTTATGCAGGATGTATGCAATGCTCATAATGTTATGATGTTATGATAAAGCACACCACAAATATTTACAAAGGAAAACATGGTAAGGCACACAAGTCACACAAGACAAGCCCCTAAAGTTTAGGCCAGCATGAGGTCTAGGTATTACCCTCTTTCAGTTTGTTGGTTCATACCTGTCCTATCAAAGTAACCGGGTTCTTAGAGGATCCCAATATCATTGACTACCCTCAATCGGTCATAACTCCAGCATCGCAATCTTTTCTTGCGGCCAGAACCATCACAAGAGTTTAGCCTCAATGGGCGTAGCATACTGCTACTGTTCTAATGGCCAAGTTGTGTCATTTAAGGTTCTAAGGTCTGTTGGTGCTTAATGACTCCTTGGAAGACCCATATTCTCCTTGTTGCGACACAAGGGATATCGATACAGACCAAGGTGCCACACCAACGTAGCCACTGCTTCACCCATGTCGGTCTACGCCGGACAGGTCCCTCACAGCTTATGCTACCTAAGTAGGGTATCCCCAGATCCGGGTTAGGATCTATGTAACTCCCATGCAACCCACAATTTTAAAGCAAACAAGTCAATACAATTGAAAACACAGTTATGAACTATCCTAAGGTACACCTCACTTTATAAAGAGTCCCCAGCAAAGTCGCCAGTTTTGTGATCGGTGGATCTGGAACTGACTGTTTAACGCTGGTTCGCGAAATGTCGCGGAAGCAAGAGTCGTCACCGTCTTTTATTTTCTCCAAATGGAAAGGACAAAAGCACAGAAAAATTCCTTATAGAGATTGCTCTCAGTTCGGGAGGTAGATTATAGAAAGGGAAGGTGTTAGCACCCTTTCTATCCATGGTTATCCATGGGCTCTTAGATACTTGCTCATTTGTGTTTTCAAAATGGTTTGTTTGCTTTTCAACTGTGGGTTTAAAAAAGTTTCTTTGAAAATTTCAGTTCGACTCTTGTATCAGTCCTCAAGAGTGTTTGAAAAGTTGCTTTCGAAAGCTTTTGAAAAGTGTCGGTGTGGAAAGTATTTTTTTTATTTGTTTTGAAATTAGAGCAAGTATCTAGAGTCGTCTACCTACCCTAAGGAATTCGTCTGTGTAAATGTCCTTAAAGTAGTGCCATCCCACCATTGAGAGGTAGGTAGCACCACCGTTGGAGGTGTTCGGGTCAATTCGAGGGTTCGGGACATGGTGATCACCAGAGCAATAGGAAGACACCTTAGAAGCTACCCTCATGCCATGTTCATGGACATGAGGACTTACTAAAACATCCTCTACTCGACGACCACCTTTCGAGGGGCAAGGCAACAGTGAGGCGTACCCTAGGGGTGGTGTGTGATTTGTGTGTCGTTTTCAGATATTTTTGTCTTGTTCATACATTGGTGATCTACGCGTTGCTTTTATTTTGGCATTCATTCTTTCATGCAAATTATTAACAGTTAAAAAGATGCGAGAATTAAAAGTTATACGCTATTACAAAGGCGCGGGTCTACATCGCCAAATTAGTCCAAGACCCGATTTGAAAAATAAAAATGCGGAAAATAAATACCCTAATTGATCTATTACATAGCTTTGGGAGAATTACATGAAATTTACAAAAAGAAATAAAAACGCGAAGAGAATTAAAGTCGGGAATGCGAGGGCGTTGGACCCTTTTTAGGAAATTAAATTACAATTACCCTTTTTAGGAAATTAAATTACAATTAACAAATTAATTAAGTTAAATAAAATAAAGAAATTATTTTTTTTGGAGTTTTTTGTATTTATGGGGTTTAAGAAAATTAATGGAATTAAAACCTAATTCTAAACTATTTTTAATTTATTAAAAAAAATGTTAAAATTAAACCTAGAATTAACCTAATTATTTAATGGCAGATTTATTTACAAAATAATAATTAATAATTAAATAGGGTGAAAAAAGAAAAAAAGGAAAAAAGTATAAAACCCTAATTCTACATTCTTTTAGTTTGTTACAAAAAATATTAAAATTTAAACCTAGAATTAAAATTAACTTAATTGTTAAATTTATTTACAAAGAAAACATTAAATAAAATTTTTTTATTTTTTATTTTTATAGTTTCTGGATTTTTTGGGTATTTTTCATGTTGTGAAAATATTAATTTATGAATTAAAAGGAAATAATTAAATTAAAACAAATAATAAAAAAATAGGAAAAAGAAAAGAAATACAAACACTTAGGGGGTGTTGACCCCAATTTGGAGGTATTTTCCCAGCAATTAGGCCCAATTATTGGAGGCCTGTTTGACTTCTGGTAGTCACGTGTGGCTTCATTGACCAATGCATAGGGTGCTCCTCAGATCATGGCCATTGGATTGAGATCAGTGGGCGCGTGGCAAACACGGACAAGAAGACGCATGGTAGGCCTTGGGGTTGAAACTGCATGGAATCACGTTGAAACAAAATATATTAAGAAAGTGAGGGGACCTGGGAATCGAACCCAGGTCCCAATGCTTATGTGACAACGCAACTACCACTTGTGCCATTTGCTTTCTTTGTTATTATGATAGAAAATAAATAATATATAAAACAAACCACGCTAATGATGTTAATTCAAAAAACGCACTAAAACTTGAATTGTCCAATCACCGGTTGACAACACGCCTTCTTCTTCGTTGATTCCTTGTTTCACCTGAAAAATATACATCAAATAGCGGGGGTTTTGAACCCCCACTAACCACTGCATAGGAAAATAGCGATTAAGCCATACTCAAATATAAAAACGGCGCGACTAGTGATTCTGGATCGTCTAAGTGCGCTGAGTTCAATGGTGTAGGTCTCATGTCTCAATTTTTCCAGAATAAGGAAGCCCCAAATCAAGGTTCCTGAAACCCTAGCGACCTCCAATGGTAACTTTGCATATAGGGCACGAAAACTCAATTGAAATATACCATTAGTTTCAGAATGATTAGATTAGTATAAAACGATCATTAAAATGTATGAATATGGCATATAATTCAAAGCATGAATATGAGAAAAGTTTGAGAAATTTGGACTTCTATATACCAATTCTTGGTGCGTGAGGACTGGAAAAGAATGTAGTTAGGTTCAGTGAAGCCTTGGCAAGCTATTGGAATTGATTAGAAGCTTTGAATCGTCCTCTAATGCCGTTTTCAGTTTTGACTTTTTTCACAAAAATTGCAAAGTGTGTTTTTGATCTGGGCGCAGCTTCAAAGGTTTTAGGCATTAGGTTTTGCATCTGTATATGCATGCCAATAGATTAGGGTTGAAATTTGAGTCAAGAGATCCTTGCATTGATGTATGAAATATTTGATTTTCCATGAATATTTTTTCAAATCTTTTCCATGAATATCATGCCAATTTGCACCAAATCTTCCCTTTTTTGATGTGCACGAATCTTGAGTAACCAATGATAGCATATGCTGCATAAAAAGATTCAAACACATTTGTTTAGTATTTTTTTTCCATATTTTATTTAATTAAATGAATTAATAGTGATTAAAAATTCAAATAAATAATAAAAAATGATGAAATAAATCCCCTTTGAGCCAAATGGTCGTGCATAGCCTTTGGATGATGAATCTTGGAAGAAAATGTGGCCCATTAGCAATTTTGAGGCATTTGAAGTAAAGTTGACTTTTCAAAATTTCCAAAAATTTCCCAACTTCCACAAGGCATATGTTGCTCAATTTTTAAGCTTAGATCATGTTCTTAGACATTTTGGAAAGGTCTTGAAGTCCTCTAACCAATGCCTTTGGTCCCATGTCATTTTGATTTACCAATCTCAAGTTATGGTTTTTGACTTAAAGTGCATTTTTGTTGACTTTTGAAAATGACCTATAATGTTGAGATTGATAACTTTTTGTGAGAGCATTTCTTGGACTTGAAGTGTGAAGAGGAGTTGTAGGAAATGTCATTATCTTCAAAATGAGCTTTGGATGGAATTTTTATGATAAACCATGTGGAAGTTATGCCTTGGTCAAGTTACAGTTGACTTTTTCAACTGTCCAAATATGGAAACTTTTGCATCTTGAGACTTTTTTAGCCATGCCTTGAGAATCATGATCAAGAATTGATCAAATGATGTTTGTGGCTTCAAAATAAGATGTTGACCAAAAATTTGAACTTTTGACTGTCAAATGACCATTTTGCCCCTGCAGTTGACTGTTGAGCAATTAGGGTTTTTGACTGTGCAATTTTGTGCTGTAAGTCTTGAAACTTGGTATGAGGATGCTTGACCATGTTTGTAGGCATGTGGGACTTGATTGGACCCTTGAAAACTTCAATTTCTTTGATAGAACCAAAACCCTAGTTTTTGACTATTAGGAGGCCCTTGAACTGTGCAACCCTTGGGGAGATTTTGAAGCATGCTCTTTGCAAATCTTGAAGAATATGGGAGGGAAAATTCTGGGGTACAACACCAGTCTTTCTGCATCATTTGATTTTGTTTTCGTGAGCTATAGCACCATACCCAAATCTAGGGTTTTGGAGTTTTGTTTTTGGGCATTTGCTTTGCAGGTGAAATTGGAACAAACCATGGACATGGTTATGATCAGGGAGGAGAGACGAACATGGTGATGGTCTCCGTTTGCGTTTATATGGCCCATAGTCCATTTTAGGAGCAAGCTACGAATCCTGCTACGGATAAAAATCTGCAGGTAAGATAACCAGAATTCCAAGGACAGGGACGAAGACATGTCCCCATCCCATACATCCGTTTAAATCATTCGCGCTTATTTTTTTTATTTCAGGCATAGTGGTTTGTTTTCAATATAATATTTGTTTCATATTCCACTAACAATTAAGTATATTGGCTCAGCTGGCAAGCGCGTTAGTTCAAAGTCTCATGGGACCTGGGTTTGAATCCCAGGTCCCCCAATACATTTGTTGCATTTTTTCTTCAGGCAATTACATGTGATTTCAGCAAGCGTAGCACACCGTGCACCTCCAAATCCCAAGCGCTAGATGGCCTGCAAACCAAATCCAATAGCCAATATTGGATGACCACCATGCGCTCCAGTCAACTTGGCGTAGAGAATTGCAAAAGTCAGCCCAGGCCAATGCCTGTTGGGCCTTGAATATGCTGATTCCACCTCCTGATTTGGGGCCCAAACCCCCCATTTGGTTTATTTCGTTTCTTTTCTTTCTTTTAATAATTATTTGTTTTTATATTAATTATTTTTATTATTTACACTAACTAATTAAATTATTTTTCTCATAAAATCAAAAACACCAAAAATATTATTTTTATTTATTAAAATTAAATTTGACTTTATTTTTGTAAATAAATATTAAACAATTAATTTAGTTTTTAATTAGGTACAATTTTAATATTTTTTGTAATAAATTAAAATCAATGTAGAATTAGGTTTTTATTAACATTAATCCATTTTATTTTATTTCCTTAAATATTAAAAAAACCAAAAATATTTTCATTAATTAATTAATAATTAGCTTAGATTTAATTCTTTTTAATTCAAAAACAAACAAAAAAACATGTTTTCTTTCAAAAAAGGGTCAAAACCCTAAAAAAACATTGATTTAATTTTCTCGCACGCGATCCATTTGATTCCAATATTGTAATTGCTTCCGGAATGTAATAGCTTTTAAATAGGACTTTATTTTATCGCTTTATTTACTTTCCGCAATTTAAATTAAAGGGTTGCTTTTGGCGATGTAAATACCCGACGCCTTGTAATAGTTTAGATTTAATTTCCGCAATTTAAATTCCGCAACTATACAATGCTAGATGTTTGATAATAGGGAATGCATGACAAGATCCAATGTATGAACTTAAAATCAATATAGCTCACCCATAACATATACAAAGATAATATAACCGAACTAACACACTCACACATGCCACTCTTAGGGTACACCTCACTTGGTTGCCTCGAACGTGGTCATTGAGTATAGGAAGTTTTAGAGGTCGTCCTCTTGTCCAAAGATCATAAGTTGCCTCGAAACAGTTGCCTCGAAAAAAATGATCTAAGACACTAGGGTTACCGCTAAGGCGTCCTAACATTGCTTTAGTGACCATACGTCCCTTAATCGAATTGAGCCTTAAAACTCCAACGACGATGCTACCTACTCCTCAATAGTGGGATAGCGTTGTCTAAAGGACATTTGCACAGATTAATTCCTTTTTCGAGTAGGTAGATGGTTCTTAAGTACTTGCTCCTTTTAAAACAAAACAAAACTTTTCGCACTTACACTTTTCAAACAAAAATTTCTTTCAAACCCACAAACACAAAAAAAAGCAAACTTTTGAAAACACTTTGAGCAAGTACCTAAGAGCATGTGGATAACCACGGATAGAAAGGGTGCTAACACCTTCCCTTTCTATAATCTACCTCCCGAACCCGAGAAACATCTCAAAAAAGGAATTTTTCTGTGCTTTTTTCCTTTCCTTGTTGGATAAAATAAAAGTCGGTGGCGACTCTTGCTTACCGCGACATTTTGCAAAAACAAACGCAAAACGCAAACCAGCATTCCAAAATAGTCAGTTCTTTCCCACCGATCACAGAACTGGCGACTCTGCTGGGGAATCTTATAAAGTAAGGTGTACCTTAGGATTAGATCATTGTGTTTTCAATTGTATGCTTTGTATGCTTTAATTTTATGGGCTTGTATCGGAGTTTCTATAGATCCTAACCTGGATCTGGGGGCACCCTTTTAGGTAAGTAGCAATAAACTGTGAGGGAACTGTCTGGCGTAGATCGACACGGTTGAATCAGTAGCTACGTTGGTGTGGCACTTTAGTCTGTACCGATATCCCTTGTGTTGGAACGAGGAGAATATGGGTCTTCTAAGGGGTCATTAAGCACCAACTGACCTTAGAACCTTTAAATTGACCAACTTGGCCATAGAACAGTAGCAGTATGCTACACTCATTGAGACTAAACTCTCGCGATGATTTCGGCCGCAAGAAAAGGTTGCTAAATTGGAATTATGACCGATTGAGGGTAGTCAGTGATATTGAGATCCTCTAGAACCCGGTTACTATTTTTAGGATAGGTTTAAACCAACTGAACTGAAAGAGGGTAGTACCTAAGCTCCTTGTCAGCCTGAAATCTAAGGGCTCTCTGTGTGACTTATGTGCCTTTACCATGTTTTCTTTTTGTGGATACTTGTGGTGTGCTTACTATCATGACATCATAACATCATAACGTTGCATACATCTTGCATTAAGACTAACCTATTTCAAAGACAGGAGGGATTCATCTTTGCTCTGTTTTGTAGGTCATCATGATGCCCATGCGTAAGAATACCATCCGGATCATCTTTGTCCAAGTCCCTACCTCGCTTAAAGAGTTGGTTGCCAAGATGCCTGACACTACTTCCTTCATCAGGAGGCATGGTTCTATTCTCAGTTTGGTCACCTCCGATTGGACGAGCAGATGATGAGTGTCCTAGTCTAGTTCTATGATCCACTGTACCATTACTTCACTTTTCAAGACTATCAGCTGGTTTCTACCCTAGAAGAGTTCTCTGAGCTGCTCGGTATCTCTGTTCTGGAGCAGACCCCGTTTACTGGTTAGGAGAAGACCCTTAAGCCCGAAGAGATTGTTGCAGCCCTTCGTTTGACCAAAGAGGAGGTAATGGCTAATTGGGAGACTAGGAGTGGAGCAAAGGGCTTTCTGACTAAGTTTTTGGTTGGTAAGGCTAACTATTTCTGGGATAGTCTAGACTTCAAGGCCTTCGAGGATATTCTGGCTCTTCTGATATATGGCTTGGTACTGTTTCCAAATCCTGACACTTTTGTTGATGTGAATGCGATAAAGATCTTCATCTCTCAGAATCCTGTACCCACTCTCTTGGGTGACATTCTTCATCAGCTTTATGCTCGTACTGCCCGAAAGCGGGGAACCTTAATATGTTGTGCTCCATTATTGTCGAGGTGGTTTATTTTGCACCTCCCCAAGTCAGTGCTGAAGAACAAAGAAGGAATGGGTTGGGCTTATAGGGTGATGTCTCTCTCTCATAATGACATTATCTGGACTCTCAAGGGTATGGATGAGGTGACTATCATTGATCGTTGTGGAGAGTATCCTAATGTTCCATTGATAGGAACCCATGGAGGAATCTCTTACAACCCGTGCTTAGCTCTCCGTCAGTTTGGAAGAGCCAGAAGAGAAGGACCTCATGAGATGCTAATGCCTCATATCATCATTGATTTTCAAGGGGATAGCGACGAGCAACGTCGCAGATTCATAAGGGCTTGGGATAGAGTTCACCAATCTGATCCACATGAGTTGGGCCCAAAGACTTCTCTGCCAATGGAGCCATATCTCAGATGGGTCCGCATCCGTGCCTAAAAGCTAGGTATGCCATATGAAGCTGTCTGGCCTGTCACTCTTGAAGTTGCTAATGAAGAAGGGGTTCTTCCAACCATCCTCCATCCTTATATGCCCACTGACATTGGGGCACTGAAGAGATCTTGGATGCAACTGAGGGATGAACGGGATTCTTACCGAGAGAAGTTCAATGAGCAAGAGCAAAAGATCCAGAAGTTGACTAGACAGTTGGAGAATGAGCGGATCCTGGATGATTATGTCCGCACCGAGAAGAAGAGACCATGGGAGCATTGATAGGCCTTTGTTTATTTCCATTTCAGTTTATTTACTTTTCAGTATTTCTTTTCATGTAATGCCTTAATGGCATCAGTTGAAAATTTTGAATTTTGAAAGTTTATCTAATAAAGTGTGCTTCCTTTATGGTTTACAAATTTGAATCTCCCAATTGTCTTTGAAATCATAATCATACGCATTTCATCCCATGCACTTCATAAACAGGTACCCATTACAGGTCTCTTATCTTCTTCGTTGTTTATTTCAGCACTCACTCATCATGTTTGCTGAACCTGCAACTGAGCAAGCCATCAAGGCCCTTCAGGCCCAGAATGCCCAATTTCAAGAGTTGATCATGAATCTGGCTAAGGGTCAGCAGGACCTGAAGACCCTGATACTGAAAGAGAAGAAGAAGAAGAAGAAGAAGAAGAAGAAGAGGACCATTCTGTTCAACACTGGACACAGGTTCGGGAACAGGCTTCAGAATGAAGTTAATTTGACCACCTCATCTAGAGGGAAAGATAGTCCACAAGAAAGGAGGGCTCCTAGCCCTGTGGTCTCCAATAACGAGACGGACTACGACGAAGAACAGTATCCTCCTGCTGAGGATAGATACAAGCAACTGGAAGACCGGTTAAGTGCTATAGAAGTTCAGAAGGTGCCTGGTCTGGACTTTGTTGATCTAGGTCTATCATCTGGGGTAGTTATTCCCCACAAGTTCAAGGCACCAGCCTTTGCTAAGTATGACGCAGTTTCTTGTCCGAAGCTGCACCTCCGGTCATATGTAAGGAAGATTCAGCCTTACACTACTGATAAGAACTTATGGATCCATTTCTTTCAAGACAGTCTCTAAGGGACTCAGCTTGAGTGGTTCTATCAGTTGGGCGGAGCCAGTATCCGCAGTTGGGAAGATTTGGCTACTGCATTCTACAGGCAGTATCAGTACAACTCCGACCTTGCTCCTACGCGTATCCAACTCCAGGGTATGTCAATGGGAACGGGTGAAGGATTCAAAGATTATGCTCAGAAGTGGAGAGACCTCGCCGGGAGAGTGCAACCACCCTTAGCTGATCGGGAGCTTGTGGGCATGTTTCTGGGGACCCTGTCTGGTCCATTTTTCAACCATCTAATTGGAAGCTCTTCATATGGGTTTACAGAGCTTATTTTGACCGGTGAAAGGATAGAGGCTGGTATTAAGGATGGTAAGATACAGAAGGGTGCCTCGTCAGGCACCAAGAAGAAGCCCTTTAAGAAAGAGTCCAGTGCTGTCTTCAGTGCGAGAAGACAAAATAAACCTCAACACCACCAAGCTGTGAACGCGGTTGTTATTTCAAAACCTGTTGGTTCTCCTCAGCACAACAATCAACAAAAGGATGAGAGACCTCGAAGGTAATTCACCCGTCTCAGCATGACCTTATCTCAGATTCTACCACAGTTGCTGAAGACTAATCTGGTGGTTCTAAAGGAAGCCCCGAAGAATCCAAATACCACCTCACCAAGATATAACCCTAATGCCCACTGTGCTTTTCACTCTGATAGCCCGGGACATAATACAGATGATTGTTGGGTTTTTAAGAACAAGATACAAGACTTAATTGATGCGAAGGAGATTGAGTTTGAGGCGCCCGAGAGGCCTAATGTTGTGACTGCTCCCATGCCCAAGCATGGAGTGAATGCTCTAGAAGAAGACTTGTTCATGGTTTCTGTGGATGATATTGTTACCCCTTTGATGACTGTAAAGAAGAACCTTTTGCTAGCCGGTTTATTTCCGGGCTGTGACGAAGGTTGCCATATGTGTTCTGTTTTACCTACCGGTTTCCCATTCTTGAAGTCAGGTATCCAAAACCTGATGGATGGTAAGGAGATCCTGTTTGAGAAGACTATTGTTCCCTCCGTTCCTACTGAAGAAGTTGCCATTATTACCATTTTCGACAATTCTTCCAAGGCTCCCTCAAGGAAGCCTGTTAGAATTACATTTGTTCCGAGAATCGCACCTGTAATCATCATTGTTCCGGGGCCCATCCCCTACACCTCTGATAAAGTTGTCCCTTGGCACTATGGGGATGATGTTTATTTTCATGGAGTTAAGCAAGAGTTGGATGCTGATACTGACATTAGCAACATTACTGGACCTGCTAAAGTCACCCGCAGCGGAAGACTTTTCTCACCTGATATTACTCCACCAACTTCCCGAAGACCTATTGTTATTACACCTGCCAGTGTACCTGCTACTATTCCTGATCAAGTTCCTATTCTTACCCCTGTCGCCGAGTCATCTGACGCTCGGGGCAAAGGGATCACCACTGATGTGCCTGCCCAGACGGAGGCACCGAAGACAATTATTGTTGAAGCTTCTAAGCAAGAGATGGAAGAGATCTTGAAGATCATTAAAAAGAGTGACTACAATGTAGTTGAGCAGCTGGGGCAAACCCCATCCAAGATTTCTATGTTGTCACTGTTGTTATGCTCAGAGGCCCATGCCAAGGCTCTGATTACATTTCTGAAGACTGCCCATGTACCACAAGAGACGTCAGCTGATCAGTTTATAGATTGCGTGGCTAATTTGACTGCTGATAATGGGTTGGGTTTCTCTGATGCCGACTTGACTGCTAAAGGGAAGAATCACAATGATGCCCTGCATGTCTCCATTGAATGCAGGGGCACTACTCTTGCACATGTATTGGTGGATAGTGGTTCCTCATTGAACGTCTTGCCTAAGAAAGCTCTGGACCGGTTGGATTGCGAAGGGTTGGAGCTGAAGCCAAGCAACATTGTTGTCAGGGCCTTTGATGGGTCTAAAAAAATGGTGCATGGAGAGGTTGATATCCCGATCAAGGTTGGTTCTCAGGTATTCAATTCTACATTCTATGTGATGGACATTTGGCCATCTTACTCTTGTTTGTTGGGTCGTCCATGGATCCACAAAGCTGGGGCCGTAAATTCAACGCTCCACCAGAAGCTGAAGTACCCGGTCAAAGGGAAGATTGTGACAGTACAGGGAGAGGAATAGTACATGGTTAGACACCTCAACTCTTTCCGGTATGTAGAGATGGATGGGGAGTTCATTGAGACCCCATTCCAACATTTTGAAGAGGTTCCCCAGACACTGGCGTCAGCTGAGACTGTTGTTGAAGATTCTCCTATGAAAATGGCTTCCTTAAAGGATGCTCGGGCTGTTGTCGAGAAAGGTGGGTGTGCAAATTGGGGTCGACTCCCTGATTTTACACAGAAGACTAACAAGTTTGGTTTGGGTTTCACTGCAGAAGCTCAAAGGGCTGTTCGGAAGGCACGAATTGGAAGACCTCCCGTATTCATCAGCAACTCGGAAGTGAATGCCATTGAAGATGATGTGGAAGAGTCTGAATTCGACAGCTAGATCTATCCTATGACTGACGGTGGACCAAGCAACTGGACAACAAAGGACTTCATCCCTATTACTTTTGTTACCCAGTAATGAAACTTTTGTTTTGAATTTGTAACAGATAATGTTTTTAACTTTATTGCCTGGTGTCTTACCCGGGGCACTATGGTTTCATTTGTGAGGGCTTTATGTGTTTCATTTTCATATATCATTAATAGAAGCATTGGACGTTTCTTGCATTTCAAATTTTGCGCTCCTTGTTTTTCTTTATTGTATATTGTAAAACAACTATTTTACACACACTCACGTATATAGGTCCACATCCACTCTGGATCTCACTGGTAACGACTCTGCTACTGCCAGTATGACTTCTAAAATCTGATCAACTTAGCCGAAGACGAAGGTGAAGATGATTGCGAAGTGCCTGGTGAACTTGCAAGACTGTTACTCCAGGAAGAGAGGGTTATTCAGCCACATGAAGAGCCGGTGGAATCAGTGAATCTGGGTACTAAGACAGACAAGAAGGAGGTCAAGATCGGTGCAAATATGGAAGCTAGTGTGAAACAACGGTTGATTCAAATGCTGCATGGCTATGTTGAGATCTTTGCCTGGTCTTACAAAGATATGTCTGGTTTGGATACTGATATTGTGGTTCATCGCCTGCCTACCAAGGAAGATTGTCCTCCAGTAAAACAGAAGGTCCGCTGAATGCGTCCCGAGATGTCTGAGAAAATCAAGGCTGAGGTTATGAAGCAGTTCGACGTCGGTTTTCTAGCAGTTACTTCTTACCCTCAGTGGGTGGCCAATGTGGTTCCTGTGCCGAAGAAGGATGGTAAGGTCCGCATGTGTGTTGATTATAGGGATCTGAACAGGGCAAGCCCCAAGGATGACTTCCCTCTACCTCACATTGACGTCCTGGTTGACAACACTGCTCAGCACAAGGTATTCTCCTTTATGGATGGTTTCTCCGGTTATAATCAGATTAAGATGGCTCCCGAAGACATGGAGAAGACAACCTTTGTTACTCAGTGGGGTACCTTTTGCTACAAGGTCATGCCTTTTGGACTGAAGAATGTTGGGGCAACGTATCAGTGTGCCATGGTTGCTTTGTTTCATGACATGATCCATCATGAGATTGAGGTATACGTCGACGATATGATTGCAAGGTCCCAGGCTGAGGAAGAACACCTTGACCATCTGCAGAAGCTGTTTGACAAACTGAAGTTGTACAAGCTGAGGTTAAACCCGAACAAGTGCACCTTCGGGGTAAAATCCGGTAAGCTACTGGGTTTCGTCGTGAGTGATAAGGGTATTCAAGTGGGTCCTGCCAAAGTGAAGGCCATACAGGAGATGCCAACCCCCAGAACAAAGAAAGAAGTCAGAGGCTTTCTTGGACGACTGAATTATATTGCCCGATTCATCTCGCACCTAACTGCTACTTGTGAGCCAATCTTCAAGCTGCTGAAGAAAGATCAAGTAGTACGTTGGAACGATGAATGTCAGGCCTCTTTCAAAAGGATCAAAGAGTATCTCCAAGAGCCACCCATCCCGATGCCACCAGTTGAAGGGAGACCTTTGATTTTATACTTGACAGTGCTCGACAACTCAATGGGGTGTGTGTTGGGTCAGCATGACGAGTCTGGCCGAAAAGAGCATACTATTTATTACCTTAGCAAAAAGTTTACTGACTGTGAGACCCGATACTCACTGCTCGAGAAAACTTGTTGCGCTTTGGCATGGGCTGCTCGCCGGCTAAGACAGTATATGTTGACTCACACTACTTTGTTGATATCAAAGATGGATCCAATCAAGTATATCTTCGAAAAGCCTGCCTTGTCCGGAAGAATAGCAAGATGGCAGATGATCTTGACTGAGTATGACATCCAATACACGACTCAAAAGGCAATCAAGGGAAGTGTGTTGGCAGACCATTTGGCACATCAGGCAGTGGATGATTACCAGTCTATGAACTTTGAATTTCCGGACGAGAATATCATGCTAGTAACCGACTGTGAGACACCTGGACCGGATGAAGGACCTGAGGAAGGATCCCGATGGTCCATGTACTTTGATGGAGCTTCGAACGCTTTGGGTAACGGCATTGGCGCCGTGATCATATCTCCTAAAGGCTCTCATACTCCGTTTACCGCCCGACTATGTTTCAACTGCACCAACAACATGGCGGAGTATGAAGCGTGCATCATGGGTCTTCGAGCTGCAATTGACCTAAGGATTAAGTTTTTGAGTGTCCTCGGAGATTCCGCTCTCGTGATCAGTCAGATCAAAGGCGAGTGGGATACGAAACACCCAAATCTTATTCCTTACAAGGAGTATGTGCTGACGTTGCTTCCCTATTTCGAGGAGATCACCTTTGAACACTTCCCCAGAGAGGAGAATCAGTTAGCGGACGCGCTGGCTACGATGTCTTCTATGTTCAAAGTCAATTGGGACAACGAGGCTCCCCGGATTATCATTGAAAGATTGGACGAACCTGCACATTATTGTGATGTTGAGACTGAAGAGGTAACAGAAAAGCCCTGGTTCCATGAGGTAAAAAGGTATCTTGAGGCTCAGGAGTACCCTGAGGGGGCATCTGTTAATGACAAGAAATTTCTGAGGAGGTTTGCAGCAAAGTTCTTCATCAGCAATGACGTCCTTTACAAGCGAAATCATGATTCGACCTTACTGCGTTGTGTGGATAAGAACGAAGCAGAAAGAATCATGGCGGAGTTACATGAAGGTACTTTTGGGACTCATTCCAGTGGACATACCATGGCAAAGAAAATCCTACGGGCAGGATATTATTGGTCCACAATGGAAGCTGACTGTTATCAGTATTCTCGGACATGTCACAAGTGCCAGGTCTATGCTGATAAGATGCACATACCTCCAGTTCCTCTGAACGTATTGACAGCACCTTGGCCTTTTGCAATGTGGGGCATTAATATGATCGGCGAGATCAGACCTACGACATCTAACGGGCATCGTTTCATCTTGGTAGCAATTGATTACTTTACAAAGTGGGTTGAAGTAGCTTCTTTTGCTACGGTAACCAAGAACGTCGTGGCACGGTTCATTTGGCATAATCTGATTTGTCGATACGGTGTACCAGAGAGGATCATTACGGACAATGGTACCAATCTCAACAACAAGATGATCACTGAGCTCTGCGAACAATTCAAGATACAGCATTACAACTCTTATCCCTACCGGCCGAAGATGAATGGGGCTGTAGAAGCAGCTAATAAGAACATCAAGAAGATTGTATAGAAGATGACAGTGACATACAAAGATTGGCACGAAATGTTACCGTTTGCTCTTCATGGGTACCGTACCTCAGCACGGACGTCAACAGGGGCAACACCCTATTCCTTGGTATATGGCATGGAGGCAGTCTTGCCCATTGAAGTTCAGATACCCTCTCTTCGGATCATGAAGGATGCAGGTTTGAGTGAAGATGACTGGATTTAGACCCGGCTTGATTAACTGAACCTAATCGACGAAAATAGACTTACTGCTATTTGTCATGGTCAGACGTACCAAAAACGGATGATCAAGGCATTTAACAAGAAAGTCAGACGACAAGAGTATCAAGTTGGGGACCTGGTAATCAAGCGCATTATTCTACCTCAAATTGATCCCAGGGGCAAATGGACCCCTACTTACGAAGGGCCATTTGTGGTTAAGTACATTTTCTCAGGAGGAGCTATGATTCTAACCACCATGGATGGTGACGATCTCCCTCACCCCGTCAATGCAGACATAGTGAAAAGATACTACGCATAATCAAAGACCCGGTAGGTTGACTGTCCTAGGCAAAAATAAGGGCTTCTCAGCGAACCAAAAGGGTTCGGGAAAAAATAAGGGATGAAAATGAAAAAATTTGTACACCTGGCAAGTCGAAAACCTGAAAAGGCGGCTTGGGAAAAAAAGGGTATCCCGGTGGACTGAAAACCAGAAAGGGCGGTCCAGGAAAATGTTAGGGATCTAAAGTGTAACACTATGTCTCATTGGATCACCCTGCATCCAGACTTCGGTATCAACTATCAAGCTCGGACGGCACTAATCAATCAGATTCATCTTCAACCAGTAGCAAAGTGATGAGATGCCCGAAGACATAAGGGCAATAGCAGAGTTGGAACCCAGTGGGATTGTTCACATAGCTGTTTTGTTTTCTTTTCACAAATTGTATAAATTCTATTTATTTGGCGGCGTTCTCCTACTAGGACGTCAGCCTCTTGTACAAAAATGCATATTTACAGGCCAAACTTAAAAATCAATACAATTCATTGTTCAAACAAATTTCAAACTGCTTTTCCTTTATCTGTTTTGTTTTGCAAAGAACGTCCAATGTTCATTTTTGATATATGCATTTGACATTAATTGCTGCTCATAAATATTTAGATGCAAAACAAAAGATGAATTACTAGTAATATCAGAAGCAGGGGCAATAAGAATTGTACGAACTGTGCAGTTGCTCTGTCCACCAGGTACCAAGGTAGATTCAGCTGAAGAATATGACTAAGATACCTTTACTCCCCGCAGAGTAAGACAATAATGATAGCTCTCTCAGCTGAGACTTGCAACAATAGACGGATCAACAATACTCTCCCCAAGCAGAGTTAGTCTACCATCAGCCCTAAAAAGGCTTGGTATCCCCAGAAGATCTTAATATTCCCCAGCGGAGTATAAGAATATTCTCCAGCAAGTATAAGAGTGTGATACGGTGGGAGAACTGACTAGTGTTTTGCGTTCGTATTCGCACTTGTGCGGTTAAGCAAGAGTCGCCACCGACTTTTTATTTTATCCTAAAGGAAAGGTTAAAAAGCACAGCAAAAACCTTTTGAGATATTTCGTGGGTTCGGGGGGTAGATTATGAAAAGGGAAGGTATTAGCACCCTTTTCATCCATGGTTATCCATGGGCTCTTAGTTACTTGGTTTTTTAGATCACTTGCCTTATTTTTTCGATTGCTTTGAAAATAGTGTGTGTGTGGGTGCTTTTTTGAAAATGTTTTGGAAAAAGATGCCTTGTCTTAGGCAACTAATGTATTTGACTCGTGTTTGAGTGTTTTACAAAAGTGTGTATCTTTTCGAAAAGATGTTTCAAATGTTTTTGAGAGTTTGTTTGAAAGTGTTGTGGATTGTGGTTTTTGAAAAGAAGGCAAGTGTTTTTGCAAGTTTGATCTCAAGTAACTAAGAGTTTTGTCTACCCTATTGTACTCAAAGGTTTTTGTCATGTTTTAACCTCTTTTAACAATTTTGTTCTACCATTGAAATTGGTAGACAATCTTGCGTTTAGGAAGTTTATTCGGGACGGGCGCGGGTCATCGTATGGACCATGAATGCAATGATGTCAAGTGTCTTTGGCAATTCGCTTTGAAGGGACTATGATCGTTCCGTTTAGGCAACACTTTGAGACTTATGATCATTTGATTTGTTTTGCCAAAGATACTCGACGTGCAAGCATGGTCCATTTTGGAAGGCAACATGTGGGATTACCCTAGGGGGTGCAAGTGTGATTGTGTATTGATTACATGTATTTGTCTTGTATTAGGTTATCTAGCGTTTGATTTTATGTACATACAAGCCCTAAGTCTAACCATGGTATAATTGGAAAACTGTAAATTGCGGAACGTAAATCTACGCTATTACAAAATAGTGTCCGGGAGTGGGGGTATAAATGTACAAGGGGATGAGACTTATAGTACCCAATAATTTACAACCAAATCGAATGTCGTAATCAAATGTAAATATCGAATATACAAATATAAGATAAAAATGTGTATAGGGCAATGTGAATGTATTGGTGTAAGTGTACAAGTGTATATGTATATGAATTGTGTAATTATTTACCAGTGCGAAATGTGAAATTGAGTCGTATTAGGGTTTGACCTAGAGAAATGTTTTTTTTTTAAATGAATCTTTGATTTTTGTATGTTTAATTATGCAAAAAAGAAAGTGTTTTGATTAAATGTTAAGTTTTAATTAAAAAGTATTTTAGTCAAATGTTTGTGAATTTCAATGTTAGAAAAATGTATTTAAATTGTTATGTATGAAAAAAGAATGTTAATTAAAAAGTTTCAATTTTAATTATGTATGAAAAATGTATAATATGTACAAATATGTATTTCAATTAAAAAAAGTATTTTCAATTTAATTATGTATGAAAAAAGAAAAGATAATATATACAAATGTATTTCAATATGTATTAAAAATGTTTTTAAGTTAATTGTGTATAAAAAGTATTTTGTTATTTTTATGTACAAATATATACTTAAGAAAAAGATATTTTAACTTATATGATAGAAAATGTATTTTATTCAAGTTAGTATTTTACAAGAAATAGAAATAATAAAAAGGTAAACATTTGTTTATAAAATAAAATAAAAAGGGTTAGTATTTTACACAAGAAAAACAAAAGAAGTAAATATTGTTTATGAAATAAAAAGAGGGTTAGTATTTAGAAAAATGGTTAAGTGTTAACTTGGGCTTTGGGGATGGAGGAAAGGGTCATGCCCATATCAAACCAAAGGCAAAATTAGGGTTTCACGCGTTTTGTTCAGTCAAGTGAGATGAAAATGTAGGGGTTAGCAGCGGCGCCGTGCGTTCGTCTTCTCCGATTAGGCTTCCTGAGCTTCCTCCGGCCACCAGCGTTATTCCAACGCCTTTCTTCCCTCCAAGGCATGAGCTCAGTGCCTTCGAAACATGGTTCGTTTTAATGTCTTATGTTTCTTTCTTCTTTTCTGGATTCGCATGTGCTGTTTTAAGTTCTTATTTTTTCGTTTTTTATGAGGTGAAGGGGAAGAGATAGAAGGCGAAGATTATACTACCTGAGCTTTGGAGATGGAGGAAAGGTGGAGAGCGTGATGCTTAGGAGGCCGGAATGGTGATGAGGCTGGAAGCTTGCTTTCCTTTTGACCCTGGTAACTTTATCTGATTGATATTTTTCTAGGGTTTGATGATGTATACTGAGAACCCTGATATGTTCACTTCTTCATCTTCTTCTTCCACTATGTGTTGCCTTTGGATTGTTGGTTGCTTTCTTGGACGATTTGCCTATGTGTGCTTTGAGATGCCCAATGATGCTTGTACTGAGGGCTTAAGGATTGGTTTCGTGCTTGACAGTTTTAGCACTGGTATATTGCTTATCAGGTTTTTTGACAGGGAGTTTTGGCTTGAGACTTGACAATAGGGGTGGTGATTCTGGTATGAAGTTTTAGTTTTTTTGAGTTTTTGAAAAGGGTGTGATAACTTGTGTGGTTTCAGTTTTGAAGCTTGAGGTTGCTAAACTGGTTTTTGATTCACAGTTTTTAGGTTATGTGTTTGGTGATTATGGTTGTTCAGGTTATCTGTTTGGGCAGGTATCAGGCTATGACAGGGTGTTAGTTTTTTGCTTATCAGGTTTTTGTGTGTTTGAAGGTTGAGGCCTGATGCAGGTTTTGGGTACTGGTATCTCAGGTTTCTTTTGAATCTTTGAAATTTGAGGTTGTATTTTCAGGTTGTCTGTTTGGTGGTTCTGGACAGTAGTGGTTGTATGTTTGCTTGGCTGCTCAGGTTTAATAGATTTTGGCTATGACTTTTGCTTAGGCTGAACTGAGTTGTGTTTCCATGACTTATGGCTTAGGTTTGAGATATGTTATGTTGGGTAGTTTTGTATTAGCTTTTGTATTTTTTTTTTCTTCTATCTCTTCTGAACTGTCTTGGCTTCTGTATTGGCTGTACTGAGGCAGAGTTGATGTGTTTTGACAGTTTCTCCCTCTCTATCCTAACCTGCTGCTGAACTGAGTTTGGATTATAGATTTGTATATCTTTTTCTGTCTTGCTTTCCTACTGTCTATGCCTGAACCCTTGCCTATGCTTGCTTTATCTCTTTTTCTTCTCTCCTAAAGTACAGCTTTGAGAATTATTATATGATTTTTTCTGTACTGTTTCTGAAGGGGCCTACTATGGGAAATGATGAAAAAAAAATCCAAGTTGCTTGCATCCTACATACTACTTGACTGCATCTTTATCTCTTTTGACAACTTTGATCTGACTTTGCATTTTGATATCTTTTCCAAAAATCTTCTTTGACAGCTTTTGAGTATTTTCTTGATTTTCTTTGAGTGGACTTTGGTATTTTGACAGTAACTTGCCTTTGCTTTGGATAGAAAGTTGAGATTGAATTTTTCAGTTTAGTTTGGATTTTGGATTTTGAATTTCTATGCAGCTTGAAATTTGTAACTTATGCATTTTTGACATTTGCATTCATGAATAAAAAAATCCTCCCTCTCTGTGAACCGGGAGAAATCCCGTGATTTGCAGAGAGGGTCAACTGATCCCAGTCAGTGGCCCCTAATGATGAGCAATATTTTATCTGTCTCTTAATTAACTGCTTTCTGACTTTTCTTGTTTCTTTTTGCAGATAAAAAATGGAGCACCGGAGCGGAGTGAAGAATGAAGAATATTAGAAAATAGGATAGTTTTAATTTTATGTAATATTTAAATTAATGTATGTTATTGTTCATAATTTAAATTATAAACAACAATTTGTACAAATAATTCAATTATTAATAAAATCTAAATCACCCAATTAATTCTAATTTTCTTTATTGTTTATTTATTTATTTAAAATTCTTAGAATTAAAACAATTGAAAAATAAATTCAATCATTCAATTTCAGAATAATAAATAACTAAAATAAAACAACATTGATCAATTAAACCCGTCTTATTCAACATCCAAAGCAAAGCAGCAATTAACCCAAATGGACTGATCAAACGCATAAACACTGTGAATCCAATACTGCACATATCTTTTGACTGATGAATTCAAACCAATTGCCTCCTCTTACTGATTTGTCATAAACACTGATTCTTTGCAAGTACTGTAAATCCAAACTGCACACCTTCTTTGACTGGCCCAAACAAACTGAATTTACACCACTGTCTCTTTTGCCGATTAAACCAAGATAACGCGAATTTTAATCCGAATCTTGAAATAAACCGCCAAGTGCTGTGGAATTTAAATTCTTCTGAGAATATGCCCATAAAACCCTAATTCCCGATTAAATGCCAAATCACGCTCGCTTGATCAAAATTGAACCAAAAATCAACCAAACCCTAAGCCCACTGTATGAAACAATTCAGAGCTCTGAAAATCAGTAAAAACCCTAGTTTTGCTTGACTGTCAAGAAAAGTCCGTTTGTCCGATTCTTGAGCCAGTTTGAAAAGTCAGGAAATGTTTGAAGCTGAGATTTCTTGTGGAAAAGCGCGAGGGCAAATTTTGGGGTACAACAGTTGCCCCTGTTCAATCTTCTTTGACCTGAAGAGTTAGATTGGCAAGTTTGCCTTTCGCGACTTGAAGGTAAAAGGAGATTGGACACTAATGTGCCCAGAAAATTTGCGCTCGTTGATGTGACGGTAAGTGTGAATGGGCTTAAAGATGCCATTTGGTGATGGACTTAAAGATGCCATCTGGTGCGAGAGAATTTGTTGGGGATGGGCTTAGAGATGCCATCTGAGAATGGGCTTACAGATGCCATATGGTGATGTTGAACTGTATGTCAAAAAGTGAGTGGACAAGTGTCAGAAGGGCTTCCATGTTCGGGGACATCTCTGAATTGGGGTCTGAACACGCAACAGATTGCCGTCCAGGTCTGGAGGATTTGTAAACTATCTGAGATTGAATAAGAAATAGAGCAGCATCCGTTGTTGGGACGCGTCCGTAAACTATTTTCAAAAATTGAGAAGAGTCTGAATCAGTTGGTAGATTGACATCCGTTGTAGGGAAGAATCCGTAAACTGTTTTCAAAAGCTATGAAGAGTCTGAACAAATCGGTAGATTGACATCCGTTGTAGGGAAGAATCCGTAAACTGTTTTCAAAAGCTATGAAGAGTCTGAACAAATCGGTAGATTGACATCCGTTGTAGGGAAGAATCCGTAAACTGTTTTCAAAAGTTGAGAAGTTGAAGAGGAACCGGTGTAAGGTTTCTGCTGATGCGTCTGAATGAATCTGGAATAAGTATCAAAATGTCGCCGTGTCCGGGTCACATCTGAACTATTTATGGATAAATCTCAGGAGATGATCCGTGTCTGTCGACTGATCTTACCTGAAAAGGCAAAGGGTTAGTTGTATGCAATGTTATGATGCATGATGCAATGTATGTGACATCAATATTTATGAATGTGATGGATGCGCATGTAAGCTGATGAGCTAATCTCGCCGAGGATACACGAATCCGAGATGGCTGAAGATAAAAGCATCTTGACTGCCGTCGGGGAAAATAAATCCTTGGCTGTCACTGGGGAAGAGAATTCCTGATGACCTCTACTGGGGGATTCCAAACCAGTAGACTCATGCTGGGGGAGGCCAGATTGAGAATCGTCAGCTTGATGGGAAGTAACTCTGGAGACTTCACTGGGGAACTCAAGATTTGCCCTCCCAAAACTCTGTGGGGAGAAGGTTCAATGGTCTGGTTCCGCTGGGGATACTGAAGCTTAAATTCTGAGGGGGATTGAACTCCGGAGGATTCTCTGGCTTGGGATAGGAAGAATCTTGGCGAGCGCGACCTTCCGTGGTAGTTAGCTTTGAGAAGAATCTGAACAAGCGATAGGTTAACATCCGTTGTTGGGATGAATCCATGAACTGTTTTCAGAAGTCTTGAGAAGAATCTGAACAAGTCGGTAGATTAGCGTCCGTTGGTGGGAAGAATCCGTAAACTTTTTCAGAAGTCTTGAAGAGGAACCGGTGTAGGGCTTCCTGATGATGAGCTTGTGTAAAACTGCATCGGGTTTGAACACTTTTGACATTCGAATGCCCCAAGTGGTGATGTAGATAAATTCCTGGCTTATTACAGGTGTTGGTCTACAATCGGTCGTTCACAGATGTTTCCTGGGTTGTTGCAGGTGTTGATCTGGAATTCTTCAGACATGCCCTGACTGGATACAGGAATCGAATCTGGAAAGGTGATAGTTGATAGATGTGCCCTGGCCAGATGCAGGAATCGAATCTTCAAACTCTTCAGACATGCCCTGGCTAGATACAGGAATCGAGTCTGGAAAGGTGGTCAACAGATATGCCCTGGCTGGATACAGGAGTCGAATCTGGAAAGGTGATAGTTGATAGATGTGCCCTGGCCGGATGCAGGAATCGAATCTTCAAACTCTTCAGACATGCCCTGGCTAGATACAGGAATCGAGTCTGGAAAGGTGGTCAACAGATATGCCCTGGCTGGATACAGGAGTCGAATCTGGAAAGGTGATAGTTGATAGATGTGCCCTGGCCGGATGCAGGAATCGAATCTTCAAACTCTTTAGACATGCCCTGGCTAGATACAGGAATCGAGTCTGGAAAGGTGGTCAACAGATATGCCCTGGCTGGATACAGGAGTCGAATCTGGAAATAGTCGTCAACAGATATGCCCTGGCTGGATACAGGAATCGAATCTTCGAACTCTTCAGACGTGCCCTGGCTAGATACAGGAATCGAGTCTGGGAATGTGGTCAACAGATATGCCCTGGCTGGATACAGGAGTCGAATCTGGAAATAGTCGTCAACAGATATGCCCTGGCTGGATACAGGAATCGAATCTTCGAACTCTTCAGACGTGCCCTGGCTAGATACAGGAATCGAGTCTGGAAATGTTGTAGTTGATTTGTTGAACACTTTTGACATTCGAATGCCCCAAGTGATGAAGGAATCTTGAATCAGATTACCCTGCATATTGAGAGATTTCTTGAAATCTTGACTGGACTGCCCCAGGTTAACTGAACTTTGAAAGATCTGTTGGACCTTGACTGGACTGCCCCAGGTTAATTGAACTTTGAAAGATCTGTTGGACCTTGACTGGACTGCCCCAGGTTAATTGAATTGTGACATGTCCTGCCCCTTGTTGATAGGAGATTTGATGGAAGTGTTATCCTCTTGAAGTGATTTTGACTTACCGAGAGAGTTTTCGTTCCTCCGAACATTCGCTATATGAATTTCTTCGCTGTCAAACAAAAGGGTCCAATGCAGACAATGATATTCGAATAATGCAAAGTTTATGTTTGTCTCGAAGTTTTGAAAAATGCGTTTTTTAGCAGAAAACTTTTCACAAGACAAGTTAACACAAGATTTAGAGCAAAGCCCTACAGGAGTCAGGATACCTTTTGTAACAGTATGCTTTCGAACTAACCCATGCTTCAATTAGGACTTTTGGAGGGTTGTAACGTGGCCTGGTTCACGGTTTAAGAAACAAAGGATAAAGGCTCAAGGTATATTTGTACCCACCCGCTCTTCGTGATGTTCTCCAACCTAAGCCCAGTCAATTGTGCGCCGCACTCTGTTTTGAGTTTGGAACGACTTTTGGGCGATGGTTCACCAGTTTGAATTTTTGGGAGACAGTCATCATCTCCTTTTTCCTTTTCAACACTTTTCATGTTGTTGAGGGTTTTGTAATGACCTCACTATTTTGATTTTGATTTGTTATCCCTAACTTTTGCCTGACTGTTACCGTTTTCGGGATTACTGTCAGCGGGATGCCCCAGCTTTCTTAAGCCTCCTTTATAGGTTCTGGCTTAGTGGGCCTTTCTCTTTTGAGAGATTGACTGTCTATGTGATAGGGAACCGCCCTTGTCTTTTGATTCCGAAGGAACGCTTTCTTTTTTGACGTCGTTCGTTGTATTACGAACTGAGAGTTTGCGACTTCAATGCGCATTTTCTTTTGAATTAACTGAGATACTTCCCTGCCCCAGGTTTATATCAAAGGTTTTGATCGTTTAGAACAGGAAACTCCTACTTCTTTGGCTCGAAGGGGTTGACTAGGGATTAACTTCCTTATAACTCCAGTGTTTGGGAATTGAAAGAAATGCCTGTACATCATCAGCAAGGTTTGTTCAAAAGCATACTGTATAAGATCACGGTATTGTTTCGTCATCCTCCCTCTAAAGGCTTGCAGCTTTTTATCAAGAGTCAAATATCATAAAGAAAAGCATAAGAGTAGTGAAACGAATGGATGAATTCAAGACAAACATATGCAATGCATTAATGAAAACAGAGTTTAACATCAACAAATAATTGTTTGATAGCAAAAGAAATTACAACTTTGAAAATTCAAAAAGAAGCAAAAGTCTTTCAATTCGAGCTTCGTCACTTCAAGCGGAGAACCCTTTAACGGAAGATCTTCATCTCGCCGTCTGGCGTGAACCTCAGCACTCCAATGTCAATCAGATCTTGAATCTTGTTCTTCAAGGCCCAACAGCTATCGGTGTCATGTCCTGGGCTATAGGAGTGGTAAACACAAAATGCATCAGGATGATAGCTAGGAGCGGAGGTATTTGGGTTCCGGATAGGATCCCTCAAAGCAGTCAGATTAACCTCCAACAAGCGCTCCAGAATTAGAGATGACGGTATGTCAGTCTCCGTGAACTGCCTTCCCGACGTTTCTTGCTTACGCCGATTACCCCGTTGACGCTGGCGAGGTTGTTGATGGGTTTGTGACCCTGAAGCTAGCAGAGGAGCTTTCCCCTTGTCTTCTTGAGTTGATGGAGGCTGAGCGGTGACTTGCTCTTCGACCTCAGATGTTTGCCCCAGTTGGTTGTTTGGAAGCAGTTGGCGGACAAGAACTCTGAGTTCCTCTTGTCTTTGGGATAAGTCTTGAATGAGAGCCATCTGGCCCACCAACTGTCCCATCATTTGAGTCCTCAGTGTTGTCAGATCAAACTGCAGCTCCGCAATCTGATCACTCCTGGCATTGTTGGAATTCCCCAAGTCCTTGGTGAGGAGAGCTTTCATCTCTTCTTGCCCCAGAGACAAGTTCAGGAACATCTCCTGTAGCTGAGCGGTCTGGTCTTGGATGTCTTTGACAGACCTTTCTAGAGCCATCTCTTGCTGAAATAAACAGCAGGAGAGTAAGGAAACCTGAAAAAGGAGAGATTGTCAAAATTCAATGCATGATATGTGGATGCATGATTTCAAGGATCTCTTGGGGTAAACACAAGAAAATGTTAGAGGTTGAACTCTGCCCTTGGATTGGAGATCTCTGTACCGGTGGACGTCCTTCCACGAGAATCAAGCTCACCATGTCGAGTGGGTCATAGCCCCTGATTCAAGTTGTTGTACTTGATCTTTGACTGGAGAACTTTGTGTCGGTGGATGTCTTTCCACTAGAATCAAGCTCACCATGTCGAGTGGGTCATAGCCCCTGATTCAAGTTGTTGCACTTGATCTTTGATTGCATTGGTTAGGGGAGAAACTTCTTGCCCCTTGATAGATGTCTGGTTCAACGTAACCCTGCATCAAAAGAACCCTCGAGATCCTTGAAATGGTTATTGAAAATTCTAAAATGCTATGGTATGATGTTATGATGTTATGTACATGTAGGCACAAGCAAGTGAGTGCATATGCAGGCAAACAATATTCACACAAAGCACACAAGGCCTTAGGTTTAGGCTTGCATGAGGTTCAGGTACTACCCTCTTTCAGTTTGTTGGTTGAAACCTGTCCTACCAGAAGTAACCGGATTCTAAAGGTCCCAATATCACTGGATTGCTTTCATTGTTCATCGTTTTGATTTAGCCACTGAACTGGCGACTGAAATATTCCAGGAAAGCAACCCTCAATTGAGTGTAGTATCGAGTATCAACCAACCTCGGACTGCACCAAAGTCAGTTATCTCACTACCCTAAAGAGGCCAAGATGGTCAATTAAGGTTCTAAGGTCAGTTGATGCTTCACGACACCACGCGGCGGCCCCGTACTCTCCTTGACTGAACTCAAGGGTTACCGGTACACACCAAAGTGCCACATCAACGTAGCAGACTGCTTCAACCATGTCGGTATACCCCACACAGTTCCCTCACAGCCTTGTTGCTACCTAAAAGGGTTTCCCCAGATCCGGGTTAGGATCTATAAAACTCCGATACAAAGCCCATAAATGTAAAGCAAACAAAGCAATCAATTGAAAGTAAAGGTGATCTAAACCCTAAGGTAACCCCACTTAAAAAAATTCTCCCCAGCAGAGTCGCCAGTTCTGTGATACGGTGGGAGAACTGACTAGTGTTTTGCGTTCGTATTCGCACTTGTGCGGTTAAGCAAGAGTCGCCACCGACTTTTTATTTTATCCTAAAGGAAAGGTTAAAAAGCACAGCAAAAACCTTTTGAGATATTTCGTGGGTTCGGGGGGTAGATTATGAAAAGGGAAGGTATTAGCACCCTTTTCATCCATGGTTATCCATGGGCTCTTAGTTACTTAGTTTTTTAGATCACTTGCCTTATTTTTTCGATTGCTTTGAAAATGGTGTGTGTGTGGGTGCTTTTTTGAAAATGTTTTGGAAAAAGATGCCTTGTCTTAGGCAACTAATGTATTTGACTCGTGTTTGAGTGTTTTACAAAAGTGTGTATCTTTTCGAAAAGATGTTTCAAATGTTTTTGAGAGTTTGTTTGAAAGTGTTGTGGATTGTGGTTTTTGAAAAGAAGGCAAGTGTTTTTGCAAGTTTGATCTCAAGTAACTAAGAGTTTTGTCTACTCTATTGTACTCAAAGGTTTTTGTCATGTTTTAACCTCTTTTAACAATTTTGTTCTACCATTGAAATTGGTAGACAATCTTGCGTTTAGGAAGTTTATTCGGGACGGGCGCGGGTCATCGTATGGACCATGAATGCAATGATGCCAAGTGTCTTTGGCAATTCGCTTTGAAGGGACTATGATCGTTCCGTTTAGGCAACACTTTGAGACTTATGATCATTTGATTTGTTTTGCCAAAGATACTCGACGTGCAAGCATGGTCCATTTTGGAAGGCAACATGTGGGATTACCCTAGGGGGTGCAAGTGTGATTGTGTATTGATTACATGTATTTGTCTTGTATTAGGTTATCTAGCGTTTGATTTTATGTACATACAAGCCCTAAGTCTAACCATGGTATAATTGGAAAACTGTAAATTGCGGAACGTAAATCTACGCTATTACAAAATAGTGTCCGGGAGTGGGGGTATAAATGTACAAGGGGATGAGACTTATAGTACCCAATAATTTACAACCAAATCGAATGTCGTAATCAAATGTAAATATCGAATATACAAATATAAGATAAAAATGTGTATATGGCAATGTGAATGTATTGGTGTAAGTGTACAAGTGTATATGTATATGAATTGTGTAATTATTTACCAGTGCGAAATGTGAAATTGAGTCGTATTAGGGTTTGACCTAGAGAAATGTTTTTTTTTTAAATGAATCTTTGATTTTTGTATGTTTAATTATGCAAAAAAGAAAGTGTTTTGATTAAATGTTAAGTTTTAATTAAAAAGTATTTTAGTCAAATGTTTGTGAATTTCAATGTTAGAAAAATGTATTTAAATTGTTATGTATGAAAAAAGAATGTTAATTAAAAAGTTTCAATTTTAATTATGTATGAAAAATGTATAATATGTACAAATATGTATTTCAATTAAAAAAAGTATTTTCAATTTAATTATGTATGAAAAAAGAAAAGATAATATATACAAATGTATTTCAATATGTATTAAAAATGTTTTTAAGTTAATTGTGTATAAAAAGTATTTTGTTATTTTTATGTACAAATATATACTTAAGAAAAAGATATTTTAACTTATATGATAGAAAATGTATTTTATTCAAGTTAGTATTTTACAAGAAATAGAAATAATAAAAAGGTAAACATTTGTTTATAAAATAAAATAAAAAGGGTTAGTATTTTACACAAGAAAAACAAAAGAAGTAAATATTGTTTATGAAATAAAAAGAGGGTTAGTATTTAGAAAAATGGTTAAGTGTTAACTTGGGCTTTGGGGATGGAGGAAAGGGTCAGGCCCATATCAAACCAAAGGCAAAATTAGGGTTTCACGCGTTTTGTTCAGTCAAGTGAGATGAAAATGTAGGGGTTAGCAGCGGCGCCGTGCGTTCGTCTTCTCCGATTAGGCTTCCTGAGCTTCCTCCGGCCACCAGCGTTATTCCAACGCCTTTCTTCCCTCCAAGGCATGAGCTCAGTGCCTTCGAAACATGGTTCGTTTTAATGTCTTATGTTTCTTTCTTCTTTTCTGGATTCGCATGTGCTGTTTTAAGTTCTTATTTTTTCGTTTTTTATGAGGTGAAGGGGAAGAGATAGAAGGCGAAGATTATACTACCTGAGCTTTGGAGATGGAGGAAAGGTGGAGAGCGTGATGCTTAGGAGGCCGGAATGGTGATGAGGCTGGAAGCTTGCTTTCCTTTTGACCCTGGTAACTTTATCTGATTGATATTTTTCTAGGGTTTGATGATGTATACTGAGAACCCTGATATGTTCACTTCTTCATCTTCTTCTTCCACTATGTGTTGCCTTTGGATTGTTGGTTGCTTTCTTGGACGATTTGCCTATGTGTGCTTTGAGATGCCCAATGATGCTTGTACTGAGGGCTTAGGGATTGGTTTCGTGCTTGACAGTTTTAGCACTGGTATATTGCTTATCAGGTTTTTTGACAGGGAGTTTTGGCTTGAGACTTGACAATAGGGGTGGTGATTCTGGTATGAAGTTTTAGTTTTTTTGAGTTTTTGAAAAGGGTGTGATAACTTGTGTGGTTTCAGTTTTGAAGCTTGAGGTTGCTAAACTGGTTTTTGATTCACAGTTTTTAGGTTATGTGTTTGGTGATTATGGTTGTTCAGGTTATCTGTTTGGGCAGGTATCAGGCTATGACAGGGTGTTAGTTTTTTGCTTATCAGGTTTTTGTGTGTTTGAAGGTTGAGGCCTGATGCAGGTTTTGGGTACTGGTATCTCAGGTTTCTTTTGAATCTTTGAAATTTGAGGTTGTATTTTCAGGTTGTCTGTTTGGTGGTTCTGGACAGTAGTGGTTGTATGTTTGCTTGGCTGCTCAGGTTTAATAGATTTTGGCTATGACTTTTGCTTAGGCTGAACTGAGTTGTGTTTCCATGACTTATGGCTTAGGTTTGAGATATGTTATGTTGGGCAGTTTTGTATTAGCTTTTGTATTTTTTTTTCTTCTATCTCTTCTGAACTGTCTTGGCTTCTGTATTGGCTGTACTGAGGCAGAGTTGATGTGTTTTGACAGTTTCTCCCTCTCTATCCTAACCTGCTGCTGAACTGAGTTTGGATTATAGATTTGTATATCTTTTTCTGTCTTGCTTTCCTACTGTCTATGCCTGAACCCTTGCCTATGCTTGCTTTATCTCTTTTTCTTCTCTCCTAAAGTACAGCTTTGAGAATTATTATATGATTTTTTCTGTACTGTTTCTGAAGGGGCCTACTATGGGAAATGATGAAGAAAAAAAATCCAAGTTGCTTGCATCCTACATACTACTTGACTGCATCTTTATCTCTTTTGACAACTTTGATCTGACTTTGCATTTTGATATCTTTTCCAAAAATCTTCTTTGACAGCTTTTGAGTATTTTCTTGATTTTCTTTGAGTGGACTTTGGTATTTTGACAGTAACTTGCCTTTGCTTTGGATAGAAAGTTGAGATTGAATTTTTCAGTTTAGTTTGGATTTTGGATTTTGAATTTCTATGCAGCTTGAAATTTGTAACTTATGCATTTTTGACATTTGCATTCATGAATAAAAAAATCTTCCCTCTCTGTGAACCGGGAGAAATCCCGTGATTTGCAGAGAGGGTCAACTGATCCCAGTCAGTGGCCCCTAATGATGAGCAATATTTTATCTGTCTCTTAATTAACTGCTTTCTGACTTTTCTTGTTTCTTTTTGCAGATAAAAAATGGAGCACCGGAGCGGAGTGAAGAATGAAGAATATTAGAAAATAGGATAGTTTTAATTTTATGTAATATTTAAATTAATGTATGTTATTGTTCATAATTTAAATTATAAACAACAATTTGTACAAATAATTCAATTATTAATAAAATCTAAATCACCCAATTAATTCTAATTTTCTTTATTGTTTATTTATTTATTTAAAATTCTTAGAATTAAAACAATTGAAAAATAAATTCAATCATTCAATTTCAGAATAATAAATAACTAAAATAAAACAACATTGATCAATTAAACCCGTCTTATTCAACATCCAAAGCAAAGCAGCAATTAACCCAAATGGACTGATCAAACGCATAAACACTGTGAATCCAATACTGCACATATCTTTTGACTGATGAATTCAAACCAATTGCCTCCTCTTACTGATTTGTCATAAACACTGATTCTTTGCAAGTACTGTAAATCCAAACTGCACACCTTCTTTGACTGGCCCAAACAAACTGAATTTACACCACTGTCTCTTTTGCCGATTAAACCAAGATAACGCGAATTTTAATCCGAATCTTGAAATAAACCGCCAAGTGCTGTGGAATTTAAATTCTTCTGAGAATATGCCCATAAAACCCTAATTCCCGATTAAATGCCAAATCACGCTCGCTTGATCAAAATTGAACCAAAAATCAACCAAACCCTAAGCCCACTGTATGAAACAATTCAGAGCTCTGAAAATCAGTAAAAACCCTAGTTTTTCTTGACTGTCAAGAAAAGTCCGTTTGTCCGATTCTTGAGCCAGTTTGAAAAGTCAGGAAATGTTTGAAGCTGAGATTTCTTGTGGAAAAGCGCGAGGGCAAATTTTGGGGTACAACAAAGAGCATCCCCGACAGTCTTAATATTCCTCAACGGAGTATAAGAATGTTCCCCGGCAGAATACGAAATACCCAGTGGAGCCATTTCCCCAGCACGGTCTTAAAAAAAAGCTTCCCCAACAAAGTTGAATCATCTTCCCCAATAGACTCTGAAAGTTTACCCCCAGCGGAGTACAAAAATAAATCTCCCCAGCCAAATTCAAAGGATTATCCCCACAAGAGTCTAACAGGGTTATTCCCATCAAGTTGCAACTGAAAGATCATCCCCAGCGAAGTTCTTTCCTTTCATAAACAGGAATTCAATCCTCAACAGATTCAATATCACCAGAAACGGTAATCCATCCCCAGCGGAGTTTATCATTGAAATCCCCAGCGGAGTTTATCAACGGAATCCCCAGCAGAGTTTATCGTTAAAATCTTCAGCAGAACATCTCTCCCCACAGAGTAATCTCATCATCAGTTTATTCCCCAACGGAGTTCTTTTCTCCTGCAGGTTTATTCTCACAATCATCTTCGTTCATCATCCCCAGCGGAAACGAAGAACTCAACTCTATTCTCCAGCAGCTCCAGGATTCATTTTCCCCAGCTCAAAAATTATATTCCCATACATCATGATACATGCATATACGCATCATACGAATACAATCTCATTTATTTTGAAAACATCATGGCTTGATCCATATCATGCATTCCATATGACTGACCTTTACCTTTCAGGAAAGATGCAGTTAAGTTCTTAGTCAGTCAAAGGAGGCAAAACCAGTCAAATCGATTCCTAAAGATTTTTCCGATGCCAATTCAATCAAAAGAGACAATTTCCCTCCGTCAAAGTGTGGACGAGTTCTCTAATTTCAACGGTATACTACATTGAAGACCAGACAGTTCCTAGATCTTGATGAAGATGTTTCCCTATGTCATAGTGTGGACGAGTACTATAATCTCAATGGTATACTACGTTGAGCACTAGTCAGTTCCTAGATCTTGATGTTTTCCTCCGTCAAAGTGTGGACGAGTTCTCTAATTTCAACGGTATACTACGTTGAAGACCAGACAGTTCCTAGATCTTGATGAAGATGTTTCCCTACGTCATAGTGTGGACGAGTGCTATAACCTCAACGGTATACTACGTTGAGCACTAGTCAGTTCCTAGATTTTGATGTTTTCCTACGTCATAGTGTGGACGAGTTCTCTAATTTCAACGGTATACTACGTTGAAGACCAGACAGTTCCTAGATATTGATGAAGATGTTTCCCTATGTCATAGTGTGGATGAGTGCTATAACCTCAACGGTATACTACGTTGAGCACTAGTCAGTTCCTAGATCTTGATGTTTTCCTCCGTCATAGTGTGGACGAGTTCTCTAATTTCAACGGCATACTACGTTGAAGACCAGACAGTTCCTAGATATTGATGAAGATGTTTCCCCCCAATTTAATTATGGATAGGTTCTTAAGACTTATCCGAGGCATTCTCTCAGTTGAAGTACAGGCAAGTTCCTAAATCTCGATAAAAGTTAGACTTCCCCAGCAGAATCTTCTACAAACAATAAGTATGCAAGTTCTAGCTAAGGAATCTCTTATGCGATTGAAACTCCTACAGATGGCATCTGTAAGTCCATCCTCCTACCAAAAATCTCCAAATGGCATCTGTAAGCCTATTCCCGACATCACAATACTGATACTACACCATGCGAGTGCAAATTTCTGGGCACTCTAGTGTTCAATTATCTTCCACCTTCGGATCACGAAAGGCTCGAAAGCCAATCTATATCCTCAGGTTTAAGAAAA
The DNA here is from genome assembly GCA_948472305.1 of Vicia faba. Classification (NCBI taxonomy): domain Eukaryota; kingdom Viridiplantae; phylum Streptophyta; class Magnoliopsida; order Fabales; family Fabaceae; genus Vicia; species Vicia faba. Next base: position 37,880,949 of record OX451741.1, read on the forward strand.
TTGAACAGGGGAAACTGTTGTACCCAAAAATTTACCCTCCCATATTTCTCAAGACATGTCAAGAATAATCTCCAAGTGGCTCAAGATTGCTCAAGAGTTGGACAGTCAAATCACCTCCTAAGGCAGTCAATTCAAAATTAGGGTTTTGTGTTGCATCAAGGTCCTTAAATACAAATGGCATCAAATGCTTCCCAATGTCCTAATATGCTCTCAAGATCATCCATTTCAAATTTCAAGCCTTGTAGAGAAAGTTTGGTCAGTCAATTGCTCAAGAAGTCCAAAAATCGATTGTGCTAGGGCAAAAGTCAACTGTGACCTATAACCAGTCAAACTTCAAGATTTTTTGTCAACATTCTCATTTTGAAGAATAATTCATCATTTGATCAAGGGTTGATCATGATTCATCAAGGATTGCTCAAGACTCATCAAGATTCAAAAGTTGCTAAATTAGGGTTTTGCAGGAAAAGTCAACTCAACTTTTACCAAGCATAACTTTCTCATACTTTATGATAAATGACCCATCCAAAGCTCATGTTGAATAGTATGAAATTTCCTACAATCCATATTCACACCCCAAGATCAAGAAATGATCTCACAAAAAGTTACAAATTTGGACATTATAGGTCATTTTTGAAAGTCAACAAAAACACCTTTTTTTCCAAAGCTTATAACTTGAGAATGGAATATCAAAATGAGATGAGACCAAAAGGTTTGGTTATAGTACATCTCAAGGTTTCTAAAAAGTCCAAGAAAACTTCCAAAAGTTCAAAATTGAAGAAGTTATGCATTGTTGGAGTTGGCCATTTTTCCAAAATTGCCAAAAGTCAACTATCCCCAAAACTTCAAATTTTGTCAAAAGGGCCCACTTTTTTCCACTTGATTTGATCTTGTCACACCACACACGTGTCCTATCTTCAGTTTTATTTCCATTCATTAATTTTTTCATTTTATTTTTATTTTATTGAATTAATTCATTTTAAATCAATATTAATCCAAATAAAATCCAAAAATTGATGGAATAAGATCTTTTTGATTGATACAGCTTTCAATGATCATGATGGACACAATCAAATTCGTACCATGCCATATTGTGAACAAAATATTTGATTTGGCACAATTTTGGAAGCTTTGTTAATGGTGATCAAATCAAATCTCAAGTCATCAATTCACATGGATTCAAAGCCCAATTCTTGACCTAATTGCTTCCCTTATACTCACACAATGCAAAGCACACAAGGACACGATCAAGAGGCTGCCCAAAAACACAAAATCAAACTTGGAAAAAAGCTTGAAAAGCTTGGAGCTGAAATTGATCTTAGAGGCTTTTCCAAGGCAAAAACTCCACACTACTCTCTTGCTGGACGTCCACTGGATCTATTGGAATCAAAATCAAGCCTTGAAACCTCCTAAATAGTGTTGCAAGTGTTCTTGAACATAACCCTATACATGAAATCGTGAATCCATGTTCTTGCATCTTTTTGCCAAATTTTTTGTACAATCATGCTTAACGTTCAATTTCCAGTCTTTCTACATCATTTGATTTTGTTTTCGTGAGCTATAGCACCATACCCAAATCTAGGGTTTTGGAGTTTCGTTTTTGGGCATTTGCTTTGCAGGTGAAATTGGAACAAACCAAGGACATGGTTGTGATCAGGGAGGAGAGACGAACATGGTGATGGTCTCCGTTTGCGTTTATACGGCCCATAGTCCATTTTAGGAGCAAGCTACGAATCTTGCTGCGGATAAAAATCCGCAGGTAAGATAACCAGAATTCCAAGGACAAGGACGAAGACGTGTCCCCATCCCATACGTCCGTTTAAATCATTCGCGCTTATTTTTTTTATTTCAGGCATAGTGGTTTGTTTTCAATATAATATTTTTTTCATATGCCACTAACAATTAAGTATATTGGCTCAGCTGGCAAGCGCGGTAGTTCAAAGTCTCAATTTCCATATCAAGCCGGATGGTCCAAAACTCTCTAAGAAAGGTGGCTTCAAAAGCAAGAAGGGATTCAAGAACAAAAAGGCTTATGTCGCATGGGAGGACAATGAAATAAGTTCCTCATCTGATTCTGATAGTGATGAAAGTGCAAATCTAGCATTGATGGCCTCACACCATTCTAATGATGACGTCAATAAGGTTAGTAATGAATTTTCGCTTTTTGATAGTGATACACAAGGTGCTATAGATGAACTATTGAATGAATGCAAAATTCTGTATAAAACCATTTCATCACAAACAAATTTCATCCTTAGAAGAAAAATATGTTTTGATGGAAAAAGATTTCAAAGAAGAAACACAAAAATCAAGTGATGAACAAAAACAAAATTTTGTACGCAAAAATTGTGATTCACTCTCTTTCCAAATTGTCCAATTAAAAAGAGTCATTGAAAGATATGAAAAAAGCCAAATTGGATTGGAAGGTGTTCTTAGCCAACAAAGATACTCCAATGATAAAAGTGGACTTGGATTTTCAAAGTTTTCAAAACCAAGTTCTAACAAAACTATCTTTGTTAAGGCTAGTGATCAATCATCCAAAGAGAAAGTGAACAATTCTAAAATAGTTCGTCACTATCCTAAAAAGAAAACATTTCCTAAGAAGAAATCTTATCCTTCTAGATATAGAAGTAACTTTGAACCTACTTGTTTTTATTATGGTATTAAAGGCCATACACCTAATGCTTGCTATGTTAGAAACTTCAGTGTGGCAAGTGGGCATTATGTATGGATAAAGAAAGGCACTAATTATGAAGGACACAAAGCAACTTGGGTACCTAACAAAACCTAATTTGTTTTGCAGGTATGCTTGAAGACCACATGCAATCTTTGGTATCTTGATAGTGGTTGTTCAAAGCATATGACATAAGACATAAACCAATTTTCACATCTAGCGCTAAAGGCCAAGGGTTTTGTCACTTATAGAGACAACAATAAGGGAAGAATCCTAGGCAAAGGCAAAGTTGGTGCTCCACCTTTCACATCCATTGAATATGTTCTTTATGTTGAAGGACTAAAGCACAATCTTCTTATTATTAGCCAACTTTGTGACAAAGGCTTCAAAATCAAGTTCACCAAGGATGAATGTTTGATAGAAGACGAAGTCACTCATGAGGTTATGCTTAAAGGTAAAAGAATCAATAATATATTCATGATTTCCCTTGATGATCCATCTTTGAAGGTTAAATGTCTCATGGAGAACAATGATGATTCATGGATATGGCACAAAATAATTGCTCATATTCATATGGAACACTTAAATAAATTAATCAAGCATGATCTTGTCATTGGATTGCCTAAGAGAAATTTCGTCAAAGATAGACTATGCGATGCTTTTCAAAAAGGGAAACAAACTAGATCAACTTTAAAATCTAATAATGTGGTGTCCACTACAAGGCCACTAAAATTGTTACATATGGACTTATTTGGTCCATCGAGAACAAGGAGTTTCGGAGGTAATGTGTATGCTTTGGATATTGTTGACGATTTCTCTAGATATACTTGGACATTATTTTTAGTGCAGAAAAGTGATGCATTCAAGGCATTCAAGAAGTATGCTAAACAAATTCAGAAGGAGAAGTCTCTAACAATTGCCTCAATAAGGAGTGACCATGGCGGAGAATTCCAAAATGCTATATTTGAAGAATTCTGTGGAGAACATGGACTATCTCACAACATCTCAGCACCAAGGACTCCTCAACAAAATGGAGTGGTTGAAAGAAAGAATAGGTCTCTTGTGGAACTTGCTAGAACAATGCTTAGCGACTCAAATCTTCCAAAATACTTTTGGGAGGATGTGGTGAGCACGGCATGTTTTGTTAGTAATAGAGTTAACATTAGACCAATCTTAAAGAAAACTCCATATGAACTCTTCAAGGGGAGAAAACCAAACATTGCTTTCTTTCATATCTTCGGATGCAAATGCTTTGTCCTAAACAATGACAAAGATAATCTTGGTAAGTTTGATGAGAAATCCGATGAAGGTATTTTTCTTGGTTACTCTCTCTCTAATAAAGCATATAGAATATACAACAAAAGAACTTTGACTATTGAAGAATCTATGCATGTTTCTTTTGATGAAACTAACCCCTCCAAGGAGGATAATATTGTTTGTGATAATGATGATGAAATACTAGAAGGTCCTCAAGAAAATTCGTCCAAAGATCAACCAATTCAACTCGAAGAATCACCTCAACAAGAATCGAATATCAATGATCTACCAAAAGAATGGAGAACTCATAGACATCATCCTATTGATAAAGTAATTGGTGATATAAGTCAAGGTGTGTCTACAAGATTAAATCTCAAAGATGCTTTCCTAAACATGGCGTTTGTCTCTCAAATTGAACCTTCCAAAGTTGATGAAGCCTTAGGCGATGACCAATGGATTATTGCTATGCAAGAAGAATTAAATCAATTTGAAAGGAATCAAGTTTGGGAACTCGTCTCTAGGCCAAGAAACAAACACATTATTGGAACAAGATGGGTGTTCAAAAACAAACTTGACGAGAATGGAATAAGTGTTCGCAACAAAGTAAGATTTGTAGCACAAGGATACAATCAAGAAGAAGGAATAGAATTTTAAGAAACTTTCGCTCCAATTGCAAGGTTAGAAGCTATTCGTCTCTTACTTGCCTATGCTTATTCATTAAATTTTCAGCTTTTCCAAATGGATGTCAAAAGCGCATTCTTGAATGGATATATCACTGAAGAAGTCTACGTTAAGCAACCCCCGGGGTTCGAAGATTTCAAGAATCCATCTCATGTATTTAAATTGAGAAAAGCTCTCTATGGACTGAAACAAGCACCAAGGGCATGGTATGATCGTTTAAGCAACTTCTTATGCAAAAAAGGTTTCGAAAAGGGCAAAGTTGACAAGACTCTATTTATCAAGAAAATTAAAGACGACACTTTTCTAGCACAAGTCTATGTTGATGACATCATTTTCGGTTCTTCAAATCAAGAAATGTGTGAAGAATTATCATCAATTATGCAAGGAGAATTTGAAATGTCTATGATGGGTAAAATGAACTATTTTCTTGGACTTCAAATCAAACAGCTAAAAGATGGCATCTTCATCAACCAATCCAAATATTTCAAGGAACTCTTGAAAAGGTTTGACATGGATAACTGTAAGGAAATGTCTACACCAATGGGTTATGGTTCTTATGTTGATCAAGATGAATTAGGTGTTTCCATCGACATCACTAAATATAGAGGTATGATTGGCTCCTTATTGTATTTGACGGCAAGCCGTCCTGACATCATGTTTAGTGTTTGTCTCTGTGCCCGCTTTCAAGCTAACCCAAAGGAATCTCATCTCATGGCGGTAAAGAGGATCATGAAGTATCTCAAAGGGACAACAAATTTTGGATTGTGGTATCCTAAAGGAAGTGTCTGCAACTTAATTGGTTATTCTGACGCGGATTATGCAGGTTGTAAAATGGATAGAAAGAGCACAAGTGGTACTTGTCACGTTCTTCGTAATGCATTAGTATCATGGGCCTGCAAGAAACAAGCATGTGTTGCTCTAAGCACGGCCGAAGCTGAATATATTGCAGCAGGTAGTAGTTGCGCTCAAATTTTGTGGCTAAAACAACAACTTCGTGACTACGGACTCGATCTAGGGTGCATTCCTCTACGATGCGACAACACCAGTGCAATTAACATTACAAAGAATCCCGTCATGCATTCAAGAACTAAACACATAGACATTCGACATCATTTTCTCCGTGATCATGTTCTTCAAGGAGATGTCAAGGTAACCTTTGTAGATACTCATAATCATCTTGCTGATATCTTCACCAAACCATTGGCAAAAGAACCTTTCTACAAAATTCGACGAGAGCTTGGCATACTTGACGAACACGACTTATAAGGTGCATTCTACCCTTGATATAATTTTATATACATTTTATACATGCTATATGAGAATCTATGTTGTGTGTTATCTAAATTTTTAAGAAAAATTTGGTTTTGGACATTTTTTGTTGATGCAAATCGATTGCACAAAGAGTGTCAATCGATTGCTCACTGAGTATTTTCAATTCTGTCCATTCTGTTTCAAGTGCAAATCAATTGCACCTTCAATGCAAATCGATTGCACTCTGTGCATTTCTATTTTATTTTTAATTTTTTTTGTGTGCAAATCGATTGCACCTGGTATGTAAATTGATTGCACGTACTGCAACTTGCTTTTATGACAGAAAAATTATGTTGGTCAGAATTCCTCTCTCATATTCCCAAGCCAAATACACTTTAATTTAAAACACTCACTCCCTACCTGCCCAAATCATTTCCAAATCTCAGCTCACAAACACCTTTCTCTCACAAAACCTAAAAAAACCCAGAACCCTAAAACTTCATACCCATGGCTTCAAGACAAAAGAGAAAGGCTCCAGCTTCAGAAAAAGGAAAGAAAAAGGTTGATTCAACATCCAATCCATTGCTTTCAACTCTCACCGAAGAGCAAGAAGCCAGATTTATCAAAGACTTTCAAAGGAAAATAGTATCCAACCCCAAATATGGTATGCTATCCTCCTTTCCACAAGAATGCTTTTCCTTTCAAAATGATCTATGTAACACCCTCTAAAACCCCGAATAAAATTTCGCAAACAATTAAAATTATAATTTCAGAGTACATGTATTAACGAGGATGTCACAATTCTCTTTTAATAAAACAAGTTCCTGTCATGCATAACATAGAAGCAACTCATACATGTTTACACAGCGGAATAATTTAATTAACAAAACCAATGTTATAATATTTTCAAAATCATCAGGGATTAACACCTGGAAAATATCAACATCATATTATAACAAACATAAAGAAATAAACGAGTCTGACTAAAGCAGCTCGACAAACAAACGTTCCCGGAGTTACAACTATCAGAGCATGACCCGGACAATACTTAAACGGAAATAAACTAGAAACAACAAGCCTTCGCCAAGCACCTGAACGAAGCTCCTCAATCTGAAATATTCAACAGTAAGGGTGAACATCTCAACTATACATTTGATTATACGTTCATAACAATAAATTCAGAAAACCATAAGCATCACCCAAACAGTTAGCATGTTTCATAGTTTACGAAAACCTTTACAATTCATATATTCATAATATATCACTTTTCATACTTATAATTAACATCAAACATCATTAACAATTTAGCAGCAATACATGCATACAATCAATTAAATACAACATTGGAAAATCATCCATTCATGTTATATTCAATATAATGCAACACACCCATGCATGTGGTACCATTTTACCGCCCCATTAAATCTCGGGTCACGGATAACTCACCGTTCCATTATATCGCGGACACGGCTACCACCTCAACGTTCCATTAAATCGCGGACACGTATATTGGCCACCATGTTAATTCCACACAATGGGAATTAACAAATGCAACATGATATGTAAAGTATGTAACACTCAGCATACTATTAACATCAATCAACATATCATGCAACATCAACAACATCAATCATAACAGGATATGGATAGCATGTAATCACTCAGCATACTATTAAACATCAATCATATCAAGTTATATCATAATTCATGCTTGATAACATCATCTAAAAGCATGACAATAAAATCCATATAGTGTTGGTATCATAACATACAATCGTTATTCGATACAAGCATCAATCAACACTAGGAAATCAATAAACAGCATATTCAAAACATGTCAAACACTGCACATCAAAACAGGATCAATCCGTACATAACATCATGCACAGAAAACAGAGTTTAGAAACCAACACAGGAGGTTTAACACGGGTGCCCGTGTAAATCAACACTGCCCGTGTGGAAATGTGTCCAGAAAACACGTTATTTTGCCAATACAGGGGATCAACACGGGTGCCCGTGTGAATCAACACGGCCCGTGTTGAAATGTGTCTGGAAACACATTTTTTCTGCCAACACAGTGAATCAACACGGGTGCCCGTGTGAATCCACACGGCCCGTGTTGATGAGCGCGAACCCAAAATTTCCTGTTCCTGCAGCAGTTCAGAACAGCAGCCAAACGCGAAAAAATACCAGCCAAACGTGCATTTCGGTACATAACAACATCAATTATGCATAACTCAAATCAACACATCAATTGGAACACAATTCCCTTCTACGTTAGTCAATTTCCAATCTTAAGGACAGCATTATTTCACTTAAGGTCTCATCTTCCAAAATCAATCAAAACTCAGAATTTTCATTTTTAAAACATCCTATTTTATCAACAATCCTTTCATCAACAACAAGTTTTATTAAAATTGACCTTGAGTTACATATTACCCATCCTTTAGGGAAATTCTAACAACATCAAGGTTATCCCTAGAACACCTAAGGTAAACTCACGATCATACAGATATACTCCAAATCCACCATTAGGAACCTAAAATCCCTAATTGGTTCATAAAATTGGGAACCTAAACCTTTTCTAACCAGGTTCAATCCTAAGGGTATTGATCCCTAAGAACATCTAACAATTGGGGTTTCTCCCTACGATTATCCAAATCAACCGTACCTAAACCCATAAGCAAAAGTAAATCGAGTAGTAGCCCCCCTTACCTTAACAAATTGCAGCTTGAGTTCTTCGAGCGATGTTCTTCGTTCTTCGTACCTTCAGAGCTCAGCTTCCCAAATTTCCCAAATTCTTTGTTATCGTGAATAATGAGAAAATAACTTGAGTCCCAAATGTATCCTTATTCCTTTTGCACCCCCACTCTTTACTAACAACATCCAAGCCCAATAACTTAAAAACCCAGTATTTTCTTATTTCTTTTATTTTCTTCAAATATTCCAAAATAAATAATTCTTTTTATTTTATTAATTCTAATAAAATAAATTCCCAATTAAATAAATCAAATAATTAAAACTGGGGTGTTACAATCTAGCTGTTTATGGTCTCGAACCATTAATTTCTTCGTTCGGTCCATATTACCCGAATTTGGTAAGAATGTTTTTCAGCAATCTAACACCCCACAAAGGCAAATTGGTCACATATGTGCTGAGTACTCGTATCTCTCTAACTCCTCAGGTTGTTGGTGAGATCCTTCATATTCCTTTCACCGGAAGTTCCCTATATGATCCTGAAAACGAGATATGGGATGACTACCAGAAAAAGGAGTTCTTTTACAGCATTGGGTGGTTAAGTGAAGTTGAATTTCACGCCAAACAGATTCGTGGTCTTGGCGGAGTAATTCCATCCAGAGACTCTTGGAGTGCAGGTAACCTCCATATAGACGATCGCTTATATCATTATTTTCTGGTCTATATTATGTTTCCAAGAGCTGGAAACCACTGCACTGTTATCGACTTGGAAATGCAGCTAATTTATGCAAGAAAGAAAGGAATAAGTGTAAACTGGGCAAGGCTTATCATGGTGTATATGATGAGAGTTGATGCAAAATCTAAATTTCTTCCATATGCTTATTTTGTCACTTTGATTATGGAGGAATTTGGTGTGGATTTTGCTGGGTTTGAAAAGGTGAATATGGATCCTAATCTAAACAAGATTTCCACTAAGAATGTTGACTCCAGAATGGGCGTGCATTACAATCTGGAAACAAAAACCATCACCTACATTGGTGAAGATGTTGTTGGCGATGAAGGAAATGACCAAGAAGTCGAAGGCGGTGAAGCTGTGCCTCCTCCTCCTACTGCTCCCTCTGGTCCAAGCAATCAAGAGCTTATGGATTACATGTCTCAACAGTTTGCTTCCATGAACACCAACATCAATAATCAATGGAGTGCAATCAATGATTCCACTACAACCCGGATTAATGACTTCCGCACAGATGTGAATCAACATTTTTCGTACCTTTACTCTCATCTTCATATTCCACCATACGATCTAAATAATCCAGCTGCACCTCCTCAACACTACACAGAACCCCCACTTCAACGACAATTCCCGAATCAAGGCTCTTGGTCTTATAACCATCCGGACATGCATCACCGTTAAAGTTCTGGCTAACCTTTTTTTCTATCATGTTCTTGTCTTGTTATTCAATGTTTTGTTTGTTCAAATCTCTGTTTAATCCTTAAACAATTTGTGTTACTCGTTTAAATTCTAAATTTTCTCAATATATTATTCTATTATTATCTGTTTTATGCATCTTTCCCTTCTTTTTGATAATGTCAAAGGGGGAGAAAGATGTGTGGTACTTTATGCTTGTATTTTCCTTGTCTTAATTTTTAAGGTACTCTCCAATCAAGATAAAGAAATGCATAGGATTCCAACCCTCTCCTACATAGGGGGAGTTTTGCATCTTAGGGGGAGAAGCTCTTCCGAAAAGTACATCGCATAAAGCAAGATTGTTTGTCATCATTAAAAATGGGGAGAATGTAAAATCAAGCTTCTCAACTGAGCTTTTGTTTTGATGAAGACAAACCATGGCTAACAAAGAAGGCAAAGATTTATGATCAAGCTCAAAGCATCTAAGGACAATATCTTCAATTCAAAGCTCTCAACAACTTTCAAGGTATAATAATATTACCTACTTTGATCTTAAGATATAGATGCTCAATTTTGAAAAAGAAATGTTCAAAAATCATTACTCAAGTTTTTCAAAGTTAAAATTTCATTTTTCACTTGAGTGCAATCGATTTGCATTTTAGCGCAATCGATTGCATGCTTTAAACTTTCAGATCTTTTACTTCTGTTTCTCTGTGCAATCGATTTACATTGCCTGTGCAATCGATTGCATACTTAAAATTTTCAAAACGTTTGCTTCTGTTTCTCAGTGCAATCGATTTACATTGCTAGTGCAATCGATTGCACTCACTCACTTTTTGCTACTGACTTTACATGCAATCGATTTGCATTGCTAGTGCAATCGATTGCACTCTTAAAAGTTTTGAAAAAATAGCTATTGAAACCTTGTGCAATCGATTTACACAAAGGGTGCAATCGATTGCATGCTACACGATTTTGAAAAACAGCAGCTTTTCACATGCCTGTTCATCATGCCCTTTCATTTAAACCTTTCACTCAAACTTGGCATTTGTTCATGATACATTTTCAGAACTTCATGATGTTTCAAAAGGGTGTTATGAACATATAAATATCCATTTTCAAAATATGTTTCAACACCTTTTCCATAAATATTTTCTGAAATTTCAAAATACAAACTCAAGCATTCCTTCACTTTCATGCATAAGTTATCTGCACATTTTCATACATTAACAAACAGAAAACTTTGAGCAATTATATCTTGAGTCATTGTACAATAATGTTATTGGAAGAGAAGATCATACATTGTTAAATCACTCTAAGTGATCAATACTACTCTACTCACGCAAACTCAAAAATTGATAGTTACTTACTTATTTTTCCAGGATTGTTGGAAATAAGTTTAAGTGTTTTTGAAATCTTGTCTTTCCAAAGTTGTTGGATATAAGTGTAGTTACTTTGAGAGGATTATTCTCATAGTTAACATAGTGAAAATCCAAGAGGATTGTTCTTGGTTGTTTGGTAGTTCTTGTTTAAGTTTGCCACAATAAGGAAATCTCTTTTATGTTGAAAGGGGATTGGAGTACTCTCGGACTGTGAGGGGAACTAGGATATATCGCCCGTGTCTTTTATTTTTCTGCATTTTACGCTTTCTTAAAATCATCATTAACCAGAAAAATAAGAATCATCATCACTAAAAACCAGAATTTTTTAAAATACCTAATTCACCCCCCCCCCCCCCCCCCCCCTCTTAGGTGCACTTCGTACTTACATTATTATTATGAAGGTTAACTCTAACGGTGTCCCTTTTGGAGAAGGAGATGTTAGCACTTGTTTCCCCTTGTTTTCTCCTGAGAAAACTAGGAGATATCACATTTACAGCAAGCACCTACCTTGTGTATTTCCTTCAAGAAGAGCTGGAACTACCTCAACCAGCGAAATCTTCAGCTATGGTGTTTGTATTGGAGTGTAGAGTTTTATCCGTCATATTACGAGGGAAGATGGAAGGAATGAGAATGAAAGAGGTATGATCCAAAATACTTTTACCGGGGCCCCCATGATGAGCTCAACTCTAGTGGTTAAAAAGTACAATTGTGCATGGTACCCCTATGAGGATAGGGGATACTCAAAGGCTTTAGTAAGTTTATAATAATTTATGGTGTTTAGGCCTTTTCCATGGAAAGAAGAAGTCATGTAAGGTTGTTTTACAGTGGTTTTAGAGGACATGTTCACATGAGGTGAGAGGCTCAGTATATCAATGTAATGCTTTGGGTGTTATGTGTAAGTTGTGATATGTCTTTCTCCTATTAGGGGAGGATTATTTATAGAGGCCTTTGAGCCTCGGGTTTCTTTAGGAAGGACCACCAACCACTCAGACAATGATGGATGGTTGAATACCTATTTTCTAGGGAGACATAGACTAACTACTAACCCTGATTTCTCACTATCTAAAAACATCTTTTCCAACATTTTCCCATGTTTGAGCGAGAGGAAGGCACTTAGGGCAAAGAAATACCTCTTGGAGGGCGACATATGGTTGTTTCCCCACTGGGGTTGCAATGTCCCTTACAAATATAACACTACAGACCTCGAAAGTGTGTTTTTCGAATAAGTGATAGTTTTTATTCATATGTTTGATATTGATTATACGTGAATGAGAGTTTACCATGTTATTCTAATATGAGTGAACACTGGGATATAGATTAGATTGATTACGGAGAAAGTTAGAGATTTTTTTTTTTGAAGTATGAAGAATCTATACGAGGAATATAAGTGATTAATTATGTTATCTTCAGTTTCTGTCAATGGTTTGGTAAATACAATGTTCTTAGAAAGATTGTGCGTATGAGCGAGTTCCTTGAGGACAAGCAACAAATTAAGTTTGGGATTGTGATGAAACTCTATCGTCATATAATATTTACGACTATTTTCAATTAATTTGAGTTATTATTGATATGAGTTAAGTTATAGAAGAAATATTGAAAAATGGAAGAAGTGAAATTAGGAAGAATAATTGTGATACTTTGAAGAAAAATAAGGAAAAGAATAAATTCACCCTTGGAATTTTTGGATGACCATCATTTGCATTCTAAGATGTTTAAAAGGTAAAAAGGGGGAAATTGAAGGGGTTAACAATTTTGGATATATAAAGTGGCGGAAAGGAGATTCTAGAGCTAAGGAAATTGAGTTTTCAGCCAATGGAGACCACATTATTCCTTGTTTTACTATGAGTAGCTAATTTACTCTTGATGAGGTATTAGGAGAAGAACCTAATATTTATATGTTGAACAATATGGCTTGTTTTGTGTTATTTTTAAAAGTTGATATTATATTTTCTATTCAATTGCTCTTTTCACTACTACGAAAAAAGCATTTAACAACGGTTGAAAAAGATATATAACCATGCGGGTCCAGGCCTTGTTATGTAGAGTGTTATTATAAATGTCTTGCCACAGTCTTGGAACCGTTGTAGTATACTGGAAAGTTCGCGTGGTATCACAACAGTTATTTAACTTAACTATTGTTGTATGTCTTTTAATAAAAAAATAGCAGTATAACAACAATAGCAGTAAGAACAACAAGAACAACATGAACAAAAGAACAATAACAAGAACAAGAAGAAGAACAACAAGAACAACAAAAACCAGAAGAAGAACAACAACAAGAACAACAAAAACAAGAAGAAGAACAACAAGAACAACAAAAACAAGAAGAACAACAACAAGAACAACAAAAACAAGAAGAAGAAGAAGAAAAAGAAGATGAAGAAGAAGAACAACAACAACAACAACAACAAAAACAACGTACAACAACAATAATAACAACAACAACAACAAAAACAACAAGAACAAGAACAACAATAATAAGAACAAGAACAAGAACACCAATAGCTAAAAAAAGAACAATAAAGAAAACAATAAATAATGTTGCTAACTTGAATCCATACTTTCCTTGTCTCATTCAAGATGGAGAATAGATGACGGAGTTCTGAAATTTATAAATGAAAGAAATGATGCTTTCAAGTTTTTCTTATGGAAGAAGTACTATTTTAGAGCTTTATTTAGTGGATAAATAGAGTGTCCTAAATGAAATATGTTGTTTGAAGGTAGAAGATGAAATTCGTCTAAGTTGGAAGTTTGTCTAAGTTTTAGGTTTCACGCGGATCGCTAACGGTAGTGTCCTGAGCGTTGATAGTCATTGAATGATTGCTAACGGTAGTGAAGAAACATAATAATTACGCTACATACAACAACGGTTGTATTAAATAACCGTTGTTGTATGTATTTTAATAAAATATAAAAAATGCAGTAGTAGAAAAGCAACAACAGCAAGATTCGAACTCATGACCATGTGCTTTACATACAACAACAGTTGTATTAAATAATCGTTTTTGTTTGTTTTTTAATAAAATATAAAAAATACAGCAGTGGAACAATAATAACATCAAGATTCGAACTCATGACCATGTGACACTTTTTACCACGGTTGAAACTTCCAACCATGGTGAAAAGTGGCTTAAATATGAAAATAAAAAAAACACTTAGTTGAATAGATTCTACCACGGTGGATCCTTTGATGTGGTGACTTTGGCGTTCTTGTTTGCGCGTTTTATAGTAGTGTTTGTTTAATGGTCTTTTTGTGTTGACAAATTCACAAGTTTATCCCAGATTAGTAAATATTATTGACCCTAACTCTATAATTACTTTAGGAATAAGTAATTATTAGTTGTGACATAAGTTGATTTTTCTATCCAACTCAACTAAGAGATTAAGGGTTTGAAGTTTAAGTTAGAGTTATTTACCATGGAATTGAGTATAAAGACATTGTTAGTTCGTCTTAACTTTATAAAATCAACTTTAGACAAATAAACGCAATCATTAATAGTAAATTTAGATGATTCGAATAAGACATGGTCACTTTTTCCATATGATATTTTCTATTTTTTTAAAATCTTTTCAATTAAAGTCTCGAGCAAACTCCATTTTTTTTATATCAAATAATTTTCTCTATTAAAGTAAGGAGAATACTTAGATAAAATTTCATAGGTGTAGTTCATACTTTTCTCCAATAAAAATATGACAAATGTACTTAAATATCTTTTACGGAGTAAAAATGTGAGAAAGTTACATAAGTGTAGGAGAAAATTATACACTTGTTATATTTTCATTAGAAAAAAATTATAAACCACACCTAAAAAATTGTACCTAAATTTTTTCCTTAAAGTAATCCATGTGGATACAAACTTAAAATTTTATTAGTTCGATACAATTAATACACTTGATAATTTTTAAACTAAAATCACACTAATATGAGACAATCACCATAAATGGTCTATAATGGGCATTAGGTATGGAAGGAGTCATAAGTACTATATAAGAAGAAAGAGATGATTACAAAAGAACATTTGACCTTGACTTTACTACTTCACGTGGTAGAATTATCATTGGTGTACTCTTAAATTATCATTTATGTAATTTTACTTTTGTTCATTAGTCGTCTATTATCTTTTTTATACTCCCTATGGTCCTTATTATAAAAGAAAACTCACTTTTTAGATTCATTCACTGATTAATATATTTAGTTTATATGTGAAAATTCTGTTTTTGTCTACTTACACTTGTACCGCTGTTGACACTTTTTTCTGGGCTTTTTGATACAACTCTTTATGAGTACTTCGATTTCACCGAGACACCTCTTCCTGGACATTCGATACAAGTAAGTTGGTCTCTTTTTCGAAACCAAATATTTGTGATACCATTTGTTAGTTCATGAGGAGGAACATATAACATTGAACTAAGAGCAACACATATGTAAAAAAGATACCACATAATCACTCAAAACCGTAAAATGATAGATATGTGAGTTCTTTCACTTTAAATATTCAACTCTTCATATTTATAACGAGTGTAGGACTCCAACTCATACTTAATTTATTAATCTCAACAATGTGTAGGTGTACTAGATACTCTGATGATGTTGGTAAGCTTTAGGGGTTTTCTTAATTACTATATTCAAATTATCTGTAAATGCACCCTTGATTGTCAAGAAGGTTTCTCTCCCTCTATCCTCAATTTCTTTGTTCTTTTGTTTATATTTCTCTTTTACATTTCTTAATCTATTTTGAGATTTAGTTTGTTTTTTTTTTTGTCTTTTTGTGTAGCAATTTCCCCTTTTCGATTTGAATTCTGAAATTAAAGATTGTTGTTGAAGGATTAAGATTGTTTGATGGAAATTAATTTTAAGTTGCAACTGTAGGAATCAATTTTAGATAGGAGAGGAAATTTGTTTTGGAATATGATTAGGAAAGATTTAGTTGATTTCATCTTTACAAATCTGTTGTGGTGGAGAACTAACATGAGAGAAGATAAAGTTGAGTTGATAGATAGGGTCGATTTATTTTTATTTTTCTTTAATAAATACAAATTTGAGTTTATTTTTAGTTTTAACTAGTGCATACACATAAATATTAGTGTGGTATGTGAAAATATTATCATATGTTTTGTCTGGTTGAAAAAAATAAGAAATTAAAATAATCATTAGAGAAAATTTTAAACATAAATTCAAATAATTAGTTTAATTGATATTAAAAAATTCATTGAAATAAAATATACCAGGTAGAGAAATAGTCAATTTTAAAAGAACTTATCGAGAACTTTTTTAGATATGAATCTATCTCATTCATAAGGGAGGAACTTGCATCATTATCCCTGTTTCGATTCAAACACGGGTTTGATTCACACTCCATATTCCCCGTAGTTAGTATCAAGTAGTTAGAGAAAGTTGGATATCATGAATTTTTTATTTTTTTGACAAATGGATATCATAAAATATTTAAATAAGAGAAAAAAATGTAAAAATATTTTATATTATCAAGACCATAAATTCCGTCAAATTAAATTATAATTTTTTAATAATTTATATAACATAACAAAACAATATGTTTTTATTAGTGTATTTCTTTTAAATTTTTAAATAATAAATAATTAAATAAAGTAGGGAAATATTAGAGGGTATTAGTATTTGTCATTTTTAGATATTCTCTTTTAGGGCCTATGTAGCATTCTTATTTTTACTATTTTGTGTATAAATAGGTGTACTAGGTTTTATTTAATATAATTAATCATCTTTCAATCATTGGTGCCAGCTTTATAGCATTTATCATTTTTTCTCTCTTCTTTCTCAATTTCATCACCTTGCACCAATAAACTGGTATCTAGAGCTCTTAGTTTGTTCCGAAATTCTGGGAAGCACAAGTGATAGTAAGCTGTGTGTTTGATTTTTGGTTCCTGGTTTCTGTTGAATCTTGAACAAAAATCTGAACAGAATCACACTGATTTTGTGGGTTTGGGAAACACTGAGTGAGATCTGAGATTTGTGCAAGGTTTAAGATGAGTGGAGGCAGCAATTTGAATACTAAACTTCCAGTTTTTTATGGAAAAAGCTGGAACAGATGGATGATACAAATGCTTGTGCTGTTTGGTGTTCAGGATGTTCTGGATCTTGTTAGCAATGGTTATGTTCCAGTTGCAGCAGATGCTACTGAAGAACAAAGATCTGCAGAAAGAGCTACGAGGAAGAGGGATCAGAAAGCTCTGTTCTATATCCATCAGTGTGTGGATGAAAGTGTGTTTGAGAAGATTGTTGATTCGACGACGTCGAAAGAGGTATGGGATATACTGGTCAGATGTTATGGTGGTGACGTGTCAGTAAAGAAGGTGAAGCTTCAACACGTGCGAAAGCAATATGAGAATCTCAACATGAAGAACAATGAGAAAGTTTCTGAGTACATCTCCAAAATGATTCTGATCACTAATGAGATGAAAGCTTGTGGAGAAACACTTTCTGAACAGGTAATCATAGAGAAGATTATGAGGTCACTTACTCCTCAGTTTGATTACATTGTTGTTTCTATTGAACATTCTAAAAATCTGGAAACCATGAGAATAGAAGAGTTGCAAAGCAGTCTAGAAGCGTAGGATTTGCGTTTGACTGAAAGAACTTCTAAGAGGGAAGTGGAGCAAGCTCTGAAGGCTTCTTTTGTCAAGAAGGACCAGAAGCATAATAGACGTGATAAATTCCAGAAGTCAGAAACCTCAACTTCTGATGAAAGGAAATATCAAAAGGGAAAGGAAAGGTATGACAAGAAGAAGGTTCAATGTTACTGTTGTAAACAGTTTGACCATTTTTCCAGAGATTATAGAAACAACGGAAAGAAATCAGAAGAAGCAAATATAGCCAGAGGAGATTCTGATGATGAACCTGTGCTACTTATGGCTTCTGATTCTGATGGAAAGTGTTCAGAAGATTGGTGGTATATGGACACTGATTGTTCAAACCACTTGACTGGAAACAAACAATGGCTGATAGACTTTGACTCCAAGAGGAGAACAAAGATCAGATGTGTTGATGATAAGTATCTTAATGTAGAAGGTATAGGAAACGTCAGAGTCAGAGTGAAGAATGGAAAAAACATTCTGATCAAAGATGTTTGGTATGTTCCTAGAATTAAAAGCAATCTGATGAGTGTGGGTCAGCTCATTGAGAAAGGTTTCTCAGTGGTTATGAAGGACAACCTCTTGACGTTATATGATTCTAATCAGAAGTTGATTATGAAGTCTGAACAGGGAATCAACAGAACATTCAAGGTGAATGTAGAAACAGCTGAAGCAGAGTGTCTTAGTGCAGAAGGCGCTGAAGGTAATAGTAAGATGTGACACAAGAGGTTGGGGCACTTGAACTATAAAAGCTTAGAGAATTTAAGTTATAAGAAGCTTGTACATGGCATTTCAAAGATTGTGAAGCCTCAGAAGTCATGCGAGATATGCATGAAAGGCAAGCAACCTAGATTATCATTTGCATAAGAAGTAGCGCCTAGAGTAAAGCATGCTTTGGGAGTAGTACATTTTGATGTGTGTGGACCATTTCCAGTATCTTCACTTGGAGGAAATAAATATTTTGTATCTTTTGTGGATGAGTTCACAAGAATGACACAGACACTACGCCAAAAACGAGTTTTGGCACCACTACATAGACAGCACTTATGCAAAAGCGCTGCTGTAGGTATCCAAAAAAAAAAAAACTTTAGACAGCGCTTATTAAAAGCGCTGTTATAGGCCTTATCAAAAGCAGCGCTTTTTCTCCCTAAGCGCTGCTATAGGGTTTTAAAAAAAATAAAAATTAAAAAATTAATAAAAGCGCTGCTAAAGGGTATGCTTTAGACAGCGCTTTCAAAAAGCGCTGCTAAAGGTGTAAGTCTAAAAGCGCTGCTAAAGGGGGGGTAAACCTAAAGCGCTGCTAAAGGGGGGTACCTTTAGCAGCGCTTCTTGAAAGCGCTGCCTTTGTGTAAATCTAAAAGCGCTGCTAAAGGGGGGGTAAGCCTAAAGCGCTGCTAAATGGGGGGTACCTTTAGCAGCGCTTCTTGAAAGCGCTGCCTTTGGTTTGTTAATTTATTTCTAAACCCCTAACCCCTAAATCAGATTTCCAGAAACACAAAATTAAACCCATATCGTTGTTCATCTTGTTCTCCATTCGTCTCCTCCCATTCTCTCTTCATCCTCTCAACACTCGTCTCCTCCCAAACTCCCCCTGTCTCACTCCATTACTCCCTTTGTTCCGTCATCTCTCAAACCCTCCTCTCAACCGCTTCATCTTCATCGTTACCAACCACCACCATCAATTGTCAACCGTCTCCATCCTTCATCCCTTTGTCGTCCTCTAACCATTACCCTCCACCTCGCATCAACGGCACAATCACCAACACCAACAGCCTCCTCCGTTGCATCACCTTCGAATCTTCGGCCCACGGCTAATTCATTTTTTCAATCCTAGTAAGTGTTCCTATCATTAAAGCATGTGCTTTATGGATTCATTTTTTGGTGTGCATCGTGACTAGAGTGTTTAGTTGAATGTAGGTGATTTATGTGTTGAGATTTTCTGGATTCTGTGAGTTTTGTTATCAAACATTATCATAGGATTCTGTCAGTTTTGCTTCAGTAGGTAATAACATTGTTGTTTGCTCTATTAGATGATAAAATTGATGATTTTGTTTGTTCTAAACAGTAGGTAATAACTTAGGCTGGTCTCCATGATTTTGTTTGTTCTAAACAGTAGGTAATAACTTAGGCTGGTCTCCATGATTTTGTTTGTTCTAAATAGTAGGTAATAACTTAGGCAGTGTGCTTAAATGATATGAAACGCGAAGACTATCAATGTATTTCTATGGTACCTGTATTAATTTGAAAATATTGTCTAATTTTATTTGATTGTTTAATTTTTATCATTGTGAAAATATCCGCCCCACTCAAGAGATAGACTGCCCCAATGCCCTTTCAAGCATCCTGTGAATGTTGTGTTACACACACCATTAATATGTTAAATAGCTGCGGCTCGTTTTATGTATTTGTTCAGTGTTATACTTGTGAATTGATGAGATATCCTTGTGTTTTATATAAGAATATGCTTGTTTTATTATAGATACCTACAAATTAGGTTGCTTTATTTGACGTGGAATTGTTCATATAAACAAAAAAGAATTCAAAGGTTAATTCGTGCAACCAGATATTTTAAATTGTGTGGAATGAAACTTGTAATAGTAACATTCTTGATGCACAACCGTAGTAGTCATTGAAAAGAAGAAAAACTAAAGCACACCAACATACAAACTAAATGTATGTTTCAGAGAGGTTAATGATGGTTTAAGAATTCTTGAGATCTGTTTAGTGGTTTTGAAACTAAAGAACAATTATATGGTAGTAAGGGATTTGACAGCTTAAATAGAAAAACTGAATTATAGATTGATTAATTTGTTGTAGAAGCTTGCATTCATTTAGCCACCAACACTTATATATGACACATGCACGAACACTATGAGCACAATTCAACTTTTCTATGATGCATTTCTTTGAGGCAAAGTTAAGTGCAATGTCTCGATGTTGCTTCTAAAAAATATAACCTTTAGTTAATTTACTGCTCTGTAACATATAAGCTTAGTTTTCAATTTTTCATGAGCAAACAAGTGGAGTCATCATGTAATCCTTCCATTTCTCTTTATCATAGCATCAACCATTTTTGCAAGCAGCTAAAACATTTTTTTTAATGTGGCTATGAATGTGTTTTCTATTAAACAAGAAGAAATAATTATAAGAAAATATAGTAATTTTAATTATATAAGTGTGTTTTCTTATTAAAAATGAGTAGTATATATATTACAATTCTTCATGGATCCTTTTTAATTTATAGTTTGTTAGTTAATAACTTTTTACGAGTAAATTTTTTGTGTGTGTGTTTTTCTTTTCAAAATATATAGTTCTTTGATGTGGGTGAATAAGTATTTTTATGTTACTCATTTTATTATCAAATATAATATTAAGTGAGTCTTGTAATTTAAGATTTTGTCGGTCATATATAATTACATAAAGCAGTAATTAACTAACTAACCAAAAGTGAACATTTTGCTTTTAGCATAAAGCAAAATTGCTTTATGCTTTGTAAATTAAATTTGAATTTGAATTTCATAGTCAAGTAGCACTTTGATTTTATTAGTTCATAATTGATTTTCCTAATTAGTGTTTTTGTTAAACATACGTAATAGTTAAAACCATGGATAAAAAATGGATGTGTGCCGATCGATTGTCAAAAGAGTACGAGAATGGGGTATTAGAGTTCGTTAAGTTTGCTGTTGAACACGCTGAAGACCCGAATAGAATGAAATGTCCTTGCTTGGGTTGTTGTTATGTGGGTCGGGTTGACGCAGATGGATTGAAATCGCATTTACTGATGCGTGGAATTGATCGAAGTTATACGTGTTGGATATTTCATGGTGAGAAAAGCATCGCGGATGTTGAACCGGGGGTGAAAAGTAGTGCGACCTTTGTTTCAGACGACAATGCCACAGATACATATGATTATGATCGAGTCGAAGAGATTGTAGAAGTACTTGAAGAAGATCTTCAGGATTGTCCAAAAATGTTTGAGAGGTTGGTAGGCGATGTGGAGAAACCGTTGTATAAAGATTGTCCCAAATTCACAAGATTGTCTGCGGTATTAAAATTGTACAACTTAAAGGCGCGCAACGGATGGTCAGATAAAAGTTTCACAGAGTTATTAGCCCTTTTGAGAGATATGCTTCCTGAGGATAATGTTCTTCCTAATCGAACCTACGAGGCCAAAAAAATGTTGTGCTCTGTTGGCATGAGCTATGAAAAGATACATGCATGTCTAAATGATTGCATTTTGTTTCGAAACGAATATGCATCGTTGAATGAATGCCCTAAGTGCGGTTTATCTCGATATAAGAAAAAATTATCTCCAGCGAAAGTCTTATGGTATTTTCCTATTATTCCGAGATTTAGACGCATGTTTCGTAGTGAAACCGATGCTAGACACTTGACTTGGCATGCAGATGAAAGAATTATCGATGGAAAGTTTCGACATCCGGCAGATGTACCCCAGTGGAAGAAAATTGATAATGATTATCCTGATTTTGGAGGAGAAACAAGAAACCTTCGCTTGGCATTATCTACGGATGGAATGAACCCGCATGGTCTTCAAAGTATCTCACATTCCACATGGCCCGTGATTCTTATGATTTATAACCTACCTCCATGGCTATGTATGAAGCGCAAGTACATGATGTTGTCTATGTTAATTTCTGGGCCTAAACAACCAGGGAATGACATAGATGTATACTTGAAACCTTTAATCGAATATTTGAAGATTTTGTGGGAGAACGGAGTGGAGGTTTGTGATAGATATAGGAAAGAAAATTTCAATTTGAGGGCGATGTTGTTTGGCACAATTAACGATTTTCCAGCATATGGAAATTTATCCGGGTATAGCATTAAAGGTGAAAAAGTGTGTCCTGTCTGTGAAGATGGAACCGATACCATGCTGTTGTACCCCAAAATTTGCCCTCCCATATTCTTCAAGATTTGCCAAGTCAAAGGTTCAAAAATTCCCCAAGGGTTGCACAGTTCAAGGGCCTCCTAAACAGTCAAAATTAGGGTTTTGGTTCTGAAAAAGTAAATGAAGTTTCCAAGGGTCCAATCAAGTCCCACATTCCTATAAACATGGTCAAGTATCCTCATACCAAGTTTCAAGACTTACAGCACAAAATTGCACAGTCAAAAACCCTAATTGCACTACAGTCAACTGTAGGGGCAAAATGGTCATTTGACAGTCAAAAGTTCAAATTTTTGGTCAACATCTCATTTTGAAGCCACAAACATCATTTTATCAATGCTTGATCATGATTCTCAAAGCTTGGCTCAAAAAGTCTCAAGATGCAAAAGTTTCCATATTTGGACAGTTGAAAAAGTCAACTGTAACTTGACCAGAGCATAACTTCCACATGGATTATCAGAAAAATTCCATCCAAATATCATTTTGAAGATAAAGACATTTCCTACAACTCCTCTTCACACTTCAAGTCCAAGAAATTCTCTCACAAAAAGTTATCAATTTCAACATTATAGGTCACTTTCAAAAGTCAACAAAAAGGGACTTTAAGTCAAAGGCCATAACTTGAGATTTGTTAATCAAAATGACATGGGAACAAAGGCATTGGTTAGAGGACTCAAAGACCTTTCCAAATTGTCCAAGAACATGAGCAAAGCGTAAAAATTGAGCAAGTTATGCCTTGTGGAAGTTGGGAAATGTTTGGATATTTTGAAAAGTCAACATTGCTTCAAATGTCCTAAAATTGCTAATGGGCCTCTTTTTCTTCCAAAATCCATCATCCAACACATGTGCACGACCATTTGGCCCAAAGGGAAGTTTTTTATCATTTTTATTTATATATTTGGATTTTTAATTATTAATAATTCATTTAATTAAAATAAATATGTGGAAAATACTAAACCTAACTTTTTGAATCTTTTTGTGCATAAAATATCTCCAAGATTTCGTGCAAATCAGGTTAGGAAAGAATCAAAGATTTTTTACCCTAATCATTCCATACATAAGCATGAAGCCAACCCTAATGCCAATAACCACAAAGCTGCGCCATACACCAAGAACCAAGGTTGAGTTTTTTTGCCAAAATTTGAAAACTGAAAGTGGTCTTAGAGGACGATTCAGAGGCCAAGATTAATCCCAATAGCTTGCAAAAGTGTTACTGAAGCTAACTGAATAGTTTTCCATACCCCTAACATCAAGAATTGGTAATTCAAAGTCAAACTGTATCACTCTTTTTGCATAATCGTGCTTTGTTATTTAGGCCATATTCATGCATTTTTAGTCTTGATTTGTATTAATTGGATGATTCTGAAACTAACCATGTGATTGAATTGAGTTTTTATGCGTTGTATGAAGAATTACCATGAACGATTGTTAGGGTTACCAAGCTTTCAAATTAGGCGTTTCTAAATGCTGTAAAATTGGAACACCTCAATGCCATGACCGAACTCAGCATGCTTGGACGATCTGAACAGATACCTCGCGCCTAATTTATATAGCCCCATGGATTAATCGCTATTTTTGAGAATTGCATATTTTGGGGGGGTTCAAAACCCCCGCTAACCTTTTTATATTTCAGGGTTCAACGAAGAAGAAGACCCTGTGGCAAGCTGTGGTTGGTTGGTTTGAAATTCGCGCGCGGAAATTCCACTAACCCTTATTTTCTCTTATATTATTTGTGTGTTATTTTATGTACAAACGCGCATCACTAGCTCCACTGGTCAGGCTTGGCATTGGTAATCTCTAGGACCTGGGTTCGAATCCCAGGTCCCCCACCCCTTTCCATATTATTTTTCTAAACGCGTTTCTGTGCAGTTTCACTATCAAGGTGCATCATACATCCACAATATCCAGCGCGCCACATGGCCTGTAACCATTATCCAAGGGACCAGATGTGAAGAACACGATGGACATGAGTCCACGCCTATGCACGCTAGCTGAGAAGTCAACAAGGCCAAAGGGTCATTGGGCCTAAAATGTTACAATTATACCTCTCAATTGGGGACAGAACCCCCCAAGGTATTGTATTTCTTTTCTTTTCTTTATATTATTTATTTCAATTATTTCCTTTTATTCCTTAAATTAATTATTTTCATAAAAATATAAAAACAATAGAAAAATCAGAAAAGACAAAAAATTTAAAATATATTTATTTAATTAATATTTTTGTAAGTAAATATCCTTAATTAATTTGGCTTTTTAAATTAGGTTTAATTTTAGTATCTTTTTCTTAATAAATCAAAAATTTGTAGAATTAGGGTTGGTATCAATTTTTATCCTTTTTCTTTTCTTTTCACCATAATTAATTAATTATTTTTATAAATCAAATTGCATTAATTAAATTAGGTTTAATGGTAGATAATTGTCATATTTTCTTAATAAATAAAAGTTGTAGAATTAGGGTTAATTAGTTAATTTCATTTAATTCACATAAAAACCATAAATACAAAAAATCTCAAAAAACAATTTCTTTTCATTTTAATTTTATTAATTTAATAATTTAATTTAATTCCATTGAAAAAGGTCCAACGCCCTCGCTTCCAATTTTAATTCCAATTCGCGCATTTTATTTTATTTCTTATAATATGAATGTAACTCTCCCAAAGCCTTGTAAACTCAGACATTTATTTTTCGCACTTTACTTTATTTCTTTACTTTCTGTCAAATCGGGTCCTGGATTTTAATTTAGCGATGTGGACCCGCGCCTTTGTAATAGTTTAGGAACTTTACATTTTCCGCACTTTTTGAACTGTTAATTAAATCGCATGCAAGAATGAATGTCTAAATAAAAATAACGCGTAGATCACCCATGGTATGACAAGATAAAATACAAATGAAAATGACACACAAATCACACACCACCCCTAGGGTACGCCTCACTGTTGCCTTGCCTCGAAAGGTGATCGTCGAGTAGAGGATGTCTTAGTAAGTCCTCATGATCTGGGAACCTGGCATGAGGGTAGCTTCTAAGGTATCTTCCCATTGCTCTGGTGATCACCATGTCCCGAACTTCGAATTGACCCGAACACCTCCAACGGTGGTGCTACCTATCTCTCAATGGTGGGATGGCACTACCTTAAGGACTTTTACACAGCCTAATTCTTTAGGGTAGGTAGGTTCTCTAGATACTTGCTCTAAATTTCAAAACAAATTCAAAAATACTTTTCACACCAACACATTTTCAAAAAAGCTTTCGAAAGCAATTTTTCAAACACTCTTGAGGACCGATACAAGAGTCGAACTGGAATTTTCAAAGAAACTTTTTTAAAACCCACAGTTGAAAAGCAAACAAACCTTTTGAAAACACAAGTGAGCAAGTATCTAAGAGCCCATGGATAACCATGGATAGAAAGGGTGCTAACACCTTCCCTTTCTATAATCTACCTCTCGAACCGAGAGCAATCTCTTTAAGGAATTTTTCTGTGCTTTTGTCCTTTCCATTTGGAGAAAATAAAAGACGGTGGCGACTCTTGCTTCCGCGACATTTCGCGAACCAGCGTTAAACAGTCAGTTCCAGATCCACCGATCACAGAACTGGCGACTCTGCTGGGGATATACTTAAAGTGAGGTGTACTTTAGGGATAGTTCATAACTATGTTTTCAATTGTATTGATTTGCTTGCTTTAAATTGTGGGACCGTCTTGGGAGTTCTATAGATCCTAACCCGGATCTGGGGATACCTTCTTAGAAAGTAGCAACAAGGCTGTGAGGGAACTGTACAGGGTATACCGACATGGTTGAAGCAGTCTGCTACGTTGATGTGGCACTTTGGTGTGTACCGGTAACCCTTGAGTTCAGTCAAGGAGAGTACGGGGCCGCCGCGTGGTGTCGTGAAGCATCAACAGACCTTAGGAACCTTAATTGAACTATCTTGGCCTCTTTAGGGTAGTGAGATAACTAATTTTGGTGCAGTCCGAGGTTGGTTGATACTCAATACTACACTCAATTGAGGGTTGCTTTCCTGGAATATTTCGGTCGCCATTTCAGTGGCTAAATCGAAACGATGAACAATGAAAGCAATCCCGTGATATTGGGACCCTTAGAACCCGGTTACTTCTAATAGGACAGGTTGAACCCACCAACTTCAAGAGGGTAATACCCAGACCCCATGCTGGCCTGAACTCTAAGGGTTTCTCTTGTGTGACTTGTGTGCCTTCCAACTTGACTACTTGCATACTTGTTATCTGACACTTGAGTTTCTTGCAGGTTTTGTTTATAGTCCTTAATTAGGACTCATAACAGAGTGTACTAAATTTCTTGCAGGTTTTGTTTATAGTCCTTAATTAGGACTCATAACAGAGTGTACTAAATTTCTGGCAGGTTTTGTTTATAGTCCTTAATGGGGACTCGTAACAGGGTTTACCTACATCACCCCATGCATAGCATGACATCATACCATTGCATACATCCTAACCCATTTCAAGGATCTCAAGGGCTTGTGATGCAGGTCATGACAAATCAAACATCTAGCAAGGGGCAAAGAGGATTTATTTTCCTCTAGCCAAAGTTGTCAGGGGCTATGACCCACTGGATATGGTGAGTTTTTGACCCTTGAAGAAGGACTCTCAACAATATGCAGTTCCTTCAATCAAGTCACAAATTCAAATGCTAACAATTTTCTTGTTTACCCCGCGAGATCCTTGAAAACATTGCATATATATACATACATATCATTGCATTACAGGTATCCCTTTTGACAGGTCACTTACCTTCTCCGCTGTTTATTTCAGCATCATCATGTCTTCTGCACCATCCAACGAACAATCTATCAAGGCCCTCCAGGCCCAGAATGCCCAGTTCCAGGAGTTGATTGTGAGCCTAGCCCAGGGTCAAAAGGAATTGAAGACTCTGATTCAGAAGAAAAAGAAGAAGAGGACTGTTTTGTTCAGCCCTAGACGCAGATCTGGGAATACACTGCAGAATGAAACTGAGAGGACTACTGCATCTGTTGGGGAAGGCAGTCATCAGGAGGAAAGGGTTCCCAGTCTAGTGGTCTCCGACAACGAGACATATTTCAACGACGAACAATACCCTCCTGCTGAAGACAAGTACAAGCAGTTGGAAGACCGTCTGAATGCCATGGAAAT
Organism: Vicia faba; assembly: GCA_948472305.1. Classification (NCBI taxonomy): domain Eukaryota; kingdom Viridiplantae; phylum Streptophyta; class Magnoliopsida; order Fabales; family Fabaceae; genus Vicia; species Vicia faba. The sequence continues at coordinate 37,908,952 of OX451741.1, forward strand.
TCAATAAGTACCTGGTTTGGATTTCGGAGATTTGGGTCTAACTTCTAGTGTGGTGATCCCACACAAATTCAAAACACCCTCTTTTGCTAAGTACGATGGGGCATCCTGTCCCAGGCTGCATCTCAGGTCTTATGTGCAGAAGATTCAACCGTATACTATGGACAAGAACTTGTGGATCCACTTCTTCCAAGAGAGTCTTTCAGGGACTCATCTCGAATGGTTCTATCAGCTGGATGGAACGAAGGTTCGTAACTGGGAGGAGTTGGCTACTGCTTTTTACAAGCAGTATCAGTACAATGCCGACCTCGCTCCTACACGTACCCAACTCCAGGGTATGTCGCTAGGATCGGGAGAAGGTTTTAAAGAGTATGCGCAGAAATGGAGAGACCTGGCCGGTAGGGTACAACCACCGCTGACTGATCGCGAACTTGTGGACATGTTCTTGGGGACCCTGTCTGGTCCATTCTACAACCACCTGATTGGGAATTCATCTGCTGGATTCACAGATCTTATCTTGACTGGAGAGCGAATAGAAGCTGGCATCAGGTCTGGGAAGATTCAAGAGGCTGCACCTTCTGATAAAAAGCCTCATCATGGAAAGAAAGAGTCCAATGTTGTGCACGGTAAAAAGAGCCGTCATGAGGTAGGGGCAACCCAGATCTCCAATCCTAGACCTGCTCAACAAGGACAGGGGCAGCGCAAGGAGGTCGCACCCAAACGACAATTCACCAAGATCAACATGTCGCTGGATCAAGCACTACAAAAAATGTTGAAGGCAGGGCTGATCACCTTAAGGGCTCCTCTTCGGAATCCGAACACTTCTGCTCCTAACTATCATCCCAACGATAGGTGCGCATACCATTATGATAGCCCGGGGCATACTACGGACAACTGCTGGCCTCTCAAGAACAAGATTCAATACATGATCGACGCCGGAGAGATTCAATTTGAAGTACCTGAGAATCCGAACATAATCACTGCTCCGTTGCCCAATCATTGAAGACCTTTTGTTTATTTGAATTTCTGAGTTGTACTTTTCTTTGCTCATACAAACAATTAATGTCATAGCAAACTCTTTTATTTTATTAAAGCATCGCATGTGTCTGTTTTGGAATTAATACAATTGTTTTCATTATATTCAAAATTGCTTTCATTTTTCTGTGATGATCAACTCTCAATTAATAATTCTAAGCCTCTTGAGGGAGGATGACGAAAACGATACCATAATCTACAGTATGCTTTTGAACAGACCCCGCTGATGAGGTACAGGCATTGTTTCAATTCCTAAACACTGGAGTTATAAGGAAGATAATCCCTCGTCAACCCCTCTGAGCCAAAGAAGTTGGAGTTTTTCTTTTCGAAAATTAAAACCCTTAATCATAACCTGGGGCAGGGTAGTTCTCTCAGTTGATCCAAGTGCATAACAAACGGCACCGAAGGAGGTCCTTACAAAACAAAGAAAGACAATGATGGTTCCGAATAACTAATGGAGAAAGGCAGTCATTATATCTCGAAAAACAAAAAATAAAAAAAAACCCATTAAGTCAAAACCCATGAAGGAGACTTACAAAACTGGGGCATCCCGCTGACTGTAATTCCAAAAAGGAAACAGTTCAGGCAAAAAAGAAAGGGATAACAAAAATCAGACAAGAAAGAGGTCTTAACAAACCCTCAACAAAAAAGGAATGACTGCCTATTCAAAATAAGTTATCAACACCCGAATCATCACCGGAAAATCAGAGCAAAGACTCAAACAAGGCCTAACGTATGATCAACTGAGTTTAGGTTTGGAGAACATCACGAAGAGCGAGTGGGTACAAATAAAATTTGAGCCTTTATCCTTTGTTTCTTAAACCGTGAACCAGGCCACGTTATAACCCTTAAAAGTCCTAGCTGAAGCATGGGTTAGTTCGAAGGCATACTGTTACGAAAGGTATCCTGACTCCTTAAGGCTTGCGGTAAAATAACGAGTTGACATCACAGTTTACAAAAAAAAACTCACTTGCTTTTATTGAAAAAACGCATTTTCAAAAATTTCAAGACATACATAAGCTTTGCATTCTTGATATAACATTGTTTGCATATGACTGTTTGTTTAAACAGCAGGGAAATTTGCACGACGAATGCCTAATGAACAAAAGCACTTCCAATCAAGGGGCATGGCATGACTATTGTCCATCGTCTGGGGCAGTTAAGTCAAGATTCGGAGAATCTCTCAAAGGCCAAATAGCCTGGGGCAAATCTCCGCCTAAGTCACTTGGGGCATTCCAACAACGAATCTTGCCTGATCAAATACCTTGTGGTGGCATGACAAAATACTTCTAACAGGGGCAACTCCCTACATTCTGAGAGCGTGGACCTAGTCGAAAAAATACTACGCAAAATCAAAGACCCGCTAGGTTGACACACCTAGGCAAAAATAAGGGCTTCCCGGCGAACCAAAAGGGTTCGGGCAAAAATAAGGGATGAAATGGAAAAAATCTATACACCCGGCAAGTCGAAAACCTGAAAAGGCGGCTTGGGCAAAAATGGGTATCCCGGTGGACTGAAAACCCGAAAGGGCGGTCCAGGAAAAAGTTAGGGATTAAAGCGTACGACTATGTCCTGTCATCTTGTCATCTGCCTACCTGAAGAAGGTTTGACCCTCAACCACTATCAGCACCTCACAGGTCTTCCTCTCTCACCTCAGAAACAGGGGCAATAAAGAGTTGCCTAGACAATCTAATTGTTCTGTCCTCCAAGGTACCAAGGTAGGTTCAGCTAAAGAACATAACCAGATATCTTAATTCCCCAGAGAGTGAGCCAACAAATCAGTTCACTCTCCCCAAGCAAAGCTATTATCAAACTTAAGGAAGTTGGGTATCCTCCCGCAGATCTCAACATTCCTCAGCAGCATATATACATTCTTAACAAGCATCCCCAGCAATCCTGGCCTAAAGATTGTTCCCCGGAGGTATATCAAACATTCATGGAGTCACTTCCCCGGTACAACTCAAAACTTCCCCAGGAGAGTCCAATCCAGTTTCCCCTAGAAAGTTGGAATTCATCTCCCCAAGCAGTAAGCTTATCCCCAGTAGATTCTGGAAGCTTATCCTCTACAGAGCACGAACGCATCGCCCTGCTTGACTCAAAGATTTATTTCCTTACCAGGATATAACTGGGTTATCCTCAGCCAAAAGCCACGAAAAGGGCGTCCTCGACGAAGTCTTCTTATCCCCAGCGGAAGCAAAGATCTATTCTTCAACATCAGCCCAGAAGTGACTTCCTGGCACCCGTCAAGGATTTATTTTCCTAAGACGAAAAAATACATTCATAAACATCACATCTTCATACATTATAGCATGCATATGCATCATACTATGCGAATCTCATCAATTTTGAGGACATACTGAAATCATGCAGTTCATGCATCATGATCTTGCATACAACTGATGCTTTACCTTTCAGGAAAGGTCAATACAAAGATGATTACTATCAACTATCGCAACTCTTTCTAGATATAGTTCAGATGTGAACCAGATATGGCGACGTTCTGATACTTCTTCCAGATTTCCTTCTAGATATAGTTCAGATGTGAACCAGATATGGCAACGTTCTGATACTTCTTCCAGATTTCCTTCTAGATATAGTTCAGATGTGAACCAGACATGGCAACGTTCTGATACTTCTTCCAGATTTCCTTCTAGATATAGTTCAGATGTGAACCAGATATGGCGACGTTCTGATACTTCTTCCAGATTTCCTTCTAGATATAGTTCAGATGTGAACCAGATATGGCGACGTTCTGATACTTCTTCCAGATTTCCTTCTAGATATAGTTCAGATGTGAACCAGATATGGCGACGTTCTGATACTTCTTCCATATTTCCTTCCAGATATGGTTCGGATGTGACCTAGGCATGGCGACGTTCTGACACTTATTCCAGATTCCCCTCAGATAACTTAGAGATGCTCCGGACATGGAAGCTGTTCTATTGTTTATTCAGAGATCACCTTTCTAGAAGTGGTTCAGATGTGACCCGGATATGGCTACCTTCTGATACTCATTCCAAGATTCTCTCAATGATTGCTGTTGAGGTTGTAGTCGCCTATGGTTCTCTCCCCGATACTGCGGAGGTAGTAATCATCCCCAGATTCGCTCAGCGTTACTGTTGAAGTTGAAGTCGTCCAAGATTCTCTCAATGATTGCTGTTGAGGTTGTAGTCGCCTATGGTTCTCTCCCCGATACTGCGGAGGTAGTAATCATCCCCAGATTCGCTCAGCGTTACTGTTGAAGTTGAAGTCGTCCAAGATTCTCTCAATGATTTCTGTTGAGATTGAAGTCGCCCAGGATTCTCTCAATGATTGCTGTTGAGGTAGTAATCGCCCCAAGATTCTCTCAATGATTGCTGTTGAGGTTGTAGTCGCCTATGGTTCTCTCCCCGATACTGCGGAGGTAGTAATCATCCCCAGATTCGCTCAGCGTTGCTGTTGAGGTTGAAGTCGCCCAAGATTCTCTCAGCATTCCTGTTGAGGTAGTAATCGTCCCCAGATTCTCTCAGTGTTCCTGTTGAGGTAGTAATCGTCCCAAGGTTCTCTCAGCGTTCCTGTTGAGGTAATAATTGTCTAAGGTTCTCTCACCGTCCCGTTAAGGTAGTAACCATCCCTAGTTCATTCATCACCGTTTGAAACTCCAGATCCAGCTCCTGTAACCAGTCAGGACACATCTATACAAAGAATCTGAAAACCAGCTCCTGTAACGGGTCAGGTAATCATTTTTCTTTTGCAGGTACGCAAGTTCTCGCTAAGGAATCTCTTAGACGATCAACATCCATATGGCATCTATAAGCCCATCCACCTTCCATCACTTCTTGGCATGGCATCTATAAGCCCACCATCCTATCCATCAATCTCCAAATGGCATCTATAAGCCCATTCCACCATCACACTACTATGTGAGCGCAAATTTCTGGGCACTCTAGTGTTCAATCATCTTCCACCTTCGAATTACGAAAGGCACGTCAGTCAATCTGCATCCTCAGGTCTAAGAAGATTGAACAGGGGCCACTGTTGTACCCCAAAATTTGCCCTCCCATATTCTTCAAGATTTGCCAAGTCAAAGGTTCAAAAATTCCCCAAGGGTTGCACAGTTCAAGGGCCTCCTAAATAGTCAAAATTAGGGTTTTGGTTCTGACAAAGTAAATTAATTTTCCAAGTGTCCAATCAAATCCCACATGCCTATAAACATGGTCAAGTATCCTCATACCAAGTTTCAAGACTTACAGCACAAAATTGCACAGTCAAAAACCCTAATTGCACTACAATCAACTGTAGGGGCAAAGTGGTCATTTGACAGTCAAAAGTTCAAATTTTTGGTCAACATCTCATTTTGAAGCCACAAACATCATCTGATCAATGCTTGATCATGATTCTCAAAGCTTGGCTCAAAAAGTCTCAAGATGCAAAAGTTTCCATATTTGGACAGCTGAAAAAGTCAACTGTAACTTGACCAGAGCATAACTTCCACATGGATTATCAGAAAAATCCCATCCAAAGCTCATTTTGAAGAGAAAGACATTTCCTACAACTCCTCTTCACACTTCAAGTCCAAGAAATGCTCTCACAAAAAGTTATCAATTTCAACATTATATGTCACTTTCAAAAGCCAACAAAAAGGGACTTTAAGTCAAAGGCCATAACTTGAGATTGGTTAATCAAAATGACATGGGACCAAAGGCATTGGTTAGAGGACTCAAAGACCTTTCCAAATTGTCCAAGAACATGAGAAAAGCTTAAAAATTGAGCAAGTTATGCCTTGTGGAAGTTTGGAAATTTTTGGATATTTTGAAAAGTCAACATTGCTTCAAATGTCCTAAAATTGCTAATGGGCCTCTTTTTCTTCCAAAATCCATCATCCAACACATGTGCACGACCATTTGGCCCAAAGGGAAGTTTTTTATCATTTTTATTTATTTATTTGGATTTTTAATTATTAATAATTCATTTAATTAAAATAAATATGTGGAAAATACTAAACCTAACTTTTTGAATCTTTTTGTGCATAAAATATCTCCAAGATTTCGTGCAAATCAGGTTAGGAAAGAATCAAAGATTTTTTACCCTAATCATTCCATACATAAGCATGAAGCCAACCCTAATGCCAATAACCACAAAGCTGCGCCATACACCAAGAACCAAGGTTGAGTTTTTTTGCCAAAATTTGAAAACTGAAAGTGGTCTTAGAGGACGATTCAGAGGCCAAGATTAATCCCAATAGCTTGCAAAAGTGTTACTGAAGCTAACTGAATAGTTTTCCATACCCCTAACATCAAGAATTGGTAATTCAAAGTCAAACTGTATCACTCTTTTTGCATAATCGTGCTTTGTTATTTAGGCCATATTCATGCATTTTAGTCTTGATTTGTATTAATTGGATGATTCTGAAACTAACCATGTGATTGAATTGAGTTTTTATGCGTTGTATGAAGAATTACCATGAACGATTGTTAGGGTTACCAAGCTTTCAAATTAGGTGTTTCTAAATGCTGTAAAATTGGAACACCTCAATGCCATGACCGAACTCAGCATGCTTGGACGATCTGAACAGATACCTCGCGCCTAATTTATATAGCCCCATGGCTTAGTCGCTATTTTTGAGAATTGCATATTTTGGGGGGGTTCAAAACCCCCGCTAACCTTTTTATATTTCAGGGTTCAACGAAGAAGAAGACCCTGTGGCAAGCTGTGGTTGGTTGGTTTGAAATTCGCGCGCGGAAATTCCACTAACCCTTATTTTCTCTTATATTATTTGTGTGTTATTTTATGTACAAACGCGCATCACTAGCTCCACTGGTCAGGCTTGGCATTGGTAATCTCTAGGACCTGGGTTCGAATCCCAGGTCCCCCACCCCTTTCCATATTATTTTTCTAAACGCGTTTCTGTGCAGTTTCACTATCAAGGTGCATCATACATCCACAATATCCAGCGCGCCACATGGCCTGTAACCATTATCCAAGGGACCAGATGTGAAGAACACGATGGACATGAGTCCACGCCTATGCACGCTAGCTGAGAAGTCAACAAGGCCAAAGGGTCATTGGGCCTAAAATGTTACAATTATACCTCTCAATTGGGGACAGAACCCCCCAAGGTATTGTATTTCTTTTCTTTTCTTTATATTATTTATTTCAATTATTTCCTTTTATTCCTTAAATTAATTATTTTCATAAAAATATAAAAACAATAGAAAAATCAGAAAAGACAAAAAATTTAAAATATATTTATTTAATTAATATTTTTGTAAGTAAATATCCTTAATTAATTTGGCTTTTTAAATTAGGTTTAATTTTAGTATCTTTTTCTTAATAAATCAAAAATTTGTAGAATTAGGGTTGGTATCAATTTTTATCCTTTTTCTTTTCTTTTCACCATAATTAATTAATTATTTTTATAAATCAAATTGCATTAATTAAATTAGGTTTAATGGTAGATAATTGTCATATTTTCTTAATAAATAAAAGTTGTAGAATTAGGGTTAATTAGTTAATTTCATTTAATTCACATAAAAACCATAAATACAAAAAATCTCAAAAAACAATTTCTTTTCATTTTAATTTTATTAATTTAATAATTTAATTTAATTCCATTGAAAAGGGTCCAACGCCCTCGCTTCCAATTTTAATTCCAATTCGCGCATTTTATTTTATTTCTTATAATATGAATGTAACTCTCCCAAAGCCTTGTAAACTCAGACATTTATTTTTCGCACTTTACTTTATTTCTTTACTTTCTGTCAAATCGGGTCCTGGATTTTAATTTGGCGATGTGGACCCGCGCCTTTGTAATAGTTTAGGAACTTTACATTTTCCGCACTTTTTGAACTGTTAATTAAATCGCATGCAAGAATGAATGTCTAAATAAAAATAACGCGTAGATCACCCATGGTATGACAAGATAAAATACAAATGAAAATGACACACAAATCACACACCACCCCTAGGGTACGCCTCACTGTTGCCTTGCCTCGAAAGGTGATCGTCGAGTAGAGGATGTCTTAGTAAGTCCTCATGATCCGGGAACCTGGCATGAGGGTAGCTTCTAAGGTATCTTCCCATTGCTCTGGTGATCACCGTGTCCCGAACTTCGAATTGACCCGAACACCTCCAACGGTGGTGCTACCTATCTCTCAATGGTGGGATGGCACTACCTTAAGGACTTTTACACAGCCTAATTCCTTAGGGTAGGTAGGTTCTCTAGATACTTGCTCTAAATTTCAAAACAAATTCAAAAATACTTTTCACACCAACACATTTTCAAAAAAGCTTTCGAAAGCAATTTTTCAAACACTCTTGAGGACCGATACAAGAGTCGAACTGGAATTTTCAAAGAAACTTTTTTAAAACCCACAGTTGAAAAGCAAACAAACCTTTTGAAAACACAAGTGAGCAAGTATCTAAGAGCCCATGGATAACCATGTATAGAAAGTGTGCTAACACCTTCCCTTTCTATAATCTACCTCCCGAACCGAGAGCAATCTCTTTAAGGAATTTTTCTGTGCTTTTGTCCTTTCCATTTGGAGAAAATAAAAGACGGTGGCGACTCTTGCTTCCGCGACATTTTGTGAACCAGCGTTAAACAGTCAGTTCCAGATCCACCGATCACACATGCGATTGAAACTTTGTCAGAAGAATGTCTTTCTCGGTCATCGTAGATTCTTAACTTCTAAACATCAGTATCGTGGATGGAGAAAAGCGTTCAATGGAGATACCGAACAACGTAGAGCTCCGCCTGGATTGACAGGTGATCAAATTTTTGAAAAGGTGAAAGATGTGAGTATTCAGTTTGGCAAACCTTTTGCACATAAAGTTGTCACAGGTGGGTGGAAGAAAAGGTCAATTTTTTTTAATTGCCATATTGGAAATCTTTGTACGTAAGACATTTTCTTGATGTTATGCATATTGAAAAAAATGTATTTGAAAGTGTTATTGGTACGTTACTCAATATAAAAGGAAAGTCTGAAGATGGCCTTAAAGCAAGGGAGGACATGGTAGAGATGAGAATAAGAACTGAATTAGGACCCATGAAGAAAGGAAGACGCACATATCTACCACCTGCTGCTTATACTCTATCTAGGAAGGAAAATAAAATATTGTGTAAGTTTTTGAGTGAAGTTAAAGTTCCAGAAGGTTACTCCTCATACATTAGAAGACTCGTGTCCATGAAAGATCTCAAGTTAAAGAGTTTGAAGACACATGATTGCCATGTCATAATGGAACATTTTCTACCAATAGGTATACGTTCTATTTTGCCAGAAAAAGTAAGAAGCGCTATAACTAAATTGTGTTTTTTCTTCAGGTCAATTTGTAGTAAGGTGATCGATCCTGAGATCTTACCAGTATTACAAAAAGAAATAGTTATTACTTTGTGTGACCTTGAAATGTATTTTCCTCCATCATTTTTTGACATTATGGTACATCTTGTTGTTCATCTTGTGAAAGAGACACAATTGTGTGGACCAGCTTATATGAGATGGATGTACCCTGTTGAACGTTACATGAAAATATTAAAAGGGTACGTGAAAAACCGAAGTCGTCCAGAGGGTTGTATCATTGAGCGATATGTTTTTGAAGAAGCGGTTGAGTTTTGTACTGGATTTTTGTCCAATGTGCAATCCATAGGACTCCCTAAATCTCATTTTTTCGAAAAAAAAGAAGGTAAAAAATTAATTGGAAATGAAATTGTGACAGTATCAAGGGATGAACGGGATCAAGTGAATTTGTATGTTCTGCATAATGACAATGAGGTTGAGCTGTTTGTTGAAATGCACAAGGCTATACTCCGAGGTGAGAATCAAAGTAGAAATGAAAATTGGATAGTACGAGAGCACAATCAAAGTTTTATACAGTGGTTTAAGGATCATATATATTCAAAGTTTCATTCAGATCCCGCTTCAATATCAGACAGGTTGAGATGTTTGGCATATGGTCCAAGTTCGATTGTGTTCTCTTATAGAGGATACGCAATTAATGGATACACATTTTATACCAAAGAGCAGGATGAGAAAGTACTATGAAAAATAGTGGTGTTACGGTTGTAGCTGAAGCAATGCACATTTCTAGTATGAAGGACTTAAACCCCAAATATGAAAATCTGTCATATTTTGGGGTTTTCAATCACATTTGGGTGTTTGATTACGAGAAGTTTCAGATTCCTATCTTTGATTGCAAGTGGGTACATAGTAGTGGCATACGAATGGATAAGTCAGGGTTTTTGCAAGTGGATCTTAATAGGGTGGGGTATAAAGATGAGCCTTTTATTCTATCCTCTCAAGCTAAACAAGTGTTATATGTCACAGACTCGAAGAGTACGAAATGGTCTATAGTGCTTTTGTCTAACAAAGTGATTGATGATAAAAGTGTAGACCAAGGTGATGTTGATGTTGAGAATGAGTCGTATATTAGAAACGATCGAGATGAAAATACTACAACAGATGAAACATATATTAGAAAAGATCATGATGAGGGAATTTGGATCAATCCCTCCGTCCGCGTTCTTAAAAGACAAGTAATTCAAAATCCAACCAAGAAAAGAAAGAGATGTTAGTGAAAGAGGTAATATATATTCCTCCATTCTTGTTAACACTTAGCAAACTTCTAATTAATGATATATTTTTCATATACTCAATTGATATTTGTCATTTTATATACTCAATAGATATACTCAATAGATATTTGTCATTTTATACTCAATATACTCAATTTTATATACTCAATTGATATTTGTCAATTGATATTTTTCATTTCATATACTCAATTTTATATACTCAATTGATATTTGTCATTTTATATACTCAATAGATATTTGGAATTATATATTTGGAATTAAATATTTGTCATTAGATACTAATGTTTTTCTTGATTACAGGTTAGATGGCTAGTAACGAGGAGCACCCACACGATGATTCAAGTTAAGTTTTATATACTGATGTATATCCGTATTTTCTTTCCATGTGTAGTGTACTTGTCAACGCAATTGTGTAGATTGCGGTTATTTTATGTTGAGGTTTATGAAAGAAACTATTCTTTTGGACCGATTAGAGATTCCATCCACGGTATGAATTTCTAACTTAGGAATTATTTTAATATTTCTCATAAAATGACTTAGTATTTTAATTAAATCATACTATTTTATATTATTATGTAGTACTTTGATGAATTCAAGTGTGCTTCTTACTCAAAAGATCAATTGGATGAACTTATGGAGGATTGGTGCCAATTTGTTATGGAGTTGAGAGTTTTATTATAAGCAGGTATAACTTTGAGTTTTGAGTATAATATATGTTGTTATAGTTGTGTTGTTTTTGTTGTTATTTGGTAACTTGTATGAATTTCGATTTTTTGATTTTGTTTCAGGTAATATAGGTGCAGATCGATGTATAGAGTTATTTTGTAAAGAAATTTTGATTTTGGTTTCTTTGTTGTATAAATTAATGTTGTTGTTGTGTATATTGTGCAAAAAGGATTGAGATGTATATATATTGACGTATATTGATCGATGTTGTTATAATATTGTTTCATTGTTGTATATTGATGCATATATATTGTAGTTTAAAATGTTATGTTGAAGCTATAAATTAAGTTGCAAAAAATGGTGAGATATTATATTAAATGAAAAAAAAAATTCTGTTAAAAAAATATAAGGAAAAGCGCTGCTAAAGGGGGGGGGGGGGGGGGGAATAGACAGCGCTTTTAATGATAAGCGCTGCCTAAAGTGATTGAAAAAAAAATATATTAAAAAAAAAGGAAAATCGCTGCTAAAGGGGGGGAATAGGCAGCGCTTTATAAAAGCGCTGTCTAAAGTAATTAAAAAAAATATTAAATAAAAAAATTAGGAAAAGCGCTGCTAAAGGGGGGGAATAGACAGCGCTATCTAAAGTTCAACATTAAAAGCGTTGTCTAAAGGGGGTACCTTTAGCAGCGCTTTTTAATGAAAAGCGCTGCTAAAGGGGGGTACCTATAGCAGCGCTTTTGAAATTACAAAAGCGCTGTCTATACCTTTAGCAGCGGAGGCTTTAGCAACGCTTTTAAGCGCTGCTAAAGCCCTAAAAAAGCGCTGTCTATGCCCTTATTTGGCATAGTGAGATAACACTCATTAAGTTCAAACATGAAGTGTTTACTGAGTTCCAGAAGTTCAAGGTGAAGGCTGAGAAGCAGAGTAGTAAGAAGCTGAAGATTCTGAGAATGGATGGTGGAGGTGAGTATAACTCTTCAGAGTTCCAGAAGTTCTGTGAGGAGAATTGAATAGAACATGAGGTTACTGCTCCATATACTCCTCAGCACAATGGTCTTGCTGAAAGAAGAAACAGAACTTTGCCTGATATGAACAGAAGTATGCTGAAAGAGAAGAAGCTACCTCACATGTTATGGGGAGAAGTTGTTGCCACATCAGTATATGTTCTGAATAGGTGTCCAACGAAGAAGCTGAAGGAAATTGTTCCTTTAGAAAAGTTGACTGGAGACAAGCAAAGTGTTATCCATCTGAGGGTGTTTGGTTCTGTATGCTACACACGTTCCATAAGCTAGAAGACGGAAACTGGATGATCGAAGAAAAGTAATGTTACTGGTGGGGTACCACAGTACAAGTGCCTATAAGCTTTATTTTCCAGAAACCAACAAAGTTGAAATCAGCAGAGACGTTATTGTGAAAGAGTCAGAAACATGGGATTAGAACAAGCTTCAATCAGATTCTGGTGTAGCCCTAACACCAGAGTTAGTTTCTGAAGATTCTTCAGAAAGTTCTGAAGACGAGTTAGAGTCATAAGATGAATCTGAAGACTCTGAAGATGAGTTAGAATATCAGGGAGATTATGATAGTGGATCTGATTCTGATCCAGATTCTGATGATGATCCAGAATCTGGTGGTGATTATATTTCTGGAAGGGAAAATTCTGAAGACCTAGGGTCTGGAGGACAAGCTTCCAGAAGTAACTCTGAAGGTGGTAATTATGAAGAAAGTAGTTCTGGACAAGGTCCAGAAGCTAGCATTGTTCTGAGTTCTGGAGAAGCTTCAGAACAAGTTCAGAGACCACAGAGAATCAGACAAATACCAAGTAGGTTTGCAGATTTTAGCATGTTGCATGATACTGAAGTAGATTCTGAAGGAGAAGTTGTTTAGTGTGCCATGTTAGTAGATTTTGAACCAGTGGGTATTGAAGAAGCTCTCCAGAAGAAAGTATGGTTGAATTCCATGAAGGAAGAACTTGAGGCTATTGAAAGAAACAAAACTTGGAAGTTGACGAAGCTTCCAGAAAAGAAGAAAGCCATCAGCGTCAGATGGGTTTTCAAGGTGAAGCTTAAGCCAGATGGATCAATTGGAAAACACAAAGCGAGACTAGTGGCTAGAGGTTTTCTTCAGAAACGTGGGCTAGATTACTTTGAAATGTTTGCGCTTGTAGCTAGACATAAAACAATCAGACTGGTGATTGCTTTGGCTGCAAACAGAAATTGGCCTTTGATACATCTGGATGTGAAGTCTGCATTTCTGAATGGTCCGTTACAAGAAGAGGTATATGTTTCACAACCTCCTGGATTTATGAAAAAGAATCAGGAAGAGATGGTATACAAGTTATATAAAGCCTTGTATGGACTGAAACAAGCGCCCAGAGCTTGGAATCTGAAAATTGATTCATTTTTCAAGAGGCAAAAGTTTTAGAAATGTGAGATGGAATATGGCGTGTATGTGCAGCATTCTGGTGACAATATGATTTTGGTGTGTCTATATGTTTATGACATATTGCTAACAGAAAGTTGTCCACAAGATATAATCAAGTTCAAATAAGTTTTGATGAATGAATTTAAGATGACAGATCTGGGAAATATGGTATATTTTCTAGGAATGAAGATTCTGTACTCAAAGAAGGGTATCATTCTACATCAGCTGAAGTATGAACTTGAACTTCTGAAGAAATTTAAGCTGCAAAATTGAAAAGTTGATGTGACACCATCAAAAACCAATGATAAATTGGATTCTGATGCTGATGGTGATTTTGTGGATGCTACAACCTTCAAGCAGTTGGTTGGTTCTCTTAGGTACTTGTGCAATACCAGACCTGACATTTGTTATGCAGTTGGAATAGTTAGCAGATTCATGAGTAAACCAAAGTGGTCTCATTATCAAGCTGCTGTCAGGATTCTGAGGTATATCAAAGGAACTCTGAAATATGGAGTGCTATTTCCTTCTGGAAGAAAGACAGAACCAGAATTAGTGAGTTATTCTGATTCTGACTGGTGTGGAGACAGAGTTGACAGAAGAAATACTTTTGGTTACTTGTTCAAGTTTCTGGGAGGTCCAATTTCTTGGAGTTCCAAGAAACAGACTGTTGTGGCTCTGTCAAACGTGTGAAGCTGAATACATTGTAGGTGTTGTAGCTGCATGTCAAACTGTTTGGCTTCTGAATCTTCTGGAGGATTTGAAGATTGAGATAGAGAAACTTCTGAAGTTGTTGATTGATAACAAGTCTGCAGTCGATCTTGCCAAGAATCCAGTGATGCATGGAAGAAGCAAGCATATTGAGACGAAGTATCATTTTCTGAGAAGTCGAGTGCAGAAAGGAGTGTTAGAAGTTCTGCACTGTAGCACTCAGAAGCAGATGACAAATGTTCTGACGAAGGCAATAAAAACATATCAATTTCTTCATTTGAGAAATGAAATTGGTGTTGTTAGTTTCTGATAGTTACTAACTTACGGGATGGTATTATAGGGTAATTTAGTATTTTTCATTTTTAGATATTCTCTTTTAGGGCCTATATGACATTCTTATCTTTACTATTTTGTGCATAAATGGGTGTATTAGGTTTTATTTAATAAAATTAATCCTCTTTTATCATTAGTGGCAACTTTATAGTATTTATTATTTTCTCTCTCTCTCTCTCTCTTCTTCCTCAATTTCATCATCTTGCACTAACCGAAAAATGTGTCTTGTCTTTTTGAGAGAATTTGTGTTTTTCATTTTAGAAGGTTGTCGGACCTCTGAAATTTACTGTGTTGTAATCAAGGGGTTATCCTTATTCTTGGTAATACTTTAAGGTTTCTATTAGAACATTCATGGACTCATCTTTTACTTAATCATTAGAATGAGAATAATTAGAATGAGAATCATAAATCGTGTTTTAATTTTAAATAGCATTCACGTACTTAAATAAGAAAGTGTTTGTTTCGAGAATTAAAATCATAATTATGGAAATATTATTATCAGGAGTTTGGTGAATAATATAATTTCTTAGAAATTTATTACATGGGAATGAAAAGTGGAAAAAAATATTTGTAAATTAAACTCTCGGTAATATAAATTTTCTAGGAATAATCTATAGAAATTTGAATCAAACATGAGGAGGAAAAAATTGAGGTCACATTCTTAAAAATAAGTTTGAAATCTTTAAAACAAACACCCACGAAATAAATATGTCTGAGTTGTTAAATATCTGATAGTGTCAATATACCAGTATTATGTATTGGAATGTTGGCTGTCCGATATAAAAATTGTATAACATTTTGATTTTGCGATGCTCAAGATATCATTGCTTTTTATGGTATTACCGGTATACTGGTTATGAATTGAATATCATAATCAATAATTATTATTATTATTATTATTAATATATGTTGATCGCTTGACATAATTATATGATATCTTATTGATCACCGTGTTAGACTGGCGGATTGCTTCAAAATACTACTGCTTGATGTTCTAATACATTATAGTTTAGTTGTTGCAAAGCTGTATTTATTGCTATATTGTCTTTTTTGTTTGTGTTTTTCAGAAACATGCATAATTTCAGTTGTATTAGAGGAAGGTAGTGTCGAGCAGGATTACTAATATTATTTTGTTTGATCTGAAACGGTGCATCCTGATTGCCAATAGGAAAAACGACTTTCTCACACCTAAGGTAATTGCCAATTGAATTAAAGCAAAAGGACTGCAGAAGCTTCGATGGTATTGCCAGATGTTCCAGAAGCAGTATCGTGATGAGAATGGTTTCAAATGCCATGCATGAGTAAAGGGCACTAGCCTCAAATGCAAATTTTTGGATAAAACCCTGCCCGCATAATTTCGGGCTATACTGGAGAATTTGAGACTACTTTTCTTGAGCACATGAAGCACAACCATTGATTTAGCCGTGTGGCTGCGACTGTAGTGTATAATAAATATAAGGGTGGTGACTGCTATAATTATGCCAGAAAAGTGCATAAAAGGCTGGTGACTGCTATAATTATGCCAGAAAAGTGCATAAAAGGCTGGTGACTGCTATAATTATGCCAGAAAAGTGCATAAAAGGCTGGTGACTGCTATAATTATGCCAGAAAAGTGCATAAAAGGCTGGTGACTGCTAGTACCATTGTATCATGTTTGATTGTAACTGTTATTCAGTTTTATTTTTGAATTTTACTGGTGAATAAAAAGAGCTCTTGTGTGCGACTGCTAGTACCATTAAAATAGGATAATACTGGGTAGCCAAATAATTGTTCGTTGCCAATGTACACATTTTGTCTTAAACAATTTATACTTTGGTTGGATGTATGGACATATGAGTATACATATAAGTAAATCCATCCAATTTATATTGATGAAATTTTCAATGCTACAACTTTTATGTAGAGCAATTCTGAATTTTAAATATAACTCCATTTAGAGAAATTGTCTTTCAATTATAGCTTATATGTAGTGCAATTTTGGCTTTGAAGTATTATTATTTTGGGTACTTACCGTCAATTAAAAACTGATCAAATGGATGGCTTTACTACTATTGCAACATTTATAATTAGTAGAAAACACAACTGTTATTTTGAAACAGAAAAAGTAAATATATGTATTAAAAAACTTAGGCATAAGAGATGTCAACCGGTACAATGAAACAAATAGCAAGCAATGAGATAAACTGCAGAAACAGAATAGTCCCTCACGCCAACACCAGTTACAGACATTTGCAACTTTAAAAAATACAAATGCAAAATGTACGAGAACAATCAACTCCATCTTCCAACAGACTTGCAAACACACAGGCCCCTAACCACGAACCACTGCTGCACGAAAAAACTGCAAAAGCAATTAGCACCAAAACTAACAGTTGAAACCAACTTGATCTGCTGCATGCGTTTCGAACCACCTCTGCATGAAAAAATCTTCCTAAACAAGCAGTAACGTCCGCCGAGATTCAATATAAAAACATAAGGATGATTTAGATTTTGCATATTGTTCTGGACTGGGCCTGTCCGTGACCCAATTATCAGCGAGGCCTAATCCAAGCTTTACAACATACCATGCCGCGGATTAGAATCTCCGACACGCCTCGATCATGGGTGTCGTCGAACACAATTGTGCCCGCCGGTGACCGTAAAGAGAGTCCTCGACAAGGGACATCCCAGACGAGGAACGTCACAATCCAGGCCTTGCTCGAACACACTCCTCGTAGGGCAGACTCAACCTCTCAGAATATCTCGGAGTCCTCAGGGTCCCGAGAAGACCGCGTCTTCACCTCCCTATTTCTGCGGAGAGCATCATCCAGGTAGGGAACCACGTGCAGGTCCCCACTACTCCACGTAGAACCTGGCAGTCCCTTTGTTGGGCCTGTTTGGTCAGCCCAATAAAGGGACCTTGGCCCAGCGTTGGGGGCTATAAATACCCTCTATTTCAAGAGGGTCAGGTATTCATTCATTCACACCTACATACAATTCGCCTGCTCATTCCGCCTCTCACTTTATCATCGGAGTGCCTTGCAGGTACCCCCCCCCCCCCCCCCCCCCCCGCCTCCTTCAAATTCAGTTCGAGCCAGCTGTGACGGTCCAACTCTGATCAGGTACGATCAGTGGCGCCGTCTATGGGAAACTAAGCTTCCCCGTCTTACAAACTTGCAAAGACCAAAGCTAAAACCAACCTCGACCGTCATGGCTGACCAGATTCAGGACAACCAGAACGTCCGCGTCGTTGAAGCTAACAACAACCTCGCCGAAAAAAACGGCGGCCCCAACAACGCCGATATTGCCAGCCATAATATACTCCCCGGGAGCGCCATCCCCGGACCCTCTAACTACCGGGACGGAGCCACGGCTTCATCTTCATCAGTCCCTCCTCGGCTCGAAGAAGATAATCTAGTTTCACCGAACTATCTAGCCGCCCAATTCCATGAGGTTCATGTCCCCGCCGGGGCAGACGCCACGGCCAGGGCACTGTTCGCGGCAATCAACCAGACCAACTACCTCATATTTGTCCAGGGGGAAATACTGAGAGCACTAGAGGACGACAGAAGGTCCCCGAGGAGACACAGGAGGCCTCAATCCCCACCTCCTCGAAGAACGGAGGAACGTCTCTGATCTCCCCCGCGGAGACAGGACCGGGACACCTCTCGAAGCCCGTCGCCCCGACAACCCGCGCGGCGACCCGCCTTAGAGAGAGAACCACTAATTGAGACCGGAAGGCGCGACCTTGGCCCTTCACGGCAAGAACGAAGACCTTCCGGAGACAGACGTGGAGGAACCTATCAACGAACACATCGCTCGAGGGACGCCCAACACGACCAGAGCCATCGTGACCGACAATACATCAGGTCCCCGTCCTGCTCCCCGGAACAAAGTGATGAGGACGACCCTCGCGGTCCCCTATCACAAGCTATCATGGAGGCGCCCATTCCTCCGAGCATGGAGAAACCTCCACATCTGAAAGAATATGACGGAGTTGTCGACCCGGTCGATCACATAGACGGGTTCGAGGCAATGCTGCACTACCACAATGTCGGGGGACCAATTAAATGTTGGTTGTTCCCCACGACCCTGAGGAAAGCAGCTATGGACTGGTACAAGGGTCTCGCCGCGAGGTCAATTACCTCGTGGCGAAACTTGAAGAACCAATTCATTAGCTTATTCACTGTGTCTCTGCGACATCCGAAGACCGAAGCGGCGCTCGAGGCCATCGTCCAGAGGCAGGATGAGACCTTGAGAGAGTTCATCAACTGCTTCAACTGGGAAGCCATCCAGGTCCCTTGCACGGACCATATGAAGAGATACCTGCTGGAGAGGGGCCTCCTCCCCGGCACGTAATTCAGGAAGGCCGTGGGAATCGAACCACCCCGAATGTTTGATGCTCTCCTCGAAAAGGCCAGGGCCTACATGGACTACGATGAAAGAGAAGCGGCCAACAGAGCCCGAGACCCCAGGAATCGCGGATCCAGCAGCAACCCGCGCCAGGAGGCCATCCCTCCTCGACGAACCGGGGAAAAAAGAAAAGACGACAAACCCCGGGACATCCGTGAACAGAGGGGGCCTTCGGGGCGTTTCAGAGAGTACACTCTGCTCTCAGCTTCCCGCGAGCGCATCTTAGCAGAGTGTGCAAGTAAAGACTTCAAAGATGGCGGTGTCAAGCGTTCCCAACCAGCTCCTGCCAAACCCGGGGTGGACAGAAGCAAATACTGTCAGTACCATAGGAGCCACGACCATCTGACTGAAGACTGCGTCCACCTCAAATACGCCATCGAGACCCTCATAAAAGGAGGGAGACTCGCCCAGTACTGGAGAAACGACGCTCCTCGTTGTGACGCCCGTGAGACAAGATAAGTCGAAGAGAATGCCCGACCATCTGACGAGTCGATCCCCATCCAAACAGCCTTCTCCGTCACCAGACCAGAGGACTTCTACGTCCCCGACCACATGCAAGAACCACTGTCGACGCACAGCAGGTGGGAGCACTTTCCCTCCGCCATGGTCATCAATGGTGGAGGTTTCAATGACCTGACCATAAATACGGCCAAGAGAAAGCTGGACGAGTTGGTCGACACGGCCCCCCCTCAAACGGTGACTTTTGAAAAGGTGATGGGTAGGTCAGAACCTATCACCTTTTATATCGAAGAGCTCTCCGGAGGGGCCCCCAATTCGGTCATTCCTCTGCTGATAAGAGCGAGGATGGCCAACTTTGACGTAAACCGCGTCCTCGTCGATGAAGGGAGTTCCGTCGACGTAATGTACAACCAACTGTTCCGAATCCTGCAGCTCGACGACTCTCACCTCTCACCTTACATGGGGTCATACCTGTAGGGATTTAACGGCTCAACTTCCAAGCCTTGGGGATACGTCGAGCTCATGGTCACGTTCGGCGAGGATACAACAACGAGGTAAGTCAAGGTGCGCTTCCTCATCATTGATTTCCCGTCCCTATACAACTGCATTTTGGGAAGACCGACATTGGCAGAGCTGACCGCAGTACCCTCTACCGTTCATCTGAAAATGAAGTTTTATACCAAGAGGGCATGAGTCGCCACCATCCAAGGGGACCTAGCAGCTTCCCGAAGGTGTTTTAACGCGGCTTCCAAGGGATGCGATACGGTGGACACCAGCACAAGGCCCGCCAAGAGAGCTGTGACAACAAGACCAGAACCTCAGAGGACAGAGCCCGTCAAGGAAGAAGAGCAGAGAGTCCCTCTAGAGGTCGACTAAATATCCCTGGACACCCGCTTCGACCAGGATGAGCCTCCCAGCGGCGAGAAAATCCCCCTCCGACCAATTCCACGGGGACTTCGAACTCGTCCCCCTCGGCGAGGACCCAAGCAGAGGAGTGAAGATCGGCACCGGACTGCCCGACTTGGCAAGGAAGCAAATCAAAGCTTGTTTGCACGAGAATGCGGACCTGTTCGCGTGGAGCGCTGCGGAAATGCCCGAACTCGACCCCGAGGTCGCCTGTCACCGTCTCGCCATAGACCCCACCGCTAGGGCAGTAGTACAACATAGACGTAGGCAGTCTCCGAAGAAAACGGAGGCTGCTGAAAAAGCTGTAAAAGACCTCCTAGAGGCAAATGTTATTTCTGAAGCCCGGTATTCAACCTGGCTGTCAAATGTTGTACTTGTCAAGAAAAATAATGGAAAATGTCAAATGTGCGTTGATTATACTGATCTTAATCGGGCTTGCCCGAAGGATGCATTTCCTTTACCTAACATAAATATACTGGTCGACAACTCGGCCGGTTATAAAATACTGTCGTTTATGGATGCCTATTCAGGCTATAACCAAATTCCAATGGCAGTAAGCGACAAGCACTGCACCGCTTTCATGACCAGCTCGGGCAACTATTACTACAACGTAATGCCCTTTGGTCTAAAAAATGCAGGAGCAACCTATCAACGGATGATGAACAAAGTATTCCACAACCAAATCGGGGATATGCTCGAGGTATACATGGACGACATGATCGTCAAATCCCGAGCAGACATCGACCATGCCGCTCACCTCAGGGAAGTCTTTGCTCAAGCAAGGCAGTGCAAAATGAGATTTAACCCCGAGAAGTGTATGTTCGGAGTCAAGGCGGGGAAATTCATCGGCTTCTACCTGATAGAACGAGGAATCGAAGCCAACCCCGATAAATGTCGGGCTTTCTCCAACCTCCCCACGCCAACATCGAATAAATCCGTACAAGTCTTGAACGGCATGCTCACCTCATTATCCCGTTTTGTTGCAAGATCCGCTCAACACGCCCTCCCCTTCTTCAAGCTCCTCCGCAAGGAAGCAGCCTTCGAATGGACCGAGGAATGCGAGCAGGCGCTGCTCCATCTCAAACAAAGTCTATCCCAACTGCCCATGTTATCACGACCCGTCGACGGGGAACCTTTGTTCCTGTACCTGGCCATCTCAGTCGAAGCCGTCAGTGCAACCCTCATTCGCGAGACGCCCGACGGACAAAAACCCATCTATTTCACGAGAAAATCACTTCAAGGGCCCGAGGTCATATACCAACAGATAGAGAAGTTAGCTTTGGCCCTCGTCAACGCAACAAGAAGGCTCAGACACTACTTCCTCGCGCACACGATCATAGTACGAATAGACCAACCAGTAAAACAGCTACTGGGTCGACCAGACATGGATGGTCGAATGTTGAAGTGGTCCTTGGAACTTTTTGTGTTCGAAATTCAGTACGAGAGTAAGAAATCCCTAAAGGCACAAGCCTTGGCTGACTTCATCGCAGAGATGATCGCACAAAATCCCCCCGCATGAAAAGAGCACAAGTGGATCATCTTCGTCGATGGAGCATCCAGCCCGTCCGAGAGCGGCGCCAGGATCCTCTTAGAGAACGAGGAAGGTGTGGTGATCGAGCACTCGCTCACCCTCTCCTTTCCTACTTCAAACAACCAAGCGGAATACGAGGCCCTGCTCGTGAGGCTAAGATTAGCCGAGGACCTAGGCGCCTATGAGGTACAAATTTTCACCGACTCTCAACTCGTCGCTTCCCAAGTCCAAGGAGGTTATCAGGATAAAAACAACAGCCTCATCGAATACCTGAACTTAGTCAAAGAATACATGAAGAAGTTCGACCGAGCCGAAATTTTGCACGTCCCGCGCGAACGAAACACAAGGGTCGATATACTTTCGAAGCTCGCAAGCACGAGAAAGAAATGCAGAAAAAAATCTGTCATACAAGAATCCCTATCTCACCCGAGCATCGAAAAAACCTCGATCCCACCCGAGGTGAACGCCATCGGAGACAGCTCATGCTGGATGACCCCGGTGTTTAACTTCCTGACAAAAAGCGAACTCCCTCCAGACCGAACAGAAGCAGCCGCGACCAAACGAAAAGCGTGCTCCTACGTGGTGATCGAACATAAACTATATCGAAGGGGATTTTCCATCCCACTCTTGAAGTGCATCGATGAATCCACAGTCCCCGAGGTATTACGGGAAATACATGAGGGTATTAACGCCCAGCACATGGGTGGCAAGTCCCTAGCAAGGAAGGCTCTACGAGCGGGGTACTACTGGCTGACAATGTAACAGGATGCCTAGGACCACGTCAAGAGAGGCGACAAATGCCAGAGGCACGGCGACATGCATCTCGCCCCCCTCACGAGCTAAATATACTGTCATCCCCGTGGCCATTTTCCTGGTGGGGGATGGATATCCTCGGACCATTTGTGCAAGGAATGTACCAAAACAAGTTCCTCATTGTGGCCGTGGATTACTTTACGAAGTGGATAGAGGCCGAGGCCCTTGCGAAAATCACCTCCCATAACATCCTCTGCTTCTACAAATGAAACATCCTCGCCCGATTTGGAATCCTGCAGGCTTTGATTACAGATAACGGTACCCAATTCACCGACCAAAGCTTCTGAAGCTTCATCGCCAAACTCGGTACCAAACAACATTTCACCTCAGTCGAGCACCCGCAAACCAATGGGCAAGCCGAGGCCGCCAGCAGGGCCATCTTACGAGGACTCAAGCGCAGATTGGGCGAAGCAAAAAGGGGGTGGGTCGAGGAACTATACATCGTCCTGTGGGCTTACCGCACCACGCCCCACTCGACGATGGGCGAAACTCCTTTTCGACTAACCTATGGCACCGAGGCAGTCATCCCCGTAGAGATCATGGAGCCATCTAGTCGAACGGAGACCCCCCTTGACGAGGAAATGAACAACGAGGCCCTGAGGGATGAGCTCGACCTGGTCAAGGAAATCTGATCGGCAGCAGCCCTGTGCGAGGCCACTTTGAAACAATGATTAGCCCTGCGTCACGACGACAAGGTCATCAGACGCGAATTCCAGGTCGGCAATCTAGTCTTGCGAAGAAACCAGAAAGATTCCCGCAAAGGAAAATTGGCCGCAAACTGGGAGGGACCTTATCGCGTCCAGGGCGCTACGGGCACCAGAGCCTACTATCTCGAGCAATTAAATGGAGAACCATTACCACGACCCTAGAATGCTGCAAAGCTGAAACGTTACTATAGCTAAAGCCCTCACCAACTGTGGACTTTTTTCGTCGAACATTAACCTTTAGTCAACAAAGGGAAAGTCTCGGCCACGTAGGCGAGTCGAGGTACGGACCCGACCTACCGACCAACGAGGGCATACCATCATGCACCCCGATGAGTCGAACGCAAATGCCCGGCAGGGACACCTCGATCGAGCTCCACTGTCGAAGTACCCACATGGCAGAACACCCAGCTCGCGATGGGCAGTTCACGCCGCAGGCGTAGGACCCCGATCGAGGTCATATACCCGGCATGTGGACTCCACTCCGCGCATTCGACACATTTCGAAGTGCATCGAACCGTCACGAGGGTCGAACGAATATCTCCACTCGGGCACAAACTTTACCAAAAATTCATTATAAACAGTCAAACATATACCTAGATACTAGCAGGTAAGTGCAAACAAAGCATATGTCGAAAAGGCAATCATAAACACGGATTAGAAGTATACCGACCACAATGGCTGACGATATTCGATATTACAGTCCAGGGCACGACGACCCAAAAAATAAAGAATAGCACGGACACGCAGGCCCCAAAAACGAGTACGGGCACGCAGGCCCCAAAAACAAGTACGGGCACACAGGCCCCAAAAAACAAATGGGCGCGCAAACCTAAAACAACAAAATATCAATTATTCCCCGGAGTGCTGACGTCCACATCAGGGGAGTCGGGGGGAGGCACAACCTGGCCATCGACGATCTGGGAGAGAACTCCAACCCCTTCGGTGTTCAAGCCCGGATTTAGAACGGATAGCTGACTCACCGCAACCTCAAAACCGTCGGCCAAAGCGTCAACGCAATCTGATTCTAAGAGGTGGATACGGATAATAAAATCTGAGCACGTACGCAAGTTAGCCATCCCCTCTGGCTCATCCTCGGTGGGCAACATAGCGGCTTTCAGGTCCTCAATCTCTCTCGACAATCGTTAGTTGTCCCTCTCCAGCCGTTCCCTATCAATTTGAAGGCAATCTCTCTCCTCAAGAGCCTTTTCAGCCCTCTCCTTCTCCCCCGACAGCAAACCAGACTGTTCGCCAAACATCTCCTCGGAGCGTTCGAGGGCTGCCTTCAACTTGCGAGACTTGGCCGCAAGAGCTGCCTTCTCCGACTCCAGCTCTCGAACGCGGTCCGTGGAATCTGATCCTTCCCCCGCGAGGACCACCGTCATCTAGGCCATCTTTACCACACCAACCATACTAGCAGCAAGGTGTTTCCTCCGACCTTTCTTGTCAAGCCGCCTGATGATGTCGGCTTCATTGTCGGACACGGTCAGGGGAAACCCCTCAAAGAAGTCTTTCTCCACGAAGCATGGTGGTAGGCCGAAAGCCCGGGCAGAGGCACCTCCATCAGTCACTTCCGCACCATCCTCTGGACGACTCCGCTTCCTGGTGACTAGCGCAGTTTGGCGCTCGGCGTCAGGAGGACCCGAGGACCCACTGGATCCTTCCCTGCCCGAATCAGCGGGCGGGCCCATCCGCGTGGCTTGTTGCGGCCTCACCAACCTTTTATTGATTCTCTTGTCCTGGGTTAACTTCAGCAATCTTTCACGACGCTCCGCCATGTGACCTACAAGGGAAGCGAACTGGGGTTAGCCACGTACATTAGAAGCAATTAAAAAGGAATAACAATAAGAGCAAAGCAAGAAACTTAAGAGATCTATGGCCTGCCCGTAAGATTGGCACTCAACGAGCGCCTTAGTATTAATCGGACGCGCCTCGAATGTCGGATAGTCGTCCTCATCAAGAATGTCGTCCCCTTCTCTAGTGACCCACCGAGCAGGAAAAAAGCCATCAACAAACTTGTTCAGGACGTCATAAGCTTCCTCGTCCTCAGCACTCATACCCCCAGCAGGAGTAAGGTAGTGCCCAGGACCATGGTCATAATGATTCGAGCACCAATAAATGGGAAATCTGGAGATTCGCCCGACCTCAGGATTACCCTCTGCGTCCAAACATGGCTCTCCATCCTCGTCTACCACAATGGCCGGTTCGAACAACGAATCTAAGGCCGTCTGGGTGGACAGCTGCAATATATATCACTTGTCTTTAAAATCTCGCACGGAGTCCATGTACATCCTAAACAGTCTCTTCGACTACTTAAGGGACACCCAGTTGTGTTTCCCTCCTCGGGACTGCCGTTGTAAGTGGAAAACCCTAAAGAACAGGGGAATCGTCGCCCCAATCCTCAGGAAGAAACAAGTGAGCTCGAATGCCCGGAGAAAGGCAATCGCATTAGGATGGAGTTGAGAGGGGGCCAGGCTCAGATGGTTGAATACCCCGACCTGGAAGTCGTTGAAGGGTAACTGAAGCCCGAGATCTCTGAAGATGATCTCATACATAGGGAATGCGTCTTGTGTGAACTCCGAGCAGATGCGAGCATCCCACGACGGCCTCATTATCTTAAAGTTCCTTTGAAATCCTTCTTGACCACCGCCATACTCGACGACGGTATAAGCTTGTCTACTACGAAGGCTGTAGACCGAAGCTATTCCCCGGGGCTCAGCACCAACCCAATCCAATGTGGGATCGTCTACGGTGTCGACCAAGGTGATAGTTTCTTCCGCTGTACTTGTCTCCTCGACGTCATCACGCCCCGAGGACTCCGATATGTCGGCCATTTACCTACAAAGTACAGGAAACCGGTGAATCCGATAGCAAATCCGCTTGCCCGCCACGAAGACGAGGAGAAGTAAACAATACTCAAATCGAGTCTACGACCATTTGCACGAGAGACGGAAAACAAGTGGATCTCAACCAAACAGCGACCCCCCAGTGGCAGACGCGTGCCAGTCATGAACGACACGAGCACAACATGAGTACCCTGGGCGAAGCATGAATCTCGCGACCAAGTTCACAATTTTGTTGACCCAGTACAAGAATATCACGGGGAAACTAGCCTACATACTAACGAAAGGATGAATCTCCCGACCACGATCAGGAACCATATGCCTAAACTTATGAATATCCCGGGCACAATCATGAATCAGGCGCCTTGCGCGCTTAAATCTATCAGGCATAACCCCCAGGAACAAGTTTCTACTACTAAAACATCGTCAAAACTATCTACAACACGAGAAATCAAAGAGAAAGGACACTTACTTGGAAGAAAGTTTGAAGAGCGACAGTGGTGGAAGTAATCAGGCGGCGAGCGGCGCGGTGGTCTCAGCGGCGTTATGAAAATTTACGGAAGTGAAAACAGAGAAAGTGTGAGAAGCATAAAAAGGTAAAACGGGCTATGGGCCCTGGAGCCCTATCTATAGAGATGACGTGGAATCTGAAACGTCGAACCGGGCAACCACGAACTGCACCCGTCCTCGACGCCTACTTACATAGACAATGATGGCCCTTCCCTAGGTCGACATTGTGGTTCCCAAGAGCCGCACCACGTGTCTAACTGATGCATCACCGTCTCCCCGCAAAAATTCCTCGAACAATCCTCGATCGCTGCACGGGGAAAATCACAAACCAGGCGATGCCTGTTCTCCCCGGTTGGAAGCCCCTGCGTCGCGCAAGAGAACCTCGCAGATTAATGAGTTTGAGTCAAGTCACAACTCCCGTACCAAGAGCAGCGACTTGGGGGGCTCCTGTTCTGGACTGGGTCTGCCCGTGACCCAATTATCAGCGAGACCCAATCCAAGCTTTACAACATACCATACTGCGGATTAGAATCCCCGACACGCCTCGATCATGGGTGTCGTCGAACACAATTGTGCCCGTCGGTGACCGTGAAGAGAGTCCCCGACAAGGGACATCCTAGACGAGGAACGTCTCAATCCAGGCCTTGCTTGAACACACTCCTCGTAGGAAAGACTCAATCTCTCCGAATATCTCGGAGTCCTCAGGGTCCCGAGAAGACCGCGTCTTCAGCTCCTTATTTCTGCGGAGAGCATCATCCAGGTAGGGGACCACGTGCAGGTCCCCACTACTCCACATAGAACCTGGCAGTCACTTTGTTGGGCCTGTTTGGTCAGCCCAATAAAGGGACCTTGACCCAGCACTGGAGGCTATAAATACCCTCTATTTCAAGAGGGTCAGATATTCATTCATTCACACCTACATACAATTCGCCTGCTCGTTCCGTCTCTCACTTTATCATCGGAGTGCCTTGCAGGTACCCCCACCTCCTTCAAATTCAGTTCGAGCCAACTGTGACGGTCCAACTCTAATAAGGTACGATCACATATCTTTTCCAAATGCTCAAAAATCAAAACTGAAACACCAGGCACATCTACCGCCGATATACTACCAACGACATTTTCACCCAACTGAATTTGGGATTGTTAAATCAAGCCAAATTCCTACCGAATGCTTTCCGCAATTAAGGTGACTTCCGCAACTAAAGCACCAAAATTGGACACGCTAACTCTGAGGATACCTTCTAAATCAACCCTGGCCAAAAACAATTCCATCCACTTGCAGATTTATATTTATGCATGCAAATATAAAAATGCAAGCTAAAAACAACAACTCCATTATCCGACGAATCCCCACACTCCATAAACAACCGCTGCAATATTCGAAAGACGACATAACCGAAGAACAATCCAAAACTCCGCATCTATAAAAGATGCTGAATGGAAGACTATTGATGGAGCTTCGAAACTACCATTGCACGAAACATTTTGAAAATAACAATTGAACCGACTGGTATGCTTCAGCCTATCCGACGCATCATTGCTCGAAAATAGTTCTACAACAAAAAATCACAACACCTTACGAAAACAGTCCCACTGGATGACCATCAGCACAAAAAAGGGTGGACTGACTCCCTCGGTAACCTTATGACATTGATGGCATGCTTTATTAATACCAAACAAATGTGTGTTCCATCATGGTTAAATTATTTCTGGTTTAAAAGCATTGTTAAGTTATACCTGTGGAAAAAAAATAGGTTTATTAGGCAATATGATTAGTTATGTTAGTCTAAAACTATTTTCACCAACACCGAGTCAATTTTTACAAATTTACCTGAGTCAATAGATGGTCCAAAATTTCTAAACTCCTCGAATATACTGCCTGAAAGGAAACCTAACATGGTAACCAATCCCCAAACATAAGAAAACTATAAAACTTAGATAGTAAAGTTGAAAGAAACTAACCTCAAGGGCTTTGCATATTTTTCAACCTCAGGAGCATAGTTAATCTTGTAAGTAATCCTCAACATTATGCGCATCATGTCACCAAAACTTCTATAAAATGCATGTGGTACTTACTATTTATTATGAACATGGGCATCATGTAACATACGATATGCGACTATAATAGGAAAAGTTCAATCAATTCACCGACACCATATCGGCACCACCAAAATCATCCAATCCATTCTAACACAATGAAAATCAAAAGCATTACTCTCAGTAACAGATTAAAGTAATGAAAAACCTTGAGGGTTTCAGTAATGAGAAGCATTACTCCAGATCTTTCAAATATTGAGGGTTAAAATAATGAAAAGAATTCCTACATAAGCCTATTCACACCCAAAAACTATATAGTTGTACACAAAAATAGTAAGCATTGGAAATGTGAATATAAATAAATAGTGAAGCACAATGTTATTATGAAAAACAAAGGATTATATATACTTACTTTATGACGGTCTATATACTCCTTCTGACGACAATTGTTGTTTTAAGGTTTTAAGTTTGGTATAAATTATTGAAACATGGTTCTGAATTGATGTTGAACAAGACGTCATAACATTTTGATCAACTGTCATGAAAAGTTTTGCTGTTATGTTTATCAGACAGATATTGAGTCAGATGTCTTGACATTTTAGCCTGTTATACCACTACGTCATAAAAAGGAATAGACAGCGGTTTTTTTGCCATAAACAACGCTTTAAAGCGCAGCCTATTCCCGCGCTGTTGTAAGTAAAGACAGTGTTTTTTGTCAATGTAAAAGCGCTGCATAATGTCGCCTTTAGGCAGCGCTTTATTCCATAAGCACTCTCTAAAGGCTCTTATAAACAACACTTTTTATTTCAAAAGCGCTTTCTATGCACCTTTTTAGACAGCGCTTTCACTTTAGACATCACTTTTAAAAGTGTTGTGTAATGTATATTTTAGTTCTTTTTTCTATTTTAGGCAACACTTTCTTTAAAAGCGCTATCTAAAGTATTTTTTAGATAACGCTTTTTACTTAAGTAGCACTTTCTAATGCACCCCTTTAGGCAGTGCTTTCTTTAAAAGCGCTTTATATTCTCCACTATAGACAGTCTTTTTTGTTTAAAACGCTGTCTAATGTTCACGAATTTTTTAATATATAAAGCTTGTATTTTAAGCGCTCTCTACAAATAATCACTTAAAATAAGCGCTGTCTTTCAAATTTGCACCAGATTTCACAAAATTTGCAGTTTCAATCCAATAAATATGTACCAAATTTACATATTTATATATACATCTTTAATCCAATAATTTATATATCCTTAAATTTGATACAACTTGAATATATATATATATATATATATATATATATATATATATATATATATATATATATATATATATATATATATATATATATATATATATATATATATATATATATATATATATATATATATATATATATATATATATATATATATATATATATATATATATCTTCTCTAGAGCTGCTATTTTCTCTACAAACAACAACAATGAAGAATCCTAAATGTACTTGTTATATCTATATCTTCTATATATGCACCTACCTGAAACAAAATCAACAGAGGCATATCATAACCAAGCTATATAACACTTAAATCTTATAACTATTATAATTTAACACAAACCAATGTAACAAAAACAAATCAAGAATTCGTTATAACCCACCGTTAAAAATTCTCAAATTCATACCATGATACAAACATAACTTTATTTGAATTTAACTCCAATATCATCATAACTAACTTTCCACGTAACAACAACATTGCAACACAAATTTTCACACTAATGACGATATAGTATCTCATCAAAACTCAAACTTATATATACTCAAAATTCTCATCAATGAAAGTGTCACAATACATTCTAAAATTCTCATCTCAATAATGTATTAATACCAATCCTCCTTAATTTCGTCAAATTGATCTTTCGAATAAGTATAAGACTTGAATTCATCAAAGTACTGCATAATATAACATAATATAATTTAGTTAAAACTAATTAATTAGATGAAATATGTTAAATATTAAAATAAATCATAAGTTCAAAACCCATATCATGGTTGGAATCTCTATTTGATTCAAAATAATAATTTCTTTCATAAACCTCAACATGAAATAACTGCAATCTATACCATTACGCTGACGAAGACCCAACACATAGAAAAAATACGAATATATATTAGGATGTATAGTTTAACTTGTTTTATCAAGTAGCATCACTAATATAATCAAAATTGTGAAAATATACCTGCACTCTGATCCATGTAATGTTGTTTTCTTTACTCTTTGATACTTGAGTATCTCTTTGTGGTCGAAAAATTTATATAAGTATAACAAAATATAAACGAATATTTAGAACAATCTCACATAAATAAATAAATAAATAAATAAATAAATATACAAACGAATATTTAGAACAATTTCACTTACGTATCAACCATCTTCTTCATATCTGGGTATTTTGTCTAATCACCTTCTAACGAATCCATATAATATACAATTTCTCTTATAGGATTAATCACAACCAATAACTAGTTTCCACTGTAAGATTAACAAAGGTTTGAAAACTTTCTACACAACATCAAAAAACAAAAAATTATAATAGGTGAAGTTAGAATGAAAATCTAGCACATTGCCAGTATTAAATAGTAAAAAACAACTTTTATGTATCTTTGTTGGCCATAAATGCACGAACAAAGTACTCTTTGACTTCATCTGGTCTTTGATTGATTAATCGTGTGTTAATATTGTTGGGAGATAAGAAACACAATCTTTGTTCCCATTGATGCAGGCGCATCAAGTTTTCATACACGAACCTTAAATAAAAACATCATTAACATTAAGACTATTCATTGAAATGAGTAAATAAATTGTTCAATTAATCAAATAAAGTTGATCAGAGTATACCTGATGTATGTATCGATAACACTGATGCCTAATCTGAATGTCCAAAAACTTGATCTATATCCTCTTTACTAATTGTTTCGTAATAGGAAAAACCAAAAATACCTTCCTCCATAGATATATTATGAGTACCTCCATCAGCCAAATTTGATATTCCTAATAATGTCTAAAGACACAACCTATATAGAGAAGTAGGCTATTTTTTATCCGCGGTCTTTGCAACATCCTTTTTTGTGTGGATATGTTTTTAATTTCAGGCTTCTTACTCCTACTGACTTGTTGCATCTCTTTAGCATGAATCTAAAGATCATATGTATATAAGTATTGTCTAGGATTTTCATAAAGAGAGAAATCCAGACCAAAAGTTAAAAAGTTTCTTTTAAGAGCATTAAAGAGCATTAAATTATAAGGAGTCGACTACTTAAGTATGTCTACCATGTATGATCTCACAGGTAGTCGACCAAGGATTCATAAGTGCACTCGATCAGATAAGGGTTTATGGTTAATGGATTAGGCCCAAGAGAGATAAGAAGCCCAAAAGGGTTAAAAGCCCCATAAACGCTAATTTGCAAAGGCGATGTGTTATGGTGGGAAAACATGGGTTTGATATCAGGAGTGATGAACGTGGAAACATGGAGGGAAGTTATGAAGAACATGTGGCATGCAAGGAAACGAAGCCCACTTAAAAAGTAATTATTTCTGTGTATTACAAATAAAGCACTTAGTGTACTTTGTAAAGGGTCAAACTTTCACATTCCTGTACACTAGCCACTCAGAGTAACCAAGTGAACGAGCGAAATGAGTAAGGAAAAGACAGTGTATGTTTGAACCAACCTATTTTCAATCTTTCTTTAATGTTATGTCATTATCTTTTAAAATTTAAAACGCTTTTTTTCTTATTTACTTTGTCTTTTATCAAGCTGTTTGGCTCTCAGTCGAACGAACCTTTTTAAAATACTTTAACTACACACACGAACCGAAGTACAATACTGAGATTCCTTGATCGATCTCGCGAGTAAACTTATTTTAAAGAGACCAGCGTTGTTTACCAAATCCAGAGGTAAACAAATTGGCACACCCAGTGGGACAGTGCTAATATTTTTGGATTTTGTGTGTAGTTTCACAAAGTTTCTTATTGTTAGTGTGTGTATGAATTTGAGAAGTGGTAAACTTTTGTCTAAGTCTAAAATGCCATGCTCTGACACAAACACTGCACATACACACATTTCTACACAAAATATGGATGTCATACCAGTAAGTACCACAACTCAAAGCGCGACAGTTTTATCTCTCGTAAGATTGATTGAAATTCATGGTTCAGTGACAGCAGTCACAATGACACAACCTAGGCATGAGGTATCGCCATTTGACCCAAATCGACCATTCTTTCTAGGGGGTCCAGGGTCATCATTTGACCCTCACCAATATGGTATGCCTTATTCAATGACGGTTGGGTTACAGTCGAACCCTTCCATATATACAGAAAACACAGTGGCCATTGGAAACCAAGGTAGTTATACCCCAAGTGTTAGACTAGGTGGTGTTAGTTATGTCCCGCATTCGACACCATCTCTGAATACTACATCCGTTATGGATTTAAGGCAACATATGGATGAGAGTAATTTAGAGTTAGTAAACGTTTTAACTCAACAAATAGGAGTCGCCCTCAATCCTGTAGTTAACCAAATAGGTAAATTGATCGACTCATTAGGAGTCCAACCAACTCAAACTCAAAGACACCACAGGCTGTTAAGGGTTTTTGAAGAACTGGAGGGGGACAAAAATGAGCGTCCTTTTAGACCTCGAAGAGTTGAAGCACCCACTTATGAAGAGTAAGAATTCATTGAACGATATGAACCTAGGCTGGTCGTAGTTAGGAGAAACCAAGATGCTGATCAAGTGTTAAGAAATGCCATTGTTGGGCGTAACAAGATAGTAAATGTGGTAGAAGGACCAATTACTCTTCTCCCTTGTCTGATTACATTCGACAGGAAGAATTACCTAGGGGATGTAAGGTACCTAAGTTTACCAAGTTTGCTGGTGAGGCCAATGAGTCGACCATTGAACACATTGCTAGGTACGAAATAGAAGTTGGAAATATCGCCAACGATGATGGCTTAAAATGAATATACTTTCCTAATTCATTGACAAAAAATGCTTTTACTTGGTTTACGATGTTGACTCCAAACTCCATACACACTTGGGAACAACTTGAGGGTATATTTCATGAGCAATTTTATGCTAGTCAGCCCAAGATAAGTTTGAAAGAATTATCCTCCATCAAGAGAAGGTCGTCTGAGTCAATGGAAGAGTATTTGAATAGGTTTAGGATCCTAAAGTATAGATGCTTTACTAGGGTTCCTGAACATGAGCTGGTCGGAATGGCCATTGAGGGGTTAGATTATTCTATTAGGAAAAAGTTTGATCCTCAATCTATTACGGATATGTCCTAACTAGCTGATATGGTTTGATATGTCGAACGTTTAAAAATAGAGAAAGCTAGGGTGTCAAAGGACTATAGAAAAGGAAAAATTGCCTATGTAGACACAAAGGATTATTCCATAGAGTCCGAGGAAGAATACATGGAAGAAGGAGAAGTTAACATGGCTGAATTGAAAGATGGGTCTCCATATGCATGTAAACCTATAAGACCGTCTAAGGGAAAGACGATTGAAGATCCAAAAAATGATAACACTAATACTAAAACATATGCTTTTGATGTGTCAAAATGTGATGAAATATTTGATGTTTTAGTTTCAGATGGTCAGATTATAGTGCCCCCAGGAACTAAGGATTCACCATTATAGCAAAAAAAAAGAAGAGGTTTTTGCAAATATCATAATTTTTTGGATCATAATACTTCTCAGTGTTTTATTTTTAGGGATTTGATTCAAAAGGCTTTGAAAGACGGTCAACTGAAATTTGATGAGAAACCAAAGAATGCTATGAATATCGACTCAGGTCCCTTACATGTGGCTGATGCACACTATGTGGATCCATTTGAAGTGTTGACGATTGAGGCTACTGAAGGCCTCGTAGATGAACAGGTGGATGATATCAATTCACTAGCAACATTGATGCTCAAGGATTTTGATGGTCTTGAAGAAGAACCAGTTGTGGCTACAGCAGTCCATGCTACTGAGGGTCTCAAAAGTGGCAATCAAAATCTATCTAAGCCACATAAATCCTGAAGGTGATCAAGACGACAAAGAAACAATGGATTGTAAGGATGAAGAACTGTCTGAGGAAATAATAGTTGAATTGATGAATGTAGTGTTTATTAAACATGAAGAGGAGTTGGTAGATTTTCTGAACAAATGTAAGCTGAGTAATTCTAGATCTATGTTATGCCCAAACTGTGATGTGATTTATGACTAGAAGCTACAGAGAAGATTGAGGCGCTGAAGAAAAAGCACCATCAAGGAAAAAAAATCCAAAAGTGGTGTTCGACCATGCTAAGGGGCCAAACAATATTCAAGTGCCTCAAGAGAAACCCAAGTTTCCATATCTGAGAATGTTTGTGCCACCAACTGATGTGCCCAACAATAACTGGGTTCGTCCCTTTTATCCTAAGGGGCAAACCAGAATTAGAAGGTGGTGAAAAAAGGGTCGGGTTTGACTCACAAATGAGAGGTGATGGAAAAGGGATCTAGTTCAACCCAACTTGCTGAAACTGGGATCATTTTGAAGAAGTACTAGGTTCCAAATTCAAACAAATACCATGTTCCTCCCACCTACAAAGGGAAGAATCCTATTACAAAGACCCAATGGAGGAGGTTTCAGAGAAATAAGAAAGCTGCAAGAGAGGATGCAACAAAAGTTGTTCCACAATAGAGGAATAAGAAAACTGCAATAGATGCTGCAACAAAAGTTGTTCCACAAAAGGGTGAAAACGGCCAGAAAGAAGTACAATGTTGACCAACCAAAGAGAGGTTATTGATGTCAGTTGTGAATGTGTCACCGCGAAAGTTGAAGATCTTGGTGACGACAACATGGATGATGAAGTATCAGACAGTTTTGAAGATAGTTTAGAGGACGGTTTTATAATCCACTGCAATATTGTGTCAGTTTTGCCCAATGAATATGGGTTTACCTTAGAGGCATCTGAGGATGATGAAGAAGACATGTATGAGGCATCAGTAGGTCAAAAACCTCTATGTTACTATGTTATGAACAATGGGGTGGTAGAAGAGCAACATGCAACGTTTGAGAAACCTACATCAGACATGATGTATCATCTCAAACCTTTGTTCATAAGGGCTAAGGTTGATGGATTCCCTATGAACAAGGTGTTCTTTGATGGTGGCGCTGCCGTTAATTTGATGCCACAATCATTTCTGAAGAAAATTGGTAAGTTCGACACAGACCTTAAACCACACAATATGGTATTGTAGAATTATGAAGAAAAGACAAGTCACATCTTGGGTGTGATTCAAGTAAATCTGTCAGTTGGCTCGACTTCAAGTCCAAAATTATTCATGGTGATAACGTCCAAGGCAAATTTTAACCAGTTATTAGAACGTGAATGAATACATGGAATAGGGGCAGTGCCATCGACCCTGCACCAACGTGTGTCCATATGGCGTCAGGATGGGATCATAGAAACATAGAGGCGGATCATAGCTATTTTACTGTTGATGTGAAGGTGGTGAATCAAAAGAATTTTGAAAAAGCATTTACAGTTATACCACCATGCAACCCAGAAGATGCAGTTTTCAAGTCGCATCCTGATGTGATCAATTTCTTGACTTTACACCTCACTCATGATTTTATTTGGGACCAAGAAAAGTTGGACACATATCAAGTTGTAGAAGGGGAGTTGGAGCCCACTGGACGGGAAGAAGGACGAAATCATGATGATGCCTGAGGCGAATGCTCTGGCAAGGATTTTGGCCTATATGGCCAAAAACAGAATAAATGCGGATTTAGAGGCTAAAGATGTTTGAAATATGGCACCTGAGGCCATCATGGTGGAAGAGCTTGGAGACACAAGCCAAACAACAACTTCAGAAAGCCAGAGGTTTGATTGTATATACGAAGAAAAGCCTTTGGGGTTTGAGAAAGATCTAAGAGAAAATGTTTTGAAGATGCAAGCACAAGATCCCTTCGAGGAAGTCGACCTGGGTGATGGTTCGATTAAGAAATTTACCTACATCAGCACCAAGATCGATAGCCAGATGAAGGATCAAGTGATCAAATTACTTAAAGAATTCAAGGACTGCTTTGCATGGGATTACAATGAGATGCCTGGTTTGAGTAGATAAATGATGGGGATGAAGATTCCTATAAATCCAGGCAAACGACCAATCAAGAAAATGCCAAGGAGGTTCACGCCAGAAGTGCTGTCAAAAATCAAAGTAGAGACCGAACGGTTGTTGAAGAGCAAGTTCATCAGGAAAACCAGGTATGTTGAATGGTTAGCTAATATAGTCCCTACAATAAAGAAAAATGGAACTTTGAGAATTTGCATAGACTTTAGGTATTTAAATAAAGCCACCCAAAGGACGAATATCCAATGCCTGTGGCAAAAATGCTGGTCGATTCGGTCGCAGGATATGAATATTTAAGTCTTTTGGATGGATATTCAAGCTATAATCAAATTATCATCGCTGAAGATGATACCCACAAAACTGCATTTTGATGTCGTGGGGCGTTAGGCACATATGAGTAGGTCGTCATGCCTTTTGGTTTGAAAAACGCAGGGGCGACTTACCAAAGAGAAACGAACTAAATGTTTCATGATTTCATAAACACCTTCATGCAGGTGTACATTGATGACATTGTAGTCAAATCACCCCCGAGAGTTGGTCATTTAGACCATCTTAGACAGTCTTTTATTAGAATGAGGAATATAGATTAAAAATGAATCCATTAAAGTGTGCTTTTTGTGTTTGTGCAAGAGATTTTTTGGGTTTTATAGTGCACAAGAAAGACATAGAATTTAATCATAACAAAACCAAGGAGATTTTGAATACCAAAGCGCCAACAACGAATAAAGAACTCCAATCTTTTATTGGGAAAGATAAATTTCCTAAGGCGGTTCGTGTCAAACATGAGTGGAAAAATATTGGCATTTTCTCCTTTGTTGAAATTAGGCAAAGAGTTTGAATTCAAGTGGGAAAACAAACACCAAGAGGCATTTGGTCGCCTGAAAGATTATTTGATGAAGCCTCTAATACTGGCACCTCCAAATAGAAACAAAGGCATGAAACTGTATATTGCAGCGTCAGAGTCGACATTGGGAAGCATGTTGGCCCAAGAAGACGAAAATGGGGTAGAAAGGGCCATTTATAACCTTAGTCGAGTACTAAATGACGTTGAAACTAGAAATAATGCAATTGAAAAACTATGTTTATGTTTGTATTTATCATGTACTAAATTCAAGCATTATATAAAACCAGTCGAAGTTTCTGTTTATTCTCATTTTGATGTCATCAAGCATATGTTATCTAAAACCATTTTGCACGGCCGAATAGGTAAATGGGAACTAGCATTAACTGAATACTCATTAACATATGTTCCTTTAAAAGCAGTCAAGGGGAAAGTTATTGTAGACTTTATAGTCAACCATTCAGTGGTCGACACTACTGAAGCTTATGTAAGCATTAAGTCTTGGAAATGTTATTTTGATGGCTCTAAAAACAAACAAGGAACTGGGGAAGGGATTTTTATCTTATCACCAGATGGAATTCCAACTAGATTTTTTTATAAAATCAAAGGCGAATGCTTCAACAATGAGGATGATAATGAAGCCTTAATAATTAGTCTTAAAATTATGTTAGATGTTGAAATAAGAGATGTTGACATTAAAGGAGATTCAAAGGCAACAGTGAAACAATTGACCAAAGAATACAATTGTGTTAAATATCATCTGGTAATGTATATAGCCAAAGAGTTATCATTACTTCAGAAGTTTGACAACATGTCGATTAGTCATGTAAGGCGCATTAACAACTGTAATACAGTGGGAGAACTGACTTTTTTGGTTTTATCC
Source organism: Vicia faba (assembly GCA_948472305.1). Classification (NCBI taxonomy): domain Eukaryota; kingdom Viridiplantae; phylum Streptophyta; class Magnoliopsida; order Fabales; family Fabaceae; genus Vicia; species Vicia faba. The sequence goes on from OX451741.1 coordinate 37,947,751, forward strand.
AAATCTGCGGATAGCAAGAGTCACCACCGACTTTTCTTTTATCCAATATTTAGGAAAGGTGAAAAGGGAAAGACCTTTAATAGATTTTGAGTTCAGGGGGTAAGTTATGAAAAGGAAAGGTGTTAGCACCCCTTTCATCTGTAGTTATCTACGGGCTCTTAATTGCTTAGATCACTTTTGAAAACTTACTTTGTGTGTGTGTGATTTGAAAACATTTTGAAATTGCCAATATAAGGCTAACTTTGTAATGATTCTTGTATCAGTCCTCAAGAATATATACAAAGTTTTTTTTAAAAAATTTGTTTGAAAGTGATGTGAAATGTATTGTTTGTGAAAAAAGTTGTGAGCAAGCAATTAGGAGTCTTACCCACTAATAAGGTATTTCTTATTATTTTCCTTCTCCTTTAGAGATAATACCATACGATTAGTTGGTAGGTAGTCCTATCTATTGGATGTGAAGGGACATGCGTAGAGTCATCGTATGGTCATCGAAGGCAACATGTAAGGATACCTTAGCAATTGTATCAAATGGACTATCATCATTTCGTAGGAAACTCGAAGGGTCATCGAGGGATTCTGATCTTTATTCGAAAGGGACTATGATGATTTGATCGAGGAAATTTTGCTAAAGTATCCCCATTTTCGAGGGACGTGACCAACATTCGTAAGGCAACAAGAGAGGTTACCCTAGAGGTGCAAGTGTAAAGAGTGTATTAATTCAGTTATATTTATCTTGAAAATTAGGGTTTTCTAGATTATTTTTAGTCTTGCCATGCAAACCCTAGTTACTAACAATTAAATATGTACATAAAATTAAAGTGCGGAATGTAAAGTGAGGAAATTTAAACCTAAGCTATTACATCCTGTGAGCAGTTACATAATTAGAAAAAGGTGCGGAAATGTAAATCTACGCTATTACAATCAATAGTGCGACTTATATATTTTATCTAAGAAAATTAAATAGTAAAGAAAGAAAATAAGGAAAAAGTTAAAAAATATATTTTAAAAAACCTAATATCTAAATGTTAATGTTTTTGGTATTTTGTAGAAAATAATTTAAGTGATAATAATTAATTAAAACCTAGTCGCTTTTAATTAATTTTAATATTAATAAAAATATTAATTAATAAATAAAATAAAAATATGTAAAAAAAATTCAATTATTAATTAAAAAACCTAACCCTAATTTGTTATGTTTTGAAAAAGATTAGGTTAGTTAATGGTTAATTAAAAAAGAGTTAATTAAGAAAATATGGTGAAAATAGGATTAGAAAAAAACAAAGAATGCATGGGGTGGGTGTTGAACCCATGCCCTGGAAGTCAGGGGCGTGCGTTGCTTTCCACTAGGCCAAGCTGTTGTTGGTGATTGAGAATAGGAATGAATCAACATAATATTAACATGCACGTTAGTTTGGAAAAACAACAAAATAATTGCAAGACGTAGGAATCGAACCCACACTCTCATGTAATACAAACACATCATTCACCATCTGAGCCACACTGCCTTTTTGTTATTCAAATACAAACAAATAAATATATAATAAAAATAAGTGAATCAGGGAAGCGTCAGAGCCCTAGCTCCGGTGAGAAGATTTTTCCACCTGCAAAAATAGAAAGATTTAAAGATCGAAGGAGTCGTGTCCCCCTAATTTGGACCTCCTAAATCCAATGGTGGTGTTAGTTTGGCCTGAAAACGATTATAACATGAGATACGAAGGAAATATTCCAAACTTCCCTAACAATGGCATTTTGTCGTTCCAGTATCAAAGCTTGCAAATGATGCGTCAAAATCCTTCCAAACATAAATATGAACATGAATGTATGCATCAAACTAATTAAATATTCATGGATTACAAGATTCGATTTCAAGAAAATTACCCATATCGGTGTGCTTGTGTGAGCGACTTCTAGCATGCCATGAGCTTCAAGGATGGTTGGGATGAATTCCTGGGAACTTCAGGAAGATGATAGGGTTCTTGGAACAAATTGAAATAGGTTGGAGATAAGGGTTTCAAGTTTCCCTAGTTTTGACAAATTTGAAATTTTTTAGGGCTTGTTCTTGAGGCAATTTTCGTGTCCTTGATGGTCTAAACATGTTATGTATTTATAGGTGAGTGATTAGGTCAAGAAAAATGAATCAAATCTTTATATTTTATGACCAAATATTTGATTGGAAATTTTGCATGAAATCTTTCTTTTTTAGGCTAATCATGTACCAATCATCTCTACACATTTTGCTAGGTTGTCACCAGCTTTTTGGGCTTCAAAACTGATCAAAACAAAAGTCTGTGCGCCTAAGTCCATGAGTTTTATATTTTATTTGATTTATTATGAATTTAAATGAACAAAATCAAAATAAAAAGAAATAAAAAATCAAAAAAATGTATGAATGGATTTAAAGGTCTAATATGAGGTCATGAACACATTTGAATCTAAAAACTTAAGCCCATTAGCCCAAAATTTCAAGTTTGTTCAATTTGGATTTCATGCACTTTCTCAAAATTGTCCAACTTGCACCAACCATAACTCACTTAATTTTTGTCATATGAAGGTGATCTTGAACTTTTTGGAAACTCAAGATGCCTCCTACAACTTTAAATTTCTTTGACCAAGAATGTCTTTTTGTTGACTTTTAAAATGACTTGTAATGTTTTGCCTCATATCTCTCAAATGAAGCATTTTTGGCCTTGAGCTTAGAGATACAAAGTTGTACAGAATTGAATTTCCTTCAAGTTAGGATCAAGTTGAGGAATTTCTGATGAAGTATGTGAAAGTTGTGCTTGGTCAAAGTTCAGTTGACTTCTCCTAAAGAAAATCCTAATTTAGTAACTTTTGACTTTTGATGACTCTTGAGTTTTCTTGATGAATTATGATCAAATCTTGATCAAGTGACAAATGTGAATTCAAAATATTGATGTTGACCAAAAATCTTGAAGTTTGACTGTAAATTGGTCGAAGTTGACTTTTTGTCCAATGTAGTTGATTTTCAATTATCTGAGCAATTGATTGAGCAAATTTATACTACACGGCTTGAAGTTTGGCATGAGGATATTGTTGCACCCCAAAATTTACCCTCTTGATTTCAGAATTTTTATTTGGCTTATGTTTCATCTGCATATGCATACATACATTGGTTCTGTTGCTATAAGATCAAGGTATGCCAGTAAAACATCAAATATTTATCAGAAGTGTCAAAGGCTTTGTGTAGACAATTCAATCATCTGAGGAACGGGTTATCACCATGTTCTATTCCTGTATATTTTCTCATGTCTTGGGCAATATAAGGGAACCAGAGGTTTTGATCTGATTCAGAACAGTTCGGGTTAAAAATATGTTTCGGTGCGTCAACTTCATAATTTTCTAACTGCGAGCCAGAGTATTATTTTGGGCTGAAATTTGATCACCAAGTCCGTGTTGATATTTTCTTCACTTTTTGTATTTGGTCTGGGATCCATTATGTGTAGATGGCGGAAAATAATTTTATTACTGAGTTTTCAGGTTACCGATCAACGGTGTTTCGGGCGTTCAAAAATCTCTAACTCTGATTTGATATACCATCTCGAGGTGGTTCTTTCGTCATTGAATCCGTATCGATATCCTCTCCAACTTCTGGGTTCGTGCCTAAAGCTAATTCTCGAAGGAAGGTCTCCGAATTCGCAAATCAGACAAAGCTGAATAGTGGAAAATACTGATAAATAGTTGGCTAAATCGTGTTTTTCGCGCACTAAAATATTCATAACTCAAAATCTGTGGCTCATTTTGAACCTGTTCTGGTGGCCAAAATTCCGTCTCAACGTCATATACATTTTCATCTCTCATGTCCAGAAGCTAATTCTGTTCAGGATGACACCGAAAATGTGGATTTATCAAGTATTTTCGCACAGAAAAATTGTGACAAATGTTTATCTGCACCACATCCAAAAAATCATAACTCGGTCAATTTTTATCGTATCGAGCCCGCTTCAGTGGCATTATCTTATAAATTGTGTTAGTTAAATTTTGGTTTCCATTTTCAAGAGCCAACGGTATCCTGAAGGCTTCCGTTTTTGGCCCTAAACGTGTGCAACTCACTGAAAATTCTGAAGCTGAGAATTAAAGTTGTCTAAGGCAAAATTTCTAAAATTCATAACTAAATCATTGTTTATCCGATTGAACCCACTTTTAGAAATGAGTTCGTTCACAATTTCGGCTACATTTTGGTTTCACATTTCAACTTCAAAGTTTGCACCGAGATTCCTGCGAATTTGCCCGGAATGTGTCGCACTCAAGTTAATTAAAACTTTGCATTACTATTTATAGATATTTGAGACCCATTAACCAAAACCACTCACATAAGCCCATACTATATATTCTTTTTTACTCCAATTTCTCTCATAACTCACCAATCTCCGCAAACAATCTAAACTTTTCTCTCAATTCTTTCAAAGATCAAATCAAGGTTCTACACCTTTTTCATCAAGAACACAACAACAACTTCATGAAGATCCAAAAGTTAATTCTTCTCTGATTGTTGATCCAATCATTTTGATCTCTATACCTAAGCCTCATCTTCATTTCTATCAGTGAGTTTTCTTGAATTAAGTGCTTTTTGAAATAAATGATTTTTTGAATAAGTGCTTTTTCTTGGTTTTGTTATTGATTGAGGTTTTAATTGTATAATTGAGACTTAATTATTGAGAATTAATTTGAATTGAGGATTTAATACCATTTTGTTGAATTGCTTATTGAAATAAGTGATTAATTAAACTTGAGAAGTTGATTTTGGTTGTAGCTTGAAATTGAAATAGTGTTGTTATGTTGATTTTTAGTCCTAGATGTAGTTACACTAGAGTTTAGGTTGAATTAACTATAGAAAACTAGTTAGCACTAACACTAGTTTGAGATTTTGAACTCTTGATTAGATTAACACTAGTTCCTAATTCTTGATGTAGAATTTGTTAATAGTTTAGGTTAGGTAGATTCAAACACTAACTTTGATTTAGGTGTTGTAACATAAACTAACAATTAGTTTAGTTTAGGAATAATCTTTGATTTTCAAGCTTTACTACATGTTTGAAATTATTTTTGGTTGATGATCATTGATGTTTTTGTGCATGTGAAATGCATTTTTGCATATGATCTCAAGTTATCAATTTTTAACATAAACTAATATTTTTGCCAATTGTTGATTGATTGTTTGTTGTTTGCCATTTCAATGAGTTGAGATAATTTCTAGTGGACTCAAATATCATTGTAAAATACATTTGAAACAAGTTTGATTGAGTTTGATTGAAAATATCTCAATATTTAGTAAATTGGCAAAGTTTGACATAATTGATGTTTTTTCTCTAACTCTTGATCTGTTTTGAGTTTTTCCGACTTCAATGAAAACTGATTTACTCGAGCCACCCGAGGCTCTCCATGCAAACAATTTCTCAATTCGGATACGTTTCGGTCAAATCTGGGAGTTGCTGACTTGTGTACAAAAATCGCATTTTTGAACGAAATTTGACTGAATCGTCCGTATTTTGATACCGTATGCGTGTGCATAGCTTTCGATAATTTTGATAAATCATTCCGGTTGATTTTTAAACTTTTTCCTTGAGTATCAGTTCACTTTTTCAACTTGTCTATAATTGTGATTCTTGACCTAAATGTGACTTTTTTGTCTTAATTCATTATTTTTCATAGTTTGTGATTGTGCAAATTATGTGATATTTAAAGCATTTGTTTGTTTGCTAACATTAGCCTAGTTTAGACCTAATTCTTTGATTGCTCAAAATTATTGAAATCGAAATGTTAAAGAAGCTTGGCATTGGTTGATAATTCATGAGATTATGTGTAAATTGTGGAGTTTACAACTTAATTGAAAAATATTGTTGAATTATCTCATGAGTCGGAAATTGATGTTGAGAGTTTTCTTTAATGTTTTGATATCAATAATATCAATTGCTTCTAACCATTTGGTTGCTGATCATTGTGTTTTTTTTTGTGCATTTGAAATGCATTTTTGGTATATAATTCCAAGTTGTTTGATTTTTGACATAAACTACTTTTTGCCAATTTGCTGATTGACACTTGTTGTTAATCATTTACATGTGTTGAGATAAATTCCAATAGACTCAAATGACATCATAAAACATATTGGAAACAAGTTTGATTGAGTTTGATAGAAAATATCTCAACACTTGAACATTGACAAATTCTTGACATAATTGTTGTTTTTGCTCTAACTTTTGATTCGCTTTGAGTTTTTCCGACTTTCTCTATTGAAAATTGAGTTTCTCAAGCCATCTGAAGCTCCCAATGCAATTAGTTTTTCGATTCAGACACTTTTCACTTGACTTTTACTGTTGCTGACTTGTTGCGAAAATCATGTTTCCGAGTGAAATTTGGCCGAATCGATTGCATTTTTGTGATCCGTTTACATGAATATAAGTCCTATTAATTTTTACAATTCACTCCAAACAATTTTCAAGAGGTCACCATTTGTTTCGAATGTGCTTTTCGGTTTATGTACATATTACACCGTTACTTGAAAAATACCGTTTTGCACTAATTTCGATTTGTGATACCATTCCCTCCTAGTTTGTAAATATACTAACTTATAGAATGCCAACTAACTTGGTAGCTTGTACATTAAATGTTGACATTCAAGAGATTACCGTATTATGTAAATACCATGTTTTGTTGATACCGTTAACTTGTAAATATGCATTTTTACCATTTTTTGAGTTTAATTACTTGAATGTGGTGTGGCTGTCTGGAGTATTTCTATTAGCGTCTAAACATGATTCACTTTTTACTATTTGACCATTCATATTCATACTTATATCTGATCTCATTTCTTCCGCTTCCATGCTAATTTTGGTACTCTTTCCGATACTAATACATTGTTGTCCAAAAATGCCATACTATGTTCAAGTATCTTGCTCATTTTGTATTATATATAACCATGTTTGCTTTTGATTCTTGTTGCTTACTTACAATTCGTATTTCAATGTTGTTATTATTTGCTAACAGTTTTGATGAGTTGTGCATGTCTTGAGAAGCAAATTCGGACATTGACCGCTTTGGTAACGAATGCGCTTTGCTTGCACTGGTGTCACATTTCTGAGATTCTCTCTTGTCGGTGCTAGCTTTTGGAGCTTTTGCGGAAGATTTTGGATATTTGTTGTAGAGTTTGCTGTATACAGATTTGTTTTATCCGTTTGGTACATATTCAGATAATTATTGTTGTAAATATTGTAAATACTACATTTTACCACTTTCTAGAGATCATGTTTGGTAGGGACGTTTATTTCTTTCTAGAAATCATGTGAAGTAGGAAGCAGGAAATAAAAAAAGTGCGCTCGAAGTCGCTGTTTAAAGTCCTGTAACAGGCACCGTTTTCTGTATGCTAATTGTGTTTGTTTAAAATCCTACCTTGGAAGTAGATATTATGCACGTGTGTTTATATTTGTGCCTGCATTATATTACAGGTGATAATTCCTCAAAAGGAGGCGAGCGAGGAGGGTCCGTAATTGACCCCCGCACATTCTAGTCTGTGTCATCCTTAGCTCACGTGGTACGTCGATGCTTTGGAGTTATGCTGATCTTGTACATCGAGTCCGTCAAGTGGAGAAGGGTTTTGTAATCAAACCCCCACGCTCTGTCAAGAGTTTGCATTGACCGATGCTGACACTCCGTGATCGTTCATATTGTCTTCTGTCGCTCACCTCGATCTTCTATATCTTGGTTAGGTGTTCAATCGCTTTGGATGTCACATATTTTTTATTTCATATGTCTCCCGCTTGTTTGCTTCGGGTGATCTTCTCCCCTTAGCTAAAGCATTTTCTCTTCATACCCTCATCCTCTGAGTCAATATACCTCAATTGTGTGCTTTTACCAAAGCACTTGTTTGCTCACTTGTTTGGTATTTACCATGCTCCCTTAGGATTGCTCGTGTAGGGTTAATCCTCGAGCTAGACATTAGGATATTTACCCATGCATGCTAACATAGGGTAGAAACTTCCCTCTTTCATCCTCAACCTTAGGGTCAATCATTGTATGATAACATTAAGGGATAGTGCTAGGCTAGTCTCCCTTAGTTATTTTTCCTTTCTTTGCATATTGCATCTTAAAACTAAAACTTCTTCTTAGCAAATCATAAAAATGTCTCTAATGAACTTAAATCCTTCTTCAAAGTAAAAAATACAAATCAATCTTAATTGTTTGTGCGCCTTTTGGCTTTATTTTAAACCTTGTCAAATTGATGTTTTTCCATCCTTGCCATGATATTTTGTTATATTTTCGCCGATGTTTCGCAATCACACATGTTTGTTTTCCTACTTTGATTCTTAATATCATTGTTAGGTGTGATGTTTTATCATCTGAATTATTGATGTCTCACCATCTTTACCATGCTACTTTGCTATCTTTTAGTCGATGTTTCTCCATCGCATATGTTTTCTGTCCTACTTTGATTCTCAATATCATTGTTAGGTGTGATGTTTTATCATCTAGATTGTTGATGTCTCGCCATGTTTTCCATGTTATCTTGCTATCTTTTAGCCGATGTTTCTCCATCACATATGTTTGTTGCCGATGTTTCAACATCGTGTATGTTTGTTTCCTACTTTTATTCTTAATATCATTATTAGGTGTAATGTTTTATCATCTTGATTGTTGATGTCTCGTCATATTTGCCATGGTATCTTGCTATCTTTTTGCCGATGTTTTGCCATCGCATATGTTTGTTGCCGATGTTTTGCCATCGCATTTGTTTGTTGCCGATGTTTCGCCATCGCGTATGTATGTCATCCTACTTTGATTTTTGATATCATTGTTAGGTGTAATGTTTCATCATCTTGTCTGATATTTTGTTATCATGCTGACATTTTATCATCTTATCTGAGTTTGTGTTTCCATATGATGTATTGTCATCCTTTTTGTTGTTTTATCATCGTCATTGATGTTTTGTCGTTTTATTTGATGTTTTACTATCTTGATTGTTGCTTTTGTCTTTTTAACTAAAAAATACAAACCAACCAAAATATATGAGCCGAACTACGACTACTCTGATTCTTTAAAAGGGATACGTAGGAATTGTGGTAGGGCCCAAGCGAGCACAACTTTTAATTTTCCCTACATTATTTTCTCTTTCCTTTGCATGCATTCCCTCCTTGCATCTTCCTTTTTAGCTTTTAAGCCTTAGACATAGATTTTACACACCCTTAGATTAGAACAAACAACAGCAGATACTGTAGAGTACTACAGACGTGTGGGGTGATAATACCTTCCCCTAGCGTAACAGACTCCCTTACCCGATCTCTCGGTCATTTGATCGTGATTTCACACTTCTCAGGTTTTCTCGATGTTTACCTTTCCCTTCTTGCGGGATAACAGACGTTCGATGGCGACTTCATTGATTTTATATCAGATGAAGGTTCGGCCAGTTGTTTCAGCTGGAGACTTCACTGGGGAGATGATCGACCTATTGTTGGTCCATCCTAGAGTCGATCCTAGCTCTTGTTTGTTTACTACTTTGGGTGTTTATTTACTTCCAGTTATTTACATCTTTGTATACACTGCTTGCATTTGTTTGTGCATGCATTTTATCGCTTTTAATATGCTGGTGGTACCGCTGTTTCTTTGTCTCTCTGTGGGTGCTTGTTACAAGAGATAAAAGGCCTAATACCCAGGACAAGTGACAACCCTAGGAACCCTAGGAATATAGTGGAACATGAATGGCTAGTCAACTTTGGTTTGCTAGTACGGTCATTTCGTCCATGCTCAGTTGAGTTTACAAATGAGGTGCTATCGTTTCATGTAGGTGTTTCGGAGATAGTGGCCTCAGGCAAACCCATGATTCTGAGTTACCCGTGCCTTACCCTGACCTAGTTTCTCTCGTGAGTGGGGAGGGATGATTGATTCTTACAGGTACAAATGGTGACTCTAGTTCTGACGGTGACTTTAGTTATGTTGTTGACTTGAGTTCTGTTGGTGACCATGTTCTGATAGTTACTGTGTGTTTTTGATGGTGAATTGATACTGTTACTGATTGTGTGTTCTCTTGGTTTCGATCCAAACATCTCACCTTATGATGGCCGTTTATTTCGGCAATTTTATAGTTATCTTTTATGACAGGGAGATTTTGGCCTCATGCAGTTGCTGATCCACTTGGTACTTGATTCTTTTGTGTTCCGAGATGGTGCTAGACCTTTAATCCGGTGATATTCATCATTTAGTTTAGAGACAATGCAACCATTTTCCATGTTTATAGAACCTTGATCCCGTGTTCTTGCATACATAATCTGTTAACCTCATTTTGACACACATGTTCTTTCCATTTCCAAGGAACCATGCTTGTGAGATTTGTGTTGCACTTCTCCACCTTTTACTGGTTTAAAATCAAAATTAAAAGCATGCGGGTTCCTTGGAAATGATCAAACATGGTATTGCATCCACTCATACACATCATGCATATTCATGCATTTATTACAGGTACTCAAAGTTTGGAATTCTTATTCGGATTTGGTGCTCTCTTCAGAGTTATAGAGTTGAATTCTTGTTGTCACATGTTTAGATATCAGTTATGGAATGACTTCATGGGGTATTGTCCGAGATGAAGATTCAGATGTGGTTGGTTGTGGTATACATGCAAGCCTTTTCCCATGATCGGGAACTCTTATAGAAGGAAGATAGTAAGTTGAGTTAGGTCATGGAAGTCTTGATGATAGTGTCAGCAATCCTGCACCGACTGTTGCAACATGAGTTATTCTCTTCTCCTCATCTTTTGGGATTTCTTTCAAACCATGGAGTACCTTGTGGATTTCATCCACTATCTTGAGTGTTGGGAATGTCTTATCAGCAGATGGTTCCCAATTACCAGTTGAATTTAAGAGGTTTGATTTACCAGCAAGAATTGAAGAAGCCTAGAGAACGAATTTGATCCCATCCTATTTCTTTATTCTCATTTGTTTCCACACTCGTTTGAGCTTCAGTGGGTTAGGCTTCGTACTTCAGTACCATCTACAAATCTCCTTTCAAATCCTTATATCAATGTCATATGTGGTTACCACGTCGGGGCGCCCGATTATTCAATCAGGTGCAATATCCATAACTTTGAGCTCCCTGATCTTCTTGTCAGCAGTCAGTGTTTGTTCCCCCAAGTGAATCCATGGGGCAAAGCTTTTAAGCAAAGATATAAGAAGGCAGATAAGTGTGTCTCCCATTCTGGGGAATTTGGCTGTGATGTTGAAGATTGCAAGAGAAGATGGATTGCGCCTTTCTCGTGTGGTAGAAGATTCTTGGTGATTCAGGATATGCAACTTCGCTTGGTACATCATTCACCTTCTCTTTTAAGAGAATCTTCTGTAAGTATATTTTGGGGCACTCGACTATTCAGTTGAAGACGGTTTGTCACCTGAATATAAATTCCAAGCTTGGAGAAATTCAGAGACTGTTGTGTCCATATCAGAGGGAAATCTCTTATCCAAATGAGCCTCAAGGTTGCGGAAGATCGTTTGAAGCAATTAGTCCATGTGAAATCTTGTTTCCTCAACATGGAAATTTCAAATTCCGTTTGCATTTTCATTTGCAACCTTAATTGTTTGTTCAGTACTTTCTTGTATGCAAACTTGCCCATATTTTTGAATGTTAATCATAATAAATTGAATATGTTTGTCTTGAATTTATCCATTCATTATCACTCTTATTTGTTTTACTATGTTTTTGATATTCAACTCTTATTAATAAAGCATTAACTCTGGAGGGAGGATGATGAAAATTTACCTAGAATTTCAAAATGGTATGCTTTTGAGTAAAAACCATGCTTACGATGTACATGCCTTATTTCAATCCCCAAACACCGGAGATATAAGGGAGATAGACCCTCGTTAACCCCTCTGAGCCTTCGAAGTAGGAGTTTCTTTTCTGTTAAGAAAAAACCCTTATTTTTAACCCAGGGCAGGGTAGATGTTCAATTAATCTGATCGAGCATTCAAATTTCAGAAGGAGTGTCCTATCTGAGGATCACCACATTTTATCCCTTACATTATGAGGTCGGGAAAAGATCAAAACCACAATGGTTATTTCCTCACAAAAATCCCGAGGTCGAGATCAAATCGATACAACAATGGTTATCCCTCGTCGACCAAGGAATGAGGCAATCACTTTCCTCCAAAAGTTCAAAGACTTAGGGTCACACGACTTATTCAAAAGGGAAAATATGAATAATAAAGAAACATAAAAAAATCCCCGCTAAGTCGAAACTTGAAAACGAGTCACTTAGGCAAAAGTTAGGGCATCCCGTTGGACTCCCAAATTGAAATTCAAAAGAATTTGTCCAGACAAAAGTTAGGGAAATCAAAAAAGAATTTGAATAGCCCGAAAGGCAGAAAGGATTATCCAATAAAAATCCTTATCAAAAGAAAAGTCGTGTGATCGAACACCCAAAAACCAAAGGTTAAGTGATTGTCGTGTCCAAAAAATTGTTGTGGTTCCTCAACCATCATAAACTATTTTGAGAGATGAATGCTCGTGTCGAATTAACTAAATGTAGGACTGGAGAACATCATGTAGAATGGATGGGAACCAAATTTTTTGAGCCTTAAATCCTTTTTTCTAAAAAAACTGTGAACCAAGCCACGTTACAACCCTTAAAAGTCCTAATTGAAGCATGGGTTAATTTGAAAGCAAAGTTGTTACGAGAATACGGTAACCTGACTCCTAGAAGACTTGTTAAAAACTTTTTGAGTTGGTATCACTCCCTTTTTACTTTCTTTGTATAGAAAAAATTCTGATGTTTCAACATCTTTTCATTAAAAAGTTTTCTAACTTCAAGACAAGTATATGATTTGCATTAGATTTATCATTCATAGGATAAAACATTCTTTGCATATGAAAAAGTGCTTAAACATCAAGAGAGCTTACATAATGAGCATCAAATAAAGAGTTTGATCATCCCGAGGGACGAAATGCTTTAGGAACCCCTTGAAAAGAATGATCTTAATCGGGGGCATGCTTTCTAGCTACTCCTTTGAATTGAAGAAGACCAGTATAAGAGGTTGATTAAGAACTATTTGTTTGATGATTGTGCAAAAGTTTTGTCTGTCGACAAGTCTCTATTGAGCAATGACGTATCGTTTCCAATTGGTCCCGAAGGATAATTTTCTTCAAGAATCTGCTTGCGCACGAAGCAGTTTGAGTTGAGAAGTATGGTTGTGTTCTAGCTTGTTTTGAGGACGTAAGCCAATTATCCTAAGGAGATGTTAACTTCCAAACTCCGTGAACTTCTCATTCCGCTGTGAGCATGAGGTAAGGAAATGGTTTGCGAAGATTCTTCTAATCTGTGGAAATCAAGTCAATATCCATTTACTCTCAAAGTTTCATCAATTTGGGGCAGTTATGTCGAGATTCGACAAATCTCTCAAAGTGCCGAGTGATCAGGGCCCGTTACCCAAGATTCATTGATGCCACTTCTAATATTGATTAGTCATAAGTTGTGTTTCAAAGATTGTAACATTGGGGCAGTTTATATGGGTGGTACAGATCTCAAGAAGTCCTTTCAAGGCACGTTCTTTAACAGTCCTACAGACTGGGGAAAGACATTATACAGGGGCATTGTTCCACCTCAGATTTGATCAGGTTAAGTCCAATCGCAGGCTAAACAACTTGTGAATTTAAAGAGCATGACTAGAAGTCGAGATTGTTATCCTTAACTTATTAGAATTTAAAGTCTATGAATTATTGTTCCTTCATCAGTAGTGGAGATCTCCATCTCCAACTAAAGTCAGGAGTGCTATTCTCAGCATGGATCTCGGGAAGTCCTCTCGAGGAGAATCTCTTTAAAGGTTAGTCAACCTAAAGCAGTTACATCAAAATTTGACGAATCTCTCCATGGACCTGTTGTATCAGAGAATTATCCAGAGCTCGAATAATCTGGGGCCGATTATCTCAAGTCAAAAGGATCCTCTCTAGCGAGGTTGTCACACTATGCCTGGGGCACATTCAGTGATCTGTTTCACATGATTTTTCATGTGCTTTGCTTGTCTGCGTAATTCTCTATTACCAGAGCAACATCTTTCAAGATAATTAAAGTGTCCCTAACTTGGGTCGTTTCCTCCGAGCAACATTGAAGTTTCTACTTCTCCCAAGTAAGTCTTCCCAAATGAGAAATTTTAAGATTGACCAATTGGAATTCTGCATTAAAAGAGTCTCGTTCTCTGGATGCATAAAGCTTTGTCTTCCGGTATCACCTTGTAGAAAGTCTTTTGACTGAAAGTTGTGATCTTTTGATATGGATTTCTCTTTCTCGGTAAATCTAACATGTTTGTGTTCGTAAGAGAATATTTATTCCTCGAAGCAGAGCATCTTTACCCTTTCTGAAGATTCGGTTGAATATCTTCATATTCCCCGGTGCATTCACTTTATGAAGAACAAATCTATTTGAGATCAGTCGTGGGTTTCTACAGAGATCCGAAGTTTCTATTGCTTCCCAGTAAATCTCCCCAAAGCAGAGAATTTTAATGATCGACTAATTGGAATTTCATATTAAGAGAGTCTTGTTCTCCAAGTGCTTGAAGTATTTCCTCCCCAGTATCATCTAGCAAAAGAGAATGTTTATTCCATGAAGTGGCATGTTCTCATCCCCAGCCGAAGTCGAGAGTTCCTTCGAAAATTTCTCCTGCCCCCCAACGAAGTCACTTTATAAAGATTTCTTGTTCAATAATTCTCTAATCTCCATAGCATAAGCGTGGTTTGAAGTTAGTTATGCTTAGAATCTTTTGGTATCCCCAGTAAAGACTATTCAAGTTTGTTCTGTTTCCTAGCGAAGTCATGGGAGCATCATCTCACTTCCTCAGAGGAGGCTATTTTTGAGGATTTCTTGTCCAAGATTTCCCGTTCCCCAATGGAGCTGACTTATTAGAGATCTCGTTCTCAGGAATTTTCATTCCCTCAGCTGATTTGTGTTGAGGTTTATTTCATCTCTCCAGTGAAGACCTTTGTCTAAGATCTCTTATGCCAAATTTCTCCTTTCCCCCAACGGAGCTGCCTTCGGAAATCTCTTATTCAAAATCCTCATCTCCCCTGTGAAGTTTAGTTATCAGGAAATCTCTTATTCAGGAATGCTCATTTCTTGTTTCATCGAAAGTACTTATTCACAAATTTTCCCTTCTCCCAATGGATCTCAATCTTGGATGTTCATAAGTGTTGCTTCCCCAAAAGAGTATGCTATTGTGGTTGCTAGCCCCAAGATAGAGCATCATAGAAGGATTTTGTTCTGATTGAAGCACATTCTCATTCCCCAGTGGAGCTGAAGATCCTCATATTTCCAGCAATAGCATATCTTCTAAGGTCGCTTACCCCATCATGGATCTTCATATCCTTGGTAGTATAAGGGCTCTTTATCCCTAGTGATAGAGTATGGCTGAAATATTTCCTCAATCAAGTTTTGAACCTCAAGCTTATGGTTCAAAGATACTCTCCTCTTCCCCAAGTAAAGATTGTTACTCCTTAGCAGTAGTATCCCCGGGTTGGTCTGGTTAGAATTCTTTTGTCTAAGAATTTCTACGATTCCCCAGTCGAAGTTGCTTTTATTAAAGACTTACATCAGAAGGTCCCAGCTCCCAACAAGGTTCTCTTTATCCGTGGAAGGAGATATTGGATCTTTTCCCAGAAGTTTAAGAGGTGAAACATAGGTCAAGATTTCTTCTGCACTGCAATTTATTTTTTGCAGTATTCTCCCCAAGAAGTTATCCCCAGTGAGAAATTGACAAGTTATAAAACAAAAGTCAGGTGAATTGTGATTTCCCACATACCCCATTTTATTAATGTTCTCTCCAAAAATGTCAAGTATCCATTTGGAGTTTCTTCGTAGATGTTACAGTTTTGATCTGATCTTCTCTAGCAGAATCTGCAATTTATTTTTGCAAGTTTTATTAGGATTCGGCCTGTGGTTATTGTTTTTGTTGTTTCACAAATCTGGGGAAGACAAGTTGAGGATTGATATGTCAAAGTTCCACTACCCTGGGGCAGCATATCAATTATGGTACGAATCCCATGAAGTCCTCTCGAGGATTTGTCGTTCACTCTGTAAGTTGCAGCTTGTCAGCACTCATGCAAGAGCGTTATCTCTAACTTTTGAACTTTGGAATAGAGAATTCCCCGCAGAGTTAGTTCTCCTTAGAATTGTCATGTGAGGGATTCTCGAGGCCGATAAGGTTTTTTGGATACTTTCATTCCCAAACCAAGTCTGGATGAGCGTTATCTAGTTTCTTAATAAAGACTATTCCCAGTGCAGTTCACCTTCCTATTTGAATTATCATTGAAGTTTGCATTCAGAAATTCTCATTTTCCCATCTAGGTTGTGACTTAGGGCATTTAATATCAAAATAATCTTTTATCATCCTCGTTAGGGTTGATGTTGGTTGAGATTTCCATTTCCCTAGTAAAGTCGATACCGTTTGACTATTTTCATGGTCTATTTTATGACTGCATATCCAAGGTTCCTTTAATCCCTAGAAGTCGGGTTCTTTGTGAAGAAATCCATGGCTGAATAATTCCCAGTAGGGGTTGCCACTTTTAGAGTTTTGTATCTCTTATCCCCAACAAAATACTCCTCGACAGAGTTTTGGATCCTCAAGTGGAGTTTTGTTTCCTCAGTAGAGTTTTGTTGCCCATAAATCTTTTTCAAGAGAAAGGCTTCGTTCTAAGACTTCAAGTTTGAATACGTCTCATGTCCCCAATGGAGTTGCTTAGATGAGAATTCAAAGTCTGAAGAAGTTTCAACTCCCTAGCGGAGTTGTCAATCAGAGATTCCTCGTCCTGATCTCTCAATTCCTATCTAATTTGTTGCTTGGGGCATCCTTATTTAGGGATCTTTACTTATCCCCAGTATAGTTGATGATGGTCGATCAATTGAGATTTTGTTAACCTTCGGCAATCGGTAAAGGACTTTCTGACAAAAGTTTCCCCACTAGGTTGGTCCATTTTTGAAGAGTACCGTCAATCTCCATCAGTGTGGCTCTGACTATATTTTCAGTTCAAGGATTTGTGTACTCCCAATAGTAATATGTTCAATCAAGTTTTTCTTATCAAAGAACATCTCATCCCCGACAAGGTTGGCCTTGACAGAGTTTATCTGATTCCCCTGCGATGGTTTTGCTTCTCACATCTGGTTTGTTATCTTGGTATCATCCTTAACACAGCTGCATGTTGTCTTTTCCAGAGATTACAGTCTTGCCCCGATCTTCCCTGAAAATGTCCAATCTTCATTGGCACCTCTTTTCATAGATTACAGTTTTGATCTGATCTTCTCCAGCAGATTTCACAATTTATTTTTGCAACTCCTCTCAGTGTTTGTAGCTCGTTTCTACTGATTACTCAGTTTGTTACTCCCCATAGAGTTTCAGCTCTTCAAGGGTTTCTCTCCAACGGTTCCTTATATCTTATCTTCTCCATTGGATTTTGCATTTTTATTTTTGCAACCTTTTTCAGATTCTGACTTCTTGGTTGTTGGCTTCTCGATTGGCCATTCCCCAGTGAAGCATTTAAACATGCATCATTACATTGCATCTACCAAAACGTGTAGCATTTCCATCATATGGAGCATTACGCTATAAAAAATTCAAACATGCATCGGAACATAAGCCATTACTGTTTCTGTTTTCCCCCAGTGAAGTTTCTAAACTTTGGATTTTATCCCCAACGAGGTCCTCATCCTTATTATCTCAGTTTTGCCCCATACAAATATCCTGTTGACGTTAATCATTTGAATGGTTGAGTGTCTACTCTTTATTGTAGTTAAGTTTTTGCCTGACGCAGTTCTCTCGGGTTTAGTCTTTACCAGCCTCGTTGTTTCATTCCAATGTCTATTGATGTACATTTTGAATATCAGTTTCGTCCTGATATTTGCTTTCAGTAGGTTTTTAGTAGTACGCCCTAATCACCTTGCTTTGGGTCGAGTTTTGAGTTTCGTCTCCTCACCCGTGCATGAAATCCAGTTTTCATTCTGGTACTCATCTAGTTTAGTTTTGTCTAACTAGTTATAATGAGTTGAGTGTCGTCTCGTTTTGTTTTCATACCTTGGACTTCCATCAGTGTTTGATTACTGAATCCTTTATCGGTTTTCATTTAACGAGTCTCTTTGCAGTGTTCATAAATGCGTCCCTGGTTAAAACCAATCTCCTCTGTTCCTTGGATTCTTCTATCAGATTTCTTTTACTGTTTATCCATTGATCTGAGACTAGCAAGTTCTCTGAGAAACATGCTCTCTTATCATTTTACTTTGGGTCGAGTCTCAATCTCGTCGCCCGTGCATGAAATCCAGTTTTCACGCTGGTACTCATCTAGTTTAGTTTCTTCTAACTAGTTATAATGAGTCGAGTTTCGTCTCGTTTTTGTTTCTTACTCTAGGGATTCTTTCAGTTCCTTCATACTGTCTATCTTGGGTTGAAACTTGTCTCTTTTATGACTTTTGAGATCTTTCAGTTCCATCTCACTGTCTTCCCTTGGTTAGAGACCAGAAGATGCTCTAAGAAATATGCACTCTCATCACTTTTGCTATGGGTCGAGTTTTGCCTCGTTACCCGTGCGTGAAATCCAGTTTTCATGCTGGTACTCATCTAGTTTAGTTTCGTCTAACTAGTCATAATGAGTCGAGTTTTGTCTCGTTTTGTTTCTTACTCCTAGGATTCTTTCAGTTCCTTCATAATGTCTATCTTGGGTTGAAACTTATCTCTTTTATAACTTTTGGGATCTTTCAATTCCATCTCACTGTCTTCCCTTGGTTCGAGACTAGCAGGTGCTCCTAGAATGGCCACTCTGCCCCGTGTACTTTGCCAGAGTTTAGTTTCGCCTATTCTCCGGGGTTTGAGTCTTATCTCACCCCTTTTATGGTCCAGTTTTATCCTGACACATTTATTCTGAAGTTTAGTTCCATCTATTCTTCTAAGTTTGAGTTTTGTCTCAACTTTGTTAAAATCAACGTTACAGCTTCATTCTGACGCATGACTTGGGAGGTCCAATTTTCATTAAACCCTCTGTTTTCTAAATCCAACTTTGTTTGGTATCTTCTTAGTCCCGCGCCTGCTGGTATTATTTGTCTTCGGTAGGTTTTGCTTCTCTTTTTCAAGAGTGTAAATTTTCGGGTTCTTTTGTATTCAATCATTTCCAACTCTGAACGCTCAAAAGTTTTCAATTTTCTCACTTATCATGTTAAATATGATTGAATAGGGGCAGATGTTGCACCCCAAAATTTACCCTCTTGATTTCAAAAGTTTTATTTGGCTTATGTTTCATCTGCATATGCATACATACATTGGTTTTGTTGCTATAAGATCAAGGTATGCCAGTAAAGCATTGACTATTTATCAGAAGCGTCAAAGGCTTTGTGCAGGAAATTCAATCAGCTGAGGAATAGGTGTTGTACCCCAAAATTTTCCCTCCCATTTTATCATGATTCTCCTCACAAGACTTCTTGGACTCAAGACCAAATTAGGGTTTGCTCAGCTCAAGACATTTCCTTGCACTGTTGACCTGAAATTAGGGTTTGAGTTTGCACAGGGATTTTTGGATTTCCAATTCCTCATGAGACTTTAATACTTCATGTTGGACTCCTAATATTGTTCATACCAAGTTTCAAGCCTTGAATCACATTTTTGCCCAGTCAATTGGACAGTTGACCTAAAATCAACTGTATTGGGGAAAAGTCAACTGTGGCCAATTTACAGTCAAACCTCATAATTTTTGATCCACACCAACATTATAGACTCATATGAACCATTTGATCAAGTTTGAACCACAACTCCTCAAGAAATTTGACCAGGTCATCAAAAGGGCAAAATGGTCAAAATTAGGGTTTTGACTGTAAAAGGGCAATTTCTGATTTTTCACCTAGCCAATGGCAAATTGGGTTCAAGCATGATTTTAAGGACTCAATGGCATCATCTTGACCTAATCACAAGGTTCAAAAGATCTCAAATGCATTGGATTGACAGATGAATTTTTCAGTCAACTGATCAAAAATCAATTGTACACTGAAAAGTCAAACTTTGATTTTTTGGTCAAAATCAAGTGCCAAGGGTAATTTTTCATCAAGATGTGTCAAAAAATGAAACTTGTTGACCAAGAAACCTAATTTTGGAAATTAGGGTTTAAGTTTGAAATTTTTCATAACTTAGAAATTTTCTAAGTTATGAAAATTTCTTATTTTTTCCCAACTTTTCCCAACTTTTTCACCATGATGCAATTGGATTCAAAGAAAACTTCTAACATGAAAGTTGTAGTACTCCACAAAATCTACAACTTAGATTCAAAAAGGTTTCCCAAAATATGCTTGGATCTCAAGTTATGATTTTGTGAATAGGGGTCCATGAAACTTTTAACTTATTGAAATTTTGCCTTAGTTTAGGCAGGATTTTGACCAATCTTCATGGTAATTTTTCACATAGTTCCAAGTGGAATCTCAAAATTCATTTCAAAGATGGATTGTATAGCATTTTACAAGCTTTCCAAAATGTCAAAGAACTCTCCAAGGTCATTTATGGTTAGGGAGAATCGAAAGAATGAAAATGGCCATTTCTCACTTTTGTCCAAGGCATTTTGCACATTGCTACAAGTTGCAAATCTGTCCTAAGCATGCTTGTACTTGTTTTACAGGTATTAAACCTTTCCACACTCCTTAATTAAATGCAAATACATTGGACAAAGGCATTGCTCTAAGCTTTGGAGAATTATACATTGATTTATTCCAAAAATGGCATAAAGGTAGCAATACCACTTCCATAAAGCACACTTTATGCAATTTTGTTTATCTTGAGCATTGAACCTAATCTCTTTGTGAAAACAAGATCCATAAACATCAGAAAAGGTTTACCAACTCTCCTCAGGCCTTGAGCTAGCCTGTACAGGCTTTGGCATTGTCACTTCCCACCTTTTCTTCAAAAACAAGCAATTGTGCAAAAGTTAATATATCTCTTGAATCTGATAAAACCAAGTCTTGTAACATTTTCAAACAGGTTCAGCATATTACACCAAGCCTGAAACACGATTTCCAAGCCTCTCAAACACCCTTAAGCACAAAAACACCAACTTCTGCCCAAAACAGGGCCATCTCTGCAAACACCAAGCCAAAACGAAATTGCCTCGTGCGTTTTGTCTTGAACCACTTCAGACACATTCCATACAACATACCTAAACTATCCAAGCCATAGTTCAGCAACTGTAACCTCATTTTCACACTTCACCATTTTCATTTTGAAGCTTTGCAGGTTGAGTTCTACAAGGACATTCAGGCAAGTTCAAGGCAAGCTAAGCATTGGGAAAGGTCAAGGGAACTTCAGGCAAGCTAACACGACCTTCAGGCCTCACTCACAACTCCTACATTGCCATATCCAAACTAAATTGAAACAGGTATTTGTCAAGATTCTAACTCCTTATTTAGGCATCATTAAGCTTAGGTTTGTGAAGCAAAAATGTAGTCTCTAATGTGCTTGAGCTGTACACATGCATAGCTTCCATTTATATTAACTGAGCTTGGAGAATTTAGATGTTAAACATGCTGAAAAAGTTAGGTTAGAATTTAGGGCCACTGAAATTCTCTCTGGTCTTTGAGAGTTAGATCAAGTTTTTTATATCATTATGTTGTACCCCAAAATTTGCCCTCTCTCTTTTTCACAAGAAGTCACAGCTTCAGGTTTTCCCTGAATCTTCAGATTGGCTCAAGAATCAGTCAAACGGACTTTTTCTTATCAATCTATCCAAATTAGGGTTTCCATTGATTTTGAATCAGTCCAAGCAGATTATTAGGTTTTCTTTTGATTTGTTTGAGTTTGGCTCAGGGTTTGGTCAGGCGGACGTTTCCTTGACAGTAAATCAAGAATTAGGGTTTGCACGCACATTTTTAGAAGAATTTGAATCCACAGTGTCTTAATTGGCTGTCACACTGCTTTGACGTCTGTTCAAGATTTCAGCTTGTTTCTCAAAACTTGAACCTCTGGGATGGAAGCTGAGGCTTCTGGTTGAAAATTTGCAGTTTTAGTTTAATCAAGTGAAGTGAAAGGTGCCTGGACGTTTGTTTGTTTAAGTTGTGCAATTGGTTAACTGACATGCCGGGCTTATTGCTGGTTAAAGAGGGGTTTATGAGACTATAACGTTATTAATTATTTATCTTATCTAAGTTAGAATAATTGGGATGTACTTCCAGTTATTTTAATTCAAGAAACTTAAATAATTAAATAGACAGTGAAATAGAGAATTATCTGACAAAGGATTTTTTATTCATTTTCAATTGTTGTTACAAATGTTTATTTGATACAGTAAATTTATTTACAGTGTTACAATGACATTTATTACAATGATTAAAAATAAATTAAGACTATATCCTAAGTTTCTTGAGGTCTTCATCTTCTACCGCTGCTTCCTTTGCCCGACTGGTATTTACCTGCAAAGACAGAAAAAGAAGTCAACACAGATGAATTAAAAAAGTATTTTTCAGATAGTTAATAAAAAAACTCATCATTAAAGGTTTTGGCCGGAATCAGTTTGTTCGTCCTCTCTGCAAATTGCAAGAAGATGTCTCTTCTTGGTTCACAAAGAGGAAAGCAAATTATTTGCAAGCATAAGAATTAATCAAATACAAAGCTGAATAAATTCAAATTGGCAAAAAAGGCAAACCAAACTGAAATGCCAAACAAACTGCATAAGTGCAAACCATCCAAGAGGAAATTCAAACTGTCAAAGAAACTAAACCAAATTGCATTGTCAAACTGAAAATACCAAACTAAGTCACAAGTACAAAACTGTCAAAAGCTGTCAAAGAAGCTTTCAATAAAGCTGTCAACAAGTACACAAAAGCAATGCAGAAAATCTGGAGGTAAGAAGATATGCAGAGGAAAGACAAAATGCAAGCAAACTTGTAAAAGCTTTTTTCATCATTTTCTGGCCAAAACCTTTTCAGAAAATAAGCACTTTAAGCAATTAAATATGCTTTAATAGAGAGAGAAAAGAGAGAGAGAGAAAGAGAGGTTTACAGTTTGCAGGCTTAGGGGGATAGAGATATAAAACAAAGAGTTTCAGTTCAGAACAGGGGGGAGAACACATAGAAAAAATATATTACAAAACTGTAAACACATAAACCTCAAGCCAACTGTACAATAAGCAAGCATACAGGCCTGCATAAAGCACCAAACTTCAAGCCTGCTTCAAACCCTGAAGCCTGTTCAAAAGCCAGCATATAACACAAATCAAAAAGCCTTGAAGCAAACAAACAACAGCCTGCCCAAAGCAGTACAAACCTACATAAGCTTCAATAAACCTGCCTAAAACCAGTAAAACTATAAGCCTGTACCAGTTACAAAAAAAAACAGAAACCAATCTCCAAACTTACTCCAAGCCTGTATCAAACAATCAAAAGCAAGCCTGTCAAAACTATATCCCAAACAACATTCAACTTGCCTTCAAGATCAAGTAAACAAACTCAAAGCAAAGCCAAAAGCCCTCAGAATAAGATTCATCATAGGGACAACATCATACATATCAGTAACAACAGTAGCAAATACCCTCAGAATCAATTTCAACATTGAAAATTATCAACAAATCCAAGCATCTCACAATAAGCAAACAACTCTCAGAAATTATCATCATCATTGGAAGTCAGCCAAGCCCAAGAGAGAGGAAGAAGTCAGAAGCAACTCAGAAACAATAACAACAATCTCAGAATCATAATATCATCATTGATAAAAAGACCAAGAGAAGAAGATTAGTGAAACAGACAACAACAAGGTTTTCAGAAGTATATCATTCATCATAAAACAAAGCAAAGACGCCAATACTAGGAAGCTAGCATCACCATCATCGTGTTCCCTCCGCCTTGGCCACCGGAGAACGCCTCCTGTCCAACTCCCCTTCTCCTTTCCAAAAAGCAGAACAAAGGTATTGTCCCTCTTTCCTTTTTTTAACACCTCAAGCAAACACAAACAACATATAAGGATCAGAGTATGTAAAAGTTTAAGAACATGCATGAATCCAAAGCCCTAAAACACGAAGACAAAAAAAACTGAGAAATCGTTACCTTTTATCACCGCCTGGGTACGACCATGGAGGGAGGAGAGTGGAGATGGCGCCTGGTAGCCTGAGGCGAGGATAAGTGAGCATCAGAAACCATGGCGGAGAAGGATGAAGAGGCAAAGAAGAAGAAGGGAGCGGCGCCGTTTGTAAAACTGTGTAAACCCTATTCTAAACGAAACAAAACAAACCCCCAACAAAACATTATCAAACCCGTTTGGGCCTGCCCCATGCACAAACCCTAAACCCAATTTAAATTCTGGCGCTACACCCCCCCCTCTTGTCCTCTTTTAATTTTATTTTTGGCCCAACATGTTCTTCAAGGCCCATTTAACCTTTTTTTTACATACAAACTAATACCTTTTTTTTTCATCACCTTATTTCCTTTTTTTCATAACCTATTTTATTAAATAAAGTAATACATTAACTTTCTTTTTGTACAAAATTTTCTTAAATACCTTTTTATTTAGTACAATTAAAAATACATAAAAATAGAATTTACTAAGTTAAATAATTTTCTCGTGTTAGAATCCTTTTTTTTAATTAATTAAAACTTTTGTTTATATAACATTAACAAAAAATACAAAAAAATGATAATAATACTTAATAATACATTAGGTTAACATTTTGATCATTTGTAAATAATCATATGCATTTCACAAATACTCTTGATTCTCTTTTATCCTTATACTTTGCTATATTTTTACATCGAGAATGCGATGATTCGATTGGGTTGTAAATAATATTTGGACACTACTATCCTGATAAGACTTATCCCCATTTGTAAACATTTGTACCCCCATCCCCGGATACTTATTTGTAATAGCTTAGACTTTAAATTCCGGCAATTTATCGCTTTCTATATACTGTATAGTAATTAGGGTTTGTATACGAAGATTCAAAATCAACCGCTAGATAACCTAACACAAGATAAATGCATGAAAATCAATACACAATTCACACTTGCACCTCTAGGGTAACCTCGCTTGTTGCCTCGGAAAAATGCAATCATGTCCCTCGAGTATGAGACACTCTAGCAAACGTCCCTTCAATAAACAAAGATCGTAGTCCCTTGATGAACCTCGATGTTGCCTTCGATAAAACAATCTCGTCCCTTACAAAAATTGCTACAGCGTCTCACAAGTTGCCTTCAATGATTGTATACGATGACCCACGCGCCTGTCCCGTTAACATCCTAACACAAGGTTGTTCACCAAATACAATGGTGAAACAACACTATTAAAAGGGTTAAAACATAAGAAAGATCTTTGAGAAATTTAGGGTAGATAGCTCTTGGTTACTTGACCAAACTTGCAAAACAATCCTTGCCATTTTTCAAAACACACTTCACAAACACAATTTCCAAACAACTTTCAAAAAACATTGAAACATCTTTTCAAAAAGACAAACACCTTTGTAAAACATTCAAGTAAAGAATTGTTACAATGGCTGCCTAGACAAGGCATCTTTTTCAAAAAAATTTCAAAACCACACACACAAAGCACCATTTCACACAATTGAAAAGCAAAGGCAAGTGATCTAAAACAAGTAACTAAGAGCCCATGGATAACCATGGATGAAAAGGGTGCTAGCACCTTCCCTTTTCATAATCTACCCCCCGAACCCACGAAAACATCTAAAAGGTCTTTCCTGTGCTTTTTGACCTTTCCTTAGGATAAATAAAAAGTCGGTGGAGACTCTTGCTAAACCGAACAAGTGCAAACACAAACGCAAAACCTCAAGTCAGTTCTCCCACCGTATCACAGAACTGGTGACTCTGCTGGGGATTTTCTTAAAGTGGGGTTACCTTAGGGTTTTAGATCACCTTTACATACTTGCTTTGTTTGCTTTGATTGCTTTACTTTTTTGGTTCCTTGTTTGGGTTTGCTATAAATCCTACACCCGAATTTGGGGGCACCTTTTTAGGTAAATAGCAATAAACTGTGAGGGAACTGTGCGGGGTATACCGACATGGTTGAAGCAATAGCTATGTTTGTGTGACATATTTGTGAGTACCGGTAGCCTTTGAGTAGTCAAGGAGAATACGGGGCCGCTGAGTGATGTCATGAAGCACTAACGAACTCTTAGAACCTTAATTGACCATCTTGGCCTTTTTAGGGGTAGTGAGATGACCGACTTTGGTGCATTCCGAAGTTGGTAGATACTCGATACTACACTCATTGAGGATTGTTTTCTTGGAATATTTTGGTCGCCAGTTAAGTGGCTAAACCAAAACAATGAACACAGAAAATAATCCAATGATATTGAGCTCCTTAGAACCCGGTTTCTATTTTAGGACAGGATGAGCCAACTAACTTCAAGAGGGTACTTACCTACAAACCCCATGCAAGCCTAAACCTAAGGACTTGTTTGCTTTGTATGAATATGATTGCCTGTATATACACTTGCTTACTTTTGCATACATGTACATAACTTCATAACATCATACCATAGCATTTTCATTAACCATTTCGAGGATCTCGAGGGTCTTTTGATGCAGGGTCACGTTGAACCAGGCGTCTACCAAGGGGCAATAGGTTTTCTCCTCTAAACAAATGCCATCAAAGATCAAGTGCAACAACTTGAATCAGGGGCTATGACCCACTTGACATGGTGAGCTTGATTCTCATGGTAAGACATCCACCGTTACAAAGTTCTCCAATCAAAGATGTTGACCAAAGCTCAACGTCTAACATTTTTCTTGTGTTTACCCCAAGAGATTCTTGAAAACATGCATCCACATATCATGCATTGCATCATAACAGTTTCTCCTTTTCAGGTTTCCTTATTCTCCTACTGTTTATTTCAGTAGAGATGGATCTAGAGAGGACTGTCAAATATATCCACGATAAAAAATGCTCAACTTCAAGAAATGTTCTTGAACCTGTCCCAGGGGCAAGAAGAAGTGAAAGCTCTCTTCACAAGGGGCATGGTCTAGGGGAATTCAAGCAATGCCAGGAGTGATCAGTTGGAAGAACTTCAGTTTGAGCTGACTGCAATGAGGATCCAGATGATGGGACAACTGGTGGGCCAGATGGCTCTCATCCAAGACTTGGCTCAAAGACAAGAGGAGCTCAGGGTTCTCGTCAACAAACTACTTCAGGATAACCAAGTGGGGCTAACATCTGAGGTTGAAGAGAAAGTCATCATTCAACCCCCTTTGAGACAAGAAGACAAGGGAAAGGCTCCTCTACTTGCTTCAGGGTCACAAGCCCATCAACAACCTCGTCAACGTCAATGGGGTAATCAGCGTAAGCAAAATACGTCTGGAAGACAGTTCACTGAGACTGACATACTGTCATCTCTAATAATGGAACGCTTGTTAGAGGTCAATCTGACTGCTTTAAGGGATCCTATTCGGAAGCCCAATACCTCTGCTCCTAGCTATCACCCTGACGCATTTTGTGTATACCACTCCTATAGTCCTGGACATGACACCGATGACTGCTGGGCCTTGAAAAACAAAATTCAGGATCTGATTGACAATGGAGTATTGAAATTCATGCCGGATGGCGAGATGAAAATCTTCCGTTAAGGGTTTATCCACCTGAAGTGACAAAGCTCGAACTGAGAGACTTTTGTTCCATTTGAATTTTCAAGCTGTAATTTCTTTTGTTATTCAAACAATTATCTGTTGATGTCAAACTCTATTTCATTAATGCATTGCATATGTTTATCTTGAATTCATCCATTCGTTTTCACTATTCTTATTCTTTCTTTATGATATTTAACTCTTGATAAAAAGCTACAAGCCTTTAGAGGGAGGATGACGAAACAATGCCATAATCTCATACAGTATGCTTTTGAACAGCCCTTGCTGACGATGTACAGGCATTCTTTCAAATCCTAAACACTGGAGTTATAAGGAAGATAATCCCTAGTCAACCCCTTCGAGCCAAAGAAGTAGGAGTTTTCTGTTCTAAACAAATTAAAACCTTTGATTTAAACCTGGGGCAGGGTAGTCTCTCAGTTAATTCAAAAAAAAAGCGCATTGAAATCGCAAACTCTCAGTTCGTAATACAACGAACGACATCAAAAACATTCCTTTGGAACCAAAAGACAGTGATGGTTCCTTATCTCATAGGCAGTCAATCTCTCAAAAGAGAAAAACCCACTGAGCCAAAACCTATAAAGGAGGCTTAAGAAAGTTGGGGCATCCCGCTGACTGTAATCTCGAAAACAGGAACAGTCAGGCAAAAGTTAGGGATAACAAATCAAAAGAACGAGGTCAGTACAAATCCTCAACAACATGAAAATGTTGCAAAAGAAAAGGAAAAAATGATTGCCTTCCAAAAAATTCAACTGGTGTGAACCATCACCAAAAAGTCGTTCCAAACTCGAATAGAGTTCGACGCACAATTAACTGAGTTTAGGATTGAAGAACATCACGAAGAGCGGGTGGATACAAATATAATTTGAGCCTTTATCCTTTGTTTCTTAAACCGTGAACCAAGCCACGTTACAACCCTTCAAAAGTCCTAATTGAAGCATGGGTTAGTTCGAAAGCATACTGTTACAAAAGGTATCCTGACTCCTGTAAGGCTTTGCCCTAAATCTTGTGTTGAATTTGTCTTATAAAAAGTTTTCTGCTAAAAAACGCATTCTTCAAAACTTCGAGACAAGCATAAACTTTGCATTATTTGAATATCGTTGTTTGCACATGGTTATTTGTTTGACAGCGAAGAAATTCATACAATGAATGACCAGTGAACAAAAGCCCTCTCAGTGAGCAAACTCACTTCAAAAGGGATGACACTTCCATTGATAAATATCTTATCAACAAGGGGGCATGACATGTCACTATCCAGCACACCTGGGGCAGTCCAGTCAAGGTTTCAACAGATCTTTCAAAGTTCAGTTAACCTGGGGCAGTCCAGTCAAGATTTCAACAAATCTCTCAATTACAGATTAACCTGGGGCAAGTCTCCGTCACCATCACTTGGGGCATTTAAACGTCAATCTCATCAAAGGGTTACGTGCAGTCCAAGTTTCCTGACAATATCACAAGCATCTGATACTAGGGGCAGTGATGAAACCTCTCTGAAATCTTTTTGAAAAGACATTCAAGCGTCCTCAAGGAGTTCATCACCTCTCTAGCAGACCTGCAGTCATGGGTTTATTTCCCCAACATTTGTCAAGGATTTATTCTCCAAAGAAAAATTATATTTCAAGTTGAAAGGTCGTTCAAAATTCCCTTCATCACCTGCTGGAAGTTACGATCAACATCAAAATTCCTTCATCACCTGCTGGAATTCGAGAGCATTCAAAATTTCCTTCTGGAAGTTGCGGTCAACATCAAAATTCCTTCATCACGTGCTGGAATTCGAGAGCATTCAAAATTTCCTTCTGGAAGTTGCCGTTATCATCAAAATTCCTTCATCACTTGTTGGAAGTTACGGTCGTCAAAGATCAAATTCTCACAAAATTCAAGTTATGAAGCCCGGATTCGACCGAATAGTATCTTGATCTCCACAACATATTGTGAAGCCCATATTACGACCGGATAACAGTGCCAGACTACCGCGAAGCCTGGATTACGACCAGATAGTGGTATCTCCTAAAAGCAAGCTATGAAGCCCGGATTCGACCGGATAATAGTTTAATCCCCAACAAGTTATTGTGAAGCCTGGATTACGACCAGATAGCAATACAAGTTTCTGTGAAGCCTGGATTACGACCAGATAGCAATACAAGTTTCTGTGAAAGCCTGGAGATTGACCAGATAACGGTTAATCGTTAACAGAATGAAGATTCTCATCCTTAAAACCTCAGAAGATTGGTATACTCCCAATTTCTGACACGTAACAGAATGAAGACTCTCATCCTTAAAACCTCAGAAGATTGGTATACTCCCAATTTCTGACCCGTAACAGAATGAAGACTCTCATCCTTAAAACCTCAGAAGATTGGTATACTCCCAATTTCTGACCCATAACAGAATGAAGACTCTCATCCTTAAAACCTCAGAAGATTGGTATACTCCCAATTTCTGACCCTTAACAGAATGAAGACTCTCATCCTTGAAACCTTAGAAGATTGGTATACTCCCAATTTCTGACCCCCAACAGAATGAAGATTCTCATTCTCAAAGTGGCGTATAACCCAAGTTCCAGATTAATACTTGTAGCAAGCCAGGAAAACTATCTGTGGACGACTGATTGTAGATTAATACCTGAAACCAGCCAGGAAAACTATCTACATGAAGAGACTGAAGAGTAATACCTGTAACAAGCCAGGAAGACCTTTCTTTCTCAAGTCAGAGATTAATACCTGAAACCAGCCAGGACAACTATCTCACCGACCAACCTTTTCAAGTTCCAAATTAATACCTGTAGCAAGCCAGGAAAACTATCTGTGGACGACTGATTGTAGATTAATACCTGAAAACAGCCAGGAAAACTATCTACATGAAGAGACTGAAGAGTAATACCTGTAACAAGCCAGGAAGACCTTTCTTTCTCAGGTCAGAGATCAATACCTGAAACCAGCCAGGAGAACTATCTCACCGACCAACCTTTTCAAGATTCCATATCAATACCTGCAGCAATCAAAAGATTCTTGCAATCCCCTGCAACAGTCAAAGATTCACTTTCCCCGGCAGCAGTCAAGATTCTATTATCTCCAGCTATCCAGGATTCATCTATCCTCAGCAAGACAACTACTCAACTTACATGCGCATTCATTACATTCATATATCATAAACACATATATTGCATTACGCATTTCATACATCATGACATTGCATACAACTAACGTTTTACCTTTTCCAGAAAAGGTCAATCAACAGGTGGCTACCATCAACCTTTTCAAGTTCCAGATCAATACCTGTAGCAAGCCATGAAAACCATCTGTGGACGAGGGATTGAAGATCAATACCTGTAACGAGCCAGGAAAACTATCTTTCTTTCTCAGGTCAGAGATCAATACCTGAAACCAGACAAGACAAATATCTACTCGACCAACTCATGTTTATTCAACTTCAAGACTTCTGAAAACAGTTTACGGGTTCTCCAGATACAGATGTTAACCTATCGCTTGTTCAGATTCAAGACTTCTGAAAACAGTTTACAGATGATTCCAAACATGGATGTCAATTCATTGCTTATTCAGATCCCCAGTTCAGAGATGTTCCAAACATGGATACCTTTCTGATACTCACCCACTCACCAACGACATTCAGTTCAACAAAAATTCTTGGATGGCATCTACAAGCCCATCTCCAACAAGATACAATCACCTTCAGATGGCATCTATAAGCCCATCCTCCTACCAGCAATTTCCAGATGGCATCTCTAAGCCCATCCCCTGACAAGATTCTGTCACATCTCCAGATGGCATCTTTAAGCCCATCTCCAAATGGCATCTTTAAGCCCATTCCCTCAAACTACGCTTTGACGAGTGCAAATTTTTTTGGGCACTCTAGTGTCCAATATCCTTTTACCCTCGAGTCGCGAAAGGCAAACCTGCCAATCTAACTCTTCAGGTTCGAGAAGATTGAACAGGGGCAACTGTTGTACCCCAAAATTTGCCCTCTCTCTTTTTCACAAGAAGTCACAGCTTCAGATTTTCCCTGATTCATCAGATTGGCTCAAGAATCAGTCAAACGGACTTTTTCTTATCAATCTATCCAAATTAGGGTTTCCATTGATTTTGAATCAGTCCAAATAGATTATTAGGTTTTCTTTTGATTTGTTTGAGTTTGGCTCAGGGTTTGGTCAGGCGGACGTTTCCTTGACAGTAAATCAAGAATTAGGGTTTGCACGCGCATTTTCAGAAGAATTTGAATCCACAGTGTCTTAATTGGCTGTCACACTACTTTGACGCCTGTTCAAGATTTCAGCTTGTTTCTCAAAACCTGAACCTCTGGGATGGAAGCTGAGGCTTCTGGTTGAAAATTTGCAGTTTTAGTTTAATCAAGTGAAGTGAAAGGTGCCTGGACGTTTGTTTGTTTAAGCTGTGCAATTGGTTAACTGACATGCCAGGCTTATTGCTGGTTAAAGCGGGGTTTGTGAGACTATAACATTATTAATTATTTATCTTATCTAAGTTAGAATAATTGGGATGTACTTCCAGTTATTTTAATTCAAGAAACTTAAATAATTAAATAGACAGTGAAATAGAGAATTATCTGACAAAGGATTTTTTATTCATTTTCAATTGTTGTTACAAATGTTTATTTGATACAGTAAATTTATTTACAGTGTTACAATGACATTTATTACAATGATTAAAAATAAATTAAGACTATATCCTAAGTTTCTTGAGGTCTTCATCTTCTACCGCTGCTTCCTTTGCCCGACTGGTATTTACCTGCAAAGACAGAAAAAGAAGTCAACACAGATGAATTAAAAAAGTATTTTTCAGACAGTTAATCAAAAAACTCATCATTAAAGGTTTTGGCCGGAATCAGTTTGTTCGTCCTCTCTGCAAATCGCAAGAAGATGTCTCTTCTTGGTTCACAAAGAGGAAAGCAAATTATTTGCAAGCATATGAATTAATCAAATAAAAAGCTGCATAAATTCAAATTGGCAAAAAAGGCAAACCAAATTGAAATGCCAAACAAACTGCATAAGTGCAAACCATCCAAGAGGCAATTCAAACTGTCAAAGAAACTAAACCAAATTGCATTGTCAAACTGAAAATACCAAACTAAGTCACAAGTACAAAACTGTCAAAAGCTGTCAAAGAAGCTTTCAATAAAGCTGTCAACAAGTACACAAAAGCAATGTAGAAAATCTGGAGGTAAGAAGATATGCAGAGGAAAGACAAAATGCAAGCAAACTTGTAAAAGCTTTTTTCATCATTTTCTGGCCAAAACCTTTTCAAAAAATAAGCACTTTAAGCAATTAAATATGGTTTAATAGAGAGAGAAAAGAGAGAGAGAGAGAAAGAGAGGCTTACAGTTTGCAGGCTTAGGGGGATATAGATATAAAAAAAAGAGTTTCAGTTCAGAACAAGGGGGAGAACACATAGAAAAAATATACTACAAAACTGTAAACACATAAACCTCAAGCCAACTGCACAATAAGCAAGCATACAGGCCTGCATAAAGCACCAAACTTCAAGCCTGCTTCAAACCCTGAAGCCTGTTCAAAAGCCAGCATATAACACAAATCAAAAAGCCTTGAAGCAAGCAAACAACAGCCTGCCCAAAGCCGTACAAACCTGCATAAGCTTCAATAAACCTGCCTAAAACCAGTAAAACTATAAGCCTGTACCAGTTACAAAAAAAAAAAACAGAAACCAATCTCCAAACTTACTTCAAGCCTGTATCAAACAATCAAAAGCAAGCCTGTCAAAACCTATATCCCAAACAACATTCAACCTGCCTTCAAGATCAAGTTAACAAACTCAAAGCAAAGCCAAAAGCCCTCAGAATAAGATTCATCATAGGGACAACATCATACATATCAGTAACAATAATAGCAAATACCCTCAGAATCAATTTCAACATTGAAAATCATCAACAAATCCAAGCATCTCACAATAAGCAAACAACTCTCAGAAATTATCATCATCATTGGAAGTCAGCCAAGCCCAAGAGAGAGGAAGAAGTCAGAAGCAACTCAGAAACAATAACAACAATCTCAGAATCATAATATCATCATTGATAAAAAGGGTTTTCAGAAGTATAGCATTCATCATAAAACAAATCAAAGACGCCAATACCAGGAAGCTAGCATCACCATCATTGTGTTCCCTCCGCCTTGGCCACCGGAGAACGCCTCCTGTCCAACTCCCCTTCTCCTTTCCAAAAAGCAGAACAAAGGTATTGTCCCTCTTTCCTTTTTCTAACACCTCAAGCAAACACAAACAACATATAAGGATCAGAGTATGTAAAAGTTTAAGAACATGCATGAATCCAAAGCCCTAAAACACGAAGACGAAAAAAACTGAGAAATCGTTACCTTTTATCACTGCCTGGGTACGACCATGGAGGGAGGAGAGTGGAGATGGCGCCTGGTAGCCTGAGGCGAGGAGAAGCGAGCATCAGAAACCATGGTGGAGAAGGATGAAGAGGCGAAGAAGAAGAAGGGAGTGGCGCCGTTTGTAAAACTGTGTAAACCCTATTCTGAACGAAACAAAACAAACCCCTAACAAAATATTGTCAAATTCGGTTGGGCCTGCCCCATGCACAAACCCTAAACCCAATTTCAATTATGGCGCTACACCCCCCCTCTTGTCCCCTTTTAATTTTATTTTGGGCCCAACACGTTCTTCAAGGCCCATTTAACCTTTTTTTTACATACAAACTAATACCTTTTTTTCATCACCTTATTTCCTTTTTTTCATAACCTATTTTATTAAATAAAGTAATACATTAACTTTCTTTTTGTACAAAATTTTCTTAAATACCTTTTTATTTAGTACAATTAAAAATACATAAAAATAGAATTTACTAAGTTAAATAATTTTCTTGTGTTAGAACCCTTTTTTTTAATTAATTAAAACTTTTGTTTATATAACATTAACAAAAAATACAAAAAAAATGATAATAATACTTAATAATATATTAGGTTAACATTTTGATCATTTATAAATAATCATATGCATTTCACAAATACTCTTGATTCTCTTTTATCCTTATACTTTGCTATATTTTTACATCGAGAATGCGATGATTCGATTGGGTTGTAAATAATATTTGGACACTACTATCCTGATAAGACTCATCCCCATTTGTAAACATTTGTACCCCCATCCCCGGATACTTATTTGTAATAGCTTAGACTTTAAATTCCCGCAATTTATCGCTTTCTATATATTGTATAGTAATTAGGGTTTGTATGCGAAGATTCAAAATCAACCGCTAGATAACCTAACACAAGATAAATGCATGAAAATCAATACACAATTCACACTTGCACCTCTAGGGTAACCTCGCTTGTTGCCTCGGAAAAATGCAATCATGTCCCTCGAGTATGAGACACTCTAGCAAACGTCCCTTCAATAAACAAAGATCGTAGTCCCTTGATGAACCTCGATGTTGCCTTCGATAAAATAATCTCGTCCCTTACAAAAATTGCTACAACGTCTCACAAGTTGCCTTCAATGATTGTATACGATGACCCACGCGCCTGTCCCTTTAACATCCTAACACAAGGTTGTTCACCAAATACAATGGTGAAACAACACTGTTAAAAGGGTTAAAACATAAGAAAGATCTTTGAGAAATTTAGGGTAGATAGCTCTTGGTTACTTGACCAAACTTGCAAAACAATCCTTGCCATTTTTCAAAACACACTTCACAAACACAATTTCCAAACAACTTTCAAAAAACATTGAAACATCTTTTCAAAAAGACAAACACCTTTGTAAAATATTCGAGTAAAGAATTGTTACAATGGTTGCCTAGACAAGGCATCTTTTTCAAAACATTTTCAAAACCACACACACAAAGCACCATTTCACACAATTGAAAAGCAAAGGCAATTGATCTAAAACAAGTAACTAAGAGCCCATGGATAACCATGGATGAAAAGGGTGCTAGCACCTTCCCTTTTCATAATCTACCCCCCGAACCCACGAAAACATCTAAAAGGTCTTTCCTGTGCTTTTTGACCTTTCCTTAGGATAAATAAAAAGTCGGTGGCGACTCTTGCTAAACCGAACAAGTGCGAACACAAACGCAAAACCTCAAGTCAGTTCTCCCATCGTATCACACATTAGAATCGTGGTTTAAAACTCTATAAATTTCATGTTGTGAGTTTTTGATTTCATGCAAGCAATAGAGAGAACAAATTTGAGTTGCAGGGCGCGCGCGTTTGACAAGAGGACAGGGATGAAGTGTGTTCTGGGCCAGGGCCTTGGGCTTGTTTCTTTTGACACCCCCCCCCCTTTTACTTTCTACACCCCCTTTTGCATTTTCTTATATTTTCTATATTTTCTTGCATATTTATATTTTCTGACTTTATTTATTTTTTATGAACATTAAAAAATCCCAAAAAATATTTTCTTTATTTTTTGCGTTTTATCATATTTTTTTATTTTATTTTTTGCATAAAAAATAATTATTAGGTTAATATACTTTTATTTTCTTAAATAAACTTGTAATTAATATAAAAATATTATATATTTTTAATTTTATTATTTATACACTTAAATTAATATTTTCATACAATATTAACATTTTTGTATATATTTTTATTTTTATTTTTATTTTCTTAAACAAAAAATGAATAAATAAATAATATAACATATTTGCTTTTAAATCAAAAAATTAGGGTTTTCACCCTTTCAAAAAATAATCATTTTATTTTCCCTTATTTTTAGGACATAAATAAATTTATTTTACATACATAAAATCAAATACAAAAACATTTGTGCAAATTTACATTTAATTGCATATTTAAATAATTGTCTATTTATTTATTTGTACAATAAATTCAATTTGGTTGTAATAGTTTTAGGGATTTATTTTGTGCAAATATCCACCTTATTCAAACTTGTATCCCCCTCCCCATAAGAATGTTGTAATAGTCTTAGATTTACTTTACGCATTTATTTGCTTTTATATGCATGATAGTAAAAATTAGGGTTTTGTATGCAAAGACAAAAAATCAAGCAAATATCATGACTTAACACAAGACAAAAAATGCATGAAAATGACAACACTATGCACACAAGCACCCCTAGGTTTTCATCCACTTTGTTGCCTTAAAATGACCATGGTATGCATGCTAGGTATCTTGACAAAATCAAACAAAACAAAAAGATCATAGTCCCTCGATGACGATATCTTGGTTGCCTATATAAAGATGATCTTAGTCCCTAAAGCTTGTTAAGATACTTGGCAATATTTTTATCATGGTCATACGATGAACCACACCCGTCCCGTTTAACATCCAAAGATAAGGTTTTTTACCAAATACAATGGTAAAACAACAATGTCAAAGGGTTAAAAATATGTAGGAAAGACTTTTGATTAGGGTAGACAACTCCTAGTTACTTAATAAATTTGCAAACCATCCTTGTTATTTTCAAACAAACACACACACAATTTCAAAACAATTTCCCAAAACAAACTTTCAAACATTGAAACATTTTCCAAAAGACAAACACCTTTGTATACATTCAAACAAGAATTATTACAAAGGTTGCCTAAACAAAGGCCTCTTTTCAAAATACTTTCAAAACCACACAAAGCACCATTTAAAACAATTGAAAAGCAAAAGCAAGTGATCTAAACAAGTAACTAAGAGCCCATGGATAACCATGGATGAAAAGGGTGCTAGCATCTTTCCTTTTCATAATCTACCCCCCGAACCCAAGAAAACATCTCAAAGGTCTTTCCTGTGCTTTTTGACCTTTCCTTTGGATAAAATAAAAAGTCGGTGGTGACTCTTGCTAAACCGAAACATTTGCGAACACAAACGCAAAACCTCAAGTCAGTTCTCCCACCGTATCACAGAACTGGCGACTCTGCTGGGGATAAATCTAAAAGTGGGGTTACCTTAGGGTTTTAGATCACCTTTACATGCTTATCTTGCTTGACTTGTTTGCTTTACACTTTGGTTCTATTGTTTTGTTTGAATCCTCTACCTGGATTTGGGAAACATTCATAGGTAAATAGCAATACATTGTGGAAACTATGCGGGGTATACCGACATGGTTGAAGCAATAGCTATATTAGTGCGACATATTTGTGGGTACCGGTAGCCTTTGAGTCAATCAAAGAGAATACGGGGCCGCTGAGTGATGTCATGAAGCACTAATGGACTTTTAGAACCTTTACTTGACCAACTTGGCCTTTTAGGATGTAGTGAGATGACCGACTTTGGCGCAGTCCGAAGTTGGTAGATACTCGATACTACACTCATTGAGGGTTGTTTTCTTGGAATATTTCGGTCGCCAGTAAAGTGGCTAAACTGAAACAATGAACAAAAAATAATCCAGTGATATTGAGCTCCTTAGAACCCGATTACTATTTCTAGGACAGGTTGAGCCAACTAAACTTCAAGAGGGTACTTACCTATGAAACCCCATGCAAGCCTGAAACTAGGAACTTGTGTGATTTGTTTGTACATATATACTTGTGCATACATCATGAGCATCATGAAGCATTATATGCATACACTAACCATTTCAAGGATTAGGATTTTCATCTTTGTTCCTGTTTTGTAGGTAATGGATTCACTTCGCAGGAAAACTATTCAAGTCAACCTTGTAAGAATTCCTCCTCAACTCAAGGAGCTAGCTTCAAGGATTCCTGAGAATTCTCCATTCACCGAGAGGCATGGTCGTCTTCTCAACTTGTTCAACTCCAACACAGAGGAAGACATGGTAAAAGTTCTCTTCCAGTTCTTTGACCCCCTACACCACTGCTTCACATTTCCTAACTACCAGCTAGTGCCTACTTTGGAGGAATTTTCTCAACTCTTGAGGATTCCTATTCTCCATCAACTACCTTTCAACGGTACGGAAATAGATCCAAAGCCTGAAGATGTTGCTCAAGCCCTACACTTGCAACCATATGATGTCATAGGTCAATGGGAAACCAGAAGTGGTGTCAAGGGTTTCTTGGAAAAGTTCCTGTTTGAGAAAGCTCAAGAATGCTGGAGTTCTCTAGACCTGCAAGCTTTTGAGGAGATTGTAGCTCTTCTCATCTATGGGTTGGTCTTGTTCCCAAACCCTGACCAACTTATAGATGTGAATGCTGTCAAAATCTTCATGGCTCGCAACCCGGTGCCTACATTGCTTGGAGAAGTCTTGCACTATTTTCACACCCGAACAATGAGGAAAAGATGTGTTCTCATGTGTTGCACTCCTCTATTGGAAAGATGGTTTATTTCTCATCTTCCCCAATCAGTTTTGAAGAATGAGCAAGGTTTGAGGTGGTCACAACGATTGATGACTCTTACACATTCAGATGTTCATTGGTGTTCTCGATCCAGAGAAAATGTTATCATCATCGACCGTTATGGGGAATTCCCTAATGTCCCTCTACTAGGCATTAGGGGAGGCATTACCTAAAACCCATGCTTAGCTCTGAGACAGTTTAGGTATGCCCGAAGGGATGGCCCACATGACACGCTGATTCCAGACTTGGTTTTTGACTTCGACAACGACGATCAAGGACTTCGACAAAGGTTCATCCGAGCTTGGAGGATGCCCAACAAGGTGGACAGTAAGACCTTGGGACACAAGAATTCCATCCCCCTTGATCCTTACCTCAAGTGGGTACGAACCCGCGCCCAAAGTCTTATGATGCCTTACCCCTACATTCTCCCTGTGATTAAAGAGCCTGTTATGGAAGGAGAGGTTCCATACACCCTCCTACATCCTGACATGCCAACATCACTAGAAGATTTACAAAGGAGTTGGATACAGCTCAAGGGAGAGCGCGATACTTTTGAAGCCCAATTCTACGCAAGCAAGAAGAAGGTTTTGGAACTTACTCGTCAACTTCATGAAGAGCATACTCTTAACACCTACATTGCACCAAAGAGGATGCGCAACGTCTTTTTACCTTAGAATTTTGTATTATTTTGCCCATGGGGCATTGATGTACTAACAAATTCTATTTTATTAATATGACGTGTGTTCTTTTTTGTTTAAAATAAATTTGAATTTATGAATCCTTGAATGCATTACATGAATACATATCATTCATCATATGCATAAACAGGTCTTCACACCAAGTTTCCTCATCTCTCAGCTGTTTATTTCAGCAAGATGGATATAGAACAGACGGTCAAAGACTTGCAAGCGCAGAATTCACATTTTCAACAGCTACTTCTGACCTTGGCTAAGGGTCAGGAGGAGCTCAAAACTCTACTAGAAAAGGAAAAAGAGAAAAAGAAAAAGAAGAGAGCTGGTGTGGCTACATTGGGCAGAAGATTTGAAGGTCAAACCAGAAGGGTCCTAGATTTTCCATCAACCTCTGAGGAAGGAGAAGGAAAGGGTAAAGGAACTACAGTGACATCTGATTCTGAAGCTGAAGAGGAAGAGGATGAGGACTATTTTGAACAGCAATATCCTCCTGCAGATGACAAATACAAGAATATGGAAGAACGTCTGGCAGCTATGGAAGTGCAAAGAGTACCTGGGCTGGACTTTGAAGATCTAGGGTTGGTTTCTGGAATTGTGATCCCTCCCAAATTTAAAGTACCTCTGTTTGCTAAGTATGATGGGTTGTCTTGCCCAAAGATGCTCCTGCGATCTTATGTCAGGAAAATCCAACCACATTCTTTTGACAAAGACCTGTGGGTCTATTTCTTCCAGGACAATCTGGCGGGGACGCAGTTAGATTGGTTTTACCAGTTGGAGAGGTCTGATGTGCATAATTGGGAAGATTTGACGGCTGCCTTCTACAAACAGTATCAATATAATGCAGACTTAGCACCAACCCGTACTCAATTACAGAGTATGGGCATGGTCTCAAATGAAGGTTTCAAAGAGTATGCCCAGAAATGGAGAGACTTGGCGGAACGAGTACAACCACCTCTATCTGAGAGGGAGCTAGTTGATATGTTCTTGGGAAATCTGTCGGGGCCATTCTTTAATCACCTGATTGGAAGTTCGTCTACGGGGTTCACCGAGTTGATTCTAACTGGTGAGAGAGTTGAAGCCGACATAAAGAGCGGGAAAATTCAAAAAGATGCATCTGCTTCCGCTGCCATCAAAAAGACTTTTCCAGCAAAGAAGGAAGTATCATCTGTCTACTCCTAAAGAGGTCAAGGAAGAGTTGACCGCCGGCCAGCGGTGGGGGCCGTAATGATTTAGAAGTCTCCAGCTGATCAGCCCAGAAACAATCAACCCAGAACCAACCAAGCATGGGTGGAAAGGCCTGCACGAAAATTCACCCGGATAAACATGACTCCTGCTCAGGTTCTACCCCATCTCTTGAAGTTAAACCTTACTAGTCTGAAATGGGCCCCGAAGAATTCGAATACCACTTCTCCGTTCTACCATGCGAATGCCAAGTGTGCTTATCATTCAGATAGCCTGGGGCACGACACCAACAGTTGTTGGGCCCTCAAGAATAAGATTCAGGATTTGATAGATTCTAAAGAAGTTGAATTCGACGCCCCTGAAAAGCCGAATGTAATCTCTGGTCCAATGCCAAAGCATGGCCACAATGCCCATGCTGTTGAAGAGGATCTGTTTGTTGCTACTGTTGATGATTTGATGACTCCGCTACTGATAATCAAGTTGAATTTGCTGAAGGCTAGGATTTTCCCAGGTTGTGAAGAAGATTGCTGCCTTTGTTGATCCTTACCAACTGACTGTCCATTGTTGAAGTTAGGCATCCAACGCCTAATGAATAACCAAGAAATCCTTTTTGAAAAGACTCCTGTTACACCGACTCCTGTCAACGATGTTTAGATAATGACCATATCCGCCAATCTTTCCAAGGTCTCCAAAAGACCTGTTAAGATTACATCTGATCCGAAGATTGCACCTTTGAAGATAACCATGCCGGGGCCCATCCCGTACAAGTCCGACAAATCAATACCGTGGAACTATAGTGGAGAGATCTATTACCACAGTATTAAACAAATTGAATCAACTGAAGAAAGTTCTGATGAAGAGACTTCCGACATTGGAAACATTGCTGGAACGAGCAAAATCACCCGCAATGGAAGAATTTTCTCTCCGGAGATTGCCCCTCCAAAGGCAATCTTTGGACCCTCAAATGCTCCTAAGGTTACCCCTGTACCGGTCAACATATCTGCGAGAACTCCAATTATTGAAGAAGTTGTAACTCCTGTGGTTATCCCCTCTACTGCTGCTGATAATAGAGGGAAAGGGATCTAAGAAGAGCCTGTCAGGACGAGGGCTCAGCCATTGGTCACCGCCGAGACCTCTCAAAAAGAAATGGAAGAGATTTTGAAAATAATCAAGAAAAGCGATTATGATGTTATGGAACAACTGGGGCAAACCCCATCAAAGATCTCTATGTTGGCCCTGTTGCTCTGTTCAGAAGCTCATGCTAAAGCTCTGATAAGATTTTTGAAGACGGCCCATGTGCCACAGGAAACCTCTGCGGATCAGTTCCAGGAATGTGTAGCTAGCGTAACAGCTGACAATGGTCTAGGATTCTCCAATTCCGAATTAACATCTAAGGGGATAAAACATAATGACGCTTTGCATGTCTCGGTGGAATGCAGAGGGACTACTCTAGCACACGTACTGGTAGTCATTGGTTCATCGCTGAATTTCTTGCCGAAGAAAGCCTTGGATAGACTGGATTGTGAAGGCTTAACCCTGAAACCCAGCAATATCATTGTCAGAGCCTTTGATGGTTCTAAAAGGATGGTCCACAGGGAGGTGGACATCCCGATTAAAGTGGGAACTGAAACCTTCAACTCCACATTCTATGTGATGGATATCCGTCCTTCCTATTCTTGCTTGTTGGGAAGACCCTGGATTCACCATGTTGGAGCCGTCACTTCTACTCTGCATCAAAATCTCAAGTACCCTGTCCAGGGGAAAATTGTAATTGCTCATGGTGAAGAGGAATATATGATCAGTCATCTTAATTCTTTCCGCTATGTGGAATTAGATGGCGAATTCATAGAGACCTCTTTCTAACACTTCGAGGAAGTTTCTGAGGAGATTGCAGCAACCAAGACAGTGTATTCTGTAACCATGATTTCCAGACCTCCGTCTCGGATGTCGTCTCTCAAAGATGCGAAGGCTGTGATTGAAGAAGGAGGAAGCAAAATCTGGGGGCAGCTTCCCGACTTTCCTTTCAAATCAGATAAATTCGGCTTAGGTTTCACTTCGGCTAGTCAGAAGGCTGTGCGTCGCTCCCGTGCTGGAGGGCCACCAGTGAAGATCACCCATCATGGAGTCAATGCTTTGGAGGATAGTGAAGAGGAAGGCAACCTGGAAGACTGGATTTTCCCTACTGTTGATGAAGGACTGTGCAACTGGGAGGCGAAAGACTTTGTTCCGATTACTTTCATAAATCAGTAATTTATCTTTCAAACATTTCTGTTAGTTTGTAATAATTCTTGAACAATTCGTATGCTTTTAACCTTGTGCCTTACCCGAGGCACATAGGTCCATTTGTAAGGGTTTGATTTTTCATCTTCATATGCCATTTTAATGAATCATGGACGTTTTCACATATGAAATTTTGTGTTCATTGTCTTTCTTTTTGCATTTTATTTGTTTAAAGATGGCTATCCCTTACACACACCCACACTCACAAATGCAGGTACCCTTCCATTCCGGATTCCATGGGTAACAATTCTGCTATGGCCTTCAGTGACTCTGAAGATCTGGTCTACCATGCCGAATACGAAGGTGAGGAAGATTGTAAGGTACCGAGAGAATTGGCTAGGCTGCTACAACAGGAAGAAAGGGCTATTCTACCTCATGAGGAGCTGTTAGAGACAATCAACTTGGGTACCGAGGAAGACAGAAAAGAAATCAGAGTGGGTGCCAACCTAGAGCTAAGTGTCCAAGAGCGTCTAGTTCAGCTGTTGAATGAATATGTTGAGATCTTCGCCTGGTCTTACAAAGACATGTCGGGACTCGATACAGATATTGTGGTACACCGTCTACCCACAAGAGAAGACTGTCCACCAGTTAAACAGAAAGTCCGCCGCATGAGGCCCAACATGTCTGAAAAGATCAAAGCAGAAGTTATGAAGCAGTTCAATGCTGGATTTCTTGTTGTTACTTCCTATCCATAATGGGTTGCTAACATTGTGCCCGTGCCTAAGAAGGACAACAAAGTGAGAATGTGCGTGGATTACAGAGACTTAAACAGGGCTAGCCCTAAAGATGACTTTCCACTACCACACATTGACATCTTGGTTGACAATACAACTCAACACAAGGTATTTTCTTTCATGGATAGATTTTCAGGTTACAACCAGATCAAAATGACACCTGAAGACATGGAGAAAACTACTTTTGTTACACAGTGGGGTACATTCTGCTACAAAGTGATGCCATTTGGACTGAAGAATTCTGGGGCAACCTATCAACGCGCCATGGTAGCTTTGTTTCATGATATGATACATCATGAGATAGAGGTCTACATAGATGACATGATAGCCCGTTCACAAACTGAAGAAGAACACCTCGACCACCTGCAAAAGCTGTTTGTTAGGTTGAAAGAGTACAAGCTCAGACTGAACCCTAACAAGTGCACCTTCGGAGTCAGGCCCGGTAAACTCTTGGGTTTCATTATCAACAACAAAGGCATCGAGGTTGACCCTGCCAAAGTCAAAGCTATACAGGAAATGCCCGCTCCTCGCACTGAGAAGGAGGTCATAGGTTTCTTGGGACGCCTAAACTACATTGCAAGGTTCATTTCTCACCTAACATCTACCTTTGAACCAATCTTCAAGCTGTTGAAGAAAGATCAAGTGATTAAATGGAATGATGACTGTCAAATTGCTTTCGATAAAATCAAGGAGTATTTTCTAGAACCTCCTATCTTGATGCCAGCCGTCGAAGGAAGACCGCTAATCATGTATCTGACTGTCTTGGAGAATTCAATAGGGTGCGTACTGGGCCAACATGACGAGTCTGGCCAA
The DNA here is from genome assembly GCA_948472305.1 of Vicia faba. Classification (NCBI taxonomy): domain Eukaryota; kingdom Viridiplantae; phylum Streptophyta; class Magnoliopsida; order Fabales; family Fabaceae; genus Vicia; species Vicia faba. Next base: position 37,992,279 of record OX451741.1, read on the forward strand.
AAAGAGCATGCCATTTATTACTTTAGCAAAAAGTTTACCGACTGTGAGACCCGATACTCACTGATCGAGAAAACTTGCTGCACTTTGGTATGGGCTGCTCGTCGGCTAAGACAGTATATGTTGACTCATACCACTTTGCTGATATCTAAGATGGATCTGATCAAGTACATCTTTGAGAAGCCTGCTTTATCTGAAAGAATACCTAGATGGAAGATGATCCTAACAGAATACGATATACAGTACACGACCCAAAAAGCTATAAAGGGGAGTGTACTAGCCGATCATCTGGCCCATCAAGCTGTCGAAGATTACCAATCCATGAGGTTCGACTTCCCTGACGAGGACATTATGACATTGGACAAAATTGAAGACTTTAGACAATATGACGGACCTGAACAAGGATCCCGATGGACCCTGTAATTTGATGGTTCCTCCAATGCACTTGGCAACGGTATCGGCGTGGTACTCATCTCTCTAGAAGGTTGCCATACACCTTTCACTGTCCGACTTTTCTTTAGATGCACCAACAACATGGCAGAGTATGAAGCTTGTATCTTTGGTCTCAAGGCTGCAATAGATCTGAGAATCAAATCTTTGGCTGTGTTTGGGGACTCAGCTTTGGTCATCAGTCAGATCAAAGGAGAGTGGGACACTAAGCATCCGAACCTCATCCCTTACAAAGAACATGTCCTGACATTGTTACCACATTTCGAGCAGATTACCTTTGAGCACTTCCCACGAGAATAAAATCAGCTAGCAGATGCTCTAGCTACAATGTCATCCATGTTTAAACTTAACTGGGATAATGAGGCTCCCCGAATCACCATCGAACGGATGGACGGACCTGCACATTGTCACGAGATTAATACCGAAGAAGTAGTGGACCGACCTTGGTTTCACGAAGTCAAAAGGTATCTCGAGGCTCAAGAATACCCTGAAGGAGCTTCAGTTAATGGAAAAAATGTCTTAAGGAGATTCTCAACTAAGTTATTCCTGAGCAATGGTATCCTATACAAGCACAATCATGATTGCATTCTGCTCCGTTGTGTGGACAAGATTGAAGCTGAACAGATCATGGTTGAACTGCACAATGGTACCTTTGGCACTCACTCTAGCGGACATATGATGGCTAAGAAGATTCTACGGGCAGGCTATTACTGGTCTACCATGGAAGCTGACTGCTATCAACACTCTCGTACTTGTCACAAATGTCAAATCTATGCGGACAAGGTACACATACCTCCAGTTCCTCTCAATGTCTTAACAGCTCCTTGGCCATTCGCTATGTGGGGAATCAATATGATTGGAGAGATCAAGCCTACAGCATCCAATGGACACCGCTTCATTCTGGTGGCCATTGACTACTTCACCAAATGGGTCGAAGCAACTTCCTTCGCATCCATCACAAAGAATGTTGTTGCCCGCTTCATCAAGCAGAACCTCATTTGTCGGTACGACATCCCTGAAAGGATCATCACTGACAATGGTACAAACCTTAACAACACTATGATCACCGCTTTGTACGAGCAGTTCCAGATTCAACATCACAGTTCGTCTCCCTATCGGCCAAAGATGAACGGTGCTGTCGAGGATGCAAACAAAAATATCAAGAAGATCGTACAAAATATGACATTCACCTACAAGGACTGGCATGATATGTTACCGTTTGCTCTCCACGGGTACCGTACCACGGCGCGTACATCAACTGGGGCAACACCCTATTCTTTGGTATACGGCATGGAAGTTGTTTTGCCTATCGAGGTTCAGATTCCCTCCTTGAGAATCATGAAAGATACTGGTTTGAGTGAAGACGATTGGATTCAGATCCAGCTTGATCAACTTAACTTGATTGACGAAAAGCGACTTACCGCTGTTTGCCACGATCAGACGTATCAAAAATGGATGATCAAGGCATTCAACAAGAAAGTCAGACGACAAGTATATCAAGTCGGGGATCTGGTAATCAAGCGCATCATCTTGCCGCAAAGTGATCCCAGGGGCAAATGGACTCCTACCTACGAAGGACCATTTGTGATCAAAAACATCTTTTTTGGTGGGGCAATGATCTTAACCACCATGGACAGCGACGACCTTCCGCACCCTGCGAACGCAGACATAGTCAAAAGATACTACGCATAAATGACCCGCTAGGTTGATGCACCTAGGCAAAAAAAGGGCATCCCGGTGAATCGAAAACCCGAAAGGGAGGTTCAGGCAAAAGTTAGGGATAAATAAAAAAAATCTGTACACCCGGCAAGTTGAAAACCCGAAAGGGCGACTTGGGCAAAAAAGGGTTTCCCGGTGGACTGAAAACCCAAAAGGGTGATCCAGGAAAAAGTTAGGGAATTAAAGCGTATGACTATGTCTCGTCGGATCACTTTAAAGGACAATCTCTTCACAGACAAGCTTCAGGCTTCTGTTCAACTCAATAATCTTCGGACGAAGCAACGAATGGACAAGATATTCAAGTTACGAAGGCTATAGCAGAATGGGAACCCCATGGAATTTTCGCACATAGCCATCTTTCTTTGTATAAATTTTTCTAGATAACGTTCTCTTACTAGGATGTATGTCTCCTTTGTACAAAATACTTACACAAAGATACTTCAAAGTGCAGAAAACTATTTGCCTTTTCTTCTTTTTTACACTTGTGTTTTATTTGAAAACGTCCAATGATTTATTAATGAGCATATGCATTTGAATATAATCACCGTTTACAAATAAACGAAATTGGAAAGAATAATTACTGACAGGTTGAAAGTATAGGAAAACGTATTTACGCTATTCCAAGAGAAATCCCCTGCAGTACATCATCTAGGTCCCCAATGGAGCTAAAACCTTGAAATACATATCCCCAGCGGAACTAAATATCAAATCCTTAATTCCCATAAGAGTTAAACTTCAAACTCCCAATCCCCAGCGGAGCAAAAACTTTGAACTACAGACCCTCAGTGGAGATAAAACCTTCTTCCCCAGTCAAGTCAAAGTTTCCAACTATCAATCCCCAGCGGGAACCATTCCGTTTTCCCCAAATTCCCCAGCAAGTTGTCTTAAAGTCTGAGAATCAACCAGATAACAGTTAAATTTTATCCCCAAACTAGGATAATTCCCAAGTATATTTGCATACAACCCAAACTCCTGATCTCCCCAGCAGTATAGCTACTCCCACAGAGTTTTTCACTCCCCAACAGAATGAAGATTCTCATTCTTGATTCCCCAGTAAAGTTGGCAGAATCTTCATTACTCCCCAGCACGGATTTGTCAGAATTTTTAATCCCCTGCAGATCGAAGATTCTCATTCTTGACTCCTCAGCATGAAGTCCCCAAGGATTCAAATTCCCCTAGCAGATTGAAGATTCTCTTTCTCACTTCCCCAGTGAATTCACCAAGTTTCATTACTCCTCCACAGATTGAAGATTCTCATTCTTAGTTCCCCACAGAAGCCATCAGAGCCTTCCTTATTCTCCAGAAGATCAAGGTTTTCCTCTATTCGATCCCCGGTAGAGATCACCAGAGTTTCCTTATTCCCCAGCCGAGTAAGGATTCCCATTGTGTAATCCCTAACCATAGTCATCAAAGTTCTTGGGATTCCCCAAGAAGGTTTCTCAAACAACACTTGGCATTATTTTCACAACAAAATGTTTCTCATCCTCCAACTCCAAAGACTTGAAGGATCCCTATATCCTCAGGAAAGTCGTGAAGGATTCTCACATCCCCACAGAAGTTTTCAAGGATCTTTAATCCCCAAGCAGTCAGCAAGGATTTCTCATCCTCAGCAATCAAAGATTTTGAATCTCCAGCAGCGGTCAAAGATTTATTTTCCTCGGCAGCAGTCAAGGATCTTTAATCCCCAAGCAGTCAGCAAGGATTTCTCATCCTCAACAATCAAAGATTTTAAATCTCCAGCAGCAGTCAAAGATTTATTTTCCCCGGCAGCAGTCAAGGATTTCATTATCCCCAACTATTAAGGATATATTTTCCTCAGCAATACAGCAAATCAGCTTACATGCGCATACATTACATTCATACATCATAAACATTGATAAAACACATTTTATTGCATCATACATTTCATGCAACATAACTTTGTGTTTCAGCTAACATTTTACCCTTTTCAGGATAAGATTAACAACTATCTTTAACAAATATCTAAAGATTTCAGATACAGTACGGATACACTCCAAACACGGAAGTCATTCTGTTACTCATTCAGATCTCTTATTCAGATACAATATGGATACACCCAGACACGGAGGTCATTCTATTACTCATTCAAAATTTCAAGTCAAGATACAATACGGATACGCTCCAGACACGGATTCCATTATGTCGCTCATTCAGACTTCAACAATCAGATACAGATTAGATATGCTCCAGACACGAAAGCTATTCTAGTTCTCATTCAGATTCAACTATCAATTTCAAGTTCAAATACACTCCAGACACGGAAGTCATTCTGTCACTTATTCAGATCCCAGTTACAGTTCAGATACACTCCAGACACGGAAGTCATTCTACTACTCATACAGATCTCAACTTCGGATACAGTCCAGATACGCTCCAGACGCGGTGGCCATTCTGTCACTCATTTTGACTTTTTCCCCAGCTCAGAGATGCTCCAGACACGGATACTATTCTGTCGCTTATTCAGATTCAGATACAATATAGATACACTCCAGATGTGGAAGTCATTCTATTATTCATTCAAGAATCAAATACAGTTATAGCTCGGATACGCTCCAGACACGGACGCTATTTCATTGCTCATACAGATTTAGTCTCCAGATACAGTACAAATACGTTCCAGACACGGATACCATTCTAACACTCATTCTTTTGACTTACAACTTACAACTCAACATACATTATTGAATGGCATCTTTAAGCCCATCTCCGACAAGATTATGTCACCACTCCAAATGGCATCTTTAAGCCCATTCCCTCAAACTATACTTTGACGAGTGCAAATTTACGGGCACTCTAGTGTCCAATCATCTTTTACCTTCGAGTCACGAACGACAAAACTCGCCAATCTAACTCTTCAGGTTCAAGAAGATTGAACAGGGGTAGCTGTTGTACCCCAAAATTTTCCCTCCCATTTTATCATGATTCTCCTCACAAGACTTCTTGGACTCAAGACCAGATTAGGGTTTGCTCAACTCAAGACATTTCCTTGCACTGTTGACCTGAAATTAGGGTTTGAGTTTGCACAGGGATTTTTGGATTTCTAATGCCTCATGAGACTTTCATACTTCATTTTGGACTCCTAAGATTTCTCATACCAAGTTTCAAGCCTTGAATCACATTTTTGCCCAATCAATTGGACAGTTGACCTAAAATCAACTATATTGGGGAAAAAGTCAATTGTGGCCAATTTACAGTCAAACCTCATAATTTTTGATCCACATCAACATTATAGACTCATATGAACCATTTGATCAATTTTGGACCACAACTCCTCAAGAAATTTGATCAGATCATCAAAAGGGCAAAATGGTCAATATTAGGGTTTTGACTGTAAAAGGGAAATTTCTGATTTTTCACCTAGCCAATGGCAAATTGGGTTCAAGCATGATTTAAAGGACTCAATGGCATCATCTTGACCTAATCAAAAGGTTCAAAAGATCTCAAATGCATTGGATTGACAGATGAATTTTCCAATCAACTGATCAAAAATCAACTATACACTGAAAAGTCAAACTTTGATTTTTTGGTCAAAATCAAGTGCCAAGGGTCATTTTTCATCAAGATGTGTCAAAAAATGAAACTTGTTGACAAAGAAACCTAATTTTGGAAATTAGGGTTTAAGTTTGAAAATTTTCATAACTTAGAAATTTTCTAAGTTATGAAAATTTCTTATTTTTTCCCAAATTTTCCCAACTTTTTCACCATGATGCAATTGGATTAAAATAAAACTTCCAACATGAAAGTTGTAGTCCTCTATAAAATATACAACTTTGATTCACAAAGTTTTCAGAAAAGATGCTTGGATCTGAAGTTATGATTTTGTGAATAGGGGTCCATGAAACTTTTAACTTAGTGAAATTTTGCCCCAGTTTAGGCAGGATTTTGACCTATCTTCATGGTAATTTTTCACATAGTTCCAAGTGGAATCTCAAAATTCATTTCAAAGATGGATTGTATAGCATGTTACAAGCTTTCCAAAATGTCAAATAACTATCCAAGATCATTTATGGTTAGGGAGAATCGAAGGAATGACAATGGCCATTTCTCACTTTTGTCCAAGGCATTTTGCACATTGCTACAAGTTGCAAATCTGTCCTAAGCATGCTTGTACTTGTTTTACAGGTCTTAAACCTTTCCAAACTCCTTAATTAAATGCAAATACATTGGACAAAGGCATTGTTCTGAGCTTTGGAGCATTATACATTGATTTATTCCAAAAATGGCATAAAGGTAGCAATACCATTTCCATAAAGCACACTTTATGGAATTTTGTTTATCTTGAGCATTAAACCTAATCTCTTTGTGCAAACAAGATCCATAAACATCAGAAAAGGTTTACCAACTCTCCTCAGGCCTTGAGCTAACCTGTACAGGCTTTGGCATTGTCACTTCCCACCTTTTCTTAAAAAACAAGCAATTGTGCAAAAGTCAATATATCTCTTGAATCTGATAAAACCAAGTCTTGTAACATTTTCAAACAGGTTCAGCATATTACACCAAGCCTGAAACATGATTTCCAAGCCTCTCAAACACCCTTAAGCACAAAAATACCAACTTCTGCCCAAAACAGGGCCATCTCTGCAAACACCAAGCCAAAACCAAATTGCCTCGTGCGTTTTGTCTTGAACCACTTCAGACACATTCCATACAACATACCTAAACTATCCAAGCCATTGTTCAGCAACTATAACCTCATTTTCACACTTCACCATTTTAATTTTGAAGCTTTGCAGGTTGAGTTCTACAAGGACATTCAGGCAAGTTCAAGGCAAGCTAAGCATTGGGAAAGGTCAAGGGAACTTCAGGCAAGCTAACACGACCTTCAGGCCTCACTCACAACTCCTACATTGCCATATCCAAACTTAACTGAAACAAGTATTTGTCAAGATTCTAACTCCTTATTTAGGCATCATTAAGCTTAGGTTTGTGAAGCAAAAATGTAGCCTCTAATGTGCTTGAGTTGTACATATGCATAGCTTCCATTTATATTAACTGAGCTAGGAGAATTTAGATGTTGAACATGCTGAAAAAGTTAGGTTAGAATTTAGGGCCACTGAAATTCTCTCTGGTCTTTGAGAGTTAGATCAAGTTTTTTATATCATTAGAATCGTGGTTTAAAACTCTATAAATTTCATGTTGTGAGTTTTTGATTTCATGCAAGCAATAGAGAGAACAAATTTGAGTTGTAGGGCACGCGCGTTTGACAAGAGGACAGGGATGAAGTGTGTTCTGGGCCAGGGCCTTGGGCTTATTTCTTTTGACACCCTCCCTTTTTCTTTCTGCACCCCCTTTGCATTTTCTTATATTTTCTATATTTTCTTGCATATTTATATTTTCTGGCTTTATTTATATTTTATGAACATTAAAAAATCCCAAAAAATATTTTCTTTATTTTTTGCATTTTATCATATTTTTTTTTTTATTTTTTGCATAAAAAATAATTATTAGGTTAATATACTTTTATTTTCTTAAATAAACTTGTAATTAATATAAAAATATTATTTATTTTTATTTTTATTATTTGTACACTTAAATTAATATTTTCATACAATATTAACATTTTTGTATATATTTTTATTTTTATTTTCTTAAACAAAAAATGAATAAATAAATAATATAACATATTTGCTTTTAAATCAAAAAATTAGGTTTTTCACCCTTTCAAAAAATAATCATTTTATTTTCCCCTATTTTTAGGACATAAATAAATTTATTTTACATACATAAAATCAAATACAAAAACATTTGTGCATATTTACATTTAATTGCATATTTAAATAATTGTCTATTTATTTATTTGTACAATAAATTCAATTTGGTTGTAATAGTTTTAGGGCATTATTTTGTGTAAATATCCCCTTATTCAAACTTGTATCCCCCTCCCCATAATAATGTTGTAATAGTCTTAGATTTACTTTACGCATTTATTTGCTTTTATATGCATGATAGTAAAAATTAGGGTTTTGTATGCAAATATAAAAAATCAAGCAAATAGCATGACTTAACACAAGACAAAAATGCATGAAAATGACAACACTATGCATACAAGCACCCCTAGGGTTTCATCCACTTTGTTGCCTTAAAATGGCCATGCTATGCATGCTAGGTATCTTGGCAAAATCAAACAAAACAAAAAGATCATAGTCCCTCGATGACGCTATCTTGGTTGCCTATATAAAGATGATCTTAGTCCCTAAAGATTGCTAAGATACTTGGTAATATTGTTATCATGGTCATAAGATGACCCACGCCCGTCCCGTTTAACATTCAAAGATAAGGTTGTTTACCAAATACAATGGTAAAACAACAATGTCAAAGGGTTAAAAATGTGTAGGAAAGACTTTTGATTAGGGTAGACAACTCCTAGTTACTTGATCAATTTGCAAATCATCCTTGCTATTTTCAAACAAACACACACACAATTTCAACAATTTCCCAAAACAAACTTTCAAACATTGAAACATTTTTCAAAAGACAAACACCTTTGAATACATTCAAACAAGAATTATTACAAAGGTTTCCTAAACAAGGCCTCTTTTCAAAATACTTTCAAAACCACACAAAGCACCATTTCAAACAATTGAAAAAGCAAAAGCAAGTGATCTAAACAAGTAACTAAGAGCCCATGGATAACCAAGGATGAAAAGGGTGCTAGCACCTTCCCTTTTCATAATCTACCCCCCGAACCCAAGAAAACATCTCAAAGGTCTTTCCTGTGCTTTTTGACCTTTCCTTTGGATAAAATAAAAAGTCGGTGGCGACTCTTGCTAAACCGAAACATTTGCGAACACAAACGCAAAACCTCAAGTCAGTTCTCCCTCCGTATCACAATAGGTTATCACCATGTTCTATTCCCGTTTATTTTCTCATGTCTTGGGCAATATAAGGGAACCAAATGTTTTGATCTGATTCAGAACAGTTTGGGTTAAAAATCTATTTTGGTGCATCAACTTCATAATTTTCTAACTGCGAGCCAGAGTACTGTTTTGGGCTGAAATTTGATCACCAAGTCCGTATTGATATTATCTTCACTTTTTGTATTCAGTTCAGGAGTCAATTATGTGCAGATGGCGGTCAAATAATTTTATTACTGAATTTTCAGGTTACCGATCAACGGTGTTTCGGGCGTTCAGAAATCTCTAACTCCAATTTGATATACCATCTCGAGGTGGATCTTTCGCCATTGAATCTGTCTCGATATCCTCTCTAACTTTTGTGTTCGTGTCTAAAGCTAATTCTCGAAGGAAGGTCTCCGAATTTGCAAATCAGACAAAGCTGAATAGTGGAAAATACTTATAAATAGTTGGCTGAATCGTGTTTTGCGCGCACTAAAAAGTTCATAACTCGAAGCCTGTGGCTCGTTTTGAACCCGTTATGGTGGCCAAAATTCTGTATCGCCATCATCTACATTTTCATCTCTCACGGCCGGAAGCTAATACTGCTCAGGAAGGCACCAAAAATATGGATTTATCAAGTATTTTCGCACAGGAAAATTGTGACAAATTTTTATCTGCACCACATCAAAAAAATCATAACTCGGTCGATTTTAATCGTATTTAGCCTGCTCTGGTGGCATTATCTCAAAAATTGAGTTATTTAAATTTTGGTTTCCATTTTCAAGAGCCAACGGTATCCTGAAGGCTTCCGTTTTTGGCCTGAAACGTGTGCAACTCTTTGAAAATTTTGTAGCTGAGAATTAAAGTTGTCTGAAGCGAAATTTCAAAAATTCATAACTAAATCACCATTTATCCGATTGAGTCTATTTTCGGATAGGAGTTAGTTCACAATGTCAGCTACATTTTGGTTTCACATTTCCACTTCAAAACTCGCACCGAGTTTCCTACGAATTTTCCCGGAACGTGTCGCACTCAAGTTAATTAAAATTCTGCATTACTATTTATGAATATTTGAGACCCATAACCAAATCCACTCACATAAGCCCATACTATATATTCTTTTTTATTCCAATTTCTCTCATAACTCACCAATCTCCATAAACAATCTAAACTTTTCTCTCAATTAACTTAAAGATCAAATCAAGGTTCTACACGTTTTTAATCAAGAACACAACAACAACTTCATCAAGATCAAAAAGTCAAGAGTAAGGACAATTCTTCTCTGATTGTTGATCCGTTCATTGTAATCTCTATACCTAAGCCTCATCTCCACTTCTATCGACGAGTTTTCTTGAATTAAGTACTTTTTGAAATAAGTGATTTTTTGAATAAGTGTTTTTTCTTGGTTTTGTTGTTGATTGAGGATTTAATTGTATAATTGAGACTTAATTGTTGAGAATTGATTTGAATTGAGGATTTAATATCATTTTGTTAAATTGCTTATTGAAATGAGTGATTAATTGAACTTAAGAAGTTGATTTTGGTTGTAACTTGAAATTGAAATAGTGTTGTTGTGTTGATTTTTAGCCCTAGATGCAGTTACACTAGAGTTTAGGTTGAATTAGCTATAGAAAACTAGTTAGCACTAACACCAGTATGAGATTTTGAACTCTTGATTAGATTAACACTAGTTCCTAATTCTTGATGTAGAATTTGTTAATAGTTTAGGTTAGGTAGATTCAAACACTAACTTTGATTTAGGTGTTGTGACATAAACAAACAATTAGTTTAGTTTAGGCCTAATCTTTGATTTTCAAGCTTTACTACATGTTTCAAATTATTTTTGGTTGATGATCATTGATATTTTTGTGCATGTGAGATGCATTTTTGCATATGATCTCAAGTTACCAATTTTTGACATAAACTAATATTTTTACCAATTATTGATTGATTGTTTGTTGCTTTCCATTTCAATGAGTTGAGATAATTTCTAGCGGACTCAAATATCATTGTAAAATACATTTGAAACAAGTTTGATTGAGTTTGATAGAAAATATCTCAATATTTAGTAAATTGGCAAAATTTGACATAATTAGTGTTTTTGCTCTAACTCTTGATCGGTTTTGATTTTTTCCGACTTTTCATAATGAAAACCAACTTTCTCGGGCCATCCGAGCCTCTCCATGTGTACAGTTTCTCAATCCGGATATGTTTCGGTCAAATCTGTGAGCTGCTGACTTGTGTGCGAAAATCTCATTTTTGAACGAAATTTGACCAAATCGTCCGCATTTTGAGACCGTGTGCGTGTGCATAGCTTCCGATAATTTTGATAAATAATTTCAGTTGATTTTTAAGCTTGTGCCTTGTGTATCGGTTCACTTTTTCAACTTGTCCATAATTGTGATTGTTGGCATAAATGTGACTTTTTTTGTCTTAATTCATTATTTTTCATAGTTTGTGATTGTGCTAATTATGTGATACTTGTAGCATTTCTTTGTTTGCTAACATTAGCCTAGTTTAGACTTAATTCTTTGATTGCTCAAAATTATTGAAATTGAAATGTTAAAGAAGCTTGGCATTGGTTGATAATTCATGAGATTATGTGTAAATTGTGGACTTTACAACTTGATTGAAAAATGTTGTTGAATTATCTCATGAGTCAGAAATTGATGTTGAGAGTTTTCTTTAATGTTTTGATATCAATAATATCAATTGTTTCTAACCATTTGGTTGTTGGTCATTGTGTTTTTTTTTGTACATTTGAAATACATTTTTGGTTTATAATTTCAAGTTGTTTGATTTTTGACATAAACTACTTTTTGCCAATTTGTTGATTAACACTTGTTGTTTGTCATTTACATATATTGAGATAATTTCCAATAGACTCAAATGACATCATAAAACACATTGGAAACAAGTTTGATTGAGTTTAGTGGAAAATACCTCAACACTTGAGCATTGACAAATTCTTGACATAATTGTTATTTTTGCTCTAACTTTTGATTCGCTTTTAGTTTTTCCACTTTCTTTACTGAAAACTGAGTTTCTCAAGCCATCCAAAGTTCCCCACGCGATTAGTTTTTTAATTCATACACTTTTCACCCGACTTTAACGGTTGCTGACTTGTTGCAAAAATCATGTTTCCGGGTGAAATTGGCCGAATCGATTGCATTTTTGTGATCCATTTACATGAATATAAGTCCCATTAATTTTTATAATTCATTCCAAACAATTTTCAAGAGGTTGCCGTTTGTTTCAGATGCGCTTTTCGGTTTATGTACATATTACACCGTTACTTGAAAAATACCATTTTGTACTAATTTTGGTTTGTGATACCATTCCCTCCTAGTTTGTAAATATACTAACTTGTAGAATACCAACTAACTTGGTAGGTTGTACATTGGATGTTGACAATCAAGAGATTACCGCTTTATGTAAATATCGCATTTTGTTGATACCGTTAACTTGTACATATGCGTTTTTACCGCTTTTTGAGTTTAATTACTTGAATATGGTGTGGCGATCTGGAGTATTTCTATTAGCATCTAAACATGGTTCACTTTTTACCATTTGACCATTCATATTCATACTTATATCTGATCTCATTTCTTCTGCTTCCATGCTAATTTTGGTACTCTTTCCGATACTAATACAATGTTGTCCGGAAATGCCATACTATGTTCAAGTATCTTGATAATTTTTTTATTATATATAACCATGTTTACTTTTGATTCTTGTTGCTTACTTACAATTCGCATTTCAATGTTGTTGTTATTTGCTAACAATTTTGATGAGTTGTGCATGTCTTGAGAAGCAAATTCAAACATTGACCGTTTTGGTAATGGACGCGCTTTTCTTGCACTGTTGTCATATTCCTGACATTCTCTGTTGTAGATACTAGGTTTTGGTGCTTTTGCGGAAGATTTCAGATATTTGTTGTAGATACTAGGTTTTGGTGCTTTTGCGGATGATTTCGGATATTTGTTGTAGAGTTTGCTTTATACGAATTTGTTTTATCCGTTTGGTACATATTCAGATCATTATTATCATAAATATTATAAATACTGCATTTTACCACTTTCTAGAGATCATGTATAGTAGGGACGTTTATTGCTTTTTGGAAATCATGTGAAGTAGGAAGCAAGAAATAAAGAGCGTGCGCTCGAAGTTGCTGTTTAAAGTCCTGTAGCTGGCACCGTTTTCTGTATGCTAATTGTGTTTGTTTAAAATACTACATTGGAAGTAGGTATTATGCACGTGTGTTTATATTTGTGCCTGCATTATATTACAGGTGATAAGTCCTCAAAAGGAGGCGAGCGGGGAGGGTCCATAATTGACTCCCACACATTCTAGTTCATGTCATCCTTAGTTCACATGGTACGTCGATGCTTTGGAGTTGTACCGATCTTGTACATCGAGTCTGTCAAGTGGGGAAGGGTTTTGCAATCAAACCCCCACGCTCTATCAGGAGTTCGCATTGGCCGATGCTAACACTCCGTGATTGTTCATATTGTCTTCTGTCGTTTACCTCGATCTTCTATATCTTAGTTAGGTGTTCAGTCACTTTGGACGTCACATTTTTTTTTCATTCGTCTCCCGCTTGTTTGCTTCGGGTGATCCGCTCCCCTTAGCTAAAGCATTTTCTCTTCATACCCTCATCCTCTGAGTCAGTATACCTCGATTGTGTGCTTTTTCCAAAGCACTTGTTTGCTCACTTGTTTGGTATTTACCATGCTCCCTTAGGATTTCTCGTGTAGGGTTAGTCCTCGAGCTAGACATTAGGATATTTACCCATGCATGCTAACATAGGCTAGGAAATTTCCTCTTTCATCCTCAACCTTAGGGTCAATCATTGTATGATAACATTAGGGGTAGTGCTAGGCTAGTCTCCCTTAGTTATTTTTCCTTTCTTTGCATATTGCATCTTAAAACAAAAACTTCTTCTTGGCAAATCATAAAATTGTCTCTAATGAACTTAAATCCTTCTTCAAAGTAAAAAATACAAATCAATCTTAATTATTTGTGCATCTTTTGGCTTTATTTTAAACCTTGACAAATTGATGTTTTGCCATCCTTGCCATGATATTTCGTTATCTTTTGGCTGATGTTTTTCCATCGCACATGTTTTTTATCCTACTTTGATTGTCAATATCATTGTTAGGTGTGATATTTAATCATCTGAATTGTTGATGTCTCGCCATCTTTGCCATACTACTTTGCTATCTTTTAGCCGATGTTTCTCTATTGCATATTTTTTCTATCCTACTTTGATTCTCAATATCATTGTTAGGTGTGATGTTTTATCATATGGGTTGTTGATGTCTCACCATATTTGCCATGTTATCTTGCTATCTTTTAGCCGATGTTTCGCCATCGCATATGTTTGTTGCAGATGTTTCACCATCACATATATTTGTTATCCTACTTTGATTCTCAATATCATTGTTAGGTGTGATGTTTTATCATCTAGATTGTTGATGTCTCGTCATCTTTGCTATGCTATTTTTCTATCTTTTTGTCGATGTTTTGCCACTGCATATGTTTGTTGCCAATGTTTCACCATCTCTTATGTTTGTCATCCTGTTGTACCCCAAAATTTTCCCTCTCATTTCATCAACATTTTTTTCTCATCACAAGACCCTTGGAGCTCAAGATCAAGTTAGGGTTTGCTCTACTCAAGACTCCTCCTTGCACTGTTGACCCAAATTAGGATTTGAGTTTGCACAAAGATGTTTTGACCTAAAATGCCCAAAGTGACTTTCATGCTTCATGTTGGACTCACAAGTTTATCCATACCAAATTCAAGCCTTGATTCCGATCTTTGCCCAGTCAATTGGACAGTTGACCTAGAAATCAGCTGTATTGGGGAAAAAGTCAACTGTGGCCAATTGACAGTCAAACCTCATGTAATTTGACCCACATCAACATAATGAACTCATATGAACCATTTGGTCAAGTTTGGATCACAATTCCACAAGAAATTTGGTCAGATCACCAAAAGGGCAAAATGGTCATTTTTAGGGTTTTGACTGCACAAAAGCAATTTTTGACTGTTTGACCTAACCAATGGCAAAACAAGCTAACATATGGACTCAATAACTCAATGGCATTGTCTTGACCCATTCAACAAGTTCAAAAGATCTCAAATGCACAGGATTAACAGATGAATTTTCCAGTCAACTGATCAAAATTTGACTGTATACTGAAAAGTCAAACTTTGACTTTTTGGTCAAAATCAAGTGCCAAGATTAATTTTTCATCAAAACATGTCAAATTATGAAACTTGTTCATCAAGAAACTCAAAATTGCAAATTAGGGTTTAAAATGAAGAAATTTCATAACTTTAAAATTTTCTAAGTTATGAAATTTCCTTATTTTTTCCTAACTTTGTCCCATTTTTTTCACCAAGATGCAAATGGATTCAAACAAAACTCAAAACATGAAAATTGTATTCCATTGCAATATGTACAACTTTTATTTATAAAGTTTTCTCAAAGGAAGCTTGTAGCTCAAGTTATGATTTTTGGAACAAGGGTGCAAACCATTTTTAACTTAGAGAAATTTTGACCTATTCTAGGCAGGATTTTTGTCCAACTTATTGGCCATTTTTCACATGGTTCCACTTGGAGTTTCAATTTTAATTACAAAGATGGATTGTAGTACACATTCCAAGCTTTCCAAATTGTCCAAGAACTCATCAAACACCCTTGTGGTTAGGGAGAATCGAATTTGCGAAGTTGGGCAAAATTCACTTTTGTCCATGGCTAAAGCTTGCTCATAACACTTTGCATTTTCAACTCAGCATGGTTTATGTTAGCTTGCAGGCCTCTAACCCTCTTCACACTTAATAATTAAATGCCTAACCTTTGTGTTCAAGCATTGTTTTATGCATTTAGTCATTACACAAAGAATTAATCTTTAAATGGAAAAAGTAAATTTGCCATTTTGGAAAAGATGCACTTTATGTCAAATAACAAATCCAAGAGGCATGGACCAGATCTTTGAAGCTAGCATTTGTACACAAATCCCTCTGATCAAGAACAAGATGGGCAGAATACTTTAGGGCATTGTACATGCCTGTATTGAAACCTGCATTTTCTTGCTTCAAGTAGAAGAAACTTGGCAAAACACATACCATCTTTCACTCCTGCAAGCATAAGCCTAAGCAAACTTTGTTCTGATCTGGCATACACCCTAACTGACCTAAAACACGATTCCTTCATCCTCAATACCCCCTCATTCATCAAAACACCATTTTTCTGCAAGAAACAGGGCATCCCTGCAGATTGAGTTGCACAACTCAGTTTGCTCGTGCGTTTTGGCCAAAGCTTGTTCAAACACACTCCCTACCATCCATTGAAGCTATCCCAAGCCCTAGATACAAACTGTAACATCCCTAACCCCTGTTTCCATTTTCATTTTTCAGTTTTGCAGGTGAACTTCCATAGCACGATTCATAGTGATTCAAAGCAAGCTAGGTGTTGGAGAAGCATCCTTGGACTTCAGGCAAGCTGTACCAAAGCTAAAACTCCATTGAAGATACCTCCATTGTTGTACACGACTCAAGCTGAAACAGGTAAAAACATGAACTTCTATCTCTCATTATAGGAAGAGTTAGACTTAGGTTTGTGAATGAAACATGTTCTCCTCATAGCCCTGAAGCCATCCATGTATTTACTTTTCATTTATATTGAGTGTGCTGTGAGAATTTTGGCCATGAACATTGAAGAAAAATTAGGTCAGAAATTGGGGATGAAGAAATTCTCCCTGGTTTCTTAGAGTTAGGTTAAGTTTTTTACATATTTGAACTCGTGATTTGATGCCCTACAATGTTTGTGTTATGAGTTTTGTGTAAAAGTCAAGGAATCAGGAGTTTGTTGTTTGAGCAAGGAGGCGCGCGAAATTCAAACAGATTGGCTGGAGGTTGAAGAAGGTGGTGACTTGGGCTGGGCCTGAGTCACCCTTACTGTTTCCTCCCCTTTTTTCATTTGCACCCCCCTGGCCCATTGTGTGATATATTTATCATTTTTGATTTTTTCTTTTTGATTCTGATTTTATATTTTTATTCAAACATGAAAAAACACTAAAAATATTTTTCCACCCTTTTTTGCATTTATTTGGCATTTATTTGTTTTATTTAGCATATAAATGTAAATAAATATAATACCTTTTTTATTTACAAACCTAGTTTTTGAGACAATTTGGATATGCACGGAGGGATGGGCCTCATGACATGCTGATTCCTGACCTAGTTTTTGACTTCGACAACGATGCGCAAGGACTTCGCCAAAGATTCATCAGAGCTTGGAGGATGCCTAACAAGGTAGATAGTAAGACACTGGGGCACAAGAACTCCATCCCTCTTGAGTCTTATCTCAAGTGGGTACGAACCCGAGCCCAATTTATGGACGCTTCCCAACATGCTGTTCATATCTCAAATGGGCCATGTTTGAGACAATTTGGATATGCATGGAGGGATGGGCCTCATGACATGCTGATTCCTGACCTAGTTTTTGACTTCGACAACGATGCGCAAGGACTTCGCCAAAGATTCATCAGAGCTTGGAGGATGCCTAACAAGGTAGATAGTAAGACACTGGGGCACAAGAACTCCATCCCTCTTGAGTCTTATCTCAAGTGGGTACGAACCCGAGCCCAGAATCTTATGATGCCTTACCCTCATATTCTCCCTTTGATTAAAGAGCCTGTTAAGGAAGGAGAGGTTCCCTACACCATCCTACATCCTGACATGCCAACATCATGAGATCGAAGTTTACGTAGACGACATGATAGCTCGATCACAAATAGAGGAGGAACACATTGAACATCTGCAAAAGCTGTTTGCCAGGTTGAAAGAATACAAACTCAGGCTGAATCCAAGTAAGTGCACTTTTGGAGTTAGGTTTGGTAAACTCCTAGGATTTATTGTCAGCAACAAAGGCATTGAGGTCGATCCGGAAAAAGTAAAGGCTATACAAGAAATGCCTGCCCCCCATACTGAAAAGCAGGTTAGAGGGTTCTTGGGGCGCTTGAACTATATTGCCAGATTCATCTCTCATCTGACGTCTACCTGTGAGCCAATTTTCAAACTATTGAAGAAAGATCAGGTAGTCGAATGGAACGACGATTACCAAGCTGCTTTTGATAAGATCAAGGAGTATTTGCTAGAACCTCCTATTCTGATGCCACCCGTCGAAGGAAGGCCGCTGATCATGTATCTGACCGTTTTGGATAACTCAATGGGGTGCGTACTCGGCTAACATGACGAGTCTGGTCGAAAAGAGCATGCCATTTATTACCTTAGCTAAAAGTTTACCGACTGTGAGACTCGCTACTCACTGCTCGAGAAAACTTGCTGCACTTTGGTATGGGCTGCTCGCCGACTAAGGAAGTATATGTTGACCCATACCACTCTGCTAATTTCCAAAATGGATCCTATCAAGTATATCTTCGAGAAGCCTGCTTTATCCAGAAGAATCGCTAGATGACAGATGATCCTGACAGAGTATGACATCCAGTATACTACCCAAAAAGCTATAAAAGGGAGTATACTAGCTGACCATCTAGCTCATCAAGCTATCGAAGATTATCAATCCATGGGATTCGACTTCCCGAACGAGGACATCATGAATTTGGACAACATTAAAGGTAACGGACCGTATGACGGACCTGAAAATGGAACCCGATGGACCCTGTACTTTGATGGTGCTTTAAATGCACTTGGAAACGGTATCGGTGCGGTACTCATTTCCCCGGAAGGTTGCCATACACCTTTCACGGCCCGACTTTGTTTCAGCTGTACCAACAACATGGCCGAATATGAAGCTTGCATCTTTGGTCTCAAGGCTGCTATAGACTTGGGGATCAAATCTTTGATCGTATTTGGGGACTCGGCTTTGGTTATCAGTCAAGTCAAAGGAGAGTGGGACACCAAACATCCTAATCTTATCCCATACAAAGAACATGTCGTGACATTGTTGCCTCATTTCGAGAAAATCACCTTCGAGCATTTCCCACGAGAAGAGAATCAGCTAGCAGATGCTCTGGCAACAATGTCCTCCATGTTTAAACTCAACTGGGATAACGAGGCTCCCTAAATCACCATCGAGCGAATGGATGAACCTGCGCATTGTCATGAGATTAATACCGAAGAAGTAGTGGAACAACCCTGGTTTCACGAAATCAAAAGGTATCTCCAGACTAGAGAATATCCCGAAGGAGCTTCCGTAAATGACAAAAAGTTCCTAAGGAGATTTGCTGCCAAGTTCTTCCTAAGCAACGACATCCTCTATAAATGCAGCCATGATTATGTTTTACTCCGATGTGTAGACAAAGCTGAAGCAGAGTTGATCATGACCGAGATACACAGTGGCACATTTGGCACCCACTTGAGCGGGCATACAATGGCTAAGAAGATTCTAAGGACAGGCTATTACTGGTCTACTATGGAAGCTGATTGCCATCAACATTCCCGTACTTGCCACAAATGTCAAGTCTACGCTGACAAGATTCATATTCCTCCTGTTCCTCTCAACGTTCTGACACCTCCTTGGCCATTCGCAATGTGGGGCATTGACATGATTGGAGAGATCAAGCCCATAATGTCCAATAGACATCGCTTCATCCTGGTCGCCATTGACTATTTTACCAAATGGGTCGAAGCAGCTTCCTTCGCCTCTGTTACAAAGAATGTGGTTGCCCGCTTCATCAAGCAGAACCTCATATGTCGGTATGGTGTCCTCGACAGGATCATTACAGACAACGGTACAAATCTGAATAATACTATGATCACCGCTCTATGCGAACAGTTCAAGATTTATCATCACAATTCATCTCCCTATCGGCCGAAGATGAACGGTGCTGTTGAAGCTGCGAACAAAAACATCAAGAAGATCATTCAGAAAATGACAGTTACCTACAAGGACTGGCATGAGATGTTACCGTTTGCTCTGCATGGATACCGTACCACGGCACATACTTCAACAGGGGCAACCCCATTTTCTTTAGTATATGGCATGGAGGCTGTCCTACCCATGGAAGTTCAGATTCCTTCTTTAAGGATTATGAAAGACTCTGGTTTGAGTGAAGACGATTGGATTCATACCCGACTTGATCAACTCA
Organism: Vicia faba; assembly: GCA_948472305.1. NCBI lineage: Eukaryota > Viridiplantae > Streptophyta > Magnoliopsida > Fabales > Fabaceae > Vicia > Vicia faba. Next base: position 38,012,423 of record OX451741.1, read on the forward strand.
ATTTGATTGACGAGAAGCGACTCGCTGCTGTTTGCCATGGTCAGACGTATCAAAAACGGATGATTAAGGCTTTCAACAAGAAAGTCAGACGTCAAGTATATCAAGTCGGAGATCTCGTAATCAAGCGGATTATCTTGCTGCAAAGTGATCCCAGGGGAAAATGGACTCCTACTTACGAAGGACCATTTGTAATCAAAAGCATATTTTCTGGTGGTGCAATGATTCTGGCCACGATGGACGGCGACGATTTTCCGTACCCTACAAACGCAGACATAGTTAAAAGATACTACGCATAAAATCACCCAACAAGTCGAAAACCCGAAAGGGCGACTTGGGAAAAAATGGGCATCCCGGTGAACCGAAAACCTGAAAGGGCGGTTCAGGCAAAAATTAGGGATAAAACAAAAAAATCTGTACACCCGGCAAGTTGAAAACCCGAAAGGGCGGCTTGGGCAAAAAAGGGTTTCCCGGTGGATCGAAAACCCGAAAGGGCGATTCAGGCAAAAGTTAGGGAATTAAAGCGTATGACTATGTCTCGTCGGATCACTTTAAGGACAATATTTTCATCAACCAGCTCCAAGCTTCTGATCAATCCAGTCATCAGCGGACGAAGCATTGAATGGACAGATATTCAGAGTTGTGAAGGCTATAGCAGAATGGAATCCCATGGAATTATTACACATAGCCATCTTTCTTTTGTATAAAATTTTCAATTTTTACGACAACATCCTCTTACTAGGATGCCTGTCTCCTTTGTACAAAGATACTCATAGAAAGTTAATACAAATACTTTTCCAAATACAGAAATTTGCTTTGTCTTCCTTTTTCTCTTTTGCACTTATGTTTTATTTGAGAAACGTCCAATGTTTTGTTAAATAGGCATATGCATTTGAACATAATCATTTTCCTTACAAATCAATAAAGATGATTGCTGATAGGTTGAAGGTACAGGTAGATATCTTGATGCCCTTTCAGAAGGAATCCCTAGCAGAATTAAACTCCAAATTCCTCAACAAAGTCAAAATCCAGAACTTAATTCCCCAAACAGAGTTAAACTTCAGGATCCTCAGCAGAACAAAAGCTTTCTCAAAACTGATTTCCCCAGCCATAGAGCCTTCCAGAACTCATTTCCCCTCAGAGTTAAGTTTCAGTATCCCCAGTGGAGCTTTAAAAATATGAAAATCCTATCCCTAGTTGAAGTCAAAACTACCAATCCCCAGCGGAGCTAAAACTTCCAACTATCAATCTCCAGCGGAACCAGACTAGTGAACCTTCTCCCCACAGAGATACTTCCCGCCAGACTGAAGATTCTCAGTCTTACGTCCCCAACATGAGTCTACCAGGTTCTGGACTCCCCAGTAGAGATCATCAGAATTCTCTTGCCCCGCAAGTCACTAAGGAGTTCCAATCCTCTGCAGCAGTCGAGGATTCACTTTCCCCGACAGCAGTCAAGATTCTATTATCTCCGACTATCCAGGATTCATCTATCCCCAGCAAGACAGCTCATCAGCTTACATACACATTCATTACATTCATATCATGAACATTGATATACACATATTGCATCATACATTTCATGCAACATAACTTTGTGTTTAGCTAATATTTTGTCCTTTTAAGGATAAGAATAAAAGGCTATCATTAACAATTATCCAAGATGCAGTTTTACACGGACTCATCATCAGGAAACCCTACACCGGTTCCTTATCCATTCTAAGACTTCTGAAAACAGTTTACGGGTTCTCCAGACATGGATGTTAATCTATCGCTTGTTCAGATTCTTCAACTTCTCAAAACAGTTTACGGATTCTCCAGACACGGATGTTAATCTATCGCTTGTTCAGACTCAACCTTTGAAAACAGTTTACGGACGCTTCCCAACATGGATGCTGCTCTATTGCTTATTCAACTTCAAGACTTCTGAAAACAGTTTACGGGTTCTCCAGACACGGATGTTGACCTATCGCTTGTTCAGATCCAAGACTTCTGAAAACAGCTTATGGATTCTCCAAACACGGATGTTAATCTATCGCTTGTTCAGATTCTTCAACTTCTGAAAACAGTTTACGGATTCTCCAGACACGGATGTTAATCTATCGCCTGTTCAGACACAACCTTTAAAAACAGTTTACGGACGCTTCCCAACATGGATGCTGCTCTATTGCTTATTCAACTTCAAGACTTCTGAAAACAGTTTACGGGTTCTCCAGACACGGATGTTGACCTATCGCTTGTTCAGATCCAAGACTTCTGAAAACAGCTTACGGATTCTCCAAACACGGATGTTAACCTATTGCTTGTTCAGATTCTTCAACTTCTGAAAATAGTTTACGGATTCTCCAGACACGGATGTTAATCTATCTCTTGTTCAGATTCTTCAACTTCTGAAAACAGTTTACGGATTCTCCAGACACGGAGGTTAATCTATCGCTTGTTCAGACTCAACCTTTGAAAACAGTTTACGGACGCTTCCCAACATGGATGCTGCTCTATTGCTTATTCAACTTCAAGACTTCTGAAAACAGTTTACGGGTTCTCCAGACACGGATGTTGACCTATCGCTTGTTCAGATCCAAGACTTATGAAAACAGTTTACGGATTCTCCTAACACAGATGTTAATCTATCGCTTGTTCAGATGCAACTTTGAAAACAGTTTATGGATGCTTCCCAACATGGATGCTGATCTATTGCTTATTCAACTTCAAGACTTCTGAAAACAGTTTACGGATTCTCCAAACACGGATGTTAATCTATCGCTTGTTCAGGTGCAACTTCTAAAAACAGTTTACGGATTCTCCAAACACGGATGTTAATCTATCGCTTGTTCAGATGCAACTACTGAAAACAGTTTACAGATTCTCCAAACATGGATGTCGATCTATTGCTTGTTCAGACCCCCCCAGTTCAGAGATATTCCAAAACATGGACACCTTTTTAATACTCATTCCAGATGGCATCTTTAAGCCCATCCCCTGACCAGATCTTGGTCACATCTCCAGATGGCATCCTTAAGCCCATCTCCAAATTGCATATTTAAGCCCATTCCCGCATCCATGTTTCGACGAGTGCAAATTTACGGGAACTCTAGTGTCCAATCTCCTTTTACCTTCGGGACGCGAAAGGCAAACTTGCCAATCTAACTCTTCAGGTTCAAGAAGATTGAACAGGGGCAACTGTTGTACCCCAAAATTTTCCCTCTCATTTCATCAACATTTTTTTCTTATTACAAGACCCTTGGAGCTCAAGATCAAGTTAGGGTTTGCTCTGCTCAAGACTCCTCCTTGCACTGTTGACCCAAATTAGGGTTTGAGTTTGCACAAAGATGTTTTGACCTAAAATTCCCAAAGTGACTTTCATGCTTCATGTTGCACTCACAAGTTTATCCATACCAAGTTTCAAGCCTTGATTCTAATCTTTGCCCAGTCAATTGGACATTTGACCTAGAAATCAGCTGTATTGGGGAAAAAGTCAACTGTGGATAATTGACAGTCAAACCTCATGTAATTTGACCCACATCAACATAATGAACTCATATGAACCATTTGGTCAAGTTTGGATCATAATTCCACAAGAAATTTGGTCAGATCACCAAAAGGGCAAAATTGTCATTTTTAGGGTTTTGACTGCACAAAGGCAATTTTTGACTGTTTGACCTAACCAATGGCAAACCAAGCTCACATATGGACTCAAGAACTCAATGGCATTGTCTTGACCCATTCAACAAGTTCAAAAGATCTCAAATGCACAGGATTGACAGATGAATTTTCCAGTCAACTGATCAAAATTTGACTGTATACTGAAAAGTCAAACTTTGACTTTTTTGGTCAAAATCAAGTGCCAAGATTCATTTTTCATCAAAACATGTCAAATTATGAAACTTGTTCATCAAGAAACCCAAAATTGCAAATTAGGGTTTAAAATGAAGAAATTTCATAACTTAGAAATTTTCTAAGTTATGAAATTTCCTTATTTTTTCCTAACTTTGTCCCATTTTTTTCACTAAGATGCAAATGGATTCAAACAAAACTCAAAACATGAAAATTGTAGTCCTTTGCAAAATCTACAACTTTAATTCACAAAGTTTTCTCAAAGGAAGCTTGTAGCTCAAGTTATGATTTTTGGAACAAGGGTGCAAAACATTTTTAACTTAGAGAAATTTTGACCTATTCTAGGCAGGATTTTTGTCCAACTTCTTGGCCATTTTTCACATGGTTCCACTTGGAGTTTCAATTTTCATTACAAATATGGATTGTATTACACATTCCAATCTTTCCAAATTGTCCAAGAACTCATCAAACACCCTTGTGGTTAGGGAGAATCGAATTTGCAAAGTTGGGCAAAATTCACTTTTGTCCATGGCCAAAGCTTGCTCATAACACTTTGCATTTTCAACTCAGCATGGTTTATGTTAGCTTGCAGGCCTCTAACCCTCTTCACACTGAATAATTAAATGCCTAACCTTTGTGTTCAAGCATTGTTTTATGCATTTAGTCATTACACAAAGAATTAATCTTTAAATGGAAAAAGTAAATTTGCCATTTTGGAAAAGATGCACTTTATGTCAAATAACAAATCCAAGAGGCATGGGTCAGATCTTTGAAGCTAGCATTTGTACACAAATCCCTCTGATCAAGAACAAGATGGGCAGCATACTTTAGGGCATTGTACATGCCTGTATTGAAACTTGCATTTTCTTGCTTCAAGTAGAAGAAACTTGGCAAAACACATACCATATTTCATTCCTGCAAGCATAAGCCTAAGCAAACTTTGTTCTCATCTGGCATACACCCTAACTGACCTAAAACACGATTCCTTCATCCTCAATACCCCCTCATTCATCAAAACACCATTTTTCTGTAAGAAACAAGGCATCCCCGCAGATTGAGTTGCACAACTCAGTTTGCTCGTGCGTTTTGGCCAAAGCTTGTTCAAACACACTCCCTACCATCCATTGAAGCTATCCCAAGCCCTAGATACAAACTGTAACATCCCTAACCCCTGTTGCCATTTTCATTTTTCAGTTTTGCAGGTGAACTTCCATAGCACGATTCATAGTGATTCAAAGCAAGCTAGGTGTTGGAGAAGCATCCTTGGACTTCAGGAAAGCTGTACCAAAGCTCAAACTCCATTGAAGATACCTCCATTGCTGTACGCGACTCAAGCTGAAACAGGTTAAAACATGAACTTCTATCTCTCAATATCAGAATAGTTAGGCTTAGGTTTGTGAATGAAACATGTTCTCCTCATAGCCTTGAAGCCATCCATGTATTTACTTTTCATTTATATTGAGTGTGCTGTGAGAATTTTGGCCATGAACATTGAAGAAAAATTAGGTCAGAAATTGGGGATGAAGAAATTCTCCCTGGTTTCTTAGAGTTAGGTTGAGTTTTTTACATATTTGAACTCGTGATTTGATGCCCTACAATGTTTGTGTTATGAGTTTTGTGTAAAAGTCAAGGAATCAGGAGTTTGTTGTTTGAGCAAGGAGGCGCGTGAAATTCAAACATAATGGTTGGAGGTTGAAGAAGGTGGTTACTTGGGCTGGGCCTGAGTCACCCTTACTGTTTACACCCCTTTTTTTCATTTGCACCCCCCTGGCCCATTGTGTGATATATTTATCATTTTTGATTTTTTCTTTTTGATTCTGATTTTATATTTTTATTCAAACATGAAAAAACACTAAAAATATTTTTCCACCCTTTTTTGCATTTATTTGGCATTTATTTGGCATTTATTTGTTTTATTTAGCATATAAATGTAAATAAATATAATACCTTTTTTATTTAAAACACTAGAAAATAATACAAAAATATATTTATTTTCAGTCATTATTTTTTATTTATATTTTGAAAACATTTTCTAAAATATACATTTTTTGTAAATAATTAATATTTTATTCTTGTATATATTTAATATATTTAATATATAATATAAATACTTGTATATATTTATTAGAATACTTAGGATAAAATATGAAAATAATACTTTTTTATTTTTATTAATATATGACACTAAAAAATACTTTTTTTTTACAATATACTTCTTTTTTATTTTTTGTGTATAATTAACAAATATTGTATATAATTAATAAATAAATGCTATTTATTTAGAAAACTAGGGTTTTGCCCTAAATGACAAAAATATTCAAATTTGACTTTTTTTTTTTTATTTTTGTTTATATTTCACATTGAAAAATACTTTCATACATAAAAAATCCTTTTTGTGCATAATACATTTTTGCATATTTATTATATTTGTTTAAATATTGTACAATTTGATATTTGTATATTCAATATGGATGTAATAGTTTTAGATTTAATTTCTTGCTAAATATCCCCCCATTCAAACATTTGTACCCCCATCCCCATAATTATGTTGTAATAATTTAGGACTTTAAATTTCCGCATTTAAAAGCTTTCAAATTATGCCATGATAGACCTAGGGTTTGTATGCAAATCAAATAACAAATAGCTTGACTAATACAAAGACAAAAAATGCATGAAAATGGACAACACAATGCACACTTGCACCCTTAGGGTTACTCCACTTGTTGCCTTAAAAAATGGGCCATGTTGCATGTTGAGTGTCTTTGGCAAAACAAAAACAAATCAAATGATCATAGTCCCTCGATGACGCTTTCTCAAGTTGCCTAAAAATGATCAAGTCCCTTAAAGAAAATTGCCAAAGACACTTGGCACTATTGCATTCATGGTCTAAACGATGATTCGCGCCCGTCCCGTTAACATCCTAACACAAGATTATCCACCAAATACAATGGTGGAACAATACTGTTAAAAGGGTTAAAACATAGGAAAGATCTTTGAGAAATTTAGGGTAGAATGCTCTTGGTTACTTGACCAACTTGCAAAACAAATCCTTGCCATTTTTTCAAAACACACTCCACAACACAATTTCAAAACAAACTTTCAAAACCTTGAAACATCTTTTCAAAAAGACAAACACTTGTAAAACATTCGAGTAAAGAATTGTTACAAGGGTTTCCTAGACAAGGCATCTTTTTCAAAACATTTTCAAAACACACACACAAAGCACCATTTCAAACAATTGAAAGCACCATTTCAAACAATTGAAAATGCAAGGCAAGTGGTCTAAGCAAGTAACTAAGAGCCCATGGATAACCATGGATAGAAAGGGTGCTAATACCTTCCCTTTCTATAATCTACTCCCCGAACTCAATAAAACATCTCAAAGGTTTTTCTTGTGCTTTTTAACCTTTCCTTAGGATAAAATAAAAAGTCGGTGGCGACTCTTGCTAAACCGAAACATTTGCGAAAACAAACGCAAAACCTCAAGTCAGTTCTCCCATCGTACCACACATCCTACTTTGATTTTTGATATCATTGTTAGGTGTAATGTTTCATCGTCTTGTCTGATATTTTGTTATCATGCTGACGTTTTATCATCTTATCTGAGTTTGTGTTGCCATGTGATGTCTTTTCATCATTTTTTGTTGCTTTATTACGGTTGTTGATGTTTTGTCATTTTAACTGATGTTTTGCCATCTTGATTGTTTCTTTTGTATTTTTAACTAAAAAACACAAACCAACCAAAATATATGAGCCGAACTACGACTGTTCTGATTCCTTAAAAGGGATACGTAGGCATTGGGGTAGGGCCCAAACGAGCATAACTTTTTATTTTCCCTACATTATTTTCTCTTTCCTTTGCATGCATTCCCTCCTTGCATCTTCCTTTTTAGCTTTTAAGCCTTAGAAATAGATTTTACACACCCTTAGATTAGAACAAACAAGAGTGGGTACCATAGAGTACTACGGGCATATGGGGTGCTAATACTTTCCCCTTACCCAATCTCTCGATTATTTGATCGTGATTTCACTCTTCTCAGGTTTTCTCGATGTTTACCTTTCCCTTCTTGCGCGATAAAAGACGTTCGATGGCAACTTTATTTATTTTATATCAGATGAAGGTTTGGCCGGTTGTTTTTGATACTTTGATGCACATGAGAAACAATGAAGTCCACTTGAGGCATTAGAAACCCTATTTCCTTTGAGAGAAGTAAAACCCTAGTTGTAGGTCAATTGCTTAGGAGGAGAGTGTGTCTGGCCAACCCTTGAGTAATCTTGAGCAGTTGAGGATCCTAGGAGCATGAGAAGACCTATTGAAATAATTTGTCTTGAAAATGGGAGGGGAAATTTTGGGGTACAACAACAACCAAGAAGTGAATGACATGGCCCAATTGGCATCAGGGTACAAAATACCCAAAGTAAGCATAGACAAGTTCATTGAGGTAAAAGAGAAATTGGAGTTTGAAACCACACCAAGGATAAAAACTTGGGGGAAAACACCTGGAGTAACCCCTAATCTCCTCAACTATGAGTATTTTGGAAATTTTGAAATGGTAGAAGAATTTTTCGCCATTGATGCGTTAGCTAAAGACGACTGAAGGAAACCCATAGTTGATTACTTAAAAAATCCAGTTGGGTCGACAGAGCGTAAGGTTAAGTATAGAGCATTAAGTTATATATTAATGGGAGACGAATTGTTCAGGAAAATGCCTGAAGGAGTGTTGTTAATATGCTTAGGAGATAATGAAGCATATGTGGCAACATCTGAAGTACATAGTGGTGCTTGTGGAACGCATCAAGCATGCCATAAGATGAAATGGTTGTTGTGTCGAATAGGAGTAGATTTGCCGACCATGTTAAAAAATTGCATTGATTTTGCCAAAAGCTGCCAAGAATTCCAAAAACATGCTGGAATTCAACATGTACCAGCTAGTGAGTTGCATTATGTTATCAAACCTTTCCCTTTTAAGGGATGGGCTTTGGATATTATTGGAGAAATTAAACTTACGTCATCAAAAGGCCACAAGTACATCTTGGTAGGTATTTATTATTTTTCAAAATGGGTAGAAGTGGTCGCTCTGGTTAAAGTAGACCAAGAGGAAGTCATGGACTTCATTCAAAATCAAATCATATATAGGTTTGGGACACCATAGACCATACAAATTGTAATATAGTGGGAGAACTGACTTGTTTTGCATTTTATTTCAAATGTTGCGGATAGCTAGAGTCACCACCGACTTTTCTTTTATCTAATAAGGAAGGGTGAAAAGAACAGGAAAGACCTTGAATACTTTGAGTTCGAGGGGTAGGTTATGAAAAGGGAAGGTGTTAGCACCCTTTTCATCTGTAGTTATCTACAGGCTCTTAATCGCTAGCTCACTTTTGAAAATTTCTTTTTTGTGTAGGTGTTTGAAAATATTTTGAAAAGCCAAAGTACAACTATATTTGTAATGATTATTGTATCAATCCTCAAGAACGCGTACAAAGTGTTTAAAAATATTTGCTTTTTGAAAGTGTGATGTAAGAAATGTTTTATTTTGGAAAGTTTGTGAGCGAACAATTAAAATTATCCTACCCACTCAAGGTCTATTCTTTTCCTTCTCCTTTAGAGATAGTGATATCCATACCATTAGTTGGTAGGTAGCCCCATCTATTGGATGTGAAGGGACAAGCGTAGGGTCATCGTACGATCATCGAAGGCAATTTGTAAGGATACTTTAGCAATTACGTAAGGGACTAGATCATTTTTAGTAGGCAACATCGAAGGGTCATCGAGGGACTTATGATCTTTTATTGGAGGGTCTTTAGTAATGCATGCCTACGTTCGAGGGACATGACCGTTATTCTGAAAGGCAACGAAGAGAGGTTACCCTAAAGGTGTGAGTGTTCAAGTGTGTTTAATTCAGTTATTTATCTTTGAAATTAGGTTTTTCCAGCGTTTGTTTTTAGTCTTGCCATACAAATCCTAATTACTAACTACAATGCAGTAAATATAGTAGCAGGAGATAAACGCAGAAATATAAACTTAGGCTATTACAGAGCTTTGGGGCTAAAGAGAGAAAAATAAAAACCTATAACTATTACATACTAGGAGCAGTTACATAATAGAAAAATATGGAAAAAATAAAGCTACGTTATTACAGTTGAACACTTTATCTAGGAAAATAAAAATAGGATGAAAATAGAAAAGAAATTTTTTTGGTGATTTTTTATGAAAAAAATGATTTATGATAATTAATTAAATAAACCTAACAAACCTAATTAATTTTAATTAATAAAAAAGGTTAATTTTGAAAAAAAAAGTTAATTAAAAAACCTAAAACCTAATTAGTTTTAATAAAAAAAGGTTATTTTGAAAAAAAGTTAATTAAAAAACCTAAAACCTAATTAATTTTAATTAACAAAAAAAAGGTTCATTTTGAAGAAAAAAAAGTTAATTAAAAAACCTAATTAATTTTAATTAATAAAAAAAGGGTTAATTTTGAAAAAAAAAGTTAATTAAAAAACCTAAAACCTAATTAATTTTAATTAATAAAAAAAGTTAATTTTGAAAAAAAGGTTAATTTAAAAAACCTAAAACCTAATTAATTTTACTTAATAAAAAAATTTTAATTTTGAAAAAAAAAGGTTAATTAAAAACCTAAAACCTAATTAATTTTAATTAATAAATTTTTTTTTTATGTTTAATGATAAATAAAAAATAGAATTAAGTTCGCCAAAAAATAGATATGGGAAGAAACATCAATGGAAAATAGGGTTAGAAAACAAAAATAATGCAAGTGCAAGGGGTGGGTGTTGAACCCACGCCCTTTGGCTTCACAATAACATGGCTTGCCAAAAAATAGATATGGGAAGAAGAATCAATGGAAAATAGGGTTAGAAAACAAAAATAGTGCAAATGTCAGGGGTGAGTGGTACCCTACCCCCCTAATTTGGGCCTTGTGAATTCAATGGTGCCCTTGGTTTTGGCTGATTCTCCCTGTACAAAGAGATACGACGTAAATATAAAAAATTGATGTAAACATGACAACACCTCACACATGCACCATGGGGCTCATGCAATGGTTCTATCCTGCACAAATACATCTTAGAAGCATGTTAGTAATGTTAGTTTCAATCAAAGCACGATAAAAAGAAAAATATGAATTCATGCAAATATAGAAAACTGATGATGCATGCTCATGAGTTTCAGGCCTCTTGGATCATCACAATCGATCCCCACTTACTCTATAGTAGTCCTTGAATTGAATGGGATGCTTGGCTTGCTTTGAGAGAGGTTAAAATAGGGTTTGAAGTTTGCCCTAGTTTTGGATAAATTTGGAGTTTTTTGGAGTAGTGATCTCTTGCCAAGTTTTTCGTGGTCTTGTTGTTGTCTGAATATGGGATATATATAGAGGAAAATTAGGTCAAAATAAGTGAGCTTGGACCTTTATATGAAATCTTGATTTTATTCAATTTAATTTTGAATTTAAATAAATGAAATAAAAAATAAATGAAAAAAAATCAAAGGGGTGTACGAAGTGATTCAGAGGTTCACTATGAGTTACAAAAACACGTTTCGACCTTGAAACATAAGCCCATTAGCCCAAAAATTCAAGTTTGATCAATTTCGGTTTCTGCATTTTCTCGAAATTTCCCAACTTGTGCCAATCATAACTCTCTAAATTTTTATCATATGAAGGCGATCTTGGACTTTTTAGAAAGTCCTATATGTCCCCTACAATCCATATGTTGATAATTTTTTCATTTGAAGATTTATCTTGATGTAAGTTGCCTTGACAAAAAGTGTCTTTTTGTTGACTTTTGAAATGACCTATAATGTTTTTGCCCATATCTCTCAAATAAAGCATTTTTTGGATTTGAGCTTAGAGAGACGTAGTTGTAGAGAATTGAATTTCCTTCAAAATGAGCCTTGGTTGAGAAAAATTTGATGAAGCATGTGAAAGTTATGCTGGTCAAAGTTCAGTTGACTTCTCCTTAAGAACACCCTAATTTGGCAACTTTGACTTTTGATGAATTGAGAGTTTTCTTGATGAATCATGATCAACCCTTGATAAAATGATGAATTTGACTTCAAAATCTTGATGTTGACCAAAAATCTTGAAGTTTGACTGTATGTTTACCACAGTTGACTTTTTACCCAATATAATTGATTTTTAGTCATCTGAGCAATTGATTGAGCAAACTTTTGATGCAAGGCTTGAAATTTGGCATGAGCATTCCTTGAGACATATGAAGAACCATGAAATTCACTTGAGGCATTATAAGCTCAAATTTCCTTGAGAAAAGTGAAACCTTAGTTGTAGGTCAACTACTTAGAAGGAGAATTTGTCTGATCAAATATTGAGTAGCCTTGAGAAATTGAAAACCCTAGGAGCATTAGGAGGTGTCTTGAGTAAAGTGGGAGGGAAAATTTTGGGGTAAAACATATGCTTCTTCTCAATCTTCTTAAATCTGAAGAGTTAGATTGGCATGTCTGCCATTCGTGATCTGAAGGTGGAAGAGGATTGAACACTTTAGTGCCCGGAAATTTGTAGTCGCCGGTGGATGAAGTAACGTTGTTGTTTGATATTATTGCTTGAATGGGCTTGAATGTTCCATTCAGAGAGATGATAAAATGTCTCTATGGATGGGCTTACAGATGCCATCCAAAGTAACTGTTGATAGGAGTATCAGAACGAGTCTACGTCTGAGTATGAAGAATGTTTTTCAGAAGGAAAGTGCTCACCAAAATTCAGTCTCCGGGGGGAATGCTTTTCAGAATAAACTTCTGAAGAGGAATGCTCGTCAGAATTCAGTCTCTGTAGGAAGTCATTTGGTCATGTAGATAGTCGCCTCATCTTGTTTCGAGAATTGATCTATAATCTATTTTTCATTGGTAAACTCGTCCTGTTTCGGTAATTCATATCGACTGGTCATATAGATAGTTGCCCCGTCCTGTTTTAGGAATTAATCTGCGACCCGCTTTTGTGTTTGTAAACCTGTCCTATTTTGGGAATTCATACCGCTTGGTCGTAAAGATATATACCCCGTCCTGTTTCAGGAATTAATCTTTGACCCGCTTTTTTGTTGGTAAACTCGTCCTGTTTCAGGAATTCCTACCACTTGGTCATATAGATAGTGGCCCCATCCTACTTCTGGAATTAATCTCAAACATGTTTTCCTGTTGGTAAACCTGTCCTGTTTTGGGAACTTATACCGCCTGGTCATATAGATAGTTGCCCCGTCCTCTTTCGGGAATTAATCTCTGACCTATTTGAAAATTACTGATGATATTCGTCTGTTTGCGAACTTTACCTAAAAAGACAATATTAGCTTTATGTAATATCGTGATTCATGTAGTGAATTAATGATGCTCTCAAGATAAATGAGAATGTTATATGCGTTTTGGTATGCATATGCTATGATGTATTGCGAAATGATGTATGGATGCAATATGTTATTGAAGCGTATCAGTAGCTCCTTGTAACAATGTATAGCTGGGGAAAATAAATCCTGGATTGTTGTTGGGGATGAAGAAAGTGATTCTTCAATTTATGCTGGGAATAATTTTGCTGGGGATTCCTGCTTTGTTTGAGGATACTCCGCTGGGGATTTTCGACTTCTGCTTGAGGATAGAGGCATTCAAGGAGAATCGGGCGTTCACCGTTCTTTTTGTTGAAGGATTTAATTCTTATGCACCCTGACTGGGGATAAAAGAGATGGATATTCCTCTGGTTTCTATCTGTCTCGGTCTCAGATACCGTAGCAACTCATCTGGGGATTGCAACTTTGATTAAACCCTGTTGGAGAAGAGAATTTTGTTAGGGATTTACGATGTTGGAGTAATAAACTCCGATGGGAATTAAATCCCTGTAAATTGTGTCTACGAAATAAACTCTGATGGGGGTTGGAATTTTATAGGCTACGTTGAGGAAGTCTTTACTGTATGTTAGGGAAATGATCAAACATCCTTATCCGTTAGGGGACCTATTGGAGATGATGAACATGTCAAGCTATCCAATAGGGATATGGAGGTGAACTGCTGGAAGATGCCCGAATCTCTGCTTGTGGGCATATTAGACTTGCTTGGAATCTATCTCTGTTGGGGACGGTTTTGTGAAGATAGCTCGATAGAGATAGTTTCATGGGGATTGCTCTGTGGGGAATTTATGAATGACTTAAACATTATCCCAACTCCTAGAGTCTTCAGTAAATGCTAATCATGTTTTCATGCATGTATTTTGTTAACAATAATCATATTCAAATGCATATGTTCATCCAATTTAGTCATTGGACATTTTTGCAAACAAAATCGAGAAAGTAAAACAAATTTGAATTTTGAAGCATATTTGTATTGAGAGTTTGCCTATAAATAGGCAGTTTTGTACAAAGAGACCGAGATCCTAGTAAGAGGAAATCGTCGTGAAAATAAAAAGGTGTACAAAGAGAAACAAAGAAAAATAACTACGTGGAAATGTTACCATCGAGTTCCAACTCTGCTATTACCCCTATGCCTTCAAGAATCTCATCCCTTGATATCTAAAGAAGTTGATTAAATTGAGTTGTACCATTTGAACTTGATGTTGATAACAAATCTTGTTGTAAGTAGATGATCCAATGAAACATAGTCGTACGCTTTAATCCCTAACTTTTTCCTGGACCGCCCTTTTGGGTTTTCAGTCCACCGAGATACCCTTTTTTGCCCAAGCCGCCTTTTCAGGTTTTTGACTTGTCGGGAGTACAATTTTTTATATATGTATCCCTAATTTTTTCCCTAACCCTTTTGGTTCGCCATGATGCTCTTATTTTTTCCTAGGCCAGTCAACCTAGCGGGTCTCTTATATGCGTAGTATTTTTTGACTATGTCAGCGTTCACAGGGTGTGGAAGATCTCACCGTTTATGGTGGTAAGTATCATAGTGTCGCCAGGAAATATCTTCTTAATCACAAATGGCCCTTCGTAAGTGGGAGTCCATTTACCCCTAGGATCACCTTGTTGTAAGATGATGCGCTTTATTACCAAGCTGCCAACCTGATGCATTTGAGGTTTGATCTTCTTGTTAAAGGCCTTAACCATGCACTTCTGATACATCTGACCATGACAAACAACTGCAAGCCTTTTCTCTTTAATTAAATTTATTTGGTCCAGTCTAGTTTGAATCCATTCATCTTCATCTAAACTTGCGTATTTCATAATCCTTAGCAAAGGAATCTGGACTTCGATAGGCAGGATAACCTTCGTACCATATACTAGAGAGAACAGGGTTTCCCCAGTTGATGTACATGCTGAAGTGCGATAACCATGAAGAGTAAACGGTAACATCTCATGCCAATCATTGTAGGTCACCGTCATCTTCTGCAAGATCTTCTTGATGTTCTTATTGGCAGTTTCCACTGTGCCATTCATCTTCGACCGATACAGAAAGGAATTATGATGTTTAATCTTAAACGGTGTACATATTTCCATGATCATAGTGTTGTTGAGATTGATACCATTATCAGTGATAATCCTCTCGGGTATGCCATACTGATAGATGAGGTTATGCTTAATAAACTGGGCCACGACATTCTTGATAACAGAGGCAAACAAGCTTACTTCAAACCACTTTGTAAAATAATCAATAGCGACCAAGATGAAATGGTGCCCATTAGATGTGGTAGGCTTAATCTCTCCAATCATATAAATGCTCTACATTACAAACGACCAAGGAGCAGTCAAGACGTTCAGAGGAATCGGAGGCACGTGTACCTTGTCAGCCTAAATTTGGAATTTGTGACAAGTTCTAGAATGGTGATGGCAATCAATTTCCATGGTTGACCAATAATAACCCTCTCTTAGAATTTTCTTAGCAATCTTATGCTCGTTGGAATGAGTATCAAGGACTCCGTCATGCATATCTTCCATAATCTTCTCAGCTTCCTTCTTGTCCATACAATGAAGCAAAGTCGAATCATGATTGTGCTTGTATAAAATTCTGTTACTCAGAAAGAATTTGGCAGAGAACCTCCATAGGAATGTCATATCGTTGATAGATTCCCCTTCAGGATGTTCTTGAGCCTCGAGGTATCTTTTCACTTCATGGTACCAAGGATTTTCCACTACTCTATCGGTATCAACTACGTAGCAATATGCAAGTTCGTCTAATCTCTCAATAGTGATTCAAGGAGCTTCATTATCCCATCTGACTTTGAACATAGATGACATAGTAGCTAATGTGTCTGCCAATTGATTCTCTTCTCGTGGAATATGTTCATAAGTGATTTCTTCAAAGTATGGATTTAACGTTAATACATGCTCTCGATAAGGAATGAGATTTGGATGCTTTACATCCCATTTTCCCTTGATTTGATTGATTACTAAGGCTGAGTCCCCGTATACATTCAAGAACTTGATTCTCATATTAATAGCAGCTTTGATGCTCATGATGCATGCTTCCTACTCTGCCATGTTGTTGGTACAGTCCAAACATAATCTGGAAGTGAAGGGCATATGGCAACCCTTGGGAGAGACAATCACAACACCAATTCCATTACCAAGTTCATTAGAAGCTCCATCAAAAATCATAGTCCATCAGGATCCTGGCTCGGGTCCTTCATACGGTCCTGGATTTTCATAGTTTGTAACTAGCATAATATCCTCATCCGAGAACTCGAAATTCATAGTTTGATAGTCTTCTATGGCTTGATGAGCCAAATGATCTTCCAGTACACTTCCTTTGATTGCCTTCTGAGTGGTGTACTTAATGTCATATTCTGTCAAGACCATTTCCATCTTGCTATTCTTTCGGATAGAGCGGGCTTCTCGAATATGTATTTTGTAGGATCTATCTTAGAGATCAACAAAGTGGTATAAGTCAACATATAGTGTCTTAGTCGGCGAGCAGTCCGTACCAAAGTCCAATAAGTTTTGTCGAGCAGTGAGTATCTTGTTTCACAGTTGGTAATTTTTTTGCTAAGGTAGTATATTGCACGCTCTTTTTGACCAGACTCATCATGCTTCCCCAATACACATCCCATTGAATTCTCTAACACTGTTAAATACATGATAAGAGGTCTTCCTTCAATTGGTGGCATCAGAACCGGAGGTTCTTGGAGGTACTCCTTAATCTTGTTAAAAGCTATCTGATAGTCGTCATTCCACTTCACTACATGATCTTTCTTCAGTAACTTGAAGATTGGATCACAAGTAGCGGTCAAATGGGAAATAAATCTGGCAATGTAGTTCAATCGTCCCAGGAAACCTCTGACTTCCTTCTCAGTATGGGGAGCTGACATTTCTTGGATGGATTTAACCTTGGCACGATCAACTTTAATACCTTTACAACTGACGACAAAGCCTAGGAGTTTACCGGATCTTACCCCAAAGGTGCACTTGTTTGGATTCAGTCTCAACTTGTACTTCTTCAATCTTTCAAACAACTTGTACTTCATCAACGTAAACCTCTATCTCATGATGGATCATGTCATAGAACAAAGCTACCATAGCACGCTGATATGTTGCACCGACGTTCTTCAAACCAAAAGTCAAAACTTTGTAGCAGAAAGCGCCCACTGTGTAACAAAGGTAGTCTTCTCCATGTCTTCAGGTTCCACTTTGATTTGATTATACCCAGAGAAACCATCCATGAAGGAAAATAACTTATGTTGAGCAGTGTTGTCAACTAGATCATCCATATACGGAAGCGGAAAGTCATCTTTGGGGCTTGCTCTATTCAGATCACTGTAGTCTACACACATACGCACTTTTCCATCCTTATTAGGTATTGAAACCACATTTGTAACCCACTCAGGATAGGAAGTAACAACTAAGAAACCTGGGTTGAACTATTTCATAACCTCAACTTTGATATTTTCGGACATCTCGGGATACATACGACGAACCTTCTACTTTATTGGAGAATAACCTTCTTTCATTGGTAGACGGTGAACCACAATGTCAGTATCATGCCCTGGCATGTCTTCGTACGACCAAGGAAAGATATTAACATAGTCATGCAACATCTGGATTAATCTCTTTTTATACTATCTTCTAGGTTGGAACCTATCTTGACCTCTTTCTTGTATTCTGCAGTACCCAAATTCACAACCCCGACTGGATCTTCATGCAGTTGTATGGCTCTATCTTCTTGCTCTAGCAGTCTAGAAAGTTCTTCAGGTACTTCACAATCTTCCTCTCCTTCGTCCTCGGCTCGGTATATTGGATTTTCGAAGTCATAATTGGCAATAGAGGAATTGTTATCAATGGGATCCAGCATGGATATACATCTGCAATTTGTTATGTGGGTGTGTGTAAGAAAACATAGCAAGTTTGAAAATAAAGTAAAATAAGGACAAAGAGCGCAAAATTTGAATGCAAACGTCCAATGATTTATTGAATGAAAATATGTGAATGAAAAATGACAACCCTGACAAATGGACCATTGTTCCTCGGGTAAGGCATAAGGCTTAAAGTTATTGTTTAAAATTACATAACCAATACTTGAAAGAAAGAAAATAGAAAATAGTATTTATTCCTGACTAAAGGAGATTGGTATAACATCTTCAGTCTTCCAATTATTGAGCCCGTTGCCGGTGGTAGGAAAAATACAACTGTCTAGGTCATAATCACTATCAGCATCTTCTACCGTGTTGGCTCCATTAATAGCATTAACGCCTTTGTCGTGCTTATGCATAGGTGAAGTAATCACATTGCGAGTCTCAGGAGGATCAAAATCAATCTCCTTAGTGTCGATCATGTCTTGAACCTTATTTTTCAAAGCCCAACAGTTGTTAGTATCATGTTTAGGACTATTGGAATGACAGGCACATCTTACATTAGGATTGTACCAAGGAGAGGAAGTGTTGGGATTCTGAGGAGGATCTCTCAACGTAATCAGCTCTGCTTCCAATAGATGTTGCAATGTCTAAGACAATGGCATGTTGATCTTGGTAAATTGTCTCCTGGGTGCATTCGACCTACGCTGATTGCCTTGTTGATGTCGCGTTTGTGCAGGATTAGAAATTAGCACTGCTCCCACAGATCAGTTGCGTTAACCTCTACCACGACCCTTGTGACCATACACAACATTGACTTATTTTTTCCTATTGAATGTCTTCTTCAAAGTACTTGAAGACGCAACCACCTGAGTTTTTCCACTTTTGATCCCACCTTCAACATGTTCCCCTGTTAATATTAGCTCGGTGAATCTGGATGAAGAGCTTCCGATCAGATGATTAAAGAAAGGAATTGTCAAAGTTCCCATAAACATGTCAACCATCTCCTATCAGACAAAGGATGTTGAACTCTTCCTTCTAGATCTCTCCATTTATGGGTATACTCTTTGAAGTCTTCGCTAGAGCCCATGGTCATACTCTATAACTGCATACGGGTTGGTGCAAGATCAACATTGTATTGGTATTATTTGTAGAAAGCAGCAACCAAATCTTCCCAAGTACGGATATTGGTTCCTTCCAGATGATAGAACCATTCCAATTTTGTCCTAGATAGGCTCTCTTGAAAGAAATGCACCCATAACTTTCTATCAACAGCGTGCGGTTGAATTTTCCGAACGTATGACCTCATATGAAGCTTAAGGCAAGAAACACCATCATACTTTGCAAAAGTAGGGACCTTGAATTTGTGAGGAATGACAACTCCTGAGACTAAAACCATTTCTTCAAAATCCAACCCATGCACTCTCTGGACCTCCATGGCAATTAGACAATCTTCCAGATGTTTACATTTTTCATCAGCAGGAGGATACTGTTCATTTGAAAAGTCTTCTTCATCTTCATCAGAATATTGACCAGAACCAAGGTTGCTTCCTTTCTCAGCCTTCACACTCTTACCCTCTTCACTATGGTTGTCATCTTCGTTTGATGGAATATCACAATCTTGAGCTCGCTTGGAAGGACCTCTGAACCTACTTCCCATGTTGAGAATACCGATTGGTTTCCTTGTCTTTTTTTTCCTCTCTTTGGTGATGAGGGTCTTCAGCTCTTCCTACCCCTTGGCTAAGTTCAGGAAAAATTGTTAGAGCTGGGCATTCTGAGCTTGAAGATCTTTGACTGTTTGTTCGAGAGCCATCTTTTATTGAAATAAACAGCAAGAAGATGAGAAAACCTGACTAGAAAGTACTTGTTATGTAATGAGATGCATGATATGTAGATGCAAATGCAATGTTTTCAAGGATCTTGCAGGGTAAAAGAGAGAATGAATCCTGGTTGTAGCTTTGACTTGTGGAACTTCGAGTCTTCATTTTCGGATGTCCTTCTATTAGAATCAAGCTCACCATATTGAGCGGGTCCTAGCCTCTAACTCAAAAGAACGTACTTTAGTCTTTGATGGTGTCTATCTAGAGGAAAATAAATCCTCTTGCCCCCTTGTTAATAGTCCGACTTTAAGATAATCCTGCAACAAAGATCCCTAAGATCCTTGAAATGGTTAGTAAATGTCTTGTCGGATATTATGATGTCATAATGTTATGTTTTATGTTTAATAAGATAGGAAACACAAATAAATCACACAAGAGCCTTAGTTTTAAAGGCTTGCATGGCATCCATAGGTAAGTACCCTTCTCTATTGAAGTCGAGTTCGCTCAACCTGTCCTAAAATAGTAATTGGGTTCTAGGAATCTCATATCACAAATATTTCTCGAAGGTTTTATTTTAGTACAGCAACTGACTTGCCACCAAAACATCC
The DNA here is from genome assembly GCA_948472305.1 of Vicia faba. Classification (NCBI taxonomy): domain Eukaryota; kingdom Viridiplantae; phylum Streptophyta; class Magnoliopsida; order Fabales; family Fabaceae; genus Vicia; species Vicia faba. The sequence goes on from OX451741.1 coordinate 38,032,913, forward strand.
CGCGAGTCGAATCTCAATGAGTGTAGCATCGAGTATCAACCAACTTTGGACTGCACCAAGTCGACTATTTCACTACCTTCTGATGGCCAAGATGGGTCAATTAAGGTTATAAAAGTCAGTTAGTGCTTATGACACCACGCGGTAGCCCAATGTTATCCTCGACTGAATCAAGGAATATTGGGACAAACCAAAGTGTCACACTAACGTATCCATCACTTCAACCATGTCGGTCTATGACGTACAGTTTCCATGATCTATTGCTACTTACCTAAGGTATCCCTAGATCCGGGTGTAGGATATTTGCAAGAAATTAAACCCAAGCAGCCCTTAAAATAAAGCAAACAATTCAAACAATTTAAAGCAAGTAAAAGTGATCTAAGACTCTAAGGTAACCCCTCTTTTGAGTATTTTCCCCAGCACAGTCGCGAGTTCTGTAATACGGTGGGAGAACTGACTTATTTTGCGTTTTATCGCAAATGTTGTGGATAAGTAGAGTTGTCACCGACTTTTATTTTATCCAATAAGGAAAGGGTGAAAAGAACAGGAAAGACCTTGAAGATTTTGAGTTCGGGGGGTAGGTTATGAAAAGGGAAGATGTTAGCACCCTTTTCATTCGTAGTTATCTACGGGCTCTTAATCGCTAGCTCACTTTAGAAAATTGATTTTTTATGTAGGTGTTTTAAAATATTTTGAAAAGCCAAAGTACGAATATCTTTGTAATAATTCTTGTATCAGTCTTCAAGAATGCGTACAAAGTGTTTGAAAATATTTGCTTTTTGAAAGTGTGATGTGACAAATGTTTTGTTTAGGAAAGTTTGTGAACAAATGATTAAAAGTATCCTACCCACTCAAGGTTGTTTCTATTTTTATCCTTCTCCTTTAGAGATAGTGATATCCATACCATTAGTTAGTAGGTAGCCTCATCTATTGGATGTGAAGGGACAAGTGTAGGGTCATCGTACGATCATCGAAGGTAACTTGTAAGGATACTTTAATATATTCGTAGGGGACTAAATCATTTGTTCATAGGCAACATTGAAGGGTCATAGAGGGACTTACAATCTTTTATTCGAGGGTCTTTGCTAAAGCATCTCTACGTTCGAGGGACATGACTGTTATTACGAAAGGAAACAAAGAGAGGTTACTCTAAAGATATGAGTGTGCAAATGTGTTTGATTCAGCTATTTATCTTTGAAATTAGGTTTTCTAGCATTTTTTTAGACTTTCCATACAAACCCTAATTACTAACAACAATGCAGTAAATATAGTAGCATAATTGGTGTAAATATGGTAACACCTCACCCAGACACCATAGGGCTCATGCAATGGTTCTGTCATGCACTAATACATCTCAGAAGCATGTTAGTAACGTTATTTTCAACCAAAACACGATAAAATAAAAAATATGAATTCATGAAAATATAGAAAACTGGTGATGCATGCTCATGAGTTCCAGGCCTCTTGGATCATCATAATCGATCCCCACATACTCTATAGCACTCCCGTAGTTGAATGGGATGGTTGAATTGCTTTGAGAAAGGCTAAAAATAGGGTTTGAAGTTTGCCCTAGTTTTGGATAATTTTGGAGTTTTTTGGAATAATGATCTCTTGCCAAGTTTTTCGTGGTCTTGTTGTTGTCTGAATATGGGATATATATAGAGAAAAATTAGGTCAAAATAAGTGGGCTTGGACCTTTGTATGAAAGCCTTGATTTTATTCAATTTAATTTTGAATTTAAATAAATAAAATAAAAAATAAATGGAATAAAAATCAAATGGGGGTGTATGAAGTGATTCAGAGGTTCATTATGAGTTACAAAACACGTTTGGACCTTGAGAGATAAGTCCATTAGCCCAAAAATTCAACTTTGATCAATTTGGGTTTCATGCATTTTCTTGAAATTTCCCAACTTGTTCCAATCATAACTCTCTCAATTTTTATCATATGAAGGCGAGATTAGACTTTTTAGAAAGCTCAGGATGTCCCTAAATCTCTATGTTAATCATTTTTTCATTGGAAGACTTTATCTTACCTTGACAAAAAGTGTCTTTTTGTTGACTTTTGAAATGACCTATAATGTTTTGGCCCATATCTCTCAAATGAAGCATTTTTTGGATTTGAGCTTAGAGAGAAAAAGTTGTAGAGAATTGAATTTCCTTAAAAATGAGCTTTGGTTGAGAAAAATGTGATGAAGCATGTGAAAGTTATGCTTGGTAAAAGTTCAATTGACTTCTCCTTAAGAAAACCCTAATTTGGCAACTTTGACTTTTGATGAATTTAGATTTTTCTTGATGAATCATGATCAACCCTTGATCAAATGATGAACGTGGCCTTAATATCTTGATGTTAACCAAAAATCTTGAAGTTTGACTGTATGTTGACCACATTATACTTTTTACCCAATATAGTTGATTTTTAGTCATCTGAGCAATTGATTGAGAAAACTTGTGATGCAAGGCTTGAAATTTGGCATGAGCATTCCTTGAGACATATGAGGAACCATGAAATCCACTTGAGGCATTATAAGCTCAAATTTCCTTGAGAAAAGTGAAACCCTAGTTGTAGGTCAACTGCTTAGGAGGTGAATTTGTCTGATCAAATATTGAGTAGCCTTGAGCAATTGAAAACCCTAGGAGCATGAGAAGGTGTCTTGAAGAAAATGGGAGGGTAAATTTTAGGGTACAACACAACTTACCAAGGAATTGTGTTCATAGGGAGAAAGGTAAATGAGCTTGTTGCAAAAATGGGGTTCAAACTGTTAACATCAACACCATATTATGCCCAGGCAAATGGGTAAGTCGAAGTGGCGAGTAAGACCATTGTAAGTTTAATCAAGAAATATGTTGGCCAAAAGCCTAGAATTTGGCATACAGCTTGGGGCCAAGCATTGTGGACATCTCGAAACTCACCAAAGGAGTCGACTAACACAACAACTTTTAATTTGGTTTATGGATACAAAGCAGTATTTCCCTTAGAAATTCATTTACAATCAGTGAGAATATAGCGGAAATCCGATATTCCTACTGAGTATTATTGGGGAATGATGCATGATGCACTGATAGATGTTGAAGAGCATAGGCTAGCAGCTTTAGATACTTTGTTCAGGCAGAAAGAACAAGTAGCGAAGGCCTATAACAGAAGGGTGAATGAAAAAGAGTTTGTCATTAGAGATTTGGTTTGGAAAATGATCTTACCGATGGATCGAAGAGATAGAGTTCTAGGAAAATGGTCACCAAATTGGGAAGGAACGTTTCGAGTGGTTCAAGTTTTTTCTAACAATGCTTATGAGATCGAAGAGCTCACGTCAGAAGGTAAGATATTAAGAGTAAATAGTAAATACTTATTGAAATATAGACCTATGTTGCAAGAAATTGTAATAGGCAAAGAGTAAAAAACCATTCATTACTTAGTAAAAGTCCACTAAAGGGCTTGAAAGACACATTAGGCATTTCAAAGATGGCTAAAAGGGAACGTTTTCCTTGAGAATCAAATAGAGGTCTCGAGCGAGAGACAGCCAAGCATTGGTCAATGAAAGAGAGGTAGAAAGTCCAGCTAGCTTGATATCCAACGCCTTAACACGCTCCAAGTGAAGAACCCCATTAGAAGCTTCATCATTCAATGCCTTTTTGGGTATCTCAAATCCATCATTTTGCAAGGTTTCAACTTCATTGATCTTCTTTTCCATCTCTTCAATTTGTTGTTTCAAAATAATAATTTGTCGCTTCCATAGAGAGATATTATCGACCATCATTTTGAAGTCTTCTTTGGCTTTGTCAATAGCTTTCTTTAGCGATTCACTAGCAGTTATAGAGAACTCCATGAAGGCCAATTCAATATTACGTTCCTTCTCTTTAGGAATATGTTTCCCCAGGATCTCATTTCGCTTGGCCAAATCGACCAAAAACTGGTCAAGAAAAATAGATACTTCAGCCACAAACGTGATGACACGAGGAGAGGCTGTGTTAACGTCAACCTTTTGCAACGCCTATTTGACCTTAGAGCCGTTAGCAGGAAACACCTCTAAATGGGTGACCATATCGACATGAAAGAGTTGCGTTTTCAGGCCACTGAGAATTTCGCCTTGGGTTCCAAGAGAAGAAACGCCCCCAGTGACAGTCGAAGTGCTAAAGCCCTCATTAGTAAAGTTATTTCTAGAGGCCACCAAAAAATTCAAGTATTCAAAGGGGCTACTGTTTTTTAAAGCAGAAATTTCTTGAGGCGACAAGGTAGTAGTGGTAGGAGCCACGTTGGAAGGAGTTGAAACAGTGCCAAAGGGAGCATTTTTTTAGGAGGTTATTCAGTTGTTTGAGAAGGTTGTTGGTTGATAGTCTCATCAATGTCAGTAGCATATTAAGAACCCTTCATTTAATAATTTCCAGCATCCCCTTCTAAGTTGTCTTTGTGGGTGTCGTCTCCCACTCCCTCACTAATGGGAGAATACTCAAGGGCTCCCTAATCGACAGGAGAATTGAGATCACTATCAGTAGATTCACTATCTGACAAAATCACATTCACTTTCTTTTTTCCCTTTGAAGTCCTTAAGATAAATTTGGTGGGGCGCTGTTTGGACTTAGCGGATGGTCGCTGAAACAATAAAGACAAGTAAGAACACAACAAATAAAAAGGAGCAAGTAAGATTGAATAAAAAAGTATTTTTGGGAAAAGAAAGGATACCTGAGAGTCCCCTTCAGGGCTGTAATTGGTGCTCTCTGGGCGAGTCGAAGCTTGCTGCACGACTCGTATTTTTGCTACCACTAGAGCAGGCATAGTGGTAGAAGTAGTTTGTTTTGGAATAGTCTCAGATCGAGTCAACCGAGAATTTTTGGATTCTTTGGGGATAATAGGAGAAGGTTTGTCGTCCACTTGCTTCTCTTTATAGGAAGAGTGTTTTCACCTCTTTGGAGAGGGTCCAGAAGGGACAACAACGTTGGCTTTAAAAGCCTGCAAATGGGTCGACATAATCAACGTGTTAGACAAGGGATGTGGTCAGTTAAGAAAACACCAAAATTAACAAATTACCTGAGAGGAAATTGTAGGAGCTTTTTCAGCATAAGCAGAAACAGGTACACTACTAATAGCCTTTGTAACACGCTTTTTTTGCTTAACTACTGAATAAAACAAAAGCACAAGACAAAGTTTAAAGGTCGAAACATGAAGAAGCGAGAAAGCAAATGAAGTGATCGACAGTCACGTTAGTAAGTCATACCTTTCTTAAATTGATGATTCATAGTTTGAAAGCACTGGCCAATCGATGCTTGAAAGATTTGAGGTTCTCATTTTTATTTAAGAACCTACGATCCACCAATTAAAAAACTCCTTCGTTGTAAAGAAAAGGAGTTCGAAGGTGACGAGGTTCAGATGGGGGTTGTGATCGGTGGGAATAGAACTGACTGTTTTTAATTCTAGTTTGCGAAATGTCGCGGTAAGCAAGAGTCGCCACCGTCTTTTATTTTCTCCAATAAGGAAAGGACAAAAGCACAACAAAATTCCTTTTCGAGATGTTTCTCGGGTTCGGGAGGTAGATTATAGAAAGGGAAGGTGTTAGCACCCTTTCTATACGTGGTTATCCACGGGCTCTTAGGTACTTGCTCACTATGTTTTCAAAAAGATTTTGCTTTTCTTGTGTTTGTGCGTTTTGAAAAAGTTTGTTTGAAAACTTCGATATAACTCTTGTGTCTGTCCTCAAGAGTGTATGAAGTGTTGTTTGAAAACTTTTGTTTGAAAAGTGTAGGTGCGAAAAGTATTTTTGTTTTGAAAGATCAAGTATCTAAGAACCTCTACCTACTCAAAAGAAATTAAGCTGTGTAAATGTCCTTTAGACAGTACTATCCCACTATTGAGTAGTAGGTAGCACCGTCGTTGGAGTTTTTCGGGTCAATTCGATTATAGGGACATGTGGTCACCAAAGCAATGGTAGGACGCCTTAGCGGTAACCCTAATGTCTTGGATCCTTTTTTATCCGAGGCAACCATTTCGAGGCAACTTGGATCTTTAGACAGGAGGGCAACCTCTAAAACACCCTATACTCAATGACCACGTCGAGGCAACCAAGTGAGGTGTACCCTAGGAGTGGCATGTGCGAGTGTGTCAAGATTCAGTTAAGTTATCTTTGCACATGTTATGGTGAGCTACGTTTTGATTTTAATTTTCAGATAAGTCTTGTCATGCATAGCCTAGTTAACATACATCTAGCAGTTAATAGTTGCGGAAAGTAAACTAAGCTATTACAAGGCGTCAGGTATTTACATCGCCAAAAACAAACCCTTGAAAAAGTAAATGCGGGAAATAAATGAAAGCGATAAAAAGTCCTAATTAAAGCTATTACATCCTCGAAGCAAATACATAAATATGATCAAAAATTAATAAACAAACATACACGCGAGAGCAAATTGAATCGGAGAAGTTCTTAGGGTTTTGACCCCTTTTGAGAAAGAAAGAAGTTTTTTGTTATTTTGCATTTAATAAAATTAAACCTAGACTAATTAATTAATTAAATAAGAGAAAACTATTTTTTGAGTTTTTTATGTTTTAAGGAAATAAATAAAAAAATGATTAAAAGTTGTCAAGAACCCTAATTCTATGTTGATTTTAGATTTATTGTGAAAAACATTAAAATTAACCTAATTAACTAAATGAATTAATTATGTTAGTATTTATTTACAAAAATAACTAATTAAATTTAATAAATAAAAATATTATTATTTTTTATGTTTTTTGGATTTATTATGAAAAAATTAATTTGTTTGATTAAGTGATAATAATAATAATTAATGGTAAAATAATTAAATGAAAAAAAATATAAAAAAGAAGAATAAACCAGGGGGATGCTGGCCCAATTAGGAGGTGCATTTGTAAATTTCCAGGCCCATTAGTTTCCCAGCCACGTTGACTTTCTGGATTAGCTATGCGTTTGTTGACTGAGGAGTACAATGGTCCTTCAATCCTGGCCTTCAGATTTGGCCAGGAGCCACTTGGCATGCTGAGATTTATAGCATATGGTAGACTCCCTTTGCCAGCTTTGCACACGAATGCCTGAAGAAAAATAACAAATAAACATTTGGGGGACCTGGGATTCGAACCCATGTCCCAACGGTTCCAAGCCAACGCACCAACCACTACACCACTTGCATGCTTTTTATATTATAGTGATAAGCGATTATTATATTGGGAATTTAACAAATATGCTGTAAAACACAAAAACGCGCGTGTTTTCAAATTACCCAATGGTGTATCAACACATCATCGTCTTCCTCATTGTACCTGCATATTCAGAATCAGATAGCGGGGGTTTTTAACCCCCACTAACCATGGCAACGAAAAATTGCGATTAGCAGCTCAATGCATATAAATATTTCGCGATGGGTGGGTTATGTTCGTTTGGTCCTCACGAATTCAGTCATATGTCTTATAAGTCTTAATTTTTCCTGGATTGCAAAGCCCTAATTCAAAGCTCACGAACCCTAAAAATTCAACTATGGTATCTTTTGATTCAGGACATTATAATTCAATTCAATTATACCATTAGCTTCGTAGGGTTCCTAGCAACACAAATCAAACACAAAAGCATGTTAAATATTAATGAATTAAGCTATACGATTCTGAAATAAAAAAGCAAACCGTGAAACTGTGTGTGATGATTCTGTGAGCTTTAGTGCGTGAATTCAATTGTAAATCACTCCTGACACTTCCAGCAATGTGTTTGAATCAATAGAATGCCTTGAATTGGCTTGGAATGCAAGAATCAGTTTTGACTTTTCTTTGAATTTTTTCAATATGCTATGGCTTTTTCTGCAGCTTTTTCACGTCCATGAGATTAGGATTTGCTTGCATATATATAGAGGAAACGAATTAGGTCAAAAACTTGAGCAAGAATCCATTGCAATGATAATTAGATCTTTGATTGAAAATTAAATATATTTGAATCTTCATGATTGAACAAAGTTTCCATTTTTGGAGATTTTGTATCTTTGACTTGGTGCTCGAAATTGCCAGCATATATTGACCATATTTGCTTCACAAAAAGATTGAAAAACTAAATCTTGCATTTTCCTACAATTTAAATTGATTAAATGAATTAATATTAATTAAAAATCCAATTAATTAATAAAAATAAGAAAATAAATTAAATTAAGCTTGATGGGTCGTGCATAGGCCATGGATGAAGTTTCAAGAAGAGATTTGAGGCCCATTAGCAAAAATAAGGTGTTTTGAGCAAAGTTGACTTTTGCAAATTCCTAAAAATTTCCCAACTTCTCCAATGCATATCTTGCTCAATTTTGATCATATGACCATGTTCTTGGACATTTTGGAAAGGTATTGAAGTCCTCTAACCAATGCCTTTTGTACCATGTCATTTGGATTTATCAATATCAAGTTATGGCCTTTGACCCAAAGTGCATTTTTGTTGACTTTTGAATTTGACCTATAATGTCAAAATTGATAACTTTTTGTGGGAGCATTTCTTGGACTTGGAGTGTGAAGATGGATTTTAGGAAATGGCATCCCCTTCAAAATGAGAATTGGATGGGATTTTTCTGACAAACCATGAAAAAGTTATGTCCTGGTCAAGATACAATTGACCTTTTTGCTGTCCAAAAATAGTAACTTTTTGCATCTTGATGATTTTTGAGCTATCCTTGTGGAATCATGATCAAGACTTGATCAAATGATGATTGTGTACTCAAAATAAGATGTCGACCAAAAATTCTGACTTTTGATTGCAAAATGACTATTTTTCCCTTGCAGTTGACTGTGGATCAAATGAGGCTTTTGACTGTGCAAATTGGCACTGTGAGTCTTGAAACTTGGCATGTAGATACTTGAAGATGTATATAGGCCCTTGAGACTTGATTGAACCATTGGGAACCCTAAATTCCTTGAAAGAAACAAAACCCTAATTTCAGCTGGCTTAGGAGGTGGTTTGACTGTACAACCCTTGAGCCAATATGAAGAAAAATCTTGGGGAATATGAGAGGGCAAATTTTGGGGTACAACAGTTGCCCCTGTTCAATCTTCTTATACCTGAGGATGTAGATTGGCTTGCGTGCCTTTCGTGATCCGAAGGAGGAAGATGATTGAACACTAAAGTGCCCAAAAATTTGCGCTCGCATGGTGTAGTATCAGCAATGTGATGTCGGGAATGGGCTTACAGATGCCATTTGGAGAGATGATGGATAGGAGGATGGGCTTATAGATGCCATCTGGAGATTTCTGGATGGGAGGATGGGCTTATAGATGCCATCTGGAGATTGTTGGAAGGTAGTTTTGTCTTCGTTGACGGGTTGTCTTCATTGACAGATTGTCTTCATTGACGGGTTGTCTTCATTGACGGGTTGTCTCTATTGACGGGTTGTCTTCATTGACGGGTTGTCTCTATTGACGGGTTGTCTTCATTGACGGGTTGTCTTCATTGACGAGTTGTCTTCATTGACGGGTTGTCTTCATTGACGAGTTGTCTCTATTGACGGGTGTTATCTCCATTGACCGGCGTTGCCTCAGAAAAATCTTTAGGAATCGATTTAACTGATTTTGTCTCCATTGACTGGCTCTGCCCCAGAAAAATCTTTAGGAATCGATTTAACTGACTTTGTCTCCATTGACTGGCTCTGCCTCAGAAAAATCTTTAGGAATCGATTTAACTGATTTTGTCTCCATTGACTGGCTCTGCCCCAGAAAAATCTTTAGGAATCGATTTAACTGACTTTGTCTCCATTGACTGTGTTCGGATCAGAAAAATCTTTAGGAATCGATTTCACTAGTTTTGTCTCCATTGACTGGCTTTTGTCTCCCTTGACTGGATTTGTCTCTTTTGACTAGATCTGTCTCCTTTGACTGAATTTGTCTCCTTTGATTGGATTTGTCTCCTTTGACATAGTTGAGAATTTGACTGCATCTTTCCTGAAAGATAAAGGTCAGTCATATGCAATGCATGATATGGATCAAGCAATGATGTTCTCATCATAAATGAGATTGTATGATATGATTGCATATGTGCATGTATCATGATGTATGAAGATGTGATGTTTTAGCTGGGGAAAATAAATCCCGGAGCTGCTGGAGAATGATGTTGAATTCATCGTTTCCACTGGGGATGATGAACGAAGATGATTGCACGAATAAACCTGTAGGAGAGGATGACTCCATTGGGGAATAAACATGGCGAAGAGATTACTCTGCGGGGAATTACTCTGTGGGGAAGAGATACTTCGCTGAGATTTTAACGATAACTCCGCTGGGGACTCTGTTGATAAGCTCTGTCGGGATTTCAATGATGAACTCCACTGGGGATAGAAAGAACTTCGCTGGGGATGATCTTTCTGTTGCAACTTGCTGAGGATAACCCGGTTAGACTCTGGCGGGGGATGACCTTTGTACTCGGCAGGGGAAAAGCTTCTAGAATCTACTGGGGAGATGATTCAACTCTGGCGGGGAAGCTTTTCAGGCTGTGCTGGGAAATGGCTCCACTGGGGGTATCTTGTATTCCGTCGGGGAACATTCTTATACTCTGTTGAAGAATATTAAGAACGCCGGGGATGCTTGCTGAGGAATATCTGTATACTATGATGGGGAATGTTAAGACCTACTGGGGATACCCAACCTATTCGGGACTGATGGTGGACTAACTCTGCTTGGGGGGAGAGTATTGCTGATTCATCCGTAGTTGCAAGTCTCAGTGGGGAGAGCTACCATTACTGCCTTACTCTGCGGGGAGTGAAGGTATCTTGGTCGTACTCTTCAACTGAATCTACCTTGGTACCTCGGTGGACAGAGTAACTAGATCTCTTAGACAACTCTTATTGCCCCTACTTCTGATGTCACCCGTAATTAGTCTTTTGTTTTGCATGCAAATATTTATGAACAACAATTAATGTCAAATGCATATATCAAAAGTGAACATTGGACGTTCTTTGCAAAACAAAACAGATAAAGGAAAAACAATTTGCAATTTGTCTGAAAAATGAACTTGTATTGATTTTGAAATTTGCTTGTAAATAGGCGTTTTTATACAAGAGGCTGACGTCCTAGTAAGAGAACGTCGCCGAACAAAATAGAGTTTATACAATTTGTGAAAAGGAAAACAAAACAGCTATGTGAAAAATCCCACTGGGTTCCAACTCTGCTATCGCCTTTATGTCTTCAAGCGTCTCATCACTTTGTTGCTTAGTTGAAGAGGAATCTGATTGACTGGTGTCGTCCGAGCCTGGTGGTCGATACCGATGTCTGGATGCAGGGTGATCCAATGAGACATAGTATTACGCTTATCCCTAATTTTTGCCTGGACCGCCCTTTCGGGTTTTCAGTCCACCGGGATACCCATTTTTGCCCGAGCCGCCTTTTCAGGTTTTCGACTTTCTGGGTGTACATATTTTTTATTTATTTTTTTATTTTCATCCCTTATTTTTGCCCGAACCCTTTTGGTTCGCCGGGAAGCCCTTATTTTTGCCTAGGCCAGTCGACCTAGCGGGTCTTTTAATCATGCGTAGTATCTTTTTACTATCTCTGCATTGGCGGGGTGAGGAAGGTCGTCACCATCCATGGTGGTTAGAATCATCGCTCCTCCTGAGAAGATGTTCTTAACCACAAATGGCCCTTCGTACGTAGGGGTCCATTTTCCCCTGGGATCACCTTGAGGTAGAATGATGCGCTTGATTACCAGGTCTCCGACTTGATACTCTTGTCGTCTGACTTTCTTGTTAAATGCCTTGATCATCCGTTTTTGGTACGTCTGACCATGACAAATAGCGGTGAGTCTCTTTTCGTCGATTAGGTTTAGTTGATCAAGCCGAGTCTGGATCCAATCGTCCTCGCTCAAACCTGCATCCTTCATTATTCGGAGAGAGGGTATCTGAACTTCAATGGGCAAGACTGCCTCCATGCCGTATACCAAAGAATAGAGTGTTTCCCCTATTGATGTCCGTGCTGAGGTACGGTACCCATGAAGAGCAAACAGTAACATCTCGTGCCAATCTTTGTAGGTCACTGTCATCTTCTGCACAATCTTCTTAATGTTCTTATTAGCTTCTTCTACAGCCCCATTCATCTTCGGCCGGTAGGGAGAAGAGTTGTGGTGCTGTATCTTGAATTGCTCGCAGAGCTCAGTGATCATCTTGTTGTTAAGATTGGTACCATTATCCGTAATGATCCTCTCTGGTACGCCATATCGACAAATCAGGTTGTGCCGAATGAACCGTGCCACGACGTTCTTGGTTACGGTGGCAAAGGAAGCTGCTTCAACCCACTTCGTAAAGTAATCAATTGCTACCAGGATGAAGCGATGCCCGTTGGATGCTGTAGGTCTGATCTCACCGATCATATCAATGCCCCACATTGCAAAAGGCCAAGGTGTTGTCAAGACGTTCAAAGGAACTGGAGGTATGTGTACTTTATCAGCGTAGACCTGGCACTTGTGACATGTCCGAGAATGCTGATAACAGTTGGCTTCCATTGTTGACCAGTAATATCTTTCCCGAAGGATTTTCTTTGCCATGGTATGCCCACTGGAATGCATTCTGAAGGTACCTTCATGCAGTTCTGCCATGATCCCTTCTGCTTCGATCTTATCCACACAATGCAGTAAGGTTGAATCATGGTTACGCTTGTAAAAGATGTCATTGCTGAGGAAGAACTTTGCCGCGAACCTTCTTAGAAACTTCTTGTCGTTAACAGATGCACCCTCGGGGTATTCTTGAGCTTCTAGGTACCTCTTTACTTCATGATACCAAGGTTTTTTTGTTACCTCTTCAGTCTCAAGGTCATAACAATGTGCAGGTTCATCTAATTTCCAAATAATGATCCGGGGAGCCTCGTTGTCCCATTTGACTTTCAACATAGATGACATCGTAGCTAACGCGTCCGCCAACTGATTCTCCTCTCTTGGGAAATGTTCAAAGGTTATTTCCTCGAAATGGGGAAGCAACGTCAATACATACTCCTTGTAAGGAATAAGATTTGGGTGTTTCGTATCCCACTCGCCTTTGATCTGACTGGTCACGAGAGCGGAATCTCCGAAGACACTCAGAAACTTGATCCTTAGGTCAATTGCAGCTTGAAGACCCATGATGCAGGCTTCATACTCCGCCATGTTATTGGTGCAGTTGAAACATAGCCGGGCGGTAAGTGGAGTATGAGAGCCTTTTGGAGATATGATCACAGCGCCAATACCGTTACCCAAAGCGTTCGAGGCTCCGTCAAAGTGCAAAGACCATCGGGATCCTTCCTCAGGTCCTTCATCCGGTCCAGGTATTTCACAATCAGTCACTACCATGATATTCTCGTCTGGAAATTCAAAGTTCATCGACTCGTAATCATCCACTGCCTGATGTGCCAAATGGTCTGCCAATACACTTCCCTTGATTGCTTTTTGAGTCATGTACTAGATGTCATATTCAGTCAAGATCATCTGCCATCTTGCTATTCTTCCGGTCAAGGCAGGCTTTTCGAAGATATACTTGATTGGATCCATTTTTGAAATCAACAGAGTAGTGTGAGTCAACATATACTGTCTCAGCCGGCGAGCATCCCATACCAAAGCGCAACAAGTTTTCTCGAGCAGTGAGTATCGGGTCTCACAGTCGGTAAACTTTTTGCTGAGGTAATAAATAGCGTGCTCTTTTCGGCCAGACTCGTCATGCTGACCTAGCACACACCTCATTGAGTTGTCCAGCACTGTCAAGTATAAGATCAGAGGTCTCCCTTCAACTGGTGGTATAAGAATGGGTGGCTCTTGGAGATACTCTTTGATTCTTTCGAAAGCGGCCTGACATTCATCGTTCCAACGTACCACTTGATCATTCTTCAGTAGCTTGAAGATTGGTTCACAAGTAGCAGTTAGGTGTGAGATGAATCGGGCAATGTAGTTCAGCCGTCCTAGAAAGCCTCTGACTTCTTTCTCTGTCTTAGGAACTGGCATCTCTTGTATGGATTTCACTTTGGAAGGGCCCACTTGAATACCTTTGTCTCTTACGATGAAACCTAGCAGTTTTCCAGATCTCACCCCGAAGGTGCGCTTGTTCAGGTTTAATCTCAGCTTGCACAACTTCAACCGGTCAAACAGCTTCTGTAGATGGTCAAGGTGTTCTTCCTCAGTTTGGGACCTCGCAATCATATCATCGACGTATACTTCAATCTCATGATGGATCATATCATGAAACAAAGCAACCATGGCACGCTGATACGTTGTCCCAACATTTTTCAACCCAAAAGGCATGACCTTGTATCAAAAGGTGCCCCACTGAGTAACAAAAGTGGTCTTCTCCATGTCTTCAGGAGCCATATTGATTTGATTATAACCGGAGAAACCGTCCATGAAGGAGATACCTTATGCTAAGCAGTGTTGTCAACTAGAACGTCGATGTGAGGCAGAGGGAAGTCATCCTTAGGGCTCACCCTGTTCAAATCCCTGTAATCAACACACATTCGGACCTTACCATCTTTCTTCGGCACTGGAACCACATTGGTGACCCACTGAGGGTAAGAAGTTACGGCTAGAAACCCGGCATCAAATTGTTTCATAACCTCAGTGTTGTACCCCAAAATTTGCCCTCCCATATTCTTCAAGAATTGCAAAGAGCATGCTTCAAAATCTCCCCAAGGGTTGCACAATTCAAGGGCCTCCTAACAGTCAAAAACTAGGGTTTTGGTTATGACAAAGAAAATGAAGTTTCCAAGGGTCCAATCAAGTCCCACATGCCTATAAACATTGTCAAGTATCCTCATACCAAGTTTCAAGACTTACAGCACAAACTTTCACAGTTAAAAACCCTAATTGCACTACAGTCAACTGTAGGGGCAAAATGGTCATTTGACAGTCAAAAGTTAAAATTTTTGGTCAACATCTCATTTTTAAGCCACAAACATCATTTTATCAATGCTTGATCATGATCCTCAAAGCATGGCTCAAAAAGTCTCAAGATGCAAAGGTTTCCATATTTGGACAGTTGAAAAAGTCAACTGTAACTTGACCAAGGCATAACTTCCACATGGATTATCATAAAATTTCCATCCAAAGCTCATTTTGAAGAGAAAGACATTTCCTACAACTCCTCTTCACACTTCAAGTCCAATAAATGCTCTCACAAAAAGTTATCAATTTCAACATTATAGGTCATTTTCAAAAGTCAACAAAAAGGGACTTTAAGTCAAAGGCCATAACTTGAGATTGGTAAATCCAAATGACATGGGACCAAAGGAATTGGTTAGAGGACTTCAATACCTTTCCAAAATGTCCAAGAACATGACCAAATATTAAAAATGGAGCAAGATATGCCTTGTGGAAGTTGGGAAATTTTTGGATATTTTGAAAAGTCAACTTTGCTTCAAATGTCTTGAAATTGTTAATGGGCCACATTTCCTTCCAAGATTCATCATCCAAAGCATGTGCACGACCATTTGGCCCAAAGGGAAGTTATTCATCATTTTTATTTATTTATTTGAATTTTAAATTGCTAATAATTCATTTAATTAATTAAAATATGTGAAAAATACCAAAACAAGGTTTTTAAATCTTTTTGTGCAAGACAATCACTCATGATTCACTAAGGATTTCGTGCATATCAAAATAGGAAAGAATTGGTGCAAATTGGTATGATTCTTCATGAAAAAATATTGAAAAAGATTCATCAAAATCAAATCTTGAAAACCATTAAAAACAAGGCTATGGGCTTGGATTATTGACTGAATTCATTCCTTATACAAGTGCAAACCTAACCCTAGAGCAAAGAACCTCTAAGCTGCGCCAGAAAAGAAGAACAAGTTTGCACTTTTTGTGAAAAAATTCTAAAACTGAAAACGTGGTTCCAAGGCTTTTCAAGGCAAAATACCAATTGCAATAGCTTGCAAAAGCTTCACTGAACCTAACTGCATTATTTTGCAACCCTCACGCACCCAGAATTGGTACATAGAAGTCAAGCTGGTTCACTTTTTTTGCATAATCGTGTTTTATTATTCAGGCCATATTCATGCATTTTTATTATTGATTTATACTAATGAGTTGATTCTGAAGCTAGCAGTATGATTTAATTGAAGAATTATTGCATATATGAAGAGTTGCCATGAACGACGCCTAGGGTTTTAAAAACCTTGAATTGGGGTTTCTCAGTTAGGGAAAAATTAGGACGTGAGACCTAGACCATTAAACTCAGGAGGCTTGGACGATTTGAACACACATATCGCGCCTAATTTATGATGCAGGGATTTCTATTCACTATTTTTGCATATATCATATAGTGGGGGTTTAAAACCCCCGCTATCTTGTTTGTTTTTTTGTTTCAGATACAGCGAAGCCTTGAAGAAGATGGTGAGGTGTAGGCCAGTAAGTGGTTCATTTGAATTTCGCGCTAAAGTCTTCCACTAACCCTTGTTTTAGCTCATGTTGATTTGTTGTCATATAATAAACAAAGCGCTTCGCTGGATCAGTTGGCAAACATGTGCATTGGTAAGCAACGGGACCTGGGTTCGATCCCCAGGTCCCCCATATTATTTCAATATTTTTCTTTCTAATGTCATTCTATGCAGCTTGCTCCCTAATGATCACCATACACCCCTGACCCAAACGTGCCACATGGCCACTGAAGGCAATCCAAGGGTCCTGATTTGAGAGCACCATGAGCATTAGTCAAGGCAGACGTATGTGGCTCAGAAAAGTCAACGAGGCCTGAGTTTCAATGGGCCAAAAGTGCTGGAGATACCTCCAATTTGGGGACAGAACCCCCTAAGGTTTTGCAATTCTTTTCTTTTTTTATTTTGTTTGTTTCAATTATTTCTTTTTTTAATTCTTTAAATTAATTTATTTTCATAAAACATAAAAATAATAAAAATCAGAAAGTCATAAAAATAAAATATATTTCATTTAAACTTATTTTTGTAAATAAAGTCTTATTAATTAATTAGTTTTATTCTTAAACTTAATTTTGACATTTTTCAATAAACTTAAAATTTGTAGAATTAGGTTTTAATTACTTTAATTACTTTTTCTTTTATTTTCTCATCACTAATAATTAATTATTTATTTTTATAAATCAAATTGCATTAATTAATTAGGTTTAATTTTAGGTTTAGTTTTCATATTTTCTTAATAAATTAAAAAATAGCTAGAATTAGGTTTAAATTTCATTTAATTCTCTCATAAAAAATCATAAATACCAAAAACTCAAAAAATCTTTTCTTTTTATTTTAATTTAATTAAAAAGGGTCCAACGCCCTCGCTCTCGATTATTAATTCCTCGCGCATTGTATTCTTATTTCCTTTCTTATAATATTAATGTAATTCTCCCAAAGCCGTGTAAACTTGATATTTATATTTCTTTACTTTATTTTATGTCAAATCGGGTCCTGGATTTAATTTGGCGATGTGGACTCGCACCTTTGTAATAGTTTAGGAATTTTATATTTCTCGCAACTTTTTAACTGTTAATAAATTGCATGCAAGAATGAATGTTAAAATAAAAACAAAAGCGTAGATCACCCATGACATGACAAAAGACAAAAATATCTGAAAACGACACATAAATCACACACCACTCCTAGGGTACGCCTCACTGTTGCCTTGCCTCTCGAAAGGTGATCGTCGAGTAGAGGATGTCTTAGTAAGTCCTCATGATCCGGGAACCTGGCATGAGGGTAGCTTCTAAGGTGTCTTCCCATTGCTCCGGTGATCACCATGTCCCGAACCATCGAATTGACCTGAACACCTCCAACGGTGGTGCTACCTACCTCTCAATGGTGGGATGGCACTACTTTAAAGGACATTTACACAGACGAATTCCTTAGGGTAGGTAGACGACTCTAGATACTTGCTCTAATTTCAAAACAAAATTCAAAAATACTTTTCACACCGACACCTTTTCAAAAAGCTTTCGGAAGCAATTTTTCAAACACTCTTGAGGACCGATACAAGAGTCGAACTGGAATTTTCAAAGAAACTTTTTTAAAACCCACAGTTGAAAAGCAAACAAACCATTTTTGAAAACACAAGTGAGCAAGTATCTAAGAGCCCATGGATAACCATGGATAGAAAGGGTGCTAACACCTTCCCTTTCTATAATCTACCTCCCGAACCGAGAGCAATCTCTATAAGGAATTTTTCTGTGCTTTTGTCCTTTCCATTTGGAGAAAATAAAAGACGGTGGCGACTCTTGCTTCTGCGACATTTCGCGAACTAGCGTTAAACAGTCAGTTCCAGATCCACCGATCACACTCAGCTTTGATTTTCTCGGACATCTCTGGGCGCATACGGCGAACCTTCTGTTTTACCGGAGGGCATTCTTCCTTGGTAGGCAGGTGATGAACCACAATGTCGGTATCCAACCCAGGCATATCTTCGTAAGACCAGGCAAAGATTTCCATGTAGTCGTGCAGCATCTGAATCAACCGTTGTTTCACACTGAGCTCCAGATTCGCACCAATCTTGACTTCCTTTCTGTCTGTCTCAGTACCCAGATTTACCATTTCCACTGGCTCTTCATGTGGCTGAATGGCCCTATCTTCCTGAAGTAGTAGTCTTGCAAGATCACCAGGCACTTCGCAATCATCTTCACCTTCGTCTTCGGCTAAGTTGATAGGATTTTCGAAGTCATAACTGGCAGTAGCAGAGTCGTTACCAGTGAGATCCAGAGTGGATTGGGACCTGTATATGTGAGTGTGTGTAAATAGCTGTTTTGCAATATATAATAAAGAAATACAAGGAGCGCAAGATTTAAAATGCAAAAAACGTCCAATGCTTTTATTAATGTTATATGAAAATGACACACAAAAGCCATCACAAATGAAGCCACGGTGCCCCGGGTAAGACACCGGGACATAAAGTTTCACAATATTGTCTGTTACAAATCAAAATAAAGGAGTTCATTACTGAGTCACAAAAGTAATAGGGTCAAATTCTTTCACTGTCCAGTTGTTTGGTCCACCGTTGGTCGTAGCGTAGATCCAACTGTCGAATTCAGATTCCTCCACGTCATCATCATCCCTAATAGCATTTACTCCATGCTTGGGCATGGGGGCTGTTACAACATTAGGCCTCTCGGGCGCCTTGAACTCAACCTCCTTTACATCGATTAGGTCCTGAACCTTATTCCTCAAAGTCTAACAATCATCCGTATCATGCCCCGGGCTGTCAGAGTGATAAGCGCAGTGGGCGTTAGGATTGTACTTTGGGGATGTAGTGTTGGGATTCTTAGGAGCTTCCCTTAGAATTACCAAATTGGTTGTCAGCAACTGTGGAAATATCTAGGACAAGGTCATACTGAGTCGAGTGAACTGCCTTCTGGGTCTTTCACCCCTTTGTTGGTTATGATGCTGAGGAGCAGCAGCAGGTTTTGAAATAACCACCGCGTTGACAACTTGGCGGTGTTCAGATCTGTTTGATCTCCTTGAACCATAGACAACACTAGATTCCTTCTTGAATAGTTTCTTCTCAGTGCTCGAGGAGACACCTTTCTGTATCTTCCCAGACTTAATACCAACTTCAATTCTCTCACCAGTCAAGATAAGGTCTATAAACCCGGCTGAAGAATTTCCAATCAGATGGTTGAAGAACGGACCAGACAGGGTCCCCAAGAACATATCAACAAGTTCACGATCAGTTAAGGGTGGCTGCACCCGTCCAGCAAGGTCTCTCCACTTTTGGGCATATTCTTTAAATCCTTCACCCGTCCCTAGTGACATACCCTAGAGTTGGGTACGCGTAGGAGCGAGGTCGGAATTATACTGATACTGCTTATAAAATGCAGTAGCCAAGTCCTCCCAGTTACGAATATTGGCTCCATCCAGCTGATAGAACCATTCGAGTTGAGTCCCTGAAAGACTATCCTGGAAGAAATGGATCCACAAATTCTTGTCAGCAATGTAATGTTGGATCTTCCTTACATATGACCGGAGGTGCAACTTTGGGCAGGAGGCTCCGTCATATTTGGCAAAAGCAGGTGCCTTGAACTTATGGGGAATCACCACCCCAGAGGATAAGCCTAGGTCTCCAAAGTCCAACCCGGGCACATTTTGTATCTCCATAGCACTTAAGTGGTCCTCCAGCTGTTTGTACCTGTCCTCAGCAGGAGGGTACTGTTCTTCATCATAATCTGTCTCGTTGTCAGAGACCACGAGACTAGGAACCATTCTCTCTTGTGGACTGTCATTTCCTACAGATGAGGTAGTCAGCTCAACCTCATTCTGTAATCCATTCCCAAATCTACGTCCAGTGTTGAACAAGACGGTCCTCTTCTTCTTCTTCTTCCTCTCTTTCAGAATCAGAGTCTTCAACTCCTGTTGACCCTGGGCTAGGCTCATAACCAACTCTTGGAACTAGGCATTCTGGGCCTGGAGGGCCTTGATAGCTTGTTCAGTGGAAGGTTCGGCAGACATGATGATTGCTGAAATAAACAACGAAGAAGATAAGTGACCTGTAAAAGGGGTACCTGTTATGCATATGATGGAATGAAATGCGTATGATTTATGTTTTCAAAGACAATCGGGATTCAACTTTGTAGACAAGAAGGGAAACAAACTTTATTAGATTCAACCTTGGAATTTAAATTGTTCAACAAATTTCCCTTAGGCGTTACAAGAATGGAAATACGGAAAAGTAAATAAAAGCTATAAAAGAAACATCCAAGGCCCATCAATGCTCTCATGGCCTCCTCTTCTCAGTACGGATATAGTCATTCAGGATCCACTCGTTCTCCAATTGTTTAGTAAGCTTCTGGATCTTTTGTTCCTGTTCGTTGAACCTTTCCCGATAAGAATCCCGTTCTTCCTGCAGTTGCGCCCAAGACCTTTTTAGTGTACCAATATCAGCGGGTATCTGAGGATGGAGAACAGTTGGAGGAACCCCGTCTTTATCAGGAACTTCAAGAGTAATAGGCCTGACAACTTCGTATGGCATACCTAGTTTCTGGGCACGGATGCGGACCCATCTGAAATATGACTCCATAGGCAGAGAAGTTTTTGGTCACAACTCATGTGGGTCAGCTTTGTGAACTCTATCCCAAGCCCGGATGAATCTACGACGCAGCTCGTCACTATCTACCTGAAACTCAAAACTGATGTGAGGTATCAACATCTCACGAGGCCCCGCTCTTCTGGCTCTTCCAAACTGACGGAGAGCTAAACATGGGTTATAAGAGATTCCTCCCTGAGTATCGATCAATGGAACATTAGGATACTCTCCGCAACGATCAATAACGGCCACCTCATCTAAACCTCTAAGAGTCCAAATGATGTCATTATCAGTAAGAGACATTATCCTATGGGCCCAGCCCCTTCCTTCTTTGTTCTTCAGTACTTACTTAGGGAGGTGCGAAATAAACCACCTCACCAACAAAGGAGCACAACACCACAAAGTTCCCCGTCTTCAGGCAGTACGAGCATAGAGTTGTTGCAGGATATCACCCAAGAGAGTGGGTACAGGGTTCCGAGAGATGAAGATCCTTATGGCGTTGACATTAATAAAGGTATCAAGATTTGGAAACAATACTAGACCATAGATTAAGAGAGCCAGAATGTCTTCGTACGCCCTGAAGTCTAAGTCATTCCAGAAACTATTAGCTTTGCCAACCAGAAACTTATCCAAAAAGCCCTTAACTCCACTTCTGGTCTCCCAGTTAGCCATTACCTCTTCTTTGGTCAAGGGAAGGGCTGCAGCAATCTCTTCAGGCCTAAGAGTTTTTTCCCAACCAGTGAATGGAGTCTGTTCCAAAACAGGGATACCAAGAAAATCAGTGAATTCTTCCAGGGTAGGGACCAGCTGGAAGTCTTGAAAGGTGAAGAAATGGTATAGGGGATCATAAAACTGGACCAGGACGCTCATCAATTGTTGGTCCCACTTTGAAGTGACTAAACTGAGAAGAGAACCATGCCTCTTGATAAATGAAGTAGTGTTTGGAATCCTGTCAACCAATTCTGTAAGCAAAGCAGGTGGTTGAACAAAGTTGAGCCGGATAGTATTCCTTCGCATGGGCATCATGATGTCCTACAAAACAGAGCAAAGATGAAACCCTTTTGTCTTTGAAATGGGTTAGTCCTCATGCAGGATGCATGCAATGGTATGATGGTATGATGTTATGATAAAGGCACACCACAGGTATTCACAAAAGGCAAACATGGTAAGGCACACAAGTCACACAAGAGCCCTTAGATTTCAGGCCAGCATGAAGTTTAGGTACTACCCTCTTTCAGTTTCAGTTGGTTAAGACCTGTCCTAAAAATAGTAACTGGGTTCTAGAGGATCTCAATATCACTGACTACCCTCAATCGGTCATAACTCCAGCTTAGCAACCTTTTCTTGCAGCCGGAACCATCGCGAGAGTTTAGCCTCAATGAGTGTAGCATACTGCTACTGTTCTATGGCCAAGTTGGTCAATTTAAGGTTCTAAGGTCAGTTGGTGCTTAATGATTCCTCGGAAGACCCATATTCTCCTCGTTCCAACACAAGGGATATCGGTACAGACCAAGGTGTCACACCAACGTAGCTACTGCTTCACCCGTGTCGGTCTACGCCGGACAGGTCCCTCACAGTTTATTGCTACTTACCTAAAGGGTATTCCCCAGATCCGGGTTAGGATCTATGAAACTCTGATGCAAGCCCACAATATTAAAGCATTCAAGGCATACAATTGAAAACATAGAGTGATCTAATCCTAAGGTACACCTCACTTATTAGAATCCCCAGCAGAGTCGCCAGTTCTGTGATCGGTGGGAATAAAACTGACTGTTTTTAATGCTGGTTTGCGAAATGCCGCGGTAAGTAAGAGTCGCCACAATCTTTTATTTTCTCCAACAAGGAAAGGACAAAAGCACAGCAAAATTCCTTTTCGAGATGTTTCTCGGGTTCGGGAGGTAGATTATAGAAAGGGAAGGTGTTAGCACCCTTTCTATCTGTGGTTATCCACGGGCTCTTAGGTACTTGCTCACTATGTTTTCAAAAAGATTTTGCTTTTCTTGTGTTTGTGGGTTTTGAAAAAGTTTGTTTGAAAACTTCGATTTAACTCTTGTGTCTGTCCTCAAGAGTGTATGAAGTGTTGTTTGAAAACTTTTGTTTGAAAAGTGTAGGTGCGAAAAGTATTTTTGTTTTGAAAGAGCAAGTATCTAAGAACCTCTACCTACTCAAAAGAAATTAAGCTGTGTAAATGTCCTTTAGACAGTACTATCCCACTATTGAGAAGTAGGTAGCACCGTCGTTGGAGTTTTTCGGGTCAATTCGATTATAGGGACATGTGGTCACCAAAGCAATAGTAGGACGCCTTAGCGGTAGCCCTAATGTCTTGGATCCTTTTTTATCCGAGGCAACCGTTTCGAGGCAACTTGGATCTTTAGACAGGAGGGTGACCTCTAAAACACCCTATACTCAATGACCACGTCGAGGCAACCAAGTGAGGTGTACCCTAGGAGTGGCATGTGCGAGTGTGTCAAGATTCAGTTAAGTTATCTTTGCACATGTTATGGTGAGCTACGTTTTGATTTTAATTTTCAGATAAGTCTTGTCATGCATAGCCTAGTTAACATACATCTAGCAGTTAATAGTTGCAGAAAGTAAACTAAGCTATTACAAGGCGTCGGGTATTTACATCGCCAAAAACAAACCCTTGAAAAAGTAAATGCGGGAAATAAATGAAAGCGATAAAAAGTCCTAATTAAAGCTATTACATCCTCGGAGCAAATACATAAATATGATCAAAAATTAATAAACAAACATACGCGCGAGAGCAAATTGAATCGGAGAAGTTCTTAGGGTTTTGACCCCTTTTGAGAAAGAAAGAAGTTTTTTGTTATTTTGCATTTAATCAAATTAAACCTAGACTAATTAATTAATTAAATAAGAGAAAAATATTTTTTGAGTTTTTTATGTTTTAAGGAAATAAATAAAAAAAAATGATTAAAAGTTGTCAAGAACCCTAATTCTATGTTGATTTTAGATTTATTGTGAAAAACATTAAAATTAACCTAATTAACTAAATGAATTAATTATGTTAGTATTTATTTACAAAAATAACTAATTAAATTTAATAAATAAAAATATTATTATTTTTTATGTTTTCTGGATTTATTATGAAAAAATTAATTTGTTTGATTAAGTGATAATAATAATAATTAATGGTAAAATAATTAAATGAAAAAAAATATAAAAAAGAAGAATAAACCAGGGGGGTGCTGGCCCAATTAGGAGGTGCATTTGTCAATTTCCAGGCCCATTAGTTTCCCAGCCACGTTGACTTTCTGGATTAGCTATGCGTTTGTTGACTGAGGAGTACAATGGTCCTTCAATCCTGGCCTTCAGATTTGGCCAGGAGCCACTTGGCATGCTGAGATTTATAGCATATGGTAGACTCCCTTTGCCAGCTTTGCACACGAATGCCTGAAGAAAAATAACAAATAAACATTTGGGGGACCTGGGATTCGAACCCAGGTCCCAATGGTTCCAAGCCAACGCACCAACCACTACACCACTTGCATGCTTTTGATATTATAGTGATAAGCGATTATTATATTGGGAATTTAACAAATATGCTGTAAAACACAAAAACGCGCGTGTTTTCAAATTACCCAATGGTGTATCAACACATCATCGTCTTCCTCATTGTACCTGCATATTCAGAATCAGATAGCAGGGGTTTTTAACCCCCACTAACCATGGCAACGAAAAATAGCGATTAGCAGCTCAATGCATATAAATATTTCGCGATGGGTGGGTTATGTTCGTTTGGTCCTCACGAATTCAGTCATATGTCTTATAAGTCTTAATTTTTCCTGGATTGCAAAGCCCAAATTCAAAGCTCACGAACCCTAAAAATTCAACTATGGTATCTTTTGATTCAGGACATTATAATTCAATTCAATTATACCATTAGCTTCGTAGGGTTCCTAGCAACACAAATCAAACACAAAAGCATGTTAAATATGAATGAATTAAGCTATACGATTCTGAAATAAAAAAGCAAACCGTGAAACTGTGTGTGATGATTCTGTGAGCTTTAATGCGTGAATTCAATTTTAAATCACTCCTTACACTTCCAACAATGTGTTTGAATCAATAGAATGCCTTGAATTGGCTTGGAACACAAGAATCAATTTTGACTTTTCTTTGAATTTTTTCAATATGCTATGGCTTTTTCTGCAGCTTTTTCACGTCCATGAGATTAGGATTTGCTTGCATATATATAGAGGAAACGAATTAGGTCAAAAACTTGAGCAATAATCCATTGCAATGATAATTAGATCTTTGATTGAAAATCAAATATTTTTGAATCTTCATGATTGAACAAAGTTGCCAATTTTGGAGATTTTGTATCTTTGACTTGGTGCTCGAAATTTACAGCATATATTGACCATATTTGTTTCACAAAAAGATTGAAAAACCAAATCTTGCATTTTCCTACAATTTAAATTGATTAAATGAATTAATATTAATTAAAAATCCAATTAATTAATAAAAATAAGAAAATAAATTCAATTAAGCTTGATGGGTCGTGCATAGGCCATGGATGAAGTTTCAAGAAGAGATTTGAGGCCCATTAGCAAAAATAAGGTGTTTTGAGCAAAGTTGACTTTTGCAAATTCCTAAAAATTTCCCAACTTCTCCAATGCATATCTTGCTCAATTTTGATCATATGACCATGTTCTTGGACATTTTGGAAAGGTCTTGAAGTCCTATAACCAATTCCTTTGGTCCCATGTCATTTGGACTTATCAATCTCAAGTTATGTCCTTTGACCCAAAGTGCATTTTTGTTGACTTTTGAATTTGACCTATAATGTCAAAATTGATAACTTTTTGTGGGAGAATTTCTTGGACTTGGAGTGTGAAGATGGATTGTAGGAAATGGCATCCCCTTAAAAATGAGCATTGGATGGGATTTTTATGACAAACCATGAAAAAGTTATGCCCTGGTCAAGATACAGTTGACTTTTCTACTATCCAAAAATAGTAACTTTTTGCATCTTGATGATTTTTGAGCTATCCTTGTGGAATCATGATCAAGACTTGATCAAATGATGATTGTGTACTCAAAATAAGATGTTGACCAAAAATTATGACTTTTGATTGCAAAATGACCATTTTGCCCTTGCAGTTGACTGTGGATCAAATGAGGCTTTTGACTGTGCAAATTGGCACTGTGAGTCTTGAAACTTGGCATGTAGATACTTGAAGATGTATATAGGCCCTTGAGACTTGATTGAACCATTGGGAACCCTAAATTCCTTGAAAGAAATAAAACCCTAATTTCAGCTGGCTTAGGAGGTGGTTTGACTGTACAACCCTTGAGCCAATTTGAAGACAAATCTTGGGGAATATGGGAGGGCAAATTTTGGGGTACAACAGGGGCGTCAGCAGCAAAGTGTTGGAGGCGTAGAGTGGACTTTTCTTCGCTGTAGCTTTGGAATGAAAGGCACATTTCATCTGTTGACTTATAAAATCTGCAAGGAAAAGGTTGGCACAAACCAAATTTCCTAGCCACCAAATTGGTTTGGCAACACAGAAGTGTTACCCCATCATTAGCGCCCACCTTAGACGCTATAAGCCTAGTGGTTAGAAAAGCTTGCCAAATGGATGTGGATTCAGGGACCTGCATTGGCTCGGAAGGGGGAAATGGTCGAGTAAACCATTTAGGAACATATGGTCTTGAAGCAAATGGCGCCATATTGGGGTGAAAATAGGTACACCTGGAGAAAAACTTCAAGTACATTTCAAGCGCCTCCTCTTGATTTAGGTCGTTATTGGACGATGTCATTGCAGCAAGACGAGGACCTTTAATGGCACGATTGGAAAAGAATGTCTCTTGTGCCTCTGAAAGTTTCAATTTAAGATGATTCCCAAAGGTGTCATTTAGCAACAATTGCAACAGCCAAAACGGCCCAACAAGTAGATAGCTGGCAGTCGATGCAAGAGAAGTTATCTGGTCGACCCCCATACTGAGCGATTCATAAAGCGACCCCAGGATGAGTTCACTCGAGAAAGTGTTTTGACCCATGTGAAGGTGATGTGCCAATGCAATAAAACGTTTGGCCACCTTCAGAGACCTACTGCAAAAAAATATACTTAGACAACTACAAGGCCAGAAAGGCGATGTGTTCTTCATCAGACATCGTGTCGACATCCTTAGCGTGAAAATTCTCCATACACTTGGTGAAACCAACAATGTCCTTATCAAAAGGAATAACGTCTTCATCAACTTCAGTAGGAATGAAAGTTTTACCTGTAGGGCGAAGGCCAGTGATAACCACAATGTCGAATAGAGTGGGAGTCAGCATACCAGTCGTGAAATGGAAAGTGTTCGTGGAACTCTCCCAGATGTTGAGGGCAGAAATCATCATATAATTGTAATAACTAGGGCCAACCCTAGAAAGTTGAATCAAGTCAAAAATGCCTTGGGATATCTAGACATCACCTTTAACTCTCTCTACCTTATTTAACCATGCATTGTAATCCTGGTTGATCGTAGGAACAGAGTGAAAAACTTTTGAGGTCCTATAGATGTGGGATGAATCTAAAGGACACTTCCGGGCGATGGGGGCCTTATGCTTCTATGAACAGGGAAGAACTTTTTCAGATCATTTGGTGCCCTAATCTCATCAGGGGTAGGCCCCATGAGAGCATACACAGTTTTGTTGTGAATAAATGAAAGCAACAGGTTAGAACGGAAAGTAGCAATGTTGCGCGCTGGGTTTGGCTCTAACACAAAAGTTTGTCCATCAACAGCGAGGAAATCAGGCATGATGGAAACTAGCTCAACTGTGTGAGGAGTGTTAATGTGTTCAACAACTTAGCTTGGAGACGCCATGGAAGATGAATGGAAGCTTTGAATGAAAATGAAGGTGGGGTTTTTTGCTGAGTTTGGAAGCTAGGAGATTAAGGATGCAAATAAAGCATAAAGGGAAAAATGAAGGAATGAAAGGGGTATATCCACCAAAGAAACCAAACGTTTGGGAAGAAAGTGGAAAAAACTATGGCTACACGACCGATTTGTGTCAAATAGATGGCAACTAAGGTGATGAAGTTGGTATGTTGGAGTCCATGATTATCCTAGGAAGTTAAAGCTAGAAAGTAGGGAATTGGTTGTGTGATCGCTGATGTAACATTTGAAGTACAAGGTCACTATTACAATGACGTCACTTCACACTAAGAGAAAAGGATTAAAATGTTCTTTTCTGTTCTTTTAGTCGAAAAGGAAATTTTGGGGGATAATTTGTTGGCTAGGATTTTCATAAAGAGAGAAATCCAAACCAAACGTTAAAAAGGTTCTTTTAAGAGCATTAAAGAGCATTAAATTATGAGGAGTCGACTACATAAGCATTTCGACCATGGATGATCTCACAGGTAGTCGACCAAGGTTTCGTAAGTGCAGTCGATCAGAGAAAGGGTTCATGGTGAATGGATTAGGCCCAAGAGAGGTAAGAAGCCCAAAAGGGTTAAAAGGCCCATAAGCTTCTAAACTGAAAAGGAAAAGCATTATGGAGGGAAAAAATGGGTTTGATATCAGGAGTGATGAACGTGGGATCATGGAGGGAAGTTATAAAGAACACTTGACATGCAAGGAAATGAAGCCCACTTAAAAAGTAGTTACTTATGTGTATTATAAATAAATAACTTAGTGCATTTTGTAAGGGGTCGAACTTCACATTCATGTACGCTAGTCACTCAGAGTAACACGAGCGAAATGAGTCAGGAAAAGACAATGTATGCTTGAACCAACCTACTTTCAACCTTTCTTTAATGTTATGTCATTATCTTTTACAATTCAAAATGCTTTTTGTATTATTTACTTTGTCTTTTATCAAGCCGTTTGACTCTCTGTCCAACAAACCTTTTTTAAAACACCTTAACTACGCACACGAATTGAAGCACTGAATATAGATTCCCTGGTCGATCTCGCTAGTAAAATTGTTTTAAAGAGACCAACGTTGTTTACCAAATCCAGAGGTAAACACTAAGTTAGGTGATCAATGTACCTCTTTTTTAATGCAACTGACTTGGTTTGCCGCGTAATCCTCTTATATTTTGATTTGGATTTTGTAGGAGTCTAACATTACCATGAAAAAAATGTACGTTAAATGGTCGTAAAAAATTTGAATACTTAAAGGTTCATAACGGTTTTCAACCTACCTCATCATCTACGCAAATGAGGTTTGACGACCATGCAACATACAATCCTATCGTCAGGTAAAGGTAATGGCACATCCCTCTCTAAAGAAATATTAATTGATACTTTCAAAAATAAAGCAGGGAGCAGTTTATGGTGAAGTATTTCTCCCAAAGTGTTATGCACTTTTCCCTTGCCAACCATGCGATAAGCCAATGACAATAAATAAAGCTGACAAGATGAAATGCCCTAAACCAATAATAAATATGAAATCGTTAATGTGTATATATGTCAATTAAAAAAATTGTTCTAATTCATGATAATAGATATTTCCTCTGGAATTTTCTATTAGAAATTAAAATTGGTATTGTTGTACCCCAAAATCTTCCCTCCCGTTTTTCTTTAAGGCATACTTTTAAGGCTTCTCAAATACTCAAGAATCTCAAGGGATGACCAGTCAAATGCTCCTCCTAAGCCAAAGGTCTACAACTATGGTTTTGTGTTTCTCAAGGAAATTTGGGTTGCAAAGGTCTCAAGTGGTTTCCATGGTTCTCCAAAGGTCTTCAGCAATGTTCATGTCAAGTTTCAAGTCCTACATCACAAGTTTGCTCAGTAAGTAGCTCAGATGATTGGAAATCAACTGTATTGGGTAAAAAGTCAACTATGATCAACATACATTAAAACTTCAAGATTTTTGGTCAACATCAACATTTTGAAGTGATATTCATCATTTGATCAAGGGTTGATCATGATTTCCCAAGGAAAGCTCTCAAATCATCAAAAGTCAGGAATTGTCAAATTAGGGTTTCCTTAGGAGAAGTCAACTGAACTTTGAACAAGCATAACTTTGACATGCTTCATCAAATTTCCCCTAACCAAAGACCATTTTAAATAAAATTCAATTCTCTACAACTTTGTTTTTATGCTCAAGTCCAAAAAATGCTTCATTTGAATGATATGAGCTAATACATTATAGGTCATTTTTAAAAGTCAACAAAAGGCACTTTTTGTCAAGGCAACTTACATCAAGATAATATCTCCAAATGCAAAAATTATCAAAAGAGAAAGTGTAGAGGACATCTTGAAATTTTCAAAAAGTCAAAGATCACCTTCAAAAAAATGAAATTTGAGCAAGTTATGAGTTGAACAAGTTGGGAAATTTTGAGGAAATTCTTGAAATGCAAAAAGAGAAAAATTGAGATTTTGAATTAGTGGGCCTAATTTTTGATGTTCAAACATGTCCATAAGATGTTAGAGGACATCTAAATTCATTCACATATTTTTTTATGATTTTTATTTCTTTTATTTGAATTTTTATTCATTTAAAAGCAAATAAAATCAAAATAAAATATGAGATAAATATGTAAGGACTTAGGCTTGTGATTTCAAACATGTACAGGCCCAATGCAACTCATGATAGCCTATCAAGACATGCCAAAATCGTGCAAGCTCAAAAAGGAAAAGTATTTTTCAAATTTGGGAAGTTTTAAAGTTGTCTTATTCTTGGTTAAACCATAGCTTCATGAGTTGATTTCATTCCAGATTTTTTAGCTCAAATCATCCCTCTAATATGCAAGCAAGGAAGGAGCAAAGACATGAAAAAGACTTGGCAAAAGAACCTCTTAAAAAAAATTCAAAGAAGTTGAGAAAACCATATCTCATATTTCCAGCAATTTCAATCCAAATTAAGCCTTGAAATCATCTCCTGAACATTCATAGGTTAAGCAAGGGTAGGTCTCAACAATTCCCCAGGCCTGAATCGTGATGTCTCTCATTTCCGTTTTGAATTTTTTCATCATTCATATTCTTTTAAATTCGTGAGTTGTTATTTGTTTCTAACCACATAGATTCTCATGTATTGTTGTTTAGAACATATCTGGATCAAAAGCATGAAGTTTTAACGTAAAAATTGCATTTTTCCATGGTTAGGGAAAAACACTTTTGTACCTTCGCATCCCTATTTTCAGGCCATTTCAGACGAAACTGATATCACCATTGGATTCGCAATATACGATTTGGGGGGGTAGGGTTAATTTGGGGCTTTAATTCTTGTTATTTTACAGGTTTTGAAATTTAGGGTCGTCGAAGAAGAAGGAGTTGACCACCGTGAGGGGTGGTCTGACTCGCCTGAAAACCGTGTGACATGTTAGACCATTTTGATTGGCTGACTCAAATAACAGTGACCCACTTGAGCGCGCATGATTTTTCTTATCTGGCATTAGCGTGCGTTTTGTATTGTATTTGTTACATTTGATTTACATTACCAGATGTAATGGCCTCCCCAACGGTAAGTGTGCGTGTGTTAAAGCATTGGTGTGCCAGGGCGTGGGTTTGATCCCTGTCCCTGGAATATTATTTTTCCTTGTATTTTCATTTCAGATCCAGTATATGCAAGGATAGCGCACGCACGATACAACTCACATCTGGACCATCAGATCTCAAAACTCCAGATCCAACACTCCAAAACAGTCATGACCATGATGCATCTTCCTAAAGTCAATCACAGGGGATCTAACACAGGCTTCTGGGACCATTTGTTTTTGGGCCTAAGGATTTTCTTTCCACACCCCTCCAATTTTCTTTTACAACGCACGCCCATAGATCTTTTTTTTTTATAATTTAATTCTTTTATTTTAATCACTTTTTTAATAAAACTCATAAAATCAAAAGAAATTATATTTAGGTTGTATTGAATTAGGAGAGACTAAGAGACATTTAGGTTAAACCGTGTGTCATGAAAGCACTACGGAGACTTTATTATATATAGAGAGATTACAACTAATTACACTATATAATCGATGTGGGACTATTCTACATACAAATATCAACACTCCCCCTCAAGCTGGAGCCTATAAGTCAAATGCACCAAGCTTGCCACATATATAATTAGTTCTGGGGCTTCGCAGAGATTTTGTAAACACATCTGCCAATTGATCATTAGAGTTGACAAAGCTTGTGACGATGACGCCGGATTCGATCTTCTCTCTGACAAAGTGACAGTCTATCTCAATATGTTTGGTCCTCTCATGGAAGACTGGATTTTAAGCAATGTGCAATGCAGCTTGATTATCACATACAAGTGTCATTGGTCTTGCTTCTTCAATTTTAAGTTCTTTGAGCAACTGTTTTAACCAAATGAGTTCACATGTTGCCATTGCCATGGCCCTATACTCTGCCTCGGCGCTTGATCTTGCAACTACATTTTGTTTCTTACTTTTCCAGGATATAAGATTTCCTCCAACAAGTACACAGTACCCAGAGGTGGATCGTCTATCAATTGGTGACCCTGCCCAATCAGCATCAGAGTATCCAACTATCTGAGTATGTCCTTTATCTTCATACACTAAACCTTTTCCTGGAGCACATTTGATGTATCTTAGAATCCGGATAACAGCATCCATGTGTTCCTGACAAGGGGAATTTAAGAACTGACTTACCACACTGACTGCAAAAGAAATGTCTGGACGAGTGACTGTGAGATAATTCAACTTTCCAACCAATCTCCTATACCTTCCCGAGTCTGATAGAGGCTTCCCCTGATTGGGTAGTAGTTTGAAACTTGGATCCATAGGAGTGTCAACTGGTTTAGCGTTCAACAAACCTGTTTCTTCCAAAATATCCATAGCATATTTCCGCTGAGAAATCACCAAACCATCTTTAGATTGGGCTACCTCAATACCCAAGAAATACCGGAGTTTACCAAGATCCTTTGTTTGAAATTGATTTGAAAGATGTTGTTTCAACTAGAGTATTCCCGACTCATCACTACCAGTTATGACAATATCATCTACATACACAATAAGATAAATACACCCTTGTACTGAGTGACGATAAAAGACAGAATGATCAGCTTCACTACGGACCATACTAAATTGTTGTACTATAGTGCTGAATCTGCCAAACCAAGCTCTCGGAGATTGCTTAAGACCGTAAAGAGACCTGTGTAGCCTACAAACCATATTCGATGACTCCCCCTGAGCAACAAACCCAGGTGGTTGCTCCATATATACTTCCTCTTCAAGATCACCATGTAAAAATGCATTTTTGATGTCAAGTTGATGAAGAGGCCAGTGTCGAATGGCTGCAATGGCTAGAAGAAGTCTAACAGATGCCATCTTGGCTACAGGCGAGAAGGTATCACTATAATCCAACCCAAAAATCTGAGTGTATCCCTTGGCTACCAAGCGAGCTTTAAAACGATCAATCTTACCATCTGGACCAACCTTCACTGTATAAAGCCAACGACAACCTACTAAAGATTTTCCAGTGGGTAGAGGAACCAGTTCCCAGGTACCACTGCTTTGAAGAGCACACATTTCATCAATCATTGCTTGCCTCCACTCAGGGTGAGATAATGCTTCACCTAGAGATTTAGGAATAGAAACAGAAGACAAAGAGGACAAACAAGTATACTGCAAAGGGGAAAGACGATGATAGCATAAATTAATATAATGTGGAGAAGGATTTCGTGTTTGACGTATACCTTTGCGAAGGGCAATCGGAAGATCAGACTCAGGTTGCAGGATCGAATCCGGTGATGGCGATAGCGTCGGAGGAGAGTCTGCAATGACCTCAGGGACATGTACGACCTCAGGGACATGTACGACCTC
This sequence comes from Vicia faba, assembly GCA_948472305.1. NCBI lineage: Eukaryota > Viridiplantae > Streptophyta > Magnoliopsida > Fabales > Fabaceae > Vicia > Vicia faba. The sequence goes on from OX451741.1 coordinate 38,066,585, forward strand.
AGGGACAGGTATGACAGACGTTGGTTTACGATGCTGATATGTTTGAAGTGGACGAGAAGTGGGGGGGTCAACCGTAGGGGTTTCTCGTGGGACAGGTTCCCTAGAATGATGGGGAATAATGGGAAATGGGACGTCCGGAAGAGGTGTGGGAGTACTTTCCTGAAGGGGTTCCGGAGTGACTTGGGTGGACGCAAAATATGGCACAGACTCGAAGAAGGTAACATCGGCCGATATCAGGTATCATTGCAGAGTGTGTGAGTAGCAACGATAACCCTTTTTGGATCGATGATAACCAAGAAAGACACACTTTAGTGATCGAGCTGATAGTTTATCAAGACCAGGGGAGAGATTATGCACAAAACATGTAGACCCGAAGACTCGAGGAGGAATTGGATGAAGAGGAGAGTTTGGAAACAAGATTGAATGAGGGATTTTATTATTAAGGACAGATGAGGGCATGCGATTTATGAGATAACACGCTGTGAGCACAGCATCCACCCAAAATCTGAGAGGGACATTACCATGGAGAAGTAGAGTCCGAGTGGTTTCTACGAGATGCCGGTTTTTGCGTTCGGATATCCCGTTTTGTTGAGGTGTATGAGGACAAGATGTTTGGTGTAGAATACCATTGGATGACATAAAAGTTTGAAATTGTTGGGATAAATATTCACGAGCATTGTCACTTCTTAAGGTACGAATGGACAAACCAAATGGGGTTCTTATTTCTCGATAAAATTGTTCAAAAATAGAAAATAATTCAGATCTGTTTTTCATTAAAAATAGCCACGTGCAACGTGAAAAATCATCAATAAATGTTACAAAATACCTAGACTCAAAAGTAGACACAGTACGCGATGGACCCCAAACATCGGAGTGAACTAAAGCAAAAGGAGACGCAGCCCGTTTATTGACTCGATCAGGAAAGTGAGTACGAGTATGTTTCCCTAATTGACAAGACTCACACTGTAAAGTGGATAATTTAGATAAACTGGGCACCAACTTTTGTAGTTTGGGAAGACTTGGATGACCTAACTGCGCATGTATAATGAGTGGAGAATTTGTGGTGGAGCATGTGGTAGATGACGTAGAGAAGTAGTAAAGGCCTTGAGACTCACATCCGACGCCAATCGTCTGTCCCGAACTTCGATCCTGCAGAATAACATCACTGTTAGTAAAAGTGATAAAACAATTAAGGGAACGAGTTAAACGACTGACTGACAGTAGATTAAATGGGCAATTGGGTACATATAGGACAGAAGTAACAAAGAGAGATGGTAGAATTTGAACAGTACCGATCCCTTGGGATCGGGTTTGAGAACCATTTGCGGCAGTTATACTCGGTAAGAAACCAGAGGTAGAAAGGGAAGAGAAAAGATTTTTATTACCGGTAACATGATCAGACGCACCAGAGTCGAGGACCCAAGGACCAAGAGGAGATGATTGAGAGACGCAAACAGATGAATTACCAGTGTGTGCAAACGAAGCCGTGGAACCAGAGGTCTGGTTAGTCTGACACCACCTGAGAAAATCCTCGTAGCTTGGCGTAGGGTTCTGAAGAAAAGGTGAAGTCTGCATAGTGTACGACTTTTCGAGAGTACGACTTTCTGTGAGTCGAAAACGAAAGCCTAGGGAGGATCTGGAACCGGAGGAGGAAGGCGATTTTCCGAAGAAAATTTTTTTTTTTTTTTTTTTTTGTGAACAGTAGCGGCGGCGGTGAACAGTAGTCCTCCAAAAAAATTTTTTTTTTTTTCCGTGGACTGTGCTTGGCAGAGGTCGCTGGAAAAAAAGGTGAGGCAAACCGGAATGATGACACGGTTTGCAGAAGAAAATTTCTTACCGGAAGACAGTGGGTCAACCGGGTAAAACACGGCGAAGAATTGCCTCTTAGAAGGCTCTAGATACCATATTGAATTAGGAGAGACTAAGAGACATTTAGGTTAAACCGTGTGTCATGAAAGCACTACGGAGACTTTATTATATATAGAGAGATTACAACTAATTACACTATATAATCGATGTGGGACTATTCTACATACAAATATCAACAGGTTGTTTTGACTAATTAATTTAATTTTCATAAATAAAAATTAATTAATTTAATCACTTTAAGTTTATTTTATTAATTAAAATTTAATTAGAATTAGGCTTTATTTATCATGAAATATTTTTCTAAATAAAAACACCAAAAACATTTTCTGATCTTATAAGGTTTAGGTTTCTTAATTTCTCTTCCTCTTCACCATATCCGTGCGCTTATCAAATTTCACATTTTTATTTTCATGAATTATGTAATTGACAAATGGATGTAATAGTTTAAAATTAGGACTCTTTATATTTTTCTTCCCCCCATTTGGGGTTTTGTACTCCCCATCCCCGAAGCACTGTAATAGCGTAGATTCAATTTCCCACATTTTTACTTTCCGCACTACTGTATGAATGCTTGTATATATTTAACTGCTAGCTTAATAGGATTGCATGGTAAAACTTAAAATCAAACATTAGAAAATCTAACATCCAAGATAAAAAAACTGAAACATAACACACTTCACACACACACCTCTAAGGTACCCCCACTTGTTGCCTTCGGAAAACAACAGTCACGTCTCTCGAACGTGGGATGTCTTAGCAAAGATCCTTGGGATAAAAGATCGTAGTCCCGCGATGACCCTTTGATGTTGCCTCGGTAAATGATCCTTGTACCTTAGGATAATTACTAAAGTGTCCTACGAGTTATTTTCGTGACTGTACGATGACCCGCGCGTGTCCTCGAAACATCCAATGATAGGGCTACCTACTAACTAATGGTAGGATATTACTATCTAAAGGAAAAGAGGAAAAGAACAAAGACCTTTTGAGTAGGTAGATAGTTTATAGTTTCTTGCTCATAAAGAAAAACTATTTCTCACACATACACTCTCTTTTTTCCAAATATTTTCAAAGACAAAACACTTCGTATGCATTTTCAACGATACGAGAATCATTACAAAGTTTATGGCACTAAGGCATTTTTTTAAAAATATTTTAAAATACACTTACACAAAAAAGCATTTTCAAAATGAGCTAGCAACTAAGAGCCTGCAGATAACTACAGATGAAAAGGGTGTTAATACCTTCCCTTTTGATAACCTACCCCCCTTACTCTGAAAAATTCTCGAAAGGCCTTTTCTGTTCTTTTCTCCCTTTCCTTTATTGGATGAAAGAAAATTCGGTGGCGACTTTTGCTATCCGCAACATTTACGATAAAACGCAAAACCAAAAAGTCAGTTCTCCCACCGTATTACAGAACTGGCAACTCTGTTGGGGAAAACTTATAGTGGGGTTACCTTAGAGATAGTTCACATTTAAATGCTTTCATTGTTTGATTTGCCTGATTTATGTTTAAGGGTTGTTTGGGTTATTCTTGTATAGATCCTAAACCCGGATCTGGGGCATTTTAGGTAAGTAGAAATAGATCGTGATAACTGTACAGCATACACCGATACGGTTAAAGTGATGTCTATGTTGGTGCAACACATTAGTTGATGTCGGTGTCCATTGAGTTAAGTCAAGGAGAATGCTGGGCTACCGCGTGGTGTCATAAAGCACTAACTGACCTTAGAACCTTAGTTGATACAACTTAGCCATTAGAAGGTAACGAGATAGCCGACTTTGGTGCAGACTGAAGTTGGTTGATACTCGATACTACACTCATTGAGGTTGGACTCTCAGGATATTTTGATTGCAAATCAGATGCTTGTTCTGAAATAATGTCTGAGAGAAAGATCGGTGATATTGAGACTCCTAGAACCCGGTTACTTTACTTTAGGACAATTTGAGCTAACTAAAACTTCAAGAGGGTACTTACCTATAACTCCATGCAAGCTTTAACCTAAGGCCTTATGTGTTTTGCATGTGTATGATTAAATTGTTCAAACATAACATCATTCATCATAACATTCATACCATTTCATTTCTACTAACCATTTCAAGGACCATTAAATTTATCTTTGTTCTGTTTTGTAGACTATGGCCTCCGCTCGCAGAAAAACTAATCGGGTCAACTTTGTAAGGGTACCCCCTCAACTTAAAGATTTAGTCTCAAGGGTTCCCAAAAGTTATTCATTTATCAAGAGGCATGGTCTGAAGGGGTAAGAAAACACTTAGAAGGGGGGGGGGGGGTTGAATAAGTGTCTCTTTTTGTTTTCAATACAAAGCTCAAACAATAATGGACTAACACAGTTATTTTTATCCTGGTTTGTTTGAACTCAAACTACTCCAGTCCACCTGCCAAGGTGATTTCGCCTTTCTCAACAAGGACTTAATCCACTATAATCAACTGATTACAATTACACAACAACTGTTGTGACTAAGAATGCACAAGTAATCTTACAAGTGACTAACACCACTAAGACTTAAAATCTAGTCCTAGTCTGCTTGAGAAATCTGACCAAACTTGGTCTCTCAAGGAACAAATACAGGAGTTTAATCTTTACAGATAATGAAATAGAGTTTGCTTCTAATCAAGCTATATCACAACTGTGATTTTTCACTTAGAATATAATACACAAAATGTATGAACAATGAGTTTGTGAGCTTTTGGATCTTTCACGTAGTTTTTTGTTTGAACATTGTTGCTGGCTTGCAATAAATGTACTTCTACTTATAGTAGGAATAATAAGACCGTTGCTGCCTTCAGAAAAGATGGAGAGCATTAAATGCTTTGCGTGTATCCTTGCAATATTCCATTTTCCAAGAAACTAGTTATAGGAACTTGAGTGCTTTTAGCTGTCTTTGCATTAATGAGCAAACGTCAGAATGTAAGAGCGTGTTTCCTTTGTTTTGACAAGACAAGTTGGTCTAAACGTTGTTTCAGAATTTGCTTCCAATGTCTTTAAGTCAGAACATGATTCATTTAACTTCTGGTCAGAGCGTTGCTTGCTAAGAACTTTGAATAGCGCTTGCTTTCAAGTTATCTTCTGAATCAAGGAGCCTGCTAGAAGTTAGAAGATATATTTAACAAATAAAGGTTCTTACCAGAGTCAGCAGATGCGTTTGAATAAAAGGTTCTTTTATCAAAGAACTTCTTCATAATCTTTGCTTAGTACTTTAGAATGTTTTCTATCAGAACATTAACTAAGACATTCAAAACACATTCATTAGAGCATAAATTATCTTAAATATAATTTAGTTATCATCAAAACTCTTGAGATAGGTCAGAACTATTCTTGTTCTTTCAATCTCCCCCTTTTTGATGATGACAAAAAATTATTTTAGATAAAGAAAAGAAACGGATTAAGAGATAAGAATCTCCCCCTAAAATGAATATTTCTATGCATAAGACATCTTGAGATTATTTAGTTAGAGTAATACACAACCTTCTTGAATTTCTTCAGAATTTCTTCAAGAAGATAAATCTTAGCTGGAATATTCTTTCAGAGTTAAAATGATACCTGCAAAAAAAATTCTTTTGCACAGAAGGAATTCTTGCAAATTTGTTAGAATGTCTGAGACATAGTCCCATAAATGTTAAACAGTGATTAGTTCAAAAATGCACATTTTCTCCCCCTTTTTGGCATAATCAAAAAGTGTAATAAATGAGAAATTTTGGAAGATTTCAAAAAAAAAAGTTAAAAATAGATATGCAGAAGTACAAACAAAACATCCAAAAGAGACAAAAAGAAACTAGGATTTCTTAGAGACAAGAGCCATAAGAAGATTCTTGATTTCAGAGGCAGATTCGTTTTGCATTGCCATCCAGTTCTTGAACTCTAGATTTGTTTGATCTTTCTTATCCATGCGTTTATTCAATACTTCATTTTCCTTCTTTAGCTCTTTCATAGTGTCCATAATGAGTGAGGTAGGAGCAGAAGATGATGAAGCTTCAGTAGAAATCGGCTCAGAAGCAGCAACTGTTGAGTCAGACTTCACAAAGGTGGAGAGCAGAGTGCCCAGATCCATTGCAAGAGTTGGCACAGGTTCAGGTCCAGCCTTAACTGAAGGTTGATTCAATAGAACAATTTCCAGAGGATTTGAATCTTCAGAGGATTCTTCAGATTCATCTTCCGATATGTCCATCTTATCAGCTGGTGTATCAACAATCAATAGAGAAGACTTCTTATTCCAAGTATCAGCAGCTTCTATCTTGAAAGCATGCAGAAGTTTGGAAAAGTTGTCCAGTACCTGAGAATGACATAGATCCTGTAACTTCCGTGATTCAGCAACCAAAGTTCTTCTGAAGGTTTCCCATAGAAGATTTGTTGCTGATGTGTTCACACTTTTGGAGCAATCTTCTTTCAGCGGTTGTAACCATGCTTGAACATTTGTCATAAAATTCTGAAACAAAGTATTTACATCTGGCTGAACAGGTTTAGGGACAACCATTCTGTAGGTTTTGTTTTTCAAGAATTATAGAGATTGAAAGTCCACTAAAGTTCTTAAAAATCTATTGGGTTCAGGATTATTTGTAGGTTTAGGTTCAGGTTGGTTAACACAAATAGGAGGTTCTGATATTTCATGAGGTACGGATGGTTCAACAGTTTCAGTTTGTTCAAAAGGTAGTTGTTATGGAATTTGAGGAGTTAAGAGTGGTGTTGTATGTTGTGGTGAAGTGGGTGGAGTGACATCAGGAGAAATTATTATTGTATAAGCAGGAGTGGGAATGGTATTTTGAGGCTGTGGTTGATTCATAGCAAAAATATTCTCAGATGGTAGGTTGAAAGGAGGTTTCATGGTTGCTAGAGGTTCATTTATCCCTGGAATTCTCCAAGAGCCAGCATCATACCATCCAGTGGGTATGGGTCATAGAGGTCTGGGAGGGGGTCTTGAAAAACGTTCAGCAGGAATAAGTTGAAAAACAGATGGTTCAGGGGGTTCTGATTGAGAGGGTTCTGATTGGCTGTCAAAATGTTCATCAGAGTCAGAATCACTTAAATCTGTTGAAAACTGATTTTTACGAGGGTTGTCAGCAAGGGGTTCAGATGGTAAGGTCAGATCAATGTCAACATCTAAGTCTCCTAAGGTTTGGGAGGGTTCAGCAGATGCATATACATTTTCAGAATCATGAACAAGTATAGTTTCAGCATGATTACCTGTCTTCTTTTTCTTCTTCTAAGGAGTGTCAAAAGGTCCTTCTACAACTTTTCTCTTCACAGATTCTTGGAGAAAAACATCAGAAGCAGCTTGATTTCTTCCTTGAAGCCAAGCTGGATCAATGGGTGATCCTGTTTCTTTGTAGGTCTCAAGATAATGCAAAACCATACGAGGATGCTCCCCTGAGTTGAACATAGGAAAGTCAGCAATAGGAATTCTTCTCCTCTTCACAATAGTTGATAGACATGGAGTGGGTTCCACCAGCAGTTTGTCAATAATTTTCCTTTTCAGCAAGTTCTTTCCAGTCATAGTCTTACCACAGATAGGTTCAAGCTCCCCCAGAAGATTTTCTTCTTTTAGGTGAGCAGTCAGACCATTCTCAGTCAGAATGTCTGATAATAACCTCCCCATAGGAATCCAATTCCTCTTTGATTTGGAATTCTTCATCCTTTCAGCTTCTCTAGTTTCTTTGACATGGTTCCAGAGATGTTCAAAAAGCAAGTAGGGCAAATCAATTTTGACATTGGTTCCAAGGCAAAACAACAAATATTATTGATCAGCGTTGATGTAATCAGGAGAGCTGGTGTCTTTCCTGTGGTGAATACATCCATGAATAATCCTTGCCCAAATCTTATACTTTCAAGTCCCTGACTTTGGAGGAACCTTGACCGTTGGTAAAAATATCTGAATATACCCTAGACATATCCATTCTTCCACTGGGCATTCCTGTAACTCCAAGTCCTTTAAATCCCAGCAACCTTCTGATTTTATTTTCTGTAATGGATATTTCCTTGCCCATTACAAAGGAGAGAATAACCTTAGGGGTTGCAATAGCGTGAATCCAGAATTCTTTTACCAAAAGAGGAAAGACATGACCAATAATACGATCAAAGTAGCTTTCCCAACCTTGAAACTTCACAGCAGGGAACAAGTCAAATCCATTCTCTCTGAGATTCTCAAAGTCTACCATTAGCTCACTCAAAACTTCCAAACTTTCTACCGGAATGAGAGTTGTCCTTTCAGGTATAATGTATTGCTTAGAGTGGGTAGAAGAAGAAGAAGCCATTGAAGTTCTTTAGAAATGAGAAATAGAAGAAAAGGGTTTTAAGAGAAAAGTACAGTAAAAAAAACTTGAGTTGAAAGAGACAGTAAATAATGAAAAGGGTTTTTCAAAAAGTATTTATAGGCATTAATTTCAGAAAATAGGTTAAGAATTAAAATTAAAAGTATTTAAGACATAATTAAAATAAAGATTAAAACGAATTTAAAAAATAATCTCATCATTACTTGTATTTAATGATTTGCTAAAAATGAGGGAAAACGTGAGATTATGGCTAATCATCAACAGTTACCTAGAACTTCATCAGTAGCTTTTGCACACTTGACCTTTCAGAAACACACCACGTGTTCATCTCCTGAAGGATGCATGTAACAACTGTTTGTTCTAATGAATTTCTGAACTACACTTGGACATGAAGCGTTAGAATGTTTCATAACTTTTCATATAGCTTCTGTTACAACTTCTCTTCTAACTTCTGAAGAGTTGTTGATCAGAGCATTCATTTCAAAAAGTTCTGAAGTCAGTCACAAAAAATAAATATTATTTTATTCAGGACATAATTCCATACAAATATTTTTCAAAATGAAATTAAATCTATCTTCTGAAAGGGTTTGGTAAAAATTTCAGCCCATTGATGGTCTGTTTTTACAAAAATCAAGTTTAATATTCCCTTTTGAATATAGTCCCTTATGAAATGATATTTAATTTCTATATGTTTGGCTTTAGAATGTAAGATTGGATTTTTAGAAAGACAAATAGCAGAAGTATTGTCACAGAAGATAGGAATCTTACTTTCATAAAGGTTGAAATCTTCTAGTTGACTTTTCATCCAAATCATCTGAGAGCTACATCTAGTAGTAGATATATATTCAGCTTCTGTGGTTGATAGTGCAATTGTTGCTTGCTTCTTGCTATACCATGAGATAAGATTGTCACCCTAAAACTGGCAGCTTCCATAGGTGCTTTTTCTTTCAATTCTATCTCCAGCAAAGTCAGTGTCACAATAACCTACTAGTTTGTAATCTTGTGATCTTCTGTAGCACAAACCAAGATTAGCAGTACCTTTCAGATACCTAAGAATTCTCTTAACAACTGTTAAATGAGATTCTCTAGGATCTGATTGGAATCTAGCACACAAGCACACGCTAAATAATATATCAGGTCTAGATGCAGTCAGATAGAGAAGGGATCCAATCATACCTCTATAGAGCTTATGATCTACTTTCATACTTACCTCATCTTTACCTAGAATACAGGTTTGATGCATAGGTGTCTTGGCATCTTTGCTTTCTGACATTTGAAATTTCTTCAGAAGTTCTTTAACATACTTCGTCTGATGTATGAAAGTACCTTCTGGAGTCTGGTTGATTTGAATTCCAAGAAAGAATTTCAATTCACCCATCATGCTCATTTCAAATTCTGCCTGCATGGTCTTAGCAAATTCTTTTCCAAGGGAGATATTATAGGTTCCAAATATTATATCATCCACGTAAATTTGACAGATTAAAATATCATTTTTAAATGTTTTTTTGAAGAGAGTTGTGTCCACTTTCCCTCTGGTAAAATCTTTTTCTAATAGAAAATTACTCAGACGATCATACCAAGCTCTGGGAGCTTGTTTTAAACCGTACAAAGACCTTTTCAACTTAAAAACATGTTCTGGATGCTTTGAATCATTAAATCCAGGAGGTTGATGGACATATACTTCTTCTTCAATATAACCATTTAGAAATGCACTTTTAACATCCATTTGATATAGTGAATGTTATTTTTTACAGCAAAAGAAATTAATAATCTTATAAATTCTAACCTGGCGACTGGGGCAAAGGTTTCATTATAATCAATTCCTTCTTGTTGACTATAACCCTGTGCAACCAATCGTGCTTTGTTTCTGATTACTTTTCCTTGTTCGTTCAATTTGTTTCTGAAAACCCATTTGGTTCCTATAACATTGAATCCTTTGGGTCTTGGAACTAGATTCCATACATCATTCTTGGAGAATTGATTTAGTTCTTCTTGCATTACTAAGATCCAATCATTATCTTCCAGGGCTTCATCAATGGTAGTTGGCTCAATCAGAGAGACTAAACCAAACAAAGATTCTTCATTGATTCTGAGAGAGGATCTTGTTCTGATGGGATCTTCTTTTCTTCTAATGATTACATCTTCTTTGTGAGTTGAAGATATTCTAGGAAACCTTTTCTGCGTGGGTTGGTCAGAGATTCTGAGTTTGTTCAGAGCATTGTCAAGAAGATGATCTGCTACATCTTCTTTTGCTTATGAACTTTCAGAGTTTGAGTGATGATCTTTTGTACCTACAGGAAAATCAATTTGCTTTGGCTGTTGTTAGCCAAGCTTATCATCAAACCTGACTTTGATTGATTCTTCAACAATCAGAGTTTTTGTGTTGTATACTCTATAGCCTTTTGAGCGTTCAGAGTATCCAAGCAGGAAACACTTTTGTGCTTTAGAATCAAACTTATTCAGAGTTTCTTTGGTGTTTAGAATAAAACAAGTACATCAAAAAGAATGGAAATAAGAAATGTTTGGCTTTCTGCTTTTCCACAATTCATAGGGAGTCTTTTCAAGAATATGTCTTATAGAGATTCTATTCTGAATGTAACACGCTGTATTCACAGCTTCTGCCCAAAAGTGCTTAGCCATATTTGTTTCATTGATCATGGTTCTGTCCATCTCTTGTAATGTTCTATTCTTTCTTTCTACAACTCCATTTTGCTGGGGATTTCTAGGACAAGAAAAATTATGAACAATAACATTTTCTTTAAAATATTTTTCAAAATAATGATTTTCAAATTCACCACCATGATCACTTCTAACTTTTGTGATTTTAAAATCTTTTTCATTTTGCACTTGAGTACAGAAGTCAATGAATACAGAATGTGACTCATCCTTGTGTTTTAAAAACTTTACCCATGTCCATCTGCTGAAGTCATCAACGATGACCAATCCATACTTCTTGCCTCTGATGGATGCAGTTTTAACTGGCCCAAATAGATCAATATGAAGTAACTCTAATGGCTTAGAGGAAGAGACAACATTCTTAGATTTAAAGGAAGGTTTTGAAAATTTTCCTTTTTGACACGCTTCACACAGAGCTTCTGAGTTGTACTTCAGATTGGGAAGTCCTCTGACTAAATTTAATTTATTTAGTTGAGAGATTTTTCTAAGACTGACATGTCCCAATCTTCTGTGCCATACCCATTGCTCATTGCTAACAGACAAAAGACATTTGACGTTTTGAGATTTAAGATCTGATAAATCAATTTTGTAAATGTTGTTCTTTCTCTTGCCAGAAAAGAGGATTGATCCATCCTTTTGACTTACAGCTTTACAGGAGTTTTGATTGAAGATAATGTCATAGCCATTGTCACTTAATTGACTTATGGACAATAGATTATGAGCTAATCCTTCTACTAATAAAACATTAGAGATAGAAGGAAGGTTACCGTTTCCTATGGTTCCAGAACCAATAATCTTCCCTTTCTGATTACCTCCAAACTTCACATCTCCTCCAGCTTTAAGTTCCAGGCTTTGGAACATAGACCTTTTTCCCGTCATGTGTCGTGAGCACCCAGAGTCCAGGTACCATGATTGGTGTTTTAATTAAGCTGTTAAGGACATCTGCAACAAATATTATTTTATCCTTAGGTACCCATATACTTTTGGTCCGTTTGGGTTAGCATAAGAGTTTCCAGAATGTGATGTATATTTTATATCATGTGAGTGCCCAAACTTGAATTGCTTATTCAGAGGTTTGTAAGTGAAGGTCATTTTAGCAACAGGTTTTGGAATGTATGTCTCCTTCCCTTTGGGAGGTTCATATCCAATTCCTCTTCTGTTTTTTCCACTAACTCCATAGATCATTGAAGCCATTTTGCTTCTGTCTATGCCTTTAGCAAGAAAATATTGAAATCTATACTCATATTCTTTCAGAATATCTTTTGAACCAGACACAGACTCTGAACTAAAATTCTTTTGAAAAATTTGAATTTCCTTCTTAAGTTTAAGATTGTTTTCTAAAAGTTCAGATTTTTCTGTTTCAAGTTTCTCAAATTCAGATGCAAGACTCTTCTTGAGTTTCTTGTATTTGATTTTGAGCTTACTATAGTTTTCCATAAGTTCTGATAAACTATCAACAAGTTCTTCTCTAGAAAATTCAGAAAATACCTCTCTTTGTTCTGACTCACAATCTGAGTCATATTCTGTGATAACCATTAGAGCTAGGTTGGCATTTTCATCTTCAGAACCAAATTCATCTTCAGAAGAATCTGAGTCATCCCAGGTTGCCATCATTCATTTCTTCTTTCCAAATCTCTTCTTTGGTCTTTCTTTTTGAAGCTTTGGACAATCACTTTTGAAGTGACCAGGTTCTTTGCATTCATAACATATGATCTCTCTTCTGTTTGACTTTTTATGTCCAGAAGATTCTGGTTTATCTTATGACTTCTTGAAGTTCCTGAACTTCTTTTGTCTGTGCTTCCACAGATGATTGATCCTTTTGGAGAGCAAAGATAGTTCGTCTTCTTCTGAAGCTGATTCTTCAGAGTTTTCTTCTTCAGCCTAAAAAGCATTATTATCAAATTCCTTTATTGATTTAAAGGCTACAGACTTACCTTTCTTCTGAGGCTCATGCTCATCCAGTTCAATCTCATGACTTCTGAGAGCGCTGATGAGTTTCTCCAGAGACACATTGTTCAGATCTTTTGACACCTTGAAGGCAGTGACCATTGGTGCCCATCTTTTGGGTAAGCTTCTGATGATCTTTTTCACATGATCTGCTTTGGTATACCCTTTGTTTAAAACTTTCAGACCAGCGATCAGAGTTTGAAACCTAGAGAACATTGCTTCTATAGACTCACTCTCTTCAACTTTGAAGGCTTCATACTTCGGAACTAAAGCCAAAGCTTTAGACTCCTTAACTTGAGTGTGATACGGTGGGAGAACTGACTTGGGATTTTGCGTTTGTGTTTGCAAATGTTTCGGTTTAGCAAGAGTCGCCACCGACTTTTTATTTTATCCTAAGGAAAGGTCAAAAGCACAAGAAATACCTTTGAGATGTTTTCTTAGGTTCGGGGAGTAGATTATAGAAAGGGAAGGTATTATCACCCTTTCTATCCATGGTTATCCATGGGCTCTTAGTTACTTGTTTAGATCACTTGCTTTGCTTTTCAATTGTTTGAAATGATGCTCTTCAATTGTTTGAAATGGTGCTTTGTGTTTGGTTTTGAAAGATGTTTTGAAAAGAGGCCATCGTTGTGGCAACCTTTGTAATAATTCTTGTTTGAATGTATACAAAGGTGTTTTTGTCTTTTGAAAAGTTTTCAATGTTTGAAAGTAGGGTTTTGAAATTGTGTTGTGAAGTGTGTTTTGAAGATAGCAAGGATGTTTTGCAAGCTTTTGATCAAGTAACTAAGAGTTGTCTACCCTATTTTACTCAAAGATCTTTCTTATGTTTTTAACCCTTTTGACAGTGTTATTTCACCATTGCATTTGGTGAACAACCTTGTGTTAGGATGTTAAACGGGACAGGCGCGGGTCATCGTATAGACCATGATAGCAATTGTGTCAAGTATTTTGGCAATTTTCTTGAGGGACTTGATCATTTTGTTTAGGCAACTCAGATAGCGTCATCGAGGGACTATGATCTTTGTTTTTTTTTGTTTTTGTTTTGCCAAAGTACTTGACATGCATATCATGACCCATTTTTGAAGGCAACAAGTGGATTGTAACCCTAGGGGTGCAAGTGTGCATTGTGTTTGTTTTTTATGCATTGTTATCTTTGGATTAGGTCAAGCTATTTGTTGATTTTATTTTGCATACAAACCCTAGGTCTAATCATGGCATAATTGAAAGCATTTAAAAGTGCGAGAATTTAAATTCTACACTATTACAACATGATATAGGGAGGGGGGTACAAATTTGAATTGGGGGCATTTGACAAGAAATTAAATTCTAGATTATTACAACCAAATCGAATGTACACGGCATAATATAATATTTAAATAAGTACAATTAAATAAATATCAAATAAAATGTATTATGCAAAAAAAAGAATTTTATGTATGTAAAAAGTATTTTTCAATGTGAAGTAAGAATAATAAAATAAAAAAAAGAATGCCAATTTTAATTATTTTGTTATTTAGGGCAAAAACCTTAATTCTTAAATAAATAGTATTATTTATTAATTATATACAATATGTGATCGGTGGATCTGGAACTGACTGTTTAAAGCTGGTTCGCGAAATGTCGCGGAAGCAAGAGTCGCCACCGTCTTTTATTTTCTCCAATATGGAAAGGACAAAAGCACAGAAAAATTCCTTATTGAGATTAGTTCTCGGTTCGGGAGGTAGATTATATAAAGGGAAGGTGTTAGCACCCTTTCTATCCATGGTTATCCATGGGCTCTTAGATACTTGCTCATTTGTGTTTTCAAAAATGGTTTGTTTGCTTTTCAACTGTGGGTTTTATAAAGTTTCTTTGAAAATTTCAGTTCGACTCTTGTATCAGTCCTCAAGAGTGTTTGAAAAATTGCTTTCGAAAGCTTTTTTGAAAAGGTGTCGGTGTGAAAAGTATTTTTGATTTGTTTTGAAATTAGAGCAAGTATCTAGAGTCGTCTACCTACCCTAAGGAATTCGTCTGTGTAAATGTCCTTTAAAGTAGTGCCATCCCACCATTGAGAGGTAGGTAGCACCACCGTTGGAGGTGTTCGGGTCAATTCGAGGTTCGGGGCATGGTGATCACCAAAGCAATAGGAAGACACCTTAGAAGCTACCCTCATGCCAGGTTCCCGGATCATGAGGACTTACTAAGACATCCTCTACTCGACGATCACCTTTCGAGGCAAGGCAACAGTGAGGCGTACCCTAGGGGTGGTGTGTGATTTGTGTGTCGTTTTCGTTTATATTTATCTTGTTCATGTTATTGGTGATCTACACGTTTGTTTTTATTTTTTTTCATTCATTCTTGCATGCAATTATTAACAATTAAAAAGTTGCGGAAAATTAAAGTTCCTAAACTATTACAAAGGCGCGGGTCCACATCGCCAAATTAAAATCCAGGACCCGATTTGACAGAAAGTAAATAAATAAGGTAAAGTGCGAGAAATTTAATTTACACGGCTTTGGGAGAATTACATTAACATTATAAGAAATAAAATAAAATGCGCGAATTGGAATTACGATCGAATGCGAGGGCGTTGGACCCTTTTTAATGAAATTAAATTATATTAACAAATTAATTGAATTAACATGAAAAGAAATTATTTTTTTGAGTTTTTGTATTTATGAATTTTTTTAATGAGAACTAAATGAAATTAATTAATTAACCCTAATTCTAGTTATTTTTTAATTTATTAAGAAAAACATGCTAAAATTAAACCTAAAATTAATCTAATTATTTAATGGCAATTTGATTTATAAAAATAAATAATTAATTATTAGTGAAAAGAAAAGAAAAAAGGATAAAAATTGATTAAAACCCTAATTCTACAAATTTTTAATTTATTAAAAAAAACGTTTGAATTAAACCTAATTTTACAAAGCTAAATTAATTAATGATATTTACTTAAAAAAATATTAAAATAAAATATATTTTTAATTTTGGTCTTTTCTGATTTTTTTTTGTTATTTTTATAGTTTATGAAAATAAATTAAAATAAGGAATTTAAAAGAAATAATTGAAATAAATAAAATAAGGAAAAGAAAGAAAATACAATACCTCAGGGGGTTTCTGTCCCCAATGGGAGGTAAGGCCCTAGCAATTCTGGCCCATTAAGCCTTAGTACTATTGACTTTCTGGCTAGCGTATAGGTGCGTTGACTGCAGCATATCATATGCCTCAGATCTTGGCCCTTGGATGGAGATGGTGGGACGTGTGGCACGTTTGAGTGGGGAGCATATGGTGGTCTTTAGGGTTGAATCTGCAGGGGATTAGATTGAGAGAAAAAATATTGAAAGAGAGTGGGGACCTGGGGTTCGAACCCAGGTCCCAGGGATTACCATACACCTGCCTTGCCAACTGCTCCACTTGCGCTTTTTGTTTATAATATAACTAACAATTAATATAAGAGAAAATAAGAGTTAGTGGTCAGTTTAGCGCGAAAATTCAAATACTCCAATCAGGTCTTGACACTTCATCATCTTCTTCCTTGTTTCGCTTTTTCCTGAAATATACAAAGGGTTAACGGGGGTTTTAAACCCCCCCAAAACATGCAGTTTTCAATAATAGCGATTAGGCCATATGCCCTCATAAATTAGGCGCGATGGGTGTTTTCAGATCGTCCAAACTTCCTGAACTCAACCATGGTATTGAGGTTCTCTAATTTTACAGTATCCAGAAACGCCTAATTTGAAAGCTTGGTAACCCTAGCCTGTTTCAATGGTGAATCCTCTAATTTTGCACGAAAACTCAATTAAAGCATGCAGTTAGTTTCAGAATCAATCAAGGAACATAAATCAAACATTAAAAAGTACTAAAAACGCATGAATCATGATGCAAGCATATTAAAAAAAATTCTGTACAGGACACGATTGTTCTCACGTTTCTTGGTGTTAGAGCTTATGGTTTTGATTCAAACTCCTTCCTTGAAGCTTCAGCAAGACAATGGAACAATTCTTTTGGCTTGAATCACACTAGAACCTAGTTTTCAGTTTTGGACTTTTTTTGAGAAAATTGCAAGTTTGGCTATGGCTTTTCTGCGCAGCTTTGTGGTCATGAACATTAGGGTTGGCATTGGTATATATGTGTGAATGATTAGGGTTGGAAATTTGGTCCAAAGAATCCTTGAATTGATGAGAAAATATTTGATTTTCCATGCCATAAATTTTCAATCTTTTTCAAGCTAATTTGATTCAAATCATGTCCAATCACCATGATTCTTTCCAAATCTGATCATGCACGAAATATTGAGTGTATTCCATGCATAAAAAGATTTAAAAACTTAGGTTAGGTATTTTTCATATATTTTAATTAATTAAATGAATTATTAGCAATTAAAAATTCAAATAAATAAATAAAAATGATGAAAAACTTCCCTTTGGGCCAAATGTTCGTGCACATGCTTTGGATGATGAATCTTGGAAGAAAAAGAGGCCCATTAGCAATTTTAAGACTTTTGAAGCAATGTTGACTTTTCAAAATATCCAAAAATTTCCCAACTTCCACAAGGCATATCTTGCTCAATTTTTAAGCTTTGCTCATATTCTTTGACATTTTGGAAAGGTCTTGAAGTCCTATAACCAATGCCTTTGGTCCCATGTCATTTTGATTTACCAATCTCAAGTTATGGCCTTTGACTTAAAGTCCCTTTTTGTTGACTTTTGAAAATGACCTATAATGTTGAAACTGATAACTTTTTGTGAGAGCATTTCTTGGACTTGAAGTATGAAGAGGAGTTGTAGGAAATGTCTTTCTATTCAAAATGAGCTTTGGATGGAATTTTTCTGATAATCCATGTGAAAGTTATGCCTTGGTCAAGTTACAGTTGACTTTTTCAACTGTCCAAATATGGAAACTTTTGCATCTTGAGACTTTTTGAGCCAAGCTTTGAGAATCATGATCAAGCATTGATCAAATGATGTTTGTGGCTTCAAAATGAGATGTTGACCAAAAATTTGAACTTTTGACTGTCAAATGACCATTTTGCTCCTACAGTTGACTGTAGTGCAATTAGGGTTTTTGACTGTGCAATTTTGTGCTGTAAGTCTTGAAACTTGATATGAGGATGCTTGACCATGTTTATAGGCATGTGGGACTTGTTTGGACCCTTGGAAACTTCATTTTCTTTGTCAGAACCAAAACCCTAATTTTGACTGTTAGGAGGCCCTTGCACTGTGCAACCCTTGGGGAGATTTTGAAGCTTTGACTTGGCAAATCTTGAAGAATATGGGAGGGCAAATTTTGGGGTACAACAGTTGCCCCTGTTCAATCTTCTTAGACCTGAGGATGCAGATTGGCTGACGTGCCTTTCGTAATCCGAAGGTGGAAGATGATTGAACACTAGAGTGCCCAGAAATTTGCGCTCACATAATAGTGTGATAGAGGGAATGGGCTTACGGATGCCATTTGGAGATTGATGGATAGGATGATGGGCTTATAGATGCCATGCTAAGAGATGATGGAAGGTGGATGGGCTTATAGATGCCATCTGGATGTTGATCGCGTAAGAGATTCCTTAGCGAAAACTTGCGTACCTGCAAAAGAAAATGATTACCTGACCTATTACAGGAGATGGTCTTCAAACTCTTTGTGTAGATGTGTCCTGACTGGTTACAGGAGCTGAATATGGAGCTTCAAACGGTGATGAACCAGGGATGGTTATTACCTCAACAGGAACACTGAGAGAACCTCGGATGATTACTACCTCAACAGGAACGCTGAGAGAATCTTGGGCGACTTCAACCTCAACAGTAACGCTGAGAGAATCTGGGGATGATTACTACCTCCACAGTAACGGGGAGAGAACTATAGGCGACTTCAATCTCAACAGTAATCATTGAGAGAATCTTGGACGACTTCAACCTCAACAGTAATCATTGAGAGAATCTTGGACGACTTCAACCTCAACAGTAATCATTGAGAGAATCTTGGGCGACTTTAACCTCAACAGTAATGCTGAGAGAATCTTGGGAGACTTCAACCTCAACAGTAACACTGAGAGAATCTTGGGACAAGTATCAGAAGGTAGCCATATCCGGGTCACATCTGAACCATCTCTAGAAAGGTGATCTCGAAATAAACAATAGAACAACTTCCAAGTCCGGAGCATCTCTAAGTTATCTGAGGGGGGGTCTGGAATAAGTGTCAGAACGTCGCCATGCCTGGGTCACATCTGAACCATCTATCGAAGGAAATCTGGAAGAAGTATCAGAACGTCGCCATATCTGGTTCACATTTGAACTATATCTAGAAGGAAATCTGGAAGAAGTATCAGAACGTCGCCATATCCGGTTCACCTCTGAACTATATCTAGAAGGAAATCTGGAAGAAGTATCAGAACGTTGCCATATCTGGGTCACATCTGAACCATATCTAGAAAGAAATCTGGAAGAAGTATCAGAACATCGCCATATCTGGTTCACATCTGAACTATATCTAGAAGGAAATCTGGAAGAAGTATCAGAACGTTGCCATATCTGGGTCACATCTGAACCATATCTAGAAAGAAATCTGGAAGAAGTATCAGAACGTCGCCATATCTGGTTCACATCTGAACTATATCTAGAAGGAAATCTGGAAGAAGTATCAGAACGTCGCCATATCTGGTTCACATCTGAACTATATCTAGAAGGAAATCTGGAAGAAGTATCAGAACGTCGCCATATCTGGTTCACATCTGAACTATATCTAGAAGGAAATCTGGAAGAAGTATCAGAACGTCGCCATATCTGGTTCACATCTGAACTATATCTAGAAGGAAATCTGGAAGAAGTATCAGAACGTCGCCATATCTGGTTCACATCTGAACTATATCTAGAAGGAAATCTGGAAGAAGTATCAGAACGTCGCCATATCTGGTTCACATCTGAACTATATCTAGAAAGAGTTGCGATAGTTGATAGTAATCATCTTTGTATTGACCTTTCCTGAAAAGCATCAGTTATATGCAAGATCATGATGCATGAACTGCATGATTTCAGGATGTCCTCAAAATTTGTGAGATTCATGTAGTATGATGCATATGCATGCTATAATGTATGAAGATGTAATGTTCATGAATGTGTTTTTGTCTAAGAAAATAAATCCTTGACGGGTGCCAGGAAGTTAACTCTTGGGCTGGTGTTGAAGAATAGAATTTGCTTCCGCTGGTGATGATAGTTGCCAGAATACCAGTAGGAGAAGATAACTTCGTTGGGGAATAAACTTGGCGAATGGATTACTCTGCGGGGAATACTCTGTGGGGAGAGGAATACGTTGCTGAGGTTGATGATAACTCCGCTGGGGATACCATTGTTATGTTGGAAGTACTAATAGACTCCGCTGGGGGTAAGAAGACTTTGCCGAGGACGATCTTCTCATGGCTATTGGCTAAGGATAACCCAGTTATATCCTGGTAGGGAAATAACTCTTTGAATAAAGGCCGGGGGACGCGTTCGTGCTCCGCGGGGATAAGTTTCCAGAATCTACTGGGGATAAGCTTACTGCTTGGGGAGATGGATTCCAACTTTCTTGGGGAAACTGGATTGGACTCTCCTGGGGAAGTATTAAACTGTATTGGTTATGTTCTTCAACAGAACCTACCTTGATACCTTGGAGGACCGAACAATCAGATTGCTTATACAACTCTTTATTGCCCCTGTTTCTGAAGTGGGAGAGGAAGACCTATGAGGTGCTGATAGTTGTTGATGGACAAACCTTCTTCTGGTAGGCAAGTGACGAGATGACAGGACATAGTCGTACGCTTTGATCCCTAACTTTTGCCTGGACCGCCCTTTCGGGTTTTCAGTCCACCGGGATACCCATTTATGCCCAAGCCGCCTTTTCAGGTTTTCGACTTGCCGGGTGTACAGATTTTTTTCATTTCATCCCTTATTTTTGCCCGAACCCTTTTGGTTCGCCGGGAAGCCCTTATTTTTGCCTAGGTACGTCAACCTAGCGGGTCTTTAATTTTGCGTAGTATCTTTTCGACTATGTCTGTGCTTTCAGAATGTAGGGAGTTTCCCCTATTAGAAATGTTTTGTCATACCCCAAAAGATGTTTAATCAAGCAAGATTCGTTGCTGGAGTGCCCCAAGTGACCCAAGCGGAGATTTGCCCCAGGCTATTTGGTCTTTGAGAGATTCTCCGAATCTTGACTTGATTGCCCCAGATGATGGACAATAATCATGCCATGCCCCTTGATTGGAGATACTCTTGTTCGTTAGACTTTCGTCATGCGAATTTCTCTGCTGTTCAAACAAATGATCATGTGCAAACAATGTTATTTTAAGAATGCAAAAGCCTATGTCTGTCTTGAATTTTAAAAATACATTTTTTGTAAAACAAATGAAACCTTTTCTGTAAACTGTGATGTCAACTCAAGATCTCACCGCGAGCCTTAAGGAGTCAGGATACCTTTCGTAACAGTATGCTTTCGAACTAACCCATGCTTCAGCTAGGACTTTTGAGGGTTATAACGTCGCCTGGTTCACGGTTTAAGAAACAAAGGATAAAGGCTCAAATTTTATTTGTACCCACCCGCTCTTCGTGATGTTCTCCAAACCTAAACTCAGCTGATCGTGCGTCAGACCTTGTTCGAGTCTTTGCTCTGATTTTCCGGTGATGATTCGGATGTTGATAACTTATTTCGAATAGGCAGTCATTCCTTTTTTGTTGAGGGTTTGTAAGACCTCTTTCTTGTCTGATTTTTGTTATCCCTTTCTTTTTTGCCTGAACTGTTTCCTTTTTTGGAATTACAGTCAGCGGGATGCCCCAGTTTTGTATGTCCCCTTTATAGGTTTTGACTTTTGGGCTTTTCATTTTTGAGATATAATGACTGCCTATCCTTATGATTATTCGGAATCATCACTGTCTTCTCTTTTTTTTTGTAAGAACCTCTTTGGTGCCATTTGTTATGCACTTGGATCAACTGAGAGAACTACCCTTCCCCAGGTTATGATTAAGGGTTTTAAATTTCGAAAAGAAAAACTCCTACTTCTTTGGCTCAGAGGGGTTGACGAGGGATTATCATCCTTATAACTCCAGTGTTTAGGGATTGAAACAATGCCTGTACCTCATCAGCGGGGTCTGTTCAAAAGCCTACTGTAAAGATTGCGGTATCGTTTCGTCATCCTCCCTCAAGAGGCTTAGAATCATTAATCGAGAGTTGATCATCACAGAAAAACAATTTTGAATATAATGAAAACAATTGTATTAATTCCCAAAACAGACATATGCGATGCTTTAATAGAATAAAAGAGTTTTCTATGACATTAATTGTTTGTATGAGCAAAGAAAAATACAACTCGGAAATTCAAATAAACAAAAGGTCTTCAATGATTGGGCAACGGAGCAGTGATTATGTTCGGAGTCTCAGGTACTTCAAATTGAATCTCTCCGGCGTCGATCATGTCTTGAATCTTGTTCTTGAGAGGCCAGCAGTTGTCCGTAGTATGCCCCGGGCTATCAGAGTGGTAGGCACACCTCTCATTAGGATGGTAGTTCGGAGCAGAAGTGTTCGGATTCCGAAGAGGAGCCCTTAAGGTGATCAGTCCTGCCTTCAACATTTGTTGTAGTGCTTGATCCAGCGACATGTTGATCTTGGTGAACTGTCGTTTGGGTGCGCTCTTCTTGCGCTGCTGCCCTTGTCCTTGTTGAGCAGGTCTAGGATTGGAGATCTGGGTTGCCCCTACCTCATGACGGCTCTTTTTACCGTGCACAACATTGGACTCTTTCTTTCCATGATGAGGCTTTTTATCAGAAGGTGCAGCCTCTTGAATCTTCCCAGACCTGATGCCAGCTTCTATTCGCTCTCCAGTCAAGATAAGATCTGTGAATCCAGCAAACGAATTCCCAATCAGGTGGTTGTAGAATGGACCAGACAGGGTCCCCAAGAACATGTCCATAAGTTCACGGTCAGTCAGCGGTGGTTGTACCCTACCGGCCAGGTCTCTCCATTTCTGCGCATACTCTTTAAAACCTTCTCCCGATCCTAGCGACATACCGTGGAGTTGGGTACGCGTAGGAGCAAGGTCGGCATTGTACTGATACTGCTTGTAAAAAGCAGTAGCCAACTCCTCCCAGTTACGAACCTTGGTTCCATCCAGCTGATAGAACCATTCGAGATGAGTCCTTGAAAGACTTTCTTGGAAGAAGTGGATCCACAAGTTCTTGTCCACAGTATACGGTTGAATCTTCTGCACATAAGACCTGAGATGCAGCCTGGGACAGGATGCCCCATCGTACTTAGCAAAAGAGGGTGCTTTGAATTTGTGTGGGATCACCACACCAGAAGTTAGACCCAAGTCTCCGAAATCCAAACCAGGCACTTGTTGAATTTCCATTGCATTCAGGCGGTCTTCCAACTGCTTGTATCTGTCTTCAGCAGGAGGGTATTGTTCGTCGTTGAAATCTGTCTCGTTGTCGGAGACCACTGGGCTGGGAACCCTTTCCTCTTGATGACTGCCTTCCCCAACAGATGGAGTAGTCCTCTCAGCTTCATTTTGTGTGCCATTCCCAGGTCTGCGTCTAGGGTTGAACCACACAGTCCTCTTCTTCTTCTTTTTCAAGAGCAGGGTCTTCAGATCTTGTTGCCCCTGGGCCAAATTCATGATCAGCTCTTGGAACTGGGCGTTCTGAGCCTGGAGGGCCTTGATAGTCTGCTCAGTGGATGATTCAGGATTCATGGCGATCGGCTGAAATAAACAGCGAAGAAGGTAAGCAACCTGTCAAAAGGGTACCTGTAATGCAATGATATGGATGTATGCATGCAATGTTTTCAAGGATCTCGCAGGGTAAACAAGAAAATTGTTAGAGCTGGGATCTGATAGCTTGATTGAAGGAACTGCATATTGTTGAGAGTCCTTCGTCAAAGGTCAAAGGCTCACCATATCGAGTGGGTCATAGCCCCTGACTTTAGTCATCATGTCTGGTTTTGATTTCCAAGAAACCCTGGTTAAGGGAACCTTCTTCAAGAGTCAGAGCTCACCATATCAAGTGGGTCATAGCCCTCGACAACTTTGGCTAGAGGAAAATAAATCCTCTTTGCCCCTTGCTAGATGTTTGATTTATCATGACCTGCATCACAAGCCTTTGAGATCCTTGAAATGGGTTAGGATGTATGCAATGGTATGATGTCATGATGCATGGGGTAATGTGAGTAAACCCTGTTATGAGTCCCCATCAAGGACTATAAATAAACCCTGCAAGAAATTCAGTATACTTTGTTATGAGTCCCAATTAAGGACTATAAACAAAACCTGCAAGAGACATAGTAAACCCTGTTATGAGTCCCAGTTAAGGACTATAAACAAAACCTGCAAGTAGCTTATGTGTCAGATAACACGCATGCAAGTAGTCAAGTACGAAGGCACACAAGTCACACAAGAGAAACCCTTAGAGTTTAGGCCATCATAGGGTCTGGGTATTACCCTCTTGAAGTTGGTGGGCTCCACCTGTCCTATTAGAAGTAACCGGGTTCTAAGGGTCCCAATATCACGGGATTGCTTTCATTGTTCATCGTTTCGATTTAGCCACTGAACTGGCGACCGAAATATTCCAGGAAAGCAACCTTCAATTGAGTGTAGTATCGAGTATCAACCGACCTCGGACTGCACCAAAGTCAGTTATCTCACTACCCTAAAGAGGCCAAGATAGTTCAATTAAGGTTCCTAAGGTCTGTTGATGCTTCACGACACCACGCGGAGGCCCCGTACTCTCCTTGACTGAACTAAAGGGTTACCGGTACACACCAAAGTGCCACATCAACGTAGCATACTGTTTCAACCATGTCGGTATACCCCGCACAGTTCCCTCACAGCCTTGTTGCTACTTTCTAAGAAGGTATCCCCCAGATCCGGGTTAGGATCTATAGAACTCCCAAGACAGTCCCACAATAATAAAGCAAGCAAATCAATACAATTGAAAACACAGTTATGAACTACCCTAAGGTACACCTCACTTTAAGTTTATATCCCCAGCAGAGTCGCCAGTTCTGTGATCGGTGGATCTGGAACTGACTGTTAAAAGCTGGTTCGTGAAATGTCGCGGAAGCAAGAGTCGCCACCGTCTTTTATTTTCTCCAATATGGAAAGGACAAAAGCACAGAAAAATTCCTTATTGAGATTAGTTCTCGGTTCGGGAGGTAGATTATAGAAAGGGAAGGTGTTAGCACCCTTTCTATCCATGGTTATCCATGGGCTCTTAGTTACTTGCTCATTTGTGTTTTCAAAAATGGTTTGTTTGCTTTTCAACTGTGGGTTTTAAAAAGTTTCTTTGAAAATTTCAGTTCGACTCTTGTATCAGTCCTCAAGAGTGTTTAAAAAATTGCTTTCGAAAGCTTTTTTGAAAAGGTGCCGGTGTGAAAAGTATTTTTGATTTGTTTTGAAATTAGAGCAAGTATCTAGAGTCGTCTACCTACCCTAAGGAATTCGTCTGTGTAAATGTCCTTTAAAGTAGTGCCATCCCACCATTGAGAGGTAGGTAGCACCACCGTTGGAGGTGTTCGGGTCAATTCGAGGTTCGGGGCATGGTGATCACCAAAGCAATATGAAGACACCTTAGAAGCTACCCTCATGCCAGGTTCCCGGATCATGAGGACTTACTAAGACATCCTCTACTCGACGATCACCTTTCGAGGCAAGGCAACAGTGAGGCGTACCCTAGGGGTGGTGTGTGATTTGTGTGTCGTTTTCGTTTATATTTATCTTGTTCATGTTATTGGTGATCTACACGTTTGTTTTTATTTTTTGTCATTCATTCTTGCATGCAATTATTAACAATTAAAAAGTTGCGGAAAATTAAAGTTCCTAAACTATTACAAAGGCGCGGGTCCACATCGCCAAATTAAAATCCAGGACCCGATTTGACAGAAAGTAAATAAATAAGGTAAAGTGCGAGAAATTTAATTTACACGGCTTTGGGAGAATTACATTAACATTATAAGAAATAAAATAAAATGCGCGAATTGGAATTACGATCGAATGCGAGGGCGTTGGACCCTTTTTAATGAAATTAAATTATATTAACAAATTAATTGAATTAACATGAAAAGAAATTATTTTTTTGAGTTTTTGTATTTATGAATTTTTTTAATGATAACTAAATGAAATTAGTTAATTAACCCTAATTCTAGTTATTTTTTAATTTATTAAGAAAAACATGCTAAAATTAAACCTAAAATTAATCTAATTATTTAATGGCAATTTGATTTATAAAAATAAATAATTAATTATTAGTGAAAAGAAAAGAAAAAAGGATAAAAATTGATTAAAACCCTAATTCTACAAAATTTTAATTTATTAAAAAAAACGTTTGAATTAAACCTAATTTTACAAAGCTAAATTAATTAATGATATTTACTTAAAAAAATATTAAAATAAAATATATTTTTAACTTTGGTCTTTTCTGATTTTTTTGTTATTTTTATAGTTTATGAAAATAAATTAAAATAAGGAATTTAAAAGAAATAATTGAAATAAATAAAATAAGGAAAAGAAAGAAAATACAATACCTCAGGGGGTTTCTGTCCCCAATGGGAGGTAAGGCCCTAGCAATTCTGGCCCATTAAGCCTTAGTACTATTGACTTTCTGGCTAGCGTATAGGTGCGTTGACTGCAGCATATCATAGGCCTCAGATCTTGGCCCTTGGATGGAGATGGTGGGACGTGTGGCACGTTTGAGTGGGGAGCATATGGTGGTCTTCAGGGTTGAATCTACATGGGATTAGATTGAGAGAAAAAATATTGAAAGAGAGTGGGGACCTGGGGTTCGAACCCAGGTCCCAGGGATTACCATACACATGCCTTGCCAACTGCTCCACTTGCGCTTTTTGTTTATAATATAACTAACAATTAATATAAGAGAAAATAAGAGTTAGTGGTCAGTTTAGCGCGAAAATTCAAATACTCCAATCAGGTCTTGACACTTCATCATCTTCTTCCTCGTTTCGCTTTTTCCTGAAATATACAAAGGGTTAGCGGGGGTTTTAAACCCCCCCAAAACATGCAGTTTTCAATAATAGCGATTAGGCCATATGCCCTCATAAATTAGGCGCGATGGGTGTTTTCAGATCGTCCAAACTTCCTGAACTCAACCATGGTATTGAGGTTCTCTAATTTTACAGTATCCAGAAACGCCTAATTTGAAAGCTTGGTAACCCTAGCCTGTTTCAATGGTGAATCCTCTAATTTGGCACGAAAACTCAATTAAAGCATGCAGTTAGTTTCAGAATCAATCAAAGAACATAAATCAAACATTAAAAAGTACTAAAAACACATGAATGATGATGCAAGCATATTAAAAAAAATTCTGTACAGGACACGATTGTTCTCACGTTTCTTGGTGTTAGAGCTTATGGTTTTGATTCAAACTCCTTCCTTGAAGCTTCAGCAAGACAATGGAACAATTCTTTTGGCTTGAATCGCACTAGAACCTAGTTTTCAGTTTTGGACTTTTTTTGAGAAAATTGCAAGTTTCGCTATGGCTTTTCTGCGCAGCTTTGTGGTCATGAACATTAGGGTTGGCATTGATATATATGTGTGAATGATTAGGGTTGGAAATTTGGTCCAAAGAATCCTTGAATTGATGAGAAAATATTTGATTTTCCATGCCATAATTTTTCAATCTTTTTCAAGCTAATTTGATTCAAATCATGTCCAATCACCACGATTCTTTCCAAATCTGATCATGCACGAAATATTGAGTGTATTCCATGCATAAAAAGATTTAAAAACTTAGGTTAGGTATTTTTCATATATTTTAATTAATTAAATGAATCATTAGCATTAAAAATTCAAATAAATAAATAAAAATGATGAAAACTTCCCTTTGGGCCAAATGGTCGTGCACATGCTTTGGATGATGAATCTTGGAAGAAAAAGAGGCCCATTAGCAATTTTAAGACTTTTGAAGCAATGTTGACTTTTCAAAATATCCAAAAATTTCCCAACTTCCACAAGGCATAATTTGCTCAATTTTTAAGCTTTGCTCATATTCTTTGACATTTTGGAAAGGTCTTGAAGTACTCTAACCAATGCCTTTGGTCCCATGTCATTTTGATTTACCAATCTCAAGTTATGGCCTTTGACTTAAAGTCCCTTTTTGTTGACTTTTGAAAATGACCTATAATGTTGAAACTGATAACTTTTTGTGAGAGCATTTCTTGGACTTGAAGTATGAAGAGGAGTTGTAGGAAATGTCTTTCTCTTCAAAATGAGCTTTGGATGGAATTTTTCTGATAATCCATGTGAAAGTTATGCCTTGGTCAAGTTACAGTTGACTTTTTCAACTGTCCAAATATGGA
The DNA here is from genome assembly GCA_948472305.1 of Vicia faba. NCBI lineage: Eukaryota > Viridiplantae > Streptophyta > Magnoliopsida > Fabales > Fabaceae > Vicia > Vicia faba. Next base: position 38,094,669 of record OX451741.1, read on the forward strand.
AACTTTTGCATCTTGAGACTTTTTGAGCCAAGCTTTGAGAATCATGATCAAGCATTGATCAAACGATGTTTGTGGCTTCAAAATGAGGCGTTGACCAAAAATTTGAACTTTTGACTGTCAAATGACCATTTTGCTCCTACAGTTGACTGTAGTGCAATTAGGGTTTTTGACTGTGCAATTTTGTGCTGTAAGTCTTGAAACTTGATATGAGGATGCTTGACCATGTTTATAGGCATGTGGGACTTGTTTGGACCCTTGGAAACTTCATTTTCTTTGTCAGAACTAAAACCCTAATTTTGACTGTTAGGAGGCCCTTGCACTGTGCAACCCTTGGGGAGATTTTGAAGCTTTGACTTGGCAAATCTTGAAGAATATGGGAGGGCAAATTTTGGGGTACAACACAATAATATATTAATTTATACAAAAAATAAAAGTATATTGTAAAAATGATATTTTTAGTGTAAAATATTAATAAAAATGAAAATGTATTATTTTATGTTTTTTATTCTAATTACTTAACAAAATAAAGTATATAAGTATATATATATTAAATATATTAAATATATAAAAATAGAAATTAATTATTTACAAAAATGTGTATATTCAAGAAAATGTTTTTAAGTGTGTATAAAAATAATAAATAAAAATAAGCATATTTTTTACATTATTTTTTAAGTCTTAATAAAAAAGGAAAATGAATTATGTACATACTTATACTAATAATAATGAAAATAAATATCAAATAAATATGAAAAAAATATAAAATTAAATTTTAAGTATTTTTTTATGTTAGAAAATCAAAAATCAAAATCAGAAATGAAACAAAAATATAAAAATGACAAATGTACAAGAAATGGGCTAATGGGGTGTAAATAGAAAAGTGGGGTGTCAAAAGCAAAGGAAACCAGGCCCTGCCCATAATCTACTTCTTCTTCTTCCTTTGAACAGACCTGCGCGCGCTTTGTACAGAAAATGCTATCTCTTGATTCCTTGATTTTTTGACAAAACTCATAACATGAAACTTGTAGAGCATCAAACAACAAATCCAACCATATAAAAAACTTAAGCTAACTCTCAAAGACCAGAGAGAATTTCTCTGGGCCTAATTTCTAACCTAGTTTTTTCAGAAAGTTCATGGGTGAAATTCTCCTAGCACGATTAATGTAAATGAAAACTAAGCATATGTATGGCTTCGGGGCTATGGGTACAACATATTTCATTCACAAACCTAAGCCTAACTATTCCTAAATAGAGAGATATAAGTTCATGAAATACCTGTTTCAGTTGACTTCGAGCTGGACAATGTAGCAACTTTCAAGGGTGCTTGAGCTTCTTTTGAGCTTGCCTGAGGTCCAAGGAAGCTTTTCCAATGCTTGGTGTGTTTTGAAACAGCTTGAATCGTGCCACAGAACTCAACCTGCAGAGCTTTGAAACAAAAATAGCAATGTGTGTTAATGATGTTACAGCAACTTGTGGATGATCTGGATAGCTCAGGTAGGTTGGTTGGAAGGTGTTTGAAGTATCTTTGGACAAAACGCACGATGAAATTTGACTATGGCTTGAAGTTTGCAGAGCTGACTCTGTTTTGCAAGAAAATAGGGAATTTGTGCACTAGGATTTTTGAGAGGCAAAAGGGTCGTGTTTCTGGCTTGTTAGGAGGTATCAAACTTGTTTACAATGTTTGTGTAAGTTGGTTTCTTCAACTGTGAGAGATGGCTTGTATTTTGCAAGTCTCTTCTACTTGAAGCAAGAGTGTGTATCTGTCCAATGCAGGCCTGTACAAGTCCTATATCATGCTGCACCTTTTGCTCTTGGTTACTGGAATTGGTAGATTTGATCTTGCCTCAAAGATCTGGCCCTGTGCCTCAAGGATTTTGTTTTAACATAAAGTGCAACTTTACAAAAATGGCATTATACCTTTTACCATTTAGGGCTTAATTTTGTATGCAATGTCCAAATGACCAAGATAATACCTTAGCTCAATGGTTATGCATTAAATTATGGAGTACAAACTGGTTTTGAGGCCTGCAAGATAGTACCAAACATGTTGATTTGAAAATGCAAGTTTGTATGAACATATATTGGCCATGGATCAATGTGAGTTTTTGCCAACTTCAAGCATTCGATTCTCTCTAACCACAAGGGTGTTTGAGGAGTTCTCGGACAATTTGGAAATCTTGCAAAATGTACTATAATCCATATTTGAAATGCAACTTGAAACTCCAAGTGTAACTAGGTGAAAAATGGCCAAGAAGATGGGTCAAAATCCTGCCTAAACTAGGGCAAAATGTCTCTAAGTTAAAAGTTTTAGGTACCCTTGTTCCAAAAATCATAACTTGAGATACAAGATTCTTTTGTGAAAACTTTGTGAATCAAAGTTGTAGAATTTGTGATGGACTACAACTTTCATGTTTCAAGTTTTGTTTGAATCCATTTGCATCTTGGTGAAAAAATGGGACAAAGTTAGGAAAAAATAAGAAAATTTCATAAACTTAGAAAATTTCTAAGTTATGAAAATTTTCAATTTTAAACCCTAATTTGCATTTTTGGGTTTCTTGATGAACAAGTTTCATAATTTTACATGTCTTGATGAAAAATAACTCTTGGCACTTGATTTTGACCAAAAAGTCAAAGTTTGACTTTTCAGTGTACAGTCAAATTTTGATCAGTTGACTGAAAAATTCATTTGTCAATCCTATGCATTTGAGATCTTTTGAACTTGTTGAATGGGTGAAGACAATTTCATTGAGTCCTTGAGTCCATGTGTGAGCTTGATTTTCCATGGGCTAGGTCAAACAGTCAAAAATTGCCTTTGTACAGTCAAAACCCTTAAAATGACCATTTTGCCCTTTTGGTGATCTGATCAAATTTCTTGTGGAATTGTGATCCAAACTTGATCAAATGGTTCATGAGAGTTCATAATGTTGATATGGGTCAAAATGCATGAGGTTTGACTGTCAATTGGCCATAGTTGACTTTTTCCCCAATACAGCTGATTTCTTGGTCAACTGTCCAATTGATTGGGCAAAAATCTGAATCAAGGCTTGAAACTTGGTATGGACAAACTTGTGGGTCCAAGGAGTATGAAAGTCACTTTGGGCATTGTAGGTCAAAATATCCCTGTGCAAACTCAAACCCTAATTTAGGTCAACAGTGCAAGGAGGTGTCTTGAGCAGAGCAAACCCTAGCTTGATCTTGAGTTCCAAGAGTCTTGTGATGAAAAATATTGATGAAATGATAGGGAAAATTTTGGGGTACAACAGTTGCCCCTGTTCAATCTTCTTGAACCTGAAGAGTTAGATTGGCAAGTTTTCCTTTCGCGGCTCGAAGGTAAAAGAGGATTGGACACTAGAGTGCTCGTAAATCTGCACTCGTCAAAACATAGATGCGGGAATGGGCTTAAAGATGCCATTTGGAGGTGGTAGAATCTTGCTGGAGATGGGCTTAAAGATGCCATCCAAGAATATTTGTTGAATTGCAATGTTGTAGGTTAGAAGAATGAGCATCAAAATGGTATCCGTGTCTGGAATGCCATTGAACTGCATCTGGAGACTGAGTTTGTATGAGCAAAAGAATGGCGTCTGTGTCTGGCGCGTATCTGAGCTGTAACTGTATTTGAATTTTGAATGGATATCAGAATGACTGCCGTGTCTGGAGTGTATCTGTATTGTATCTAGGTAACAGAGAAACATCTGCGTATGGAGCAACTGTGTGCTGGGGATAAACTATGAATGAGTGACAGAATGGCAACTGTGTCTAGAGCGTATCTGGACTGTATCTGAAGTTGAGATCTGTATGAATAGTAGAATGACCACCGTGTCTGGGGTGTATCCGTACTGTAACTGGGATCTGAATAAGTGACAGAAAGACCTCTGTGGCGACTGCACTGGAGGGATCAAACTGCTGGCGTAAAGGCCAGAACGGCATCCTTGTTTGGAGCGTATCTGAACTTGTAGTTGATAGTTGAATCTAAATGAGAGATAGAATGGCAGCCGTATCTGGAGCGTATCTAGTGTGTATCTGATTGCTGAAGTCTGAATGAGTAGTAGAATGACCGCCGCTTATGGGGTGTATCCATACTATATTTTGACTTGAAGTTCTGAATGAGTAATAGAATGACCGCCATGTCTGGGGTGCATCCGTACTGTATCTGAATAATTGTTAACAAAAGCCTTTTAATCTTATCTAGAAAATGGTAAAATGTTAGCTGAAACACAAAGTTATATTGCATGATATGTATGATGCAATGAATTGTGTTTCATAAACGTTTATGATATATGAATGTAATGGTTGCACATGTAAGCTGAGTAACTGTCTTGCTGAGGAAAATAAATCCTTGATAACTGGAGATAATGAAATTCTTGATTGCTGTCAGGGAAAGTAAATCCTTGACCAAAGCTGGGGATTCCAAAAATCTTTGAAGATTAGAAATCCTTGCTGACTGCTGACTGCTTGGGGGAATAAGGAAAACTCTGAAAATCTCTACTGGGAAGTTAAAACCTGGGAGACTTCTGCTGGAGAAATAAGACGGAGAATCTTTTATCTGTTGGAAAATAACTCTGTGGGGAGAATGTTTTACTCTGCCTGGGAAATCAGGAGCTTGGATTATATGACAATCTACTGGGGATTCCTAGTTGAGGATAAGACCAAGAGTTAACTGTTATCTGATTGATTCTCAGACTTTTAAGATATCCTGCTGGGGGAATTGGGGAAAACTGAATGGTTCCTACTGGGGATTGATAGTTGGAAATTTTGACTCCGCTGGGGAAGAAGGTTTAGAGTATTTTAATTCCGCTGGGGATATTTATTTTAGGGTTTTCGGGCTTCACTGAGGATCTTGAAGCTTTAACTCTGATGGGAATTTTGAAGCTTAACTCAACTGGTGTATCAAGTTTTTAGAATGCACTGGCTCCGCTGCGGATCTTGAAGCTTAACTTCGATGGGGAAATATACTCCAAATTTTGCCTTATTGAGGATCTGAATGATGTATCGTAGGGGATTTCTTCTGGAATGGCATAAATATTTCTTCCTACTCCTTCAATCTATCAGTAATTATCCTTTTTCAATTTTGTTTTATTTGTAAGCAGTGATTAAATTCAAATGCATATGCCTATTTAATCAAAACATTGGACGTTTTCAAATAAAACATAAGTGTAAAAAGAAAAAGAAAGGCAAGCAAATTTCTGCACTTTGAAGTATTTTGTATTAACTTTTGTGAGTATTTTTGTTTAAAGGAGACAGACATCCTAGTAAGAGAATGTTGTCGTAAAAATTGAAAATTTTTATACAAAACAAAGATGGCTATATGTAACAATTCCATGGTATTCCCATTCTGCTATAGCCTTCACAACTCTGAATATTTTGTCCATTCGCTGTTTCGTCCGCTGATGACTGGATTGATCAGAAGCTTGGAGTTTGTTGGTGAAGAGATTGTTCTTAAAGTGATCCGATGAGACATAGTCATACGCTTTAATTCCCTAACTTTTGCCTGGACCTCCCTTTCGGGTTTTCGATCCACCGGGAAGCCCTTTTTTGCCCAAGTCGCCCTTTCGGGTTTTCAACTTGCCGGGTGTACATATTTTTTTTGTTTTATCCCTAATTTTTGCCTGAACCGCCCTTTCGGGTTTTCGATTCACCGGGATGCCCATTTTTTGCCCAAGTCGCCCTTTCGGGTTTTCAACTTGTCGGGTCGTTTTATGCGTAGTATCTTTTGACTATGTCTGCGTTCGTAGGGTGCGGCAAGTCACCGCCGTCCATGGTGGTCAGAATCATGGCCCCACCAGAGAAGATGTTCTTGATCACAAATGGTCCTTCGTAGGTAGGAGTCCATTTGCCCCTGGGATCACTTTGCAGTAAGATGATCCGCTTGATTACAAGATCTCCAACTTGATATACCTGACGTCTGAATTTCTTGTTGAAAGCCTTGATCATGCGTTTTTGATACGTCTGACCATGACAGACAACAGTAAGTCGCTTCTCGTTGATCAAATTAAGTTGATCAAGCCGGGTCTGAATCCAATCGTCTTTGCTCAAACCAGCGTCCTTCATAATCCTTAAGGAAGGAATCTGAACCTCCATAGGTAATACAGCTTCCATGCCATACACCAAAGAAAATGGGGTTGCCCCTGTTGAAATACGTGCCGTGGTACGATATCCATGTAGAGCAAACAGTAACATCTCATGCCAGTCCTTGTAGGTGACTGTCATCTTTTGAATGATCTTCTTGATATTTTTGTTCGCGGCTTCAACAACACCGTTCATCTTCGGTTGGTAGGGAGATGAATTGTGATGATAAATCTTGAACTGTTTGCATACAACGGTGATCATAGTATTGTTCAAATTCGTACCATTGTCTGTGATGATCTTGTCGGGGACACCGTACCGGCATATGAGATTCTGCTTGATGAAGAGGGCAACCATATTCTTTGTAACGGAGGCAAAGGAAGCTGCCTCGACCCATTTGGTGAAGTAATCAATAGCCACCAGGATGAAGCGATATCCATTGGATGCCGTGGGCTTGATCTCTCTAATCATGTCAATGCCCCACATTGCGAATGGCCAAGGAGCTATCATAACGTTGAGACGAACAGGAGGAATATGTACCTTGTTGGCGTAGACTTGGCATTTGTGGCAGGTACGAGAATGTTGATGACAATCAGCTTCCATGGTAGACCAGTAGTAGCCTTCCTTTAGAATCTTCTTAGCCATCGTATGTCCGCTCAAGTGGGTGCCAAATGTGCCACTGTGTATCTCAGTCATGATCAACTCTGCTTCAGCTTTGTCCATACAATGAAGGAGAACACAATCATGGTTGCGCTTATAAAGGATGCCATTGCTTAGGAAGAACTTGGCAGCAAATCTCCTTAAGAACTTTTTGTCATTGACGGAAGCTCTTTCAGGATATTCTCTAGTCTGGAGATACCTTTTGATTTCATGAAACCAGGGTTGTCCCACTACTTCTTCGGTATTAATCTCATGACAGTGCGCTGGTTCGTTCATTCGCTTGATGGTAATTTGGGGAGCCTCGTTATCCCAGTTGAGTTTAAACATGGAAGACATTGTAGCCAGAGCATCTGCTAGCTGATTTTCTTCTCGCGGGAAGTGCTCGAAAGTAATCTGCTCGAAATGAGGCAACAACGTCAGGACATGTTCTTTGTATGGGATAAGATTAGGATGTTTAGTGTCCCACTCTCCTTTAAATTGACTGATAACCAAAGCCGAGTCCCCAAATACGACCAAAGATTTGATTCCCAAGTCTATAGCAGCCTTGAGACCAAAGATGCAAGCTTCATATTCGGCCATGTTATTGGTACAACTGAAACAAAGTCGGGCAGTGAAGGGTGTATGGAAACCTTCCGGAGAAATGAGTACCACACTGATGTCGTTGCCAAGTGCATTTGAAGCGCCATCAAAATACAGGGTCCATCGGGATCCTTGTTCAGGTTCGTCATACGGTCCGTTACCTTCGATGTTGTCCAAAGTCATGATGTCCTTGTCAGGGAAGTCGAATCTCATAGATTGGTAATCTTCGACGGCTTGATGAGCTAGATGGTCAGCTAGTACACTCCCCTTTATAGCCTTTTGGGTAGTATACTGGATATCATACTCTGTCAGGATCATTTTCCATCTAGCGATTCTTCCATATAAAGCAGGCTTCTCGAAGATATACTTGATCGGATCCATTTTGGAAATCAGCAAAGTGGTGTGAGTCAACATATACTGCCTTAGCCGGCGAGCAGCCCATACCAAAGCACAACAAGTTTTCTCGAGCAGTGAGTAGCGAGTATCACAGTCGGTAAACTTTTTGCTAAGGTAATAAATGGCATGCTCTTTTCGGCCAGACTCGTCATGTTGGCCCAACACGCACCCAATTGAATTATCCAAAACAGTCAGATACATGATTAACGGCCTTCCTTCGACGGGTGGCATCAGAATAGGAGGTTCTAGTAAGTACTCCTTGATCTTATCAAAAGCAACTTGACAATCATTGTTCCATTCGACCACCTGATCTTTCTTCAACAGTTTGAAGATTGGATCACAGGTAGATGTCAGGTGAGAGATGAATCTCGCGATATAGTTCAAGCGTCCCAAGAATCCTCTAACCTCCTCTTCAGTACGGGGGGCAGGAATTTCTTGTATAGCATTCACTTTAGCTGGATCAACCTCAATGCCTTTGTTGCTGACAATAAATCCCAAAAGTTTACCAGACCTAACTCCAAAAGTGCACTTGCTTGGGTTCAGTCTGAGTTTATACTCCTTCAACCTGGAAAACAGCTTTTGCAAATGATTAAGGTGTTCTTCTTCTGTCTGTGATCGAGCTATCATGTCGTCTACGTAAACTTCGATCTCATGATGTATCATGTCATGAAATAAAGCTACCATGGCACGTTGATAGGTTGCCCCTGCATTCTTCAGTCCGAATGGCATCACCTTGTAGCAGAAGGTACCCCATTGCGTGACAAAGGTAGTTTTCTCCATGTCTTCGGGGGCCATTTTGATCTGGTTGTATCCCTAGAATCCATCCATGAAGGAAAAAACTTTGTGTTGAGTTGTGTTGTCAACCAAAATGTCGATATGCGGTAGTGGAAAATCGTCTTTAGGGCTAGCCCTGTTTAAATCGCGATAGTCCACACACATTACGACTTTGCCGTCTTTTTTAGGCACGGGCATGATGTTAGCAGCCCATTGTGGATAGGAGGTAACAGCCAGAAAGCCAACATTGAATTGCTTCATTACTTCAGCCTTGATTTTCTCAGACATGTCAGGCCTCATCCGGCAGACCTTTTGCTTGATCGGTGGACAGTCTTCTCTTGTAGGGAGACGGTGAACCACAATATCTGTGTCTAATCCTGGCATGTCTTCATAAGACCAGGCGAAGATTTCAACATAATCATTCAACAATTTCACCAAGCGCTCATTGACATTTGGTTCTAGGTTGGCACCCACTTTTACTTCCTTCCTGTCTTCCTCTGTCCCCAAGTTGATGGTTTCTAGCAACTCTTCATGAGGCAGAATGACCCTCTCTTCTTGTTGTAGAAGTTTGGCTAACTCTCCCGACACTTCACAATCTTCGTCAACTTCGTACTCAGCATGATTGACCAAATCTTCAGAGTTATCGAAGGCTAAAGCAGAATAGTCACCCATGGAATCCGGAGTGGATGGATACCTGGATTTGTGAGTGTGAGTGTGTGTAAGGGATAGCCATCCTTAAACAAGCAAAATGCAAAAGGAAGGAAAATGAAAATAGCAGTTTATAGATGAAAAACGTCCAATGATTCATTAAAACATGGCATATGATTATGAAGAAAATCAAGCCCTTACAAATGGACCTACATGCCCCGGGCAAGGCATGAGGTGAAAATAATGTGCGAATTGTTTTAGTTATTACAGACCATAAAAATGGGAAATTTTTCAAAGATAAAATTACTGGTTGATAAAGGTGATGGGAACAAAATCCTTTGCTTCCCAGTTGCTCAAACCCCCTTCGATGGTCGGAAAGATCCAATCTTCAAAGTGGCTCTCTTAATCTTCATCTTCTACAACATTGATTCCATGGTGTGAGATCTTGACGGGTGGTCCTCCGACCTTGGAGCGACGCATAGCCTTTTGTCCTGCAGCATTAAACCCTAACCCAAACTTGTCTATCTTATAGGGAAAGTCAGGCAATTTCCCCCATGTTGTACTCTTCCCTTCTTTGATCACCGCCTCTGCGTCCTTGAGAGATGCCATCCTAGATACATGCTTGGGAATGATATGCACCTCAACCATTATCTTCGCAACTGCTACCTCGGGAGAAACTTCCTCAAAATGTTGGAAAGGCGTTTCGATGAACTCGCCATCCAGCTCCACATAACAGAAGGAGTTGAGGTGGATTATCATGTACTCTTCCTCGCCGTGCACCGTTATAATCTTACCCTTAACAGGATATTTCAGCATCTGGTGCAAAGAGGAGGTAACTGCCCCGGCATAATGGATCCACGGTCTTCCTAGCAAATATGAATATGATGGACGGATGTCCATCACCTAGAAGGTGGAGTTGAAAACTTCTGTGCCTACTTTGATAGGAATATCAACCTCTCTATGAACCATTCTTTTGGAACCATCAAAAGCCCTAACAATGATGTTACTAGGCTTGAGAGTCAGTCCTTCGCAGTCCAAACGGTCTAAGGCTTTCTTTGGCAGCACGTTCAAGGAAGAACCAGTATCAACTAAGACATGGGCGAGAGTGGTTCCCCGGCATTCAACTGAAACATGTAACGCGTCGTTGTGTTTCCTTCCTTTGGGAGTCAAGTCAGCATCGGAAAAGCCAAGGCCATTATCAGCAGTAAGACTGGCCACACATTCCTGAAACTGGTCAGCCGAAGTCTCTTGGGGAACATGTGCCGCCTTCAAGAATTTGATCAGGGCCTTAGTGTGGGCCTCAGAATAGAGCAGAAGAGCCAACATTGAAATTTTAGAAGGGGCCTGCCCTAATTGTTCCACAACGTCGTAGTCACTTTTTCTGATTATTTTCAAGATTTCATCCATTTCTTTCTGAGTGGTTTCGGGGATAACCACAGCATGGGCCTTCGTCCTGACAGGCACTTCTAGTATCCCCTTACCCTTGTTGGTAATATCAGCAAATGGTCTTACTTTGGGAGTATCCAATTCTTCAATCACTAGGCCTTGCACAGATGGTCCAACAGGTGCAGAAGCTTTCAAGGGTCCGAAAACTGCTCGAGGGGGAGCAATCTCCGGAGAAAAGATCCGGCCACTGCGGGTTATCTTGCTTGTACCCGCGATGTTCCCTACATCAGGGTTTTCTTCTTCAGAAATCTCTTGGACTGTTTCGATTTGTTTGATACCATGGTAGAAGATTTCTCCCCCATAGTTCCATGGTATCGTTTTGCTGGATTGGTACGGGACAGGTCCCGACATGGTGATCTTTAATGGTACACATTCAGAGTTGGGTGTAATCCTGACAGACCTTTTGCAAGCCTTGGGAGGATTGTCGGAAATGGTTATGATTGCAATATCGTTGGTTGAAGTAGAAAAAGTATCAGGAGTAACAAGATTGAAGGTATCAACAGGGGTTTTCTGGAAAAGTATCTCTTGGGTATCCATCAGGCGTTGGACACCTGACTTCAACATTGGGCAATCACCTCGTATGTTCAAACAAAAATAACAATCTTTATCACAGCCAGGAAAGATCCCGGCTCTCAACAAATATTCCTTAATCACAAGTAACGGCGTCAGCAGGTCAACAACATCAGTAACATAAGTGTCCTCCATAACAGCATGAATATTGTGGCCGTACTTGGGCATCGGAGCAGATATACCATTGGGCTTCTCAGGAGCATCAAATTCTACATCCTTAGCATCAATCAGATCCTGGATTTTGTTCTTAAGCGCCCAACAATTATTGGTATCGTGCCGTGAACTGTCGGAATGGTAGGCACACTTGGCATTGGAGTGGTAGTATGGAGAGGAGGTGTTAGGGTTCTTCGGCGCTTCTTTCAAACTTGTCAGATTCAGCTTCAACAAATGAGGAAGTACCTGAGCGGGTGTCATGTTGATGCGGGTGAACTGCCGTTGTGGCCTTTCCACCCGTTGTTGATTAGGTCTCGACTGATTGTTACGAGGTTGATCATTTAACGAGTTTTGAATCATCACAGCTCCTACAGTTGGCCGGCGCTTAGTTCTTCCCTGTCCCTTCTGAGAATACACAGCAGATTCTTCCTTCTTAGCCGGGAAAGGTTTCTTAACCGATGTGGATGCGGAAGCATCCTTTTGAATCTTTCCACTTTTAATACCGGCCTCAACCCTTTCGCCGGTCAAAATCAGTTCAGTAAATCCCGCGGAAGAACTTCCGATCAGATGATTGAAGAAGGGGCCAGACAGGGTCCCCAGAAACATGTCAACTAACTCCCTATCTGATAGCGGTGGCTGCACCCTTCCCGCCAGATCATGCCACTTCTGGGCGTACTCTTTAAACCCTTCATTGGAATCCATCCCCATACTTTGCAACTGAGTATGAGTGGGCGCCAAATCAGCATTGTATTGATACTGATGATAAAAAGCAGCTGCCAAGTCTTCCCAATTGTGAACCTCTGATCTTTCGAGTTGATAAAACCAGTCTAACTGCGTTCCAGACAAGATGTCTTAGAAAAAGTGTACCCAGAGGTCTTTATCGGATGAGTGGGGTTGTATTTTTCTGACATACGGCCTCAGGTGCATCTTTGGGCAAGACAGACTGTCGTACTTGGCAAATGTTGGCACCTTGAACTTGGGCGGGATAACGATCCCAGCTACCAGCCCTAGTTCTTCAAAATCCAAGTCGGGCACCCTCTGCAACTCCATAGCTACCAATCTATCTTCAAGGTTCTTATATTTATCATCCGCTGGTGGATACTGTTGTTCGAAGTAGTCTTCGTCTTCTTCCTCTTCCTTCTCTTCAACCTCGGATTCAAAAGGCACAGCAGTCCCTTTCCCTTTATCGACCCCTTCGTCAGACGTTGAGGGGAACTCGAGAACTCTCCTGGCCTGATTCTCAAATCTTCTTCCCAAAGTGGATACTCCAGTCTCTTTTTCTTTTTCTCTTTATTCTTCTCCAACAAAACTTTGAGGTCCTCTTGACCCTTTGCCAAGGTCATGAGGAGTTGCTGGAACTGCGAATTTTGTGCCTGTAGATCCTTTACCGTTTGCTCCAAATCCATCTTGCTGAAATAAACAACAGAAAGATAAGGAAACCTGGTGTGAAGACCTGTTTATGCATATGATGAATGGTATATTATTCATGTAATGCATTCAACGGTTCAGAAATTCAAATTTGTCGCAAACAAAAAGAACGCACGTCATATTAAGAAGAAATTTGTTAGTACATAAGTGCCCCATGGGCGAAATATTACAAAATTCTTAATGTAAAAAGAAATTGCGCATTCTCTTTGGCGCGGTGTAAGTGTTGAGAGTTTCCTCCTCGTGAAGTCGGCGGGTGAGCTCCAAAACCTTCTTCTCACTGGCATAGAAGCTGGCTTCAAAAGTATCCCGTTCTTCCTTGAGTTGGATCCAACTCTTTGGCATTTCTTCCCATGATGTTGGCATGTCAGGATGTAGGATGGTGTATGGAACCTCTCTTTCCATAACAGGCTCTTTGATCAAGGGGAGAATGTGAGGGTATGGCATCATAAGATTCTGGGAGCGGGTTCGTACCCACTTGAGGTAAGGCTCAAGGGGGATGGAATTCTTGTGCCCCAGTATCTTACTATCCACCTTGTTAGGCATCCTCCAAGCTCTGATGAACCTTTGTCGAAGTCGTTGCGCATCGTTGTCGAAGTCAAAAACTAGGTCCAGAATCAGCATGTCATGAGGGCCATCCCTCCGAGCATATCCAAATTGTCTCAAAGCTAGACAGGGGTTGTAGGTGATGCCTCCCCTAATGCCAAGTAGTTGAACATTAGGAAATTCCCCACAACGATCAATGATGATGACATTTTCTCTGGACCGAGAACACCAATGTACATCAGAATGTGTGAGGGTCATCAACCGTTGTGACCACCTTAAACCCTGCTAATTCTTCAGAACTGGTTGTGGAAGGTGATAAATAAACCACCTTGCTAGCAGAGGAGTACAACACATGAGAACACCTCTTTTCCTCATTGTTCGTGTGTTAAATGAGTGTAGGATGTCCCCAAGTAATGTGGGTACAGGATTCCGGGATATGAAAATCTTGACAGCATTCACATTTATAAGCTGGTCAGGGTTTGGGAACAGGACCAACCCATAGATAAGGAGTGCCACAATCTCTTCAAAGGCTTGTAGATCAAGAGAATTCCAACAGTCTTGTGCCTTCTCAAACATAAATTTTGCCAAGAATCCCTTGACACCACTTCTGGTTTCCCAATGCCCCTTGATGTCAGATGGTTGCAAGTGTAATGCTTGAGCAACATCTTTAGGCTTTGGCTCTTTTTCCGTACCGTTGTAGGGTAGTTGATTAAGAATAGGAATTCTCAGGAGTTAAGAAAATTCCTCCAAAGTAGGCACCAATTGATAATCAGGGAATGTGAAACAGTGGTGTAGGGGGTCAAAGAACTGGAAGAGAACTTTCACCATGTCTTCTTCAATGTTGGTGTTGACCAAGTTGAGGAGTCTACCATGTCTTTCACTGAAGAGGGAATTCTCTAGAATCCTGGAAGTAAGCTCCTTGAGTTGAGGAGGTATTCTCACAAGGTTGACTTGAATTGTTTTCCTGCGAAGAGATTCTATGACCTACAAAACAAGAACAAAGATGAAGATCCAAACCCTTGAAATGGTTAGTGGATGCATATGATGCTTTATGATGTTTATGATGTATGCACAAACACATGTACAAGCAAGTCACACAAAACTCTAATATCAGGCTTGCATGAGATTTCATAGGTAAGTACCCTCTTGAGTTTAGTTGGCTCAAAACCTGTCCTATAAATAGTAACCGGGTTCTAAGGAGCTCAATATCACTGGATTGTTTTCTATGTTCATTGTTTTAGTTTAGCCACTTAACTAGCAACCAAAATATTCCAAGAAAACAACCCTCAATGAGTGTAGTATCGAGTATCTACCAACTTCGGACTGCACCAAAGCCGGTCATCTCACTACCCCTAAAAAGGCCAAGATGGTCAAGTAAGGTTCTAAGAGTTCATTAGTGCTTCATGACATCACTCAGCGGCCCCGTATTCTCTTTGATTGAATCAAAGGCTACGAGTACCCACAAACATGTCGCACTAATATAGCTATTGCTTCAACCGCGTCGGTATACCCCGCACAGTTTCCAATACGTATTGCTATTTACCTATGAATGTTTCCCAAATCCGGGTGGAGGATTTCAAGCCCAAACAAGAGAACCAAATGTAAAGCAATCAAAGAAATCAAAGCAATCAAGATAAGCATGCAAAGGTGATCTAAGCCCTAAGGTTACTCCACTTTTAAAGTTCATTCCCCAACAGAGTCGCCAGTTCTGTGATACGGTGGGAGAACTGACTTGGGATTTTGTGTTTGTGTTCGCAAATGTTTCGGTTTAGCAAGAGTCGCCACTGACTTTTTATTTATCCTAAGGAAAGGTCAAAAAGCACAGGAAAGACCTTTGAGATGTTTTCTTGGGTTCGGGGAGTAGATTAGAGAAAGGGAAGGTATTAGCACCCTTTCTATCCATGGTTATCCATGGGCTCTTAGTTACTTGTTTAGATCACTTGCTTTGCTTTTCAATTGTTTGAAATGGTGCTCTTCAATTGTTTGAATTGGTGCTTTGTGTTTGGTTTTGAAAGATGTTTTGAAAAGAGGCCATTGTTGTGGCAACCTTTGTAATAATTCTTGTTTGAATGTATACAAAGGTGTTTTTGTCTTTTGAAAAGTTTTCAATGTTTAAAAGTAGGGTTTTGAAATTGTGTTGTAAAGTGTGTTTTGAAGATAACAAGGATGTTTTGCAAGCTTTTGATCAAGTAACTAAGAGTTGTCTACCCTATTTTACTCAAAGATATTTCTTATGTTTTTACCCCTTTTGACAGTGTTACTTCACCATTGCATTTGGTGAACAACCTTGTGTTAGGATGTTAAACGGGACAGGCGCGGGTCATCGTATAGACCATGATAGCAATTGTGTCAAGTATTTTGGCAATTTTCTTGAGGGATTGATCATTTTATTTAGGCAACTCAAATAGCGTCATCGAAGGACTATGATCTTTGTTTTTTTTTGTTTTTGTTTTGCCAAAGTACTTGACATGCATATCATGGCCCATTTTTGAAGGCAACAAGTGGATTGTAACCCTAGGGGTGCAAGTATGCATTGTGTTTGTTTTTCATGCATTGTTATCTTTGGATTAGGTCAAGCTATTTGTTGATTTTATTTTGCATACAAACCCTAGGTCTAATCATGGCATAATTGAAAGCATTTAAAAGTGTGAGAATTTAAATGCTACACTATTACAACTTGATATAGGGAGGGGGGTACAAATTTGAATTGGGGGCATTTGACAAGAAATTAAATTCTAGATTATTACAACCAAATCGAATGTACAAGGCATAATATAATATTTAAATAAGTACAATTAAATAAATATCAAATAAAATGTATTATGCAAAAAGAAAGATTTTTATGTATGTAAAAAGTATTTTTCACTGTGAAGTAAGAATAATAAAATAAAATAAAAGAATGCCAATTTTAATTATTTTGTTATTTAGGGCAAAAACCCTAATTCTTAAATAAATAGTAATATTTATTAATTATATACAATAATATATTAATTTATACAAAAAATAAAAGTATATTGTAAAAATGATATTTTTAGTGTAAAATATTAATAAAAATGAAAATGTATTATTTTATGTTTTTTATTCTAATTACTTAACAAAATAAAGTATATAAGTATATATATATATATATATATATATATATATATATATATATATATATATATATATATATATATATATATATATATATATATATATATATATATATATATATATATATATATATATATATATATATATATATATATATATATATATATATATATATATATATATATATATATATATATATATATATATATATATATATATATATATATATATATATATATATATATATATATATATATATATATATATATATATTAAATATATTAAATATATAAAAATAGAAATTAATTATTTACAAAAATGTGTATATTCAAGAAAATGTTTTTAAGTGTGTATAAAAATAATAAATAAAAATAAGCATATTTTTTACATTATTTTTTAAGTCTTAATAAAAAAGGAAAATGAATTATGTACATATTTATACTAATAATAATAATAATAAATATCAAATAAATATTAAAAAAATATAAAAATAAATTTTAAGTATTTATTTATGTTAGAAAATAAAAAATCAAAATCAGAAATGAAACAAAAATATAAAAATGACAAATGTACAAGAAATAGGCCAAGGGGGTGTAAATAGAAAAGTGGGGTGTCAAAAGCAAAGGAAACCAGGCCCAGCCCAGAATCCACTTCTTCTTCTTCCTTTGAACAGACCTGCACGCGCTTTGTACAGAAAATGATATCTCCTGATTCCTTGATTTTTTGACAAAACTCATAACATGAAACTTGTAGAGCATCAAACAACGAATCTAACCATATAAAAAACTTAAGCTAACTCTCAAAGACCAGAGAGAATTTATCTGGCCCTAATTTCTAACCTAGTTTTTTCAGAAAGTTCATGGGTGAAATTCTCCTAGCATGATTAATGTAAATGAAAACTAAGCATATGTATGGCTTCAGGGCTATGAGTACAACATATTTCATTCACAAACCTAAGCCTAACTATTCCTAAATAGAGAGATAGAAGTTCATGAAATACCTGTTTCAGTTGACTTCGAGCTGGACAATGCAGCAACTTTCAAGGGTACTTGAGCTTCTTTTGAGCTTGCCTGAGGTCCAAGGAAGCTTTTCCAACGCTTGGTGTGTTTTGAAACAGCTTGAATCGTGCCATAGAACTCAACCTGCAAAACTTTGAAACAAAAATGGCAATGTGTGTTAATGGTGTTACAACAACTTGTGGATGATCTGGATAGCTCAGGTAGGTTCGTTGGAAGGTGTTTGAAGTATCTTTGGACAAAACGCACGATGAAATTTGACTATGGCTTGAAGTTTGCAGAGCTGACTCTGTTTTGCAAGAAAATGGGGAATTTGTGCACTAGGAGATTTGAGAGGCAAAAGGGTCGTGTTTCTGGCTTGTTAGAAGGTATCAAACTTGTTTACAATGTTTGTGTAAGTTGGTTTCTTCAACTGTGAGAGATGGCTTGTATTTTGCAAGTTTCTTCTACTTGAAGCAAGAGTTTGTATCTGTCCAATGCAGGCCTGTACAAGTCCTATATCATACTGCACCTTTTGCTCTTGGTTACTGGAATTGGTAGATTTGATCTTGCCTCAAAGATCTGGCCCCATGCCTCAAGGATTTTGTTTTGACATAAAGTGCAACTTTAAAAAAATGGTATTATACCTTTTACCATTTAGGGCTTAATTTTGTATGCAATGTCCAAATGACCAAGATAATACCTTAGCTCAATGGTTATGCATTAAATTATGGAGTACAAACTGGTTTTGAGGCCTTCAAGCTAGTACCAAACATGCTGATTTGAAAATGCAAGTTTATATGAACATATATTGGCCATGGATCAAAGTGAGTTTTTGCCAACTTCAAGCATTCGATTCTCTCTAACCACAAGGGTGTTTGAGGAGTTCTTGGACAATTTGGAAAGATTGCAACATGTACTATAATCAATATTTGAAATGCAACTTGAAACTTCAAGTGGAACTAGGTGAAAAATGGCCAAGAAGATGGGTCAAAATCCTTCCTAAACTAGGGCAAAATCTCTCTAAGTTAAAAGTTTTAGGTACCCTTGTTCCAAAACTCATAACTTGAGATACAAGCTTCTTTTGTGAAAACTTTGTGAATAAAAGTTGTAGACTTTTTGATGGACTACAACTTTCATGTTTTAAGTTTTGTTTGAATCCATTTGCATCTTGGTGAAAAAATGGGACAAAGTTAGGAAAAAATAAGAAAATTTCATAAACTTAGAAAATTTCTAAGTTATGAAATTTTTCCATTTTAAACCCTAATTTGCATTTTTGGGTTTCTTGATGAACAAGTTTCATAATTTGACATGTCTTGATGAAAAATAAATCTTGGCACTTGATTTTTACCAAAAAGTCAAAGTTTGACTTTTCAGTGTACTGTCAAATTTTGATCAGTTGACTAAAAAATTCATCTGTCAATCTTATGCATTTGAGATCTTTTGAACTTGTTGAATGGGTCAAGACAATGTCATTGATTCCTTGAGTCCATGTGTGAGCTTGATTTGCCATTGGCTAGGTCAAACAGTCAAAAATTTCCTTTGTACAGTCAAAACCCTAAAAATGACCATTTTGCCCTTTTGGTGATCTGATCAATTTTCTTGTGGAATTGTGATCCAAACTTGACCAAATGGTTCATGAGAGTTCATAATGTTTATGTGGGTCAAAATTCATGAGGTTTGACTGTCAATTGGCCACAATTGACTTTTTCCCCAATACAGTTGATTTCTAGGTCAACTGTCCAATTGACTGGGCAAAAATCTGAATCAAGGCTTGAAACTTGGTATGGACAAACTTGTGGGTCCAACAAGGAGTATGAAATTCACTTTGGGCATTGTAGGTCAAAATATCCCTGTGCAAACTCAAACCCTAATTTAGGTCAACAGTGCAAAGAGGTGTCTTGAGCAGAGCAAACCCTAGCTTGATCTTGAGTTCCAAGAGTCTTGTGATGAGAAATATTGATGAAATGAGAGGGAAAATTTTGGGGTAAAACATTGAGCATTTCCTTCATGAGTCATTTTGAGAGACTCAAACATATCATGCGTTGTATCTCTATTAGTGATTTTTTCATATTCTACTTTAGAGATAGCATTTAAAAAAATATTTCTAGCTCTGTGATGATTTTTAAAATCAGCTTTTTGTTGTCTATCCATATTTTTTCTATCCACTTTGTTTCCTTCTGAATTTGTAGGATGTTTGTAACCATCCACGACTATATCCCAAAGATCATTATCATGACCTAGAAAGAAACTTTCTAGTCTATCTTTCCAGTACTTCAAAATCTTCTCCATCAAACACTGGAGGTTTGTTGTAACTATTATTGTTTTGTTCAGCGGCCATTGTGTTTTCTTCTGGATCTTTTCCTGACACGGTTAAGTGTTATGCTCAGAGTCAAGCTCTGATACCAATTGAAGGGGTAAGAAAACACTTAGAAGGTGGGGGGGGGGGGGGGTTGAATAAGTTTCTCTTTTTGTTTTCAATACAAAGCTCAAACAATAATGGACTAACACAGTTATTTTTATCCTGGTTTGTTTGAACTCAAACTACTCCAGTCCTTCCGCCAAGGTGATTTCGCCTTTCTCAACAAGGACTTAATCCACTATAATCAACTGATTACAATCACACAACAACTGTTGTGACTAACAATGCACAAGTAATCTTACAAGTGACTAACACCACTAAGACTTAAAATCTAGTCCTAGTCTGCTTGAGAAATCTGACCAAACATGGCCTCTCAAGGAACAAATACAGGAGTTTAATCTTTACAGATAATGAAATAGAGTTTGCTTCTAATCAAGCTATATCACAACTGTGATTTTTCACTTAGAATATAATACACAAAATGTATGAACAAAATGTATAATACACAACTGTGCTTTTGGATCTTTCACGTAGTTTTTTGTTTGAACGTTGTTGTTGGCTTGCAATAAATGTCCTTCTACTTATAGTAGGAACAATAAGACCGTTGTTTCCTTCATAAAAGATGGAGAGCATTAAATGCTTTACGTGTATCCTTGCAATATTCCATTTTCCAAGAAACTAGTTGTAGGCACTTGAGTGCTTTCAGCCGTCTTTTCATTAATGAGCAAACGTCAGAATGTAAGAGCGTGTTTCCTTTGTTTTGACAAGACAAGTTGGTCTAAACGTTGTTTCAGAATTTGCTTCCAATGTATTTAAGTCAGAACATGCTTCATTTAACTTCTGGTCAGAGCGTTGCTTGCTAAGAACTTTGAACAGCGCTTGCTTTCAAGTTATCTTCTGAATCAAGGAGCCTGCTAGAAGTTAGAAGATATACTTAACAAATAAAGGTTCTTACTAGAGTCAGCAGATGCGTTTTAATAAAAGGTTCTTTTATCAAAGAACTTCTTCATAATCTTTGCTTAGTACTTTAGAATGTTTTCTGTCAGAACATTAACTAAGACATTCAAAACACATTCATTAGAGCATAAATTATCTTAAATATAATTTAGTTATCATCAAAACTCTTGAGATAGGTCAGAACTATTCTTGTTCTTTCATGGTCGACTGCTCAGTTTGGTTACTCCAAGTTTTGATGAAGATATGATGAGTGTCCTATTCCAGTTCTTTGACCATGTACATCACTGCTTCACCTTTCTTGATTATTAGTTGGTACCCACTAAGGAAGAGTCCTTCTCAATTACTAGGAGTACATGTTCTTGATCAGATGCCGTTCACCAGTTTAGAGGAAGCTCCAAATTCAGAAGTTATTGCAGAAGCTTTACATCTGAAGTGGTCCGACATTTTATCCAACTGGGAAACAAGAAGTGGAGTCAAAGGTTTTCTGGCTAAATTCCTGTTGGAGAAGGCTCAACTATTCCTAGATGCTATGAGTTTCCAGGATTTTGAGGATATCTTGGCTCTTCTAATCTATGGGTTGGTATTATTCCCTAATCCAGACCAAATCATAGATGTGAACACCGTCAAGATGTTTCTCGCTCGTAATCTTGTGCTTACCTTGCTCTGAGACATTCTGCATTCTCTTCACACTCACACTATGAAGAGGCGAGGAACTCTCATATGTTGTATACCTGTGATATCCAAGTGGTTTATTTAGCACCTTCCTCGCTCTGTAATGAAGAATTAACAAGGTTTAAGGTGGTCGCAAAGAATAATGTCACTTTCTCATACAAATATTTACTGTTGTTCCCGATATCATGAGGATATCACTATCATTGATCATTGTGGGGAATTCCCTAATGTTCCACTCCTTGGCATTAGTGGGGGTATCACTTACAACCCTTCTTTGGCTTTATGTCAGTTTGGTTACGCTCAAAGAGATGGTCCTCATGACGCACTTATCTGGGGTATTGTGTTCGATTATAAAAGTGATCTTCAAGGTTATTGTTGGAGGTTTATACATGCTTGGGGCATGGTAAGCAATATTCATAGTAATGTTTTAGGGAAGAAGAATTCCATCCCTTTGGAGCCTTACCTCAAATGGGTACGAGCTCACACTTAAAACCTCATGATGCCATATCCAGCTATCTTACCAGTGATCATGGAGCCTATTATTGAAGGAGACGTTTATCACACCATCCTCCACCCAGACATGCCTAATGACCTTGAAGAATTGCAGAAGTCTTGGATTCAACTGAAGGAATAATAGGACACCTTTGAGACTAAATTCTATGCAAGTGAGAAGAAAGTGTTAGAGCTCACAAAGCAACTTCACGAGGAGCAGAGTCTTAATGCATACATCAACACAAAGAGGAAGTGTCCATGGGAGACTTGAGTCTTAGGTTTTAGGAGTTTACTTTTTTGTCTCTTTGAGACTTTGTTGATTTCATTGTAAGCCTAAAAGGCAGTTGTACTTTGAATTCACTAATAAAATATTTGTTTCTGTTTCCTCTTGGTTAAGCAAAGTTGAATCTCCCATGGTCCTTGAAAACATTTACATACCATGCATCATTTCATAACAGGTTTCTCATACAGGTTTCTCATTTTCTCACTGTTTATTTCAGCAGAAAAAATGGCCCTCGAACAAACTGTCAAGAATCTCCAGGCTCAACATGCACAATTCCAAGAGACTCTCATGAATCTAGCACAGGGGAAGAAAGAGTTGCTGGCGCTCGTCGCCAAGAAAAAGAAGACCAAGAAGCCGACTACTGTCCTCAATATGGGGAGAAGGTTCAAAGGTCCTGCTCAATCAGTCCAGGTGGAAGAAGTCTCCTATGAAGAAGACGACAACCAGGATGAAGATGGTAGAAGCATCAATAATGAAGGAAGTAACAATCAGGGTTATGGGAATTCTAATGAAGATGAAGACTACTCTAACGAACAATATCCTCCTGCAGACGACAAGTACAAGCAGTTGGAAGACAGACTCAAGGCTATGGAAATCCAGAAGGTGCTGGATTTGATTTTGATGAATTAGGTCTGGTTCCAGGGGTGGTCATCGCAACTAAGATCAAGGTCCCTGTCTTTTCTAAATATGATGGGGTCTCTTTTCCTAAAATCCATTTGAGGTTGTATGTTTGGAAGATACAGCCTCACACTACTGACCGGAAGTTATGGGTCCATTTCTTCCAGGAAAGTCTGGTTGGCACTCAACTGGACTGGTTCTATCAACTGGAGGGAACCAACATTCATACATGGAAAGACTTGGCTGCTGCTTTCTATAAGCAGTATCAATATAACGCTGACCTGGAACCAACTCGAGTGCAACTGCAAAATATGTCCATGGGCTCTAATGAAGGGTTCAAGGAATATGCACAGAAATGGAGAGACTTGGCTGGAAGGGTGAAACCTCCCTTGACTGATCGAGAAATGGTGGATATGTTCATGGGCACTCTGACAGGTTCTTTATTTAATATATTGATTGGAAGCACATCGTCTGGTTTTACAGAAATGATTTTGACAGGGGAAAGAATTGAAAGCGGTATCAAGAGTGGGAAGATCCCGATGGCTATATCTTCTAATGCTGTGAAGAAGCCATTTGGAGGTAAAAAGGAAGTCAATGATGTCTATGGCCATAAGAGTCATAGTAAAATTAACCGCCATCATTCTGTGGGAGCAGTGTTGATTTCCAATCTGGCGCCTGTTCAACAACAACAACAGGGTAATCGATGAAGTCCAAACTCTCCACCAAGGCAGTTTACCAAAATTGGCATGCCTTTATCTCAGGCATTTACAACATTTGCTGAAGGCTGAACTCATTTCACTGTGGGATCCTCCTCAGAATCCCAATACCTCCTCTCCAAAGTACAATCCAAATGCGAGGTGTGCTTATCATTCAAACAGTCCTGGGTACGACACCAGCAATTGTTGGGCCCTGAAGAGCAAGATTCAAGACATGATCGATAATAAGGAAATTGAGTTTGATCCACCGGAGACTCCAAATTTCATTACCACACCTATGCCCAAGCATAACAAGGGCATAAGTGATGTTGATGTGTTGTATATTACCTCTATAAATGATGTGGTTACTCCCCTCTCTACAATTAAGAAGAATCTGTTATAGGCCGATTTATTTATGGGATGTGTTGAAGGATGTTATTGCTGTGCGGTCCAACCTAACGGTTGCAGGTTGCAGGGGAACTACGTTGGCCCATGTGTTAATTGATACGAAATCTTCTCTGAATGTTCTGCCAAAGGGCGCTCTAGACCAGTGAAGGGGTTGTGCTGAAGCCCAGCAATATCATATTTCAAGCCTTTGACGGATCGAAAAGAATGGTACATGGAGAGGTGGACCTCCCAATCAAGGTGGGTTCATAGATATTTGAATCCACTTTCTATGTGATGGACATTCAACCGGCCTATTCTTGTCTATTGGGATGCCCCTGGATCCATGGGGCAGGTGCTGTAACCTCCACCTTGCACCAGAAACTCAAGTATCCTGTAAAAGGAAAAGTTGCTATTGTCTGTGGAGAAGAGAGTATATGGTCATCCACCTCAATTAGTTCTGATACGTGGAGATGGACGGAGAATTTCTTGAAACACCTTATCAAACCTTTGAGGTGATTTCCCCTGCTGCTGTTGGAGATGTTTCAGCCATTCCGAAGATCACCAAAACTCTGCAAAAGATGGTTTCCTAGAAGGATGCCAAAGCTACTATTGAAGAAGGTGGTAGTACAATTTTGGGTCAACTACCTGATATCCCTTTTAAATATAACAAGTTTGGTCTGGGATTTACTACAGAAGGTCAGAGGGTTGTTCGCCGCGCTCGTGCTGGGAGACCTCTAGTCTGTATTAGCAATAACGGGGTCAATGCTGTAGAGGATGCATATAATGATTGTGACTTTAACATTTGGATATTCCCTACCATTGGTGATGGACTAGATAGTTGGAAGTAAGAAGACATATTTCTCGTCTCCTTTAGTCAGTAGTAATAGCTATATTCCAGTCTTATTGTTTTCAAAAGTTTTTGGCTATGTAATAAAGAATGACTTTAAAACCTTGTGTCTTACCTGGGGCATAATGGTTCATTTGTTAAAAGGGTTGATAATTCATAAACATTTGTTCATTCAACAAAAACATTGGACGTTTTGCATGCAAATTTTGTGTTCTCTGTCTTTCTTTTATCTTATTACATTTTCAAAATAGCTATGTATTCTTACGCACACCCATACACTCCATTACAGATCCTCATCCATTCTGGATCTCGTTGATAATGATTCTACTATTGTCGTATATGACTTCGAAAATCTGATCTACCAAGCTGAGGATGAAGGTGGGGAAGATTGTGAAATACCTCAAGAACTTTCTAGACTCTTGATACAATAAGAAAAGGCTATCTAACCACATGAAGAGCCGGTCGAAGTTGTAAACTTGGGTACTGAGACAGACAAGAAAGAGGTCAAGATCGGTGCCAACTTAGAGAGCAGTGTCAAGAGCAGATTAATCCAGATGTTGCATGAATATGTTGAAATATTTGCTTGGTTATACGAAGACATGCCAGAGCTCGAAACTGATATTGTTGTTCACTGTTTGCTAATGAAAGCGGGTTGTGCTCCGATGAAATAGAAGGTTCATCGCATGCATCCTGAAATGTCAGAAAAGATCAAACAAGGTTAAGGTTATGAAGCAATTCAACGCAGGTTTCTTAGCAGTGATGTCATATCCTCAATGGGTTGGTAATGTTGTTCCGGTGCTAAAGAAAGTCGGCAAGGTACGTATGTGCGTAGATTACAAGGGTCTGAACAAGGCAAGCCCTAAAGATGACTTCCCACTTCCACATATTGATGTTCTGGTCGACAACACCGCTCAACATAAGGTATTCTCTTTCATGGATGGTTTCTCGGGTTATAATCAGATCAAGATGGCGCCTGAAGACATGGAGAAAACTACCTTCGTCACACAGTGGGGCACTTTCTGTTACAAGGTTATGCCTTTTGGGTTGAAGAACGCCGGGGCAACTTATCAGCGTGCCATGGTAGCCTTATTTCACAACATGATTCACCATGAGATAGAGGTCTACATTGACGACATGATAGCAAGTCCACAAACTAAATAAGAGCACTTTGATCATCTGCATAAACTGTTTGAAAGACTGAGGAAGTACAAGCTAAGGCTAAACTTGAACAAGTTCACCTTTGGGGTAAGATCTGATAAACTCCTGGGTTTCATCGTCAGTGCTAAGGGTATTGAGGCTGATCCTGAAAAAGTTATAGCCATACAAGAAATGCAAACTCCTCAAACTGAGAAGGAGGTAAGAGGTTTCTTAGGACGGTTGAGTTACAGTGCCCGTTTCATTTCTCATCTAACTGCTACTTGTGAACCAATCTTCAAGCTGCTGAAAAAAGATCAAGTAGTAAAATGGAACGACGACTGCCAAATTGCCTTTGATAAAATTAAGGAGTACCTACAAGAACCTCCTATTCTGATTCCACCATTTGAAAGACGACCTCTAATCATGTACTTAAGAGTACTAGAGAACTCAATGGGGGTGTGTAGTGGGGCAACATGACAAGTGTGGTCGAAAAGAGCATGCAATATACTACCTTAGTAAAAAGTTTACTGACTGTGAAACAAGATATTCACTGCTCGAGAAAACTTATTGCACTTTGGCATGGGCTTCTCGTCGACAAAGACAGTATATGTTGACCCATACT
This sequence comes from Vicia faba, assembly GCA_948472305.1. NCBI lineage: Eukaryota > Viridiplantae > Streptophyta > Magnoliopsida > Fabales > Fabaceae > Vicia > Vicia faba. Next base: position 38,121,089 of record OX451741.1, read on the forward strand.
ACCTTGTTGATTTCTAAAATGGATCCTATAAAATACATATTCGAGAAGCCATCTCTCTCCGGAAAAATAGCTTGATGAAAAATGGTCTTAACAGAATATGATATTCAATACACCATTCAAAAATCCATCAAAGGAAGTGTACTGAACGACCATTTTGCGCATCAGGGTGTAGACGACTATCAATCTATGAACTTCAAATTCCCAGACGAGAACATTATGCTAGTAACAGATTATGAAGAACCTGGTCCGTGTGAAGGACCTATGCCATGATCCAGATGGACTATGGTTTTCAATGGAGCTTCTAATGCACTTGGCAACAGAATCAATGTTGTGATCATCTCCCCCGCAGGTTGCCATACGCCTTTCACCGTCAGACTATGCTTTGACTGCACCAACAATATGGCTGAATACGAAGCATGCATAATGAGTCTTAGGGCCGCTATTGACCTAAGAATCAAGTTCTTAAGCGTATATGGATACTAAGCCTTGGTGATCAGTCAAGTTAAGGGATATTGGGATACGAAACACCCGAATCTCATTCCTTATAAAGAGCATGTGTTGACCTTGATCCCGTATTTCGAAGAGATTACTTTTGAGCATATACCAAGAGAAGAGAATCAGCTGGCGGACACATTGGCTACCATGTCATCCATGTTCAAGGTCAGATGGGACAATGAGGCTCCCAGATTTACCATTGAAAGATTCGACGAACCAACACACTGCTATGAAATTGACACTGATGGAGTAGAAGAAAAACCTTGATTTCATGAAGTGAAAATGTACCTTGAAGCTCATGAATACCCTGAAGGGGAACCCATCAGTGAAAAGAAATTCCTACGGAGGTTCTCGGCTAAGTTCTTCTTAAGCAATGGAATTTTATACAAGCGCAATCATGATTCAACTCTGCTCCGTTGTGTGGACAAGAAGGAAGTAGAAGAAATTATGCAAGACATGCACGAAGGCGTCTTCAGTACTCACTCTAGTGGGAATACTATGGTTAAAATATTTTGAGAGCTGGTTACTATTGGTCGACTATGGAAACCGATTGTCATCACCACTCGAGAACTTGTCATAAGTGCCAAATTTATGTTGATAAAGTTCATGTTCCCCCAGTACCTTTAAATGTCATGACTTCTTCTTGGCCATTTGCAATGTGGGGCATTGATATGATCGGAGAAATCAAGCCTACTTCCTCTAACAGACATCGCTTCATCCTTGTCGCCATTGATTACTTCACAAAATGGGTTGAATAAACCTCATTTACCTCTGTTACCAAAAATATGGTCGCCTGATTCATCAAACATAACCTGATCTGTCGGTATGGCATCCTTGAGAGGATTATCACAAACAACGGTACCGATCTCAACAACACAATGATCACTGAACTTTGCATGCAAATCAAGATCAAGCACCACAACTCTTCCCCATACCATCCAAAAATGAATGGTGCAGTGGAAGCTGCCAATAAGAATATAAAGAAGATCATACAGAAGATGGTTGTGACATATAAAGATTGGCACGAGATGTTACTGTTTGCTCTCCATGGCTATCGAACTTCGGCAAGAACATCAATTGGGGAAACTCTGTTCTCTCTGGTTTATAGTATGGAAGTTGTCCTACCTGTCGAAGTTAAGATTCCTTCTCTAAAGGTTATGAAAGATGTAGACTTGGATGAAGAAGAGTGGATTCAGACCAGTTTGGATCAATTAAATCTAATTGACGAGAAGAGGCTTGCAGCTGTTTGTCACAGTCAGATGTACCAGAAACGCATGATCAAGGAATTCAATAAGAAGATCAAACATCGGATATATCAGGATGGTGACTTGGTAATAAAGGGCATCATTCTATCGCAGGGTGATCCCAGGGGCAAATGGACTCCCACTTACGAAGAGCCATTTGTAATCAAGAGAACATTTTCTGGCAGAGCTATGATACTAACCACCATGGACGGTGAAGATTTCCTGCACCCTGTGAATGCGGATATAGTTAAAAGATACTACACATGAAAATGACCCGCTAGGTTGACTGGCCTAGGAAAAAATGAGGGCATCCCCGCGAACTAAAAAGGTTCAGGAAAAAATCAGGGATATATATATAAAAGACTGTACACCCGGTAAGTCGAAAACCTGAAAAGGCGACTTGGGCATAAAAGGGTATCCCAGTGGACTAAAAACCCGAAAGGGTGGTCCAGGTGAAAATTAGGGATTAAAGCGTACGACTATGTCCCCATTGGATCACTTACAGGAAGCTTTATTACCAAAGTCAAAGTTCAAACAGTACAGATCAATTCAATCAACTACTTTCGGCAACAAAGGATGAGATGCTTGAAGACATAGAGGCAATAGCAGAGTTGGAACCCGGCGAGATTATTTCCACATAGCTATTTATCTTGTTTACACTTTGTACTCTTTTAATTTCATGACGATTTCCCCTTATTGGGATCTTTGTCTCTTTGTACAAAATTTCTCGTTTATGGGCAGACTATCAAATAAGAAATACAATTTCAAAACTTAAACTCTTTGTTTTTTACTTTTTCTGTTTTGTGTGCAAGAGTGTCTAGTAACTAAAATTGAATGAGCATTTGCATATGAATACAATTGACTATTAACAAATGCATAAAAACAGGAATAAGGATTTTCTCAAGACTCTAGGAATTGGGGTAATGTTCGAGCTATCTACAAATCCCCACAGAGCCATGTCCACGGGATTATCCCCACAGGGTAGTCTTATCTTACTCACTAGAAAATTCCCCCAGCGGGTAAAGAAACACTATATTTTCCCCAGCAATATCTACAGAGTACCGATCATTATAGTTTATGGAAATTCTTCTCCCCAGTTGAGTTTTCAAAACTATAAAATACTGCAGACGACTTCTCTCCAGCAGAGCTCATTCCCTCAGCAAAGGTCTTTCCTCAGCATATTATTCCTCCGTCAATAGGGTTTACTTCCCCAACAGAATTCAGATTTTCGTCAATAGGTTTTAATTCCCCAATAGGGTTTATTTCCCTAGCGAAGTTAAATCTCCCCAGCTTAAGTCTGCTTCTACCATAGATTACCGCTGGATTCCTGTTCTCCAACAAAGGACAACCCATATTGCTACCCCCAGAGAGTTGCTATTAAGTTTGAAACTGGATTAGATATCATTCAAACTTAGTCTCTCCATACAAGTCGATATCCATATCAGAAACTCAATTAAACAACACTTCGAAAGGATATCCATCACTTTTATCCCCAGTCAGGGTATACAAGAATTATAATCCCCAGTAGAGCAAGGAATAACCAATGTTCTTGAAATCTTCTCCCCCAAGCTGAAATCAACATTCCCTAGCGGAGCTTCCTCAAACAGAGAGTAGGAATCCCCAGCAGAAACAATCCCCAAAAGATCGAAGATACACATACTCTTCATCTCCAGCAACAACCAGGGATTCATTTTCCTCAGAAAAATGCTGCTCATACATTTCAACAACATTTTGTTAGAACATAATTTTATTCTACAACCCTTGTAAGAGTTTTGATGATAACAAAAACAAAGAAAAATTATGCACCCTAAAATTGTATTCTATTTTGTATAGAAGTTTTGATGGAAGAAGATCAGAAGATGTGTTAAAATGCTATTCCAACTCTGATTATAAACATCTCTGAAAGAAGTTCTAAAGCTGCAATCAGGACTCCGTGTTTTTGATCTACAAAGTTCTGAAGCAAGCATCAACGGTTACTTCCATCTTCTGAAGCAAGCATGTTCTGAAGCGTTGTAAATCAAATATTTCCATTTCAAGAGTAAGGGCAGGAAGGGAACAAGGATCTTTATTTTTGGAAAGCACCTTAATTGTCATTGATCAAGTTTCCAAAAGCTCCTTCATGCTTCACCAATTTAAACAAGCCTTGAGGATAAATCATTTACGATTTTCACACACACAATAATGCTGCTATCATCTTTCATCCTCAAATGTTCAACATTCAAACTGTGTAAAACATCACAATCTTGTGATACTGTTTTATTAGAAACACTATTGTACACTTTTATTCTTACATTGTTTAGAGATATTCCTTGAGAAAAACCGGGTTGTTGTTTATACTCAAGAAGACTTTAACGGTTTTCAAAGTAGATTTGTAATCAAGATTGATTAGTGGATTAAGACCTCGTTGAGATAGGAGAAATCACCTTGGCATGTGGACTTGAGTAGTTTGAGTTCAAACGAACCAGGATAACCAACTTGTTCTTTACTTTAAGTTTTTAAAAATCCCAATTCAAACCCCCATTTCTTGTGTTTTTCCATTCTTCAATTGGCATCAGAGTGCCTGGTTCTAAGTTCAAGCACTCAACCGTGTCAGTAAAAGATACAAGCTAAGAAAAATACTATGGTGGGGCCAAGTCAGAACATCAGCAATGACTACCATGATGAGAAAGACAGAATCAGCGACAAACCTCCAGTCTTTGATGAAGAGAACTTTGATTATTGGAAAGACAGAATTGAAATTTTCTTTCTGGCTCATGACATTGATCTCTGGGATATGGTGATTGATTGGTACATACATCCTGTTGATGAAAGCGGTCAGAATATTGATAGAAAAAGAATGTCATATCATCAAAAGCAAGACTTCAGAAATCATCACAAGGCCATAACTATTCTCTTGAGTGCCATCTCATACTCAGAGTATGAGAAGATCACAAACAGAGAGACAACAAAGCACATGTTTGATTCCTTGAGAATGACGCATGAAGGCAACACGCAAGTCAAAGAAACAAAATCCCTTACGCTCATTCAGAAGTATGAAGCCTTCAAAATGGAAGAAGACGAAACCATTGAAACAATCTTCTCAAGATTTCAAATTCTGGTTGCTGGGCTAAAAGTTCTGGATAAAGGGTATTCAACTGTTGATCATGTAAAGAAGATCATCAGAAGTTTACCAAAGAAATGGAGACCCATGGTCACTGCTCTCAAACTGGCAAAAGATCTGAACAAAATATCTCTAGAAGAACTTGTCAGCTCTCTCAGAAGTCATGAGATAGAGTTAGAAGATGATGAGCCCTAGAAGCAAGGTAAGCCTTTAGCCCTTAAATCTAACAAAAAAATGATTCTAAAGTTTTGCAGGCAATATAAGAAAACTTTGGTGGATCCTCATCAAAAGAAGATGAATTATCCCTTGTCTTCAGAAGAGTCAATCAGTTGTGGAAGCACAAGCAAAGGAAGTTAAGAAATTCCAGAAGAACAGGGAATCAGTCTGAACCATCGTCTAGATACTGAAAGTCTGAACCATCTTCTGAATACATAAAGTCAAGAAACAGAGACATTATCTGCTACGAATGCAATGAACAACGGCACTACAAAAGCGACTGTCCAAAGCTTCAAAAGGAGAAACCTAAAAAGAAAGTCTTTAAGGAGAAGAAGAAAAGTCTCATGGCCTTACATTGTGTGTTTTGTATGCTTTACTTTTAAGGGCTTGTTTGGGTTGTTACTAAAAGATCCTATACCCGAATCTGGGGCACCTTTTTTAGGTAAGTAGCAATATATCATGGAAGCTGTACGGCGTAGACCGATATGGACGAAATGATGGCTACATTAGCGTGATACTCTAGCTTGTACTAATGTTCCTTGAGTCTGTCAAGGATAAAATTAGGCTTCCTTATAGTGTCATTAAGCGCTAACTTACCTTTAGAACCTTTAATTGACTCGTCTTAAGCCATTAGAAAGTAGTAGGATGGCCGGCTTTGGTTCCGACCAAAGATTGGTTGATAATTGATGCTACACTCATTGAGATTGGACTTTTGGGATATTCTGGCCGCAATACTTTAGTGCTTGAGCTAGAATAATGCATAAAAGAAAGGTCAGCAATATGAGACTCCTTAGAATCTAGTTACTATTAGTAGGACAGGTTGAGCCAAGTGAAACTTCAAGAGGGTACTTACCTTTAAAACTTATGCAAGCCTTTAAACCTAAGGTCTCTGTGTGACTCGTTTGTGTTTGATATACTTGTGATTTCAAAGCATAATCGTAACATCATAAATATCATAACATGTCATGTACACTAACCATTTCAAGGGCCTATGGATTTATCTCTCCTCTATTTTGTAGGTTATGGATTCAGCTCGCAGAAAAACCATCCGAATCAGTTTTTTAGAGATTCCGCCCAAACTCAAAGAAATGGTCTTAAAAGTTCCTGAGAACTCATCATTCAACAAGAGATATGGTTACTTACTCAATTTGGTTACTACCGGTTTTGACGACGGTTCAATGAGTGTCTTATTCCAGTTCTTTGACCCTAAGCACCATTGCTTCACATTTCCAGACTATCAGTTGGTGCCTACGCTAGAAGAATTCTCCAAAATACTTGGTTTTCCTATATTGAAGCAGATACACTTTACCGGTTTAGAACAAGATCCAACTTCTGAAGATGTTGCCATAACTTTGCACTTGAAGCCATCTGACATTGAGTCTAATTGGGAAAGAAGAAATGGAGTTAAAGGTCTTCTTGCAAAATTTCTGATGGAGAAAGCTCAAGTATTCCTAGACGCTATGAGTTACCATGCCTTTGAATATGTATTAGCTCTCTTGATCTATGGGCTGGTGTTGTTCCCCAATTTAGACCAGTTTATAGATGTTAGTGCCATCAACATCTTCCTTGCTCACAATCTAGTGCTTACATTGCTCGGAGATATTCTGCATTCACTCTGTACCCGTACCATGAAGAAGTGAGGGACTCTTATGTGTTGTATACCTCTACTCTATAGGTAGTTTATTTTGCACCTTCCTCAGTCAGTAATGAATAATGAGTTAGGTTTAAGGTGGAACCAAAGATTAATGTCTCTTTCTCACTCTGATATTTGTTGGTGCCCTCGCTCTCAAGAAGACATCTCTTTTATTGATTGCTACAGAGAATTTCCCAATGTTCCACTCCTTGGCATTAAAGGAGGTGTGATCGGTGGATCTAGAACTGACTGTTTAACGCTGGTTCGCGAAATGTCGCGGAAGCAAGAGTCGCCACCGTCTTTTATTTTCTCCAAATGGAAAGGACAAAAGCACAGAAAAATTCCTTATAGAGATTGCTCTCGGTTCGGGAGGTAGATTATAGAAAGGGAAGGTGTTAGCACCCTTTCTATCCATGGTTATCCATGGGCTCTTAGATACTTGCTCACTTGTGTTTTCAAAAATGGTTTGTTTGCTTTTCAACTGTGGGTTTTAAAAAAGTTTCTTTGAAAATTCCAGTTCGACTCTTGTATCGGTCCTCAAGAGTGTTTGAAAATTTGCTTTTGAAAGCTTTTTGAAAAGGTGTCGGTGTGAAAAGTAGCTTTGAATTTGTTTTGAAATTTAGAGCAAGTATCTACGAGAACCTACCCACCCTAAGGAATTCGTCTGTGTAAATGTCCTTTAAAGTAGTGCCATCCCACCATTGAGAGGTAGGTAGCACCACCGTTGGAGGTGTTCGGGTCAATTCGAGTTTAGGGACATGGTGATCACCGGAGCAATGGGAAGACACCTTAGAAGCTACCCTCATGCCAGGTTCCCGGATCATGAGGACTTACTAAAACATCCTCTACTCGACGATCACCTTTCGAGGTAAGGCAACAGTGAGGCGTACCCTAGGGGTGGTGTGTGCGATTCGTGTGTCGTTTTCATTTGCATTTATCTTGTCATGTTATTGGTGTTCTACGCTTATTTTTATTTTTGTCCATACATTCTTTCATGCCATTTGTTAACAGTTAAAAAATATTGCGGGAGAGTAAAAAATCTAAGCTATTACAAAAGGCGCGGGTCCACATCGCCAAAATTAAACCAGGACCCGATTTTGACAGAAAAATAAAGAAAGTAAAGAAAAGTGCGAGAAGATTAAAAGGTTACATGGCCTTGGGAGAGATACATAAATATTATAAAGAAATAAAATAAATATGCGAATAAGAATTAAATCGAAACGAGGGCGTTGGACTCTTTTTGCAAAATTAAAATTACATGGAGTTAATTAATTAAAAAGAAAAGAAATTGTCTTTTTGGTGTTTTTGGTTTTAATGAAAAAAAAGAATTAACTAAAACTAAACCTAATTCTAATTGCTTTTAATTTATTAAAAAAAGAAGATTAAAACCTAATATTAACCCTAATTAATTTACATGCAAATTTAATTATAAAAATAAATATTTAATTATTTAATTATTAAAAAAAAAAGATGAAAATTGATTAAACCCTAATTCAATGTTTTTTTAGATTTTTATTAAAAGAGTTAAAATTAAACCTAATTTAACTAATTAATTTATGAACTTATTTACAAAATATTAACTAATTAAATATATTTAATTTTTGGTCTTTTCTGATTTTTATCGTATTTTGTGATTTTATGAAAATATAATTAAATTAACACAATTAATTAAAAAAACAATAATTGAAAGTAAAAGAAATAAAGAAAAATAAAAAATAATGAAAAGGGTTTGTAAACCTGGGGGGTTCAGGCCCCAAATAGGAGGTGAAATTGTGATAATCTGGACCATTAACCTTGCTGGCCTTTTTGACTTTTCAGGACGCGTGTACACGCGTTGACTAGGGCGCATTGTGTTCTCCAATCCATGGCCTTCTGATTGATCTTGCGATGGACGTGGCAAGCTTGATTTGGAAGTGTATGGTGCGCTTCAGCATGTGAAACTGCATGTGAAAATTAATTGGAAAATAATATTGAGATAGTGAAGACCTAGGGCTCGAACCCAGGTCATGGATGCTGCCAGCACATATGCCTTGCCACTGAACCAATTCACGCATTCTGATTATATTATACAAAAGAAACAATATAAAATAAAACAAGCTTAGTGGGGCCTCCGCGCGCGAAAGTTTGAATCTTCCTATCACCACTCCACACGTCATCATCTTCTTCGCGTGGTTTTCTTTTTCCTGAAACATATAAAACATTGGCTACGGTTTTCACGCGTTGCCTAAGACAACATATCAGAAAATAACGATTAAGCCATGGATGCTCATAAATTGAACGCGAGGGTGCCGTCTTCTTCGTCCAAACGCGCTCGTGTCAATGGTGGTACTCAGGGGTTCTAATTTTTCCTCATTCAAAAACCCCTAATTCCAAGTCCTGTAAACCCTAGAAAACAATAATGGCATCTTTGCATACAGTGCGTAAAACTTCAATCAAAGTACATGATTAGCTTGCAAACATTATTCTAAACACAAAAATAACAACAAAATATGTTAACAATGCATGTATGATAGAAACCGATTCAGAAATTTTCTTTACCAACTTCAATGGTGATCTTGCGTTTTCTTGAGTATGGGGCTTGGTGAATGATTGGAATATGTCCTATAATCCTCAAAGAAGCTAATGGAAACACTATTTTGTCTTGAATCGCCTTGCAAAGGTGTTTTCAGAATTGAGATTTTTTAAGAAAAAGTGTGAGTTTTTGCAAGGGTTTTCTGCACAGCTCTATGGTTTTCTGCATTAGGTTTTGATCCCTTGTATAAGTATGAGTGAATTAGGTTAAGAATTCTGATCAAAATCTATGCATTGATGGTTTATGAGATTTGATTTTCAATCATATTTTTTTCAATCTTTTTCATGCAATTTTGTACCAATCATGATCCAATCAATCCAATTCCTTCCAAATCTGATCATGCACGAATCATTGAGCCTATTACATGTACAAAAAGATTTGATAAGTTAGATTAAGTATTTTTCATATATTTAATTGATTTAAATGAATTATTATTAATAAAAATTCAAATAAATAAATAAAAAATGAAGAAATACTTCCCTCTGGGCCAAGTGGTCGTGCACATGCCTTGGATAGTGAATTGTGGAAGAAAAATAGGCCCATTAGCAATTTTAGGTCATTTGAACCAATGATGACTTTTCAAAATATCCAAAAATTTCCCAACTTCCACAAGGCATAACTTTCTCAATTTTTAAGCTTTGCTCATGTTCTTGGACATTTGGAAAGGTCTTTGAGTCCTCTAACCAATGTATTTGGTCCCATGTCATTTTGATTTACCAATCTCAAGTTATGGCCTTTGACTTAAAGTCCCTTTTTGTTGACTTTTGAAAATGACCTATAATGTTGAAATTAATAACTTTTTGTGAGAGCATTTCTTGGACTTGAAGTATGAAGATGAGTTGTAGGAAATGTCTTTCTCTTCAAAATGAGCTTTGGATGGAATTTTTCTGATAATCCATGTGAAAGTTATGCCCTGGTCAATTTACAGTTGACTTTTTCAACTGTCCAAATAAGGAAACTTTTGCATCTTGATGATTTTTTAGCCAAACTTTGAGAATCATGATCAAGCATTGATCAAATGATGTTTGTGGCTTCAAAATGATATGTTGACCAAAAATTTGAACTTTTGACTGTCAAATGACCATTTTGCCCTTACAGTTGACTGTAGTGCAATTAGGGTTTTGACTGTGCAGTTTTGTGCTGAAAGTCTTGAAACTTTGTATGAGGATGCTTGACCATGTTTATAGGCATGTGAGACTTGATTGGACCTTTGGAAACTTCATTTTCTTGATCAGAACACAAACCCTAATTTTGACTGCTTAGGAGGCCCTTGACTGTGCAACCCTTGGGGAGATTTTGAAGCTTTGACTTGGCAATTTCTTGAAGAATATGGGAGGGCAAATTTTGGGGTACAACAGTTGCCCCTGTTCAATCTTCTTAGACCTGAGGATGCAGATTGGCTGACGTGCCTTTCGTAATCCGAGGGTAGAAGATGATTGAACACTAGAGTGCCCAGAAATTTGCGCTCACATAGTAGCAGTGGTGGTGGAAATGGGCTTATAGATGCCATTTGGAGATTGATGGATAGGATGATGGGCTTATAGATGCCATCTGGATGTTGATCGCATAAGAGATTCCTTAGCGAGAACTTGGATACCTGCAAAAGAAAAAATGAGTACCTGACACGTTGCAGGAGCTGGTTTTCAGATGCTTGATATAGATGTGTCCTGACTGGTTACAGGAACTGGATCTGGAGCTTCAAAAGATGATGAATGAACCAGGAATGGTTACTACCTCAGCATGAACGGTGAGAGAATCTTGGGTGACTTTAACTTCAACAACGCTCGTTGAGAAAATCTTGGTGGGAATTACCATCTTCGCAGGATCGGGAAGAGGACCATGGGCAATTATAATCTCAAAAGCGGCTGTTTGAGAAAAACCTGGGTTGGAATTATCATCTCACGCACCATCGGGGAGAGCACCATAGGAAATTATAACCTGAAATGGAATTATCATCTCACGCACCGTCGGGGAGAGAACCATGGGAAATTATAACCTGAAATGGAATTATCATCTCACGCACCGTCGGGGAGAGAACCATAGGAAATTATAACCTGAAATGGAATTATCATCTCACGCACCGTCGGGGAGAGAACCATAGGAAATTATAATCTGAAATGGAATTATCATCTCACGCACCGTTGGGGAGAGAACCATAGGAAATTATAACCTGAAATGGAATTATCATCTCACGCACCGTCGGGGAGAGAACCATAGGAAATTATAACCTGAAATGGAATTATCATCTCACGCACCGTCGGGGAGAGAACCATAGGAAATTATAATCTGAAATGGAATTATCATCTCACGCACCGTCGGGGAGAGAACCATAGGAAATTATAACCTGAAATGGAATTATCATCTCACGCACCGTCGGGGAGAGAACCATAGGAAATTATAACCTGATAACTTCTACTGAGTCTTCATCAGAAAAATCTGTTGGGAGTCGATTTAGCTGGACTAGAGAAGGCCTTGGACTGGATAAGAAATCTTTGGAGTCGATTAACTGAACCGGTCTAGGTATTGAGAATTTAACTGAATCTTTTCCTGAAAGGTAAAGGTTAGTCATATGCAATGCATGATATGAACCAAGCAATGATGATCTCAACATAAATGAGATTTGTATGATGCGTCTATGCATGCTGTAATGATGTATGTCATGTTTTATGTATGCTTTCGTCTAGGAAAGTAAATCCTTGACGGGTGCCGGGAAGTCACTCCTGGGCTGAAATAGATTTCGCTTCCGCTGGGGATGATAGCTGCAAGAATACCGGTAGGAGAAGATAACTCCGTTGGGGAATAAACTTGGCAAATGGAAGATTCTGCGGGGAGAAAAATACTCTAGCGACCATGCTGGGGAGTGATACTCTGTGGGGAGAGAGATACTTTGCTGAATTGTTGATAGTAACTTGCTGATGATATCTTTGCTGTGTTGGAAGTGTTGATAGACTTCGCTGGGGATAAAGAGACTTCGTCGACGGCGACCTTTTCGTGGCTTTTGGCTGAGGATAACCCAGTTATATCCTGTTAAGGAAATAACTCTTTAAATAAAGTCGGGCGACGCGTTCGTGCTCTTCAAGGGATAAGCTTCCAGAATCTACTGGGGATAAGCTTGCTGCTTGGGGAGATGAATTCCAATTTTCCTGGGGGAATAGATTGGACTTTCCTGGGGAAGTTTTGATATGCTGGGGAAGTGATTCCTTTGAATACTGGTACGCCGCCCGGGAACAATCTTTAGAGCAAGACTGTCGGGGATGCTTGTTAAGAATATATATGCTGCTGGGGAATGTTGATATCTGCTGGAGGATACCCAACTTCCTTTAAGATTGATTGTATAGCTTTGCTTGGAGAAGAGTGTACTGGCTGCTGACTTGCTCTCTGGGGAATTAGGATATCTGGTTATGTTCTTTAGTTGAACCTACCTTGGTACCTTGGAGGACGGAACAATTAGATTGCTCAGACAACTCTTTATTGCCCCTGTTTCTAATGTTACCTGTAATTAATCCTTTGTTTCGTATGCAAATATTCATGAGTTAGCAAATTATTGTCAATGCATATATCACAAATTGAACCTCGGATGTTCTTCGCAAAACAAAACAGAAAAAGAAAAAAAATTGGCACTTTTAACTGAAAAGTATATTTGTATTGATTTTTGAATGGCCTGAAAATAGGCGTTTATGTACAAGAGGCTGACGTCCTAGTAAGAGAACGCCGCCGGACAAAAGAGTTTATACAAATTTTGTACAAAAGAAAATAAAACAGCTGTGTAAAATGAATGATCCCACTGGGTTTCAACTCTGCTATTGCCGTTATATCTCCGAGCGTCTCATCACTTGATGACCTTGGTTGAAGGTGAAGCTGACTGATCGATGCCGTCTGAACTTGATATAGATACCGGATTCTGGATGCAAAGTGATCCAATGAGACATAGTATTACGCTTTTATCCCTAATTTTTGCCTGGACCGCCCTTTCGGGTTTTCAGTCCACCGGGATACCCATTTTTGCCCAAGCCGCCTTTTCAGGTTTTCGACTTGCCGGGTGTACAGATTTTTTCATTTCATCCCTTCATTTTGCCCGAACCCTTTTGGTTCGACGGGAAGCCCTAATTTTTGCCTAGGCATGTCAGCCTAGCGGGTCTTTTTTTATGCGTAGTATCTTTTTACTATGTCTGCATTAGCGGGGTGAGGAAGGTCGTCACCATCCATGTTGGTCAATATCATTGCTCCTCCTGAGAACACATGCTTGACCACAAACGGCCCTTCGTACGTAGGGGTCCATTTTCCCCTTGGATCACTCTGAGGAAGGATGATTCTCTTGATTACCAGATCCCCAACTTGATATTCCTGTGGTCTGACCTTTTTGTTAAATGCCCTGATCATCCGTTTCTGATACGTTTGACCATGACAGATAGCAACAAGTCTCTTTTCATCAATGAGGTTGAGCTGATCAAGTCGTGTCTGGATCCAATCATCTTCGTTCAGATTTGCATCCTTCATTATCCGGAGAGAGGGTATCTGCACTTCGATCGGTAAGACTGCCTCCATACCATAAACTAGAGAGAAGGGAGTTGCCCCGGTTGACGTCCTAGCTGAGGTACGGTACCCGTGTAGAGCGAACGGTAACATCTCGTGCCAATCTTTATAAGTCACTGTCATCTTTTGCACGATTTTCTTGATGTTCTTATTTGCTGCTTCTACAGCCCCATTCATCTTCGGTCTGTAAGGAGAAGAATTGTGGTGCTGTATCTTGAACTGTTCGCAGAGCTCAGCGATCATCTTGTTATTCAGATTGGTACCGTTGTCCGTAATGATCCTCTCTGGGACGTCGTACCGACAGATCAGATTGTGTCGAATGAACCGTGCCACAACAGTCTTGGTTACCGTAGCATAGGATGCTGCCTCAACCCACTTCGTAAAATAATCAATCTCCACCAGGATGAAGCGATGCCCATTAGATGCCGTAGGTTTGATCTCGCCAATCATATCTATGCCCCACATTGCAAACGGCCAAGGCGCAGTCAGAACATTTAGGGGAACCGGAGGAACATGCACCTTGTCTGCATAAATCTGGCACTTATGGCATGTCCTAGAATGTTGATAGCAGTCAGCTTCCATTGTGGACCAGTAATATCCTGCCCGAAGGATCTTCTTAGCCATAGTGTGCCCACTGGAATGTGTACCAAAGGTCCCTTCATGTAGCTCTTCCATGATCCTTTCCGCTTCAGTCTTATCCACACAACGCAGTAAGGTTGAATCATGGTTTCGCTTGTACAAGACGCCATTGCTAAGGAAGAACTTTGCTGCGAACCTTCTCAGGAACTTCTTATCGTTGGCAGATGCACCTTCAGGGTATTCCTGAGCTTCCAGATATCTCTTCACCTCATGGTACCAAGGCTTCTCAGTTACCAATTCAGTCTCGAGATCGCAACAGTATGCCGGTTCGTCCAGTTTCCAAATGATGATCCGGGGAGCCTCATTATCCCATTTGACTTTGAACATAGAAGACATTTTAGCTAACGCGTCCGCCAGCTGATTCTCTTCTCTTGGAAAGTGTTCAAAGGTTATCTCTGTAAAATGGGGGATCAAGGTCAACACACATTCTCTGTAAGGAATCAGGTTTGGATGTTTCGTATCCCACTCTCCTTTGATCTGATTGATCACAAGAGCAGAATCTCCGAAGACACTCAGAAATTTAATCCTTAGGTCGATCGCAGCTTGAAGACCCATGATGCACGCCTCATACTCCGCCATATTGTTGGTACAGTTGAAACATAGCCGGGCAGTGAGTGGAGTATGAGTACCTTGAGGTGATATGATTATGGCGCCGATACCGTTACCCAAAGCGTTGGAGGCTCCGTCAAAGTGTATAGACCATCGGGATCCTGGTTCAGGTCCTTCATCCGGTCCAGGTACTTCACAATCTGTTACTATCATGATGCTTTCGTCCGGAAACTCGAAATTCATTGACTGATAGTCATCCACAGCCTGATGTGCCAAGTGGTCTGCCAATACACTTCCCTTGATGGCTTTCTGGGTTGTATACTGAATGTCGTATTCCGTCAAGATCATTTTCCATCTTGCAATTCTCCCAGACAGAGCAGGCTTTTCGAATATGTACTTTATAGGATCCATCCTTGAGATCAACAAGGTAGTGTGAGTCAGCATATACTGTCTCAGCCGGCGAGCAGCCCATACCAAAGCGCAGCAAGTTTTCTCAAGCAGTGAGTATCGGGTCTCACAGTCGGTAAACTTTTTGCTAAGGTAATAAATGGCATGCTCTTTTCGGCCAGACTCGTCATGTTGCCCCAGCACACACCCCATTGAGTTGTCCAGTACTGTTAGATATAGTATCAGAGGTCTCCCTTCAACCGGTGGCATAAGGATAGGTGGTTCTTGGAGATACTCTTTGATTCTGTCAA
Organism: Vicia faba; assembly: GCA_948472305.1. Classification (NCBI taxonomy): domain Eukaryota; kingdom Viridiplantae; phylum Streptophyta; class Magnoliopsida; order Fabales; family Fabaceae; genus Vicia; species Vicia faba. The sequence goes on from OX451741.1 coordinate 38,136,768, forward strand.
AAGCAGCCTGACATTCATCGTTCCGACGTACTACCTGATCTTTCTTCAGCAGCTTGAAGATTGGCTCACAAGTAGCAGTCAGGTGTGAGATGAACCGAGCAATGTAATTCAGGCGTCCTAAAAAGCCTCTGACCTCTTTCTCTGTCCTAGGAACTGGCATCTCTTGAATAGCTTTAACCTTAGCTGGGTCCAGTTGAATACCCTTATCACTTACAACAAAGCCTAGCAACTTCCCAGATCTTACCCCGAAGGTGCACTTGTTCGGGTTCAATCTCAGCTTGTACAATTTCAACCGGTCAAATAACTTCTGCAGATGATCTAGGTGTTCTTCCTCAGTCTGGGACCTAGCGATCATGTCGTCAACATACACTTCTATCTCATGATGGATCATGTCATGAAATAAAGCAACCATGGCACGTTGGTAGGTTGCCCCAGCGTTCTTTAGTCCAAATGGCATGACCTTGTAGCAGAAGGTGCCCCACTGAGTAACAAATGTAGTCTTTTCCATGTCTTCAGGTGCCATCTTGATCTGATTGTAACCTGAAAAGCCATCCATGAAAGAGAATACCTTGTGCTGAGCTGTATTATCAACAAGGACATCAATGTGAGGTAGAGGGAAGTCATCCTTGGGGCTGGCCCTGTTCAGATCCCTGTAGTCGACGCACATTCTGACCTTACCGTCCTTCTTTGGTACCGGCACCACATTAGCAACCCACTGAGGGTAAGAAGTCACTGCAAGAAACCCAGCGTCAAACTGCTTCATAACCTCGACCTTAATCTTTTCAGACATCTCTGGATGCATCCGACGGACCTTTTGCTTAACTGGAGGGCAGTCTTCCTTAGTTGGCAAGTGATGGACCACAATATCGGTATCCAACCCGGGCATGTCTTCGTAGGACCAGGCAAAGATCTCCATATAATCATGCAGCATTTGAGTCAACCGTTGCTTCACGCTGAGCTCTAGGTTGGCACCAATCTTTACCTCTTTCCTGTCTGCCTCAGTACCCAAGTTTATTGTTTCCACTGGCTCTTCATGGGGTTGAATTGCCCTCTCTTCCTGAAGCAACAGTCTTGCAAGCTCGCCAGGCACTTCACAATCATCTTCACCTTCGTCTTCGTCTAAGTTGATCGGATTTTCGAAGTCATAACTGGCAGTAGCAGAGTCGTTACCAGTGAGATCCAGAGTGGATTGAAACCTGTATGAGTGAGTGTGTGTGTAAATACAGCTGTTTTGAAATATATGTAAAGGAAAGAAAGAAAGAAAAGGAGCATAAGATTTGCAATGCGAAAATACGTCCAAGATTTTCATTCATGATATATGAAATGACAATTTATATGCCCTCACAAATGAAACCACGATGCCTCGGGTAAGACACCGGGCCATAGAGTTTATTTATTGTTTATTACAAAATAACGAAACAAAGAAATTTATTACTGCGTCACAAAGATAACAGGAGTATGGTCTTTGGCAATCCAATTGTTCAACCCGCCTTCAGTCGTTGGATAGATCCATCTATTGAATTCAGCCTCATCCACTTCATTGTCTTCCCCAACAGCATTCACTCCTGGATTTGTAATGAACACAAGAGGTCTTCCGATCTTCGCTTTCCGCATAGCTTTCTGACCCTCTGCAGTAAAACCCAACCCAAATTTATCAGTCTTCTGTGTAAAGTCGGGAAGCCTGCCCCAGTTAGCACCTTCACCTTTCTGAACCACAGCCCGGGCATCCTTCAGGGAAGCCATCTTCAAGGGAACAAATTCTTCTGCTACTGTTGCAATTGGAAGCACCTCCTCGAAATGCTGAAAGGGGGTTTCAATGAACTCTCCGTCCATCTCAATGTATCTGAAGGAATTCAGGTGGCTCACCATGTACTCCTCCTCTCCCTGCACAGTGACGATCTTCCCTCTGACGGGGTATTTCAGCTTCTGGTGCAAGGTAGAGGTCACTGCCCCAGCCTTATGTATCCAAGGTCGACCTAGTCGACAAGAGTACGATGGACGGATATCCATCACATAAAATGTAGAGTCAAACACCTGAGAGCCCACACGAATCGGAATGTCAACCTCTCCATGAACCATCCTTTTTGAACCGTCAAAGGCCCTGACGATGATATTGCTGGGTTTCAATTCCAGGCCTTCACAATCTAAACGGTCCAAAGCCTTCTTGGGCAGCACATTCAAAGAAGAACCAGTATCCACCAATACATGTGCCAGAGTGGTGCCCCTGCATTCGATAGAAACATGCAGTGCGTCATTGTGGTCTCTTCCCTTCACAGTCAGGTCAGCATCTGAGAAACCCAAGCCATTATCCGCTGTCAGATTTGCCACGCAATCAGTGAACTGGACCGCAGATGTCTCATGAGGCACATGGGCCGTCTTGAGGAATGAGATTAAGGCCTTAGCATGGGCCTCGGAGCACAGCAATAAAGAGAGCATGGAGATCTTGGAGGGCGTGTGCCCCAGCTGTTCCACAACATTGAAGTCACTCTTCTTTATAATTTTCAAGATTTCCTCCATCTCTTGTTGGGAGGCCTCAGCAGTTATAGGTACAGGTACCTCCATCTGGGCAGGGTCAACTTCAATCCCTTTGCCCCGAGCATTGGATGACTCGGCAGCAGGAGAAACAACTTGGTCAGCAATAGGAACAGGTACACTTGTAGGAGTTATAAGAAGTGGTCTTCGGGCAGCAGGCGGTGCAATGTCAGGCGAGAAGAGCCTGCCACTGCGGGTAACCTTGGCTGGGCCAGTGATGTCACAGATGCTGGCGCCAGCGTTGAACTCTTGTTTAATCCCATTTACATACACATCTGCCCCATAATGCCAGGGGACAGCTTTATCAGATACATAGGGCAGGGGCCCCTGAACAGTGATAACCACAGGTGCAACAGTCATGATTTGAACAGGCTTCTTCGGGAGAACCTGGATTGGATTATTGAATATGGTAACCACAGAAACTTCTTCCACCGGAACCAACTGAACAGCAGACTTCTTAAACAGAATCTCCTTGCTATCCATTAGGCTTTAGATACCTAACTTCAACAAGGGACAACCAGATAGGGACACAGCACAGAACAGGCAACCCTCACTGCAACCCGGAAATAAACCGGCCAGCAGCAGGTTCTTCTTGACAGTCTTCAGAGGAGTGGCTAGATCATCCACAGAAACAGCATAAACATCTTCGTCAACAACATTTACCCCATGCTGAGGCATAGGAGCAGTAACTACATTCGACCTCTCAGGCGCTTCGAACTGTATCTCCTTCGCGTCGATAAGGTCTTGCACCTTACTACTTAATGCCCAACAGTCATCAGTAGAATGCCCCGGGCTATCTGAATGGTAAGCACAACGAGCATTCGGGTTGTACTTAGGAGATGCAGTATTTGGGAACTTTGGCGCCTCTCTGACAGTCACTAAATTGGTGGATAGCAACTGTGGCAGGATCTGTGACAAGGTCATACTTAAGCGGGTGAACTCTCTCCGGGGTCTTTCAGCCCTTTGAGGATTAGTTGGCCGAGGAGCGGCAGCAGGCTTAGCAATTGTTACCGCACTGACAGATTGGCGGCGCTCAAATCTTTCTGATTTCCGGGAGCCATACACGGCACTAGCCTCCTTCTTGAAGGGTTTCTTCTCAGAACTAGACGATGCACCCTTCGGAATCTTACCATACTTTAACCCAGCCTCAATTCTCTCTCCAGTCAGAATTAGATCAGTGAACCCTACAGACGAATTCCCGATGAGATGGTTGAAAAATGGCCCGGATAGGGTCCCCAAGAACATGTCTACCAATTCCCGATCAGTCAACGGTGGCTGCACCCTGCCAGCCAGGTCTCTCCACTTCTGAGCGTACTCCTTAAAACCTTCACTTGAACCTAACGACATACCCTGGAGTTGGGTACGTGTAGGGGCAAGGTCGGCATTATATTGATACTGCTTATAGAAAGCAGTAGCCAACTCCTCCCAGTTACGAACCTTGGTCCCATCCAGCTGATAGAACCATTCGAGATGAGTCCCTGAAAGACTCTCCTGGAAGAAGTGGATCCATAAATTCTTATCCGCAGAGTACGGTTGGATTTTCCGAACATAGGACCTGAGATGTAGCTTGGGACAAGACGCCCCGTCATATTTGGTGAAAGATGGTGCTTTGAACTTCCGAGGGATGATCACACCAGTAGACAAACCCAGATCTCCGAAATCCAGCCCAGGTACCTGTTGGATCTCCATAGCATTTAACCTATCTTCCAGCTGCTTGTAACGGTCTTCTGCCGGAGGATACTGCTCTTCATCAAAATCAGTCTCGTTGTCGGAGACTACCGGACTTGGAACCCTTACCTCTTGAGGAGTACCCTTGGCAACAGAAGAACCAACCTCTTCATGCTGCAGAGTATTGCCAAACCTTCGGCCCGAGTTGAACAGAACAGTCCTTCTCTTCTTCTTCTTCTCCTTCTTCAGGAGCATAGCCTTCAGTTCTTCTTGGCCTTGAGCCAAACCCTTGATTAATTCCTGAAATTGCGCATTCTGCGCCTGGAGAGCTTTGATGGATGTCTCAGTGGATGACGAGTCAGGATTCATGATGCTGAAATAAACAGCGAAGAACTGTAAGCAACCTGAAAAGAAGAGAACCTGCTATGCACATGATGAATGAAATGCGTATGAATTATGTTTTCAAAGACAATCGGGAATCAACTTTGTAAACAAAAAGGAACACACTTCATTAGATTCAACTTTGAAATTGAAATTATTCAACAGGTTGCCCTTAGGAGTTACATGAAAGGAAATACTGAAAAGGAAATAAAACTGTAAAAGCACATCTGGAGCTCCTTATTGATCCCATGGTCTCCTCTTCTCAGTACGGATGTAGGCATTCAGAGCTCTCTCATTCTACAACTGTTTTGTCAGCTTCTGGATCTTTGATTCCTGCTCGTTGAACTTTTCCCGGTAAGAATCCCGCTCTTCTCGTAGTTGCGACCAAGATCTCTTCAATGTCTCATAATCAGTAGGTATCTGAGGAGGAAGGACAGTTGGAGGAACACCATCTTTGTCAGGACACTCAAGAATGACGGGTCTGACAGCTTCATACGGCATACCTAACTTCTGAGCACGGATGCGAACCCATTTGTAGTAGGCTTCCATAGGTAAAGAGGTCTTTGGCCCTAACTCTTGTGGGTCAGCTTTATGAACTTTGTGTCAAGCCTTGATGAACCTACGACGCAGCTCGTCACTATCCACCTGAAATTCAAAACTGATGTGAGGCACCAACATCTCATGGGGACCTGCTCTTCTTGCTCTTCCAAACTGACGGAGTGCTAGACATGGATTGTAAGAGATCCCTCCTTGGGTACCAATCAGAGGAACATTAGGGTATTCCCCGCATCGATCAATAATAGCTATCTCATCCAAACCTCTGCAAGTCCAAATGATGTCTTTATCGGTGAGAGACATTAACCTATGAGCCCAACCTCTTCCTTCTTGATTCTTCAGTACGAACTTAGGGAGGTGCGAAATAAACCACCTCACCAACAAAGGGATACAACACCATAGGGTTCCTCGTCTTCGGGTAGTACGGGCATGAAGTTGTTGCAAGATGTCACCCAAGAGAGTGGGCACAGGATTCTGAGACATAAAGACCCTTATGGCAGTGACATTGATGAAGTTGTCAGGATTAGGAAACAGGACTAACCCATAGATTAGGAGAGCCAAGATGTCTTCATATGCCCTAAAGTCCAGGTCACTCCAGAAACTGTTAGCTTTACCAATCAGAAACTTGGCCAAGAAACCCTTAACTCCGCTTCTAGTCACCCAGTTGTCTGTTACCTCTTTATGGGTCAAAGGAAGAGCTGCAGCAACATCCTCAAGCCTGAGGGTCTCTTCCCAACCAGTAAAGGGAGTCTGATCCAAGATAGGGATACCAAGCAAATCAGAGAACTCTTCCAGGGTAGGGACCAGCTGGAAGTCTTGAAAGGTGAAGCACTGGTACAGAGGGTCATAGAACTGGGTCAGAACACTCATCAACTGTTGATCCCGCTTTGCAGTGACTAAACTGAGAAGATAACCATGCCTCTGGATGAAGGAAATGGTAATTGGAATTCTGCTAACCAACTCATCAAGCAACTCAGGTGAACGAACAAAGTTGAACCGGATAGTATTCCTTCACACAGGCATCATGATGTCCTACAAAACAGAGCAAAGGTGAAACCCTCTTGTCTTTGAAATGGTCAGTCCTTATGCAGGATGCATGCAATGCTCATGATGTTATGATGTTATGATAAAGCACACCACATATAGATACAAAGGCAAACATGGTAAGGCACACAAGTCACACAAGGCAAGCCCCTAAAGTTTAGGCCAGCATGAGGTCTAGGTACTACCCTCTTTCAGTTTGTTGGTTCATACCTGTCCTAATAAAAAATAACCGGGTTCTTAGAGGATCCCAATATCATTGACTACCCTCAATCGGTCATAACTCCAGCATCGCAATCTTTTCTTGCGGCCAGAACCATCACGAGAGTTTAGCCTCAATGGGCATAGCATACTGCTACAATTCTAAAGGCCAAGTTGTGTCAATTAAGGTTCTAAGGTTGTTGGTGCTTAATGACTCCTTAGAAGACCCATATTCTCCTCGTTGCGACACAAGGGATATCGGTACAGACCAAGGTGCCACACCAACGTAGCCACTGCTTCACCTGTGTCGGTCTACACCGGACAGGTCCCTCACAGCTTACGCTACCTAAACAGGGTATCCCCAGATCCGGGTTAGGATCTATGTAACTCCGATGCAACCCACAATAGTAAAGCAAGCAAATCAATACAATTGAAAACACAGTTATGAACTAGCCCTAAGGTACACCTCACTTTAAGTTTGATCCCCAGCAGAGTCGCCAGTTCTGTGATCGGTGGATCTGGAACTGACTGTTTAACGCTGGTTCGCGAAATGTCGCGGAAGCAAGAGTCGCCACCGTCTTTTATTTTCTCCAAATGGAAAGGACAAAAGCACAGAAAAATTCCTTATAGAGATTGCTCTCGGTTCAGGAGGTAGATTATAGAAAGGGAAGGTGTTAGCACCCTTTCTATCCATGGTTATCCATGGGCTCTTAGATACTTGCTCACTCGTGTTTTCAAAAATGGTTTGTTTGCTTTTCAACTGTGGGTTTTAAAAAAGTTTCTTTGAAAATTCCAGTTCGACTCTTGTATCGGTCCTCAAGAGTGTTTGAAAATTTGCTTTCGAAAGCTTTTTGAAAAGGTGTCGGTGTGAAAAGTAGCTTTGAATTTGTTTTGAAATTTAGAGCAAGTATCTACGAGAACCTACCTACCCTAAGGAATTCGTCTGTGTAAATGTCCTTTAAAGTAGTGCCATCCCACCATTGAGAGGTAGGTAGCACCACCGTTGGAGGTGTTCGGGTCAATTCGAGTTTAGGGACATGGTGATCACCGGAGCAATGGGAAGACACCTTAGAAGCTACCCTCATGCCAGGTTCCCGGATCATGAGGACTTACTAAAACATCCTCTACTCGACGATCACCTTTCGAGGTAAGGCAACAGTGAGGCGTACCCTAGGGGTGGTGTGTGCGATTCGTGTGTCGTTTTCATTTGCATTTATCTTGTCATGTTATTGGTGTTCTACGCTTATTTTTATTTTTGTCCATACATTCTTTCATGCCATTTGTTAACAGTTAAAAAATATTGCGGGAGAGTAAAAAATCTAAGCTATTACAAAAGGCGCGGGTCCACATCGCTAAAATTAAACCAGGACCCGATTTTGACAGAAAAATAAAGAAAGTAAAGAAAAGTGCGAGAAGATTAAAAGGTTACATGGCCTTGGGAGAGATACATAAATATTATAAAGAAATAAAATAAATATGCGAATAAGAATTAAATCGAAACGAGGGCGTTGGACCCTTTTTGCAAAATTAAAATTACATGGAGTTAATTAATTAAAAAGAAAAGAAATTGTCTTTTTGGTGTTTTTGGTTTTAATGAAAAAAAAAGAATTAACTAAAACTAAACCTAATTCTAATTGCTTTTAATTTATTAAAAAAAAGAAGATTAAAACCTAATATTAACCCTAATTAATTTACATGCAAATTTAATTATAAAAATAAATATTTAATTATTTAATTATTAAAAAAAAGATGAAAATTGATTAAACCCTAATTCAATGTTTTTTTAGATTTTTATTAAAAGAGTTAAAATTAAACCTAATTTAACTAATTAATTTATGAACTTATTTACAAAATATTAACTAATTAAATATATTTAATTTTTGGTCTTTTCTGATTTTTATGGTATTTTGTGATTTTATGAAAATATAATTAAATTAACAGAATTAATTAAAAAAACAATAATTGAAAGTAAAAGAAATAAAGAAAAATAAAAAATAATGAAAAGGGTTTGTAAACCTGGGGGGTTCAGGCCCCAAATAGGAGGTGAAATTGTGATAATCTGGCCCATTAACCTTGCTGGCCTTTTTGACTTTTCAGGACGCGTGTACACGCGTTGACTAGGGCGCATTGTGTTCTCCAATCCATGGCCTTCTGATTGATCTTGCGATGGACGTGGCAAGCTTGATTTGGAAGTGTATGGTGCGCTTCAGCATGTGAAACTGCATGTGAAAATTAATTGGAAAATAATATTGAGATAGTGAAGACCTGGGGCTCGAACCCAGGTCATGGATGCTGCCAGCACATATGCCTTGCCACTGAACCAATTCACGCATTCTGATTATATTATACAAAAGAAACAATATAAAATAAAACAAGCTTAGTGGGGCCTCCGCGCGCGAAAGTTTGAATCTTCCTATCACCACTCCACACGTCATCATCTTCTTCGCGTGGTTTTCTTTTTCCTGAAACATATAAAACATTGGCTACGGTTTTCACGCGTTGCCTAAGACAACATATCAGAAAATAACGATTAAGCCATGGATGCTCATAAATTGAGCGCGAGGGTGCCGTCTTCTTCGTCTAAACGCGCTCGTGTCAATGGTGGTACTCAGGGGTTCTAATTTTTCCTCATTCAAAAACCCCTAATTCCAAGTCCTGTAAACCCTAGAAAACAATAATGGCATCTTTGCATACAGTGCGTAAAACTTCAATCAAAGTACATGATTAGCTTGCAAACATTATTCTAAACACAAAAATAACAACAAAATATGTTAACAATGCATGTATGATAGAAACCGATTCAGAAATTTTCTTTACCAACTTCAATGGTGATCTTGCGTTTTCTTGAGTATGGGGCTTGGGGAATGATTGGAATATGTCCTATAATCCTCAAAGAAGCTAATGGAAACACTATTTTGTCTTGAATCGCCTTGCAAAGGTGTTTTCAGAATTGAGATTTTTTAAGAAAAAGTGTGAGTTTTTGCAAGGGTTTTCTGCGCAGCTCCATGGTTTTCTGCATTAGGTTTTGATCCCTTGTATAAGTATGAGTGAATTAGGTTAAGAATTCTGAACAAAATCTATGCATTGATGGTTTATGAGATTTGATTTTCAATCATATTTTTTTCAATCTTTTTCATGCAATTTTGTACCAATCATGATCCAATCAATCCAATTCCTTCCAAATATGATCATGCACGAATCATTGAGCCTATTACATGTACAAAAAGATTTGATAAGTTAGATTAAGTATTTTTCATATATTTAATTGATTTAAATGAATTATTATTAATAAAAATTCAAATAAATAAATAAAAAATGAAGAAATACTTCCCTCTGGGCCAAGTGGTCGTGCACATGCCTTGGATAGTGAATTGTGGAAGAAAAATAGGCCCATTAGCAATTTTAGGTCATTTGAACCAATGTTGACTTTTCAAAATATCCAAAAATTTCCCAACTTCCACAAGGCATAACCTGCTCAATTTTTATGCTTTGCTCATGTTCTTGGACATTTTGGAAAGGTCTTTGAGTCCTCTAACCAATGTCTTTTGTCCCATGTCATTTTGATTTACCAATCTCAAGTTATGGCCTTTGACTTAAAGTCCCTTTTTGTTGACTTTTGAAAATGACCTATAATGTTAAAATTGATAACTTTTTGTGAGAGCATTTCTTGGACTTGAAGTATGAAGATGAGTTGTAGGAAATGTCTTTCTCTTCAAAATGAGATTTGGATGGAATTTTTCTGATAATCCATGTGAAAGTTATGCCCTGGTCAATTTACAGTTGACTTTTTCAACTGTCCAAATAAGGAAACTTTTGCATCTTGATGATTTTTGAGCCAAACTTTGAGAATCATGATCAAGCATTGATCAAATGATGTTTGTGGCTTCAAAATGATATGTTGACCAAAAATTTGAACTTTTGACTGTCAAATGACCATTTTGCCCTTACAGTTGACTGTAGTGCAATTAGGGTTTTGACTGTGCAGTTTTGTGCTAAAAGTCTTGAAACTTTGTATGAGGATGCTTGGCCATGTTTATAGGCATGTGAGACTTGATTGGACCTTTGGAAACTTTATTTTCTTGATCAGAACACAAACCCTAATTTTGACTGCTTAGGAGGCCCTTGACTGTGCAACCCTTGGGGAGATTTTGAAGCTTTGACTTGGCCATTTCTTGAAGAATATGGGAGGGAAAATTTTGGGGTACAACAGTTGCCCCTGTTCAATCTTCTTAGACCTGAGGATGCAGATTGGCTGACGTGCCTTTCGTAATCCGAGGGTAGAAGATGATTGAACACTAGAGTGCCCAGAAATTTGCGCTCACATAGTAGCAGTGGTGGTGGAAATGGGCTTATAGATGCCATTTGGAGATTGATGGATAGGATGATGGGCTTATAGATGCCATCTGGATGTTGATCGCATAAGATATTCCTTAGCGAGAACTTGCATACCTGCAAAAGAAAAAATGAGTACCTGACACGTTGCAGGAGCTGGTTTTCAGATGCTTGATATAGATGTGTCCTGACTGGTTACAGGAACTGGATCTGGAGCTTCAAAAGATGATGAATGAACCAGGAATGGTTACTACCTCAGCATGAACGGTGAGAGAACCTTGGGTGACTTTAACTTCAACAACGCTCGTTGAGAAAATCTTGGTGGGAATTACCATCTTCGCAGGATCGGGAAGAGGACCATAGGCAATTATAATCTCAAAAGCGGCTGTTTGAGAAAAACCTGGGTTGGAATTATCATCTCACGCACCATCGGGGAGAGCACCATAGGAAATTATAGCCTGAAATGGAATTATCATCTCACGCACCATCGGGGAGAGAACCATAGGAAATTATAACATGAAATGGAATTATCATCTCACGCACCGTCGGGGAGAGAACCATAGGAAATTATAACCTGAAATGGAATTATCATCTCACGCACCGTCGGGGAGAGAACCATAGGAAATTATAATCTAAAATGGAATTATCATCTCACGCACCGTAAGGGAGAGAACCATAGGAAATTATAACCTGAAATGGAATTATCATCTCACGCACCGTCGGGGAGAGAACCATAGGAAATTATAACCTGAAATGAAATTATCATCTCACGCACCGTCGGGGAGAGAACCATAGGAAATTATAATCTGAAATGGAATTATCATCTCACGCACCGTCGGGGAGAGAACCATAGGAAATTATAACCTGAAATGGAATTATCATCTCACGCACCGTCGGGGAGAGAACCATAGGAAATTATAACCTGATAACTTCTACTGAGTCTTCATCAGAAAAATCTGTTGGGAGTCGATTTAGCTGGACTAGAGAAGGCCTTGGACTGGATAAGAAATCTTTGGAGTCGATTAACTGAACCGGTCTAGGTCTTGAGAATTTAACTGAATCTTTTCCTGAAAGGTAAAGGTTAGTCATATGCAATGCATGATATGAACCAAGCAATGATGATCTCAACATAAATGAGATTTGTATGATGCGTCTATGCATGCTGTAATGATGTATGTGATGTTTTATGTATGCTTTCGTCTAGGAAAGTAAATCCTTGACGGGTGCCGGGAAGTCACTCCTGGGCTGAAATAGATTTTGCTTCCGCTGGGGATGATAGCTGCAAGAATACCGGTAGGAGAAGATAACTCTGTTGGGGAATAAACTTGGCAAATGGAAGATTCTGCGGGGAGAAAAATACTCTAGCGACCATGCTGGGGAGTGATACTCTGTGGGGAGAGAGATACTCTGCTGAATTGTTGATAGTAACTTGCTGATGATATCTTTGCTGTGTTGGAAGTGTTGATAGACTTCGCTGGGGATAAAGAGACTTCGTCGACGGCGACCTTTTCGTGGCTTTTGGCTGAGGATAACCCAGTTATATCCTGTTAAGGAAATAACTCTTTAAATAAAGTCGGGCGACGCGTTCGTGCTCTGCGAGGGATAAGCTTCCAGAATCTACTGGGGATAAGCTTGCTGCTTGGGGAGATGAATTCCAATTTTCCTGGGGGAATAGATTGGACTTTCCTGGGGAAGTTTTGATATGCTGGGGAAGTGATTCCTTTGAATACCGGTACGCCGCCGGGGAACAATCTTTAGAGCAAGACTGCCGGGGATGCTTGTTAAGAATATATATGCTGCTGGGGAATGTTGATATCTGCTGGAGGATACCCAACTTCCTTTAAGATTGATTGTATAGCTTTGCTTGGAGAAGAGTGTAACCTGAAAAGCCATCCATGAATGGCTTTTAGTGATGTATTGTATTTCCATGTTAACGATCGTGTAAGATAACCTGGAAATTTGACAGGTCTCTTTTCATGGATGGCTTTTAGTGATGTATTGTATTTCCATGTTACTGACATATGATGCCTTTTATTATTATTTTTCTTATAATGCCACTATATGTCATTTATTCAATGACCATTTTACATAGTCGAAAAGTCAAAATAAGGATAACAATCTCTTAGCATGTACGGATGAGTAAATTAGGGGTTGCACCCTCTATGTGTTTTTTCTCTTTCATGATATATTTTATTATTTAGTAGAGACTAAGAAAATTAAGTTGGTGTGAACTCATGAGAAATTGTTTAACTTTACACATCAAGCTTTGATTCATAGTTATTTTTGTTTAATTTATTTTGTTCATAATTTTAATTTTCTCCTGTTATTTAGTTATTAGCTTAATTCATTTTGTTTTTTTTAATAATAATAAGGGGTCATGTGTCGTATCTTGATTGGTTTTTAGTTTCAAAACATATAGAAAGAAAAACAACAATAAATTTGACTACAATAATGCAGCGCCCCATGACTTTTTTTTTCTTCCTTTTTTTCTTCATTTTATTATTAGTTACTTTTGACTAGTATTGCTAATTTAATTAATTGTTATTAAATCGTTAATTTCGTAATTTAGTCACTTAATCTCATATTTGAAATTTCTTCTATTCACTCCTATTTTGTTTTTTTTTGTGTACTGCAAATAATAATTGTTTGGGCTTCAATCCAAATTCCCTAAGCCCAATCTGATTTTCCCAACTAACAGGCCCATCCAAAACTTATTGATACCACCCCTTAATTTTCCATTTTTACACATTTTGTTTTATAATTAACTTAGTTTATATTTAAATTAGTTTAGATATAATTTAGTAACTTTAGAGCTTTAATCACTTTAGAATTTCTATTTAGATTTGATTTAATAACTTTATAATTTCTATTTAGATTTAAGTTAATAATTTTATAACTTTAATTTAGTTTAGATTTAATTTACTAATTTTAAAATTTTAGTTTAGTTTAGATCTAATTTAGTAATTTTAGAATTATTTTTATAATCTTAGAATTTGTAGTTAGTTTAGAATTATTTTAGTAAGTAATTTTTTAATTTAGTTCAAATAACTTCTTTAGATAATTAGTTACATTCTCTTTGTATTTAAATACCTGTCATTTTAATATCTCGGTGTCTTTTGGTCATTAATCTATTTCGTTAGATTTATTTTTCTTGTGAATTTCCGAATGCTTATATTTTTATGTTCATTTTATTTTGCTTGCTCGATTCACTCCAAGGGAAATAATTAAATTTGTTGACTTTTCATGTCATCAAATATATCTTACACGATCGTGCGAATCCCTTCATTCATTACATTTTACTTTTTGTTAAACTTAAGTTAAATCTCCAAAAATCAATTTTTAAACTTATCCTCTTTTAAATCAAAACCTCGATATTAGGTCGTTGTATTTTCAAAATCTCGTCCATACCCATTTTGACCAAACAAATCATTTTAACCGAACAAACAATTTTAACCAAAAACAGATATTTCAAAAGGTTCCTGCGGAGTACCGCAGATGCATTGGGTGCTAATACCTTCCCATTGCATAACCAACCCCCGAACTCTCAATCTCTTTTCAAAAACACATTGTATTACTTTTTATTTTACATTGCATGTTTTTTTAGGGTTTTATTTCGCTCTTTTCCCTTTTCCCTTGGAAATAATAAAGCGCGGTGGCGACTCTTGCTTTTGTGAGTCAAGTTAATTAATAGCTTGATCTCCGATTTTCACCCCTACAATACTCAAGGAACATTATTATAATCTAGAGTATCACGCTACCATAGCCACCACTTCGTCTGTATCGGTCTACACCGTACAACTTCCATGATTTATTGCTACTTACCTAATAAGGTGCTCCAGATCCGGGTGTAGGATCTTTACAAGAATACCCCAACAAACCCTTAAAGATAAAGCAAGCAAACATACAATAAAGCATTTAAAATGATGAACTGAAACTCTAAGGTAACCCCTCTTTTATGGATTCCCCGACAGAGTCGCCAGTTCTGTGATACATTGGCAGAACCGACTGTTATATACTGGTTTTGCATTTTGTGTTCACAAATGTTGCGGTAAGCAAGAGTCACCACCGACTTTTCTTTTATCCAAATTAAGGAAAGGGTGAAAAGAACAGAAAAAGACCTTTTCGAGATGTTTTCTGAGTAAGGGGGTAGATTATGAAAAGGGAAGGTGTTAACACCCTTTCCATCCGTAGTTTTCTACAGGCTCTTAGAGGTTTGCTCATTTTAAAATACCTTTGTGATTTTTGTGTTTGAAAATGTTTTGAAAATGCCTTAGTGCGGCGATTTGTTTTGCCTTTAACTCTTGTATCAGTCCTCAAGAGTGTTAACAAAGCAAATGTTTTGAAAATTGTTTCTTTGAAATGTTTTTGTGTAGGTGCAAAAAGTTGTTTTGAGCAAACTTCTAACAACTATCTATATTTATACTCGAAAAGGTTTTTTCTTTTCCTCCTATCCTTTAGACAATGTTATCCTGCTATTAGTAAGTAGGTAGCCCCATCGTTGGATGTTCGAGGGACAATCGAAGGGACGTTTACAGTCACGAAGGCAACTTGTGGAGATGTTTTAGCAAATTTGTTTAGGGACTAGATCATTTACCGTGAAGGCAACTGTAGGGTCATCGAGGGACTATGATCTTTTAATTTACGGGTCCTTGCTAAAGCGTCCCCGTTTCGAGGGACATGACTATTTTTCCGAAGGCAACCGAAGCGGGGATACCCTAGAGGTGCATATGTGTGTATGTGTTAAGTTCAGTTATTTATCTTGCGTTATTAAGTTTTCTAACATTTTAATTTTCAGTCTTATCATGCACGCCTAGTTAATAACAGTTAATATTTACAGAAATTTAAAGTGCAAAAATTTAAATCCTAGACTATTACAACGCTTTGGGACAATTACATTAAAAAGTGCAAGAAAAAAATGCCGAATTTTTAAATCTAGACTATTGCATCCCATAATAAGTTACATTATTTATATAAAACGCGAGAATAAAAATAACGCGCGCGAAATAATTATTACGTCTAAAAAATCCTAAGATTGAAAATCTTTTTGGTGTTTTTTGTTTTAATTCAGAAAAAATAACTAAACTAAATCTAAATTTAATTTAAGAAAATAAATATTGAATGAACTGAACCTAATTCTAATTTTTTTGCATTTTTATTTAAGAAAATATTTGAATGACATAACCTAAGTCTAATTGACTTTAAAATTAATAAAAATAACTCAAGATAATTAATTCAATTAATTTACAAAATTAAAAAAATAATTTTAGAAAAAATCCTAAGTCTAATTATTTTTTTTTGCTTGACTTTATATTATTATAAAAAAAATTTACAAGAGAAAAAGCAATAAAATAAAAGAAAAGAAACAAAATAGGCCTGATACAACCAGCGAACGGGGGGTGCGCATTGCAATTTCACTAAGCCCAAAAATGGTGAGCCCAACATTCAAACAAAAAAACTTGCAAAAAGAAATGTTAATGAAAAAAACAAAATCCAGACCTGGGTATCGAACCCAGGTCTCTTCCTTTCACAAACGATCCCTTCACCAACCGAGCTGCTGAACCATTCGTGTATAGGAACAAACACATTGTATTATATATAAAAAATAAAGTCAAATATATTAAAAAAATAAAAAAATCACGCGCTATTTTGGATCATCCAATAAGATGAAGACACGCATGGGTGCTGAAGTCCTACGAGTCAACGGTGCCGAAGGAGACCTCCAGTCATCTTCTCCGGGCATCCAAGACTCATACCTGCAAGAACACGCAATTTAAAGCAAAAATAAAAACCCTATCCTGCATAAAATCATGCCCTGGATCCGATTCTGACCTTAAATTTTCCTGAAAACCATTGTACCGCCCAGATCGAAACCTTTTAGTTTCAAAACCTTATCAATGGCAAGGTGGTTCCTAGGACTCAAAGTACACATGCCTTGCGTTAGACTTGCCCTATATATCATTCCGAGCATAAATCAAACATTAGAAAGCATCAATACATTATAAAACTTGAGATACGAATTTGAAAATTTACCAAAAAATGTAGTTCTGGTTTGGTACTTCCAGGTACGTGATAGCTTGAATAAGGGATGGGAGTGAATCCTGGGTGTCTCAGGATGTTGATGGAACCTTTAAATTGGATTGAAATGTATTGGAATTGCTATTTTGAATTTCATGATTCTTGATCACTTTTGCAATTTTTGGTGAGTTCTTAAGGTTGTATATGTGTGTGCTAAGCTTGCAAATGTGATGTATTTATAGTGCAGAAGGAAGAGACAAGGTTACATGGAAAGAATCTCAACCATAAACATTGTTTTCAAACCATGATCAATATTTGAAAAAATGCCATAATTGCAGATTTCATGTCATGTTTGATGCTGAATGAACCTGGTCATGTTTGCACGTGATTCTTGGACTTTTAGGAAGGCCAAAGCACAGGCCCAAAGGTCAAGTCCCATTCTATAATATTTTGTACAATTTATTTAATATTTATTTTAAATAAATAAAAATAAATATGGACAAAATAGGTAGAAAATGCAAGGCCATGTAAAAATGAGATTAGAGGTCCTCCATAAGCTTATAAAAATATTTTAACCTCAAAAAGTTAAGCCATAGACTCAAAAGTTCAAATTTGCTCAATGTACCATTCTTGGAATTTCCAAAATTTTCCCAACTTGGGCAAGCCATAACTTGTTCAATTTTGACCTCATGATGATGATCTTGGACTTTTTGGAAAGCCCGAGATGTATAATTCAATCCCTCTTTTGATCAATTTTGCATTTGAAGACTTACCTTGATGTAAAAGGTCTTGACAAAAAGTGACTTTTGTTGACTTTCTGAAAATGATCTGTAATGTTTGAGCTTGTATCTTTCAAATAGTGCATCTCTTAGACTTGAGGGCTGAAGAGAAGTTGTAGGGAAATGAGTTCCCTTCAAAATGAGCTTTGGTTGGAGAAAAATGGATGAAGTATGTGAAAGTTATGCCTGGTCAAAGTTTGGTTGACTTTTCCTATAGAAACCCTAATTTAGCAATTCTTGACTTTTGATGAATTATGAGCATTTCTTGAGGAATCATTGTCAACCCTTGATCAAATGATGGATATTACTTCAAAATGTTAATGTTGACAATAAAATCCTAAAGTTTGACTATGTATAGGCCACAATTGACTTTTGACCTAGTACAGTTGATTTTCCAACACTTGTGCAATTGACTGAGCAAACTTGTAGTGTAAGGCATGAAATTTGTCATGGACAATCTTTAAGGAATGTTAGGACCATGTCAAACATTTGATACCTTTGGATCTTACACATCTTGATTAAAAGTGAAACCCTAATTAGAGGTTCATTGCTTAGGAGGAGAGTTTGTCTGAGCAACTCTTGGTCAACCTTGAGCAATTGAGGACCTCTAGAGGCATGCTTTGAGTGAAAATGGGAGGGAAAATTTTGGGGTACAACACTCCCCCTTAATGATTTCATAAGCAACCATAAACAACTACTCTCACATAAGAAGTAACACACACTCCTATTCATAATGCTAAATCAACATGTCAAGACATGTGATATAACATCGGGATACAACACTTTACTCCCTATTTTTAGCCAAAATATTGAAAAAAAGAAACAGAGTAAATGTACACATTGGAAATACAAAGCACTAGGAAAAAACACAAGTGGAACCAAACATATTTCACTAGAGACACACATATTGCAAAATTGCAATACTACATATGGAAGCACACAAATGGAAACATGTTGCACAAAAGCAACAACAAATAGAAGTCAGACCTGCACATCTACAGAACATAGACGAAACCATATATGGAAACACGCACCAGGTAGAAACAAACAAATTCTTGGCCAGCTTTAGGTTACTTTTTACCTATTTCCCCTGTCAAAGAGTCTTTTGTATTTCTTGGTGTCGTAGTCAGCCCCATCATCTTGCAAACCATCTTCTTTCCAGTCTTTCTCAGTAGAAATTAACCTATACATGTCACACCTCAAATTATAGAGGAGAGATGTAATGACTGATGCACTCATCCATCTCTATAATTGTTATAACTCCTTAACAATGAAAGTTCTAAACCCACTGTTTTTGATAACACCAAGTTGTTCCTTGTTGTCCATATGCTCCAGCGTATCATCATTTCCTTCAACCAGAATCTTGATTAGTTGTTTGCAACTACCAAGGTCCTTGCTCCAATCATATTGAATAAGATATATGAAATAATTTACATCTTCAGTATGAAATGTCATGATGTTGTACCCCAAAATTTTCCCTCCCATTTTAAAAGATCTCATCTTGCTCCTAAGGTTCTCAAGTACTCAAGACTATTCAAGAATTGATCAGATGAACCCTCCTCCTAAGCAGTGGCCTACAATTAGGTTTATGGTTTTCTCAAAGAAAA
Source organism: Vicia faba (assembly GCA_948472305.1). NCBI lineage: Eukaryota > Viridiplantae > Streptophyta > Magnoliopsida > Fabales > Fabaceae > Vicia > Vicia faba. Next base: position 38,155,879 of record OX451741.1, read on the forward strand.
CTGAGCTTCTAATTCCACAAGTTAGTTTCATGTTTCTTCACACGCTTCAAAGAATCCTCATGTCAATTTTCAAGCCTTACATCACAAATTTGCTTAATCAATTGCTCAGATGATTGCAAATATTCTGTATTGGACAAAAAGTCAACTGTGGTCAACATACAGTCAAACTTCAATATTTTTGGTCAACATCAATATTTTAAGGCCACATTCATCATTTGATCAAGGGTCGATCATGATTCATCAAGAAAACTCAAGATTCATCAAAAGTCAAAAGTTGCTAATGTAGGGTTTTCTTTAGGAGAAGTCAACTGAACTTTGACCAAACATAACTTTCACATGCTTCGTCAGAAATTTCTCAACCAAAGCCTATCTTGAAGGAAATTCAATTCTCTACAACTTCGTCTCTCTGAGTTCAAGTCCAAAAATGCTTCATTTGAGAGATATGGGCCAGAACATTATAGGTCATTTTAAAAGTCAACAAAAAGAAATTTTCTATCAAAGCAATTTACATCAAGACAAAGACCTCAAATGAAAAAATGACCAACATGGGAGTTGTGGTGGACATCTTGAGCTTTCCAAAAAGTTCCAGATCAACTTCATATGACAAAATTTAAGAGAGTTATGATTGGTGCAAGTTGAACAATTTTGTGAAAATGCATGAAGTCCACTTTGAGCAAAATTGCATTTTTGGGCTAATGGGCCTAAGTTTTATGTTCAAACGTGTTCATGACATATTTAAAGACCCGTAAGTCCATTCATGCATTATCTTGTATTTTTATTTCATTTATTTTTATTTTTATTCATTTAAAAGAAAAATAAATCAAATAAAATAGTAAATTAAGGCACCAAGGCATATGGGCTTTTTCTTTGGATCATTTTGAAGCCTAAGATCACATATTCAACTTTCCAAAACCGTGTGAATTCAAATATGGCAAGAATCTTCAAATATGTAAGCTTGAAAAAGATGTTTTATTCTTGCTTGATTTGGTTTTGATTGCACAAGATTCTTTCCATGTCTCTTGACCTAATGCACTCCTCTATATATACTCAACAACATCAGACCTAAAGGACCATGAAAAGGCAACAAGAGAATAGGGTTTCAAAACATAATTTTTTCCAAAGAATAGTGCCATATCGTATCAAAGCTTCCAGCCTATTTAAGTCCAAACCAAGGATCGAATCATCCTCCTGAAGTTCCCAGGAACACATCCAAGCCAAGAAGCATCCCATTCCACGTCCAAAACACTCATGCCCAAGCAAACGGTTGGGTAAAATCCTTTTTGAATTCAAATTTCATGATCTATGCATATTTAACTGTTTGTGTGTGTCCAAATGAATTCATCATATTGTTTAGAACTGGTCTGAACCAAAGAATGTAAGCTTTAACATACGGATCACTAGTTGTCATATATATGGCAACACAAATTGAAATCTTCGAGCCTCTGCATATAGGCGTTTTCAGATCAAAAGAACTGCACTATTGGATTCACAACCATTAACCTAAGGGGATATGGTTCTTTTCACTCTCTAACGTTTGCTATTTTTGCAGGTTGGTAAATCACCTCGTCGGAGAAGACAACCGGAGCTAGGGCTCCTGCGCCTCTCCGGTCCACTGGTTTTATATTATATTTATTTGTTTGCATTGTATAACTGGATGAGAGCGCAGCACCACTGGTCAAGGCGAAGGTTTGCAAACATAAGGGTGTGGGTTCGATCCCTGCGTTTGCAATATTTTTTTCTATTTTCCAAATTAATGCAGGTTTCACATATATTATCCAGGTCCTATTTACAAACACAAACAAGCGCTTGGCTCAATGTTAAAGCAGGCACGCTATTGATCCAGGGGGCGTGGGTTCGATTCTCACCCCATGCATTTTATTTTCTTGCTTTTAACTTTCTTTTCTCTTTTACTAATTTAACTTATTTTTATTAATTAAAACCAATTAACATAAAAACCATAAAATACCTTTTAAAATAAAAATAGCTTTAGGTTTTCTTGACTAATTAATTTTCTTTCAATCAAATTAATTTAAAATTAGGTTTTTGCAATTAAATTAATTTTGTAAATTAAATTAGAATTAGGCTAATTAACACTAAAATATGTAAGCTTTAACGTACGGATCACTAGTTGTCATTTATATGGAAACACAAAATGAAATCTTCGAGTCTCTTCATATAGTTGTTTTTAGATCAAAAGAACTGCACCATTGGATTCACAACCATTGATTTAAGGGGATATGATTCTTTTCACTCTCTAACGTTTTCTATTTTTGCACTCGCTGGAGAATACGACCAGAGCTACGGCTCCGACAACTCTCCAGTCCACTGGTTTTATATTATATTTATTTGTTTGCATTGTATAACCAGATGAAAGCGTAGTACCGCTGGTCAAGGCGGAGGTTTGTGAATGTAAGGGTGTGGGTTCGATCCCTGTGTTTGCAATATTTTTTTTCCAAATTAATGCAGGTTTCACATATATTATCCAGGTCCTATTTCCAAACACAAACGAGCGTTTGGCTTAATGGTAAAGCAGACACGTTGTTGATCCAGGGGGCGTGGGTTCGATTCTCACCCCATGCATTTTATTTTCTTGCTTTTAACTTTATTTTCTCTTTTAATAATTTAACTTGTTTTTATTTATTAAAACCAATTAACATAAAAACCATAAAATACCTTTTAAAATAAAAATATCTTAAGGTTTTCTTGACTAATTAATTTTCTTTTAATCAAATTAATTTAGAATTAGGTTTTTTGCAATTAAATTAATTTTGTAAATTAAATTAGAATTAGGCTAATTAACACTAAAATTATCTCTAAAAATACAAAAAATATCTTTTAACACCTAGAATTTTTAGGATTTTAAAACATGTTTTCTAACACTTTTATTTATCTTTTGCATTTAAATTCCTAGAAACAATTGTATAGGTCGCATGGTTTTTTTTGTAATAGCTTAGTGTTTAATTTATCGTAAAGTTTTATTAAATATTGTAACTGTCCCGAAGCCATGTAATAGTCTTAGGGCTTACTTTTTACACTTATATTTTATATACATGTATATATAACTGTTAGATGTATGCTAATAGGGTTTTGTATGGAAAGAATAAAATCAATCGATAGAAAACCTTAATTCTCAAGATAAATATAACTGAACTGAACACACTTTTCACACTCACACCTCTAGGGTAACCTCTCTTTGTTGCCTTTGGAAATAGTGGTCATGTCCCTCAAAAATAGGTATACTTTAGCAAAAGACCCTTGAATAAAGATCATAGTCCCTCGATGACCCTTTGATGTTGCCTATGAAAAATGATCTAGTCCCTTCGATACAATTTATAAAGTATCTCTATATATTGCCTTCAATGACCATTCGATGACCCTTCGCCTGTCCCTTCACATCCAATAGATAGGGCTACCTACCAACTAATGGTATGGATGGTACCGCCTCTAAAGTAGAAGGAAAAGAATAAGAAAGACTGTAGTGGGTAAGGAACTTTTAAATGCTTGCTCACAACCTTTTTCACAATCATTTTTACACATCACACTTTTCAAACAAAATATCATCAAACACTATGTACGCATTCTTAAGGACTGATACAAGAGTATTTACAAAGTTAGATTTTCAAAATATTTTCAAAACAAATCACACACACAAAGAAATTTTCAAAAGGTGAGCTAGTGATTAAGAGCCCGTAGATAACTACAGATGAAAAGGGTGCTAACACCTTCCCTTTTCATAACTTAACCCCCAAACTCAAAACCTATCAAGGTCTTTCCAGTTCTTTTAAGCCTTTCCTTATATTGGATAAAAGAAAAGCCGGTGGTGACTCTTGCTAACCACAACATTTGCGATAAAACACTAACAAGTATGTTCTCCCATCGTATTACAGAACTGGTGACTCTGCTGGGGAGTACTTAAAAAAGAGGGGTTACCTTAGGGTTAGATCAATTTATCTGCTTTAATTGTTTTCTTTACTTGCTTTAAATTTAAGGGTTAATTGGGTTTATTTACTTGTAAGATCCTACACCCGGATCTAGGGATGCCTTAGGTAAGTAGAAATAGATCATGAAAATTGTATGGCGTAGATCAATATGGTTGAAGTGATGGCTACGGTTAGTGCGACACTTTGGTTTGTACTAATGTTATTTGAGTCAGTCAAGGATAACATTAGGCTTCTGCGTGGTGTCATTAGCACTAACTAACTTTTAGAACCTTAATTGACCCATTTTGGTCATTAGAAGGTAGTGAGATGGTCGGCTTTGGTGCAGTCCAAGGTTGGTTGATACTCAATGCTACACTCATTGAGATTTGACACGGGATGTTTTGGCGGCAAGCTAGTTGCAGTGCTAAAATAAAGCCTGTGAGAAAGATCGGTGATATGAGATTCCTAGAACCCGATTACTATTTTTGGACAGGTTGAGACAACTTAACTTTGATAGAGAAGGGTACTTACCTATGGACCTCGTGCAAGCCTTTAAACTTAAGGCTCTTGTGTGATTTGTTTGTGTTTGCTACTTGTTTAAACATGAACATAACATCATGACATCATAACATCATGACATGGCATCTTTACTAACCATTTCAAGGATCTTAGGGATCTTTGATGCATGATTATCATAAGCCAAATTTAGGTAAGGGGCAAGAGGATTTATTTTCCTCTAACCAGATGCTGTCAAATATCGAAGTAAAATCTCTTGAGTCAGAGGCTAGGACCCACTTGATATAGTGAGCTTGATTCTTATAGAAGGACGTTCAAAAACAAAGACTACAAATTCTTTAAGACAAAGCTACAACCAGATGCGTTTTCAAATTTTTAATCTCACGAGATCCTTGAAAACATTACATATGCATCTACATGTCATGCATATCATTACATAATAGGTATTCTCAAGACATGTTTTCTCATATTCTTGCTGTTTATTTCAGCAGAAATGGCTCTTGAACAGACAGTCAAGGATCTCCAAGCTCAGAATGCCCAATTCCAACAAATGTTCCTGAACTTAGCCAAGGGGCAGGAAGAACTGAAGGCACTCATCACCAAAGAAAAGAAGAAAAAGACAAAGAAACCAGCTGGCATCCGTAACATGGGAATAAGGTTTAGTGGTCTAGTCAAGCGAGTTTAGGATCCCGATACTCCATTAGACGAAGACGACGAACAAGATAAAGATGATAAGAGTGGTGAAACTAAAAAAAGCAACCATGGTCCTGTTAAATACTCTGATGAAGAGGAAGAAGATTATTTAAATGAATAATATCCCCCTGCTGATGAAAAATACAAATAGCTAGAGATCATCTAAATACTACGGAGAACCAGAAAGTTCATGGTTTAGATTTTGAGGATTTGGGTTTAGTCTCAGGAGTTGTCATTCCTCATAAGTTCAAAGTCCCCACTTTTTCAATGCATGGCAGTTTTTCTTGCCCAAAGCTTCATTTGAGGTCATATGTCCGGAAGATTTAACCATACACCACTGGCAGGAAGTTGTGATGCATTTCTTTCAAGAGAGCATGTATGGAACATAGTTGGAATGATTCTATCAACTAGAAGGGACCAATATCCATACCTGGGAATATTTGGCTACTACTTTATATAAGCAATACCAGTATAATGTTAATCTTGCACCAACCCGTATGCAACTACATAGTATGACCATGGGCTCTAACGAAGGCTTTAAAGAGTATGCCCAAAAATGGAGAGATATGGAAGGAAGAGTTCAGCCTCCCTTGTTTGATAGGGAATTGGTTAACATGTTTATGGGAAATTTGACAGGTCCTTTCGTCAATCATCTGATTGGAATCACTTCAGCCGGGTTCACCGAGTTGATATTAATAGGGGAACATGTTTAAGGTGGAATCAGAAGCGATGGATGGCTTTTAGTGATGTAACGGGGGAGCTGTTGCACCCCAAAATTTTCCCTCTCATTTTACTCAGCACATGCCCATTGAGATCCTCAATTTGCTCAAGGTTGCCCAAGAGTTGACCAGACAAACTCTCTCCTAAGGCAATGTGTCTCAAATTAGGGTTTCCATTTTCATCAAGATGGGTGTACTCTAAAGGCCTTAAATTCTTTCCACGGTCCTAATATACTCTCAATATCATCCATGTCAAGTTTCATGCCTTGCACAAGAAGTTTGCTCAGTCAACTGCTCAGATGCCTAGAAATTAACTATACTTGGTCAAATGTCAATTGTGGCCCACATACAGTCAAACTTTAAGATTTTTTGTCAACATCAACATTTTGAAGTGAATTTCATCATTTGATAAAGGGTTGATCATGATACCTCAAGGAATGCTCCTAATTCATCAAAACTCAAAAGTTACTAAATTAGGGTTTCTTAGGAAAAGTCAACTAAACTTTGACCAAGCATAACTTCGTCATACTTTATCATAAATTTTCCATACAAGTCTCATTTTGAATAGGATTTAATTACCTACAATTCATCTTCAGCCCTCAAGTTCAAAATATGCACTCATCAAAAGATATGAATTTCCACATTATAAGTCCTTTTGAAAAGTCAACAAAAACACCTTTTAGGTCAAAGCTTCTCACATGAACATGGAAGACCCAATTGAGATTATACCGAAAGGGTTATTTAGGAGACATCCTAAACTTTCTAAAAATTCCAAGAACACCTCTCTAGGGTTAAAATTGAAAGAGATATGCTTTGTTAAGGTTGACCATTTTTGCAACATTGCCAAAAGTCAAATGTGCTCAAAGATGCATTTTTTGCCAAATGGACCTAACTTTTTATGCTTGCACCTCACTCATAACATGGTCCACAACCCAAATATTCATCCACACATTGTTTGCTTCATTTTTCATTTTATTTTTATTTTTTATTAATTAAAAATTGAATTAAATCAAATAAATGACAACTAATAGCAAAGATTTGTTTTGATCTGATTTTTGGACAGGATCACAAGCTAATTATGTTGATATATTAGGATCAAATTGAATTAAGGTGGATTGGCACAAGAATGGCATGATTAGGCCTAATTTGGAAACAAATCATACAAGGAAGGAATGAGATCAAATCTTCAAAATTTTCAAAGATACAAGTAGTTTTTATAACCCTAATTCATTCAGAGATATATATTGGGCAAGGCCAGACACGAAACAAAAAGGATTGCAGTCGTGAAGAACACTAGAACAAACTCAAAAATTGGACAAAAAGTGGTGGGTCGATTTCCATTCTAGAGGGAAATTCAGAGCATTCCAAGGTTACCAATCACTTCCCGGACATCTTCAGAACGTGTCTCAATCATTGGCAAGCCTTTTCACGCCCAGAAATGCATGTTATAGACCCACAGTTTGCATCCCCTAGCTTGAATCGTATTTTATAATTTACGCATGATTAACCATTATTGAGCACAACATTATGTTTCTATGATCATTTGGAATGTTTTGGTTTACGTAATTTTGTGTTTTGATGCATATATCCATGACTACCATTGCTAGGGTTTGTTCTTGCATTTTAGGGTTTTGTCATACAAGTTAAATTGGCCAATAAAAAGGGTACCATGAAGATCGTGACATCAAGACTAGTTGAATCACAGTCTTGAATCTCATTTATCACGCGTCTTGATGATTTTTGAAACTCACAGGTTATAGCCATGGTTATTTGTCCATAGGTATAGGTTATATACGTAATACGACGGAAGAGGAAGAAGATGATGATGTGTTCAACTATCATTAGGCCATTCAAACTGGGCGCACATTTTTTTTTGTTTCAGTTTCATCCACGTTGTTTTATATATTATGTATTATTATTATTACATTATCAATTGAACAATGTAGCGCAGCTGGCAAGGACGTGTGTTAGAAAGGGGAGAGGACCTGGGTTCGATCCCAGGTCCTAGCAAATTTTATTTTCTTGTTTTCTTTCCACAGATTCAATGCACTACTTGTCCAAGCGTCCCATCATAAGCCCCACTTATCCAGCCAATGGATCATTGTTGATCAGATCCAATGCTTCACCAAAGCAGGACTATGGTGTACTCTCAAGCTTGCACAATAGGAAATCTCACGCATGGGATGGGCTGAGGAGTTATTGGGCCTAAGCAATTTCAACATACACCCCCATTCTTCCATACAGGCCCATTCTATCCTTTTTTATCTTAATTTCTTTTTAATTATTTTCTAACTATTTTCTTTTTAAAATAACATCAAAATTATTTATTTTTTATTTAATCAAAATCACAAAAAACAAAAAAATATTTTTTTTCATAAAAAATATTTTATTTCCTTGAATTAATTAATTTAATTTAATTAGGGAAATTAAATCTTATTTTTGTAATTAAAATCAATTAGAAATTAGGGTTTAATTTTGTATATAATTAATATTTCTTCCAAAAAAATAACTTAAATATTGTCTCAAAATAGATTTTTTAGGTTTTCTAATCGTCCTCGCATTTAATTCTCCGCACGCATTTTAATTACCTTTTATTATTATTGTAATTGCTCAGAGGTTGTAATAGACTTAATTAGGTTTTAATTCCGCAATTTATTTTCAGTAAAAAATAATTATGTATCTGCGAAAGCCATGTAATAGCTAGAACTTTAAACTTTCTGCACTTTTAATTCCTGCAATTTTTAATTGTCTAGATGTATGCTAATAGGATTGTATGGAAAGAATACTTGAAAATTAATACGGTAGATAACCCTAATTGTGCAAAGACTAAATTAACTGAAACATAAACACATGCACATGTTCACTCTTAAGGTTTGCCTCACTTCGGTTGCCTTCGGTAAACAGTCACTAAGCATAGGGAATTTTAGTGGTTGCCCTCCAGTCTAAAAGATAAAAAAATGACCCATTCGAATGTTGCCTCAGAAAGATCTTTAGGATTTTAGGGTAATTACTAAGGTTTCCTAGTCATTTCTTTAGTGATTGTATTTGTCCCTTTCGAACGTCCCTTAAAAAACTCCAATGGCGGTGCTACCTATTCCTTAATAATGGGATAGCGCTGTCTACAGGAAAACAAACAGTCTTTTCGAGTAGGTAGATTAACTCTTAAGTACTTACTCAATCAATCAAATAAAACTTTTCACACAAACACTTTTTCAAAACAATTTTCAAAACTACTTCGTCACACCCTTGAGGACTGATACAAGGGTTATCACAATGTAAAACTTTTCAAAACAAACACACACAAGCAATTTAAAAAATGAGCAAGTACCTAAGAGCCCATGGAAAACCATGGATAGAAAGGGTGCTAACACCTTCCCTTTCTATAACCTACCCCCCTTACTCAAAAATATTCTCGAAAAAGGTTTTTTCTGTTCTTTTTCCTTTTCCTGATTGGATAAAATAAAATTCAGTGGCGACTCTTGCTTACCGCGACATTTTCGAATACAAAATGCAAACCAGTATTAACTGTCGGTTCTGCCATCGTATCACAGTAGGCATTGAGATTCTACTCTTTGTGAAGCCGCTTTGTCAGTTCCAACACCTTTTTCTCACTGGCATAGAATTAGGACTCAAAGGTATCTCGTTCTTCTTTGAGATGTATCCAAGATTTTTGCAATTCTTCGAAGTTTGTTGGCATATCAGGATGCAGGATGATGCGAGACCCGACCCCTTGAACATTAGGCTCTGAAATCATTAGTAGGATAGGAGCATACGGCATCATAAGATTTTAAGCAGGAGTTCACACCCATTTGAGGCATGGCTCCAAATGGATGGATTTCTTGTGCCCTAGAGTCCTACTATAAGTCTTCTTAACCATTCCCCAAGCGCAGATGAACTTCTGATGATAACCTTGCAGATCATTTGAATATTTGAACACAATACCTTGGAAGAGCATATCATGAGAACCATCCCTCCGACCGTAACCAAACTGGTGTGAATCTAAAGAGGGATTGTAGGTGATGCCTCCTGTTGTACCCCAAAATTTGCCCTCCCATATTCTTCAAGAAATTGCCAAGTCAAAGCTTCAAAATCTCCCCAAGGGTTGCACAATCAAGGGCCTCCTAAGCAGTCAAAATTAGGGTTTGTGTTCTGATCAAGAAAATGAAGTTTCCAAAGGTCCAATCAAGTCTCACATGCCTATAAACATGGTCAAGCATCCTCATACAAAGTTTCAAGACTTTCAGCACAAAACTGCACAGTCAAAACCCTAATTGCACTACAGTCAACTGTAAGGGCAAAATGGTCATTTGACAGTCAAAAGTTCAAATTTTTGGTCAACATATCATTTTGAAGCCACAAACATCATTTGATCAATGCTTGATCATGATTCTCAAAGTTTGGCTCAAAAATCATCAAGATGCAAAAGTTTCCTTATTTGGACAGTTGAAAAAGTCAACTGTAAATTGACCAGGGCATAACTTTCACATGGATTATCAGAAAAATTCCATCCAAAGCTCATTTTGAAGAGAAAGACATTTCCTACAACTCATCTTCATACTTCAAGTCCAAGAAATGCCCTCACAAAAAGTTATCAATTTCAACATTATAGGTCATTTTCAAAAGTCAACAAAAAGGGACTTTAAGTCAAAGGCCATAACTTGAGATTGGTAAATCCAAATGACATGGGACCAAAGACATTGGTTAGAGGACTCGAAGACCTTTCCAAAATGTCCAAGAACATGAGCAAAGCTTAAATATTGAGCAAGTTATGCCTTGTGGAAGTTGGGAAATTTTTGGATATTTTGAAAAGTCAACATTGGTTCAAATGACCTAAAATTGCTAATGGGCCTATTTTTCTTCCACAATTCACTATCCAAGGCATGTGCACGACCACTTGGCCCAGAGGGAAGTATTTCTTCATTTTTTATTTATTTATTTGAATTTTTATTAATAATAATTCATTTAAATCAATTAAATATATGAAAAATACTTAATCTAACTTATCAAATCTTTTTGTACATGTAATAGGCTCAATGATTCGTGCATGATCAGATTTGGAAGGAATTGGATTGATTGGATCATGATTGGTACAAAATTGCATGAAAATGATTGAAAAAAATATGATTGAAAATCAAATCTCATAAACCATCAATGCATAGATTTTGATCAGAATTCTTAACCTAATTCACTCATACTTATACAAGGGATCAAAACCTAATGCAGAAAACCATAGAGCTGCGCAGAAAACCCTTGCAAAAACTCACACTTTTTCTTAAAAAATCTCAATTCTGAAAACACCTTTGCAAGGCGATTCAAGACAAAATAGTGTTTCCATTAGCTTCTTTGAGGATTATAGGACATATTCCAATCATTCCCCAAGCCCCATACTCAAGAAAACACAAGATCACCATTGAAGTTGGTAAAGAAAATTTCTGAATCGGTTTCTATCATACATGCATTGTTAACATATTTTGTTGTTATTTTTGTGTTTAGAATAATGTTTGCAAGCTAATCATGTACTTTGATTGAAGTTTTACGCACTGTATGCAAAGATGCCATTATTGTTTTCTAGGGTTTACAGGACTTGGAATTAGGGGTTTTTGAATGAGGAAAAATTAGAACCCCTGAGTACCACCATTGACACGAGCGTGTTTGGACGAAGAAGACGACACCCTCGCGCTCAATTTATGAGCATCCATGGCTTAATCGTTATTTTCTGATATGTTGTCTTAGGCAACGCGTGAAAACCGTAGCCAATGTTTTATATGTTTCAGGAAAAAGAAAACCACGCGAAGAAGATGATGACGTGTGGAGTGGTGATAGGAAGATTCAAACTTTCGCGCGCGGAGGCCCCACTAATCTTGTTTTATTTTATATTGTTTCTTTTGTATAATATAATCACAATGCGTGAATTGGTTTAGTGGTAAGGCATATGTGCTGGCAGCATCCATGACCTGGGTTCGAGCCCCAGGTCTTCACTATCTCAATATTATTTTCCAATTAATTTTCACATGCAGTTTCACATGCTGAAGCGCACCATACACTTCCAAATCAAGCTTGCCACGTCCATCGCAAGATCAATCAGAAGGCCATGGATTGGAGAACACAATGCGCCCTAGTCAACGCGTGTACACGCGTCCTGAAAAGTCAAAAAGGCCAGCAAGGTTAATGGGCCAGATTATCACAATTTCACCTCCTATTTGGGGCCTGAACCCCCCAGGTTTACAAACCCTTTTCATTATTTTTTATTTTTCTTTATTTCTTTTACTTTCAATTATTGTTTTTTTAATTAATTCTGTTAATTTAATTATATTTTCATAAAATCACAAAATACCATAAAAATCAGAAAAGACCAAAAATTAAATATATTTAATTAGTTAATATTTTGTAAATAAGTTCATAAATTAATTAGTTAAATTAGGTTTAATTTTAACTCTTTTAATAAAAATCTAAAAAAACATTGAATTAGGGTTTAATCAATTTTCATCTTTTTTTTTAATAATTAAATAATTAAATATTTATTTTTATAATTAAATTTGCATGTAAATTAATTAGGGTTAATATTAGGTTTTAATCTTCTTTTTTTTAATAAATTAAAAGCAATTAGAATTAGGTTTAGTTTTAGTTAATTCTTTTTTTTCATTAAAACCAAAAACACCAAAAAGACAATTTCTTTTCTTTTTAATTAATTAACTCCATGTAATTTTAATTTTGCAAAAAGGGTCCAATGCCCTCGTTTCGATTTAATTCTTATTCGCATATTTATTTTATTTCTTTATAATATTTATGTATCTCTCCCAAGGCCATGTAACCTTTTAATCTTCTCGCACTTTTCTTTACTTTCTTTATTTTTCTGTCAAAATCGGGTCCTGGTTTAATTTTGGCGATGTGGACCCGCGCCTTTTGTAATAGCTTAGATTTTTTACTCTCCCGCAATATTTTTTAACTGTTAACAAATGGCATGAAATAATGTATGGACAAAAATAAAAATAAGCGTAGAACACCAATAACATGACAAGATAAATGCAAATGAAAACGACACACGAATCGCACACACCACCCCTAGGGTACGCCTCACTGTTGCCTTACCTCGAAAGGTGATCGTCGAGTAGAGGATGTTTTAGTAAGTCCTCATGATCCGGGAACCTGGCATGAGGGTAGCTTCTAAGGTGTCTTCCCATTGCTCCGGTGATCACCATGTCCCTAAACTCGAATTGACCCGAACACCTCCAACGGTGGTGCTACCTACCTCTCAATGGTGGGATGGCACTACTTTAAAGGACATTTACACAGACGAATTCCTTAGGGTAGGTAGGTTCTCGTAGATACTTGCTCTAAATTTCAAAACAAATTCGAAGCTACTTTTCACACCGACACCTTTTCAAAAAGCTTTCGAAAGCAAATTTTCAAACACTCTTGAGGACCGATACAAGAGTCGAACTGGAATTTTCAAAGAAACTTTTTTAAAACCCACAGTTGAAAAGAAAACAAACCATTTTTGAAAACACAAGTGAGCAAGTATCTAAGAGCCCATGGATAACCATGGATAGAAAGGGTGCTAACACCTTCCCTTTCTATAATCTACCTCCCGAACCGAGAGCAATCTCTATAACGAATTTTTCTTTGCTTTTGTCCTTTCCATTTGGAGAAAATAAAAGACGGTGGTGACTCTTGCTTCCGTGACATTTCGCGAACCAGCGTTAAACAGTCAGTTCCAGATCCACCGATCACAGAACTGGCGACTCTGCTGGGGATCAAACTTAAAGTGAGGTGTACCTTAGGGCTAGTTCATAACTGTGTTTTCAATTGTATTGATTTGCTTGCTTTACTATTGTGGGTTGCATCGGAGTTACATAGATCCTAACCCGGATCTGGGGATACCCTGTTTAGGTAGCGTAAGCTGTGAGGGACCTGTCCGGTGTAGACCGACACAGGTGAAGCAGTGGCTACGTTGGTGTGGCACCTTGGTCTGTACCGATATCCCTTGTGTCGCAACAAGGAGAATATGGGTCTTCTAAGGAGTCATTAAGCACCAACAACCTTAGAACCTTAATTGACACAACTTGGCATTTAGAATTGTAGCAGTATGCTACGCCCATTGAGGCTAAGCTCTCGTGATGGTTCTGGCCTCAAGAAAAGATTGCGATGCTGGAGTTATGACCGATTGAGGGTAGTAAATGATATTGGGATCCTCTAAGAACCCGGTTACTTTTGATTAGGACAGGTATGAACCAACAAATTGAAAGAGGGTAGTACCTAGACCTCATGCTGGCCTAAACTTTAGGGGCTTGCCTTGTGTGACTTGTGTGCCTTACCATGTTTGCCTTTGTATCTATATGTGGTGTGCTTTATCATAACATCATAGCATCATGAGCATTGCATGCATCCTGCATAAGGACTGACCATTTCAAAGACAAGAAGGTTTCACCTTTGCTCTGTTTTGTAGGACATCATGATGCCTGTGCGAAGGAATACTATCCGGTTCAACTTTGTTCGTTCACCTGAGTTGCTTGATGAGTTGGTTAACAGAATTCCAAATACCATTTCCTTCATCCAGAGGCATGGTTCTCTTCTCAGTTTAGTCACTGCAAAGCGGGATCAACAGTTGATGAGTGTTCTGACCCAGTTCTATGACCCTCTGTACCAGTGCTTCACCTTTCAAGACTTCCAGCTGGTCCCTACCCTGGAAGAGTTCTCTAATTTGCTTGGTATCCCTATCTTGGATCAGACTCCCTTTACTGGTTGGGAAGAGACCCTCAGGCTTGAGGATGTTGCTGCAGCTCTTCCTTTGACCCATCAAGAGGTAACAGACAACTGGGTGACTAGAAGCGGAGTTAAGGGTTTCTTGGCCAAGTTTCTGATTGGTAAAGCTAACAGTTTCTGGAGTGACCTGGACTTTAGGGCATATGAAGACATCTTGGCTCTCCTAATCTATGGGTTAGTCCTGTTTCCTAATCCTGACAACTTCATCAATGTCACTGCCATAAGGGTCTTTATGTCTCAGAATCCTGTGCCCACTCTCTTGGGTGACATCTTGCAACAACTTCATGCCCGTACTACCCGAAGACGAGGAACCCTATGGTGTTGTATCCCTTTGTTGGTGAGGTGGTTTATTTTGCACCTCCCTAAGTTCGTACTGAAGAATCAAGAAGGAAGAGGTTGGGCTCATAGGTTAATGTCTCTCACCGATAAAGACATCATTTGGACTTGCAGAGGTTTGGATGAGATAGCTATTATTGATCGATGCGGGGAATACCCTAATGTTCCTCTGATTGGTACCCAAGGAGGGATCTCTTACAATCCATGTCTAGCACTCCGTCAGTTTGGAAGAGCAAGAAGAGCAGGTCCCCATGAGATGTTGGTGCCTCACATCAGTTTTGAATTTCAGGTGGATAGTGACGAGCTGCGTCGTAGGTTCATCAAGGCTTGGGACAAAGTTCATAAAGCTGACCCACAAGAGTTAGGGCCAAAGACCTCTTTACCTATGGAAGCCTACTACAAATGGGTTCGCATCCGTGCTCAGAAGTTAGGTATGCCGTATGAAGCTGTCAGACCCGTCATTCTTGAGTGTCCTGACAAAGATGGTGTTCCTCCAACTGTCCTTCCTCCTCAGATACCTACTGATTATGAGACATTGAAGAGATCTTGGTCGCAACTACGAGAAGAGCGGGATTCTTACCGGGAAAAGTTCAACGAGCAGGAATCAAAGATCCAGAAGCTGACAAAACAGTTGGAGAATGAGAGAGCTCTGAATGCCTACATCCGTACTGAGAAGAGGAGACCATGGGATAAATAAGGAGCTCCAGATGTGCTTTTACAGTTTTATTTCCTTTTCAGTATTTCCTTTCATGTAACGCCTAAGGGTAACCTGTTGAATAATTTCAGTTTCAAAGTTGAATCTAATGAAGTGTGTTCCTTTTTGTTTACAAAGTTGATTCCCGATTGTCTTTGAAAACATAATTCATACGCATTTCATTCATCATGTGCATAGCAGGTTCTCTTCTTTTCAGGTTGCTTACAATTCTTCGCTGTTTATTTCAACATCATGAATCCTGACTCGTCATCCACTGAGACATCCATCAAAGCTCTCCAGGCGCAGAATGCCCAATTTCAGGAATTAATCAAGGGTTTGGCTCAAGGCCAAGAAGAACTGAAGGCTATGCTCCTGAAGAAGGAGAAGAAGAAGAAGAGAAGGATTGTTATGTTCAACTCGGGCCGAAGGTTTGGCAATACTCTGCAGCATGAAGAGGCTGGTTCTTCTGTTGGCAAGGGTACTCCTCAAGAGGCAAGGGTTCCAAGTCCAGTAGTCTCCGACAACGAGACTGATTTTGATGAAGAGCAGTATCCTCCGGCAGAAGACCGTTACAAGCAGCTGGAAGATAGGTTAAATGCTATGGAGATCCAACAGGTACCTGGGCTGGATTTCAGAGATCTGGGTTTGTCTACTGGTGTGATCATCCCTCGGAAGTTCAAAGCACCATCTTTCACCAAATATGATGGGGCGTCTTGTCCCAAGCTACATCTCAGGTCCTATGTTCGGAAAATCCAACCGTACTCTGCGGATAAGAATTTATGGATCCACTTCTTCCAGGAGAGTCTTTCAGGGACTCATCTCGAATGGTTCTATCAGCTGGATGGGACCAAGGTTCGTAACTGGGAGGAGTTGGCTACTGCTTTCTATAAGCAGTATCAATATAATGCCGACCTTGCCCCTACACGTACCCAACTCCAGGGTATGTCGTTAGGTTCAAGTGAAGGTTTTAAGGAGTACGCTCAGAAGTGGAGAGACCTGGCTGGCAGGGTGCAGCCACCGTTGACTGATCGGGAATTGGTAGACATGTTCTTGGGGACCCTATCCGGGCCATTTTTCAACCATCTCATCGGGAATTCGTCTGTAGGGTTCACTGATCTAATTCTGACTGGAGAGAGAATTGAGGCTGGGTTAAAGTCTGGTAAGATTCCGAAGGGTGCATCGTCTAGTTCTGAGAAGAAACCCTTCAAGAAGGAGGCTAGTGCCGTGTATGGCTCCCGGAAATCAGAAAGATTTGAGCACCGCCAATTTGTCAGTGCGGTAACAATTGCTAAGCCTGCTGCCGCTCCTCGGCCAACTAATCCTCAAAGGGCTGAAAGACCCCGGAGAGAGTTCACCCGCTTAAGTATGACCTTGTCACAGATCCTGCCACAGTTGCTATCCACCAATTTAGTGACTGTCAGAGAGGCGCCAAAGTTCCCAAATACTGCATCTCCTAAGTACAACCTGAATGCTCGTTGTGCTTACCATTCAGATAGTCCGGGGCATTCTACTGATGACTGTTGGGCATTAAGGAGTAAGGTGCAAGACCTTATCGACGCGAAGGAGATACAGTTCGAAGCGCCTGAGAGGCCGAATGTAGTTACTGCTCCTATGCCTCAGCATGGGGTAAATGCTGTTGACGAAGATGTTTATGCTGTTTCTGTGGATGATCTAGCCACTCCTCTGAAGACTGTCAAGAAGAACCTGCTGCTGGCCGGTTTATTTCCGGGTTGCAGTGAGGGTTGCCTGTTCTGTGCTGTGTCCCTATCTGGTTGTCCCTTGCTGAAGTTAGGTATCCAAAGCCTAATGGATAGCAAGGAGATTCTGTTTAAGAAGTCTGCTGTTCAGTTGGTTCCGGTGGAAGAAGTTTCTGTGGTTACCATATTCAATAATCCAATCCAGGTTCTCCCGAAGAAGCCTGTTCAAATCATGACTGTTGCACCTGTGGTTATCACTGTTCCGGGGCCCCTGCCCTATGTATCTGATAAAGCTGTCCCCTGGCATTATGGGGCAGATGTGTATGTAAATGGGATTAAACAAGAGTTCAACGCTGGCGCCAGCATCTGTGACATCACTGGCCCAGCCAAGGTTACCCGCAGTGGCAGGCTCTTCTCGCCTGACATTGCACCGCCTGCTGCCCGAAGACCACTTCTTATAGCTCCTACAAGTGTACCTGTTCCTATTGCTGACCAAGTTGTTTCTCCTGCTGCCGAGTCATCCAATGCTCGGGGCAAAGGGATTGAAGTTGAGCCTGCCCAGATGGAGGTACCTGTACCTATAACTGCTGAGGCCTCCCAACAAGAGATGGAGGAAATCTTGAAAATTATAAAGAAGAGTGACTTCAATGTTGTGGAACAGCTGGGGCACACGCCCTCCAAGATCTCCATGCTCTCTTTATTGCTGTGCTCCGAGGCCCATGCTAAGGCCTTAATCTCATTCCTCAAGACGACCCATGTGCCTCATGAGACATCTGCAGTCCAGTTCACTGATTGCGTGGCAAATCTGAGAGCGGATAATGGCTTGGGTTTCTCAGATGCTGACCTGACTGCGAAGGGAAGAGACCACAATGACGCACTGCATGTTTCTATCGAATGCAGGGGCACCACTCTGGCACATGTATTGGTGGATACTGGTTCTTCTTTGAATGTGCTGCCCAAGAAGGCTTTGGACCGTTTAGATTGTGAAGGCCTGGAATTGAAACCCAGCAATATCATCGTCAGGGCCTTTGACGGTTCAAAAAGGATGGTTCATGGAGAGGTTGACATTCCGATTCGTGTGGGCTCTCAGGTGTTTGACTCTACATTTTATGTGATGGATATCCGTCCATCGTACTCTTGTCTAATGGGTCGACCTTGGATACATAAGGCTGGGGCAGTGACCTCTACCTTGCACCAGAAGCTGAAATACCCCGTCAGAGGGAAGATCGTCACTGTGCAGGGAGAGGAGGAGTACATGGTGAGCCACCTGAATTCCTTCAGATACATTGAGATGGACGGAGAGTTCATTGAAACCCCCTTTCAGCATTTCGAGGAGGTGCTTCCAATTGCAACAGTAGCAGAAACAGCAGCAGAAGAATTTGTTCCCTTGAAGATGGCTTCCCTGAAGGATGCCCGGGCTGTGGTTCAGAAAGGTGAAGGTGCTAACTGGGGCAGGCTTCCCGACTTTACACAGAAGACTGATAAATTTGGGCTGGGTTTTACTGCAGAGGGTCAGAAAGCTATGCGGAAAGCGAAGATCGGAAGACCTCCTGTGTTCATTACAAATCCAGGAGTGAATTCTGTTGGGGAAGACAATGAAGTGGATGAGGCTGAATTCAATAGATGGATCTATCCAACGACTGAAGGCGGGTTGAACAATTGGATTGCCAAAGACCATACTCCTATTATCTTTGTGACGCAGTAATAAATTTCTTTGTTTCGTTATTTTGTAATAAACAATAAATAAACTCTATGGCCTGGTGTCTTACCCGAGGCACCGTGGTTTCATTTGTGAGGGCATATAAATTGTCATTTCATATATCATGAATGAAAATCTTGGACGTATTTTCGCATTGCAAATCTTATGCTCCTTTTCTTTCTTTCTTTCCTTTACATATATTTCAAAACAGCTGTATTTACACACACACTCACTCATACAGGTTTCAATCCACTCTGGATCTCACTGGTAACGACTCTGCTACTGCCAGTTATGACTTCGAAAATCCGATCAACTTAGCCGAAGACGAAGGTGAAGATGATTGCGAAGTGCCTGGCGAGCTTGCAAGACTGTTGCTTCAGGAAGAGAGGGCAATTCAACCCCATGAAGAGCTAGTGGAAACAATAAACTTGGGTACTGAGGCAGACAGGAAAGAGGTAAAGATTGGTGCCAACCTAGAGCTCAGCGTGAAGCAACGGTTGACTCAAATGCTGCATGATTATATGGAGATCTTTGCCTGGTCCTACGAAGACATGCCCGGGTTGGATACCGATATTGTGGTCCATCACTTGCCAACTAAGGAAGACTGCCCTCCAGTTAAGCAAAAGGTCCGTCGGATGCGTCCAGAGATGTCTGAAAAGATTAAGGCCGAGGTTATGAAGCAGTTTGACGCTGGGTTTCTTGCAGTGACTTCTTACCCTCAGTGGGTTGCTAATGTGGTGCCGGTACCAAAGAAGGACGGTAAGGTCAGAATGTGCGTCGACTACAGGGATCTGAACAGGGCCAGCCCCAAGGATGACTTCCCTCTACCTCACATTGATGTCCTTGTTGATAATACAGCTCAGCACAAGGTATTCTCTTTCATGGATGGCTTTTCAGGTTACAATCAGATCAAGAAGATTGAACAGGGGAAGCTGTTGCACCCCAAAAAGCTGTTGAAAAGATTCCTTGAGGTATCATGATCAACCCTTTATCAAATGATGAAATTCACTTCAAAATGTTGATGTTGACAAAAAATCTTAAAGTTTGACTGTATGTGGGCCACAATTGACATTTGACCAAGTATAGTTAATTTCTAGGCATCTGAGCAGTTGACTGAGCAAACTTCTTGTGCAAGGCATGAAACTTGACATGGATGATATTGAGAGTATATTAGGACCGTGGAAAGAATTTAAGGCCTTTAGAGTACACCCATCTTGATGAAAATGGAAACCCTAATTTGAGACACATTGCCTTAGGAGAGAGTTTGTCTGGTCAACTCTTGGGTAACCTTGAGCAAATTGAGGATCTCAATGGGCATGTGCTGAGTAAAATGAGAGGGAAAATTTTGGGGTGCAACAGCTTCCCCTGTTCAATCTTCTTAAACCTGAGGATGTTGATTGGCTTGTCTGCCTTTTCGTGATCTAAAGGTGGAAGATGATTGAACACTAGAGTGCCCAGAAATTTGCACTCGTATGAAGTGAGTGTGAATCAGTGGTATATGAAATGGGCTTATAGATGCCATTTGGAAAGCGACGGAGATTTGTCGGGGATGGGATTAAAGATGCCATCCATAGAAAATATTGGTCGCATAAGAGATTCTTTTGCGAGAATTCCCGTATTAGCCGTTGAGGAGGACTTGTCGGGGCATGTTGACTTATGTCTGGGGCAGTAGAGTATATGAGCTTCGGTTGTCCATTAATCCATTGGGGAGTTAACTCTTGATTGATGAGGTGGAAGTAAGCTGTATATCTGGTTAGGGTCCAGGTTGCACAACGACTTACTGGGGAAGCATGAAATCGATCGTATATGATTGGGTCCAAGTCTTACTGCATTGTAAACTGTTGTCTGGAGATAAGAGAGAAGGAACCTAGATAGTAGGGTTTCTTCGAGATGAAATCCTGGGTAGTAGGGCTATGAGAAGGAACCTGGGTTGTAGGGTTACTTCGAAATTAGATCCTGGATAGGAGGGCTATGAAAAGGAACTTGGGTCGTAGGGTTACTTCGAAATGAGAGCCTAGATAGTAGGGCTATGATAAGGAACCTGGATAGTAGGGTTACTTCGAAATGAAAGCCTGGATAATAGGGCTATGAGAAAGAACCTGGATAGTAGGGTTACTTCGAAATGAAAGCCTGGATAGTAGGGCTATGAGAAGGAATTTGGGTCGTAGGGTTACTTTGAAATGAAAGCCTGGATAATAGGGCTATGAGAAGGAACCTGGATAGTAGGGTTACTTCAAAATAAAAGCCTGGATAGTAGGGCTATGAGAAGGAACTTAGATAGTAGGGTTACTTCGAAATAAGAGTCTGGATAGTAGGGCTTACGAGAAGGAACTTGGCTCGTAGGGTTACTTCGAATGAGAGCCTGGATAGTAGGGCTTATAAGAAGGAACCTGGATATTAGGGTTACTTCGAAAGAAAGCCTGGATAGTAGGGCTACGAAAAGGAACCTGGATAGTAGGGTTACTTCGAAATTAGAGCCTGGATAGTAGGGCTATAAGAAGGAACCTGGATAGTAGGGTTACTTCGAAATGAAAGCCTGGATAGTAGGGCTATGAGAAGGAACCTGGATAGTAGGGTTACTTCGAAATGAAAGCCTGGATAGTAGGGCTATAAGAAGGAACCTAGATAGTAGGGTTACTTCGAAATGAGAGCCTAGATAGTAGGGCTTATGAGAAGGAACCTGGGTCGTATGGTTACTTCAAAATAAGAGCCTGGATAGTAGGGCTTATGAGAAGAAACCTCGGTCATAGGGTTACTTTGAAATGAGTTTGGGTAAAACTTCAGAGGGAACCTGGGTAAGGTTACTTTGTGATAAGTCTGAGTAGAACTTCAGGAGGAACCTGGGTAAGGTCGCTTTGATGAGTCTGTGTAGGACCGTATTAGGCCGCGTAGATAATTACTCTGTTTAGTTTCAGGAACTAATCTTGGACCTGCTGGAAATTGTTGATGATAACCATCTTTCCTGAAAAGGTACAAAATTAACTATATGCAATGCATGAAATGCATTGTGTGAGGATGTTCTCAAAATAAATGAGAATATGCTGTTATGCAACATGTATGTGTATGTCATGATGTATGCACATGAAATGCTATTGTGACATGTCTGAGTCTGGGAAAATAAATCCCTGACTGCTGCTGGAGAATATAGCATTCCTGATTGTGGTAGAGGATTGTGATCCTTCTACTTCCGTCGGGGGTGGTGAACGGAGACGACTATGCTATAGATTCGCTCCTTGTTTGTGAATATTCTGCCGGGGAGAGACTCTGCTTGAGAATGACTCTGCGGGGAATAACTTTGTTGGAAGGTTAACTTCCGTATCTGAAGGAATAAACTCTGTCGGGGATTGAATTTTTGTGTCCAGAGAAATAAACTCTGCTTGGGAGATAAAAATTTACTGATTCATTCGCGACTATGAAATTCGGCTAGGGAACATACATCAGGTTTCTGAATGACCCTGGCTGGGGAGGTTACTTCCTGTTTTGGAAAAGGCTGACGTCAATGCCTTTGAAAGCTTTTACTTTGTTGGGAGTACTGATATAATGAGATCGCATGTACTGATGACTGTGTTCCAAAGCCGTCTCTGCCTCGGTACCTGGTGGACAGAGTAACTGTCGGGTTTGACATTCTTTTAGTTTTTTTTACTCTTGTTTCTTAATTTACGAGCAATTGTCTTTCTGTTTCCTATGCAAATATTTGTCAACAACAATTATATTCAAATGCACATGTCAAGAATAACTCATTGGACGTTCTCGCAAAACCAAACAGAAAAAGGGAAAACAAACGTTTTTGTGTGTAAAAATGACTTATATTAATTTTGAAGTTGACCTATAACAGGTATTTTTTGTACAAGGAGGTTGACGTTCTAGTAAGATAACGTCGCCGTAAAAATAGAAGCTATATAGAATTTTGTGAAAGTAAAACAACTATGTGAAATGATCCCATTGAATTCCAACTCCGCTATTGCCCCTATGTCTTCGAGCGTCTCATCATGGTCGAAGGTTAATTAAATTGATTGATGTCGTTCGAGCTTGATAATTGATACCGAATTATGGTCGCAAGATGATCCAATGAGACATAGTGATACACTTTATATCCCTAACTTTTTCCTGGGCCTCCCTTTCGGGTTTTCAGTCCACCGGGATACCCTTTTTTACCTAAGCCGCCTTTTCATATTTTCGACTTGCCGGGTGTACAGATTTTTTTTCATTTTCATCCCTTATTTTTGCCCGAACCCTTTTGGTTTGCCGGGAAGCCCTTATTTTTGCCTAGGCCAGTCAACCTAGCGGGCCTTTTGATTAGGCATAGTATCTTTTCACTATGTCTGCATTGACAGGGTGAGGAAGGTCGTCACCGTCCATGGTGGTTAGAATCAAAGCCCCACCCGAAAAAATGTTCTTAACCAAAAATGGCCCTTCGTATGCGGGGGTCCATTTTCCCCTGGGATCACCTTGCGGCAGTATGATGCGTTTGATCACTAGATCCCCGACTTGATATTCTTGACGCCTGACTTTCTTGTTAAAAGCCTCGATCATTCGCTTTTTATATGTCTGACCATGGAAGATAGAAGTAAGTATCTTTTCATCGATTAGATTTAATTGATCAAGTCGAGTTCAGATCCAGCCGTCTTTGTTCAAACCTGCATCCTTCATAGTCCTGAGAGAAGGTATCTGGACTTCGATGGGTAGGACTGCCTCCATGCCATATACTAGAGAGTAGGGTGTTTCCCCTGTCGACGTCTGCGCTGAGGTACAATATCCATGAAGAGCAAATGGTAACATCTTATGTCAGTCTTTGTACGTCACCTTCATCTTCTATACAATTTTCTTGATGTTCTTGTTAGCTGCTTCAACATCGCCATTCATCTTCGGTCGGTAGGGAGAAGAGTTATGATGTTGTATCTTGAACTGCTTGCAGAGCTCGGTGATCATCGTGTTATTGAGATTTATACCATTGTCTGTAATAATTCTCTCTGGTATGCCATACCAACAGATCAAGTTATGCCTGATAAATCGCACAACAACGTTCTTGGTCACGGTAGCAAAAGAGGCCGCCTCAACCCACTTCGTGAAGTAATCAATGGCCACTAGAATGAAGCGATGCCCGTTGGAGGCGGTAGGTCTGATTTCTCCTATCATGTCAATGCCCCACATTGCAAAGGGTCGGGGAGCCGTCAAAACATTCAAAGGAACTGGAGGTACGTGCACCTTATCAGCGTAGATTTGGAACTTATGACAGGTTCGAGAATGCTGATAACAGTAGGATTCCATAGTGGACCAATAATATCCTGCCCATAGGATCTTCTTTGCCATGGTATGTCCACTGGAATGAGTGCCAAAGGTACCTTCGTGTAGGTCTACCATGATCCTCTCTGCCTCGCTCTTGTTTACACACTGCAGTAAGGTAGAGTCATGGTTGCGCTTATAAAGGATTGCATTGCTGAGGAAGAAATTTGCAGTAAACCTTCTCAGAAATTTCTTGTCATTGACAGATGCCCCCTCGGGGTATTCTTGAGCCTCGAGATACCTTTTCACCTCATGAAACCAAGGTTTGTCGTCTACCTCCTCAGTATCAATCTCACAACAGTATGCCGATTCATCCAACCTCTCAATAGTGATTTGGGGAGCTTCATTGTCCCACCTGACCTTGAACATTGACGACATAGTAGCTAGTGCGTCCGCTAACTGATTCTCTTCTCATGGGAAATGTTCAAAGGTGATCTCTTCAAAATGCGGAAGCAGTGTCAGTACATACTCTTTGTAAGGAATACGGTTTGGGTGCTTCGTATCCAACTCGCCTTTGATCTGACTTATCACCAAAGCAGAATCCCCGAATACACTAAAGAACTTGATCCTTAGGTCAATAGAAGCTCTAAGACCCATGATACATGCTTCATACTCCGCCATGTTGTTGGTGCAGTTGAAGCATAATCGGGCAGTGAATGGAGTATGACAGCCCTCGGGAGATATGATTACGGCGCCAATACCATTACCCAGTGCGTTTGAGGCTTCATCAATATACATAGACCATCGGGATCCTTCCTCGGGTCCTTCATCCGGTCCAGGTTTTTCACAGTTAGTTACCAGCATAATATTCTCATCCGGGAACTCAAAATTCATGGACTGGTAGTCATCCATGGCCTGATGAGCCAAATGATCAGCCAATACACTTACCTTGATTGCCTTCTGGGTTGTATATTGTATATCGTATTCAGTTAAGATCATTTGCCACCTTGCTATTATTCCGGAGAGTGCAGGTTTCTCAAAAATGTACTTGATTGAATCCATCTTTGATATCAACAAGGTAGTGTGAGTCAGCATATACTGTCTTAGTCGGCGAGCAGCCCATGCTAAAGTGCAACTAGTTTTCTCGAGCAATGAGTATCTTGTCTCACAGTCGGTAAACTTTTTGCTAAGGTAGTATATTGCGTGCTCTTTTCGACCAGACTCGTCATGCTACCCCAGCACACACCCCATTGAATTGTCTAGCACTGTTAGGTATAAAATCAAAGGTCTTCCTTTATCCGGGGGCATCAGAATTGGTGGTTCTTGAAGGTATTCCTTGATTCTTTCGAAAGCGGTTTGGCATTCATCATTCCACTTTACTACTTGATCTTTCTTCAGAAGCTTGAAGATTGGCTCACAAGTAGTAGTCAGATGTGAAATGAACCCGGCGATATAATTCAGGTGTCCCAAGAAACCTCTAAATTCCTTCTCTGTACGAGGAACCGGTATCTCTTGTATGGCTTTTACCTTCGCAGGGTCTACCTGAATACCCTTTTCACTGACAATGAACCCCATAAGCTTACCAGACCTTACCCCGAAGGTGCACTTGTTCGGATTCAACCTCAACTTGTATATCTTTAACCTGTCAAACAATTTTTGCAGATGATTAAGGTGATATTATTCGGTTTGAGACCTGGCGATCATGTCATCCACATAAACCTCTATTTCATGGTGAATCATGTCATGGAACAAAGCGACCATGGCGCGCTAATAAGTTTCCCCAGCATTCTTCAACCCGAAAGGCATCACTTTGTAACAGAAAGTGCCCTACTGTGTAACGAAGGTTGTCTTCTCCATGTCTTCAAGAGCCATCTTGATCTGGTTGTAGCCAGAGAAACCATCCATGAAGGAGAAGATTTTGTGTTGCACGGTGTTATCAACCAGAACGTCAATGTGCAACAGTGGGAAGTCATCCTTGGGACTTGCCCTGTTTAGATCTCTGTAGTCCACACACATTCGTACCTTACCGTCCTTCTTAGGTATTGGGATGATGTTAGCAACCCATTGTGGGTAGGAAGTGACAGCTAGGAACCCAGCGTTGAACTGCTTCATAACTTCCACTTTGATCTTCTCTGACATTTCGGGACGCATACGACGGACCTTCTGCTTTACCGAAGGGCAATCTGCTTTAGTCGGCAGGCGATGTGCCACAATATCAGTGTCCAAACCAAGCATGTCTTTATAGGACCAGGCGAAGATCTCAACGTAGTCGTGCAACATTTGTATCAACCTCTGTTTGACGCTAAGCTCCAAATTTGCACCTATTTTAACCTCTTTTCTATCTTCCTCAGTACCCAAGTTCACTGTCTCAACTGGATCTTCGTGAGGCTGTATGGCCCTCTCTTCCAACTGTAGTAGTCTAGAAAGCTCCCCAGGAACCTCACAATCTTCCTCACCTTCATCCTCGGCTTGGTTGATCGGATTTACGAAGTCATAATGAGCAGTAGCAGAACTGTTATCAATGGGATCCAGAGTGGATATGGATTTACAATTTGATACGTGAGTGTGTGTAAGAGCATAACTGTATTTTAAAAAGCAAGAAAGAAAAAAATAGAGAGCGCGAAATTTGTATGCAAGAACGTCCAATGTTTTATTGATGACATGTAAAGATGACATATAATAGCCCTCACAAATAGAACCGTTGTGTTTCGGGCAATACACAAGGCCATAAAGTTTAAATTGTTTATTACAAGCTCAGAAAACAAATAAGACAATTACTGCGGAATGAAAGAAACTGGTATAAAATCTTTGGCCGTCCAATTACTAGGTCCACCATTGGTAGTCGGGTAGATCCAGCTGTTAATATCACAGTCTTCCTCGCTGTCTTCAATGACGTTAACCCCATGACTGTTGATGCGTAGGGGAGGTCCTCCAGCCCGAGCGCGTCGAACAGCCCTTTGAGCCTCTGTAGTAAACCCAACCTAAATTTGTCAGTTTTGTGAGTGAAATCAGGGAGCTGACCCTAATTGGTACACCCACCTTCTTCAATTACGGCCCTGGCGTGCTTGAGAGAAGCCATCTTTAGAGGAGGTTTGTTGTTGGTAGTAGTTTCAGTCAATGCCAAGATCTGAGGGACCTCTTCGAAGTTCTAACAAGGAGTTTTTATGAATTCCCCGTCCATCTCTATGTACCGGAAGGAATTAAGGTGGCTCACCATATACACCTCTTCACCCCCACACAATGACAATCTTCCCTTTAACCGGATACTTCAGCATTTGGTGTAGTGTGGAAGTAACTGCCCCAGCCTCGTGGATCCAAGGACGACCCAACAAATAAGAATACGATAGCCTGATGTCCATCACATAGAAGGTGGACCCAAAGGTCTGAGAACACACTTTGACAGGGATGTCCACCTCCCCGTGCACCATTCTTTTCGACCCATCAAAAGCCCTTACCACAATGTTACTAGGCTTTAAAGTCAAACCCTCGCAATCCAACCAGTCCAATGCCTTCTTGGGCAGAACATCATGAGCCATAGTGGTGCCCCTGCATTCAATCGAGACATGCAGAGCATCATTATGATTCCTTCCCTTCGGTGTCAAGTCTGCATCTGAAAAACCCAACCCATTGTCAGTAGTCAGGCTAGCCATGCAATCTTTAAATTGATCAGCTGAAGTCTCTTGCGGCACATGTGCAGTTTTAAGGAATGCAATCAAAGCCTTCGCATGGGCCTCAGAGCATAACAACAGGGATAACATGGATATCTTTGAGGGGGTCTACCCCAGCTGCTCGACCACATTGTAGTCGCTCTTTTTAATTATTTTCAATATTTCCTCTATCTCTTGCTTAGAGGCTTCCACAACAATTTTTCTAGGCGCCTCCGTCCAGGCAGGCTTGCCTATAACTTCTTTTCCATGGATACCAGACGATTCGCCAAAAGGGGTAATCATTGGATTAAGAACGGGAGTAGTAGTTGATGTACTAGCAGGAACAGCAGATGGAATGACAATAGGCCTGTTGACAGTCTTAGGGGAAATATCGAGAGAGAAGACCCTTCCACTTCGGGTAACCTTGTTGGTCCCGACAATGTTACCAATATCAGGATCAACCTCTTCACTCTTCAGATCTTGTTTGATGCCATGATAGTACACATCAGCACCATAATGCCAGGGGACAGCTTTGTCCGAGACATACGAGACAGGACCAGGAACAATGATTATTAGCGGAGCGATTCTTGGAGCAGATGTAATCCTAACAGGTCTTCTCGAGGAGACCTTGGAAGGATTGGCGGACATGGTTATAATGTCAATGTCTTCAAATAGAACAACGGGAACCAAAGTTTTCTCGAACAAAATTTATTTGCTGTCCATCAGGCGTTGAACACCTGACTTCAGCAAATGGCAACCATAAGGTAGAAATGAACACATGTGGCAACCTTCACCACAAACCAGAAATAAACCGGCCAACATCAAATTCTTCTTCACAGTCATGAAAGGAGTAGAAACTTCATCCACCAACGTCACAAATAAGTCGGTATCAACAACATTAACTCCACGTATGTGCTTAGGCATGGGAGCAGTTATGACATTGGGCTTTTCCAGAGCATCGAACTCAATTTCTTTGGCTTCGATCAGATCTTGTACCTTATTTATTAGGGCCCAACAGTCATTGGTTCCGTGGCCAGGACTTTCAGAATGATAGGCACACCGAGCATTTGGATTATATCGGGGAGATGTGGTGTTTGGATTCTTGGGAGCCTCTTTCAAGGTTTCCAAGTTGGATCTCAGCAGATGGGGTAAAACTTCAGCCAATGTCATATTGATTCGGGTAAACTGCCGTTGTGGCCTTTCCACTCTTGGTTGATTGTTGCATTGTGGAGCGGCTGCAGGCCTATGTATTATTACGGCACTTACTGTCTGACGATGTTCAGCTCTGCTTTGGCCCCTCCAGCTATAGATGGCACTGGCTTCTTTCTTACCAACAAAAGGCTTCTTTACCGAAATCGAAGAAGCATCCTTCTGTATCTTGCCGCTCTGAATCCCAACTTCTACTCTCTCTCCAGTCAAGATCAGCTCGGTGAAACCAGCTGACGAGCTGCCGGTCAAATGATTAAAGAATGGACCAGATAGCATCCCCAGAAACATATCAACCAACTCCCTATCAAACAACAGGGGTTGGACTCTTCCAACCAAGTCTCTCCACTTTTGTGCATAGTCCTTAAAGCCTTCACTCACCCCCATGGACATACTCTGGAGTTGTGTACGAGTAGGAGCAAGGTCGGCGTTGTATTGATACTACTTATAGAAAGCAGCAGCCAGATCTTCCCAATTTCGGACATTGGCTCTCTCCAGTTGGTAGAACCATTCAAGCTGAGTCCCTGACAGACTATCTTGAAATGAATGAACCCACAAATTTCTATCAGCGGTGTGGGGATGTATCTTTCTGATATAAGAGTGGAGATGGAGTTTTGGGCAGGACACCCCATCATACTTTGCAAAAATTGGAGCTTTGAACTTCTGTGGGATGACCACTCCCGACACCAATCCAAATTCTTCGAAGTCTAGCCCAGGTATCCTCTGGACTCCCATAACACTCAAGCGATCTTCCAATTGCTTTTATCTATCCTCAGTGGGAGGATACTTCTCATCATTGTAGTCGGCATCATTGTCAGAAACTTCAGGACTAGGATCATTCTCCCTTGTCTCTTCTTCTTGATTCTCCCCTTCCTTGGATGAAGAGGTCAACTTGACTTGTTGCTTCAATGGCCCTCTAAACCTTCTCCCCATATTCAGAATACCGACAACCTTTTTCTTTTTCTTTTTCTCTTTCAGTATGAGGGCTTTCAGATCCTCCTGCCCTTTTTCCAGATTTATGAACATTTGCTGGAACTGGGCATTTTGTGCCTGAAGGTCCTTGATGCTTTGTTGGGAAGGCATTTATGCTGAAATAAACAGCTAAGAAGATGAGAAACCTATAATGGTACCCGTGTCATACCCCAATTTTTGACCTAAGATCCCATTTTTAATTTTTTTGCATTTTTGTACAGAAGTCAAGGTCACTAAATACAGTCGGTTTTAACCTCTCACCTTCGAGCATTGACTATGTAGAAATTTTCAAGTATTTTGAACATTCTT
Source organism: Vicia faba (assembly GCA_948472305.1). Lineage (NCBI taxonomy): Eukaryota > Viridiplantae > Streptophyta > Magnoliopsida > Fabales > Fabaceae > Vicia > Vicia faba. The sequence goes on from OX451741.1 coordinate 38,186,273, forward strand.
AGCCTATGTATCACTAACTTCTAATCAAGCACGAAGTGTGTGTTTTTCGTTTCTTTGATTTCATTTGCAGGAAACAAATCTGAATCAAGAGCGTTAAAAGTTTCTCCAGCAAGGGTCTAATTTTGATTTGAGGCTTCTACATTCAATACAGTTGATTTCCCTGGTTCCTCCTTAGGTAGTGGACTGCGGAATTAAGGTTTGGAAGAATGGTTATCAAGGGATTTCCTATTTATCCACCTACAAGGCTATTATTTTCTTCTCAACACCAAAGTTGTGAGTTGTTCTTCTTCAAGGATTATGGGCTAGGGCTTCAATATCTTGCATTTGGATTTGATCGAGATATCCAATTGAGATTATTGAATTAGGGTTTAGTCCCTCTATCATCAGGGGACTCTTTCTTCACCAATTAGGATCAGGCTCACTTAAGATCTTCCAAAAGCTACTTGCATTACAAGTCATGTCATCACTTCTTGGGTTTATTTTCAAAGACTCGAATTCAGGGTTGAAAGTCTCGCTTGTGGTTCAGGGATTGAGAGATATATCTCACATGATTGTTCTTATCAATTTGGATAAGGGTTTTGAGAAAAATCATCACATGGTGCGCTTCATGATTAGGTTTTCTTTTGATTCATGTTATGACATATATAGTTGTCTGATTTGAAGATATGACACAAAATTATAATATGATCAAAATAAGAGGTAGAAAGCATTTGAAAGAGCTACCATTCTTCAACAACATTCAAGGAAATTTGCAAGATTTCTTGTAGATCATTCTTGAGGTTTTAGAATGTTAGAGAAAGGTGGATTAATTCAAAGGTTATTCAAGCGCATTCAAAAATAATATGTATTCAAGATCATTATGCATCATTCAAGATTAATTCAAATATTTATTTCAAGTCCCATCATTCAAGACTACTTTCATGACAAGGTCCAAAATTCAAAATGTCAAGATCTTATTCCATTCATGAATTGAAACCAAACTTAAAGATGCAAGTTCATCAAATTTGATTCACAAGAAAATTCAAGAGCATTTAAAGTTTTTAAGTCATGACAAGCATTCTCATTTAAGCTCAAAGTTACATGGAGTCATTCAGATTTAGGAGAGACTTTCTTGATCTTATGGTTGCCTTTATCATCAAGTAAAATCAAGAATTGCTAGAATGATACAAGTTTACATTAAGAGTTCAATTTTGAATTACAATAAAGTATATCCTAAACCTACAAGTCCTAACTAGAAGCCTTGTAAAAACAAGAACAACCCAATATTTTCCATTGTCTCTATCCCAATTCTGTCCACTTTATCAAGATGTTGCCTCTGCTGCATTGCCCTTATATTTGCTTTCCAAAACCTGCTATTAAAAAGTCAAAACTAGACAAAAATGGTCATGATGTCTATTGCATATACTATCCAAAAATTACATAAAAAAGGGCACCACAAAAACTTCGGCAAAAAGTGTTAGAAGAATACACCATAATTGTTCAAAATAGCTCATGTTTTCCCTCCATTTTCTCATTGATTCACCTATATAAATAACCTCTCAAGAAAATAGAAAAGGAGGAGAAAAATTACTGACAAAAAAGAAGGGCAAGAGGAGATCTTTTTCACATAAAAAACCAACAACATACAGTTAAAAAAATCCAAAAGGAAAACTCATAGAAAAAGTAAGAGTAAAGAAAGAGAAGTTGCAGTATTGTTGAGCAACCATAAAAAGCTCTATGTGCTGGTAATCAATGTTGCTTCTGATGGATGAAGTTTGGCCCGTAGCCTTTATTTTCCTTTGGCACAATAACTTACATTTCTTTAGTACATACATTCATTTGGCTCTATCGTCCCCTCTTACCATATTAATTTTTGTCAGAAATATGAAACCTACTTTTCTGCTTCAGAGGTTAACATGGTAGAACTAGACTATATGGGTGAGAGATAGATAGTATATACTGAACAAAATATGTATAAGTATTAAAATCAACAACACTGAGAATAATTTCTGAAGAGTTGCCAACAAGAACTTAGAAATAAAAACTATTGTAATTCCAAATAAAGTAACTACTAGTAGTAACTAACCCAACATCTAGGAATTAGAGCACCAACCAACCATATCCTTCGTCCATCCCTTTCTGCGGAGACTGCCATCTCCGTCTGTCAGAATCACTCAAAACCTACCATTGATCAACATAATACCGCCTCTCTCACTCTCTATTTCCGTCAATCTTCCGTAACCATAGCTACTGTAATAGAACACTTTAGTCTCGCCTTGTGAAAGAAAACCCCATTTACCTCTTTCGTCTCCAAACTGCTAAAAACAATATCTCTCTTCTTCTCCAATCATTTTTTGATTAAGACCGCTGGGACCACTTCCCTCCGTTCCCATCTCTACTTGTCCTTACAGATCCAAACTCAATCATAACAAATCTAACACTTTGGCCACCTAAACCTTGCGAAAATTGGAATGAACACTATTTCGGTGATGGTTGTAGAGACTTCACAAAATAGATAGAAATCCAAAAGAAACTTTAAAAAAAAATGGAAAGTTGTTGTGCGACGTGAGGCAGAGAAGTGTTGATGGCGTGCAATTCGGTTGTTGAAGACGATGGCGACGCTGTTTTGGTTCAAAGATAAAGATAGATGATGGGTTTGAAAAGAAAGTAGAGGGAGATCGTGAGAGAGAGAGAGAGAGAGAGGATCTTGTTCTTTTTGTTTGTTTCAACATTCCTGTTTTACTGTTTTTATTGGAAACAATGTTAATAATTAACTCTACAATTTTCCTTTCCCATGTAAGTAACAACGACGCTTCCTCTGTTGTTTAGGGTTTCCATAAACCTTTCCTTGTCTTCCCCAAACCGGGTCGGTCCAATGGGCCTGTTGGCCCAATCAATATATATTCACCTTTTATATTATTGGAACATAGTAATGACAGATGAAAAACATAGTTCAGTTGGCAAGGTTGGTATGCTGCAATCTAAGAGACCTGAGTTCAACACCTTGCCAAGACATTTTTATTTTGTTTTGTTAACTCTTTAACCTTATTTCCCAAAAATAATATTGGTAAATCTTATAATTAATTTAGTTTTGTCTTAAATTAGTATTAATTTAGAATTCTTTAATTAGTTTAGATTTATTTTATAACTTTAAAATATTTAATTAGTTTAGAATCATAATTAGTAACTTTAAAATTTTATTTGATTTAGATTTAATTTTGTAATTGTAGAATTTCATTTTTATTTGGTTTAGATTTTATTTGGTTTAAACTTTATTTGGTTTATATTTAATTTAGTAATTTTAGAATTTTAGAATTTTAGTTTGATTTAGATTTAATTTAATAACTTTATAGTTTTTGTTTGATTTAGATTTAGTTTAATGAATTTAGAATTTTTATTGGATTTATATTTAATTTAGTAAACTTAGGAATGTTTAGTTAGTTTAGATTTAGTTTAAACTTTAGAATTTTGTTTATTTTAGATTTGATTCAGTAATTTTTAGAATTTTTTTTTGTCTTAGGTTTAATTTAATTTTTTAGTTAATTTAGAAATATTTGGACAAATTTAGAATTTTTATTTAGTTTAGGTTCAATATAATAATTTAAGAATTTTAATTTAGTAACTTTGAAATTAATTTAGTTTATATTTGATTTAATAATTTTAGAATTTTAATTTTGTCTTTCTCTTATTCTGTTTATTTAATTATTTAATCATTTAAATTGTTTACCCCCAATCCAAGGAAAATAATTAATTAGTCGACTTCATGCCATCGAACATATCCAATACGACTGTGCGAATCTCTTCATTCATTTTTGTTTTACTATTTAGCTAAACTTAATTTAATTTTTCTAAAAAGTCAATTTTTAAAACTCACACCCCTTTTTAAGTCAAAACTTCGACGCTAGATCGCTGTATCTTCAAAATCTCGTCCACACCCATTTTTTACCAAACAAACCATTTTAATTAAACAACCAATTTCAACCAAAAAAACAGATATTTCAAAAAGTTCCTGCGGAGTACCGCAAATGCATTGGGTGCTAATACCTTCCTATTGCATAACCAACCCCCGAACTCTAGATCTCTTTTCAAAAACGCATTGTATTTTCATTACTTTTAAGTATTTATTTTACATTGCATATTTAGGGTTTTATTTCGCTCTTTTCCCTTTTCCCTTAGAAATAATAAAGCGTGGTGGCGACTCTTGCTTTTACGAGTCGAGTTAGTTAATAGCTCGATCTCCGATTTTCACCGCTACAGAATTAACGACTCTGCTGGGGAATTTTGACCTCTTGCTGGTCTATCCCTAAGTGTGTTAAGCCTAATTTGTCATATCTGTTTTTTTATTTATTATTACTTGTTTGTTTGATTATATGTGATATATTATGGTTATTTGGGTGTTGATGATATTCACAAAGGATAAGTCCTATACCCGGACTAAGTTACACTTAGGAATAGGACGGGCGGTATAGTCATGTTAACTTTGAGGGAGTAATCCTGAAGAAGGAGGAATGAAATCCCCCACTCAGTGGAAGCCCCTTTGAACGTAGTATTTGTTTACCGAGTAATCGAGAAGACATTATTGCTTTCAATCTGGGAGCCAGAGAAGCTGACAACCGTAGAACCCTTTACCCTATCTTGGCCTCTTTGGTGTAGTGCGGAGACTATAACAGAGTAATCCGAAAGTAGTTATCACGTGATGCTGCACTCAGATGAGTTTCTCTTGAGAATATTACTAATTACCGAGTAATCAGGACGTTGGTAATATCCGAAGGACGAATGTAGACTCTGAGAACTTTTAGAACCTTATTTTACAGGTGTGATTAAACCTTTAGTACATACCTTGGGGATGGTCTTTACCTTTGACTCCGTGCTCGTGACGTTGAACCTTTCGACTTTGTTTGTGATCTTGCTTGTGGTTGTTGCATAGCCATGCCTTCACGCATCCATGAAACCCTTTTCACTTGTTTTTCAAGGAATTTGGAAGTCTTTCTTTGTAAACGTCACAAGTTTCATCAAACTCAATGGATCTTGGGTGTTGATGGGGTGAAAGCTCTAATCCACCAAAATGGATGATTGATCTTGATGATAACTTGATCAACGCTTTGATCCAATTTAAAATTCCTATTCTATCTTCATACTTTGATGTTTACAACTTAATATCTTGAGTTCCTTAAAAGTCAAATAAAAACTCTATTTTTCATATCATGCATCATTCTACATTTTTGTTTCACTTTCAGAGGTCATTTCCAAGTCTTATTTTTCATTTGGTCTAACATAGTACAACACTCGCGCTAAGAGAACAATGGAGAATATCAAGCAAGTGGTTTCTGAACTCTGTAAGGAGATGATTACTTTGAAAGATAGTATGGAGCACTTAATTGGTTTGGTTGAAATTTTGGTTACCTCCCAAGATAATCCTTCTAGGAAGGAAGAAGCAATGGCAAAGGTCTTCACTGAAACTCTGAAATCATTCTTTCATGAGAAGATGATAATTAATGCACCTGGTGACTTTCCTGACAAGGTGAATATGGGAGTGTGTCTAGAAGAGGATGTCCGAAAGGGATGTTTATATGAAGATGGTGACTCAGCTAGTGGTGTGAAGAAGTTTGATAATAACTTTTCTAATAAGAGAGCCAAAGGAAGAAAGAATCTTTTCCAGAATCATCATGTTTCTCCTATCATCCCTGTGTTCAATTTACCTTCTGCAACTTCAGTTCATCAACAAAATCAGCAAGTTCCTAATCATAGGAAAGTTCAGTTCGATCCAATTCCAACAACCTATATAAAGTTATTTCATGTCCTGATCCAGAGGAATTTGGTTCAGACCCGACCTCCACCAAAGGTTCCTGAGAAGATGCATTGGTATTACAAAGCTAATTTTCCTTGTGCCTTTCATCAAGGTGCTCCTGGGCACGACTTGGAGGGTTGCTTTTCTTTGCAGATTGCGGTTAAGAAGTTGGTCAGAAGTGGTATCTTTTCATTTAAGGACATTGGTCTTGAAGTTCAAATCAAGCATTTGCCGAAGAGTAAACGTGATTGATGGTTACTCTGAGTTTTGAAGGATGTTTTCAACAGTTCAATTCCAGATAGAGAGAGTCTTCTCAGTTTAATTAGCATTTTTTCTTGCTTGTTCATTTGTATTTTTCTTGTTTATCAAAACATTGTTTGCATGTAAGAACTTGTTTGCATCTGAATTATTATCTTAATACAATGAGTATGTTTGTCTTGAAGAAATTCATTCGTTTCACTCATATTTGTTTTCAAATTTTAAATTTCTTTTTGCATTATGATACCAACTTCTTTCCTATTCTCCTGCCTAGGCAGAGATTGAACGGAGGATGATGATCTAAAAAACACAAAATCTATGGTTGTATGCTTTTTGAATAAAATCTTGCTGACGATGTACATGCATTGTTTGAAATTCCTAAACACCGGAGATATAAGGAAGATAATCCCTTGCTAACCCCGTTTGAGCCTTTGAAGTAGAAGTTTCTTTTCTATACGAAAAAACCCTCAAATTTTAACCCGGGGCAGGGTAGTTTTCAGTTAATCTGATTGAGTGTTCAAAATTTATAAGGAAGATATTTCTGAAGAGAAACTACGAGGGCTATCCTTCATGTATAATGAATCCAGAAGATGTGTGTGATCGGTGGATCTGGAACTGACTGTTTAACGCTGGTTCGCGAAATGTCGCGGAAGCAAGAGTCGCCACCGTCTTTTATTTTCTCCAAATGGAAAGGACAAAAGCACAGAAAAATTCCTTTTGAGATTAGTTCTCGGTTCGGGAGGTATATTTATAGAAAGGGAAGGTGTTAGCACCCTTTCTATCCATGGTTATCCATGGGCTCTTAGATACTTGCTCATTTGTGTTTTCAAAATGTTTGTTTGCTTTTCAAGGTGAGTGGGTTTGAAAAAGTTTCGTTTAAAATTTCGACTCTTATATCAGTCCTCAAGAGTGTTTGAAAAATTTTTTTTGAAAGATTTTTGCAAAGTGTCGGTATGAAAAGAAGTTTTTGATTTGTTTTGAATTAGAGCAAGCATCTACGAGTCATCTACCTACCCTAAGGAATTAGTCTGTGTAAATGTCCTTACAGTAGTACCATCCCACCATTGAGAGGTAGGTAGCACCACCGTTGGAGGTGTTCGGGTCAATTCGAGGGTTAGGGACAGTGTGGTCACCGGGCAATGGTAAGATACCTTAGAAGCTACCCTTATGCCATTGATCTTTTTATTCCGAGGCGAACCGTTCCGAGGCAACTTATTCGAGGCAACTAGATCAATGGAACATAAGGACTTACTAAGACGTCCTATACTCGACGACCACGTTTCGAGGGGCAAGGCAATAGTGTGATCACCAGAGCAACAGTAGGACACCTTAGAAGCTACCCTTATGCCATGTTCATGGACATAAGGACTTACTAAGACGTCTTGTACTCGACGACCACGTTTCGAAGGGCAAGGCAACAGTGAGGCGTACCCTAGGAGTGGTGTGTGAATTGTGTGTCATTTTCAATTTATTATTTGTCTTGTCATGCATTGGTGATCTACGCTTTGACTTTATTTTTGGCATACATTCTTTCATGTGATAGTTAACAGTTAAAAGGTGCGGGAATTTAAAGTGCGGAAAAGATAAAGGTCCTACGCTATTACAAAGGCGCGGGTCTACATCGCCAAATTAAACCAAGACCCGATTTAAAATAAAATGCAGAAAGTAAATGCCTAATTAACTATTACAGGGCTTTGAGGCAAATACATTATATTCATAAAAGAAATAAAATAAACACGCGAAAAGAAATTATAATCGAATGCGAGGGCTTTGGACCCGTTAAGGAAATAAATGTTGACATTACAAATTAATTAAAGAAAAGAACTTATTTTTTGTTTTTTTTGTATTTATGAAATTAAAGAAAATTAAATTGGAATTAAAAGTTAAATAACTCTAGTTCTAAATTGTTTTTAATTTATTAAAAAATGCATTAAAGTTAAAACCTAAAATTAAAACTAAATTGATTATAAACCTTATTTACAAAAATAAAACTATTAATGGATTAAATTAAATAAAACATTTTTTCATTTTTTTGTGATTTTTCTGATTTTTTTATATTTTATGAAAATTAATTTTGATGAATTAACTAAAATAAATAAAACAACTAAATAGAAAAAATGAAAAGAAAGAAAATACTATGCAAACCAATGGGGGGTGTTGACCCCAGTCTTGGAGGTAAATTGAGGAATTTTGGCCCATCAGGAGGAGGCCTTTTTTTGACTTTTCTAGGATTGTGTGAGGAGCGTTTGACAGCGTGCACGATGGACTGCAGATCTTGGCCATTGGATTGACCATTTGAGACACATGGCAAGCGCCAACGCTGGGTGTATGATGGATCACTGGATGGTGTACTGCATGGGAAAGGGTTAAACAAAATAATAGAAACAAATTGAGGGGACCTGGGATTCGAACTCAGGTCCCAGTGTTTACCAGCTAATGCTTTGACCAACTGAACCATTTGCGCGCTTTGTATATAAAATGGAGAATAAACAATATAAAACAAAATCAGCATTAATGTTATGAAATAAAAAAAAGGCGCTGGAATTCAAACCATCCACTCACGCCATGCCACGCAGTCGTCTTCTCCAAATGTTCCTGTAACAAAAAGAATAGCGGGGGTTTGAAACCCCCCTAAAACACAGGCTTATGAATAATAGCGAATAGCTCATGTTCACTCATAAATTGAGCGCGATGGGTGATTTGGAATCGTCATGTTGCCACGATCCTGTTCATACTGATTTTAGAGTCTAATTTTACCATATACCTAAAGCCCCAATTTGGAATTTCAGGAAACCTAGTTTTTGTACATGGTAGATTCTGATTCAGGCGCCTATAACTCAATTAGATGGCGCCAATAGCTTCAGAGAACCCTCATTAGTACAAATCAAACAAGAAAAATCAATGAGAGTGTATGAATCATGTTATGCATTTCTGAAAAAAAGGACAAACTGTATGGCTTCGTGAGACTGGTTCTTTGCACGTTTCGGCGTGGTTTTGATTGTTAGAGTTTCCTTGGGACCTCAGGAAGGTGTTTGGATGAGAATAGGGACTTAAAAAGTGCTCTAAGGAAGTTTTCAGTTTTGCAATTTTTGTGTGAAAATGCCAAGTTTGTTCTGAGATTGCAGCGCAGCTTAGGTCTTGTGTTCGTTTGTGATCACTTGCATATGTGTTATGTAACATGTTTTGATAAGAGTTATGGCCTCATAATGCCTTGCCTTCATGTTCAAGATTTTCCATAAACCTCCATTAACACACCTTCCATTTTTTAACCAATTTTGAATTCTTGCTTCATTTGGCCTTTTGCACGAATTTGGAATATGCATAATGGTGATTCAAAGTTAATCAAAGCCAAATATCCCCTTTAATTAACCTTTTTGATTTTCTTTTGATTTTAAAAGATTTAAAATTAATTAAATCCAATAAAATCAATTAAAAATGAAAAAATTAATTTTAAATATTGAAATAAAATGTGGGACACGTGGGAAGCATGGCCAAGCTGATTCAAGTGGAAAAAGTGGGCCCCTTTTGTCAAAAATGTAGTTTCAAGGATAAATGATTTTGGCCATTTCACAAAAATTTCCCAACTTCTCCAATGCATATCTTGCTCAATTTTGAAGTTATGAACATGTTCTTGGACATTTTGGAAAGGTCTTGAAGTCCTCTAACCAATGTCTTTGGTCCCATGTCATTTTGATTTACCAATCTCCAGTTATGATCTTTGACTTAAAGTCCCTTTTTGTTGACTTTTGAAAATGACCTATAATGTTGAAATTGATAACTTTTTGTGAGAGCATTTCTTGGACTTGGAATGTGAAGATGAGTTGTAGGAAATGTCTTCCCCTTCAAGATGAGCATTGGATGGAATTTTTCTGATGAACCATGAAAAAGTTATGCATTGGTCAAGTTACAGTTGACTTTTCAGCTGTCCAAAAATAGAAACTTTTGCATCTTGAGACTTTTTGAGCCAAACTTTGAGAATCATGATCAAGCATTGATCAAATGATGTTTGTGGCCTCAAAATAAGATGTTGACCAAAAATTTTGACTTTTGACTGCCAAATGACCATTTTGCCCCTATAGTTGACTGTTGAGCAATTAGGGTTTTTGACTGTGCAACTTGACCTTGTGAGCCTTGAAACTTGACATGTAGGTGCCTGACAATGTGTATGAGCATGGGAGACTTGATTGAGCTCTTGAAAACTTCAATTTCCTTGCAAGAACCAAAACCCTAGTTTGACTGGCTTAGGAGGATGGTTGATTTTGTAGCCTTTGAGTAGACTTGAGCCATTTGAGGTGATGCTTGGCAAAACTTTGAAGATTATGGGAGGGAAAATTTTGGGGTACAACAGTTTCCCCTGTTCAATCTTCTTAGACCTGAGGATGTAGATTGGCTTGTGTGCCTTTCGTGATCCGAGGGTGGAAGATGATTGAACACTAGAGTGCCCAGAAATTTGCACTCACATAGTTGAGTATCAGCGGTGCGATGGCGGGAATGGGCTTACAGATGCCATTTGGAGGGACGGTGGATAGGAGGATGGGCTTATAGATGCTATCTGGAAGTGTGACAGAGCTTTGTCGGGAATGGGCTTATAGATGCCATTTGAACTGTTGGTATGTGGATGGGCTTATAGATATCATCTAGGTGTCGATTGCGTAAGAGATTCCTTAGCGAGAACTTGCGTACCTGAGAAAAAGAAAGATGATTACCTGACCTGTTACAGGAGTTGGTCTTCAAACTCTTTATATAGACGCGCCCTGGCTGGATACAGGTATCGAATCTTTAAACTCTTCAGACGTGCCCTGGTAGGATACAGGAATCGAGTCTGGAAATGTAGTCGTCAACAGATACGCCCTGGCAGGATACAAGAATCGGATCTTCGAACTCTTCAGACGTGCCCTGTCAAGATACAGGAATCGAGTCTGGTACTGTAGTCGTCAACAGATACTCCCTGGCAAGATACAGGAATCAGATCTTCGAACTCTTCAGACGTGCCCTGTCAAGATACAGGAATCGAGTCTGGTACTGTAGTCGTCAACAGATACTCCCTGGAAAGATACAGGAATCGGATCTTCGAACTCTTCAGACGTGCCCTGTCAAGATACAGGAATCAAGTCTGGTACTGTAGTCGTCAACAGATACTCCCTGGCAAGATACAGGAATCAGATCTTCGAACTCTTCAGACGTTCCCTGTCAAGATACAGGAATCGAGTCTGGTACTGTAGTCGTCAACAGATACACCCTGGCAAGATACAGGAATCGAATCTTCGAACTCTTCAGACGTGCCCTGTCAAGATACAGGAATCGAGTCTGGTACTGTAGTCGTCAACAGATACTCCCTGGCAAGATACAGGAATCAGATCTTCGAACTCTTCAGACGTGCCCTGTCAAGATACAGGAATCGAGTCTGGTACTGTAGTCGTCAATAGATACTCCCTGGCAAGATACAGGAATCATATCTTCGAACTCTTCAGACGTGCCCTGTCAAGATACAGGAATCAAGTCTGGTATTGTAGTCGTCAATAGATACTCCCTGGCAAGATACAGGAATCGGATCTTCGAACTCTTCAGACGTGCCCTGTCAAGATACAGGAATCGAGTCTGGTACTGTATTCGTCAATAGATACTCCCTGGCAAGATACAGGAATCAGATCTTCAAACTCTTCAGACGTGCCCTGTCAAGATACAGGAATTGAGTCTGGTACTGTAGTCGTCAACAGATACTCCCTGGCAAGATACAGGAATCGGATCTTCGAACTCTTCAGACGTGCCCGGTCAAGATACAGGAATCGAGTCTGGTACTGTAGTCGTCAACAGATACTCCCTGGCAAGATACAGGAATCGGATCTTCGAACTCTTTAGACGTGCCCTGTCAAGATACAGGATTCGAGTCTGGTACTGTTAGTCGTCAACAGATACACCCTGGCAAGATACAGGAATCAGATCTTTAGTTGCGACCGTTGATGGTAATCATCTTTGTATTAACCTTTGTCCTGAAAAGACAAAATGTTAGTTGTATGCGATGTCGTGATGTTCTTAGATTGTATGTTCATGCTGCGTATGTGCATGCTATAATGTATGAAGATGTGATGTTTATGAATGTATGTTTTCGTCTTAGGAAAATAAATCCTTGACGGATGCCGGGAAGTCAAATCCTGGGCTGATGTTAGAGAATAGTGTTTCCACTGGGGAGTGATGGTTGCAAGAATAAACCGGTAGGAGAAGATGACTCCGTTGGGGAATAAACTTGTCGGAGCGATTACTCTACGGGGAGAAAATTATTCTAGCGATCTCGCTGGGGAACAATACTCTGTGGGGAGAGAGGTACTTTGCTGGGATATTGATGGTAACTTCTCTAGGGATACCGTTGACTCTGCCGAGGACGATCTTCCCGTGGCTTTTGGCTGAGGATAACCCAGTTATATCCTGGTAGGGAAATAACCTTTGAATAAAGCCGGGGGACGCGTTCGTGCTCTGCGGGGGGGAAGCTTCCATAATCTACTGGGGATAAGCTTCCTGCTGGGGAGATGGATTCAAACTTTCCTGGGGAAATCTTGAACTAAACTGGACTCTCCTGGGGAAATTTTGAGATGTACTGGAAGTGACTCCACTGAATGTCTGGTATACCGCCGGGGAACAGTCTTAGACCAAGACTGCCGGGGATGCTTGTTAAGAATATTTGTATATTGCGCTGAGGAATGTTGAGATCTGCTGGGGATAATCCAACTTCCTTAAGGCTGATGGTATAGCTTGGGGAGAGTGCATTGACTTGCTGGTTTACTCTCTGGGGAATTAAGGTGTATTGGTCATGTTCTTTGGCTGAACCTACCTTGATACCTTGATGGACAGAACAATTAGATCGCTTAGACCACTCATCATTGCCCCTGTTTCTAATGTTACCTGTAATAAATCCTTTGTTTCGTATGCAGATATTTATGAGTTAGCAGTTATTGTCAAATGCATATATCACAAATTGAACCTTGGACGTCCTTCACAAAACAAAACAGAAAAGGAAAATAATTGGCAATTTTAACTGAAAAGTGTATTTGTATTGATTTTTGAATTTTGCCTGTAAAATAGGCGTTTATGTACAAGAGGCTGACGTCCTAGTAAGAGAACGCCGCCGAACAAAAGAGTTCATACAATTTGTACAAAGGGAAAATAAAACAGCTGTGTGAAAAGAATAATCCCACTGGGTTCCAACTCTGCTATCGCCTTTATATCTTCGAGCGTCTCATCACTTGATGACCTAGCTGAAGATGAAGCTGATTGATCGATGCCGTCTGAACTTGATGTTGATACCGGATTCCAGATACAAAGTGATCCAAGGAGACATAGTATTACGCTTTATCCCTAACTTTTGCCTGGACCGCCCTTTCGGGTTTTCAGTCCACCGGGATACCCATTTTTTCCCAAGTCGCCTTTTCAGGTTTTCGAGTTGCCGGGTGTACAGATTTTTTTCATTTCATCCCTTCATTTTGCCCGAACCCTTTTGGTTCGCCGGGAAGCCCTAATTTTTGCCTAGGTATGTCAACCTAGCGGGTCTTTATTATGCGTAGTATCTTTTTACTATGTCTGCATTGGCGGGGTGAGGAAGGTCGTTGTGATCGGTGGATCTGGAACTGACTGTTTAACGCTGGTTCGCGAAATGTCGCGGAAGCAAGAGTCGCCACCGTCTTTTATTTTCTCCAAATGGAAAGGACAAAAGCACAAAAAAATTCCTTATAGAGATTGCTCTCGGTTCGGGAGGTAGATTATAGAAAGGGAAGGTGTTAGCACCCTTTCTATCCATGGTTATCCATGGGCTCTTAGATACTTGCTCACTTGTGTTTTCAAAAATGGTTTGTTTGCTTTTCAATGTGGGTTTTTAAAAAAGTTTCTTTGAAAAATTTCAGATCGGCTCGTACGTCAGAGTGTTTGAAAAATTTGCTTTGAAAGCTTATGAAAAGTGTTGGTGTGAAAAGTATTTTTGATTTGTTTTGAAAGTTAGAGCAAGTATCTAGAGTCGTCTACCTACCCTAAGGAATTCGTCTGTGTAGATGTCCTTTAAAGTAGTGCCATCCCACCATTGAGAGGTAGGTAGCACCACCGTTGGAGGTGTTCGGGTCAATTCGAGTTTATAGGGACATGGTGATCACCAGAGCAATGGGAAGACACCTTAGAAGCTACCCTCATGCCAGGTTCCCGGATCATGAGGACTTACTAAGACGTCCTCTACTCGACGACCACCTTTCGAAAGGCAACAGTGAGGCGTACCCTAGGGGTGGTGTGTGCGATTCGTGTGTCATGTTCATTTATTTTTGTCTTGTCAGGTTATTGGTGTTCTACGCTTGATTTTATTATGGTCATTCATTCTTGCATGCTTTTTAACAGTTATAAAGTTTGCGGGAAAATAAATCTACAACTATTACAAATGGCGCGGGTCCACATCGCCAAAATTAAACCGGACCCGATTTGACTGAAAAATAAATAAAGCAATAAAAGTGCGAGAAATAAAATCGTTACAAGGCTTTGGGACATATACATAATTATAATAATTGACATAAAATAAATGCGCAAATTAAATAAATTATGGACATGGGCGTTGGACCCTTTTGCAACAAACTAAAGTTAATAAGGAATTAAGAATTAAAATTAAAAAGAATGTTTTTTTTTGGTATTTTGTGTTTTTTAAGATTAAATGAAAAAAATAATTAATTAAAATGAAACGTCAAACCCTAATTCTAATGTTTTTTTAAGTTATTAAGAAAAAGATTGAATTTTTAACCTAATTTAAATCTAAGTTATTTACATGCAAAATTTAATTTATAAAAATAAATAAATATTATTATTGAAAAAAGGGAAATTAAAAGGAATAAAAATTAAACCTAATTCTATTTTTTGGATTTTTATTATGAAAAGAATTAAACTTACAAAACCCTAATTATACTAAATAATTACATATTAACTTATTTTAAACAAATAATTAAAATAAAATAATTATTAACCTTTTGTCTTTTCTGAATTTTTTATCATGTTTTTGTATTTTTTTAAAAAAAATAAATTAATTAAATTGAGATGATAAATTAAATAAAATTGCAATTGAAAATAAGATATAAAAAAAATGAAAAGAAAATGCAAACCAGGGGGGGGGGGGGGGGGGGGTAGCCCCAAAATTGGAGGTCAAATTAATGGAATCTGGCCCAATAAGCATTGGTCCATTGACTTTTTGAGTCCTGTATGATGCGTTGACTGGGAGTATAGCGTGTTCCTTGAACCTTGGCCTTTTGATTGATGGAACTGGACGCGTGTGTGGCTTGAGATGGTGAACGTATGGTGATCCACAAGGGTGTGCTGCATGAGATTAATTGATGAAAAATAATATGGAACATGTGAAAGACCTGGGGTTCGAACCCAGGTCAAGGGGATTGCTAACGCTTGCATCAACCACCTGTGCCAATTGACTTATTTGATATATAAATAAACAATGAATATAATAAGAGAAAACGTGGGTTAGTCATTTGGAACGCGCGCAAATTTGAAACACCCAACCACTGCTTGCCAACGCATCATCGTCTTCGTTCTCTTTTTATTTTTCTGAAAACAAGACCCTTCAGCCACGGTTTTGGATGCGTGGTTTTAGGCAGGTTTAGAAGAAATAGCGAATAGCGCCATGGTGATCATAAATTGATCGCGACTAGTGCCTTCTCTTCGTCTTGGTGAGCTGATTGCAATGGTCATAGCCCTGAGTCCTAATTTCACTTGGTTTGGGAAACCCCAATTTTAAAACCTGCAAACCCTAATATCCAAACATGGTAGATTCGCATATGTGGCACAAAAACACAATTGAATACGTTGGTTAGCTTGGAAACTTCATATTGAACAAGAATTCATAAACAAAAATGCAAAAAGATGTATGAATTGTTATATGCGATTTCAAAAGTTTTGTGACACAGTTTGAGTTCTCTCTACCAATTCCTGGAGTTTTGAAGGATGTTTGGAGTTGGGATATGATCAGGAGTCCACGAGCAAGCTTTTGGGATGAGTATTAGGGCTTAAAACCACCTATAACTTTGAAATCAGTTTTGTGTTTTATGGGAAAAAATTCAAGTTTGTGTATGGCTTCTGAGCGCAGCTTCTAGTCTTTTGCCATTAGGTTTTGACTCAAGCATATGTAGTGAATAATTTAGGTCAACAAAACTGGCCAAAATCTCTTGCATTCAAGGATTCCAATATTTGATTTTCCTTAAGGATCTTCCATATCTTTTCATGTGTATTTTGTGCAAATCATATCCCAATGCTCCAAATCTTTCCAAATTGGCTTAGGCACGAATTATTGAGCCTAAAATGTGTACAAAAAGATTCATTAGGTCAAGTTAGATATTTTCTATATATTTAAATAATTTAAGTGAATTAATATTAATATAAATTCAAATAAATAATTAAAAAATGAGAAAATACTTCCCCTTGGGCTTAATGGTCGTGCGTAGGCTTGGCATGAAGAAACTTGGAAGAAAAATGGGCCCATTTGCATTTTTAGGTCATTTGAACCATTGTTGACTTTTCAAAATTCCCAAAACTTTCCCAACTTCCACAAGGCATAACTTGCTCAATTTTTAAGCTTTTCACATGTTCTTGGAAATTTTGGAAAGGTCTTTGAGTCCTTTAACCAATGCCTTTGGTCCCATGTCATTTTGATTTACCAATCTCAAGTTATGGCCTTTGACTTAAAGTCCCTTTTTGTTGACTTTTGAAAATGACCTATAATGTTGAAATTGATAACTTTTTGTGAGAGCATTTCTTGGACTTGGAATATGAAGATGAGTTGTAGGAAATGTCTTTCTCTTCAAAATGAGCTTTGGATGGAAATTTTCTGATAATCCATGTGAAAGTTATGCCTTGGTCAATTTCAGTTGACTTTTTCAACTGTCCAAATATAGCAACTTTTGTATCTTTGATGATTTCTGAGCCAAATTTTGAGAATCATGATCAAGCATTGATCAAATGATGTTTGTGGCTTCAAAATGATATGTTGACCAAAAATTTGAACTTTTGACTGTCAAATGACCATTTTGCCCCTACAGTTGACTGTAGTGCAATCTAGGGTTTTGACAGTGCAATTTTGAGCTGAATGCCTTGAAACTTGATATGAGGATACTTGACCATCTTTGTAGGCATGTGAGACTTGATTGGGTCCTTGAAAACTTCCTTTCTTGATCAGAACACAAACCCTAGTTTTGACTGTATAGGAGACAGTTGAACTGCATAACCCTTGGGGAATTTTGTGACTTGACTTGGCAATTTCTTGAAGAATATGGGAGGGCAAATTTTGGGGTGCAACAGTCGTCACCATCCATATTGGTTAGAATCATGGCTCCTCCTGAGAACACTTGTTTAACCACAAATGGCCCTTCATACGTAGGGGTCCATTTGCCCCTTGGATCACTCTGAGGAAGAATGATGCGCTTGATTACCAGATCCCCAACTTGATATTCTTGTGGTCTGACCTTTTTGTTAAATGCCCTGATCATCCGTTTTTGATACGTCTGACCATGACAAATAGCAGCAAGTCTCTTTTCGTCAATCAGATTTAGTTGATCAAGTCGTGTTTGGATCCAATCATCTTCATTCAGATCTGCATCCTTCATTATCCGAAGAGAGGGTATTTGCACTTCGATCGGTAAAACTGCCTCCATACCGTAGACCAAGGAGAAAGGAGTTGCCCCGGTTGACGTCCTGGCTGAGGTACGGTACCCATGTAGAGCAAACGGTAACATCTCGTGCCAATCTTTATAAGTCACTGTCATCTTCTGCACGATTTTCTTAATGTTCTTATTTGCTGCTTCTACAGCCCCATTCATCTTCGGTCGGTAAGGCGAAGAGTTGTGGTGCTGTATCTTAAACTGTTCACAGAGCTCAGTGATCATATTGTTATTGAGATTGGTACCGTTGTCCGTAATGATCCTTTCTGGGACGCCGTATCGACAGATCAGATTATGCCGAATGAACCGTGCCACAACGGTCTTGGTTACCGTAGCGTAGGAAGCTGCATCAACCCACTTCGTGAAGTAATCAATTGCTACCAGGATGAAGCGATGCCCATTGGATGCCGTAGGTTTAATTTCATCGATCATATATATGCCCCACATTGCGAACGACCAAGGTGCTGTCAAGACATTCAGAGGAACGGGAGGAATATGCACATTGTCTGCATAAATCTGGCATTTGTGATATGTCCGAGAATGTTGGTAACAGTCGGCTTCCATTGTGGACCAGAAATACCCTGCCCGGAGGATTTTCTTTGCCATAGTGTGTCCACTGGAATGTGTTCCGAAGGTCCCTTCATGTAGCTCTGCCATGATCCTTTCTGCTTCGGTCTTATCCACACAACGCAGTAAGGTCGAATCATGGTTTTGCTTGTACAGAATGCCGTTGCTAAGGAAGAACTTCGCTGCGAATCTTCTTAGAAACTTCTTATCATTGACAGATGCACCTTCAGGGTATTCCTGAGCTTCCAAGTATCTCTTCACCTCATGGTACCAAGGCTTCTCAGTCACCAATTCGATCTCAAGATCACAACAGTATGCCGGTTCGTCCAGTTTCCAGATGATGATCCGGGTAGCCTCATTGTCCCATTTGACTTTGAACATGGAAGACATCGTAGCTAACGCGTCCGCCAACTGATTCTCCTCTCTTGGGAAATGTTCAAAAGTTATCTCTGTGAAATGGGGGATCAATGTCAACACACATTCTCTGTAAGGAATAAGATTCGGATGTTTCGTATCCCACTCCCCTTTGATCTGATTGATCACGAGAGCGGAATCTCCGAAGACACTCAGAAACTTGATCCTTAAGTCGATCGCAGCTTGGAGACCCATGATGCATGCCTCATACTCCGCCATGTTGGTGGTGCAGTTGAAACACAGCCGGGCAGTGAGTGGAGTATGAGTGCCTTGAGGGGATATGATCACAGCGCCGATACCGTTACCCAAAGCATTGGAGGCTCCGTCAAAATGCATAGACCATCGGGATCCTTCCTCAGGTCCTTCATCCGGTCCAGGTACTTCACAATCAGTCACTATCATGATACTCTCGTCTGGAAACTCGAAGTTCATTGACTGATAGTCGTCTACTGCCTGGTGTGCCAAGTGGTCTGCCAATACACTTCCCTTGATGGCTTTCTGAGTCGTGTACTGGATGTCGTATTCTGTCAAGATCATTTGCCATCTTGCTATTCTCCCAGACAGAGCCGGCTTTTCAAATATGTACTTTATTGGATCCATTTTTGAAATCAACAAGGTAGTGTGAGTCAGCATATACTGTCTCAGCCGGCGAGCAGCCCATACCAAAGCGCAACAAGTTTTCTCAAGCAGTGAGTATCGGGTCTCACAGTCGGTAAACTTTTCGCTAAGGTAATAAATGGCATGCTCTTTTCGGCCAGACTCATCATGCTGCCCCAGCACACACCCCATTGAGTTGTCAAGTACTGTCAAGTATAATATCAGAGGTCTCCCTTCAACCGGTGGCATAAGAATGGGTGGTTCTTGGAGATACTCCTTGATTCTGTCAAAAGCGGCCTGACATTCATCATTCCAACGTACTACCTGATCTTTCTTCAGCAGCTTGAAGATTGGTTCACAAGTAGCAGTTAGGTGTGAGATGAAACGAGCAATGTAATTCAGGCGTCCTAAAAAGCCTCTGACCTCCTTCTCTGTCTTAGGAACTGGAATCTCTTGAATAGCTTTAACCTTGGCAGGGTCCACTTGAATACCCTTATCACTTACAACGAAGCCTAGCAACTTCCCAGATCTAACCCCGAAGGTGCACTTGTTTGGGTTCAACCTTAGTTTGTACAACTTCAGACGGTCAAACAGCTTCTGCAGATGATCAAGGTGTTCTTCCTCAGTTTGGGACCTTGCAATCATGTCATCGACATACACTTCTATCTCATGATGGATCATGTCATGAAATAAGGCAACCATGGCACGTTGGTAAGTTGCCCCAGCATTTTTCAATCCAAAAGGAATGACCTTGTAGCAGAAGGTGCCCCACTGAGTAACAAAGGTAGTCTTTTCCATGTCTTCAGGAGCCATCTTGATCTGATTGTAACCTGAAAAGCCATCCATGAAAGAAAACACCTTGTGCTGAGCAGTATTGTCAACCAGGACGTCAATGTGAGGTAGAGGGAAGTCATCCTTGGGGCTTGCCCTGTTCAGATCCCTGTAGTCAACACACATTCTGACCTTACCATCTTTCTTCGGTACCGGAACCACATTAGCAACCCACTGAGGGTAAGAAGTCACTGCAAGAAACCCGGCATCGAATTGCTTCATAACCTCAGCTTTGATCTTCTCAGACATCTCTGGACGCATACGGCGGACCTTTTGCTTAACCGGAGGGCAGTCTTCCTTGGTAGGCAAGTAATGGACCACAATGTCAGTATCTAACCCAGGCATGTCTTCGTAGGACCAGGCGAAGATCTCCACATAATCGTGTAGCATCTGAGTCAACCGTTGCTTCACGCTGAGCTCTAGGTTGGCACCAATCTTAACTTCCTTCCTATCTGTATCAGTACCTAGATTTATCGTCTCCACTGGCTCTTCATGTGGTTGAATTGCCCTCTCTTCTTGGAGCAACAGCCTTGCAAGCTCACCAGGCACTTCGCAATCATCTTCACCTTCGTCTTCGGCTAAGTTGATCGGATTTTCGAAGTCGTAACTGGCAATAGCAGAGTCGTTACCAGTGAGATCCAGAGTGGATTGAAACCTGTATGAGTGAGTGTGTGTAAATACAGCTGTTTTGCAATATATGTAAAGAAAGAAAGAAAAGGAGCGCAAGATTTGAAATGTGAAAAACTTCCAATGCTTTTATTCATGATATATGAAGTTGACAAACAAAAGCCCTCATAAATAAGACCACAGTGCCCCGGGTAAGACACCGGGCCATACAGTTTCAAATTATTGTTTATTACAAATCCAAAACAAAGAAGTTCATTACTGGGTGACAAACGTTATGGGGGTAAAGTCTTTCGCGGTCCAGTTGCTAGGTCCACCGTTGGTCGTCAGGTAGATCCATCTATCAAACTCTGACTTTTCCACTTCGTCTTCCTCCTCAATAGCATTCACTCCTGGATTGGTGATGAGCACAGGAGGTCTTCCGATCCTTGCCTTGCACACAGCCTTCTGAGCCTCTGCAGTGAAACCCAGCCCAAACTTGTTAGTTTTAGGAGTAAAATCAGGGAGCTTGCCCCAGTTTGCACATTCACCTCTTTCAATCACAGCCCGGGCGTCCTTTAAGGAGGCCATCTTCAAAGGAGAAACCTCTTCAACCACTACTTCTGCTGCTGCCAATGTTTGTGGCACCTCTTCAAAAGGTTGAAAGGGGGTCTCAATGAACTCCCCATCCATTTCCACGTACCTGAAGGAGTTGAGGTGGCTGACCATGTATTCCTCTTCCCCTTGCACTGTTACAATCTTCCCCCTGACCGGGTACTTGAGCTTCTGATGCAACGTGGAGGTCACAGCTCCAGCCTTGTGGATCCACGGGCGACCCATCAAACAAGAATAGGATGGACGGATGTCCATCACATATAATTTTGAATCAAAGACCTGTGACCCAACCCTGATTGGGATGTCAACCTCACCATGTACCATTCTTTTGGACCCGTCAAAGGCCCGGACAATAATGTTACTTGGTTTGAGTTCTAGACCCTCACAGTCCAGCCTGTCCAGAGCCTTCTTGGGTAGCACGTTTAATGAAGAACCAGTGTCAACCAGCACGTGAGCAAGAGTAGTGCCCCTGCACTCAATGGAGACATGCAGGGCATCATTATGGTTCTTCCCTTTGGCCGTCAGATCAGCATCAGAGAAACCCAGACCATTGTCAACAGTTAGGTTGGCCACACAGTCGGTGAATTGATCAGCAGACGTCTCTTGGGGTACGTGAGCCGTCTTTAAGAAAGAAATCAGGGCCTTGGCATGGGCCTCTGAACACAGCAGCAGTGATAGCATGGAGATTTTAGAGGGGGTGTGCCCCAGCTGTTCGACAATGTTGAAATCACTTTTCTTTATAATCTTGAGGATTTCTTCCATCTCCTGCTTGGAAGCCTCAACAATGGTCTTTGGTGCCTCCGTCCGGGCAGGCACATCAGCAGCAATCCCCTTACCCCGAGCATCAGATGACTCGGCAGCAGGGGTGGAAACTTGGTCAGAGGAAGAGACAGACACACTGGCAGGTGTGATGATCAAAGGCCTCTGAATTACTGGAGGAGCAATGTCTGGTGAGAACAGTCTTCCACTACGAGTGACCTTAGCAGGCCCAGTGATGTTGGTGACACCAGTATCAGTATTGAACTCTTGCTTCACTCCCAGAACATAAACATCTGCCCCATAGTGCCACGGGACAGCTTTATCAGACTTGTAGGGGATGGGCCCCGGAACAGTAATGGTGATGGGAGCAATCTTGTGGACAGGAAAAATTTGGACAGGCTTCCTTGAAGGAGCCTTGGAAGGGTTGTTAAAAATGGTAACGATCGAAACTTCTTCAACAGGGGCAGCAGGAACAGCAGTCTTTCTAAACAAAATCTCTTTACTATCCATAAGGTTTTGGACGCCTGATTTCAGCAAAGAACAACCAGCAAAGGAAGCAACACATAGAGGGCAACCTTTGCTACATCCCGGAAATAAACCGGCTAGCAACAGGTTCCTCTTGACCGTCAGCAGCGGAGTAGCAACATCATCCACCGAAGCTACATACAAATCCTCCTCAACAGCACTCACTCCATGCTGGGGCATGGGAGCGGTAACAACATTTGGCCTCTCGGGCGCCTCAAATTGTATCTCCTTTGCATCAATAAGGTCCTGCACCTTATTCCTCAGGGCCCAGCAGTCATCAGTAGAATGCCCCGGGCTATCGGAGTGATAAGCACAGTGGGCATTTGGATTAAACTTAGGAGAGGTAGTATTCACAACCTTCGGGGCCTCTCTAACAGTCACCAAGTTGGTTGATAGCAGTTGCGGCAGGAACTGAGAGAGAGTCATGCTGAGCCGAGTATACTGCCGTTTGGGCCTCTCAGCCCTGGGTTGGTTATACTGTTGTAGAGCAGCAGCAGGCTTAGAAATAACCACCGCGTTGACAGCTTGGCGGTGTTCAGGTTTGCTTTGCCTTCTTGGACCATACATATCACTTGCCTCTTTCTTGAAGGGCTTCTTTTCAGTATTGGAGGAGGTACCCTTCTGTATCTTTCCCGATTTTATGCCATCCTCGATCCTCTCACCAGTCAGGATCAGATCAGTAAACCCAGCAGAGGAATTACCAATGATATGATTGAAAAATGGACCAGATAAGGTCCCCAAGAACATATCCACCAGCTCTCGGTCCGTCAATGGTGGCTGCACCCTGCCAGCCAAATCTCTCCATTTTTGTGCGTACTCCTTAAAACCTTCACCCGATCCTAACGACATACCCTGGAGTTGGGTACGCGTAGGAGCGAGGTCGGAATTATATTGATACTGCTTGTAAAAAGCAGTGGCCAGATCCTCCCAGTTACGAATGTTGGTCCCATCCAGCTGATAGAACCATTCGAGGTGAGTCCCTGAAAGACTCTCCTGGAAGAAGTGGATCCATAAGTTCCTGTCTGCTGTGTAAGGCTGGATCTTCCTTACATAAGAACGGAGGTGCATCTTAGGACAGGAAGCCCCGTCATACTTCACAAAGGCAGGCGCCTTAAACTTGTGTGGGATCACCACCCCAGTAGATAACCCCAGTCTCCGAAATCCAGTCCAGGCACACGCTGAATTTCCATAGCATTTAATCTGTCCTCCAGCTGCTTGTACCGGTCCTCAGCAGGAGGGTACTGTTCGTCGTTGAAGTTTGTCTCAGTATCAGAGACCACAGGACTAGGGACCTCCCTTTCTTGGTGACTACCTTCCCCCACAGATGGAGTAGTCCTCTCAGCTTCATTTTGCAAAGTATTCCCGAGCCTGCGCCCAGTGTTGAATAACATAGTCCTCTTCTTCTTCTTACTCTTCTTCAGGAGCATAGCCTTAAGCTCTTGTTGACCTTGAGCCAAACCCATGATCAGCTCCTAAAATTGTGCGTTCTACGCCTGAAGGGCCTTGATAGTCAGCTCGGTAGATGATTCAGGGTTCATGATGCTGAAATAAACAGCGAAGAACAGTAAGCAACCTGAAAATAAGAGTACCTGTGATGCACATGATGAATGATATGTGTTTATGAAATGCATTCAAGGGTTCGAAAATTCAAATTTGTTGTAGACAAAAAGGAACACACGTTATCATTAAGGAAATAATTGTTTGATACATCAAAGCCTCATGGGCAAACATTACAAAGCAGATCAATCCCAAAAGACACTACGCATCCTCTTCGGAGCAATATAGGTATTGAGATTCCTTTCCTCGTGCAGTAGGCGGGTGAGCTCCAGGACCTTCTTCTCACTAGCATGTAGACTGGTCTCCATAGAATTCCGTTCTTCCTTAAGCTGGATCCAGCTCTTCTGCATCTCTTCCCAGGACGTGGGCATGTCAGGATGTTGAATGGTGTAGGACACCTCTCTTTCCAAGTATGGCTCTTTGATCACGGGGAGAACATGAGGATATGGCATCACCAGCTTCTGGGAGCGGGCTCGTACCCACTTGAGATAAGGCTCCAATGGGATGGAGTTCCTGTGCCCCAGGGTCTTGCTGTCTATCTTGCTGGGCATCCTCCAAGCTCTGATAAATTTATGGCGAAGTCCTTTTGCATCGTTGTCGAAGTCAAAAACTATGTCAGGAATTAACATGTCATGTGGGCCGTCCCTCCGAGCATAACCAAACTGTCTCCAAGCCAGGCACGGGTTGTAAGTAATACCTCCTCTGATTCCAAGTAAAGGAACATTAGGGTACTCCCCACAACGATCAATGATAGTGACATCCTCTCTGGACCGAGAGCACCAATGTATATCTGCATGTGTAAGAGTCATCAATCGTTGTGACCACCTCAAACCCCGCTCGTTCTTCAAAACTGATTGTGGAAGGTGCGAAATAAACCACCTTCTCAGGAGGGGAGTGCAGCACATAAGAACACCCCTTTTTCTCATGGTTCGAGTGTAACATGAGTGAAGGATGTCCCCCAGCAACGTAGGCATAGGATTCCTGGACATGAAGACCTTGACAACACTGATATCTATAAGCTGATTTGGCTTAGGGAACAGCACCAACCCATAGACAAGGAGGGCTACCACTTCTTCAAAGGCTTGTAGGTCAAGGGAATTCCAACACTCTTGGGCCTTCTCAAACAGAAACTTTGCCAAGAACCCTTTGATACCATTTCTGGCTTCCCAATGCCCCTTGATGTCAGATGGTTGTAGGCATAATGCTTTAGCTACTTCTTCATGTTTTGGTTCCCTTTCCGTACCGTTGTAGGGCAGTTGATTGAGAATGGGAATCTTCAGAAGCTGGGAAAACTCTTCTAAAGTAGGCACCAGCTGATAATCCGGGAAGGTAAAACAGTGATGCAGAGGGTCAAAGAACTGGAAGAGGACCTTTACCATCTCTTCCTCAATATTGGTATTGACCAGGCTGATGAGTCTACCATGCCTTTCACTGAATGACGAGTTCTCGGGAATCCTGGATGTAAGCTCCTTAAGCTGAGGAGGGACCCTTACAAGGTTGATCTGAATTGTCTTTCTGCGGATAGTTTCCATGTCCTACAAAACAAGAACAAAGATGAAGATTCGAACCCCTGAAATGGTTAGCGGATGCATATGATGTTGTATGATGTTATGATGCTATGATAAGGGCATACCACAAGTATTCACAAAAAGCAAACATGATAAGGCACACAAGTCACACCATAGCCCTTAGAGTTTAGGCCAGCACGAAGTTAGGGGTACTACCCTCTTGAAGTTGGTGGGCTCAAACCTGTCCTATCAAAGTAACCGGGTTCTAAGGATCTCAATATCATTGGATTGCTTTCATTGTTCATCATTTCGATTTAGCCACTGACTGGCGATCAAAATATCCCAAGAAAACAACCCTCAACTGAGTGTAGTATCGAGTATCAACCGACTTCGGACTACACCAAAGTAGTTATCTCACTACCCTAAAGAGGCCAAGATGGTTCAATTAAGGTTCCTAAGGTATGTTGATGCTTCACGACACCACGCGGAGGCCCCGTACTCTCCTTGACTGAACTCAAGGGTTACCGTTACACACCAAAGTGCCACATCAACGTAGCAGACTACTTCAACCATGTCGGTATACCCCGCACAGTTCCCTCACAGCCTTGTTGCTACTTTCTAAGAAGGTATCCCCAGATCCGGGTTAGGATCTATAGAACTCCCAAGACAGTCCCACAATTTAAAGCAAACAAGTCAAAGCAATTGAAAACACAGTGATCTTAGTCCTAAGGTACACCTCACTTTAAAGAGTCCCCAGCAGAGTCGCCAGTTCTGTGATCGGTGGATCTGGAACTGACTGTTTAACGCTGGTTCGCGAAATGTCGCGGAAGCAAGAGTCGCCACCGTCTATTATTTTCTCCAAATGGAAAGGACAAAAGCACAAAAAAATTCCTTTTGAGATTAGTTCTCGGTTCGGGAGGTAGATTTATAGAAAGGGAAGGTGTTAGCACCCTTTCTATACATGGTTATCCATGGGCTCTTAGATACTTGCTCATTTGTGTTTTCAAAATGTTTGTTTTCTTTTCAAGGTGAGTGGGTTTGAAAAAGTTTCGTTTAAAATTTCAGTTCGACTCTTATATCAGTCCTCAAGAGTGTTTGAAAAATTGTTTTTGAAATATTTTTGCAAAGTGTCGGTGTGAAAAGAAGTTTTTGATTTTTTTTGAATTAGAGCAAGCATCTACGAGTCATCTACCTACCCTAAGGAATTAGTCTGTGTAAATGTCCTTACAGTAGTACCATCCCACCATTGAGAGGTAGGTAGCACCACCGTTGGAGGTGTTCGGGTCAAATCGAGGGTTAGGGACAGTGTGGTCACCGGGCAATGGTAAGATACCTTAGAAGCTACCCTTATGCCATTGATCTTTTTATTCCGAGGCGACCGTTCCGAGGCAACTTATTCGAGGCAACTAGATCAATGGAACATAAGGACTTACTAAGACGTCCTGTACTCGACGACCACGTTTTGAGGGGCAAGGCAACAGTATGATCACCAGAGCAACAGTAGGACACCTTAGAAGCTACCCTTATGCCATGTTCATGGACATAAGGACTTACTAAGACGTCTTGTACTCGACAACCATGTTTCGAAGGGCAAGGCAACAGTGAGGCGTACCCTAGGAGTGGTGTGTGAATTGTGTGTCATTTTCAATTTATTATTTGTCTTGTCATGCATTGGTGATCTACGCTTTGATTTTATTTTTGGCATACATTCTTTCATGTGATAGTTAACAGTTAAAAGGTGCGGGAATTTAAAGTGCAGAAAAGATAAAGGTCCTACGCTATTACAAAGGCGCGGGTCTACATCGCCAAATTAAACCAAGACCCGATTTAAAATAAAATGCAGAAAGTAAATGCCTAATTAACTATTACAGGGCTTTGAGGCAAATACATTATATTCATAAAAGAAATAAAATAAACACGTGAAAAGAAATTATAATCGACTGCGAGGGCGTTGGACCCGTTAAGGAAATAAATGTTGACATTACAAATTAATTAAAGAAAAGAACTTGTTTTTTTGTTTTTTTGTATTTATGAAATTAAAGAAAATTAAATTGGAATTAAAAGTTAAATAACTCTAGTTCTAAATTGTTTTTAATTTATTAAAAAATGCATTAAAGTTAAAACCTAAAATTAAAACTAAATTGATTATAAAATTTATTTACAAAAATAAAACTATTAATGGATTAAATTAAATAAAACATTTTTTCATTTTTTTGTGATTTTTCTGATTTTTTTATATTTTATGAAAATTAATTTTGATGAATTAACTAAAATAAATAAAACAACTAAATAGAAAAAATGAAAAGAAAGAAAGTACTATGCAAACTAATGGGGGGTGTTGACCCCAGTTTTGGAGGTAAATTGAGGAATTTTAGCCCATCAGGAGGAGGCCTTTTTTGACTTTTCTGGGATTGTGTGAGGAGCGTTTGACAGCGTGCACGATGGACTGCAGATCTTGGCCATTGGATTGACCATTTGAGACACATGGCAAGCGCCAACGCTGGGTGTATGATGGATCACTGGATGGTGTACTGCATGAGAAAGGGTTAAACAAAATAATAGAAACAAATTGAGGGGACCTGGGATTCGAACCCAGGTCCCAGTGTTTACCAGCTAATGCTTTGACCAACTGAACCATTTGCGCGCTTTGTATATAAAATGGAGAATAAACAATATAAAACAAAATCAGCATTAATGTTATGAAATAAAAAAAAGGCGCTGGAATTCAAACCATCCACTCACGCCATGCCACACAGTCGTCTTCTCCAAATGTTCCTGTAACAAAAAGAATAGCGGGGATTTGAAACCCCCCCCCAAAACACAGGCTTATGAATAATAGCGAATAGCTCATGTTCACTCATAAATTGAGCGCGATGGGTGATTTGGAATCGTCATGTTGCCACGATCCTGTTCATACTGATTTTAGAGTCTAATTTTACCATATACCTAAAGCCCCAATTTGGAATTTCAAGAAACCTAGTTTTTGTACATGGTAGATTCTGATTCAGGCGCCTATAACTCAATTAGATGGCGCCAATAGCTTCAGAGAACCCTCATTAGTACAAATCAAACAAGAAAAATCAATGAGAGTGTATGAATCATGTTATGCATTTCTGAAAAAAAGGACAAACCGTATGGCTTCATGAGACTGGTTCTTTGCACGTTTGGGCGTGGTTTTGATTGCTAGAGTTTCCTTGGGACCTCAGGAAGGTGTTTGGATGAGAATAGGGACTTAAAAAGTGCTCTAAGGAAGTTTTCAGTTTTGCAATTTTTGTGTGAAAATGCCAAGTTTGTTCTGAGATTGCAGCGCATCTTAGGTCTTGTGTCCGTTTGTGATCACTTGCATATGTGTTATGTAACATGTTTTGATAAGAGTTATGGCCTCATAATGCCTTTCCTTCATGTTCAAGATTTTCCATAAACCTCCATTAACACACCTTCCATTTTTGAACCAATTTTGAATTCTTGCTTCATTTGGCCTTTTGCACGAATTTGGAATATGCATAATGGTGATTCAAAGTTAATCAAAGCCAAATATCCCCTTTAATTAACCTTTTTGATTTTCTTTTGATTTTAAAAGATTTAAAATTAATTAAATCCAATAAAATCAATTAAAAATGAAAAAAATAATTTTAAATATTGAAATAAAATGTGGGACACGTGGGAAGCATGGCCAAGCTGATTCAAGTGGAAAAAGTGGGCCCCTTTTGTCAAAAATGTATTTTCAAGGATAAATGATTTTGGCCATTTCACAAAAATTTCCCAACTTCTCCAATGCATATCTTGCTCAATTTTGAAGTTATGAACATGTTCTTGGACATTTTGGAAAGGTCTTGAAGTCCTCTAACCAATGTCTTTGGTCCCATGTCATTTTGATTTACCAATCTCAAGTTATGGTCTTTGACTTAAAGTCCCTTTTTGTTGACTTTTGAAAATGACCTATAATGTTGAAATTGATAACTTTTTGTGAGAGCATTTCTTGGACTTGGAATGTGAAGATGAGTTGTAGGAAATGTCTTCCCCTTCAAGATGAGCATTGGATGGAATTTTTCTGATGAACCATGACAGTTGACTTTTCAGCTGTCCAAAAATAGAAACTTTTGCATCTTGAGACTTTTTGAGCCAAACTTTGAGAATCATGATAAAGCATTGATCAAATGATGTTTGTGGCCTCAAAATAAGATGTTGACCAAAATTTTTGACTTTTGACTGCCAAATGACCATTTTGCCCCTACAGTTGACTGTTGAGCAATTAGGGTTTTTGACTGTGCAACTTGACCTTGTGAGCCTTGAAACTTGACATGTAGGTGCCTGACAATGTGTATGAGCATGGGAGACTTGATTGAGCTCTTGAAAACTTCAATTTCCTTGCAAGAACCAAAACCCTAGTTTGACTGGCTTAGGAGGATGGTTTATTGTGTAGCCTTTGAGTAGACTTGAGCCATTTGAGGTGATGCTTGGCAAAACTTTGAAGATTATGGGAGGGCAAATTTTGGGGTACAACAATGTGGAACCACAATGTTATCCCTCATTCATCAAGAAACGAGGCAGTCACAATCCTCTCAACAAGTAAAGACAAGTTAATGTCACACATTTTGTTCAAAAGTCAAAAATCAAGAAAAAAGAAAAAGCCTGCTAAGTCGAAAACTTGAAAACGTGCGGCTTAGGAAAAAATTAGGGCATCCCGCTGGACTATCAATTCAAAAGAATTATTTCAGGAAAAATTTAGGGAAAATAAAATTTTCAAAGAAAGGAATACAAAGAAAAGTCCTCAGCAAAGAAAAAATTGGTGACTACAAACACGAAGACATAAGGGTGGTTTCTACTCCGAAAGCATCGTCGTTTCCTTAACCGTCACAAAATCCTTTTGAGAGATGAACACTCATATTGAATTAACCGAACATAGGGTTGGAGAACATCATGAAGAATGGGCGAGCACCTATAAATTTTGAGCCTTAAAAATCTTTTTTCTAAAAACCATGAACCAGGCCACGTTACAACCTTCAAAAGTCCTAATTGAAGCAAGGTTATTTTGAAAGCATACTTCAATCAGATAGTGTTCCTGACTCCCATGAATGTTTGCTAAATAGTTATGTTGGTATCATATGCTTTTTCTATACACAAATTAATGGTGCTCTAAGTTGCAAAATTTGTGCGATATCTTTTCAAAATCTTTAAGACTTACATAACTGTTGCATTAGAATTTTCATTCTCATAATAAACTTTTTCTAATTGCAAAACATTTGTTTGATATCAAGGAAGCTCACATATAAGCACTAGTGATGAGTTTATTCTTTTAAGGCCTAAAACTATGTTGAGTAATTGGAGAATCATTTCAAGAAAAAAATCATATCCAAGGGCATGTCTCTTGAAGACCTTAAGCATGGACATGTTGCTTTTCCCAGTTAATGCTTCCCCAACTTGTTTACCCTTTTGGGGAAAAATTTGAAGACTTTGTTGTGCCAAGTACAGTCAATCCAGGGCAATCACGTCATGATTCGACGAATCTCTCTAAGAGTTTGAAGACACTAGAGAATTGAGGATGCCAGGTCTTTTGTAAAATCCTCTTGAGATGATTTCTTGGGACATTTTATAAGTGAAGTTATTCGCAAGAATTATCGTGCATCACGCAACTTATCAGCAGTAAACTTGGGGCATACAAAATTAGTTCCAAGGGAAATCCAGATTTGTCAAGATATGTGATATGTTTTGTACACATTATCAAAGGGCGGTGTTCCCAGTATCTCTAGCTAAGCAAGACTCTTTCCAGCTGAAGCATTGTTCGTGTTGTTATCGTTTTAATGGATTGTTGACGATAGAAGACTGGACTTTGGGTTTTCTACCGAAAAATATCTTCCTCTCCAGAGAGATTTAAGCCTTGTAAAAGGACTTTACTCGAATGATGGCTTTTTTTCTATCTCCAGTAATGTTTCCATCTTGTTGAGATTAGCCGAGTGTCGAGTTGTACTGTGATGTCTTATCATCTCTAGTTTATCTTTTTTATCTGTTTTGTCAATCATATACATGACATTCATTTATTCATCCACACTTGCATCATGCACGCACATTTGTATTTGCTGATGTTATTGGGTTCGTATACCTTGGTTATGTCTATTCAAATAGTGTATTTGCTCTTTCCAAATAGAGTGTCAACTTAAGCAGAAAGTGCGCCTCCTTTCTATTTCCCTACTGAGTTAATCCTCATGGAAGAATTTTGCTTAGCCTTCCTTGTCAATCTCTGGATAGGATGAATCCCCAATTGAGTTATTTCCTCATTGGGTGGAGTCTTGTTTGATTGCTTTCTATCTATTTTATTCCTGGATTGAGCTTTGTCTCTTGCATAGGCTACCCCTTGGTGTTCTCTAGGCTGTGAAACCTGGATGAAGAGCGCATTTATTTTGCGCCTTAATATACTTGGTATCCTCAGGAAGGACATATTCATGGTTCCCTTTGAAGAAGAACTTTATTCCCTAGTAGTGTTACCACAACATCCTTTTGGAATATCGACGGAATAGCAAGCGGCGATCTCTTCATGAGCAACTTGTATGTTATTAATATCTTTGAAAATAACAAGTGGCGGTCTCTTCATGAGCAACTTGTGTGTTACTGTCACCTTTGAAAACAACAAGCAGTGGTCTCTTCATGAGCAACTTGTATGTTATTGATACTTTTGAAAAAAATAGCAAGCGACGGTCTCTTCATGAGCAACTTGTATGTTATTAATATCTTTGAAAAACAACAAGCGACAGTCTCTTCATGAGCAACTTGTGTGTTATTGTCACCTTTGAAAACAACAAGCGAAGGTCTCTTCATGAGCAACTTGTATGTTATTGATACTTTTGAAAAAAATAGCAAGCGACGGTCTCTTCATGAGCAACTTGTATGTTATTGATACCCTTTAAAAATAGCAAGTGGCAGTCTCTTCATGAGCAACTTGTGTGTTATTGTTACCTTTGAAAAAACAGCAAGCGGAGGTCTCTTCATGAGCAACTGTATGTTATTGTTACTGTTGTACCCTAAAATTTGCCCTCCCATATTCTTCAAGATTTGCAAAGAGCAAGCTTCAACATCTCCCCAAGGGTTGCACAGTTCAAGGGCCTCCTAACAATCAAAAACTAGGGTTTTGGTTCTGACAAAGAAATTGAAGTTTCCAAGGGTCCGATCAAGTCCTACATGCCTACAAATATGGTCAAGCATCCTCATGCCAAGTTTCAAGACTTACAACACAAAATTGCACAGTCAAAAACCCTAATTGCCCTACAGTCAACTGCAGGGGCAAAATGGTCATTTGACAGTCAAAAGTTCAAATTTTTGGACAACATCTTATTTTGAGGCCACAAACATCATTTGATCAATTCTTGATCATGATTTTTAAAGCATGGCTCAAAAAGTCTCAAGATGCAAAAGTTTCCATATTTGGACAGTTGAAAAAGTCAACTGTAACTTGACCAAGGCATAACTTCCACATGGTTTATCATAAAAATTCCATCCAAAGCTCATTTTGAAGATAAAGACATTTCCTACAACTCCTCTTCACACTTCAAGTCCAAGAAATGCTCTCACAAAAAGTTATCAATTTCAACATTATAGGTCATTTTTAAAAGTCAACAAAAAGGGACTTTAAGTCAAAGGCCATGACTTGATATTGGTAAATCAAAATGACATGGGACCAAAGGCATTGGTTAGAGGACTTCAAGACCTTTCCAAAATGTCCAAGAACATGATCAAAGCTTAAACATTGAGCAAGATATGCCTTGTGGAAGTTGGGAAATCTTTGGGAATTTTGAAAAGTCAACTTTACTTCAAATGCCTCAAATTTGCTAATGGGCCACATTTTCTTCCAAGATTCATCATCCAAAGCATATGCACGACCATTTGGCCCAAAGGGGATTTATTCATCATTTTTATTTATTTATTTGAATTTTTAATTACCATTAATTCATTTAATTAAATAAAATATGGGAAAAATACTCATCCATGCTTTTCAAATCTTTTTATGCATAGAATACCTTCAAGATTTTGTGCACTATCTGATATGGAAAGAATCAAGGTGATTTGGACATGATTGGTATCAAAACACATGGAAAAAGATTGAAAAAATATGCCATTAAAATCCAATATTTGATTCATGATTGCATTGATCTTTTGACTCAAGATTTAACCCTAATCCATCACATACATAAGCCATAAGCTAGACCTAATGAGAAGAACCTCTAAGCTGCGCCTGATCTCAAGAACCAAGTTTGCATTTTTGTCAAAAAAATCAAAAACTGAAAACTGCCTTGGAGGATGATTCAAAGGAAAATATTGATCCCAAAAGCTTCCTAAGGCATTACTGAACCTGACTGGATACTTTTCCACGCCCATAGCATCAAGAATCGGTACATGGAGATCAAACTGTGTTAAGCTTTTTGCATATTCGTATCTCACGGCTCATGCATTGTTTTCAATTTCCAATGATTGATTTGTGTTAATCTATTCATTATAAAGCTAATCATGTAATTTAATTGAATTTTCGTGCATTATACATGAAGTTACCATTGAAGCTTGCTAGGGTTTCATGACTTCAAATTTGGGGTTTCTCTTATCCAGAAAAATTAGACCCTAAGACCAGGACTGTTGGATTCAGCAGCCTCATGTGAATCATTCCCATAGCTCGCGATCAATTTATGATCAACAGGGTGCTAATCGCTATTTTTATGCTTGCCATTTAGTGGGGGTTTAAAACCCCCGCTATTCAGTCTGGTTTTTTTCAGGTACAACAAACAATTGGAAAAGAAGGTGATGTGTAGGCCAACGAGTGGTGCGTTTGAATTTCGCGCGAAAATATCCCACTAACCATTGTTTTACGTTATATTGATTATTGGTTATATTATAAACAAAGCGCATTAACAACTCAGTTGGCAGACACATGATTTGGGAAGCAACGGGACCTGGGTTCGATTTCCAGGTCCCTTCCCTTTCTCATATTATTTTCCTTTCCATATTCCTACGCAGCGCACACCTAAGGGTTCACCATACGTCCACCATCCAAGCTTGCCACGCGCCTATTGAGATCAATCTACTGGCCATGATCTGAAGAGTACCATGGGCACCAGTCAATGCACACGCACGTGGCCCTGAAAAGTCAACTGAAGGCCTTAAGTTTTTGGGCCTAATTGCTGGCCAGATACCTCCATATTGGGGCAGAACCCCCATTGGTTTGCTTTTCTATTTTCTTTCTTTTCATTTTTTTTATTTCTTTGTTTTATTTATTTTTATTTAATTCATCAAGAAATTAATTTCACAAAATATAAAAATAATAAAAATCAGAAAGTCACAAAATAAAAATATATTTTATTTAAATGTTATTTTTGTAAATAAATGGTATCAATTAATTAGTCTTAATTCTAGATTAAATTTTAAGATTTTTTTTAATAAACTTAAAAATTGTAGAATTTGGGTTTTAAACACTTTTATCTTTTTTTCCTTTTTCCACCATATTAATTATTAATTATTAATTATTAATTACTATTTTTGTAAATAAAATTGTGTTAATTAATTAGGTTAATTTTAGGTTCAACTTTAACATGTTTTTTTTAATAAATTAAAAATAGCTAGAATTAGGTTTAAATTCCATAATCTTCTCACTAAAATTCCATAAATACCAAAAAAAAAAATCCAAAAAATCTTTTCTTTTTATTTTAATTTAATTAATTTGTTAATCGTACTTTAATTTCATTAAAAAGGGTCCAACGCCCTCGCATTCGATTATCAGTTCGTTTCGCGCATTTATTTCCTTTCTTATAATATTCATGTAATTCTCCTAAAGCCATGTAATAGCTTAAATAGATATTTATCTTTTCGCTTTATTTTAATTCAAATCGGGTCCTGGATTAAATTTGGCGATGTGGACCCGCGCCTTTGTAATAGCGTAGGATTTTTATGTTCCCGCAACTTTTAACTGTTAATTAAATTGCATGAAAGAATGAATGTTAAAATAAAAGCAACGCGTAGATCACCAATACATGACAAGACAAAATATCTGAAAATGACACACGAATCACACACCACCCCTAGGGTACGCCTCACTGTTGCCTTGCCCCTCGAAAGGTGATCGTCGAGTAGAGGATGTTTTAGTAAGTCCTCATGATCCAGGAACCTGGCATGAGGGTAGCTTCTAAGGTGTCATCCTATTGCTCCGGTGATCACCATGTCCCGAACCCTCGAATTGACCCGAACACCTCCAACGGTTGTGCTACCTACCTCTCAATGGTGGGATGGCACTACTTTAAGGACATTTACACAGACGAATTCCTTAGGGTAGGTAGACGACTCTAGATACTTGCTCTAATTTCAAAACAAATTCAAAAACTCTTTTCACACCGACACCTTTTCAAAAAGCTTTCGAAAGCAACTTTTCAAACACTCTTGAGGACCGATACAAGAGTCGAACTGAAATTTTCAAAGAAACTTTTAAAAAAACCCACAGTTGAAAAGCAAACAAACAATTTTGAAAACACAAATGAGCAAGTATCTAAGAGCCCATGGATAACCATGGATAGAAAGGGTGCTAACACCTTCCCTTTCTATAATCTACCTCCCGAACCGAGAGCTAATCTCAATAAGGAATTTTTCTGTGCTTTTGTCCTTTCCATATTGGAGAAAATAAAAGACGGTGGCGACTCTTGCTTCCGCGACATTTCGCGAACCAGCGTTAAACAGTCAGTTCCAGATCCACCGATCACAGAACTGGCGACTCTGCTGGGGATAAGTTTTAAAGTGAGGTGTACCTTAGGACTAAGATTACTTGTGTTTTCAATTGTCTGAATTGTTTGCTTTAAATTGTGGGACTGTCTTAGGAGTTCTATAGATCCTAACCCGGATCTGGGGATACCTTCTTAGAAAGTAGCAACAAGGCTGTGAGGGAACTGTGCAGGGTATACCGACATGGTTGAAGCAGTCTGCTACGTTGATGTGGCACTTTGGTGTGTACCGGTAACCCTTGAGTTCAGTCAAGGAGAGTACGGGGCCGCCGCGTGGTGTCGTGAAGCATCAACTGACCTTAGGAACCTTAATTGAACCATCTTGGCCTCTTTAGGGTAGTGAGATAACTGACTTTGGTGCAGTCCGAGGTTGGTTGATACTCGATACTACACTCAATTGAGGGTTGCTTTCCTGGAATATTTTGGTCGCCAGTTCAGTGGCTAAATCGAAAAGATGAACAATGAAAGCAATCCAGTGATATTGGGACCCTTAGAACCCGGTTACTTCTAATAGGACAGGTTGAGCCCACCAACTTCAAGAGGGTAATACCTAGACCTCATGCTGGCCTAAACCCTAAGGGTTTCTCTT
Source organism: Vicia faba (assembly GCA_948472305.1). Lineage (NCBI taxonomy): Eukaryota > Viridiplantae > Streptophyta > Magnoliopsida > Fabales > Fabaceae > Vicia > Vicia faba. Next base: position 38,223,286 of record OX451741.1, read on the forward strand.
GTGTGACTTGACTACTTGCATGCTTGTTATCTGACACATGAACTACTTGTAGGGTTTGTTTTTAGTCCTTAATTGGGACTCATAACAGGGTTTACTAAGTTTCTTGCAGGTTTTGTTTATAGTCCTTAATTGGGACTCATAACAAGGTTTACTGAATTTCTTGCAGGTTTTATTTACAGTCCTTAATTGGGACTCACAACAGGGTTAATTACATTACCCCAGGCATACCATAACATCATACCATTTCATACATCCTAACCCATTTCAAGGATCTCAAGGGCTTGTGACGCAGGTCATAATGAACCAGAATGTCTAAGCAAAGGGCAAAGGGGATCTATTTTCCTCTAGCCAAAATTGTCAGGGGCTATGACCCACTGGATATGGTGAGCCTTTGACCCTTGAAGAAGAATTCTCAACAACATGAGTTTCCTTCAATCAAGCTACAAATTCAAATGCTAACAATTTTCTTGTTTACCCCGCGAGATCCTTGAAAACACTGCATGCATACATGCACATCATAACAGGTATCCTTGTTGCAGGTCACTTACCCTCTTCGCTGTTTATTTCAGCAATGGCTTCCCAACAAGATAACCAGGACCTTCTTACTCAAGAGACTCGGTTCGGGGAAATCCTCCTGAATCTATCCAAGGGGCAGGAGGAGCTAAGGAAACTTCTCATGGAGACTTTGGTCAGGAACAGCGCTGAGGACGAACGGCTGAAACATCTGCAAGCCGAAGTGGATGCATTGAAAGCCCAGATGCTGGGGCAGGTAACCATCATCCAAGACTTAGCTCAAAGACAAGAAGAGCTCGGAATTCTCATCAACCAACTGCTTCGGGGTAACCAACTGGGGCAAACGTCTAAGGGTAAAGAGCCAGTCATCGTTCAACCACCTTTGAGACAAGGAAATAAGGGGAGAGCTCCTCAAATGGCTCCAGTGTCACAAATTCAGCATCAACCTCACCATTTTCAGCCAGACAAGCCCAGGAGGCAATTCACCCAGCTCAACATGTCGTTGTTTCAAGCTTTACAACGCCTGTTGAGGTTGAATCTGATCACATTAAGGGCTCATCCCCGAAACCCCAACACAGCATCTCCTATCTATGATCCCAATAAAAGGTGTTCCTATCATTCTGCCAGCCCGGGACACGACACAAATGAGTGTTGGGCTCTAAAGAACAAGATCCAGGACCTGATAGATGAAGGAGCATTGGAGTTCATGCAAGATGGTCAGGCCGAGTTTTTCTACCATCCCTCCAAGGCTCACCATTTGAAGTGACAAGCCCCGAGACTAGAAAACTTTTGTTCATTCGAATGTTCAAGTTGTGTTGTTCTTTGATTGTTTAAACATTTACTCATGTCAAACATTGTTATTTCATTAATGCATCACATATGTCTGTTTTGAAGCAATATATTCGTATTCACTATATGCAAATTATTTTCATATTTTTTCTGATGATCAACGCTCGATTAATAATTCTAAGCCTCTTGAGGGAGGATGACGAAAACGATACCACGATACACAATATGCTTTTGAACAGACCCCGCTGATGAGGTACAGGCATTGTTTCAATCCCCAAACACTGGAGTTATAAGGATGATAATCCCTCGTCAACCCCTTCGAGCCAAAGAAGTAGGAGTTTTTATTTTCGAAAATTAAAACCCTTAATCATAACCTGGGGCAGGGTAGTCTCTCAGTTGATCCAAGTGCATAACGAATGGCACCAAAGAGGTCCTTACAAAACAAAAGATAGTGATGGTTCCGAACAATCATACAGACAGGAAGTCATTACTTCTCAAAATAAAAACCCAATAAGTCAAAACCTACGAAGGAGACTTACAAAACTGGGGCATCCCGCTGACTGTAATTCCAAAAAATAAACAGTTCAGGCAAAAAACAGGGATAATAAAAACCAAAAAGAAAGAGGTCTTACAAACCCTCGACAAAAAATGTCTGCCTATTCAAAATAAGTTATCAACATCCGAATCATCACCGAAAAATCAAAGCAAAGACTCAAACAAGGTCTAACGTATGATCAGCTGAGTTTAGGTTTGAAGAACATCACGAAGAGCAGATGGGTACAAATGATTTGAGCCTTTTTCCTTTGTTTCTTAAACCGTGAACCAAGCCACGTTATAACCCTTAAAATTCCTAGCTGAAGCATTGGTTAGTTCGAAAGCATACTGTTACAAAAGGTATCCTGACTCCTTAAGGCCTACGGTAAATACGGAGTTGACATCACGTTTTACAAACATTCACTTGTTTTATGAAAAAGAATGCATTTTCAAAATCTTCAAGACAGACATAAGCTTCGCATTTTTGATATAACATTGTTTGCATATGACTATTTGTTTGAACAACAGGGAAATTCGCACGATGAAAGCCTATTGAACAAAGGCACTTCCAATCAAGGGGCATGATATGATCATGGTCTATTATCTGGGGCAGTCCAATCAAGATTCGGAGAATCTCTCAAAGGCCAAACAGCCTGGGGCAAATCTCCTCCCGAGTCACTTGGGGCATTCCAACAACGAATCTTGCCTGATCAAACACCTTCTGGTGGCATGACAAAACACTTCTAACAGGGGCAACTCCCTACATTCTGAGAGCATGGACATAGTCGAAAAAATACTACGCAAAATCAAAGACCCGCTAGGTTGACACACCTAGGCAAAAATAAGGGCTTCCCGGCGAACCAAAAGGGTTCGGGCAAAATGAAGGGATGAAATGAAAATCTGTATACCCGGCAAGTCGAAAACCTGAAAAGCCGGCTTGGGCAAAAATGGGTATCCCGGTGGACTGAAAACCCGAAAGGGCGGTCCAGGCAAAAATTATGGATCAAAAGCATACGATTATGTCCTGGCATCTCGTCACCTGTCTACCAGAAGATTTGTCAATTACCCCCACATGTGCCTTCTCCCACTGAAACAGGGGCAATGATGAGTTGTCTAAGCAATCTAATTGTTCCGTCCTCCAAGGTACCAAGGTGAATTCGGCGGAAGAACATAACCAGATATCTTAATTCCCCAGAGAGTGTGTCAGCAGGTCAATACGCTCTCCCCAAGCAAAGCTATTATCAGCCTTAAGGAAGTTGGGTATCCTCCAGCAGATCCCAACATTCCCCAGCATGATATACCGATATTCTTAACAAGCATCCCCGACAGTCTTGATCTAAGATTGTTCCCCGGCGGTCAACCAGACATTCAATGGAGTTACTTCCCCAGTACATCTCAAAACTTCCCCAGGAGAGTCCAATCCAGTTTCCCCAGGAAAGTTGGAATCCATCTCCCCAAGCAGTAAGCTTATCCCCAGTAGATTCTGGAAGCTCATCCTCGCAGAGCACGAACGCGTCCCCCGGCTTTATTCAAGAGTTATTTCCCTACCAGGGTATAACTGGGTTATCCTCAGCCAAAAGCCACGGAAAGATCGTCCTCGGCGAAGTCTTCTTATCCCCAGCAAAGTCTATTAATACTTCCAACACAACAATGGTATCCCCAGCGAAGTTACCATCAACATTTCAGCAAAGCATCTCTCTCCCCACAGAGTATTGCTCCCCAGCAAGATCATCAGAGTACTTGTCTCCCCGCAGAGTAATCCATTCGCCAAGTTTATTCCCCAACGGAGTTATCTTCTCATACTGGTATTCTTGCAACTATCATCCCCAGCGGAAGCAAAATCTATTCTTCAAACATCAGCCCAGGAGTGACTTCCCGGCACCCGTCTAGGATTTATTTTCCTAAGACGAAAAGATACATTCATAAACATCGCACTTCCATACATTATAGCGTGCATATACGCATCATATCTTACAAATCTCATTTATGTTGAGAACATCATTGCTTGATCCATATCATGCATTGCATATGACTGACCTTTACCTTTCAGGGAAGACCCAGTTAAGTTCTCAGCTATGTCAAAGGCCTTCTCTGGTTCAGTCAGATCGACCCTAAGATCTCCCTGATTCTTATCCAGTTGAAGATTCCAAGACCTTGTCCGGTTCAGTTAAATCGACCCTAAGATTTTCCTGTTTCTTATCCAGACAAAGGCATTCTCTGGTTCAGTCAGATCGACCCTAAGATCTCTTTGTTTCTTATCCAGTTGAAGATTTCAAGACCTAGACCGGTTCAGTTAAATCGACCCTAAGATTTTCCTGTTTCTTATCCAGTCAAAGGCCTTCTCTGGTTCAGTCAGATCGACCCTAAGATCTCTCTGTTTCTTATCCAGTTGAAGATTTCAAGACCTAGACCGGTTCAGTTAAATCGACCCTAAGATTTTCCTGTTTCTTATCCAGTCAAAGGCCTTCTCTGGTTCAGTCAGATCGACCCTAAGATCTCTCTGTTTCTTATCCAGTTGAAGATTTCAAGACCTAGACCGGTTCAGTTAAATCGACCCTAAGATTTTCCTGTTTCTTATCCAGTCAAAGGCCTTCTCTGGTTCAGTCAGATCGACCCTAAGATCTCTCTGTTTCTTATCCAGTTGAAGATTTCAAGACCTAGACCGGTTCAGTTAAATTGACCCTAAGATTTTCCTGTTTCTTATCCAGTCAAAGGCCTTCTCTGGTTCAGTCAGATCGACCCTAAGATCTCCCTGATTCTTATCCAGTTGAAGATTTCAAGACCTAGACCGGTTCAGTTAAATCGACCCTAAGATTTTTCTGTTTCTTATCCAGTCAAAGGCCTTCTCTGGTTCAGTCAGATCGACCCTAAGATCTCCCTGTTTCTTATCCAGTTGAAGATTTCAAGACCTAGACCGGTTCAGTTAAATCGACCCTAAGATTTTTGTGCTTCTTATCCAGTCAAAGGCCTTCTCTGGTTCAGTCAGATCGACCCTAAGATCTTCCTGTTTCTTATCCAGTTGAAGATTTCAAGACCTTGTCCGGTTCAGTTAAATCAACCCTAAGATTTTCCCGTTTCTTATCCAGTCAAAGGCCTTCTCTGGTTCAGTCAGATCGACCCTAAGATCTCCCTGTTTCTTATCCAGTTGAAGATTTCAAGACCTTGTCCAGTTCAGTTAAATCGACCCTAAGATTTTCCTGTTTCTTATCCAGTCAAAGGCCTTCTCTAGTCCAGTTAAATCGATCCCTAAAAGATTTTCCTGATGAAGACTCAGTAGAAGATATCCAAGATTCTCTCAGCGTTACTGTTGAGGTTGAAGTCGCCCAAGATTCTCTCAGCGTTACTGTTGAGGTAGTAATCATCCAAGGTTCTCTCCCCGTTACTGTGGAGGTAGTAATCGTCTGAGGTTCTCTCAGCGTTCCTATTGAGGTAGTAATCGCCCCAAGATTCTCTCAGCGTCCCTGTTGAGGTAGTAATCGTCCCAAGATTCTCTCAGCATCCCTGTTGAGGTAGTAATCGTCCAAGGTTCTCTCAGCGTTCCTGTTGAGGTAGTAATCGTCCAAGGTTCTCTCACCGTCCTGTTGAGGTAGTAACCATCCCTGGTGCATTCATTACCTTTTGAAGCTCCAGACTCAATTCCTGTAACCAATCAGGGCGCATCTATACAAAGAGTTTGAAGACCAACTCCTGTAACAAGCCAGGTAATCATTTTCTTTTTCCAGGTACGCAAGTTCTCGCTAAGGAATCTCTTACGCGATTGACAACCAGATGGCATCTATAAGCCCATCCACCTTCCATCATCTCTTAGCATGGCATCTATAAGCCCATCATCCTATCCATCAATCTCCAAATGGCATCTATAAGCCCATTCCTTCCATCACACTACTATGTGAGCGCAAATTTCTAGGCACTCTAGTGTTCAATCATCTTCCACCTTCGGATTACGAAAGGCACGTCAGCCAATCTGCATCCTCAGGTCTAAGAAGATTGAACAGGGGCAACTGTTGTACCCCAAAATTTGCCCTCCCATATTCTTCAAGATTTGCAAAGAGCAAGCTTCAACATCTCCCCAAGGGTTGCACAGTTCAAGGGCCTCCTAACAATCAAAAACTAGGGTTTTGGTTCTGACAAAGAAATTGAAGTTTTCAAGGGTCCAATCAAGTCCCACATGCCTACAAATATGGTCAAGCATCCTCATGCCAAGTTTCAAGACTTACAGCACAAAATTGCACAGTCAAAAACCCTAATTGCCCTACAGTCAACTGTAGGGGCAAAATGGTCATTTGACAGTCAAAAGTTCAAATTTTTGGACAACATCTTATTTTGAGGCCACAAACATCATTTGATCAATTCTTGATCATGATTTTTAAAGCATGGCTCAAAAAGTCTCAAGATGCAAAAGTTTCCATATTTGGACAGTTGAAAAAGTCAACTGTAACTTGACCAAGGCATAACTTCCACATGGTTTATCAGAAAAATTCCATCCAAAGCTCATTTTGAAGATAAAGACATTTCCTACAACTCCTCTTCACACTTCAAGTCCAAGAAATGCTCTCACAAAAAGTTATCAATTTCAACATTATAGGTCATTTTTAAAAGTCAACAAAAAGGGACTTTAAGTCAAAGGCCATGACTTGAGATTGGTAAATCAAAATGACATGGGACCAAAGGCATTGGTTAGAGGACTTCAAGACCTTTCCAAAATGTCCAAGAACATGATCAAAGCTTAAAAATTGAGCAAGATATGCCTTGTGGAAGTTGGGAAATTTTTGGGAATTTTGAAAAGTCAACTTTACTTCAAATGCCTCAAATTTGCTAATGGGCCACATTTTCTTCCAAGATTCATCATCCAAAGCATATGCATGACCATTTGGCCCAAAGGGGATTTATTCATCATTTTTATTTATTTATTTGAATTTTTAATTACCATTAATTCATTTAATTAAATAAAATATGGGAAAAATACTCATCCATGCTTTTCAAATCTTTTTATGCATAGAATACCTTCAAGATTTCGTGCACTATCTGATATGGAAAGAATCAAGGTGATTTGGACATGATTGGTATCAAAACACATGGAAAAAGATTGAAAAAATATGCCATTAAAATCCAATATTTGATTCATGATTGCATTGATCTTTTGACTCAAGATTTAACCCTAATCCATCACATACATAAGCCAGAAGCTAGACCTAATGAGAAGAACCTCTAAGCTGCGCCTGATCTCAAGAACCAAGTTTGCATTTTTGTCAAAAAAATCAAAAACTGAAAACTGCCTTGGAGGACGATTCAAAGGAAAATATTGATCCCAAAAGCTTCCTAAGGCATTACTGAACCTGACTGGATACTTTTCCACGCCCATAGCATCAAGAATCGGTACATGGAGATCAAACTGTGTTAAGCTTTTTGCATATTCGTATCTCACGGCTCACACATTGTTTTCAATTTCCAATGATTGATTTGTGTTAATCTATTCATTATAAAGCTAATCATGTAATTTAATTGAATTTTCGTGCGTTATACATGAAGTTACCATTGAAGCTTGCTAGGGTTTCATGACTTCAAATTTGGGGTTTCTCTTATCCAGAAAAATTAGACCCTAAGACCAGGACTGTTGGATTCAGCAGCTTCATGTGAATCGTTCCCATAGCTCGCGATCAATTTATGATCAACAGGGTGCTAATCGCTATTTTTATGCTTGCCATTTAGTGGGGGTTTAAAACCCCCGCTATTCAGTCTGGTTTTTTTTCAGGTACAGCAAACAATTGGAAAAGAAGGTGATGTGTAGGCCAACGAGTGGTGCATTTGAATTTCGCGCGAAAATATCCCACTAACCATTGTTTTACGTTATATTGATTATTGGTTATATTATAAACAAAGCGCATTAACAGCTCAGTTGGCAGGCACATGATTTGGTAAGCAACGGGACCTGGGTTCGATTCCCAGGTCCCTTCCCTTTCTCATATTATTTTCCTTTCCATATTCCTACGCAGCGCACACCTAAGGGTTCACCATACGTCCACCATCCAAGCTTGCCACGCGCCTATTGAGATCAATCTACTGGCCATGATCTGAAGAGTACCATGGGCACCAGTCAATGCACACGCACGTGGCCCTGAAAAGTCAACTGAAGGCCTTAAGTTTTTGGGCCTAATTGCTGGCCAGATACCTCCAGATTGGGGCAGAAACCCCCATTGGTTTGCTTTTCTATTTTCTTTCTTTTCATTTTTTTTATTTCTTTGTTTTATTTATTTTTATTTAATTCATCAAGAAATTAATTTCACAAAATATAAAAATAATAAAAAACAGAAAGTCACAAAATAAAAATATATTTTATTTAAATGTTATTTTTGTAAATAAATGGTATCAATTAATTAGTCTTAATTCTAGATTAAATTTTAAGATTTTTTTTAATAAACTTAAAAATTGTAGAATTAGGGTTTTAAACACTTTTATCCTTTTTTCCTTTTTCCACCATATTAATTATTAATTATTAATTATTAATTATTATTTTTGTAAATAAAATTGTGTTAATTAATTAGGTTAATTTTAGGTTCAACTTTAACATGTTTTTTTTAATAAATTAAAAATAGCTAGAATTAGGTTTAAATTCCATAATCTTCTCACTAAAATTCCATAAATACCAAAAAAAAAACTCCAAAAAATCTTTTCTTTTTATTTTAATTTAATTAATTTGTTAATCGTACTTTAATTTCATTAAAAAGGGTCCAACGCCCTCGCATTCGATTATCAGTTCATTTCGCGCATTTATTTCCTTTCTTATAATATTCATGTAATTCTCCCAAAGCCATGTAATAGCTTAATTAGATATTTATCTTTTCGCTTTATTTTATTTCAAATCGGGTCCTGGATTAAATTTGGCGATGTGGACCCGCGCCTTTGTAATAGCGTAGGATTTTTATGTTCCCGCAACTTTTAACTGTTAATTAAATTGCATGAAAGAATGAATGTTAAAATAAAAGCAACGTGTAGATCACCAATACATGACAAGACAAAATATCTGAAAATGACACACGAATCACACACCACCCCTAGGGTACGCCTCACTGTTGCCTTGCCCCTCGAAAGGTGATCGTCGAGTAGAGGATGTTTTAGTAAGTCCTCATGACCCAGGAACCTGGCATGAGGGTAGCTTCTAAGGTGTCATCCTATTGCTCCGGTGATCACCATGTCCCGAACCCTCGAATTGACCCGAACACCTCCAACGGTGGTGCTACCTACCTCTCAATGGTGGGATGGCACTACTTTAAGGACATTTACACAGACGAATTCCTTAGGGTAGGTAGACGACTCTAGATACTTGCTCTAATTTCAAAACAAATTCAAAAACTCTTTTCACACCGACACCTTTTCAAAAAGCTTTCGAAAGCAACTTTTCAAACACTCTTGAGGACCGATACAAGAGTCGAACTGAAATTTTCAAAGAAACTTTTAAAAAAACCCACAGTTGAAAAGCAAACAAACAATTTTGAAAACACAAGTGAGCAAGTATCTAAGAGCCCATGGATAACCATGGATAGAAAGGGTGCTAACACCTTCCCTTTCTATAATCTACCTCCCGAACCGAGAGCTAATCTCAATAAGGAATTTTTCTATGCTTTTGTCCTTTCCATATTGGAGAAAATAAAAGACGGTGGCGACTCTTGCTTCCGCGACATTTCGCGAACCAGCGTTAAACAGTCAGTTCCAGATCCACCGATCACAGTTACCTTTGAAAAAAAGCAAGCGACGGTCTCTTCATGAGAAACTTGTGTGTTATTGTTATATTTGAAAAAACATCAAGCGGCGGTCTCTTTATGAGCAACTTGTATGTTATTGATTCCTTGGAAAAACAGCAAGCGGCAATCTCTTCATGAGCAACTTGCATATTATTTTGAAGACAGCAAGCGGCGGCTCTTCATGAGCAACTTGTGTATTATTGATATCCCTTGAAGGTAGCAAGTGGCGGCCTCTTTATTTGAGCAACTTGTGTATCCCCAACAATATGTTATCTGAGCAGCAAATGGTATCTCTCCGGAAAAGACCCACAGAGAAGATTGTTATAAAACCCATATCTTCAGTAAAAATCGGTAGTTCACTATCAGAAAAAGTTAGTGTATCTTTTGTGTACCTTTGACCCTGAGTTGTAAACTCACCATCATCTTGGGTCAATAACCATCCATCTTTTCGCAGCCTATGCAAGGCGTCTTCTCTGATAAAGAGTAATTTTTTTCTTCTCTCGAAGTTGTACCACAATAAGAGTCTCAATCGAAGTCTGTAGCTTTGTTCCCCAGTGGAGTTTTAATCTCTTCCCCTGTGGGATTACTGTATAATGTGCTTGGTTTCTCCAGCAGTAGTTTGTCTCATACGGCATCATTCCTCATTAAATTCAAAATATTACATTCATATCAGATCATAAACATAATTGCGGTATCTTAAGGCCAAAAATTGTGTATTCTATATTTAAGTCCCTTCAATCTCGTCGAAATAAAGATTTGAATCTTCATATCTCCGGATAGAAGAAACTTAAATAGGGGCAACTGTCATACCCCAATTTTTGACCTAAGATCCCATTTTTATTTTTTTGCATTTTTGTACAGAAGTCAAGGTCACTAAATACACTCGGTTTTAACCTCTCACCTTCAAGCATTGACTATGCAGAAATTTTCAATTATTTTGAACATTCTTAGCCTATGTATCACTAACTTCTAATCAAGCACGAAGTGTGTGTTTTTCGTTTCTTAGATTTCATTTGTAGGAAACAAATCTGAATCAAGAGCGTCAAAGGTTTCGCAAGCAAGGTTCTAATTTTGATTTGAGGCTTCTACATTTAATACAGTTGATTTCCCTGGTTCCTCCTTGGGTAGTGGACTGCGGAATTAAGGTTTGGAAGCATGGTTATCAAGGGATTTCCTATTTATCCACCTACAAGGCTATTATTTTCTTCTCAACACCAAAGTTGTGAGTTGTTCTTCTTCAAGTATTATGGGCTAGGTCTTCAATATCTTGCATTTGGATTTGATCGAGATATCCAATTGAGATTATTGAATTAGGGTTTAGTCCCTCTATCATCAGGGGACTCTTTCTTCACCAATTAGGATCGGGCTCACTTAATATCTTCCAACAGCTACTTGCATTACAAGTCATGTCATCACTTCTTGGGTTTATTTTTAAAGACTCGAATTCAGGGTTGAAAGTCTCGCTTGTGGTTCAGGGATTGATAGATATATCTCACATGATTGCGCTTATCAATTTGGATAAGGGTTTTTAGCAAAATCGTCACATGGTGCGCTTCATGATTAGGTTTTCTTTTGATTCATGTTATGACATATATAGTTGTATGATTTGAAGATATGACGCAAAATGATAATATGATCAAAATAAGAGGTAGAAAGCATTTGAAAGAGCTACCATTCTTCAACAACATTCAAGGAAATTTGCAAGTTTTCTTGTAGATCATTCTTGAGATTTTAGAATGTTAGAGAAAGGTGGACTAATTCAAAGGTTATTCAAGCGCATTCAAAAATAATATGTATTCAAGATCATTATGCATCATTCAAGATTAATTCAAATATTAATTTCAAGTCCCATCACTCAAGACTACTTTCAAGACAAGGTCCAAAATTCAAAATGTCAAGATCTTATTCCATTCAAGAATTGAAACCAAACTTAAAGATGTAAGTTCATCGAATTTGATTCACAAGAAAATTCAAGAGTGTTGTAACCCAAAATTTGCCCTCTCATGTTTTCAAAGGTCTTCCCTTACATGGTTGGTCACAAACACTTGCCTAAAGAAAAATAAAGTTTTTTGAAGATGAACAAAGTGTCTTTCGATTGGCATCTGGGAAAAGTCTTCGATTGGGTATCCAAAATCCTTCGATACAGGCTTGACTCACCAGTCTTCGATTGGGCATTTGGCACTCCTTCGATCAAGATTTGGTCTGCAAGTCTTCGATTGAGCGTTGGACCTCCTTCGATCAAGCTTTGGTCTGCAAGTCTTAGATTGAGCATTGGACCTCCTTCGATCAAGCTTTGGTCTGCAAGTCTTCGATTGAGTGTTGGACCTCCTTCGATCATGCTTTGGTGTGCAAGTCTTCGATTGAGCGCTGGACCCCTTCGATCAGGACAATTTCACAATGCTTTTATTAGTACTTCAGAGGGTTCTTCGACTGGAACTTCATACTTTACCTCAATCAGAACATCAGAACGAAATGACCTTCGAATGGAATTTCAGTGTAGAGTTTCTCTTGATCTAACATGCTCTGATGAAGGAAGTTCTGAACACTTCGAATCAGAACTTAGACTCATCACAAGGCCAAGGGTTGGTCGAAGTTTTCTAATAGGGAATGTTCTAAATATATTCGAATTGGACTTTGAAGCTGGCAAAGAAGGCAGATTCAAAGGAATGAAGTAGGCTGGCATGACTAAGCAAAGACACATATCCTAACCTTTCCAGGTTCACCCAAAGTTCACAATGGCATGTGTCCCTTGCAAATATGCAATCGAAGTAGGGGGAGTCTCAATCGAAGGGGCTGTGACATCGAAACTGGAGTAGTTCGAATTGGGACTTTGAAGCAATCGAAGCAGGGGGAGTTTCATTCGAAGGGAAGTGGATCTACAAAGGGCAAGTCAGCTTTCGATTTTCATCATGTTGGAGGCCCAAACAACTCATAACAGGCTGGCAGTAACGCATGAAAATAGATTGGCACATGATTGAATCAAATATAGCAAGTCTTTATGAAGATATCAAATCAAATCTCTTCATCATAATGGACCAAGATTTGATACACAAATGTTGACCTAAATTCCTTGTCTATATAAACCTCATGCTCATAAACAAAAACACACACGAAACTCTGCAGACAAATAAAAACGCTCTAAAATCTGCAGAAACGGCGCCATAACTTTGAGAAAAAGAGCTTGAGAACCTTGGATCTAAAATTACACTCAGAGACCTTTTCAGGATCAAACAAAGGTTCCAATCGCTTCCTTGGACCTCACTGAAGCAGTACCAATCATTCTCGTGTGCTCTCCTGCCCCAAAAAGTTCTGTAAGTATCGCTCTGAATCGTCATACTTATGGAATCGTAAAGCTTCAATCTTGCATCCTTTCATTGAAATAATTGCATATTCATATTCTGTGCTGTATTCTGAGACTTTTGGCATCATTGAATTTTATTTTCATAGCCTGTAACGCCATGCCCAGTTCTAGGGTTCGTGTATCTCGTTTTTAGGGTTTTTAATTGCAGGAAAAATCAATGCAAATAATGGCCATGGATGAGTTCAGGGGAGAGAGACGAGTGCATTGGCACTCTTAGCTTGCGTTTATATGGCCAAGGGAGGATTTTGGAGAGATCCTAGGAACCTTCCTGCGGATAAAAATCCGCAGGTAAACGAACCAGGTCTTGTCAAGAAACGATTACGTGGTGGAGCGTGATTGGTTCATTTGAATCAATTGCGCGTTTTTATTTTTGGCCAGGCATAATCGAATTGTTTCTATATAATATTTAGCTTATATTCCACTAACAGGTTAACATCATGGCTCAATTAATAGCGCATCAGTCGAATTGTACAATGGGACCTGGGTTCGAATCCCAGGTCCCCCAAAACTTTAAAATATTTTGTTTTCAGGTAATCCCACACAGCGTGCAAGAACGTGATCCACCATATGCCTCAGGCGCCCATGCGCCAGGTGGTTCCAGATCCAGATCCAGTGGTCCAGGATGAGGTTCACCATGAACCTTGGTCAACAAATGTCCAGGCAATCTGAAAGTCAAACGAGGCTGTTCGAATCTGGGCCTGGAATTGCTGAATCAACCTCCCTTCTTCAGGCCCAGCGCCCCCCAAAGTTTGCTTATGTTTTTATTTTTCATATTTCTTTTGCTTTTTATTATTATTACTAAAAACTAACTAATTAATTAACAGACTAACCTTTTTTTCATAAAAAAAAACCAGAAATCAAAAATATTATTTTCATCATTAATTTCATTATTTTTGTAAATAAACCATTAACCAATTAATTTAGTTTTTTTAATTAGGTTTAATCTTAACATTTTTTACAATAAATTAAAATTAACTTAGAATTAGGTTTTTTTTTGTTTCTGATTTTATTTCCTTAATAAAAATAAAACTCAAAAAATATTTTCTTTAACTCCATTATTAATTTAGACTTAATTCTTAAATCAAAAAAGACCAAAAATATGCTTTATTCAATAAAAGGGTCAAAACCCTAAAGGACATTCCGATTCAATTTTCTCGCGCGTATTGTTTTGATCCATATATTATAATTGCTCCGAGGATGTAATAGTTTTAACTTAGGATTTTATTTACCGCTTTTATTTACTTTTCCGCATTTAATTTTCAAGGGTTTGTTTTTGGCGATGTAAATACCCGACGCCTTGTAATAGCGTAGCTTTATTTTCCGCAATTTATTTTCCGCAACCATTAACTGCTAGATGTATGAATAATAGGCTATGCATGACAAGATCTATCTTAACTTAAAATCAACAGTAGCTCACCATGACATATAAAGATAATATAACTGAAAATTGACACACTTGTACATGCCACTCCTAGGGTACGCCTCACTTGGTTGCCTCGAACGTGGTCATTGAGTATAGGAAGTTTTAGAGGTCGTCCTTTTGTCCAAAGATCATAAGTTTCCTCGAAACGGTTGCCTCGGAAAAATGATCTAAGACATTAGGGTTACCGCTAAGGCGTCCTAACATTGCTTTAGTGACCACACGTCCCTTAAATCGAATTGACCTGAAAACTCCAACGGCGGTGCTACCTACTCCTCACTAGTGGGATAGCACTGTCTAAAGGACATTTGCACAGTTTAATTCCTTTTTGAGTAGGTAGATGTTCTTAAGTACTTTCTCTTTTGAAAACAAAAACAAAACTTTTCGCACTTACACTCTCTTTCAAACAAAAACTCTTTTCAAACCCACAATCACAAAGAAAAGCAAAATTTTGAAAACATAATGAGCAAGTACCTAAGAGCCCGTGGATAACCACGGATAGAAAGGGTGCTAACACCTTCCCTTTATATAATCTACCTCCCGAACCCGAGAAACATCTCAAAAAGGAATTTTTCTATGCTTTTGTCCTTTCCTTGTTGGATAAAATAAAAGACGGCGGCGACTCTTGCTTACCGCGACATTTTGCGAAAACAAACGCAAACGCGAACTAGCATTCCAAAACAATCAGTTCTCATTCCCACCGATCACAGAAATGGCGACTCTGCTGGGGAAATCTTTATAAGTGAGGTGTACCTTAGGATTAGATCACTTGTGTTTTCGATTGTATTGCTCTGTATGCTTTTAATTTTGTGGGCTTGTATCGGAGTTCTATAGATCCTAACCCGGATTTGGGAAACATTCATAGATAGAAATACGTTGTGGAAACTGTGCGGGGTATACCAACACGGTTGAAGCAATAGCTATATTAGTGCAACATATTTGTGAGTACCGGTAGCCTTTGAGTCAATCAAAGAGAATACGGGGCCGCTGAGTGATGTCACTAAGCACTAATGACCTAGAACCTTACTTGACCATCTTGGCCTTTTTTAGGGGTAGTGAGATGACCAACTTTAGTGCAGTCCGAAGTTGGTAGATACTCGATACTACACTCATTGAGGATTGTTTTCTTGGAATATTTTGGTCGCTAGTTCAGTGGCTAAACCAAAACGATGAACATAGAAAACAATCCAATGATATTGAGCTCCTTAGAACCCGGTTACTATTTAGGACAAGTTTTGAGCCAACTAAACTCAAGAGGGCACTTACCTATGAAACCTCATGCAAGCCTGAAACTAGGGTCTTTGTGTGACTTGCTTGTACATGTGTTTGTGCATACATCATGAACATCATAAAGCATCATAAAGCATCCGCTAACCATTTCAAGGGTTTAGATCTTCATCTTTGTTCTTGTTTTGCAGGACATGGAGTCTCTCCGCAGGAAAACAATTCAAGTCAACCTTGTAAGGATCCCTCCTCAACTCAACGAGCTTACATACAGGATTCCCGAGAACTCTCTCTTTAGTGAAAGACATGGTAGACTCCTCAGCTTGGTCAACATCAACATTGAAGAAGACATGATGAAAGTTCTCTTCCAGTTCTTTGACCCCCTACACCACTGTTTCACATTCCCTGATTATCAATTGGTGCCTACTTTGGAGGAATTTTCTCAACTCCTGAGAATTCCTATTCTGAGTCAACTACCCTACAACGGTACGGAAAAGGAACCAAAACCTGAAGATGTTGTTCAAGCATTACGCTTGCAACCATCCGACATCAAGGGGCATTGGGAAGCCAGAAGTGGTGTCAAGGGATTCTTGGCAAAGTTTCTGTTTGAGAAGGCACAAGAATGCTGGAATTCTCTTGATCTACAAGCCTTTGAAGAGATTGTGGCACTCCTTATTTATGGGTTGGTTTTGTTCCCAAATTCTGATCAACTTATAGATGTGAATGTTGTCAAGATTTTCATATCCAGGAATCCCATACCTACATTGCTTGGGGACATCCTCCACTCATTTTACACACGAACAATGAGGAAAAGAGGTGTTCTCATGTGTTATACTCCTCTCCTAGCAAGGTGGTTTATTTCTCACCTTCCACAGTCAGTTTTGAAGAATGAGCAGGGTTTAAGGTGGTCACAACGGTTGATGACCCTCACATATTCTGATGTACATTGGTGTTCTCGGTCCAGAGAAAATGTCACCATCATTGATCGTTGTGGAGAATTTCCTAATGTTCCATTACTTGGAATTAGGGGAGGCATTACCTACAACCCCTGTCTAGCTTTGAGACAATTTGGATATGCTCGGAGGGATGGCCCTCATGACATGCTGATTCCTGACCTAGTTTTTGACTTCGACAACGATACGTAAGGACTTCGACAAAGGTTCATCAGAGCTTGGAGGATGCCTAACAAGGTGGACAGTAAGACATTGGGACACAAGAATTCCATCCCCCTTGAGCCTTACCTCAGGTGGGTACGAACCCGCTCCCAGAGTCTTATGATGCCTTACCCCCACATTCTCCCCTTGATCAAAGAGCCTGTTATGGAAGGAGAGGTTCCATACGCCATCCTACATCCTGACATGCCAACATCTTGGGAAGAAATGCAAAAGAGTTGGATCCAACTCAAGGAAGAACATAATACTTTTGAAGCCAGCTTCTATGCCAGTGAGAAGAAGGTTTTGGAGCTCACCCGCCGACTTCACGAGGAAGAGACCCTCAACACTTACATCGCTCCAAAAAGGATGCGCAATGTCTTTTTACATTAAGAATTTTGTAATATTTCGCCCATGGGGCACTTATGTACTAAATTTCTTCTTAATATGACGTGTGTTCCTTTTTTTTGTCTGCAACAAATTTGAATTTTTGAACCCTTGAATGCATTACATAAATAGCATATCATTCATCATATGCATAACAGGTACCCTTTTACAGATCTCTTATCTTCTTCGCTGTTTATTTCAGCAATCATCATGTCTACTGAACCTTCCACTGAGCAAGCTATCAAGGCCCTCCAGGCCCAGAATGCCCAATTTCAAGAGTTGGTCATGAGCCTAGCTAAGGGTCAGCAGAACTTGAAGACCCTGATTCTGAAAGAGAGGAAGAAGAAGAAGAGGGTCGTCCTGTTCAACACTGGACGCAGGTTTGGAAATGGGCTGCAGAATGAAGTTGATCTGACCGCCTCATCTGGGGGGAAGGACAGTCCACAAGAAAGGAGGGATCCTAGCCCTATGATCTCTGATAACGAGATGGACTATGATGAAGAACAGTATCCTCCTGCTGAGGATAAGTACAAACAGCTGGAAGACCGCTTGAGCATTATGGAGATACATAATGTGCCCGGTCTAGACTTCGGAGATCTGTGTCTATCATCTGGGGTGGTGATCCCCCATAAGTTCAAGGCACCTGCCTTTGCCAAGTATGATGGAGCTTCCTGTCCAAAGCTGCACCTCCGGTCGTATGTGAGGAAGATCCAACCTTACACTGCTGATAAGAACTTGTGAATCCATTTCTTTCAAGACAGTCTCTCAGGGACTCAGCTTGAGTGGTTCTATCAGCTGGATGGAGCCAGTATCCGTAGCTGGGAAGATTTGGCTACTGCATTCTATAGGCAGTATCAGTATAACTCCGACCTCGCTCCTACACGTACCCAACTCCAGGGTATGTCAATAGGGACGGGTGAAGGATTTAAAGAGTATGCTCAAAAATGGAGAGACCTTGCCGGAAGGGTGCGACCACCTTTAGCTGATCGTGAACTTGTTGATATGTTTTTGGGGACCCTGTCTGGTCCATTCTTTAACCATTTGATTGGAAGCTCTTCAGCCGGGTTTACAGACCTTATTTTGACTGGTGAGAGGATTGAAGCTGGTATTAAGGCTGGGAAGATACAGAAGGGTGCCTCATCAAGCACCGAGAAGAAACCATTTAAGAAAGAGTCAAGTGCTGTCTACAGTTCAAGAAGACATAATAGACCTGAACACCGCCAAGCTGTCACTGCGGTTGTTATTTCAAAACCGGATGGTGCTCCTCAGCATCACAACCAACAAAGGGACGAGAGACCTCGAAGGAAATTCACCCGTCTCAGCATGACTTTGTCTCAGATTCTGCCACAGTTGCTGAAGACCAACCTAGTGACTCTAAGGGAAGCCCCAAAGAATCCAAATACAATGTCATCAAAGTATAACCCCAACGCCCGCTGCGCTTATCACTCTGAGAGCCCAGGGCATAATACGGATGACTGTTGGTCTTTGAAGAATAAGGTCCAAGACTTGATTGATGCAAAAGAGATTGAGTTTGAGGCGCCCGAGAGGCCTAATGTTGTGACTGCTCCCATGCCCAAACATGGAGTAAATGCTGTAGAGGAAGACTTGTTTGTAGTTTCCGTGGATGATATTGTTACCCCTCTGATGACTGTCAAGAAGAACCTGTTGCTATCCGGTTTATTTCCGGGTTATGGTGAAGGTTGCCATATGTGTTCTGTTTTACCTAGCAATTGCCCATTTCTGAGGTCAGGCATCCAAAACCTGATGGATAACAAGGAGATCCTATTTGAAAAGATTTATGTTCCTTCCACCCCTACTGAAGAAGTTTCCATTATTACCATTTTCGACAATTCTTCCAAGGCTCCCTCGAGGAAGCCTGTTAGAATTACATCTGTTTCGAAGATCGCACCTGTAATCATCACTGTTCCGGGGCCCATTCCCTACACCTCTGACAAAGCTGTCCCATGGCATTATGGGGCAGATGTTTATGTTCTTGGAGTTAAGCAAGATTTTGATGCTGATACCGGCGTCGACAACATTACTGGACCTGCTAAAGTCACCCGCATCGGTAGACTTTTCTCACCTGATATTGCTCCACCAACTGTCCGAAGACCTGTTGTCATTACACCTGCAAGTGTACCTACTGCCGTTCCTGATCAAGTTCCTATCCTTACCCCTGTTGCCGAGTCATCTAACGCTCGGGGCAAAGGGATCGCCACTTATGTGTCTGCCCAGACGGAGGCACCGAAGACCATCACTGTTGAAGCTTCCAAACAGGAGATGGAAGAGATTCTGAAGATTATTAAGAAGAGTGATTATAATGTAGTTGAGCAACTGGGGCAAACCCCATCCAAGATTTCTATGTTATCATTGCTGTTGTGTTTAGAGGCCCATGCCAAGGCCCTGATTACCTTCCTGAAAACTGCCCACTTGCCACAAGAGACATCAGTTGATCAGTTTACCAATTGTGTGGTCAATTTAACTGCTGATAATGGTTTGGGTTTCTTCGACGCTGATCTGACTGCTAAAGGGAAGAACCATAACGATGCCCTGCATGTCTCCATTGAATGCAGGGGCACTACTCTTGCACATGTGTTGGTTGACACTGGTTCCTCATTGAACGTCTTGCTCAAGAAAGCTCTAGACAGGTTGGATTGCGAAGGGTTGGAGCTAAAGCCAAGTAACATTATTGTTCGGGCCTTTGATGGGTCTAAAAGGATGGTGCATGGTGAGGTGGATATTCCAATCAAAGTTGGTTCTCAGGTCTTCAATTCTACATTCTACGTGATGGACATTTGACCATCCTATTCTTGTTTGCTAGGTCGCCCATAGATCCATAAAGCTGGAGCCGTGACCTCAACACTCCATCAGAAGCTGAAGTACCCGGTCAGAGGGAAGATTGTGACAGTACAAGGGGAGGAGGAGTATATGGTCAGCCACCTCAACTCGTTCAGATACGTAGAGATGGATGGGGAGTTCATTGAGACCCCATTTCAACACTTTGAAGAGGTTCCTCAGACATTGGCATAGGCTGAGACTGTGATTGAAGATTCTCCTATGAAGATGGCTTCCTTAAAGGATGCCCGGGCTGTTATTGAGAAGGGTGAGCGTGCAAACTGGGGCCGACTTCCTGATTTCACTCAGAAGACTAACAAGTTTGGTTTGGGTTTCACTGCAGAAGCTCAAAGGACTGTTCGTAGTGCAAGGATTGGAAGACCTCCTGTGTTCATCAGCAACTCGGGAGTATATGCCATCGAAGATGACGTAGAAGAGTCTGAATTCGACAGCTGGATCTATCCTACGACCAACGGTGGACCAAGCAACTGGACAGCAAAAGACGTCATCCCTATTACTTTGGTTACCCAGTAATGAAACCTTTTATTTTTAATTTGTAATAGACAATGTTTTGAAACTTTATGGCCCGGTGTCTTACCCGGGGCACCGTGGCTTCATTTGTGAGGGCTTTTGTGTGTCATTTTCATATATCATTAATAAAAGCATTGGACGTTTTTTGCATTTCAAATTTTGCGCTCCTTGTCTTTATTTATTATATATTGTAAAACAACTATTTTACACACACTCACATATACAGGTCTCAATCCACTCTGGATCCCACTGGTAATGACTTTGCTACTGCCAGTTATGACTTCGAAAATACGATCAACTTAGCCGAAGACGAAGGTGAAGATGATTGCGAAGTGTCGGGTGAACTTTCAAGACTGTTACTCCAGGAAGAGAGGGCCATTCAGCCACATGAAGAGCCGGTGGAAACAATGAATCTGGGTACTAAGACGGACAAGAAGGAAGTCAAGATCGGTGCAAATCTGGAGCTTAGTGTGAAACAACGGTTGATTCAGATGCTGCATGACTATGTTGAGATCTTTGCCTGGTCCTACAAAGATATGCCTGGGTTGGATACTGACATCGTGGTTCATCGCCTGCCTACCAAGGAAGACTTCCCTCCCGTAAAACAGAAGGTTCGCCGTATGCGCCCAGAGATGTCCGAGAAAATCAAAGCTGAGGTTATGAAACAATTTGACGCCGGTTTTCTAGCAGTAACTTCTTACCCTTAGTGGGTCGCCAATGTGGTTCCAGTGCCGAAGAAAGACGGTAAGGTCAGAATGTGTGTTGATTACAGAGATTTGAACAGGGCAAGCCCTAAAGATGACTTCCCTCTGCCTCACATCGACGTTCTGGTTGACAATATTGCTCAGCACAAGGTATTCTCCTTTATGGATGGTTTCTCCGATTATAATCAAATCAAGATGGCTCCTGAAGATATGGAGAAGACCACTTTTGTTACTCAGTGGGGTACCTTTTGTTACAAGGTCATGCCTTTTGGGTTGAAAAATGTTGGGAAACATATCAGCGTGCCATGGTTGCTTTGTTTCATGACATGATCCATCATGAGATTTAAGTATACGTCGACGATATGATTGCGAGGTCCCAAACTGAGGAGGAACACCTTGACCATCTACAAAAGCTATTTGACTGATTGAAGTTGTACAAACTGAGGTTGAACCCGAACAAGTGCACCTTCGGGGTGAGGTCTGGCAAATTGCTAGGTTTTGTTGTAAGCGACAAAGGTATTCAAGTGGATCCTTCCAAAGTGAAAGCCATACAAGAGATGCCAGTTCCCAAGACAGATAAGGAGGTTAGAGGCTTTCTAGGACAACTAAACTATATTTCCCGATTCATCTTGCACCTAACTGCTACTTGTGAGCCAATCTTCAAGTTATTGAAGAAAGATCAAGTGTTACGTTGGAACGATGAATGCCAGGCCGCTTTCGAAAGAATCAAAGAGTATCTCCAGGAGCCACCCATTCTTATGCCACCAATCGAAGGGAGACCTTTGATTTTATACTTGACAGTGCTTAACAACTCAATGGGGTGTGTGCTGGGGCAGCATGACGAGTCTGGCCGAAAAGAGCATGCTATTTATTACCTTAGCAAAAAGTTTACCGACTGTGAGACCTGATACTCACTGCTTGAGAAAACTTGCTGCGCTTTGGCATGGGCTGCTCGCCGACTGAGACAGTATATGTTGACTCACACTACTCTATTGATTTCAAGGATGGATCCAATTAAGTATATCTTCGAAAAGCCCGCCTTGTCCGGAAGAATAGTAAGATAGAAGATGGTCTTGACTGAGTATGACATCCAGTACACAACTCAAAAAGCAATCAAGGGAAGTGTATTGGCAGACCATTTGGCACATCAGGCAGTGGATGATTACCAGTCTATGAACTTTGAATTCCCGGACGAGAATATCATGTTGATAACTGATTGTGAAACACCTGGACCGGATGAAGGACCTGAGGAAGGATCCCGATGGTCTATGCATTTTGATGGAGCTTCGAACGCTTTGGGTAACGGCATTGGCGTTGTGATCATATCTCCTAAAGGCTCACATACTCCACTTACCGCCCGACTATGTTTCAACTGCACCAACAACATGGCGGAGTATGAAGCATGCATTATGGGTCTTCGAGCTGCAATTGACCTAAGGATTAAGTTTCTGAGTGTCTTCGGAGATTCTGCTCTGGTGATCAGTCAGATCAAAGGAGAGTGGGATACGAAACACCCAAATCTTATTCCTTACAAGGAGTATGTATTGACGTTGCTTCCCCATTTCGAGGAGATAACCTTTGAACACTTCCCAAGAGAGGAAAATTAGTTGGCGGGCGCGTTAGCTACGATGTCTTCTATGTTCAAAGTTAAGTGGGACAACGAGGCTCCCCGGATCATTATTTGGAAATTGGATGAACCTGCACATTATTGTGATCTTGAGACCGAAGAGGTAACAGAAAATCCTTGGTATCATGAAGTGAAGAGGTACCTTGAAGCTCAAGAATACCCCGAGGGTGCATCTGTTAATGACAAGAAGTTTTTGAGAAGGTTCGCAGCAAAGTTCTTCATCAGCAATGGCATTCTTTACAAACGTAACCATGACTTAACCTTACTGTGTTGCGTGGATAAAATTGAAGCAGAAAGGATCATGGCAGAGCTGCATGAAGGTACTTTCGGAACTCATTCCAGTGGACATACCATGACAAAGAAAATCCTTCGAGCAGGATATTACTGGTCCACAATGGAAGCCGACTGTTATCAGCATTCTCGAACATGTCACAAGTTCCAGGTCTATGCTGATAAGGTGCACATTCCTCCGGTTCCTCTGAATGTCTTGACAGCACCTTGGCCTTTTGCAATGTGGGGCATTGATATGATCGGCGAGATCAGACCTACGGTATCCAACGGGCATCGTTTCATCCTGGTAGCGATTGATTACTTTACGAAGTGGGTTGAAGTAGCTTCCTTTTCTACGGTAACCAAGAACGTCGTGGCACGGTTCATTCGGCATAACCTGATCTGTCGATACGGCGTACCAGAGAGGATCATTACGGATAATGGTACCAATCTTAACATCAAGATGATCACTGAGCTCTGCGAGCAATTCAAAATACAACACTGTTGTACCCCAAAATTTGCCCTCCCATTTCCTCAACATTTTCTCATCACAAAACCCTTGGAGCTCAAGATCCAGTTATGGTTTCCTCTGCTCAAGACTTCTCCTTGCTCTGTTGACCCAAATTAGGGTTTGTGATTGCACAAATATATTTTGACATAAAATGCCTAATATGATTTTCATGCTTCATATTGGACTCCCAAGTTTACCCATACCAAGTTTCAAGTCTTAATTCCATGTTTTGCCCAATCAATTGGACAATTGACCTAAAAATCAGCTGTATTGGGGAAAAAGTCAACTGTGGCCAATTGACAGTCAAATCTCATGGAAATTGACCCACATCAATATTATGAACTCACATGGACCATTTGATCAAGTTTGGATCACAATTCCACAAGAAATTTGATCAGATCATCAAAAAGGCAAAATGGTCATTTTTAGGGTTTTGACTGCACAAAGGCAATTTTTGACTGTTTGACCTAGCCAATGGCAAACCAAGCTCACATATGGACTCAAGGACCCTATGGAATTATCTTTACATGCTCAACAAGTTCAAAGGATCCCAAATACACAAGATTGATAGTTGAATTTCCCAGTCAATTGATCAATTTTGACTGTATACTGAAAAGTCAAACTTTGACTTTTTGGTCAAAATCAAGGGTCAAGATTCATTTTTCATCAAAACATGCCAAATCATGAAACTTGTTCACCAAGAAATCAAAAATTGCAAATTAGGGTTTGAAATGAGAATTTTTCATAACTTAGAATTTTTCTAAGTTATGAAAAACCCTAATTTTTTCCCAACTTTGCCCCACTTTCTCACCAAGATGCATTTGGATTCAAGCAAAAGTCAAAACATGAAAGTTGTAGCCTATTGCATAATCTACAACTTTGATTCACAAAGTTTTCCCAAAAGAAGCTTGTATCTCAAGTTACAATTTTTGGAACAAGGGTACCAAACCATTCTTAACTTAGTGAAATTTTGACCTTTTTAGGCAAGGTTTTTACCTAACTTCAAGACCATTTTCCATACACTTCCACTTGGAATTTCAATTTTCACTTCAAAGATAGATTGTAGTACACATTCCAAGCTTTCCAAAATGTCCAAGAACTTCTCAAACAACCTCATGGTTAGGGAGAGTCGAATTTTGCAAAATGGGAAAAAGTCACTTTTGTTCTTGGCCAAGACATGTTCATACATTGGTGCCATTTTGAATTCAGCATGCTTAAGCTACATTGCAGGCCTCTAATCCCATTTTCACTCAATAATTCAATCCAAAACCATTGTGCCAAGATGTTGTTCTATGCATTTGGACATTACATGGAGAATTAACCCTTAATTAGAAAAAGCATTATTTCCATTTTGAAAAAGTAGAACTTTATGTCCATTTTGCAAATCCAAGTGGTACAATCCAAATCTTTTTGGCACAAGTTTATGATCAAATTGCACTGATCAAGGCCAATGTATGCAGCATAGTGTGAGGGCCTGTACAGGCTAGAAACATCAAGTGACCATTGTTTGCTTAAAGTTCAAGTAAGATAGCATAACATATACCAATTTCCATTCCTGAAAACCAGGCCTTAGAAAAAGTTATCACACACATTCTAAACATCAAACACAAGCTGAAGCACGAACCTAAGACCACCAATACCTCCCCATTGCCAAAATCACTCTCAAACTGCAAAAACAGAGCAACCTCTGCAGATTGAGTTCCAACTCTTAATCCTTTCAAGCATTCTTGCCCAAACCACTTCAAACACCTTCCCTACCATCAATCCAAACTATCCAAAGCATTAGAAGCAACCTGTAACTCCTCTAATCCTTTTGGCCATTTTCACTTTTCTGATTTGCAGGTGAAGTGCTATAGCACGATTCAAAAGGTTTCAAGATAAAGTAAAGCTTGGAATAGCATCCATGGACATCAAGGAAGCTATACCAATCATCACCTTGCACTGAAAGCTTCTCCATTGCCAGATAGAACTTCAACTGAACAGGTAAGTTCATGAACTCGTATCTCTCTTATTAGGCATTGTTAGCTTTAGGTTTGTGAAGAGAATATGTCACATTCATAGCCCTGAACATGCCCATGTAATTAGATTTCATTTATATTATGTGTGCTGCAAGAATTTTGAGTCTGAACATGGCATAAAAACTAGGTCAGAAATTGGGGGAGAAGAAATTCTCCCTCATCTTAGAGAGTTAAGTCAAGTTCTTTACATGGTTGGATTCGTCTTCTCATGCTCTACATTTTTCATGTTGTGAGTTTTGCTTGAAAGTCCAGGAATCAAGAGATGGAAAACGCGTGTTCTGGTTGTTCATACAGGTCTGAGGTTGAAGACAAAGTCTTCTTGGGCTGGGCCTGAGTTGACTTTTCTATTTGCACCCTTTTGTTACTTTTACACCCCCCAAGCCCATTTTGCTTATTTTTTTGACATTTTCTTTTTTGTCCTGACTCATTTATTTTTTCTAACAATATTAAAAATATCAAAAATATTTTTCTCACCATTTTTGAATTTCTTAGGCATTTATTTGGTTTTCTTTTAGTTTGTACATAAATAAATAAATACATATACTTTTATTTAAAATACTAAAATAGTGCAAATACATTTTTATACATTTTTATTTTGTTTTACTTTCTGAAAATATTTTATAGAAAAAAATACTTTTTTTATTAAATATTAAATATTATTAATTTGTATATATAATACATATTTAGTAAATAATATATATATATATATATATATATATATATATATATATATATATATATATATATATATATATATATATATATATATATATATATATATATATATATATATATATATATATATATATATATATATATATATATATATATATATATATATATATATATATATATATATATTTATTTATTAATATATTTAGGGTTAAAATGCAAAATACATACACTTTTTTATTTTTATTAATATTTAAATATAAAAATATCTTTTGACAAATATACTTCATTTTATTTTATTTTTGTATACAATAAATAAATACTTGTACATGACAAATAAATAATGCATTTATTTTAATAGAATTAGGGTTTAACCCAAAACATGAAAAAACTCCCAAAAAATAATACTTTTATTTTTGTTTATTTTGACATATAAAAATACTTTTTTCATACATACAAAAAACCATTTTTGCATCTTGCATATTTATTCTTATTTTATTTAAATTGTGCAATTAAATTATCTTGTAAATAATTCAATATTGATGTAATAGTTTAGGTTTAAATTCCTTGTCAAAATCCCCATTTGAACATTTGTACCCCCCTTCCCATATATGGTTTTGTAATAGCTTAGTAAATTTATTTTCGCACTTTATTGCCTTCCAATTATACCATGTTAGAATTAGGGTTTGTATGCGAAAAAAACAACGAAAATAGTTTGACCTAATTTCAAGACAAACAAGCATGAAAATGGACACACAAATCACACTTGCACCCCCTAGGGTATTCCACTTGTTGCCTTCAATAAATGGGCCATATTGCTTGTTAGGTCTCTTTGGGCAAAACAAACACAAATCAAATGATCATAGTCCCTCGATGACGCTTTCAAAAAATTGCCTAAACAAATGATCAAGTCCCTTAAAGAAAATTGCCCAAAGATACTTGGCTCCATTGCAATTATGGTCTAAACGATGACCCGTGCCCGTCCCTTTCACATCCTAACATGAGATTGTCCACCAAATACAATGGTGGAACAAACTTGTTAAAAGGGTTAAAACATAGCAATAAACCTTGAGAAATTTAGGAGTAGATAACCTCTTAGTTACTTGAATCAAACTTGCAAAAACAAAAACACTTGCCTATTTCCTAAAACCACATTTCACAACACTTTCAAAACAACTTTAAAAAACAAATGAAAACCATTTCAAAAGACATACATCTTTGTATACATCCAAACATGGATCATTACAAAGGTTGCCACCACATTGGCTTCTTTTCAAAACAATTTTCAAACCCACACACACACACAAGCACCATTTCAAACAATTGAAAACAAAAGGCAAGTGATCTAAGCAAGTAACTAAGAGCCCATGGATAACCATGGATAGAAAGGGTACTAATACCTCCCCTTTCTATAATCTACTCCCCGAACCCAAGAAAACATCTCAAAAGGTTTTTGCTGTGCTTTTTAACCTTTCCTTAGGATAAAATATAAAGTCGGTGGCGACTCTTGCTCAACCGAAACATTTGCGAAAACAAACGCAAAACCATAGTCAGTTCTCCCACCGTATCACAGAACTGGCGACTCTGCTGGGGAGTATTTTAAAAGTGGAGTAACCTTAGGGCTTAGATCACCTTTGTTTTCAATTGTTTGCTTTGTTTGCTTTTATATTTGTGGGCTTTGCATCGGAGTTTCATAGATCCTAACCCGGATCTGGGGAATACCCTTTTTAGGTAGCATAATCTGTGAGGGACCTGTCCGGCGTAGACCGACATGGGTGAAGCAGTGGCTACGTTGGTGTGGCACCTTGGTCTGTACCTATATCCCTTGTGTTGCAATGAGGAGAATATAGGTCTTCTAAGGAGTCATTAAACACCAACCAACCTTAGAACCTTAAATTGACCAAACTTGGCCATTAGGACAGTAGCAGTATGCTACACTCATTGAGGCTAAACTCTCGCGATGGTTCTGGCCGCAAGAAAAGATTGTGATGCTGGAGTTATAACCGATTGAGGGTAGTCAATGATTTGAGATCCTCTAGAACCCGGTTACTTTTGATAGGACAGGTTTTAACCAACGAAACTAAAAGAGGGTAATACCTAAACTTCATGCTGGCCTGAAACCTAAGGGTTGTCTTGTGTGACTTGTGTGCCTTATCATGTTTTCCTGTGTGAATACTTGTGGTGTGCTTCATCATAGCATCATGCCATCATACCATTGCATGCATCCTGTATAAAGGACTAACCCATTTCAAAGACAAAAAGGTTTCATCTTTGCTCTGTTTTGTAGGACATCATGATGCCCGTGCGTAGGAATACTATCCAGCTCAACTTTGTTCAACCTCCAACTTTGCTCAAGGATTTGGTTGGTAGGATT
The DNA here is from genome assembly GCA_948472305.1 of Vicia faba. Taxonomy (NCBI): domain Eukaryota; kingdom Viridiplantae; phylum Streptophyta; class Magnoliopsida; order Fabales; family Fabaceae; genus Vicia; species Vicia faba. The sequence continues at coordinate 38,251,946 of OX451741.1, forward strand.
CCAAACACTTCTTCCTTCGTCAACAGGCATGGTTCTCTCCTTTGCTTGATCAATGCAAAATGGGACCAACAACTGATAAGTGTTCTGACCCAGTTTTATGACCCCCTGTATCATTGTTTCACCTTTCAAGACTTCCAGCTGGTTCCTACCCTGGAAGAATTCTCTTATTTGCTTGGGATCCCTGTCTTGGATCAAACTCCATTCACTAGTTTGGAAAAGACTCCTAGGCCTGAAGAGATTGCTGCAATTCTCCCCTTGACCAAGGAAGAGGTATTGGCTAACTGGGAAACTAGAAGTGGAGTCAAGGGCTTTTTGGTCAAATTTCTGGTTGGCAAGGCTAATGATTTCTGGAATGACTTGGACTTCAAGGCGTACGAAGATATTCTGGCTCTTTTGATCTATGGTCTGGTATTGTTTCCCAATCCTGACACCTTTATCAGTATTTATGCCATAAGGATCTTGATGTCTCGGAATCCTGTACCCACTCTTTTGGGTGATATCCTGCAACAACTCTATGCTCGTACTGCTCGAAAACGGGGAACTCCGTGGTGTTGTGCTCCTTTGCTAGTGAGGTGGTTTATTTCGCACCTTCTTAAGTTCGTGCTGAAGAATGAAGAAGGAAAAGGTTGGGCTCGGAGGTTAATGTCTCTCACTGATAATGACATCACTTGGACTCTCAGAGGTTTGGATGAGGTAGTTGTCATTGATCGTTGCGGAGAATACCCTAATGTTCCGTTGATTGGTATCCAAGGAGGGATCTCTTATAATCCATGCTTAGCTCTCCGCCAGTTTGGAAGAGCCAGAAGAGTTGGGCCTCATGAAATGTTGGTTCCTCACTTCCATTTTGAGTTTCAGGCAGACAGTGACAAACTACGCCATGGATTCATTAAAGCTTGGGACAGAATTCACAAAGCTGACCCACATGAGTTAGGGCCAAAGACTTCTTTACCAATGGAACCCTATTGCAAATGGGTCCGCATCCGTGCTCAGAAGTTAGGTATGCCGTACAAAGCTGTTAGACCTATCATTTTTGAATCTCCTGATGAAGATGGGGTTCCTCCAACTGTCCTCCCTCCTCAGATACCCACTGATTTTGATACAATGAAGAGATCTTGGGCGCAGCTAAAGGAAGAACGAGATTTCTATCGGGAAAAGTTCAACGAGCAGGAACGGAAGATCCAGAGGCTGACTAAGCAATTGGAGGAAGAACGGGTCCTGAACAACTACATCAACACTGAGAAGAGGAGGCCATGGGAGCACTGATAGGCTTTGGATATTTCCTTTTATAGCTTTTATTTCCTTTCCAGTATTTTTCATTCCTGTAATGCCTAAGGGCAAGTTGTTGAACAATTAAAATTTTAATCTAATGAAGTGTGTTTCCCTTTTGTCTACAAAGTTGAATCTTGTTTGTCTTTGAAAACATAAAACATACGCATCTCATTGCACCATATGCATAGCAGGTACCCTATTTCACAGGTTGCTTAATCTTCTTCGCTGTTTATTTGAACAGTCATCATGAATCCAGACTCATCCAGTGAGCAAGCAATCAAGGCCCTTCAGGCCCAAAGTGCCCAGTTTCAAGAAATGGTCCTGAGCCTGGCCCAAGGTCAGCAAGAGTTGAAGACTCTACTCCTGAAGAAGAAGAAGAAAAAGAGGACTGCGTTATTCAACACTGGACGCAGATTTGGGAACACACTCCATAATGAAGCTGAACCAACTACTTCTTCTGCTGCGAAAAACAGTCCCCAAGGGGGAGGAGCTCCTAGTCCTGCAGTCTCTGACAACGAGACGGACTACAATGACGAACAATACCCACCTGCTGCTGACAGATACAAGCAATTGGAGGACCGCTTGAGCGCCATGGAGATTCAGAATGTGCCGGGGCTAGATTTCGGAGATTTGGGGTTATCTTCTGGGGTAGTAATTCCACACAAGTTTAAGGCGCCTGCCTTTGCCAAATATGACGGGGCTTCCTGTCCAAAGCTGCATCTAAGGTCGTACGTAAGGAAGATCCAACCTTACACGGCAGATAAGAACCTTTGGATTCACTTCTTCCAAGATAGCCTTTCGGGGTCACAGCTTGAATGGTTCTACCAACTAGATGGAACTAGCATCCGACACTGGGAAGATTTGGAAACCGCATTCTACAGACAATATCAATACAATTTTGATCTCGCTCCTACGCTTACCCAACTTCAGGGTATGTCTCTAGGAACGGGCGAAGGGTTCAAAGAATATGCACAAAAATGGAGAGATTTGGCTGGCAGGGTGCAGCCTCCATTAACTGATCGTGAGCTGGTTGATATGTTTCTAGGGACTTTGTCTGGTCCATTTTTCAATCATTTGGTTGGTAACTCCTCTGCTGGGTTCACAGATTTGATTCTGACGGGAGAAAGAATTGAAGCTGGCATCAGGTCAGGAAAGATACAAAAAGCTGCCTCCACAAGTACTGAGAAGAGACCTTTCAAGAAAGAAACAAGTGCAGTCTATGGTCCTAGAAGACAAGTCAAGCCAGAAAGTCGCCAAGCCGTCAATGCTTTGGTCATTTCAAAGCCTGTTGCTGCTCTTCAGCAGTACAATCAACAAAGAGGTGAAAGGCCCAAGAGGCAGTATGCTCGGCTAAGTATGACTTTATCACAAATCTTACCGCAACTGTTATCTACCAACTTGGTGACCATCAAAGAAGCGCCAAAGGTCGTGAATACTACATCTCCTAAGTATAACCCAAATGCCCGTTGTGCTTATCATTCCGATAGCCCCGGGCATACTACTGATGATTGCTGGGCCTTGAGAAATAAAGTGCAAGATCTTATCGACACAAAGGAAATTCAGTTTGAGGCGCCTGAGAGGACAAATGTTGTAACTGCTCCTATGCCCTAGCATAAAGTAAATGCCATCGAGGAAGATTTGTATGTTGTTTCGGTGAATGATGTTGCTACCCCTCTTTTGACTGTTAAGAGGAACTTACTACTAGCCGGTTTATTTTCGGGTTGTAGCAAGGGTTGCCTCCTGTGTGCTGTTATCCCTACCAGTTGTCCGCTGCTGAAATCAGGCATCCAAAGCCTGATGGATAACAAAGAAATTCTATTCAAGAAAACTGTTGTTCCGTTTGTTTCCGTCGAAGAAGTATCTGTTGTCACAATTTACAATCCTACCAAAGCTCCCCCGAAGAAACCAGTCCAAATTATGTCTGTTGCACCCATTACTATTACTGTTCCGGGGCCTCTCCCCTATGAGTCTGATAAAGCGGTCCCATGGCATTATGGGGCCGACGTGTATGTGCTTGGGGTGAAGCAGGAGTTCAACACCAATACCAGTATCAGTAACATCACTGGTCCCGCCAAGATTAGCCGCAGTGGCAGGCTCTTCTCGCCTGACATTACACCGCCAGTTATCTGAAAACCTCTCACCATCACACCCGCAAGTGTGCATGTTTCAATTCAAGTTCCTGTGTCTACTACTGCCGCCGAGTCCTCTGATACTCGGGGCAAAGAAGTTGCTACCGATTTGCCTTCCAGGACGGAGGCACCGAAAAAGACTGTTGTGGAAGCCTCCCAACAAGAAATGGAGGAAATTCTTAAAATCATCAAAAAGAGTGACTTCAATGTTGTTGAACAGTTGGGGCATACCCCCTCCAAAATCTCTATGCTATCGTTGCTGCTATGCTCAGAGGCCCATGCAAAAGCCCTGATTTCATTTCTGAAAATGGCCCACGTACCGCAAGAGACCTCCACGGATCAATTCACCGACTGTGTGGCTAATTTGACAGCTGACAATGGATTGGGGTTCTTAGATGCTGACCTTACCGCCAAAGGGAAAAATCACAATGATGCCCTGCATGTTTCCATAGAATGCAGGGGCACTACTCTCGCACATGTGTTGGTGGATACCGGTTCTTCCCTGAATGTTTTGCCCAAGAAGGCATTGGATCGCTTGGATTGTGAGGGTCTGGAATTGAAGCCTAGTAACATCATTGTTAGAGCCTTCGACGGTTCTAATAGGATGGTGCACGGTGAAGTAGACATCCCAATTCGTGTGGGTTCCCAAGTCTTCGACTCAACGTTTTATGTAATGGATATTCGTCCATCTTACTTCTGCTTGTTGGGTCGACCCTGGATTCACAAGGCTGGGGCAGTAACCTCCACTCTACACCAAAAGCTCAAATACCCTGTCAAAGGGAAGATCGTTACTGTGCAGGGTGAGGAGGAATACATGGTTAGTCACTTTTATTCATTCCGGTATATCGAGATGGACGGGGAGTTTATTGAAACCCCCTTTCAGCATTTTGAGGAGGTACCTCCAACGTTGGCATCAGCTGAAACAGTGGTTGAAGAAGACTTTCCGTTGAAGATGGCGTCCTTGAAGGATGCCCGGGCTGTAATCGAGAAAGGCAATTGTGCAAACTGGGGTCAGCTTCCTGACTTCACTCAAAAGAACGACAAGTTTGGGCTGGGCTTTACTGCAGAGGCTCAGAGGGCTGTGCGCAAGGAAAAGATCAGAAAGGCTCCAGTGTTCATTACCAATCCAAGGGTGAATGCTATCGAGGAGGATGTAGAGGAAGCAGAGTTCGACAGTTGGATCTACCCAACCACCAGCAACGGACCAAGCAACTGGACGGCAAAGGATTTTACACCTATCACATTTGTCACGCAGTAATTAATTCTTTTGATTTCCAATTTGTAACAAACAATATGTTAAAACTTTGTTGGCTCGGTGTCCTACCCGGGGCATCGTAGCTCCATTTGTGAGGGCTTTTTGTATGACATTTCCATATATCATCAATCAAAACATTGGACGTTTGTTGCATTTCAAATCTTGTGCTCTTTTTCTTTGTGTTATATATTGCAAAACAGCTATATTTACACACACTCACTTATACAGGTTTCAATCCACTCTGGATCTCACTGGCAACAGCTCTGCTACCACCAGTTATGACTTCGAGAATCCGATCAACTTGGCCGAAGACGAAGGTGAAGATGATTGTGAGGTGCCTGGTGAACTCGCAAGACTGCTACTCCAGGAAGATAGGGCTATTCAACCACATGAAGAGCCGGTGGAAACAGTTAACATGGGTACTGAGACAGATAGGAAAGAGGTCAAGATTAGTTCCAATCTAGAGCTCAGCGTGAAGCAACGATTGATCCAGATGCTACATGATTACATGGAGATCTTTGCTTGGTCCTATGAAGACATGCCTGGTTTGGATGCCGACATTGTAGTTCATCACCTGCCAACCAAGGAAGACTGCCCTCCGGTAAAGCAAAAGGTCCGCCGCATGCGTCCCGAGATGTCCGAAAAGATCAAGGCTGAGGTTATGAAGCAATTCGATGTCGGGTTTCTAGCAGTAACTTCTTATCCTCAATGGGTTGCCAACATGGTGCCAGTGCCAAAGAAGGACAGAAAAGTCAAGATGTGTGTCGACTACAGGGATTTGAACAGGGCAAGCCCCAAGGATGATTTCCCTCTACCTCACATCGACGTTCTTGTCAACAATACTGCTCAACACAAGGTGTTCTCCTTCATGGATGGTTTTTCAGGGTACAATCAGATCAAGACGGCTCCGGAAGATATGGAGAAGACTACCTTTGTGACTCAGTGGGGCACCTTCTGCTACAAGGTCATGCCATTCGGGTTAAAAAATGCTGGGGCAACCTATCAACGTACCATGGTTGCTTTATTTCATGATATGATCCATCATGAGATTGAGGTATACGTTGATGACATGATTGCCAGGTCTCAAACTAAGGAGGAACACCTTGATCATCTAAGGAAACTGTTTGACCGACTAAAGTTATACAAGCTGAGGTTGAATCCCAACAAATGCACCTTTGGGGTGAGGTCCGGAAAATTGCTAGGTTTCATTGTAAGTGATAAAGGTATTCAGGTGGACCCTGCCAATGTAAAAGCCATACAAGAGATGCCAACTCCAAAGACAGAGAAAGAAGTCATAGGCTTCCTGGGACGACTGAATTACATTGCCCGATTCATCTCACACCTAACTGCTACTTGTGAGCCAATCTTCAAATTACTGAAGAAAGATCGAGTAGTACGCTGGAACGATGAATGTCAGGCTGCCTTTGAAAAGATAAAGGAATACCTCCAAGAGCCACCCATTCTTATGCCACCAGTAGAAGGAAGACCTCTGATACTATACTTGACAGTACTTGACAATTCAATGGGGTGTGTGCTGGGGCAGCATGACGAGTCTGGCCGAAAAGAGCCCGCTATTTATTACTTGAGCAAAAAGTTTACCGACTGTGAGTCTCGTTACTCACTGCTTGAGAAAACTTGTTGCGCTCTAGTATGGGCTGCTCGCCGGCTGAGACAGTATATGCTGACTCACACTACTCTTTTGATTTCAAAGATGGATCCCATCAAGTACATATTCGAAAAGCCTGCTCTGTCTGGAAGAATAGCGAGATGGCAAATGATCTTGACAGAATATGATATCCAGTATACAACTCAGAAAGCAATTAAAGGAAGTGTACTAGAAGATCATTTGGCACACCAACCTGTGGACGATTACCAATCATTGAACTTTGATTTTCCGGACGAAGACATCATGGTGGTAACTGACTGTGAAGTACCTGGACCGGATGAAGGACCTGAGAAAGGATCCCGATGGTCTATGCATTTTGACGGAGCCTCCAATGCTTTGGGCAACGGCGTCGGCGCTGTAATCATATCTCCCAAAGGAACTCATACTCCACTCACCGCCCGATTGTGTTTCAACTGCACCAACAACATGGCAGAATATGAGGCATGTATCATGGGTCTGTAAGCTGCAATCGACTTAAGGATCAAATTTCTGAGTGTCTTCGGAGATTTCGCTCTCGTGATCAATCAGATCAAAGGCGAGTGGGATACGAAACACCCAAATCTTATTCCTTACAAGGAGTATGTGTTGACCTTGCTTCCCCACTTTGAAGAGATAACTTTTGAACACTTCCCAAGAGAGGAGAATCAGCTAGCGGATGCACTAGCTACGATGTCTTCAATGTTCAAAGTTAAATGGGACAATGAGGCTCCCCGGATCATTATCTGGATGTTGGACGAACCGGCATACTGCTGCGATCTTGAGGCCGAAAAGGTGACTGAAAAACCCTGGTATCATGAGGTGAAGAGGTACTTCGAAGCTCAGGAATACCCTGAAGGTGCATCTGTCAATGACAAGAAGTTCATGAGGAGGTTTGCGGTAAAATTCTTCCTCAGCAACGACATTCTCTACAAACAGAATCATGATTCAACTCTACTGCGTTGTGTGGATAAGGCTGAAGCAGAGAAGATCATGGTAGAACTGCATGAAGGTACATTCGGAACACATTCCAGTGGACACACCATGGCAAAGAAAATCCTTCGGGCAGGATATTTCTGGTCCACCATGGAAGCCGATTGTTACCAACACTCTCGAACTTGTCACAAATGCCAGATCTATGCTGACAAGGTGCACATCCCTCCAGTTCCTCTGAACGTCCTGACGGCACCTTGGCCTTTTGCAATGTGGGGCATTGATATGATCGGTGAGATCCGACCGACGGCATCCAACGGGCATCGCTTCATCTTGGTGGCAATCGATTACTTCACGAAGTGGGTTGAGGCAACTTCCTACGCAACGGTAACCAAGAGCGTCGTGGCACGTTTCATCCGGCATAATCTGATCTGTCGATACAGCGTCCCGGAAAGAATCATTACGGACAATGGTACCAATCTCAATAACAAGATGATCGCTGAACTCTGCGAACAATTCAAGATACATCACCACAACTCTTCTCCCTACCGGCCGAAGATGAATGGGGCTGTAGAGGCAGCTAATAAGAATATCAAGAAAATTGTGCAGAAGATGACAGTGACCTATAAAGATTGGCACGAGATGTTACCGTTCGCTCTTCATGGGTACCGTACCTCAGCAAGGACGTCAACCGGGGCAACTCCTTTCTCCTTGGTCTATGGCATGGAGGCAGTCTTGCCAATTGAAGTCCAGATACCTTCTCTCCAAATAATGAAGGATGCAGACTTGAATGAAGATGACTGGATCCAGACTCGACTTGATCAATTAAACCTGATTGACGAAAAGAGGCTCACCGCTATCTGTCATGGTCAGACGTATCAAAAACAGATGATCAGGGCATTTAACAAGAAAGTCAGACCACAAGAGTATCAAGTTGGGGACCTGGTAATCAAACGCATCATCCTTCCTCAAAGTGATCCCCGGGGCAAATGGACCCTTACATACAAAGGGCAATTTGTGGTTAAACATGTGTTCTCAGGAGGAGCCATGATCCTAACCACCATGGATGGTGACGACCTTCCTCACCCCGCCAATGCAGACATAGTGAAAAGATACTACGCATGAATAAAAGACCCGCTAGGTTGACATACCTAGGCAAAAATAAGGGCTTCCCGACGAACCAAAAGGGTTCGGGAAAAAATAAGGGATGAAAATAAAAAAATATGTACACCCGGCAAGTCGAAAACCTGAAAAGGCGGCTTGGGCAAAAATGGGTATCCCGGTGGACTGAAAATCCGAAAGGGCGGTCCAGGCAAAAGTTAGGGATAAAGCGTAACACTATGTCTCATTGGATCACTTCGCATCCGGAATTCGGCATCAACCATCTGGCTCAGATCTCGGCATCGATCAATCAGCTTCATCTTCAATCAAGCAGCAAAGTGATGAGACGCTTGAGGACATAAAGGCGATAGCAGAGTTGGAACCCAGTGGGATTGTTCACATAGCTGTTTTGTTTCCTTTTCAAAATTGTAAATTCTATGTTATTCGGCGGAATTCTCTTACTAGGATGTCAGCCTCTTGTACAAAAACGCCTATTCACAGGCAAAATTCAAATCAATACAAATTCACTTGTCCATACAAATTGCCATTGTTTTTCCTTTTTCTGTTTTGTCTTGCGAAGAACGTCCAATGTTCATTTTTGATATATGCATTTGACATTAAATTGCTGATTCATAAATATTTGCATATGAAACAAAAGACTAATTACAGGTGACATCAGAAACAGGGGCAATGTGAAGTTGTCTGATGCAGTCTGTTTGCTTTGTCCGCCAAGGTACCAAGGTAGATTCGACTGAAGAATGTGACCAAATCATCTCAACTCCCCACAGAATAAGACAAGATTCAGCAATACTTTCCCCAAGCAGAGTTGGCTCCCTATCAATCCTGAAAATAACAACATTCCCCAGTGGAGTATAGGCATTCACTAGCAAGCGTCCCCGGCAGTCTTAACCTAAGATGGTTCCCCGGCAGGATATCAGTACCCCAGTGCAATTCCGAAAAGTTTCCCCAGGAAAGCGGAATTCTTATCCCCGACAGGTCTTAAAGCTTATCCCCAGTAGATTCTGGAAGCTTGTTCCCTGCAGAATACGGACGTCTCTCCCGAGATTTATTCAAAGTTATTCCTCACAAGGACTTATAACTGGGTTATCCTCAGCTAATTGCCACGGAAGATCGCCCTCGGCAAAGTTCCTTCAATCCCCAGCGGAGTTTATCTTTGGTATTCCCCAGCGGAGTTTATCTTTGGTGTTCCCAAGCGGAGTTTATCATCATTATCCCCAGCAGAATCCATCATTGAAGTCCTCAGCAGGCCTCTCATCGAAATTTCAGCAAAGTATCTCTTCCACAGAGCAATTCCCCGGCCGGTCATCAAGGATTTATTTTCCTAAGACGAAATTACATTCATAAACATTTCACATTTTCATACATCTTGCTTACATACATGATAAAGTGCATACAACACTATCTCATGTTGAAAATCATGACATCATGCATATCATACATCATGACATTGCATGCAACTTATGTTTTTGCCTTTTCAGGGAAAAAGACAATCCCGAAGACAACTACCTTCAACTGTCACAATTCCAGATTCGATACCTGTATCTAGCCAGGGCACATCTGAGAGCGACCATTTCCAAACTCGATTCCTGTATCTAGCCAGGGCACGTCTGAAGAGTTCAAAGATTCGATTCCTGTATCCAGCCAGGGCACATCTATCAACTACAACATTTCCAGATTCGATTCCTGTATCCAGCCAGGGCATATCTTTTAACGACCATTTCCAGACTCGATTCCTGTATCTAGCCAGGGCACGTCTGAAGAGTTCGAAGATTCGATTCCTGTATCCAGCCAGGGCATATCTATTGACGACTATTTCTGGATTCGACTCCTGTATCCAGCCAGGGCACATCTGTGAGCAACCGATTGTAGATTCGATACTTGTATCTAGCCAGGGAATATCTGCATAAGGAGATTGAAGATCAAACACCTGTAACAAGCCGGGAAAACATCTGTCTTTCTCAAATACACAAGTTCTCGCTAAGGAATCTCTTATGCGATCAACACCTCCAAATGGCATCTATAAGCCCATTCCCGACAAGGTTCTGTCACATCTCCAGATGGCATCTATAAGCCCATCTCCCTATCCACCATCTCTCCAAATGGCATCTATAAGCCCATTCCCGACATCACATTGCTGATACTCCAACATGCGAGTGCAAATTTCCGGGCACTCTAGTGTCCAATCTCCTTTTACCCTCGAGTCACGAAAGGCAAACTTGCCAATCTAACTCTTCAGGTTCAAGAATATTGAACAGGGGCAACTGTTGTACCCCAAAATTTGCCCTCCCATTTCCTCAACATTTTCTCATCACAAAACCCTTGGAGCTCAAGATCTAGTTAGGGTTTCCTCTGCTCAAGACTTCTCCTTGCTCTGTTGACCCAAATTAGGGTTTGTGATTGCACAAAGATATTTTGACCTAAAATGCCTAAGGTGATTTTTATGCTTCATATTGGACTCCCAAGTTTACCCATACCAAGTTTCAAGTCTTAATTCCAAGTTTTGCCCAATCAATTGGACAGTTGACCTAAAAATCAGCTGTATTGGGGAAAAAGTCAACTGTGGCCAATTGACAGTCAAATCTCATGGAAATTGACCCACATCAATATTATGAACTCACATGGACCATTTGATCAAGTTTGGATCACAATTCCACAAGAAATTTGATCAGATCATCAAAAAGGCAAAATGGTCATTTTTAGGGTTTTGACTACACAAAGGCAATTTTTGACTGTTTGACCTAGCCAATGGCAAACCAAGCTCACATATGGACTCAAGGACCCCATGGAATTATCTTGACATGCTCAACAAGTTCAAAGGATCCCAAATACACAAGATTGATAGTTGAATTTCTCAGTCAATTGATCAATTTTGATTGTATACTGAAAAGTCAAACTTTGACTTTTTGGTCAAAATCAAGGTCAAGATTCATTTTTCATCAAAACATGCAAAATCATGAAACTTGTTCACCAAGAAATCAAAAATTGCAAATTAGGGTTTGAAATGAGAATTTTTCATAACTTAGAATTTTTCTAAGTTATGAAAAACCCTAATTTTTTCCCAACTTTGCCCCACTTTCTCACCAAGATGCATTTGGATTTAAGCAAAAGTCAAAACATGAAAGTTGTAGCCTATTGCATAATCTACAACTTTGATTCACAAAGTTTTCCCAAAATAAGCTTGTATCTCAAGTTACAATTTTTGGAACAAGGGTACCAAACCATTCTTAACTTAGTGAAATTTTGACCTTTTTAGGCAAGGTTTTTACCTAACTTCAAGACCATTTTCCATAGACTTCCACTTGGAATTTCAATTTTCACTTCAAAGATGGATTGTAGTACACATTCCAAGCTTTCCAAAATGTCCAAGAACTTCTCAAACAACCTCATGGTTAGGGAGAATCGAATTTTGAAAAATGGGAAAAAGTCACTTTTGTTCTTGGCCAAGACATGTTCATACATTGGTGTCATTTTGAATTCAGCATGCTTAAGCTACATTGCAGGCCTCTAATCCCATTTTCACTCAATAATTCAATCCAAAACCATTGTGCCAAGATGTTGTTCTATGCATTTGGACATTACATGGAGAATTAACCCTTAATTAGAAAAAGCATTATTTCCATTTTGAAAAAGTAGAACTTTATGTCCATTTTGCAAATCCAAGTGGTACAGTCCAAATCTTCTTGGCACAAGTTTATGAGAAAATTGCACTGATCAAGGCCAATGTATGCAGCATAGTGTGAGGGCCTGTACAGGCTAGAAACATCAAGTGACCATTGTTTGCTTAAAGTTCAAGTAAGATAGCATAACATATACCAACTTCCATTCCTGAAAACCAGGCCTTAGAAAAAGTTATCACACACATTCTAAACATCAAACACAAGCTGAAGCACGACCCTAAGACCACCAATACCTCCCCATTGCCAAAATCACTCTCAAACTGCAAAAACAGAGCAACCTCTGCAGATTGAGTTCCAACTCTTAATCCTTTCAAGCATTCTTGCCCAAACCACTTCAAACACCTTCCCTACCATCAATCCAAACTATCCAAAGCATTAGAAGCAACTTGTAACTCCTCTAATCCTTTTGGCCATTTTCACTTTTCTGATTTGCAGGTGAAGTGCTATAGCACGATTCAAAAGGTTTCAAGACAAAGTAAAGCTTGGAATAGCATCCATGGACATCAAGGAAGCTATACCAATCATCACCTTGCACTGAAAGCTTCTCCATTGCCAGATAGAACTTCAACTGAACAGGTAAGTTCATGAACTCGTATCTCTCTTATTAGGCATTGTTAGCTTTAGGTTTGTGAAGAGAATATGTCACATTCATAGCCCTGAACATGCCCATGTAATTAGATTTCATTTATATTATGTGTGCTGCAAGAATTTTGAGTCTGAACATGGCATAAAAACTAGGTCAGAAATTGGGGGAGAAGAAATTCTCCCTCATCTTAGAGAGTTAAGTCAAGTTCTTTACATGGTTGGATTCGTCTTCTCATGCTCTACATTTTTCATGTTGTGAGTTTTGCTTGAAAGTCCAGGAATCAAGAGATGGAAAACGCGTGTTCTGGTTGTTCATACAGGTCTGAGGTTGAAGACAAAGTCTTCTTGGGCTGGGCCTGAGTTGACTTTTCTATTTGCACCCTTTTGTTACTTTTACACCCCCCAAGCCCATTTTGCTTATTTTTATGATTTTTTTGACATTTTCTTTTTTGTCCTGACTCATTTATTTTTTCTAACAATATTAAAAATATCAAAAATATTTTTCTCACCATTTTTGAATCTCTTAGGCATTTATTTGGTTTTCTTTTAGTTTGTACATAAATAAATAAATACATATACTTTTATTTAAAATACTAAAATAGTGCAAATACATTTTTATACATTTTTATTTTGTTTTACTTTCTGAAAATATTTTATAGAAAAAAATACTTTTTTTATTAAATATTAAATATTATTAATTTGTATATATAATACATATTTAGTAAATAATACATATATATATATATATATATATATATATATATATATATATATATATATATATATATATATATATATATATATATATATATATATATATATATATATATATATATATATATATATATATATATATATATATATATATATATATATATATATATATATATATATATATATATATATATATATATATATATATATATATATATATATATATATATATATATATATATATATATATATATATATATATATATATATATATATATATATATATATATATATATATATATATATTTATTAATATATTTAGGGTTAAAATGCAAAATACATACACTTTTTTATTTTTATTAATATTTAAATATAAAAATATCTTTTGACAAATATACTTCATTTTATTTTATTTTTGTATACAATAAATAAATACTTGTACATGACAAATAAATAATGCATTTATTTTAATAGAATTAGGGTTTAACCCAAAACATGAAAAAACTCCCAAAAAATAATACTTTTATTTTTGTTTATTTTGACATATAAAAATACTTTTTTCATACATACAAAAAACCATTTTTGCATCTTGCATATTTATTCTTATTTTATTTAAATTGTGCAATTAAATTATCTTGTAAATAATTCAATATTGATGTAATAGTTTAGGTTTAAATTCCTTGTCAAAATCCCCATTTGAACATTTGTACCCCCCTTCCCATATATGGTTTTGTAATAGCTTAGTAAATTTATTTTCGCACTTTATTGCCTTCCAATTATACCATGTTAGAATTAGGGTTTGTATGCAAAAAAAACAACGAAAATAGTTTGACCTAATTTCAAGACAAACAAGTATGAAAATGGACACACAAATCACACTTGCACCCCCTAGGGTATTCCACTTGTTGCCTTCAATAAATGGGCCATATTGCATGTTAGGTCTCTTTGGGCAAAACAAACACAAATCAAATGATCATAGTCCCTCGATGACGCTTTCAAAAAATTGCCTAAACAAATGATCAAGTCCCTTAAAGAAAATTGCCCAAAGATACTTGGCTCCATTGTAATTATGGTCTAAACGATGACCCGTGCCCGTCCCTTTCACATCCTAACATGAGATTGTCCACCAAATACAATGGTGGAACAAACTTGTTAAAAGGGTTAAAACATAGCAATAAACCTTGAGAAATTTAGGAGTAGATAACCTCTTAGTTACTTGAATCAAACTTGCAAAAACAAAAACACTTGCCTATTTCCTAAAACCACATTTCACAACACTTTCAAAACAACTTTCAAAAACAAATGAAAACCATTTCAAAAGACATACATCTTTGTATACATCCAAACATGGATCATTACAAAGGTTGCCACCACATTGGCTTCTTTTCAAAACAATTTTCAAACCCCCACACACACACAAGCACCATTTCAAACAATTGAAAACAAAAGGCAAGTGATCTAAGCAAGTAACTAAGAGCCCATGGATAACCATGGATAGAAAGGGTGCTAATACCTTCCCTTTCTATAATCTACTCCCCGAACCCAAGAAAACATCTCAAAAGGTTTTTGCTGTGCTTTTTAACCTTTCCTTAGGATAAAATAAAAAGTCGGTGGCGACTCTTGCTCAACCGAAACATTTGCGAAAACAAACGCAAAACCATAGTCAGTTCTCCCACCGTATCACAAACACTATAACTCTTCTCGCTACCGGCGAAGATGAATGGGGCTGTCGAAGCGGCAAATAAGAACATTAAGATGATTGTGCAGAAGATAACAGTGACCTACAAAGACTGGCACGAGATGTTACCATTTGCTCTTCATGGGTACCGTACCTCAGCACGGACGTCAATAGGGGCAACGCCCTATTCCTTGGTTTATGGCATGGAAGCAGTTTTGCCTATTGTAGTTCAGATACCCTCTCTTCGGATCATGAAAGATGTACGTTTGAGCGAAGATGACTGGATTCATACCCGGCTTGATCAACTGAATCTAATCGACGAAAAGAGACTCACAGCTATTTGTCATGGTCAGACGTACCAAAAACGTATGATCAAGGCATTTAACAAGAAATTCAGATGACAAGAGTATCGAGTCGGGGACCTGGTAATCAAGCGTATTATCTTACCTCAAGGTGATCCCAGGGGCAAATGGACCCCTACTTACGAAGGGCCATTTGTGGTTAGGAACATTTTCTCAGGAGGAGCGATGATTCTAACCACCATGGATAGTGACGACCTTCCTCACCCCGTCAATGCAGACATAGTGAAAAGATACTACGCATAATCAAAGACCCGCTAGGTTGACTGGCCTAGGCAAAAATAAGGGCTTCCCGGTGAACCAAAAGGGTTCGGGCAAAAATAAGGGATGAAAATAAAAAAAAATTTGTACACCCGACAAGTCGAAAACCTGAAAAGGCGGCTTGGGCAAAAATGGGTATCCCGGTGGACTGAAAACCCGAAAGGGTGTTCCAGGAAAAAGTTAGGGATTAAAGCGTAACACTATGTCTCATTGGATCACCTCGCATCCGGATTTCGGTATCAACTATCAGGCTCGGACGACACCAGTCAATCAGATTCATCTTTAACTAAGCAGCGAAGTGATGAGATGCTTGAAGATATAAAGGCAATAGCAGAGCTGGAACCCAGTGGTATTATTCACATAGCTGTTTTGTTTTCTTTTCACAAATTGTATAAATCCTATTTGTTCGGCGGTGTTATCTTACTAGGACGTCAGCCTCTTGTACAAAAGCGCCTATTTACAGGCAAACTTCAAAATTAATACAAATTCATTTTCAGACAAATTTCAAACTGTTTTCCCTTTATCTGTTTTGTTTTGCAAAGAATGTCCAATGTCCATTTTTGATATATGCATTTGACCTTAATTGCTGCTTATAAATATTTACATGCGAAACAAAGGACTAATTACGGGTGATATCAGAAGTAGGGGCAATAAGAATTGTCTGAGCGGTCCAGTTGCTCTGTCCACCAAGGTACCAAGGTAAGTTCAGCTGAAGAATGTAACCAAGATACCGTCACTCCTTGCCAGAATAAGACAGTAATGGTAGCTCTCCCCACTGAGACTTGCAACTATGAAAGAAAAAGAATCAGCAATACTCTCCTCAAGCAGAGTTGGTCTACCATCAGCCTTAAAAAGGTTGGGTATCCCCAGAAGATCTTAATATTCCCCAGTGGAGTATAAAGATATTCCCCAGCAAGCATAAGAGTATCCATGGCAGTCTTAATATACCTCAACGGAATATAAGAATGTTCCCCGACAAAATGCAAGATACCCCCAATGGAGTCATTTCCCCAGCGCAGTCTAAAAAAGCTTCCCCAATGGAATTGAATCATCTTCCCCAGTAGATTCTGGAAGCTTATCCCCTGCAGAATACAAATGTATCTCCCCAGCCAAATTCAGAGGTTATCCTCACAAGAGTCTAACCGGCTTATCCTCAGCAAGTCGCAACTGAGAGATCATCCCCAGTGAAGTTCTTTCTATCCCCAGCGGAGTTCATCATCAAAATCCCCAACAGAGCTTATCAATGGAATCCCCAGCGGAGTTTATCGTTAAAATCCTCAGCGAAGTATCTCTTCCCCACAGAGTAATTCCCCGCAGAGTAATCTCTTCACCAGTTTATTCCCCAACGGAGTCATCCCCTCCTGCAGGTTTATTCTTGCAATCATCTTCGTTCATCATCCCCAGTGGAAATGAAGAATTCAACCCTACTCTCCAGCAGCCGCTCGGGATTTATTTTCCCCAACTAAAACATCACATTTCCATACATCATGATACATGCATATACGCATCATACCATACAATCTCATTTATGTTGAGAACATCATTGCTTGATCCATATCATGCATTGCATATGACTGACCTTTACCTTTCAGGAAAGATGCAGTTAAATTCCCAAACATGTCAATGGAGACAAAATCAGTTAAATCGATTCCTAAAGATTTTTCTGAGGCGAAGCCAGTCAATGGAGACAAAATCAGTTAAATTGATTCCTAAAGATTTTTCTGAGGCGAAGCCAGTCAATGGAGACAAAATCAGTTAAATCGATTCCTAAAGATTTTTCTGAGGCGAAGCCAGTCAATGGAGACAAAATCAGTTAAATCGATTCCTAAAGATTTTTCTGAGGCGAAGCATGTCAATGGAGACAAAATCAGTTAAATCGATTCCTAAAGATTTTTCTGAGGCGAAGCCAGTCAATGGAGACAAAATCAGTTAAATTGATTCCTAAAGAATTTTCTGAGGCGAAGCATGTCAATGGAAACAAAATCAGTTAAATCGATTCCTAAAGATTTTTCTGAGGCCAACCCGTCAAACGAGACAAAATCAGTTAAATTGATTCCTAAAGATTTTTCTGAGGAAAACCTGTCAATAGAGACAACCTGTCAATGGAGACAACTCGTCAAAGAAGACACCCTGTCAGAAGAGACAACCCGTCAACGAAGACAAAACCACCTACCAACAATCTCCAAATGGCATCTGTAAGCCCATTCCCGACATCACAATGCTGATACTACACCATGCGAGTGCAAATTTCTGGGCACTCTAGTGTTCAATCATCTTCCACCTTCGGATCACGAAAGGCATGCAAGCCAATCTACATCCTCAGGTTTAAGAAAATTGAACAGGGGCAACTGTTGTACCCCAAAATTTTCCCTCTCATGTTTTCAAAGGTCTTCCCTTACATGGTTGGTCACAAACACTTGCCTAAAGAAAAATAAAGTTTTTTTGAAGATGAACAAAGTGTCTTTCGATTGGCATCTGGGAAAAGTATTCGATTGGGTATCCAAAATCCTTCAATACAGGCTTGACTCACCAGTCTTCGATTGGGCATTTGGCACTGCTTCGATCAAGCTTTGGTCTGCAAGTCTTCGATTGAGCGTTGGACCTCCTTCGATCAAGCTTTGGTCTGCAAGTCTTAGATTGAGCGCTGGACCTCCTTCGATCAAGCTTTGGTCTGCAAGTCTTCGATTGAGTGCTGGACCTCCTTCGATCAAGCTTTGGTGTGCAAGTCTTCGATTGAGCGCTGGACCCCTTCGATCAGGTCAATTTCACAATGCTTCGATTAGTACTTCAAAGGGTTCTTCGACTGGAACTTCATACTTTACCTCAATCAGAACATCAGAACGAAATGACCTTCGAATGGCATTTCAGTGCAGAGTTTCTCTTGATCTAAGATGCTCTGATGAAGGAAGTTCTGAACACTTCGAATCAGAACTTAGACTCATCACAAGGCCAAGGGCTGGTCGAAGTTGTCTAATATGGAATGTTCTAAATAGATTCGAATTGGACTTTGAAGCTGGCAAAGAAGGAAGATTCGAAGGAATGAAGTAGGCTGGCATGACTAAGAAAAGACACATATCCTAACCTGTCCAGGTTCACCCAAAGTTCACAATGGCATGTGTCCCTTGCAAATATGCAATCGAAGCAGGGGGAGTCTCAATCGAAAGGGTTGTGACATCGAAACTGGAGTAGTTCGAATTTGGACTTTGAAGCAATCGAAGTAGGGGGAGTTTCATTCGAAGGGAAGTGGATCTACAAAGGGCAAGTCAGCTTTCGATTTTCATCATGTTGGAGGCCCAAACAGCTCATAACAGGCTGGCAGTAACGCATGAAAATAGATTGGCACATGATTGAATCAAATATAGCAAGTCTTTATGAAGAAATCAAATCAAATCTCTTCATCATAATGGACCAAGATTTGATACACAAATGTTGACCTAAATTCCTTGTCTATATAAACCTCATGCTCATAAACAAAAACACACATGAAACTCTGCAGACAAAGAAAAACGCTCCAAAACTCTGCAGAAACGGCGCCACAACTTTGAGAAAAAGAGCTTGAGAACCTTGGATCTAAAATTGCACTAAGAGACCTTTTTAGGATCAAACAAAGGTTCCAATCGCTTCCTTAGACCTCACTGAAGCAGTACCAATCATTCTCGTGTGCTCTCTTGCCCCAAAAAGCCCTGTAAGTATCGCTCTGAACCGTCATACTTATGGAATCATAAAGCTTCAATCTTGCATCCTTTCATTGAAATAATTGCATATTCATATTCTGTGCTGTATTCTGAGACTTTTGGCATCATTGAATTTTATTTTCATAGCCTGTAACACCATGCCCAGTTCTAGGGTTTGTGTATCTCATTTTTGGGGTTTTTAATTGCAGGCAAAATCAATGCAAATAATGGCCATGGATGAGTTCAGGGGAGAGAGACGAGTGCATTGGCACTCTTAGCTTGCATTTATATGGCCAAGGGAGGATTTTGGAGAGATCCTAGGAACCTTCCTGCGGATAAAAATCCGCAGGTAAACGAACTAGGTCTTGTGAAGAAGACGATTATGTGGTGGAGCGTGATTGGTTCATTTGAATCAATTACGCGTTTTTATTTTTGGCCAGGCATAATCGAATTGTTTCTATATAATATTTAGCTTCTATTCCACTAACAGGTTAACATCATGGCTCAATTAATAGCGCATCAATCAAATTGTACAATGGGACCTGGGTTCGAATCCCAGGTCCCCCAAAACTTTAAAATATTTTGTTTTCAGGTAATCCCACGCAGCGTGCAAGAACGTGATCCACCATATGCCTCAGGCGCCCATGCGCCAGGTGGTTCCAGATCCAGATCCAGTGGTCCAGGATGAGGTTCACCATGAACCTTGGTTAACAAACGTCCAGGCAATCTGAAAGTCAAACGAGGTTGTTCGAATCTGGGCCTGGAATTGTTGAATCAACCTCCCTTCTTCAGGCCCAGCGCCCCCCAAAGTTTGCTTATGTTTTTATTTTTTATATTTCTTTTGCTTTTTATTATTATTACTAAAAACTAACTAATTAATTAACAGACTAACCTTTTTTTCATAAAAAATACAGAAATCAAAAATATTATTTTCATCATTAATTTCATTATTTTTGTAAATAAACCATTAACCAATTAATTTAGTTTTTTTAATTAGGTTTAATCTTAACATTTTTTACAATAAATTAAAATTAACTTAGAATTAGGTTTTTTTTTGTTTCTGATTTTAATTTCTTAATTAAAATAAAACTCAAAAAATATTTTCTTTAACTCCATTATTAATTTAGACTTAATTCTAAAATCAAAAAAGACCAAAAATATGCTTTATTCAATAAAAGGGTCAAAACCCTAAAGGACATTCTGATTCAATTTTCTCGCGCGTATTATTTTGATCCATATATTATAATTGCTCCGAGGATGTAATAGTTTTAACTTAGGATTTTATTTATCGCTTTTATTTACTTTTTCGCATTTAATTTTCAAGGGTTTGTTTTTGGCGATGTAAATACCCGACGCCTTGTAATAGCGTAGCTTTATTTTCCGCAACCATTAATTGCTAGATGTATGAATAATAGGCTATGCATGACAAGATCTATCTTAACTTAAAATCAACAGTAGCTCACCATGACATGTAAAGATAATATAACTGAAAATTGACACACTTGCACATGCCACTCCTAGGGTACGCCTCATTTGGTTGCCTCGAACGTGGTCATTGAGTATAGGAAGTTTTAGAGGTCGTCCTTTTGTCCAAAGATCATAAGTTGCCTCGAAACGGTTGCCTCGGAAAAATGATCTAAGACATTAGGGTTACCGCTAAGGCGTCCTAACATTGCTTTAGTGGCCACAAGTCCCTTAAATCGAATTGACCCGAAAACTCCAACGACAGTGCTACCTACTCCTCAATAGTGGGATAGCATTGTCTAAAGGACATTTTCACAGTTTAATTCCTTTTTGATTAGGTAGATATTCATAAGTACTTGCTCTTTTGAAAACAAAAACAAAACTTTTCGCACATACACTCTCTTTCAAACAAAAACTCTTTTCAAACCCACAATCACAAAGAAAAGCAAATTTTTGAAAACATAATGAGCAAGTACCTAAGAGCCCGTGGATAACCACGGATAGAAAGGGTGCTAACACCTTCCCTTTCTATAATCTACCTCCTGAACCCGAGAAACATCTCAAAAAGGAATTTTTCTATGCTTTTGTCCTTTCCTTGTTGGATAAAATAAAAGACGGTGGCGACTCTTGCTTACCGCGACATTTTGCAAAAACAAACGCAAACGCGAACCAGCATTCCAAAAAGTCAGTTCTCATTCCCACCTATCACAAAGAGCATTTAAAGTTTTTAAGTCATGACAAGCATTCTCATTTAAGCTCAAAGTTACATGGAGTAATTCAGATTTAGGAGAGACTTTCTTGATCTTATGGTTGCCTTTATCATCAAGTAAAATAATGAATTGCTAGAATGATACAAGTTTACATTAAGTGTTCAGTTTTGAATTACAAGAAATATATCCTAAACCTACAAGTCCTAACTAGGAGCCTTGTAAAAACAAAAACAACCCAATATTTGCCATTGTCTCTATCCCAATTTTGTCCACTTTATCAAGATGTTGCCTCTACTGCACTGCCCTTATATTTGCTGTCCAAAACCTGCTATTAAACAATCAAAACTAGACAAAAATGGTCATGTTGTCCATTGCATATACTATCCAAAAATTGCATAAAAAAGGGCACCACAAAAACTGCCGCAAAAAGTGTTAGAAGAATACACCATAATTATTCAAAATAACTCATGTTTTCCCTCCATTTTCTCATTGATTCACCTATATAAATAACCTCTCAAGAACATAGAAAAGGAGGAGAAAAATTACTGACAAAAAAGAAAGGCAAGAGGAGATCTTTTTCACATAAAAAACCAACAACATACAGTTAGAAAAATCCAAAAGGAAAACTCATAGAAAAAGTAAGAGTAAAGAAAGAGAAGTTGCAGTATTGCTGAGAAACCATAAGAAGCTCTATGTGCTGCTAATCAATGTTGCTTCTGATGGATGAGGTTTGGCCCGTAGCCTTTCTTTTCCTTTGGCACAATAACTTACATTTTCTTTAGTACATACATTCATTTGGCTCTATCGTCCCCTCTTACCATATTAATTTTTGTCAGAAATATGAAACCTACTTTTCTGCTTCAGAGGTTAACATGATAGAACTAGACTATGTGGGTGAGAGATAGATAGTATATACTGAACAAAATATGTATAAGTATTAAAATCAACAACACTGAGAATAATTTCTGCAGAGTTGCCAACAAGAACTTAGAAATACAAACTACTGTAATTCCAAATAAAGTAACTACTAGTAGTAACTAACCCAACATCTAGGAATTAGAGCACCAACGAACCATATCCTTCGTCCATCCCGTTCTGCGGAGACTGCCATCTTCGTCTGTCGGAATCACTCAAAACCTACCATTGATCAACATCACACCGCCTCTCTCACTCTCTATTTCCGTCAATCTTCCGCGACCATAGCTACTATAATAGAACACTTTAGTCTCGCCTTGTGCGAGCAAACCCTATTCATCTCTTTCGTCTCCAAACTGCTAACGACATTATCTCTCTTCTTCTCCAATCATTTTTTGATCAAGACCGCCGAGACCACTTCCCTTCGTTCCCATATCTACTTGTCTTTATAGATCCAAACTCAATCATAACAAATCTAACACTTTGGCCACCTAAACCTTGCGTAAATTGGGATGAACACTGTTTCGGTGATGGTTGCAGAGACTTCACAAAATGGATAGAGATCCAAAAGAAACTTAAAAAAAATGGAAAGTTGTTGTGCGACGTGAGGCAGAGAAGTGTTGATGGCGTGCAATTCGGTTGTTGAAGACGATGACGACGCTGCTTTGGTTCAAAGATAAAGATAGATGATGAGTTTGAAAAGGAAGTAGAGGGAGATTGTGAGAGAGAGAGGATCGTGTTCTTTTTGTTTGTTTCAACATTCCTGTTTTACTGTTTTTATTGGAAACAATGTTAATAATTAACTCTACAATTTCCCTTTCCCATGTAAGTAATAATGACGCTTCCTCTGTTATTTAGGGTTTCCATAAACCTTTCCTTGTCTTCCCCAAACCGGGTCGGTCCAATGGGCTTGTTGGCCCAATCAATATATATTCACCTTTTATATTAACACGAACATAGTAATGGCAGGTGGAAAATATAGTTCAGTTGGCAAGGTTCGTATGCTCTCAATCTAAGAGACCTGAGTTCAACACCTTGCCAAGACATTTTTATTTTGTTTTGTTAACTCTTTAACCTTATTTCCCAAAACTAATATTGGTAAATCTTATAATTAATTTAGTTTTATCTTAAATTAGTATTAATTTTGAATTCTTTAATTAGTTTAGATTTATTTTATAACTTTAAAATATTTAATTAGTTTAGAATCATAATTAGTAACTTTAAAATTTTATTTGATTTATATTTAATTTTGTAATTGTAGAATTTCATTTTTATTTGGTTTAGATTTTATTTGGTTTAAACTTTATTTGGTTTATATTTAATTTAGTAATTTTAGACTTTTAGAATTTTAATTTGATTTAGATTTAATTTAATAACTTTATAGTTTTTGTTTGATTTAGATTTAGTTTAATGAATTTAGATTTTTTATTTGATTTATATTTAATTTAGTAAACTTAGAAATGTTTAGTTAGTTTAGATTTAGTTTAAACTTTAGAATTTTGTTTATTTTAGATTTGATTTAGTAATTTTTAGAATTTTTATTTGTCTTAGATTTAATTTAATTTTTTAGTTAATTTAGAAATATTTGGACAAATTTAGAAATTTGATTTAGTTTAGGTTCAATTTAATAATTTAATAATTTTAATTTAGTAACTTTGAAATTAATTTAGTTTATATTTGATTTAATAATTTAAGAATTTTAATTTTGTCTTTCTCTTATTTTGTTTATTTAATTATTTAATCATTTAAATTTTTTACCCCCAATCCAAGGAAAAAAATTAATTAGTCGACTTCATGTCATCGAACATATCCAATACGATTGTGCGAATATCTTCATTCATTTTTGTTTTACTATTTTGCTAAACTTAATTTAATTTTTCTAAAAAGTCAAATTTTAAAACTCACACCCCTTTTTAAGTCAAAACTTCGACGCTAGATCGTTGTATCTTCAAAATCTCGTCCACACCCTTTTTTTTACCAAACAAACCATTTTAATCAAACAAATAATTTCAACCAAAAAAATTTGATATTTCAAAAGGTTCCTGCGGAATATCGCAGATGTATTGGGTTCTAACACCTTCCCATTGCATAACCAACCCCCGAACTCTAGATCTCTTTTCCAAAACGCATTGTATTTTCATTACTTTTAAGTATTTATTTTACATTGCATATTTTAGGGTTTTATTTCTCTCTTTTCCCTTGGAAATAATAAAGCGCGGTGGCGACTCTTGCTTTTGCGAGTCGAGTTAGTTAATAGCTCGATCTCTGATTTTCACCGCTACAACCTGTACATGCAATGTTATGAATGGGATGCGCATGCAATGATTTCAAAGACTTTGGGAAATTTAAACTTGTGAATTAAAATGAAACAAAGATTTTATTAGTTGAATTCAAAGTTCAAATTCCTTTTAGGCGTTACAATTAAAAACAAATCTAAAACTAGAAAAAATCAAAATTCCCATGGATGCTTCCTCTTCGTGCCGAGATAGACATTGAGTCCTCTTTCCTCATAGAGCTGCTTTGTGAGCTCTAAAACCTTCCTCTCAAGGGCATAGAACTGATCCCTGTAAGTATCCTGCTCTTTCTTCAACTGAATCCAAGACCTCTGTAATTCTCCAAGATCAGTAGGCATATCAGGATAGAGAACCGTGTAAGGAATACCCCCTTCAGTAGTGGGTTCCACGATCACTGGTAAAACGGCCATAAAGGGCATCATAAGTTTCTGGGAGCGAGCTCGTACCCATTAGAGGTAAGGTTCCATAGGAATGGAAGCCTTTGGCCCCAAAGCCTTGGCGCCAGATCTGTTTACCATGCCCCAAGCTCGTACGAACCTCCGGCGATACTCTTGAACGTCATCCTCATAGTTGAATACAATGCCATCGATAAGTAACTCATGGGGACCATTTCTTCAAGCGTAACCAAATTGCCGTAGAGCTAAACAAGGATTGTAGGTTATAACCCATCTGATGCCAAGTAACGGGACATTAGGGTACTCCCCGCAGCGGTCAATAATAGAAGTGTTTTCCATAGCTCGGGAACACCAGAGAATATCCATGTGAGCGAGTGACATTATACTTTGTGACCAACCCACACCTTCTTCATTCTTCAGTACGGACTTAGGGAGGTGAGAAATAAACCACCTCGACAGCAATGGCATGTAGCACATAAGCACCCCTCTTCTCTTCATGGTACGAGTATGGAGAGTGTGCAAAATATCTCCGAGCAAGGTAGGCACAAGGTTACAAGAGAGGAAGATCTTGATAGCATTCACATCTATGAATAAGTATGGATTAGGGAATAGTACTAACCCATAGATTAGAAGGGCCAAGACCTCCTCAAAAGCCTGAAAGTCCATATCATCCCAAAACAGCTGGGCCTTGTCTATCAGGAACTTGGCTAGAAAACCCTTGACTTCGCTTGTTGTTTCCCAATTGGATACCACGTCGGCCCGTTTCAGATGCAAAGCTGAGGCAATGACTTCTGGCTTAGGAACTTCTTCCAGACCTGTGAAAGACAACTGTTCAAGAATGGGTATATCCAACAGCTTAGAGAATTCTTCCATGGTAGGCACCAACTGATAGTATGGAAATGTGAAGCAGTGGTGCTTAGGATCGAAGAACTGAAAGAGTATACTCATCATCTTTTCATCAATGTTTGAAGTAACCAGGTTGAGAAGTCGACCATGTCTCTTAGTGAACGCAGAAGTTTCAGAAACCTTTGATACTAGCTCTTTGAGTTGGGCAGGTATCTTCACAAAGCTGATTTGGATAGTGTTTTTATGAACGGAAGCCATGATCTGCAAAATAGAACAAAGATAAATTCCCTTGGTCCTTGAAATGGTTAGTGCAATAAGAATGGATGCTATGTTATGATGCATGATATCATGATAAATCACAAGTATAGCAAACACAGACAAATCACACCAAGCTCTTAGGTTTAAGGCTTGCATGAGGTTAAAGGTAAGTACCCTCTTGAAGTTTAGTGGGTTTCAACCTGTCTTAGAAAAGTAACCGGGTTCTAAAGATTCTCAATATCACTGACCATCCTTTATCGGGCATTGTTTCAGCTCAAGCAATCTTTTCTTGCGGCCAAAATATCGCGAAAGTTTGATCTCAATGAGTGTAGCACCGAGTATCAACCAATCCTCAGCTCTATACCGAGGCCGGCTATCGCACTACTTTCTAATGGCCAAGTTTGTTCAACTAAGGTTCTAAGGTCCGTTAGTGCTTCACGACACCACGCGGTGGCCCCGTATTCTCCTCGTTTCCCCACGAAGGATACCGGTACCAACCAAAGTGCCACACCAACACAGTCATCGCTTAAACCATATCGGTCTACGTCGTACAGTCTCCACGATATATTGCTGTTTACCTAAAAAGTGCCCCTAGATCCGGGTGTAGGATCTACAGTAACCCAAGCAAAACCCTTTAAGAATAAAGCGAACAAACAAGAAAGCAATTTTAAAATGACCTAGATCCTAAGGTAAACCCCACTTTATTTTTTATTCCCCAGCAGAGTCACCAGTTCTATGATACGGTGGCAGAACCGACAGTTGATACTGGTTTGCATTTTGTATTCGCAAATGTCGCGGTAAGCAAGAGTCGCCACCGAATTTTATTTTATCCAATCAGAAAAAGGAAAAAGAACAGAAAAAACCTTTTTCGAGAATATTTCTGAGCACGAGGGTAGGTTATAGAAAGGGAAGGTGTTATCACCCTTTCTATCCATGGTTTTCCATGGGCTCTTAGGTACTTGCTCATTTTTGAAATTCCTTATGTGTGTTTGTTTTGAAAAGTTTTACTTTGTGATAACCCTTGTATCAGTCCTCAAGGGTGTGACGGAGTTGTTTTGAAAATTGTTTGTGTGAAACGTTTTGTTTGATTGATTGAGAAAGTACTTAAGAGTTAATCTACCTACTCGAAAAAGACTGTTCATTTTCCTTTAGACAGTGCTATCCCATTATTAAGGACTAGGAAACCTTAGTAATTACCCTAAAATCCTAAATATCTTTCCGAGGCAACATTCGAATGGGTCATTTTTTATCTTTTAGACTGGAGGGAAACCACTAAAATTCCCTATGCTTAGTGACTGTTTACCGAAGGCAACCTAAGTGAGGCAAACCCTAGGAGTGAACATGTGCATGTGTTTATGTTTCAGTTAATTTAGTCTTTCCACAATTAGGGTTATCTACAGTATTAATTTTCAAGTATTCTTTCCATACAATCCTATTAACATACATCTAGACAGTTAAAAATTGCAGTAATTAAAAGTGCAGAAAGTTTAAAGTTCTAGCTATTACATGGCTTTCGCAGATACATAATTATTTTTGACTGAAAATAAAATGAGTAATTAAAACCTAATTAAGTCTATTACAACCTCGGAGCAATTACAATAATAATAAAAGGTAATTAAAATGCGTGTGGTGAATTAAATGCGAGGACGAATAGAAAACCTAAAAAATCTAATTTGAGACAATATTTAAGTTATTTTTTTGGAAGAAATATTAAAAAAATACAAAATTAAACCCTAATTTCTAATTGATTTTAATTACAAAATAAGATTTAATTTCCCTAATTTAATTAAATTAATTCAAGGAAATAAAATATTTTTATGAAAAAAAAAAGATTTTTGGTGTTTTTTGTGATTTTGATTAAATAAAAAAGAAATAATTTTGATGTTATTTTAAAAAGAAAATAGTTAGAAAATAATTAAAAAGAAATTAAGATAAAAAGCATATGTGATACGATGGGAGAACTGACTTGAAGATTTTGCGTTTGATCGGAAATATTGCGGTTAGCAAGAGTCGCCACCGACTTTTCTTTTATCTAAAAGGAAAGGTGAAAAAGCACAGGAAAGACCTTTGAGATTGTTTCTTAAGTTCGGGGGGTAGATTATGAAAAGGGAAGGTATTAGCACCCTTTTCATCCATGGTTTTCCATGGGCTCTTAGTTACTTGCTAGATCACTTGCTTTTGTTTGAATGTGCTTGTGGTGTGTGTTTTGAAAGTATTTTTGAAAATGGAACTTCGTAATGGTTCTCGTTTCTATAAGAACGCCTACAAAGTGTTTGTTTCAAAAATAGTTCAAATGTGTGTTTGTGAGATGTGTTTTTGAAAGTATTTTGAAAATGTAACTTTGTAACGATTTTCATTTCTATAAGAATGCATACAAAGTGTTTGTTTCGAAAATAGTTCAAAGATGAGAGTGTGGGTGTATAAAAATGTTTTTGTTGTGAGCAAGCGAGTAACTAGGAGTGAATCTACCTACTCAAAAGGTCGTAAATGTGCTTTTCTTCCTCCTTTAGATGTGGCTATCTTACCATTGATTTGGTAAGAAGCCCCATCGTTGGATGTGAAGGGACGGCGTTGGGAAGTTTGTATAGTCATAGAAGGAAACATATAGGACGTTTTAGCAATGTCGTTTTAGGGACTAGATCGTTTACCGAAGGCAACATCGAGGGTCATCGAGGGACTATGATCTTTTATCGAGGGTCTTTGCTAAAATGCCCATGCTCGAGGGGCATGACTATTTTCCGATAGGCAACAAGTGGAATTACCCTAAGGGTGTAAGTGTGAAAATGTGTTTTATTTACATGCATTTAGTCTTGATTAGGGCGATCTACTTGTTGGTTTTATCTTTCCATACAAACCCTAATTTACTAGCATTGATATGAAAGTGATAAATTGCGGAAAGTAAAATTACTATGCTATTACATCATTATTGGGATGGGGTACAAATGGGGATTGCAAGCAAATTAAACCCTAATTACTATTACAAGGCTTTGACAATTACATAATTTATAATGCAAAAAGAATAAAATATGCAAGAAAATGTGAAGTGAGAGAAATTGCTTTTTAGGGTTTTTTTATAGAAAAATGTTTTGTAATTAATTTCATTATAGAAAAAAACCTAAGTCTAAGTTAATTGTTTAGAAAAGTGTTTTTGAGGTTTCATTTGAACAAAAAGGTTTTATAAATTTAGGTCACTTCCAAGAAATGCCATATGTCCAAAAGAACCTAAAAAATCTCCAAAAATCAAGAAATTTGGTGCCCGAACTGACACAGGCCGTGTCAAGGGACACGGGAACCCGTGTCAGGACCTGTCCATGACTTTTATGCATTTTTTGGTCCCAACCATCCTGACACGGTCGTGTCACCTGACACGGGCGCCCGTGTCATCCCTTGTTCATCTTTTTATGGTCGTGTCTGAACCAGTAACTCTGACACGGGCCGTGTCGATTGACACGGGCACTCGTGTCAGCCTCTGTATCTGCATTTTACTATGTTTTTCAACCCAAATAAGCTGACACGGGCCGTGTCATGTGACACGGGCACCCGTGTCAACCTCTAGTCTGGCTTTTTGTTAGTTTTTTCTCTTTGATCTGTCTTGTTATATCTTTTGAGCGCAAAAGCAAATGATGTATAAAGAATGAGATCACAGTTTGAGAAAGTTTACCTCTCGAAGCGGAAGCTTTAGGACACATACAGATGTTTCCGAGTTTAAAGTGGTGCTTTATCGAGCTCCTTTGAACCTTCTTGAAGTAACTCCAACCTTCCTTTTATACTGAAAATGGTTGAACCGCTCCAACCAAGTCAAGTTGCAATGTATGTTTTTTTTAGTTTAGAAGATGGTGGTAATGATGTTACATAAGTTATTCTTAAGTTTGAATAACTACTATATGGTGTATATGAAGTTTTTGGATGGTTTTTTTGGAGAAAACTTGCAAGGTATGAGATTCAAAGATTTGGACTTCAAAGCTATAAAATGGAGGTTTTGTGTACAAATCTGGTTTTTGACAACAAAATGATTTTTGAGTGTTAGTTTCTCCTTCTATTTTTCTGGCCCTTCTCTCTATTTTTTCTAACCTCTCTCTCTTTTTTCTAACCTCTTTGACTTACAAATGCTTCTTCTATTTATAGGCAAAGGACTTGTGAACAAAGGCTGAATATGTTTACAATACAACATGTAATGGTTTGGTTGGGATGTAAGTATCAAACTATGTCAAGTACTCAATGGTCCCAAGGTGAAGTACCAAAGTTTCTGGTTTAGAGGGGTTGATTTCCATGTTTTATGGTGGAGTAAAATCAGAAGCAAACAAAGTATGGGCTCAAGACAAGTTTTGTACAAAAAGCTTGCTTTTCAAGAATAGCAATGGTGCCTTTATGCCATAAATGGAAAGATCCTTTGGAAAATGGCTTAAACACTTGGATAATAGCTCAAGATCTTGTGTAAACATTAAATTACGTAGAGAGTTGCAAGTCACAAGGCCTGCAAAGTAAGATTATGCAACATAGCATAAGGGTTTTGTTGTGTGTTCTTCAATAGAATGACTTGCAAATCAAGGGTGGATGCCCAACTTCATGCCCTTGAATCTCCTAGCTCAAGTAGGATAAATTCATGATCTTGGATGTTTTGGAAAGCTTGAAACACCCTCTATAACTTTCATGTTAGCCATTTTGACAAAATCATCTTGGAACTATGTAAAAAAATGCTAAGAAGTTGGGATAATATCCTGCACAAAATCTATTGAAAAATTTCTCTAAGTGTTAGATGAAATTGTCATGATTTCATGAATTTATAACTTGAGATCCATGCATATTTAGCAGAAGTTGTGTAAAGTAATGTTGTAGATATCATGGAAATCTACAACTTTCATGTTGAAAGTTTCCTTTGAACCGTCTTGCATCTTGGTGAAAGAATGGCATGAAGTGATGAAATTATAATGTATAAAAACACTTAAAAAATTTCTAAGTCTTGGAAATCTTGACTTTTCAAGTTGACTTTTGACTTTCTTGACTTCTTCATGATTAAGCTTGATATTCTTGAATGTCTTGATGAAATTTGATCTTTGAAACTCAATGTTGACCAAAAAGTCAAAGTTTGACTTTCCAGTATGCAATTGACCATTTTGCCCTTGTGCCAATTTCAAGCCTAAATTGATGCATCAGTGCTGCAAACTAGATGTCGTAGAAGATATTGTGAGAAAATCCTTGAGAAATGAGAGGGAAAATTTTGGGGTACAACAGGATAGAATGGGGGTGTATGTTGAAATTGCTTAGGCCCAATAACTCCTTAGCCCATCCCATGCGTGAGATTCCCTATTGCGCAAGATTGAGAGTACACCATAGTCCTGCTTTGGTGAAGCGTTGGATCTGATCAACAATGATCCATTGGATGGATCAATGGGGCTTATGATGGGACGCTTGGACAAGTAGTGCATTGGATCTGTGGAAAGAAAACAAGAAAATAAAATTTGCTAGGACCTGGGATCGAACCCAGGTCCTCTCCCCTTTCCAACACACATCCTTGCCAGCTGCGCTACATTGTTCAATTGATAATGTAATAATAATACATAATATATAAAACAACGTGGATGAAACTGAAACAAAAAAAAAGCGTGCCCAGTTTGAATGGCCCCATGATGGTTGAACACATCATCATATTCTTCCTCTTCCGTCGTATTAGGTATGTAACCTATACCTACAGACAAATAACCATGGCTATAACCTGTGAGTTTCAAAAATCATCCACACGCATGATAAATGAGATTCAAGACCATGATTCAACTGGTCTTGATGTCACGATCTTCATGGTACCCTTTTTATTGGCCAATTTAACCTGTATGATAAAACCCTAAAACGCAAGAACAAACCCTAGCAATGGCAGACATGGATATATGCATCAAAACACAAAATTACGTAAACCAAAACATTCCAAATGATCATACAAACATAATGTTGTGTTCAATAATGGGTAATCATGCGTAAATTGTAAAATACGATTCAAGCTAGGGGATGCAAGCCGTGGGTCTGTAACATGCATTTCTGGGCATGAAAAGGCTTGCAAATGATTGAGACACGTTCTGGAGATGTCCAGGAAGTGATTGGTAACCTTGGAATGCTCTGAATTTCCCTCTATAATGGAAATCGACCCACCACTTTTTGTCCAATTTTTGAGTTTGTTCTAGTGTTTTTCACGACTGCAATCCTTTTTGTTTCGTGCCTAGCCTTGCTCAATATATATCCCTAAATGAATTAGGGTTATAAAAACTACATGTATCTTTGAAAATTTTGAAGATTTGATCTCATTCCTTCCTTGTATGATTTGTTTCCAAATCAGTCCTAATCATGCCATTCTTGTGCCAATCCACCTTGATTCTATTTGATCCTGATATATCAACATAATTAGCTTGTGATCTTGTCCAAAAATCAGATCAAAACAAATCTTTGCTATTAGTTGTCATTTATTTGATTTAATTCAATTTTTAATTAATAAAAATCAAAATAAAATGAAAAATGAAGCAAACAATGTGTGGGTGAATATTTGGGTCGTGGACCATGTTATGAGTGAGGTGAAAGCATAAAAAGTTAGGCCCATTTGGCAAAAAATGCATCTTTGAGCATATTTAACTTTTGGCAATTTTGCAAAAAGGGTCAACTTTGACAAAGCATATATCTTCCAATTTTTACCGTAGAGAGGTGTTCTTGGACTTTTTAGAAAGTTTAGAATGTCTCCTAAACAACCCTTTTGGTCTCATCTCGATTGGGTCTTCCATGTTCATGTAAGAAGCTTTGACCCAAAAGGTGTTTTTGTTGACTTTTCAAAAGGACCTATAATGTGGAAATTCATATCTTTTGATGAGTGCATATTTTAAACTTGAGGGATGAAGATGAATTGTAGGGAATTACATCCTCTTCAAAATTATCCTTGGATGCAAAATTTCTGATAAAGTATGAGGAAGTTATGCTTGGTTAAAGTTTGGTTGACTTTTCCTGAGAAACCCTAATTTAGCAACTTTTGAGTTTTGATGAATTAGGAGCATTCCTTGAGGTATCATGATCAACCCTTTATCAAAAGATGAAATTCACTTAAAAATGTTGATGTTGACCAAAAATCTTGAAGTTTGACTGTATGTGGGCCACAATTGACTTTTGACCTAGTACAGTTGATTTCCAGGCATTTGAGCAGTTGACTGAGCAAACTTCTTGTGCAAGGCATGAAACTTGACATGGATGATCTTGAGAGCGTATTAGGACCATGGAAAGCATTTTAGGCCTTTGGAGCACACCCATCATGATGAAAATGGAAACTCTAATTTGAGACACATTGGCTTAGGAGAGAGTTTGTCTGGTCAACTCTTGGGCAACCTTGAGCAAATTGAGGATCTCAATGGGCATGTGCTGAGTAAAATGAGAGGGAAAATTTTGGGGTGCAACACCTACATTAGCACCAAAAGGAAGCGTCCTTGGGAGACTTAGGAATCTTAGAAGTTTCTTATTTGTTATTCCTTTGTAAACTTTGTTTTCATTTGAACTTACTAATAAAAAGTCTTTATTTCTATTTTGGTTAAAAGAGTTTGAATCCTATAAGGAACTTGAAAAAATTGCATAAGTATATCATGCATTTCATTGCATAAACAGGTATTTCAAGACAGGTTTCTTATTATTTTTGCTGTTTATTTCAGCTAAAGAAATGGCTCTCGAATAGACAGTGAAGGACCTTCAAGCTCAGAATGCTCAGTTTCAGCAAATGTTCCTGGCTCTGGCCCAGGGGCAGGAAGATCTGAAAGCTCTTATCATCAAAGAGAAGACCAAGAAGGCAAAGAAACCAGCTGGTGTATTGAATTTTGGAAGAAGAATCAGAGGACCGATTAAGCGAGCTATAGATTTCTCAACCCTGTCAAATGAGGGGGACAATTAAGAAGAGAAGCCACTGGAAGAAAAAAACAATCCAGAGTCTGAGGAAGATGAACCTGACTATTATGAGGAGTAGTATCCTCCTGCTGATGATAAATACAAACATCTAGAGGATTGACTCAATGCTATGGAGATCTAGAGGATACCCGAGTTGAATTTTGAGGAGCTATGACTGATTTCAAGGGTGGTCATCCCACAAAAATTCAAGGTCCCTACATTTGCTAAGTACGAAGGTGTCTCCTATCCTAAGATTCATTTAAGGTCGTATGTCAGGAAGATTCAACCCCACACTACTGATAGGAATTTGTGGGTACATTTCTTCCAGGAGAGTTTGGCAGGAACTCAGTTGGAATGGTTCTATCAACTGGAGAGAACCAATGTTCTCAATTGGGAATATTTGGCTGCTGGTTTCTACAAGCAGTATCAATTTAATGTTGAACTCGCCCCGACTCGTACACAGTTGCAAAGTTTGTCTATGGGTTCCGGCGAAGGTTTTAAAGATTATTCCCAAAAATAGAGAGACCTTGCGGGAAGAGTCCAGCCTCTGTTGGCTGATAGAGAGCTGGTGGACATGTTCTTCGGTATGTTGTCTGGTCCATTCTTTAACCATCTGATTGGGAGTTCTTCTACTGGGTTCACTGAATTGATACTGACTGGTGAACCGGTAGAAGTTGGCATTAAAAGTGGTAAAATACAGAGAGATGCATCCTCTGGCACTACAAACAGACCTTTCACTGGAAAGAAGGAGGTCAGTGCTGCTTATGGCCAAAGAAATCACAACAAAGCTGAATGTCGTCCGACGCTAGGGGCTGTTATGATTTCCAATCCTGCATCAAACCAACAACGAAACAATCAATGCAGGCCAGATGCGCCTATAAGACAATTCACCCAGATCAACATGACATTATCCCAGGTTTTTCCACATCTACTGAAGTCTAACCTGGTGACCCTAAAGGAGGCCCCGAAGAATCCTAATATTGCCTCTCCCTTCTATAACCCAAATGCTCGATGTGCCTACCACTCTGAAACTCCGGGGCATGATACAAATGACTATTGGGCTTTAAAGAATAAGGTACAAGATCTTATTGAGGCGAAGGAGATTGAGTTTGACCTTCCCGAGACACCTAATGTAATAACAGCGCCAATGCCCAAACATGGCCAAGGTGTCAATGCTGTTGTTGATTACTATTTTGTTTCCTCCGTGGATGAATTAACTACTCCTATTTTGATTGTTAAAGATAATCTATTGCGAGTCGGTTTATTTCTGGGTTATGGTGAAGGTTGCCACTTATGTATGTCTCTACCAGATGGTTGTTTGTTATTGAAGATGGGCATCTAGCGCCCGCTGGTTAACAAAGAAATCATGTTCGAGAAAGTTCCTCTTGCAAGAAGTTCATGTGAAAATGTCTCAATAATCAGCATTTCTGATAATCCTCCCAGGGTCTCCACCAAAAGACCCGTCAGGATTACATATGTTCCAAAGTTTTCTCCCCTGATCATCACCCTTACTAGGCCAATACCATACTCCTCGAATAAAGTTGTTCCTTGGAATTATAGGGCTGGCGTACATTACCATGGCGTCAAGCAAGACCTATTGGCTGTTAAAGACAAAGTTGCTGAAGATACTAATCCTGACTTCGACAATATCATTGGGACCAGTAAGATAACGAGAAGCGGAAGAGTTTTGTCTCCCGAGATCTCTCCAAAAACTGTTTCTACTCTTGTGATCATTCTTGCTGCTACTCCTGCTAGTACTCCCACTGCTACTACTATGATTATTCCTGTTGCTTCTCCTATCAGTATTCCCATTTCTACTCCTACTATTAGTCCTGCTATTATCCCTGCTACTGAGTCGGTCTAGACTCGGGGAAAAGAGGTATTGTTTGAACCTGTCCGGACGAAGGCGCACCCAGAAATCATTCCTGAGGCTTCTAAAAAGGAAATGGAAGAGATTTTTAAAAGATAATCAAGAAGAGTGACTATAATTTCATGGGGAAATTGGGGCAGACCCCTTCAAAAATCTCAATGCTGGCCTTACTGCTGTGCTCTAAAGCCCACGCCAAGGCTTTAGTAAAATTCCTGAAGTATGCCCACGTGCCTCAAGAGACCTCCGCTGATCAATTCGAGAATTGCGTGGCTAGTTTGACAACTAATAATGGCATGGGATTCTCTGATGTAGATTTAACTCCCAAGGGAAGGAAACACAATGATGCCCTATATGTCTCCATTGAGTGCAGGGGCACTACCTTAGCCCATTTTGTGGTGGATACAGGTTCGTCACTAAATGTCTTACCCAAGAATGCTCTTGACAGGTTAGATTGCGAAGGACTCACACTAAAGCCTAGTAACATTGTAGTGAGATCCTTCGAAGGTTCTAAAAAGATGGTGCACGGGGAGGTGGACATCCCTATCAAAGTGGATACTCAGACTTTTAATTCCACTTTCTACGTGATGGACATATGCCCGTCTTACTCCTGTTTATTCGGTCGACCCTGGATTCAAGGGGCTGGTGCTTTAACTTCAACCCTACATCAAATGCTGAAGTATCCAGTCAATGGGAAAATTATCACAATCCATGGGGAGGAGGAATATATGGTGAGCCACCTGACCTCTTTCAGGTACGTCGAAATGGACGGAAATTTCATTGAGACCCCCTGTCAGAACTTTGAGGAGGTTCCATAGACCATTACTACAACCAAGACTGTTTCCAAGGTCCCGAAGATTACCAGACCTCCACTGAAGACGGCTTCTCTGAAGGATGCCAAGGTAGTAGTTGAAAAAGGTGGGTGTATAATTTGGGGTCAACTTTCGGATATTCCCTACAAATCTGACAAATTTGGTTTGGGTTTTACTTCAGGAGCCCAAAGAGATATTCGTCATGCTCGCACCGGGGGACCACCTTTACGGATCAGCAACCAGGGAGTCAATGCTCTGAAAGATAATGATAGTGATTATGACCTGCATAAATGGATCTTCCCAACCATCAGCGGTGGACTCAACAATTAGGAGGCTAAAGATTTTATGCCCGTTACTTTTATTCAAGAGTAATTTGTCTTTTTGTTTTGAGGATTTATAATATTTGAATAATTGAAACATTAAAGCCTTGTGTCTTACCTGAGGCACAATGGTCTATTTGTGAGGTTCATTACTTAATTTTCATATGTCATCAATAAAACATTGGACGTTTCACATACAAATTTTAAGCTCTTTGTTTTTCTTTTTTTCCTCTTTACTTTATCAAAAACTATACAGCTATGCTCTTACACACACCCATATATCAAACTGCATATCCACATCCACTCTAGATCCCATTGGTAATGGTTCTACTATTGCCCATTATGACTTTAAAAATCCGATCTACCAAGCTGAAGACGAAGGTGAGGAAGATTGTGAAGTAGCAGGAGAACTTGCCAGACTGTTACAACAGGAAGAAAGGGCAATACAACCTCATGAAGAGCCAGTTGAGACAGTTAACTTGGGTACTGAAGAGGACAGGAAAGAAGTCAAGATAGGTGCCGATCTAGAGCATAGTGTCAAAGAGCGGTTAATACAGATGCTATATGACTATGTTGAGGTTTTTTCCTGGTCGTACAAAGACATGCTGGGACTTGACACTGATATCGTGGTTCATCGTCTGCTGACAAAAGAGGACTGACCTCCCATGAAACAGAAGGTTCGTTGCATGCGGCTAGAGATGTCAGAAAAGATCAAGGCTGAAGTCATGAAATAGTTCAACGCTGGTTTCTTATATGTCAGCTCTTATCCACAATGGGTTGCCAATGTTGTTCAAGTACCTAAGAAGGATGGTAAAGTACGTATGTGTATGGATTACAGAGACCTGAATAGGGAAATCCCCAAGGATGACTTTCCACTTCCCCATATTGATGTTCTGGTTGACAACACGACACAACATAAGGTATTCCCCTTCATGGATGGATTCTCCGGGTACAATTAGATCAAAATGGCGCCTGAAGACATGGAGAAAACAACCTTTGTCACACAGTGGGGTACCTTTTATTACAAAGTTATACCATTTGGGCTGAAGAACATCAGGGCAACCTATCAGCATGGCATGGTAGCTTTGTTTCATGATATGATCCATCACGAGATATAGGTCTATGTTGATGATATGATAGCCAAGTCTTAGACCGAAGAAGAGCACCTTGATCACCTACAGAAGCTTTTTGAAAGGTTAAAGAAGTACAAACTGAGGCTGAACCCGAATAAATGCACCTTTGGAGTAAGGTCTGGTAAGCTCTTAAGCTTTGTTATCAACAACAAAGGCATTGAAGTTGACCTGGAAAAGGTTAAAGCTATACAAGAAATGCCAACTCCCTGCACTAAGAAGGAGGTCAGGGGATTCTTGGGACGTCTGAACTATATTTCCAGATTCATTTCTTACCTGACCGCTACTTGTGAGCCAATCTTAAAATTACTTAAGAAAGATCAAGCAGTGAAGTGGAATGACGATTGCCAGAATGCCTTTGACAAAATCATGGAATATCTTCAAGAGCCTCCAATCTTGATGCCGCCAGGTGAAGGAAGACCACTGATCATGTACTTAACAGTGTTAGAGAACTCAATGGGGTGTGTGCTAGGGCAGCATGACGAGTCTGGTCGAAAAGAGCATGCAACATACTAACTTAGCAAAAAGTTTACCGAATGTGAAACAAGATACTCACTGCTCGAGAAAACTTGCTACGCTTTGGCATGGGCTTCTCGCCGACTGAGACAATACGTGTTGACTCATACTACCTTGTTGATATCTAAAATGGATGCTATCAAATAAATCTTTGAGAAGCCCGCTCTCTCCGGAAGAATAGAAAGATGGAAAATGATCCTGACTGAGTACGACATTCAGTACACAACCCAGAAAGCAATTAAGGGAAGTGTACTAGTTGATCATTTGGCTCATCAGGCTGTGGATTACTACTAATCCATGAATTTTGAGTTCCCATACGAGAACATCATGTTAGTAACTGATTGTAAATAACCTAGACCGGATGAAGGACCTGAAAAAGGATCCCTGTGGACTATGGTTTTTGACGGAGCTTCCAACGCTCTTGGTAATGGCATCGGCGATGTGATCATATCACCTAGTGGTTGTCGTACTCCCTTCACTGCCTGATTATGTTTCAATTGCACCAACAATATGGCTGAGTATGAAGCATGTATTATGGGTCTCAAAGCCGCTATCGACTTGATCAAATTCTTGAGTGTATTTGGAGACTCAGGCTTAGTAATCAGTCAAATCAAAGGGGAATGGGACACAAATCATCCTAATCTTATCCCTTACAAAGAGAATGTGTTGACATTGATTCCACACTTTGAAGAAATTGGCTTGAGCATTTTCCACGAGAGGAAAATCATCTAGGTGATGCTCTAGCTACGATGTCATCCATCTTCAAAGTTAGGTGGGATAATGAGTGTGATACAGTGGCAGAACCGATTGTTATACTGGTTTGTGTTTTGTATTCACAAATGTCGCGGTAAGCAAGAGTTGCCACCAATTTTTATTTTATCCAATCAAGAAAAGGAAAAAAAACAGGAAAAACCTATTTCGAGAATATTTCTGAGTACAGAGGGCATATTATAGAAAGGGAAGGTGTTAACACTCTTTCTATCAGTGGTTTTCCACGGGCTCTTAGGTACTTGCTCATTTTTGAAAATTGCTTGTGTGTTTGTGTTTTTGAAAAGTTTTATTTTACTTCATTTTAACCCTTGTTTCTGTCCTCAAGAGTGTTACGAAGTTGTTTTTGAAAACTTTGTCTGAAAAGTTTTTGGTGTGAAAAAGTTTATTTGTTTTGAGCAAGTACCTAACAGTTATCTACCTACTTAAAAAAAGTCTGTTCATTTTCCTTTAGACAATGCTATCCTATTATTAAGGAGTAGGTAGCACCGTCGTTGGAGTTTTAAGGGACATTTGAAGGGATAAGTACGATCACAAAAGCAATGTTAGGAGGTGTTAGTAATCATCCTAAAGCCTTAAAGATTCTTTTCCGAAGCAACATCCAAATGGGTCATTTGAGATCTTTCGGGGCTAGAGGACGACCACTAACAAACCCTATACTTTATGACCGTTTAACCGAAGGCAACCAGAGTGGAGTAAACCCTAGGAGTGAGCATGTGCGAGTGAATTTTTTCAGTTAATTTGTCTTTGCACATTTAGGGTTTTCTACCATTTTAATTTTCAAGTATTCTATCCATACAATCCTATTAGCCATGTATCTAGACAGTTAAAATTTGCAGGAATTTAAAGTGCGGAAAGTTTAAAGTTCTAGCTATTACATGGATTTCGTAGATACATAATTATTTTGGACTGAAAATAAAAATGCGGAAGTTTAAAACCCTAATTAACTATTACAACCTCGAAACAGTTACAATAATAATAAAAGGAAATTAAAGAAATGCGCGCGGCAAATTTAAATGCGAGAATTAATTAAGAAATAATCCTAAAGTCCGATTGAAAAAATATTTAAGTTATTTTAAGGAAAGATTGAATTAAAACCCTAATTTCTAATTAATTTAAATTATAGAAAAAGGAATTAAATTTTCCCTAATTTTAATTAAACTAATTAATTAGCAAAATATTTAAAAAAAAAAAGATTTTTTTTGATGTTTTGATTAAATGATAATAATTTTTGGTGTTATTTTAAAAAGAAAATGATTAGAAAATAATTAAAAGAAATTAAAATAGAAAAGATAGAAAATTGGGCCTGTTTAAGCAATTGGGGGGGGGGGGTGCCATGAGGAATTTGTCTTTAGGCCCAAAGAGCTGAGTCAGCCAGCGCGCCTGATTCTGTGTTGGCCAAGTTTGGAAGGTATACCATGGTCTTTCATTGACAGGTGTTGGTTCTGGATTGATGATGAATCCCGTGGTTGAGATCATCGGTTGCATAGTGGATGTTTGGAGGCATGATGCACATGATCAGCTGAAACAAAGTTAGAAAATAAAATTGTTGGGACCTGGGATCGAACCCAGGTCCTCTACCTTTCCAAACACATGCTTCACCACTGGACCACCTGTTCTTGTTTGTTATAATATTAAAACGAAAACATTATAATGCAAATTAGTCACAAGCTTCAAAAAATGCGCGAATATTTAAATTGCCCAATGGTGGTCAGCCACGTCGTTATCTCTTTCCCCAGGACTATCGTTTTTGACAACAACCTTTTACCTACGGTCAAATGCGTCGATGTATGCTATAGCGACGATATTGGTTTACAGCTAAAAACCTGCAATATCTCAAAATTCACAACAAGCAATATTAATTAAAACTAAAGACATAGACCCACTAAGAATCTTGCCCTGAGTCCATTGGTATCATTAACCAACCCTAATTTGGCCTCTATAGAGAAACCGTAATTTGAAGCTTCCAAACCCTAATAATGGAGTAAGCTTGTTCCTGCACTAGAAATTAAATCCAGACTATCCAAAAGATCACAAACATGATTATGAATACATTTATGCAAGCAAATTGGATTAAAAGTACGTAGAACCCTGAAAATGAATTTGAGTTCAGAGGGTGCAAACCGTGTGGATTGTGCGATGATTCCTGGAGCTTTGAGGCGTGCAAAAAATCGTGTTAGCTTCAGGGAAGGTCTAGGAAACGATTGGTAGCTTTGAAAGTCTTTGAATCGGCCTCTAAACTGAAAATCGATCTACCACTTTTTTGACAATTTTTCAGTTTTTGTTTGCAGCTTTTACGACCACTAACCCTGTTTTTCTGGCTTGGGTGTGTCCTATATATGTACTGTAATTGATTAGGTCAACAAAAATGAGCTAAATCTTGGTCCATTATTAAGATTTGATTTGGTCTTTATCCTTGTATGACATCTTTCTATATCAAGCCAAATCATGCCAATTTTGGTTCAATTTGTTTTGCATGTTTTGGATATGATTTGTTAGCCTAATTTGATTTGATTCCACCCAAAATCTGATCACAAAACAAATCTTTAATATTTTTTTGCTATTTATTTGATTTAATTTGACTTTTAAATGATAAAAATCAAAATCAAAATAAATAAATAAATAAAGCAAAAGATGCATGGGTGCTGATTTGGATCGTGTACCATGTCATAAGCAAGATTCAATCATGAAAAACTAGGCCCATTTGACAAAAAATGTATTTTTGAGCACATTTGACTTTTGGCAATTTTGCAAAAATGGACAACTTTGCCAAGGCATATCTCCTCCAATTTTAACCCTATAGAGGTGTCTTTTGACTTTTTAGAAAGATTAGGATGTCCTCTAAACAACCCTTTTGGTCTCATCTCAAATGGGTCTTCCATGTTCATGTAAGAAGCTTTGACCTAAAAGGTGTTTTTGTTGACTTTTCAAAAGGACCTATAATGTAGAAATTCCTATCTTTTGATGAGTGCATATTTTGAACTTGAGGAATGAAGATGGGTTGTAGGGAATTGAATCCTCTTAAAAATTAGCTTTGGATGGAAAATTTCTGATAATGTATGAGGAAGTTATGCTTGGTCTAAGTTTGGTTGACTTTTCCTAAGAAACCCTAATTTAGCAACTTTTGGGTTTTGATGAATTTGGGGAATTACTTGGGGAATCATGATCAACCCTTGATCAAATGATGAATATAACTTCAAAATGTTTATGTTGACCAAAAATCTTGAAGTTTGACTCTATGTGGGCCACAGTTGACTTTTGACCTAGTATAGTTGATTTTCAGGCATCTGAGCAGTTGACTGAGCAAACCTCTTGTACAAGGCATAAAACTTGACATGGATGATCTTGATAACATATTAGGACCATGGAAATCATTTGGGACATTTGAAGCTCCCATACCCTGATGAAAATGGAAACCCTAATTTGGGGTACATTGCCTTATGAGAGAGTTTGTCTTGTCAACTCTTGGGCATCCTTGAGCAACTTGAGGACCTCAATGGGAATGTGTTGAGTAAAATGGGAGGGAAAATTTTAGGGTACAACAATGAGGCTCCTCAGATCACTATTGAAAGGATGGATGAACCAACATACTATCACAAGATTGATACTGAAGAAGTAGTGGACAAACCTTGGTTCCATGAGGTCAAGAGATATCTCGAAGCCTAAGAGTATCCTGAGGGAGCTTCAGTCAATGATAGGAAGTTCTTAAGAAGGTTATCTGTCAAGTTCTTCCTTAGTAACAGGATCCTCTATAAGTGCAACCACGACTCTACCTTGCTGTGGTGTGTAGACAAGAGTGAAGCAGAGAAGATTATGGTTGATTTACACTGAGGTACCTTTGGCACCCATTCTAGTGGGAACATAATAGCTAAAAAGATCCTACGGGCAGGATACTACTGGTCCACTATGGAAGCAAACTGTTATCAGCAATCGTGGACTTGTCATAAATTCCAGATCTATGCTGATAAGGTGCATGTGCCTCTTGTTCCTCTAAATGTCTTGACTGCTCCTTGGTCGTTAATAATGTGGGGCATCGACATGATCAGAGAAATCAGACCTACAACTTCTAATGGGCATCGCTTCATCCTCGTCTCCATTGATTACTTCACAAAGCGGGTCTAAGCAGCTTCATTTGCTTCCTTTACCAAGAATGTTGTAGCCTATTTCATCAGACATAACCTTATATGTTGGTACAATATTCCAGAAAGAATCATTACGGATAATGGTACCAATCTCAATAACACTATGATCACCGAGCTTTGCACGCAGTTCAAGATCCAGCATCATAACTCTTCTCCTTATCGGCCGAAAATGAATGGCGTTGTAGAGGCTACTAATAAAAATATCAAGAAAATCATACAGAAGATGACGGTGACATACAAAGATTGGCACGAGATGTTACCATTTTCTCTTCATGGTTACCGCACCACAATGCTCACATCAACAGGGGAAATTCCTTTCTCTTTGGTATACGGGATGGAAGCTGTCCTGCCCATTGAGGTACAGATCCCTTCCTTGAGGATCATGGAGGATGCAGAGCTGAATAAAGACGAGTGGGTTCAGACTCGACTTGACCAATTAAACCTGATTAATGATAAGAGGCCCGCGGCTATTTGCCATGGTCATATGTACCA
The DNA here is from genome assembly GCA_948472305.1 of Vicia faba. Lineage (NCBI taxonomy): Eukaryota > Viridiplantae > Streptophyta > Magnoliopsida > Fabales > Fabaceae > Vicia > Vicia faba. The sequence goes on from OX451741.1 coordinate 38,296,072, forward strand.
AAAACGTATGATTAAAGCTTTTAAAAAGAAGGTCAGATGTCAAGTATATCAGGCCGGTGATCTAGTAATCAAGCACATCATACTGCCACAAGGTGATCCCAGGGGAAAATGGACTCCCACATACGAAGGGCCATTTGTGATCAAGAATATATTTTATGGTGGAGCCATGATCTTAACTACTATGGACGGTGACGACCTTCCACACCCGGTAAACGCGGACATAGTTAAAAGATACTACGCATGAACAAAGACCCGCTAGGTCGTCTGGCCTAGGCAAAAATAAGAGCATCCTAGCGAACCAAAAGGGTTCGGGCAAAAACTAGGGATATACATAAAAAAAACTGTACACCCGGCAAGTCGAAAACCTGAAAAGGCGGCTTGGGCAAAAAAGGGTATCCCGGTGGACTGAAAACCCGAAAGGGAGGTCCAGGAAAAAGTTAGGGATTTTAAGCGTATGACTATGTCCCGTTGGATCACCTTACAACCAATCTTCAGTATCAACTATCGAGCTCAAGTGGTACGAATCAATCTAGTCAGCTTCGGACAAGCAGCGAAAGAGATGAGACGCTCAAAGACATAAAGGCAATAGTAGAATGGGAACCCAATGGGATTATTTCACATAGCTGGTTTTCTTTGTATATTATTGTTTTATAGTTTCCATTCTTACGACGACATTCTCCTACTAGGATGTCCATATCCATGTACAGAAACACTTCTTTAAGTTAATCCAAAGTTATCTCTTTGAAAGTGAAAAATTATTTGTTTTTATTTTTCTGTTTTGTTTGCGAAAATGTCCAGTGATTACTTTTAAACATATGCATTTAAATGTGATTACTGCTTACAAATATACGCATAAAAAATAGAAAGATAGTTACTAATGACTTTAAGAAATGAGACAAGATCTAAGGGCCATCCACAAAATCCCCGCAGATATTTCCTCTAGCAGATACCTTCTCCAACAGGTACAGAGGTAGGGGCATCCTGCTACAAGGTCCCCTCCATATTCTCAGCATGCATCCCAATGGTGTCAGGTGTTTTCATATCCTCGGTGGAGAAAGAATCTCCAAATTACTGCTCCAACATCTAAAAATTTCCCAGTGAAGTCACCAAGCTTCTCAGGATTCCCCAGCAGGATTTCACAAAATCCCCAAGCCATTGACGGAGTATACCTTCCCCAACAAAGTTTATTTCTCTAACAACGGAAGTTCATCTCCTAACATTTTAACTTCAACATATTTGAATACCTACATTCTTCCCCCCAGCAATAGTCAGGGATTTATTTTCCTAATTCAATGATACAATAATGGAACAATTGACAAGTTCATACGTTACATTCATACATCATTTCTACAAACATCATAACATATGCAGCACATATGCGTATATCACAATCTCATTTATTTTGAGAGAATCATATAATTCATACATCATGACATCGCATAAAAATGACTTTACCTTTCCAGGTTGAGTTTGCAGAAAGACAAACACTGTCAACCTATAGAGAAGGTCAAAGATTAATGCCTGAAACCAGACGGGGAAACTATCTACATGACCAAGTGGTATGAACTCCCAGAGCAAGACGGGTTTACCAACAACTACAGCAGGCCACAGATTAATGCCTAAAACTAGACGAGGAAATTATATATGTGATCGATGCTGCCAAGTTCCATAACAATACCTGTAACAAGCCAGGAAAACTATCTGTGGATGATTGATTATAGATTAATACCTGTAACAAGCCAGGAAAACTATCTACATAAGAAGATTGAAGATTAATACCTGTAACAAGCCAGGAAAACTATTTTTCTTTCTCAAGTCAGAGATTAATACCTGTAACAAGCCAGGACAACTATCTCAACAACCGATAAAACCAAGTTCCAGATTAATACCTGAAAAAATCCAGGAAAACTATTTGTGGACGATCGATTATAGATTAATACCTGTAACAAGCCAGGAAAACTATCTACATGAGGAGATTGAAGATTAATACCTATAACCAGCCAGGAAAACTATCTTTCTTTCTCAGGTTAGAGATTAATACATGTAACAAGCAAGGACAACTATCTCAATGACCGATAAAAACAAGTTCCAAATTAATACCTGAAACAAGCCAGAAAAACTATTTGTGGATGATCGATTGTAGATTAATACCTGTAACAAGCCAGGAGAACTATCTACATGAGGAGATTGAAGATTATTACCTGTAACCATCCAGGAAAACAATCTTCTTTCTCATGTCAGAGATTAATACCTGTAATAAGCCAGGACAATTATCTCAATGACCGATAAAAACAAGTTCCATATTAATATCTGAAACAAGCCAGGAAAACTATTTGTGGACGATCGATTATAGATTAATACCTATAACAAGCCAGGAGAACTATGTATGTTAGGAGATTGAAGATTAATACCTGTAACCAGTCAGGAAAACTATCTTTCTTTCTCAGGTCAGAGATTAATACATGTAACAAGCAAGGACAACTATCTAGGCGACCGACAATTTTCAAGTTCCCGATTAATACCTGTAACAAGCCAGGAGAACTATTTATGGACAATCGATTATAGATTAATACCTGTAATAAACCAGGAGAATCATCTACATGAGGAGATTGAAGATTAATACGTGTAACCAACGAGTAAAACTATCTCAGCGAATGATAATTTTCAAGTTTCAGATTAACACCTGTAACAAGCCAGGAGAACTATCTGTGGACGACCGACTGTGGATTAATACCTGTAACAAGCCAGGAAAACTATCTACATAACCATCCCGAAGAAATCTTACAAGGTTTCCTTCTGATCATCATGATGCAGTCTAACACAGACTCATCCTGAAGCAGCCCCACACAGGCTCCTTCTCATATATCTCTTGATGCATACTAACACAGATTCATCTTGGAACACCCCTACACAGGCTCTTTCTAATACATTTTCAGGTAATGGTTAATTCCCTTATATGTGGCAAGTTACTGTGAAACCTGGATTTCAACCAGAAAGTAGCAAACTCTCATCTCTCCAGTATAGAGATAACTCCTCTGTAGAGCCATGGACAACTGAAGTTCCTAGACTCTATTCCCCACAGAATTTTCCTCAAACAGGAAAACAACGTAAATCAACATTCCCCAGTGGACTCCTCCTCAGACAGCAGGAACGGGAATTCCCTACAAAGGGACCTCTTATGAAGTCAACACCTACTCTAGATGGCATTTTTAAGCCCATCTCCGATTACTCTCAGTCATCTTCTCCATATGGCATTTGTAATCCCATTCCCGCCATCATCAACCATCAGTGTTACTTCATGTGAGTGCAAATTTCTGGGCACTCTAGTATTTAATCCTCTTTCACCTTTAGATCACGAAAGGTAGACAAGCCAATCTAAATCCTCAAGTCTAATAAGATTGAACAGGGGCAGCTATTGTACCCCAAAATTTTTCCTCTCATGTTTCCCAAGGTTTTCTCTTACTTGGGTGACTACAAACACTTGCCTAAAGAACATTAAAAATTCTGAATGATAGTCAAGTGTCTTTCGATTGGCATGTCAACAGGGTCTTTCAATTGGCATATTAACAATGTCCTTCGATTGGAATTTCAGAGCAAAGGGTCCTTCGATTGGCATGTCAACAAGCTTCGATTGGGAATCTAAAACCCTTCGATCAAGCATTGGCCCATCAGCTTCGATTGCGCGTTGATTCCCCTTCGAGCAAGCCTTGGTCCAAGTTTAATTTAGGAAAGAACCCCCTACAAGTTCCCTTCAATTCACTAGGCCAAAGGTCTCTTAATATAACCTTCGACTCACAAGGCGAAAGGCCTCTACATGCTTTCCTTGGATTCACTAAGTCAAATGCTCCTTTCAATTGGCCATCGATCCACAAGGCAGAGGCTTCCTCAGACTTGTCTGGGATTCACAAGGGCAGAGGCTCCTTCAATGCATAAGGTAAATACTTCCTCTATGCTTTCTTTTAATGCACAAGGCCAAGACCCCTCAATGCAGTTTCGGCACTATGACACACAATATGACCCCTTCGAAAGAGCACTCCAAAGGTCCATTCGAAGGACACATATTGGTGGCCATGCGAAGGAGACACATAATTACTGAAAGAAAATTCGTCTTATGATGATTCTTGGTCCTACATGTTTCCAGGCCCAAGCCTCATGCGCAATGGCATTCAAAGGAAGTGACAAAAGAGGTTTCAACTGGCCAAAATCAAGTTCTCGTTTGGGCTATTTGAATCAAGCAGCTAAGGCAAATAGATGGGTCTAATCGAAGGAGCCATTCAAAGGACATGTAAATGATCCATTCGAAGAAGCATTCAAAGGCCCACTTGAAGGAAACATAGTGTTGTCTGAAAAAAGGGTTTGGTCAAAGATTGGATCTAGTTGGTCAAAATGAAAGAGAAATATTCAAGGAAGCTTCGACTGGCCAGGATGAAGTCTTTCGTTTGGTTTAGTTAGGTAGTGTCAGATCCAATCTAAGAACAAGGCAAATAGGGACTCAATCGAAAGCCAAAATGATGAGGCCTGGAGCAATTCGAAGGAAGGTGAGGAGGCGTCTACAAAGCCTTCAATTGATAAAGAGCTGAAGCAACATTCGACCAGTCAGAAAGGGAGAGTTGATGCTTCGATTTGGTTTGAATTGAAAGAAAGGAAATCAAAGAAGGTAACACTTGGGGACTGATCGAAGACGCTCTGGTGAAGGAAATTATGAGCAATTTGAATTCGTTCAAGGCGCCAAACATCACATGTCTAGGTTCATAACACATGCAAATTGGGCAAGAATATGCAATTATGGCAATTTTTCAAAGTGTGTGATTTTGTTCTTAAAGGACATGATTAAGGATGTTTCTTTCTATGCTAAGACTCCCTCCTCATCTCCTATAAATACCCAACATATTTGCAAGCTGGGGGGACACGCACAAATTGCCTATCAAAAGCTACCCTAAAGAGCCACGAAAATTTTCAAAAATTCAGCAAAGTTGTCAAAACCAAAACACCTTTTGTAGGCACCTTAGATCCAAAATCAGCATCCTATATTCCTCCTAAAGGTCCCAGAAGCCATCCCCAACACATCCCAAAAACGCCCCCACAATAATAATCAGGTTGATATATTTCTTTGATTCAAACTTGTTGAAATATGTATTATTGATCCATTTAATGCATGCATATATGTTTGTGATAATGATTAGAAAAGGTCTAACATTTTACATGAGAACTTAAGTGTTGAAATTACAGGTTACCATGGCTAGAGGTTTTCAAAATAGATTACCTTCGAAACCCAAGGCACAGACCGTCATACGTTGAAACAACCCCAAATTGGGATTTAGGGGGTGATTTCCTTTGAGATAGGCCTTCGTTTGGTTTTGAAACTAACAAAATTTGTAGGATTCAGTGTTGGTTTCATTTATTTCAATTGAAACAACAACTCAAATGGAAAGGTAGGCGCGTGTAAAGGGAATGGACCTGGGTTCGATACCCAGGTCCGAAGTTTTATTTTTGTAACATTGCTTTGCAGATTCCATGCGTTGCATAATCAAGCGCCCACCATGTGCCTTCATGTTTGGGCCATCAAATGCCATCAAATGGATATCTAACATTCCAAGCGCGATGTTCATGATGAACCCTCAAGGGAAAAACTACACAGGATCAGGCCGATATTGAGCTGCTTTCATTTGGGCCCAGTGAATTCAAATCTCACACCTCCCATTTTAATTTTGTACACCAAGCCCATTTACATTTTTTCTTTTATTTGTTTTATGATTTTGTTTATTTAATCATTTTTTTCATAATAATATAAAACCATAAAAAATAATAGACTTAGGTTTTCTTAAATTAATTTAATTTTGATAAATTTATTAAATTAATTATTTTGACCTTTATTTAATTAATTTAAAATCAATTAGACATAGATTTATTTCATTCAAATCTTTCTTAACAAAAATACAAAAAAAAAATTAGAATTAGTTTTCTTGTATTTATTTAATTAATTAGGATTAAGTTTAGTTTACCTCATTTTAATTTTAAGTATTTTTCTTAATAAATAAATAAAAACAAAAAAAAATTGTTTACTTAGCAATTTCTTAGGGTTTTAGACGTTCGTCTCTATTTTGCGCGCATTATCTTGTTCTCGTATTTTTTACAATAATGTACCTCCTGACAGTATGTAATAGATTAAACTAGGACTTTATTGCTTTCTTTATTTTCCTCCAAACTTTTGGACATGTAAATAACCCCTCCCCGAAGCATTGTAATAGCATAGGATTTACAATTCCCGCATTTTTATTGCTTTCATATTAACTGCTAGATGTATGAATAATAGGATTGTATGTCAAAGATTAAAATCAAAACGCTAGAAAACCTAAACAAAAAAGACTAAAATAATTAAAACCAATACAATTGCACATGTACACCTCTAGGGTATGCCCACTTCGGTTTCCTTTTGGAAAATAGTCACAACTCTCGAAACGTGATAGGTTTTAGTGGCTACCCTCCGGTTCAAAAGATCATAAGTCCCTCGATGACCCTCTCGACGTTCCCTCGGTAAAAATATGATCTTAGAACCCTAGGGTAGTTACTAAAACTTTTTGCCTAGTTGCCTTTGTGACTATAAATCATCCCTTTGAATGTCCCTCAAACACCCAACGATAGGGCTACCTACTCACTAATATTAGGATAGCATTGTCTAAAGGATAAGAGTAAAAGAATAAATATTTCGAGTATAAGTAGATAGTTGTTAGATGCTTGCTCAAATAAAACAAACTTTTTACACTTGCACATTTCAAAACACTTTCAAAAACATTCGCTTTGTCAACACTCTTGAGGACTAATACAAGAGTTATCATAAAGAGAATCGACGCACTAAGGAATTTTCAAAACTACCTTTTTTCCAAAGCACAAAGCACAAGGTATTTTAAAAATGAGCTAAGCATCTAAGAGCCCGTAGAAAACTACGGATGGAAAGGGTGCTAACACCTTCCCTTTCCATAATCTACCTCCCTTACTCAGAAAATTCTCGAAAAGGTATTTTTCTATTCTTTTTACCCTTTCCTTAATTTGGATAAAATAAAAGTCGGTGGCGACTCTTGCTTACCGCAACATTTGCAAATAGAAACGCAAAACCAGTATAACAGTCGGTTTTGCCATCGTATCACAGGATGTAATAGTTTAAAATTAGGACTCTTTACATTTTTCTTCCCCCTATTTTAGGTTTTTTACTCCCCATCCTCAAAGCACTGTAGCAGCGTAGATTCGATTTCTTGCATTTTTACTTTCCGTACTATTGTATGAATGCTTGTATATATTTAGCTGCTAGTTTAATAAGATTGCATGGTAAAACTTAAAAGAAAACTCTAGAAAACCTAACATACAAGATAATAATAACTTAAACATAACACACTTCACACATGTGCACCTCTAAGATACCCCTACTTATTACCTTCGGAAAACAACAGTCACATCTCTCCAACGTGGGATGTTTGAGCAAAGATCCTTTGGATAAAAGATCGTAGTCCTGTGATGACCCTTCGATGTTGCCTCGGTAAATGATCCTTGTACCTTAGGATAATTACTAAAGTGTCTTACGAGTTGTTTTCGTGACTATACAATGACCCGCTCCTGTTCCTCGAAATATCCAATGATAGGGCTACCTACTAACTAATGGTAGGATAGCACTATCTAAAGGAAAAGATGAAAAAAACAAAGTCCTTTTGAGTAGGTAGATAGCTTATATTTTCTTGCTCATAAAACAAAACAATTTCTCACACATACACTCTCTTTATTCCAAATATTTTCAAAGACAAAACACTTTGTATGCATTCTCACTGATACGAGAATCATTACAAAGTTTGCGGCACTAAGGCATATTTTTAAAAATATTTTCAAATACACTTACACAAAAAAGAATTTTCAAAGTGAGCTAGCCACTAAGATCCCGTAGATACCTACGAATGAAAAGGGTGCTAATACCTTCCATTTTCATAACCTACCCCCCTTACTCAAAAATTATCGAAAAGTCTTCCCTGTTCTTTTCACCCTTTTCTTTATTGGATAAAAGAAAAGTCAGTGGCGACTCTTGCTATCCACAACATTTGTGATAAAATGCAAAACCAATAAGTTAGTTCTCCTATTGTATTACAGGTACTATCTTTGTCACTAGTATCCTTGAACCCTGAACCTTGTCGTTCTGACTGATGTCTTTTGTTATCAGCATCCCTAAGAAAATTGTTTGTTAAAAAAGATCGAAACCCTCAGAGTATTTTTCCGACCAATTGAAGACAATATGTTTTTCGACCATCGTCAATGTTAAAAGACCTCTACAAAAAAACATATGTAGAATACGTTAGTAATTTAAAGACATAATCATCAACAAAAAAAATGACATCACATATGGTACCTGTATATCACTCCATATTTTTTCTTTAGCGGGTTTCAACTCTCGATTTCTCCAATCATCACAAGTGATTGGAACTTCTCTCCTCACAAGGGAACCAATGTAACTTGTCAACATTGAACCGTTAGGCTCAATTAGTTGTTTGTCTTCATTCCAATGTACGTCAAATTTGAAACATTTATCTCTTGCACGAATGATTGACTTCATAATAGTTATTCCTCATCTAATATCATTCTCCACATGATGAACTGATTCATTTCCATCATTGTTAGAAGCTGAAGAAGTGAAAAACACAAGAAGGGGGGAAGGGGGGGTTGAATTGAAAACTTGAAATCAAATGCGCAATGACACAATATTTTTATCCTGGTTCGTTTGATCTCAAACTACTCCACTCCACCCGTCAAGGTGATTCCTTCTCTCTCCAACGAGGTCTTAATCCACTAATCTCAAAAGGATTACAATCACTACTTTAACAACTGTTAAAGTCTTCTTAAGTACAACCACGATCCGGTTAATCTCAAGGAACACTGTCTTAAACAAAGATACAAGAATGTGTGTACAAATGTTTTTCGTTACAAAAACAGTTATCACAACTGTGATAATTTACACAGATTTAGAGCGTGAAAAGATGAGTAAGCTTTTTGCGTTTTTGAATTCTCGTGAGTAGTATTGGCAAATCGTGAATGATTTGAACACTGAGCTTGTTTATGTAGGAAATGGATTCCTGTTGAACATTAAGCGTGATAAATTCCATTAACTCGGTTTCCATATGGAGAAGATCCTATCTGAATGAAGCCGTTGTAATTGATGCTGTCTTGAATGAATAGTAATGCTTCAGAACCTTTCATCCTTGCCTGCTGCTGATGCTTCAACATATTGATGACTTATATTATTATGCTCTTGTTCAGAATCAGAGTTTACTTCACTTAAGCGCAGGTTATTGTCATCAATCTTCAGCGCAAATTATGATTGCTTCAGTGTGTAGCTTCTATAGCTTATCTTCTGATGCTGCTTTGGTCAGAACTTCTACATATAAAATAACATAATTTTTAGGGTGCATATTTGTTCTTTGTATTTGTTATCATCAAAACTCTAATCAAGGGTTGTAGAATCAAACTATGTTCTAACAATCTACCCCTTTTTGATGATGACAAAAATTAGAATTTTCAATTAAAAATAAAGAACAAAAGGTTTAAGAGAAAATCCCCCTGAGTTGATTACTTCCCTGAAGTTCTTTCTCATCAGAGTTTTAGCTCCATCTCCTATCAGAATTTGTTCCTGTTCAAACTTTTTAGAAAGTAGAGGTTAAATAATTCAGAATGTTTGAGACTTTTGTCTCGGTAAACCATTATTGAAAATATCTTACTTTCTCCCCCTTTTTTGTCAGGTATCAAAAAGGAAATATAATCCAGAGCCAAAATAGATGAATTATATTTAAAACATAATGCAACGACAAGTTCCAGAAGCAAAGAGATAAAAATAAAAGTTACAGATAAACAATTTTAAAAGAAAATCTAAGAAGGAGGGGGAAGACGTGTGAACAACGCTTCCAACGGGCTCTTGATCTGAGTATTTGACTCTTCTTGCTTACCCAGAATGCCTCTGATTTCCTTTGTTGTGTCTTCTTGTTTACCCATAATGCTTTTAATCTCTTTGTTCGTATCCTCTTGTTTATACAGTCTTGCATGGATTAAAGCATTTTCTTTCTTTAAATCTTCCAGAGTTTGCATGACTAAGGAGGAAGCTGGTGTCTCTTCAGGAGTTGGATGTTGCTCAGAACATTCTGCAGCCTCTTCTGAGTGAAACATTTCTTCTGCTGCAATCATATCTTCTGGAGCAGTAGTCATAGAGAGACTTTCTGATTCTGGTTCAGCTACTTCTGAAGTATGATGCTCTTTCCAGGGAGCATTATCCAGCGAGAGGATATCTTTCTTGAACAGTTTGCTCAGAACTTGGTCTTGGAAAGCCTTCAGCTGATCACTGAAGTTCTGCTGAGCCTTTTCATAACTCAATTCCTTTAGTTTCAAAGTTTCAGCGTTGACCCATTTTCTAAATCTTTCCCACATGTAATCAGAAGCAGCAGGATTAGAAGTCTCTTGACTTGCATGCTTCAAAGAATTGATCCATTCCTGTATTCCTGTTTCAAAAATCAACAAACTTGTACCAACATCTGAGGTGGTTAAAGTTGGTATAGGTTTGGGAATGGTAGTTGTATGTGAGATGGAAGCTAGTCTTTCCAACACAATTGGATCAATGACAAGTCTTAAGTTGTCAGCTGGACTGTTAGTGGGTGAAGGAGTGGGAGAGTCAGGAATGATAATTGGTCGGGTAGGGGTGTTTGGTGGAGTGGATTCCAGGGATGACAAAATATCTGGAATGTCATGAATGGTGAGAGGCATGCGAACCACAAGAGGTTCTGTTATCCTAGGAATTTGGATTGTGGTATCAGAGTCTGAAGGAGAGTCTTCAAATTTGTTTGTGGAAGCATGTTGGGTTTCTGATTCAGGAATATCAGAAGATGGATTTTCAAAAGGAAGAATTTCTGGTTGTGGTGAGTTGGGGTTCAGATCTTCTGGTTGAGGAGATTGTGGTTGAGTATTTTCTGGTTGTGGAATTTCTTGTTGAGGTGATTGTGGATGTGGAATTTCTGGTTGAGGAGATTGTGGGATTTCTGGTTTAGGAATTTCTGGTGGTTGTTGAGTGTTTGGATTTTCTAGTACGGGAGAGGAAAAATCTTGATCAAATAATTCAATATCAGACAAAACTTTGGCTAGTTCTGGTTGATGATGTTCTGGATTTGTATTTTGAGTAGGGGAGTGAGGTTCATTAAAAAAATTACCTAGAGTTACAAATGGCTCAAACTCTATGTCAAAATCTTCAAAGGTTTGGGGTGATGAATTTTCTGGTTGAGAAGGCATGGCTTCAGATGTTGAAACAGTTATATTGATTCTATAACAAAAACAGAAGATGGATTACCTTTCTTTTTGGCAGCTTTAGGTGTCCTCTAAGAGGGTCCTTCTCCTGCTGCTTTCCTCTTCTTTGATTTCTTTAACACAACTTATGAAGCAGCCTTGTGCAGATCCTGAATGTTGATTTCTGGAGCAGTCCCATCAGTCTTGCAAGCTTCAAGGTATCTGACTATTATTTCTGGTTTGGAGTCTATCATAGAAAATAAAGGAAAATCCTTCTGATGTATCCTTCTTGAAGTAATGGTCTCATGAGCAGTAACAGTTGGTTCCTTCTTGATATTCTCAATGTCTTCATTTTCTTCATATTCTTGGCGTTCAGGGGATTCCCAACAGTTGCTTCTAATGTGCTTATTTCCTGAGCCTCCGTCAGATGTTCTATCAGCCTGTTCTCTGTTAGAATATATGATATCAACCTTCCTAAGGTAATCCAATCCCTCTTGGTCCTTTCGTCTTCTCTGGTTTCCTTCACACTTGTTCTGAGATGGTTGAAGAACAAGTGTGGAAGATTTACCTTTGTCCTCTTAGCAATGAAATAGATCAGAAATTGTTGATCAATATTGATATAATCAGGAGAGCTTGTAGGCTTCCTGTGGCCAGATTCTGTGAAGATCCTTCAAATCTATGATTTTACTGGAGGGTTATCCAGAAGTAAAAATTTCCTTTGCAATTGATATTAGGTAAGAGCATCTCTCAGCCATGTCAATGCATCTGACACCACCTTCATTGTATCCAAGAAGCTTCACAATAAGATCTTCTATAATTACAATTTTCTTCCCCATGACATAAGAAGTAACCTGGTGATTTGATGAAGAAGCATGTATCCATAATTCTTTGACGAGAATGGGAAACGTTGGACCAACCGGACAATCAAAATACCTGTTCCAACATTGAGTAGTCACGTCTTCATAGAGATTGAACCCATTTTCTTATAGACTCCCAAAATCAATGATCAGTTCTGAGAGAACTTCCAGGTTATCAACAGGAGTTAGAAGAGTCCTGAAGGGTTCTTTATATTGTTCCGTTGATGCAGATTTATAAGCACTAAGATTTTTGAGGTTTGATGAAGCAGCCATTGTTCACACGGGTTTGAGGAAGATGAAAAGGGTTTTTTTGAAAGCAAGAACTTGAAACAAGAGAAAATATTGAGAAGAGTAAAAGTGAATGAATGAAAAAAAAGTAATTTTGAGTTTAAATAGGTTTCTTGAAAACGTAAATAGTAAGTAAGAGAAAAAAATTAGTAATGATTATATGCATTAATGACACCTGAATTTAGGGGATTTAGAAAGATACTGAACGATTATCGCTTACAAGTGTCTCAATGCATCCAATCAGCGCCTTGAACCCTTCAGAAATTGAACGCGTGTTCAGCTTCAGAAGGTAGCAGGTGAGAGGATGACAAGTGTTGATGTTGTGAACTACACGCCTCTATCCTTGAAATGAAACGTTCAGATCTTTTTGGATAGATTCTGATGCAATCTGTACTTCTAAACTCTGAAGACAAGTTGATCAGTTGTTCACAGAAAATAATAAATTTCTGAGGGTTAAGATATAAATAAAACATTTTATTCAGGACATAACTTCATGCTGAGATGTTTCAGAATGAAGTTGAACCTATCTTCAGAAAGAGGTTTTGTAAAAACATCAGTCCATTGATGGTCTGTGTCAATAAATTTTAAGGTTAGAATCCCTTTCTGAATATAGTCCCTAATAAAATGATGTTTTATTTCTATATGCTTAGCCCTAGAATGCAAAATAGGATTCTTACTGAGACATATAGCAGAAGTGTTGTCATATAGGATAGGAATGTTGCTCTCAAATATGTTGAAGTCTTCAAGTTGACTTTTCATCCAGAGCATCTGCGTGCTACATCCAGCAGCTGCTATGTATTCAGCTTCTGATGTTGATAGTGTTATTGTGGACTGTCTCTTGCTGGTCCATGAAATCAGATTTTCTCCCAGAAACTGGCAGCTTCCAGAAGTTCTTTTACGTTCTACTCTGTCTCCAGTGAAATCAGCGTCACAATATCCTATTAAGCTGTAATCATTTGATTTTCTATAAAACAAACCCATATTAGTAGTACCTTTCAGATACTTGAAAATTCGTTTAACTGCTGTTAAGTGAGATTCTCTAGGATCTGATTGGAATATAGCACATAAGCAAACACTAAATAAAATGTTAGGCCTTGAAGCCGTCAGATAAAGGAGATAACCAATCATACCTCTGTAGACTTTCTACTCAACCTTTTTACTTACCTATTTCTTTTCCAGAATGCACGTGGGGTTCATTGGAGTCTTTGAGGGCTTACATTCTGAGAGATCAAATTTCTTCAGAAGTTCTCTGACATATTTGCTCTGATGAATGTAAGTTCCTTCTGGAGTTTGGTTTATCTAAATGCCCAAAAAGAATTTGAGTTCCCCCATCAAGCTCATCTCAAACTCTACCTGCATGCATTTAGCAAACTCTCTTCCCAGAGAGGGTTTAGTAGATCTAAAGATAACATCATCAACATAAATCTGACAAACTAAAATGTCATTCTTAAATGTCTTACAGAATAAGGTTGTGTCCACTTTCCCTCTGGTGAATTCCTTTTCTAACAGGAAGTTACTTAGTTTTTCATACCAAGCTCTGAGAGCTTGTTTCAGACCATAGAGTGACTTCTTTTTTGAAAACATATTTTGGGTTTTTGGAATTCTCAAAACCAGGGGGTTGGTGCACATATACCTCTTCATCTATATAGCCATTTAGGAATGCACTTTTGACATCCATCTGATATAGAGTGATGCCATTGTTTACAACAAATGATATTAAAAGTCTGATAGATTCTAACCTGGCGATTGGAGCAAAGGTTTATGTATAGTATATTCCCTCTTGTTGACTATAACCTTATGCTACCAGTCGTGCTTTATTTCTGATGACTTCTCCTTTCTCGTTCAGTTTGTTTATGAACACCCACTTTGTTCCAATGACGTTGAATCCTTTTGGTTTGGGAACCAGATCCCATACGTCATTTCTGGTGAACTGATTCAATTCCTCCTGCATTGCCAGAATCCAGTCATTGTCCAGAAGCGCTTCATCAATTGTTGTTGGTTCAATCAGAGAGACCAGTCCCATGAGGGATTCTTCAGAGTTTATGAATGTTGATCTTGTTCTGATTGGATCATCCTTCTTTCCCAGTATTTTATCTTCTGGCTGAGCTATGCTGCTTCTGGATAACCTTTTCTAAAGTTGATCAACTGAAGGTGCTGGATTGCTTGCAATAACTCTTTCTGATGTTGTGGGAGCGTCTATGTTGAGAGCTTCTGACGAGTTATCTTCGGTACCTGTGAGATCAACTTCTACATATGCAAGGAATTCATTCTGCTTTGACTTTTGAGACTCAAGCTTATCATCAAATCTAATACTGATTGACTCTTCAATAATCTGTGTTTCTGTATTGTATACTCTGTACCCTCTTGAGCGTTCAGAGTATCCTAACATAATACACTTTTGTGCTTTAGAGTCAAACTTGTTCAAATAATTTTTTGTATTCAAAATAAAGCAACTGCGTCCAAATGGATGGAAATAGGAAATGTTGGGCTTTCTATTCTTCCACAATTCATATGGAGTATTTTCTATAATAGGTCTTATAGAGATTCTATTCTGAATATAACATTCTGTGTTAATTGCCTCTGCCCAGAAGATCTTAGCAATATTAGTCTCATTGATCATGGTTCTGGCCATTTCATGCAATGTTTTGTTCTTTCGTTCTACAAATCCATTTTTTGGCGAGTTCTAGGACAAGAGAAGTCATGCAAGATGCCTTTTTCATTAAAAAATGATTCAAAATTTTTATTTTCAAATTCCCCACCATGATCACTTTTGACTTTGACAATTCTAAGATCTTTTTCATTCTGAACTTGGTTACAGAAGGTAACGAAGACAGAGTGTGACTCGTCCTTGTGTCTTAAGAACTTTACCCATGTCCATCTGCTATAGTCATCTATGATCACTAACCAATACTTCTTGCCACTGACAGACGCAGTTTTTACTGGTCCAAATAAGTCTATGTGTAGAAGTTCTAATGGCTTAGAGGTGGAAACAACGTTTTTAGATTTAAAAGCAGGTTTTGAAAATTTCCCTTTCTGACATGCTTCACACAGAGCATCTGAGCTGAACTTCAAATTAGGAAGTCCTCTGACCAGATTGGGTTTTTTAATTTGAGACATTCTTCTCATACTAACATGCCCCAATCTTCTGTGCTAGACCCATTGCTCGTTGTTAACAGAAAGAAGACATTTTATGTTCTGACTCTTAAGTTCATAAAGTTTTATTTTGTAAATGTTGTTTTTCCTCTTTCCATTAAAAATGGTAGTTCCATCTTTTTGACTAACAGCTTTGCATGAATTTTGATTAAAGATTATATCATAACCGTTATCACTTAATTGACTTATGGATAATAGGTTATGCATTAATCCATCAACTAGCAGTACATTATTTATAGAGGGAAGATTTCCATTACCTACTATTCTAGAGCCAATGATATTTCCTCTTTGGTTGCCTCCAAAGCCCATGTAGCCTCCAGGTTTAAGTTCAAGGCTTTAGAACATATGCCTTCTTCCCGTCATGTGTCGAGAGCAGCCAGAGTTCAGGTACCATGATTGGTATTTTAGCCTTGCTGCTAAAGATATCTGCTACATATATAATTTTATCCTTAGGTACCCATATCTTTTTGGGTCCTGGTTTATTAGTTTTACCAAAATTCTGGTTGAATTTTGGTTTGACAGAGTAATCACTACTAGTGTATTTTATGTCATATGTGTGCCCATATATAAAATGTGATTTAAGTGGTGTGCGTTTTATGACTAAGTCCATCGCTTGCTTAGGTGTAGATACCTTACCTTGATATCCTATCCCTTTTCTGCCATTTCTTTTAACTCCATAGATCATTGAAGCCATCTTGCTTCTATCTATGTTTTTAGCCAGAAACTTCTGAAAGCTGTGATCATACTCTTTGATGATCTCATCAGCATTACTGGGAGTCTCTGAGATTATTACCTTCTGAGAATTTTGCAAATCATTTTCTAATTTTTAAAATTTTCTTTTAACTCAGAGTTTTCTAATCTGAGACTCGCAGTCTTTTCAGAGTCAGAGACAAGTTCCTTTTTCAGGTTCTTGAATTTGACTCTGATATGCTGATACCTTTCCAGGATTTCATTTATACTTTCTGCAAGTTCAGCTTTAGTGAAATTAATAGCAAAGTTAGGGAATACCTCTTCAATATCTGATTCTGAGTCTGAACCAGAAGCTTCACTTTCTTCTGACACGTTTTCCATGAAGCGATGTTTGCTCTTTCATCATCTGACTTTGAGTCAGCTTCAGAGGAGTCTGAATCGTCCCATATTTCCATGAGACTTTTCTTCTTTTCCTTGAAGAACTTCTTTTTGGGCTTCTCCTTCTGAAGCCTTGGGCAATCACTTTTGTAGTGCCCTTGCTCATTACACTCATAACAAATGATGTCTTTGTTATTTGGCTTTTTGTGTCCTGAAGAACCTTCAGATCTTCTGTGTCCAGAGGAAGACTCAGACTTTCTGTACACTACGCCAAAAATAAGCTTTAGCATCACACATACGAAAGCGCTTTTAGGAAAAAGCGCTGCTATAGGTATTAAAAAAATTCGCTTAAAAAAAGCGCTTTCAAAGGGTACCTTAAGAAAGCGCTTTTCAAAAGCGCTGCTAAAGGTCACCCTTAGAAAGCGCTTTTTGAGAAGCGCTGCTAAAGGGTGCCTTTCAGAGGGAACCTAAGAAAGCGCTTTTCAAAAGCGCTGCTAAAGGGCAGCCTTAGAGAGCGCTTTTCAAAAGCGCTGCTAAATCTGGCCTTTAGAAAGCGCTTTTAAAAGTGCTGCTATAGGGTATGCTACGAAAGCGCTTTTTTATGAAAAAGCGCTGTTATACATGACCATTAGAAAGCGCTTTTAAAAGCGCTTTCGTAGGTTGTTTTATAATAAATTTTAATGTTTTTGATTAAAGCTGTGTTGTGTGTTCGTACTGGCTTTTGTGTTTCCTCTCTTCCAAACCCTTTCGTTCCCGTTCCTGTTCATCTTCTTCGTCCAAAGCGATTTTTCACGGTAGCCACCATCGTCAACTCTCATCGCCGCCCACGAGTCGTCCCTCTCTTCACAAGGTTCGTTGATTATTATTTTCTTCTCATTTACAGTGTATTGGTTGTTGTTGTTTGATGATTTTTGAAAGTTTCCTAAAACCCTTTGATGATTTTCTAATGATGTTATTAATATGTTATTTCATTTTGAGTTAATGTTGAATGAATTAAACTTGGTGTTGATTTTGATTGTTCCTAATTTTGTTTTAAAACATGTTGGCTTTGAATTTGTGATGACATTGCGTGATTTGGTTTTGAATGACGAACTCGGTTATGGTATTGTTGTTTATCGTGTGCACATGGAACACTTGTTTGAGATGAGTTTTATTGAGCATTATTAGGATTACATAGTTGTTTCCCGGAATTTGATTCGGTTGATTTTAGCTTACTTTGAGCTTGATTTTTCATATCATGAACTAGAATTGGATAAGAGCTTGAATTTTTGGTTCCCGTTAGGTGATTATGTTTTAAAAGTTATTGAGCGTTTATTGAATAATCGGGCACGGAATATATTCTTGGAAGCCATAGTGACATACAAAATTCTTGTTTCATTGATTAGTAGGCACAGTTAGTGTTTCTCATTCACACTAGTTAGACGGCAGGTAATTGTGATTCCCGATTAAGGCTCTCTGTCTTTTGATGTTTGTTTAATGTGTTTTGGAAATTAATCGGTTTCTTTAACTTCTTCAGGACCTTCCGATTCAGAGCAACATATCTCACCGGAGAACTCAAACGTGTCAAATCGTCAGAAAACAAGAGAACCGTCAGGTGATTGTTTCTTCTTTTCAATCTATACAAAATATTATTGTATAAAATCTTTTTACCTTGTCAATGAATTAATATAATAAAGTTGCATCTTTTTACCTTCACTGAATTTCTTTGTACATGAGATGTGAGAGAAAAATGATTCTGCAGATTTGATATTATTAGATAGATCAAGAAAATTTTGCAATTTTAGGTTAGGAAAATGGAAAACGGTTCAGTTTGGATGGAAAAAGTACAAGGGTTTACGATTCTGAAAGAAAATGAAAACGCGATAGAATTTGGAAAACATAGCCGCGTAAATTGGAAAATGGGTATATAGGAACATGGTGGCTGGTGGAGAACGGTCGTGGAATTTGAGCGAGGTCGGTTCTTATGACTGCCGTAAGACATGAAATGTGACTTGTACCTTCCACCAAAGGGATTCTATATATTTTGCCTTTACATAACCAAAAAATTGACGACGGTTGGCTCTTACGGCCGCAAAAATCGTCGTAGAAATTTCATTTAAGTTATTATCTCAATTTCATTGAAATTAAGGGAAGGTGTGCCCTTAGATCGATAGGAGAACTCCTTAAACAAATTTATCTCTCCTTCTCTTTCACTCATTTTTATTGTAAATTGTGAATTCATTGATTGTGCAATCAACATATTGAGATAATTTTCTTATCAATAATATTTTAAACAATTTTTTGTTGAGTTGATTGTAATCTATAAAATTGCAATTGATTTTTCATATCAACAAAACCAAAGAAAAATCTGATTAAAATTGATTTCACACCAAGTGTTCGACAAATTGATTAAGTTAAGTTTTTGTTTAGCTCAGATTGACTCAGAAACCGTAAACCATGGATAAGACATGGATGTATTCCAATCGATTGTCGAAAGAGTACGAGAACGGGGTATCAGAATTTGTTAAGTTTGTTGTTGCGCACGCCGAAGACCCCGGTCGAATGACATGTCTTTGTTTGTGTTGCTGTTATGGGAATCGGGTTGACGCGGTTCAGTTGGCATCGCATCTAATACGGTATGGAATTGATAGAAGTTATACATGTTGGAATATGCATGGTGAGAAAAGTGATGGGAATGATGAATCGGGGGATAATAGGACCTATGCTTCAAACGACAATGGCACAGATACATACGATTATGATCGAGTTGAAGAGATTGCAGAAGCGCTTGAAGAAGATCTTAATGATTGTCCCAAAATGTTCGAGAGGTTGGTAAGCGATGCAGAGAAACCGTTGTATAATGGTTGTACAAAATTCACAAGATTGTCTGCGGTATTAAAGTTGTACAACTTAAAGGCGGGCAATGGATGGTCGGATAAAAGTTTCACAGAGTTATTAGCCCTTATGAAAGATATGCTACCAGAGGATAATGTTCTCCCCAATCGAACGTATGAGGCCAAAAATATGTTGTACTCTATTGGCATGAGCTATGACAAGATACATGTCTGTCCAAAAGATTGTGTTTTGTTTCGAAACGAGTATGCATCGTTAAATGAGTGTCCTAAATGCGGTGCCCATCGATATAAGAAAAAGTTGTCTCCGGCAAAAGTCTTATGGTATTTTCCTATAATTCCGAGTTTAGACGGATGTATCGTAGTGAAACCGATTCAAGACATTTAACTTGGCATGCAGATGAAAGAATTGTTGATGGAAAGTTTCGACATCCGGCAGATTCACCACAGTGGATGAAAATTGATAATGATTATCCTGAATTTGGAAAAGACGCAAGAAACCTTCGCTTGGCATTGTCTACTGATGGAATGAACCCACACGGTATTCAAAGTATCTCGCATAGCACATGGCCTGTAATTCTTATGATTTATAACCTACCTCTGTGGCTATGTATGAAGCGTAAGTACATTATGTTATCTATGTTAATTTTTGGGCCTAAACAACCAGGAAATGACATAGACGTATATTTGGAACCTTTAATCGAAGATTTGAAGATTTTGTGGGAGAACGGTGTGGAGGTTTATGATGGGTATAGGAAAGAAAGTTTCAACTTGAGGGCGATGTTGTTTGGAACAATTAACGATTTTCCAGCCTACGGAAATCTATCCGGGTATAGCATTAAAGGTGAAAAAGCGTGTCCTATCTGTGAAGATGGAACCGATACGATGCGATTGAAACTTTGTCAGAAGAATGTCTTTCTCGGTTATCGTAGATTCTTAAATTCTAAACATCAATATCGTGGATGGAGAAAAGTGTTCAACGGAGATACCGAACAATGTAGAGCTCCGCCTGGATTGACAGGTGATCAATTATTTGAAAAGGTGAAAGATGTGAGTATTCAGTTTGGCAAGCCTTTTGCACATAAAGTTGTTACAGGTGGGTGGAAGAAGAGGTCGATTTTTTTTGAATTGCCATATTGGAAATATTTGTACGTAAGACATTTTCTTGATGTTATGCATATTGAAAAAAATGTATTTGACAGTGTTATTGGTACGTTACTCAATATAAAAGGGAAGTCTAAGGATGGTCTTAAAGCAAGGGAGGACATGGTAGATATGGGAATAAGAACTGAATTGGGACCCGTGAAAAAAGGAACACGAACATATCTACCACCTGCTGTTTACACTCTATCCAGAAAGGAGAAAAAATATTGTGTAAGTTCCTAAGTGAGGTTAAAGTTCCAGAAGGCTACTCATCAGATATTAGAAGACTTGTGTCTATGCAAGACCTCAAGTTAAAGAGTTTAAAGACGCATGATTGCCATGTTATAATGGAACATTTTCTACCGATAGGTATACGTTCTATTCTTCCAAAAAAAGTAAGAAGCGCAATAACTAAACTGTGTTTTTTCTTCAAGTCAATTTGCAGCAAGGTGATCGATCCTGAGATCTTACCAACATTGCAAAAAGAAATAGTTGTTACTTTGTGTAATCTTGAAATGTATTTCCCTCCCTCGTTTTTTGACATAATGGTTCATCTTGTCGTTCATCTTGTCAAAGAGACACAACTGTGCGGACCAGCTTATATGAGATGGATGTACCCTACTGAACATTATATGAAAATATTAAAAGGGTGTGTGAAAAACCGAAGTCGACCAGAGGGTTGTATTGCTGAACGATATATTGTTGAAGAAGCGATTGAGTTTTGTACTGAATATCTGTCAAATGTTCAATCAATTGGACTCCCCAAATCTCACATTGTTGGAAAAAAAGAAGGTAAGAAGCTAATTGGAAATAAAGTTGTGACAGTATCAATGGTCGAACGGGATCAAGTGCATTTGTATGTTCTGCATAATGAGCTTGAAGTTGAGCCGTATGTTGAAATTCACAAGGGTGTTCTTCGAGGTTTAAATCCGAATAGAAATGAGAATTGGATTGTACGAGAGCACAATCGAAGTTTCATACCATGGTTTAAGGAACATATTTATTCAAAGTATCGTTCAGATCATGCTTCAGTAACAGAAAGATTGAGATGTTTAGCATACGGTCCAAGTTTAATTGTGTTTTCTTATAGCGCATATGCAATTAATGGATACACATTTTATACCAAAGAACAGGATGACAAAAGTACTATGCAAAATAGTGGTGTCACCTTGATCGCTAAAGCAATGCATATATCAAGTGTGAAGGACTTAAACCAAAAATTTACAAACCTGTCATATTTTGGGGTTATCGAGCGCATTTGGATGTTTGATTACGAGAAGTTTCAGATTCCTATATTTGGTTGCAAGTGGGTTGAAAATAATAATGGCATACGAATGGATAAGTCAGGTTTTTTGCAAGTGGATCTTAATAGGGTGGGGTACAAAGATGAGCCTTTCATTCTAGCCTCTCAAGCTAAACAAGTGTTCTATGTCAATGATCCGACAAGTATGAAATGGTCTATAGTGCTACTATCTAACAAAGTAATTGATGAAAGCATTGGAGATCAAAGTGATATTGGTGTTGACATTGAATCTTTAACCATAACTGATCAAAATGATAATGAATCATGTATTAGAAACGATCATAATGAGGGTATTTGGATCAATCCAACTGTCCGCGTTGTTAAGAGACGAGTAGAACACATTCCTACCAAGAAAAGAAAGAGACCTTAGTGAAAAGGGTAATAGTATATATAACTTGCCATTTCATTTTTATATTTGTCATTTCATTTTAATTTGCCATTTCATTTTTTTTTGTCATTTCATTTTTATATTTGTCATTTCATTTTAATTTGCCATTTCATTTTTATTTGTCATTTCTTTTTTATATTTGTCATTTCATTTTTATTTGACATTTCATGTTTATTTTTTTTCATTATTACAGGTCAAATGGCTAGTAATCAAGATAATGCAAATGCTCCTGAAAATGCTCCTGAAAATACTCAAGAAAATACTTCAGAAAAAGATATTACACGAGGTATTACTATTATGAGGGGAATCATACATGATAGAGATAGAGGAGTAACCTATAATGTAGAATGGAATGATAATGACCAATTAATTGGGTCTAATGCTGCAAAATTGACAAGCTACATTGGTACGCTTGTTCGTATACACATTCCGATCACCACTCCTAG
Organism: Vicia faba; assembly: GCA_948472305.1. Taxonomy (NCBI): domain Eukaryota; kingdom Viridiplantae; phylum Streptophyta; class Magnoliopsida; order Fabales; family Fabaceae; genus Vicia; species Vicia faba. The sequence goes on from OX451741.1 coordinate 38,318,844, forward strand.
ATGGAAAAGAGGAGAGTTGGATGAGGCTAAGGAGAAAGTTTGGACTGAGATAAAGGTACATATATGGTTTTTGTTATTTGCTTTATCTTGACGATAATATGTGTTTAAATTTCTTTTACTAACACACTTTATGCGTATGTTTTTTTGTAGAGGTCTTTTAACATTGAAGATACCCGTAAAAAGTATATAATGGGTTTGGCTGGAAAAAGACACAGAGGGTGGAGAACATTTTTAACCAACAAGTATCTTAAAGATGATGAAGGAAATTTTCTTGAAGAGGATCTGGAACGTCCAAAGAAGTATGAGAACTTCATTACACATGAAGAATGGGTTGGTTTTGTAGGCCAAAGAAGAGATGAGAATTTCAAGAAAGTGAGTGCTATAAATCGCGAGAGAGCGTCAAAACCCGCATATCCATACAAAAAAGGGCGTTTGGGATATGCTCGCTTAGAGGAAAAAATTGTAAGTAAATATAAACTCTACGATCTTATTAATTCTCTCAATGTGTTATATAGTTGATGATCTTAAGACCTCCGTCATTGTGTAGTTAGAAGAGACGAAAAGTGACGCAACATCACTACCGGCACATTTGTTGTGGAAGGAAGCCTGTGTGGGTAAGGATCAAGCTGTTAATCCCGATATTCAACATGTGTATGATGAATGTGTAAGTATAAGATTGTGTCTTTAGTTAAATCAATTAATGTTTATTAATATTTAAGTAATTTTTTATCTCCACTAATAATTTTTTATATGTAATTGAATTACGGGAGACCTTGTCCCAATCGGTATCCCCAGGTGAGGATCCTCACGATACCAGGAGCGTACTTAGTCGAGCACTAAATATTGCTGAGTATCCGGGTCGGGTGAGGGGTAAAGGTCATGGTGTGACTCCAACCTCTTTGTATAAGCATCCAAGGAGAAGAAATCCTAGCAATGCAGAAGTGATGCAAACATTGCAGGATTTACAAGCTCAAGTTCGTGAATTACAGAAGGATAAAGAGAGATATATGGCGGAAAAGAGCAGTTCACACTTGAAAGAAACTAGTGACAAAGCTAGTATCAACTTTCAGCATAAATTTCCCGAGGTAATTTTCAATATATATCCGTTATTACTATAGAATATTTTTAGTCACTTCTAACAGTTATTATTGGTTTAGGGCATTTCATCTTGCCAGCTCCACCTATCGTCACCGACTTATCGACTAGTTGGCAAGGGAAAAGTCCATAACAGTTCGGGAGATTTACTTCATAATAGACCGCTTCCGGATGGTCACATGAAAGTATCGGTTGACATTGCTTTAGATATGGATGCATTGCTGCGGTTGACACGGTTGTATTCCAATAGATTGTCGAAAGAGTACGAGAACGGGGTATCGGAATTACAATGCATTACCGCTATTTATGAATTACAGGTTATGGCAAACAATGCAGGTATATGAATGATATAAATAATACCTCTAAAAAAAACACCCTATGAAAGCGCTTTTTGGAGAAAAGCGCTTTCATAGGTAGCCCTGTGACAGCGCTTTTTCACATAAAGCGCTTTCATAGGTAGACCTATGACAGCGCTTTTTCAAGAAAAAGCGCTGCTAAAAGACAACCTATGGAAGCTTTTTTCCAAAAAAAGCGCCACCAATGAAAGCGCTTTTTCATAAAAAAGCGATGTCATAGGTCTACCTATGAAAGCGCTTTATGTGAAAAAGCGCTGTCATAGGTCTACCTAAGAGAGCGCTTTTTGGAAAAAGCGCTGCCATAAGGGTACTTAAGAGAGCGCTTTTTAGAAAAAGCGCTGTCATAAGTAGACCTATGAGAGCGCTTTTCATTAAACAAAAAGCGCTGCTAAAACCTTTAGCAGCGCCACCTTAGAAAGCGCTTTTAAGCGCTTTTAAAGGCCAAAAAAAGCGCTTTCGTAGGTCTTTTTTGGCGTAGTGGTATCTGGAGGAGGATTCATTTTGATTCTCTGGTCTTATGGGATTTCTGAATTTCCTTTGTCTCTGCTTCCACAGTTGATTCACCCTTCTGGAGAGGAGAGACAGTTCATCTTCTTCTGATGAGGATCCATCAGAAGTTTCTTCCATAGCCTGCAAAACCTTAGAGTCAGGTTTTCTGTTAGATTTTAAAGCTAGTGGCTTACCTTGCTTTTAAGGCTCATCTTCTTCTAGCTCTATCTCGTGACTTCTGAGGGAGCTGACAAGTTCCTCCAGAGATATCTTGTTGAGATCTTCGGCTAGCTTAAGGGCTGTGACCATTGGCCTCCATTGTTTGGGTAGACTTCTGATGATCTTCTTTACGTGATCAGTAGTAGAATATCCCTTATCAAGAACCTTCAGTCCAGCATCAAGAATTTGAAATCTTGAGAACATTCCTTCTATGGATTCACTATCTTCCATCTTGAATGCCTCATACTTCTGAATGAGCGCAAGGGCCTTGGTTTCTTTGACTTGAATGTTTCCTTCATGCGTCACTCTCAGAGATTCAAACATATTCTTGGTTGTCTCTCTGTTTGAGATTTTTCTCATATTCTGAATATGAGATTGCACTGAGGAGTATTGTTCTGGCCTTATGGTGATTTCTGAAGTCACATTTCTGCTGGTCAGACATCATTTTTTTGTCTATCTTCTGACCTCTTCCATCCACTTGATGTGTGTATCCATCAGTTACCATGTCCCACAGATCAGCATCATAGGCCAGAAAGAAACTCTCAATTCTATCTTTCCAGTAGTCAAAGTTTTCTCCATCAAAGATTGGAGGTTTGCCACTGATTCTGTCCTTGTCTTCATGGTAGTCATTGCTGATGTTTTGGCTTGGTCCCACCATAGTGTTTTTCTGAAGCTTGGATATTTTACTGACACGGTTAAGTGTTTAAGCTCAGAACCAGACGCTCTGATGCCAATTGAAGAAGTGAAAAACACAAGAAGGGGGGGTTGAATTGAAAACTTGAAATCAAATGCACAATGACACAATATTTTTATCCTGGTTCGTTTGATCTCAAACTACTCCAGTCCACCTGTCAAGGTGATTTCGCCTCTCTCCAACGAGGTCTTAATCCACTAATCTCAAAAGGATTACAATCACTACTTTAACAACTGTTAAAGTCTTCTTGAGTACAACCACAATCCGGTTAATCTCAAGGAACATTGTCTTAAACAAAGATACAAGAATGTGTGTACAGATGTTTTTCGTTACAAAAATAGTTATCACAATTGTGATAATTTACACAGATTTAGAGCGTGAAAAGATGAGTAAGCTTTTTGCGTTTTTGAATTCTCGTGAGTAGTATTGGCAAATCATGAACGATTTGATTACTGAGATTTTTTATATAGGCAATGGATTCATGTTGAACATTAAGCGTGATAAATGCCATTAACTCAGTTTCTATATGGAGAAGATCATGTCTTAATGAAGCCGTTGTAATTGATGCTGTCTTGAATGAATAATAACGCTTCAGAATCTTTCATCCTTGCCTGCTGCTGATGCTTCAGCACATTGATGACTTAGATTATTATGTTCTTGTTCAGAATCATAGTTTACTTCACTTAAGCGCAAGTTTTGGTCATCAATCTTCAGGGCAAATTCCGATTGCTTCAGCGTGTAGCTTCTATAGCTTATCTTCTGATGCTGCTTTGGTCAGAACTTCTGCATACAAAATAACATAATTTTTAGGGTGCGTATTTTTTCTTTGTATTTGCTATCATCAAAACTCTAATCAAGGGTTGTAAAATCAAACTATGTTCTAACATAAGCATCATGTGATTTTTCCTCGTTACTAGCCATTTGACCTGTAATAAAGAAAAACATAAACCCAATATAAAATTCAAGTAGCATTAAATGAATAAACACAATATAAAAACATAAACACAATATAAAATTCAACAACAAACTTAATGAATTCTAATACCCCATTCTCGTACTCTTTTGACAATCGATCGACAAACATCCATTTTTTATCCATTGTTTTACTACTAAGTAAGCTAAACAAAAATATTATGATTATTCACGCAACTATAGAAAAAGAACAACTAAATACCTATAGAGAAGTCAGTAACTTCTGGAACCACACACTGTAAGATTCTTAGAAACAATCTGAACTTAACTCTTCACAAGTAACCCCTAGCAAAGATATTCCAGACCAACATTTATCATGATGGGAAAAAAAGGAACGGGAAGCTATATAAATGAATGATCATAAAAAGGAATGACAAGTACACATATGTATCAATTCAACTTGTGGAATACTAACTTTGTAGTAAAACATGGATTTCAAGTATCAATTAATCTCATCTCATTTGGAAATTTGAAATTTTCTAAAAGCTAGAAACTCATCTCAATTGATACAAAAGTCAACAACTCTATGATAGTTTGGCACATATTCGTGGCTTTGATACTTATTAGAAAAAATGTTGGGCCTTATCCTACTAGCGAATTATTCTTACCAACAGAGTTTATTAAATTAAGGTTCTACTAGATAATTATTCTTAGATGCAGAAAACAAATCATTGAGCATCCCTTTATCAGCATAAGTTAAAGTTTTAAGCTATAGTCTGCCTTAAAATTTTGGCAGAGCAGTTGCTGCAGAACATATTCAAAAGACTGCAAATGTATAGGATGTTGGATTAAAATATCCAGCGTCAACCTTAGGGATTCGAAGGGCTTAACATCCCCCCATGGGCACCTACACTGGTGTGTTAGGTGGGCCAGGTAGGCCCCTTGTTAAATTCTCTATAAGGAAATAGAGTAGAACCTTGGCTACAAGCAATTGCTTTTGGCTCAGTGGTAAGCGCTTGATCCTACAAGTCGTATTAGAGAAAGGTCATGGGTTTGAATCCTCCCGCTGACACTGGGGGGGGGGGGGAGATTGTTGGATTAAAATATCCAGCGTCAACCTTAGGGATTCGAAGGGCTTAACATCCTCCCATGGGCGCCTACACAGGTATGTTAGGTGGGCCAGGTAGGCCCCTTGTTAGATTCTATATAAGGAAATAGAGTAGCACCTTGGCTACAAGCAATTGCTTTTAGCTTAGTGGTAAGCGCTTGATCCTACATAGGATTGTTGACTTGAAACTCAATATTCAGAATGACATATACCTATCTCTTTTGAACTGTTGTTCAATTGCTATCTATCTTCTGTTCTGGTCAGCATGACTAATGACAAAGCCATTGATATGTGTTCCTTGTAGCCTCCTCATATTAATATTTTAGAGCCAACTAACCATTATTATACATGCTAAGAAGAGAATTATTGGCGGCTGGCTATATATCGGTATTGAACCGCGTTATGGATAAGAAGAGTAAAAATTTATAGGCAATATCTAGGCACTAAAATTTCTCAACCTTCAACAGAAAAATTATATTTTCTACATAAAAATTATAAAAGAATTTCCAAAGTTATTTTATCTAGTTCTTGCAATGAAGACTCTATTGTACCAAATGGAATGAAGTGTCATTTGAAATGAGATACCTGGACATGAGAAATAAAGGACAAGCCTGCAACTTCAATAGTTAAAAGAAGCCCATGCATAGACCAGATCTGCAGTGGGATCACTAAAGTTGACATTGCAATCCCTCCTGCGCTGCAGCAAGATATATATGATAAAAACTGTCAGGACATATAGAGTTATCTTGTTGTACCAAAACCAACAAATTTGTAACAAATATTGTGATGAAATACAGTATGAGAAGAAATCTGAATTATTCTCAATAACTTGTAATTAATAGCACACGACATTACATATTATATGGTATTCAAAATGGAAAAACAAGAAACTAAATCAGTCAAAATTTTGTGTATGGAATAGGAATTAGTTATCAGTTAAGACCGAGAGTTAGTTAAGCTTTATCACACACAATTTCAGTCTTCAATTCACACAAAAGTTAACACATCTATTCAATATATATATATATATATATATATATATATATATATATATATATATATATATACATATATATATATTGCAAGCAGAAGAGTTTGGTCTCGAATTGTAAAGAAGGAACAATTTACACACATGAAAAGAGGAAGAAGTGACATGTTATGCGAACACCAATGACAGTAACATCTGAGCGACAAAATCAACGACGAAATCAATGGAAAAATTTTCTTCGAGTTTGAGAAATCAACAGACGCCGGAAGTTCGTATGGGAAATCAAAGGCGGATGAGAAGAAAGTAAATGAAGTGCCACAGTGATGTCGGTGCCGGAAATTCACATTGGAAGTATGGTTGGAACCAAAACGGGATGTGCAGAGAGAGATAGTCGGACTGAGGTCTGGTCGTGAGTTATTGTTGAAGGCTGGCTGGTGTAAACAGTGAACAATGAGGTTGACGAAAAGTGAGCAGAAAAAGAGTATGGAAGGAGAACGGAGAATCAACGACAGAAGTTTGTATTGAGAGTTTGAGATTTTGAGATTGTGAGTTTTGCAGATTGAGGGTTTTTGAGATTGATGAATTTTGAGATTGAGGGTTTTTCGTGAAATTGGGAATTTCGTTTTGCAGAAGAAGAACATTGGAGAATAGAAAGTAACGACTCAAAACCTAGACTGTAATATTTTATTTCAATTTCAATTAACCTTAGGTAGCGTGTTGGAGCGTTAAAGTGGTAAGCAACAAAAGTTTTGGAAATATTTATCCGGGAATTTATCGTGTCCATAGAGATTGATTATTGAATTGTCGTTCGATAAATCTCTCGTTAATGAGTTTGGGGATAAATGAGTTTGTAAAGAAAATGTTATCAACAGAAAATAAATATAAACAAAAGTAAAAACTAGGGAAGAAATTATCAAGCCTGCATATACTCCACTCATCACAGACTTAAATCTACCGACTAGTTACATTCAACCTAACAATACTCATCAATGTCACTACGTATCACTCACAACCTAAGTCATTTCTAACACAAATTGAGAGACCGACTATATCACCAAGAAAAAGATCTCTCTACCTCCTCAACAACACAGAAGATTACTATGTAATCGCACTGACAATCTCTCAAAACAGCACAACCACACAGGCATTAAGCTCTGATACCCAAGTAGATGTCAGCTCTAAATCTATCTCTAGAGTTCAGAAACTAACAGATAATGATCCTAGATAAGAATCTAAGCAGTATATGTCTATAACAACTCAAATCCCTAGCACAAAGCAAAAATCTAAGAAAACAATCCATAAATATTTGTAAAGCAAGTTTAATATAATGCCATGGGCGACAAATATACATAAGTTCAGAGTAAAATACATGTACAAAACCCAAAAAAAGAGAAATACATAGAGAGGAGAAGAGATAAACCACAAATCTTCCGGTTTGTCAGCGTCGGTCAATGAGAAATCCACCTCCAATCATCCATCAGCAAATCCCCAGTGTTGTTATCCAAGCTAATCCACTACAAAAATGAGGTGGATGGAGTTGAGAGAACAAAAATCTCTCCCAAACCAACACACCCTAAAATGATAGAAAATGAAAATGTAAGGAAAATCTGATCCGCAACAATCGCCCGGCGAAATAAAAGCATTTCTCGGCGACAACTCTTATATACAAGGCCCAAGAAAAGCCATATCCTCAACTGAAACAAATATCCTTCTTTCGCCCGGCGACAGACTCACGTCGCTCGGCGATGCATCTTCTCCTTGCTCAGCAATGTAGCAGCGAAGCAAGGCAGGGAATTCATCAACAATGGTCTTCAGAATTTCTCCCGGTGACGCTCCCTTTCGCTCGGCGATCCATGACAGGAAGGAAACTTATGTTGGTTTCTCTGCAACTTCAAATGGCCTCCAATCTTGTCCTCATTCCTTTATTGATCCAAAAATGCATCTTGGAGCTTTATTCCTAATGCTCCAACAATGATCAAATACCTATAAAATAATTACAAAACTATCAAACGATACACTTTATGATACGGTGGTAGAACCGACTGTTTTAATACTGGTTTGCATTTTGTATTCGCAAATGTCATGGTAAGCAAGATTCGTCGCCGACTTTTATTTCATCCAACAAAGGAAAGGAAAAAGAATAGAAAAAACCTTTTTCGAGATATTTCTGAGTACGGGGGGTAGATTATAGAAAGGGAAGGTGTTAGTACCCTTTATATCAGTGGTTTTCCACGGGCTCTTAGGTACTTGCTCATTTTGAAATTGCTTGTGTGTGTTTTGAAATTTTTTTGTTTGACTTCGTGGTAACTCTTGTGTCTGTCCTCAAGAGTGTGACAAAGTTGTTTTTGAAAACTGTTTTGAAAGTGTTTGGGAAAAGTTTTTGTTGTTTTTTAGAAAGTACTTAATATTTTCTACCTACTCGAAAAAGACTGTTCGTTCTCGTTTCCTTTAGACAATGTTATCCTACTATTAAGGAGTAGGTAGCCCCATCGTTGGAGTTTTAAGGGACATTCGAAGGGACAAGTACGGTCACAAAAGCAATGGTTAGGAAGCCTTAGTAGTTACCCTAGAGTCTTAAAGATCTTTCTGAGGCAACATTCGAATGGGTTATTTTTTTCTTTTGGACTGGAGGGAGACCACCAAAATTCCCTATGCTTCATGACTGTTTACCGAAGGCATCCGGAGTAGGGTAAACCCTCGGAGTGAGCATGTGCAAGTGTGCTTTTTTCAGTTAATTATCTTTGCACAATTAGGGTTATCTACCTTTTAATCGTTGATTTATCTTTCACATACAATCCTATTATCCATGCATTTAGGCAGTTTTATAGTTGCGTAAATTAAAAAGTGCGAAAAATTAAAGTCCTAACTATTACAAGGCCTCGGGGAAGGGGTTACATAACCAAAACATAGGGAATGAAAACAGTAAATAGGGAATGACAGTAAATGATCTAATTAAACTATTACAATCTCAAAACAGTTACAATAATTTGAATTAAAAAAGGGTAAATGCGTGTGAGACGAATTAAATACGAGAATAAATTAGAAGCCTAAAAATCTAATTAATTAAAAAATAATTTTATGTATTTTTTAATGAGAAAATAATTTAATTGCAAATTAAACCTAATTTCTAGTTAGTTTTAATTAATTAAAAAAACAATCAAGTTATTTTAATTAAACTAATTTATTTTCAATAAAATTAATTTAAAATATAAAAAAACCTAATTCTACATTTTTTGTGATTTTTTGATTTAATAAAAAAATGATTTTTTGTTTTGTTGTTTTGTAAACATATAAGAATAATTAAAACAAAATAAATAAAATGAAATCAAAACACAAAAGGAAAAGAATTGGGCATGTGGTGAAAGCAAATCTGGGGGTGCATTGTTGATTTTTTTTAAGCCCAGTCAATTGTTTGGATTCAGTGAGGGCCACGCTTAAGGGTGCACCATGGACCTTGCTTGCATGAGTGCCAGATCTACTTTGAGGATGGATCTAATTGCCAGATCATGGGCTGTAAGATGGACCTCCTGAGTAAAGACACGCTAGATTCTGTAAAGAAATAAGGGAAAAATATAAAAGCTCAAGCCTGGGGTCGAACCCGGGATGTTAGCTTCACATACTCCTTCCTTAACCATCCGTGCCATCTAACAATTCATTAATATAATGACAAAAAATAAACATAAAGCAAACAAAGTATTATGCCCTTTTTGCCACGTGCACGCTTCCTGGTGGGTCCCCTTTGTTTGAATGGACCAATCCCTGAACACCACGCCATCATCTTCTTCACCGATCCATCGTTTTAGATGATGGAATTTTACCTACAGTAGTTTTCCGTCACTATAGGTTGTAGTGACAGATTTTGTTCGTAACTAAAACCCTGCGTTATTCAAAAACATGATACATGCAATATAAATCAATACCAATGCTAGGGATCTGTGATACGGTGGGAGAACTGACTTGAGGTTTTGAGTTTGTGTTCGCAAATGTTTCGGTTTAGCAAGAGTCGCCACCGACTTTTTATTTTATCCAAAGGAAAGGTCAAAAAGCACAGGAAAGACCTTTGAGATGTTTTCTTGGGTTCTGGGAGTAGATTAAGAAAAGGGAAGGTGCAAGCACCCTTTTCATCCATGGTTATCCATGGACTCTTAGTTACTTGTTTAGATCACTTGCTTTGCTTTTCCAATTATTTGAAATGGTGTTTTGTGTGTGGTTTTGAAAATGTTTTGAAAAGAGGCCATCGTTGTGGCAAACTTTGTAATGATTCTTGTTTGAATATATACAAAGTTGTATTGTCTTTTGAAAAGATTTCAATGTTTGAAAATTTGTTTTGGGAAATTGTTTTGGAATTGTGTTGTAAGGTGTGTTTGAAAATAGCAAGGATGTTTTGTAAGTTTTGATCAAGTAACTAAGAGTTGTCTACCCTATTTTACTCAAAGGTATTTCCTACACATTTTTAACCCTTTTGACAGTGTTGTTTTACCATTGCATTTGGTAAACAACCTTGTATTAGGATGTTAAACGGGACAGGCGCGGGTCATCGTATTGACCATGATAGCAATATTGCCAAGTATCTTTAGCAATTTTTGAGGGACTAGATCATTTTGTATAGGCAACCAAGATAGCGTCATTGATCGCACTAAATCGCACTATGTTTCTGACTCAAATATCACATGTTTTCCTTAGTTTTTATTATCATTTTCTCGTATTATGTTCCTTTTTCCTTTGTTTTCAGGATTCTTGTCATTTCAGAGCCTTCTGTGAAGAAACGAGCCAAAACGCCAAGAAATTAGGGTTTTTCAAGATATTCTGCACTTATGGCGTTCAGCGCCGCGCTGGCTACAGGGAACGCGATGACGTGGCCCACTTTCACCCAGAGATCAACTGCCACGTTCCCATGATGTGGCAGTTCCAGCCACCGCGCCCGCGGCCACTGCCACCGCGCCCGCGGCCTTCACAAAAAGCTTCCCGCTCAAAAGAAGTTAAGGGGCATGCTGGTCTTTACGCATCTCAAGGATCCTCTATAAATAGTTTTCGATTTTCATTCTTTAGTTTCATCCAAGCTTAGTACAATCTTAAGCCATATACTATCAGTTTCTATAAAGTAATAATCTCTTCACATCGGGGAGTTATTGCGGTGTAGATTGAGTTGTAATCGAGTCTTGGAGCACTTTGGTTGAAGTTCATCATACCAGCCTTACCATTCCGTAGATTTGTATCAGATTCAAGTCTCCGACTGGAGCAAGGTTCTATTTTATTGCATTTCTTTACTTATAATTGCTCTTACCATAGTCTACACGTTTTATAGACTTTAAATGCTCTTACCATAGTCTACACGTTTTATAGACTTTAAATGCTCTTACCATAGTCTACACGTTTTATAGACTTTAAATGCTCTTACCATAGTCTACACGTTTTATAGACTTTAAATGCTCTTACCATAGTCTACACGTTTTATAGACTTTAAATGCTCTTACCATAGTCTACACGTTTTATAGAATTGCACTTATTATGTCTGGCTAAAACTATAAAGGTTTGGATGTAATGATTGTCATCGTGGTCATGTTCTAATTATCATGCTAGTGAAAATACTCTGGGGATGTTTTGCTTTTAACTTAAGTCAATTATGTTTAAATGTTTATTGGGTAAGATCGAAAGCCGTCCAAACTAATGATACGACTTGATTATTATTTAACCAAACAAAAAGAGCGAAAGCCGTTGATTGGTTAAATAGGAATCATTGACCTTTTTAGAAAACGATTTTGAAACTATTTTCGGACGCGTTTGTAGGTTTGAAATCTGACTCTTGGTCAAAAGCCAAAAGTCTCTATAAGTTAATCTTTCCAAGTAAAATTACTTTTCTGTTAAGTCAAAACTATCAATTTCTTAAAAATAGGTTTACCTCTTTAACGCGGAAGGCACCCTTTATATGTGACAATAAAGGAATTTAATTTAAAGAGTAAACTCGGTTCTTAGTAGTCAAAAGCTACAAGTTCCCGTTAAATTGATTCTTTACTATCAATAGAAAATACTGCCCCATAAGTAGTTTCATCTACGCATGACCGGACCAATATCTGATTACATGATTTACATTCCAACCTGTCTTTTAAACTGTTATTTACTTCGCTCATTTACTTTGTTGCACTGCACTCACATCAATATTCTTGTTCGCCTTAGATAAGCACCTTAGCAATAGAGTTGATAGATTGACAATTGGTCTCTGTGGTTCGATAATCTTATATATTACTTCGATAGGCTGTGCACTTGCAGTACTATATTTAGGCTATACGTCACACACCCATCAAGTTTTTGGCGCCGTTGCCGGGGACCAACTTCGTCAAATTTCGTACCCTATTGTTATCCCGTTTAGACTAAGGCTATTCTAGCCGGTAGATGCGTAGAAATCGTAGCACCGGTAACCTAATAGATCCTTTAGTAGAACCTGAACGTTACGCTCGTGCCCGTCTTTTTATACGCAAGATAAGAAGAGCTATGGCAGAAGATCGTAACCAAAGACCGCTCAAGGAATTCGCCCAACCATCTAACGAGGAACCTAGTTCTAGTATAGTAAACCCTGCTATAACTACCAACAACTTTGAACTAAAGCCCTCATTATTAAAATTAGTACAACAAAACCAATTCGTTGGTCTCGCTACTGAGAACCCGAATCAACATTTAAAGGTATTTATCCAGTTAGCTGACACCCTTAAGGCAAATGGAGCCACACCCGAAGCTATCCGTTTAAGACTGTTTCCTTTTTCCCTTAGAGGTAAAGCTCACGACTGGTTAGACGCCCTTCCAACTAACTCAATAACAACTTGGGAAGACCTTAGGAGAGCTTTTCTTGCGAGATATTTTCCACCAAGCAAGACCGCTGTTCTTAGGAACCTGATCACTTGTTTCACCCAAAACCAAGGCGAATCACTTTTTGATGCCTGGGAGAGATATAAAGAACTTTTAAGAGCTTGTCCGCACCATGGCCTGGAGCAATGGTTAATCATACATACCTTCTATAATGGACTCCATTACAACACAAAGATGTCCATAGACGCTGCCGCTGGCGGAGCATTGATGAACAAACCTTATCCTGACGCTTGTGCCCTAATAGAGGACATGGCCCAAAACCACGCCCAGTGGGGATTAGAACGAGCGACAGTAGAGAAAAAGGAGAGCCATGGAGGAAAGCATGAGGTAAGTTGCATGGACATGATTAATGCCAAGATGGACGCCCTGGCTTTGAGAGTCGAGAACATGTCTCAAAACCCAACCACAGTAGCAGCAATCCAATCGGAATGCGAACTCTGTGGAACTCAAGGACATCAAACCGTTGACTGTAACCTTTTGAACGAATCTAGCTCAGACCAAGTTAACTATACCCAAGGGAACCCTTTCTCGAATACCTACAATCCTGGATGGAGGAACCACCCGAATTTCTCTTACAAAAACAATAACCCTATCCAAAATCCCGGACCTTCGAGACCTCAAGGATTCCAAACGCAAAAACAAAACCAACCTATGCAAATAGTGCCCCCAAGACCAAACCTTAAAGAAACCATAGACACCTTTATTCAGACTCAAACTCAGCAAAATAAGGAGTTTATGAACCAACACATTCACACGAACGAACTAGTTACTCAACTGGCAACCAAGTTTGACCAGATAATAACCCACACCAAAATGCTTGAGACTCAGATTTCCCAAGTAGCACAAAACACCTCTGTACAAGTTGCACCTGGAGGACAATTCCCTGGACAAACTCAACCAAATCCAAAAGGCCAAGCAAATTCTATCACCTTAAGAAGTGGAACTGCTTATGAAGGGCCTAGAAATCCTAACTTAAGCACATCAGAAAAACCTATGGAAGATGCTACACCTAAAGACCAGGTCGAGGAACCAGAGAAACCAGAAAAGAAATCAAAACTAGAAGTAGGGAATAACACTCAACAACCTTATAAACCACCTATTCCGTTCCCACAGAGGCTGAAAAACACCAAAGTAGAAAACCAGTAGCAAAAGTTTATTAAGGTAATAGAGAAACTCCATGTGGAGATTCCTTTTACTGAAGCTATAACCCAGATACCATCATATGCTAAGTTCTTGAAAGATATTTTGACCAATAAACGGTGACTCGATGATCCCAAGCCTTTAGAATGTCATTCTATATCCGAAAATAAACTCGCCAAGAAAGATAAAGACCCTGGAAGTTTTTTTATCCCTTGCATCCTAGGTAACCATATGATAGACAAAGCATTTTTAGACTTAGGAGCAAGCGTAAGTCTGATGCCTCTGGCCGTCTGTAAGAGGTTAAAATTAGGAGAACTTCAACCTACTAAGATGTCCTTACAACTAGCTGATAGATCTGTCAAATATCCCATGGGTATTTTAGAAGACATACCTGTCAAGATTGGTCAGTTGTACATTCCGACCGACTTCGTCGTAATGGATATCAAAGAAGATGAAGACATCCCAATCCTCTTAGGAAGACCCTTCCTATCGACCGCCGGAGCTATAATAGATGTTAAGAAATGGAAACTGACTTTCGAGGTAGGAGATGAAAAGATTGAGTTCATTTTATCAAAGTTTCTAATGGCACCAGTGATAGGAGATGCGTGTTATGCCATCGACGTTATTGACGAATGTGTAAATGAGCTCAAACAAAACGAATCTTTAATCAAATTACCATCAACCCCTATTTTAGAGGATGACGGATTTAAGAGTATCGAACCGTACATTGACGACAACCTTTTCGAATGCTTAGCTCTTACCCCTGACCTTATGCCGCGTACTGAGAAACCCACTATAGAACTTAAGGAACTACCCAAGAATCTAAGATATGAGTTTTTGGATGAGGAGATGAATAGACCTGTTATAATTAGCGCCGCTCTAAACCAAATAGAAACAAATCAACTCTTAGATACCTTGCGAAAATACCCCTCAGCTTTAGGGTATAAAGTTACAGATTTAAAAGGTATAAGCCCATCCGTATGCATGCATCGGATTATGCTAGAAGAAGATTCAAAACCCTCAAGAGAACATCAAAGAAGAATAAACCCTATCATGAGTGATGTAGTCAAGAAAGAAGTTCTTAAGTTATTAGAAGCTGGTATCATATACCAAATTTCGGATAGTGAATGGGTAAGCCCAGTCCATGTGGTACCCAAGAAAGGAGGTATCACTGTTCTGAAAAATGAGAAAGGTGAGCATGTGGCAAAACAAACAGAAGGAGGATGGCGTATGTGTATAGATTACAGAAAGTTGAATAAGGCAACGAGAAAAGACCATTTCCCTCTCCCATTTATAGATCAGATGCTTGAACGTCTAGCAAGACACTCATGTTTCTGCTATCTTGATGGGTATTCGGGGTTTTTCCAAATCCCTATTCACCCAGAGGACCAAGAAAAAACCACATTTACCTGCCCTTATGGAACATTCGCTTATAGACGAATGCCCTTTGGACTCTGTAATGCACTTGCCACTTTCCAACGTTGTATGATGTCAATTTTCGCAGACTACCTAGATGGAATTATGGAAGTATTTATGGACGATTTTTCAGTGTGTGGGTTTGATTTCAAAAACTGCCTCTCAAACTTAGAGAAAATCTTAAAAAGATGTGTGGAAGTAAACCTTGTGTTGAATTGGGAAAAGTGCCACTTTATGGTAAATGAAGGGATAGTCTTGGGACACATTATTTCTGAAAGAGGTATAGAAGTCGATAAGGCCAAGATAGAAGTTATAGAAAACCTAAACCCACCTAAGACCGTTAGGGAAGTAAGAAGTTTTCTAGGACATGCCGGGTTCTACCGACGTTTCATCAAGAATTTTTCCGGAATAACAAAACCTTTAACTAACTTATTGATGAAGGATGTCGAGTTTGAATTCGACCAAAAATGTCTTGAGGCCTTTGAAGTTTTAAAGCAAGCTCTTATTTCAGCACCTATCATAAGACCACCTGATTGGACACAACCCTTTGAAATCATGTGCGATGCTAGTGATTTCGCTGTAGGAGCTGTACTAGGGAAAAGAAAAGACAAGAAACTGCATGCAATTTACTACGCTAGTAGAACACTAGACGCTGCCCAGCTAAATTATACAACCACAGAAAAGGAATTGCTAGCCGTAGTTTTTGCTATTGATAAATTTCGATCTTATTTGGTGGGAGCAAAAATAATAGTATACACAGATCATGCAGCAATCCGGTACTTGTTAAGTAAGAAAGATGCTAAGCCTAGATTGCTCAGATGGGTACTTTTACTCCAAGAATTTGACTTGGATATTAAGGATAAAAAAGGAGCTGAAAACTTAGTAGCTGATCATCTCTCTAGGTTAGAACACCTTAAACCTGAACTTATACCTATAGATGATCACTCTACTTATGAAAGATTAATAGCTGGGATAAACTCAACTGAAGAAGAGACCTATGAGGAAATCTCAACCATGAACAACATACCATGGTACGCAGATATTGTGAATTATCTGGCCGCTGATATCATACCCCCTGACTTAAGCTACCAACAGAAGAAGAAGTTTTTTAGAGATGTTAAACACTTCTTTTGGGATGAACCCCTCCTATTCAAAAGAGGAATAGATAATATATTCAGACGATGTGTGCCGGAAGAAGAAGTAGGCAACGTCATTAAACATTGTCATGCTTCACCTTATGGTTGACATGCAAGCACATCTAAAACATGCGCCAAAATATTTCAAGCAGGTTTTTATTGGCCTACTGTATGGCGCGATGTCCACACTTACATCACAAAATGTGACCGATGCCAACGCACTGGGAACATCTCAAGACGTGATGAAATGCCTTTAAGTAACATCCAAGAAGTGGAAATATTTGATGTCTGGGGTATATATTTCATGGGACCTTTTCCTTCCTCAATGGGTAACAAGTATATCCTAGTAGCCGTCGATTATGTCTCAAAGTGGATAGAAGCTATTGCATCACCCACAAACGATACCAAGGTAGTTATCAAACTGTTTAAGAATATTATTTTTCCTAGGTTTGGAACCCCGAGGTTAGTCATAAGTGATGGAGGATCGCATTTTATATCTAAGATATTCGACAAGCTTCTAAGCAAATACGGAGTAAAACATAGAGTAGCAACACCATATCACCCGCAAACCAGTGGCCAAGTAGAAGTATCGAATAGGGAGATTAAGCAGATCCTGGAAAAAACCGTATCATTATCCAGAAAAGACTGGTCTGGAAAACTTAAAGACGCCTTATGGGCTTATAGAACGGCTTATAAAACCCCTATTGGAACAACTCCTTATCAATTGGTTTATGGAAAGTCCTGTCATTTACCCTTCGAACTAGAACATAAAGCCTATTGGGCCATTAAATCCTTGAATCTAGATTACCTAAAAGCCGGAGAAAAATGTATCCTGGACATTCACAAGCTGGAAGAGCTTCGCTTGAATGCCTATGATAATGCCATCATATATAAGGAAAGAACCAAGATGTGGCATGATAAAAAAATCATCAAGAAAGATTTCAACATTGGTGACCCTGTTCTCCTATTTAACTCAAGGTTACGACTTTTTCCTGGTAAGCTTCGTTCAAGATGGACAGGTCCATTTGAAGTGTCAAAAGTTCTTAAGTCTGGAGCAGTAGAAATCAAAAACAATTCATGCGCTCCATTTGTGGTAAATGGACAAAGACTGAAGCTATACAAAGGAGGCGATTTTCCTGTTGACTACTCTAGTCATATTCTTATAGACCCACCAATACCCACATAAAGTAAGATCTAATCGTCGAGCTAAAGACGTTAAACAAGCGCTGCATGGGAGGCAACCCATGGTTTATTCTTTATTTTATTTTATTTTATTAATTTATATATGTTTTATCTGGACTAATTTCTTGTGTTCATATTTTCAGGATGCATTACCCCGATGGTATGGTTGTGATTTTCAGGGATGAAGCACAAAAAGCCCGATTTGCTACCTTATCTGCTAGACCCATGGTACCCACTAGGTACCCCGATCAAAGTTGCATGGAGGCACTCGGGATTGAGCCAAGTATTAGGTATCTGTGCAACCAACTTGGCTGGGATCATTATGCTGATGATGTCCACAAAACTTACAGGAACCTTACTCTGGAGTTTCTTAGCTCTGTGGACTATAACCCACGGGTAGGTGAAGGAGATGAGCGAGGATGCCTAAGTTTCAGATTGTTTGGTACCGAGTATACCCTGACCATCAAAGAATTTGGGGATTTGCTTGGTTTCCAAACTGGACCGACCGCTATCACTGAGTTACCATTGAGTTACTATATGGATAGAGATATTGATAAATTTTGGCAGGATATTACTGATAGAGCCAGCCTTGACCCCTCTACCCAGCTGTCCCAGAAGATCCATAACCCGGCTTTCCGATACTTCGAGATGATTCTGTGCCACACTGTCTTTGGGAGGAGTTACTGTGACCACTTGGTCACCGCTGAGGAGATCCTTTTACTATACTGTGCCAGTCAGTCCAGACCTATAGCTAGTGGAGGTTTTCTGATAGAGAGCCTCGAGCAGACTGCTCGATCCGCTGTAGGGCTCATTCATTCCTGAGGGAATGTGACACAGATAGCTTCTGCTTTGGGTTTGGACAGTATGATAGCACAGCTGACCCCATACTGTGGATATACTTTCCTGGATTTGGACTTTTGCATGGATCGTGGGCTCATGAGGAGGGCCGCTTTCCACCCATATCAGTACAGATTGCTCATCGATAACCAGACAGTTTACACCTTCACACTGCCAGACCCTCAAATGACTTGTATTTCCAACCCTGCTAATTGGAACTATTTCGTAGAAGGTTGGGGTGAGATATCAGAGTACACTCCAGAATATACTCCTGCTTCCGAAGATCCCACTCAAGAATACACTCCTGCTTCCGAAGATACTACTCCTGAATACACTCCTGCTCCCGAGGACTCTACTCCAGATCACACATCCCGACCCGAGGTTACACACACTACTGTTCTTACTAATAACCTCAGCTTGCAGGAACCTGATATTCGCACTCTGTTGACTGCTATGCGCACTGAAATAACCACTCTCCGCAATGAGGTGGCTGACCTTCATTTACAGTTGGAAGTGAACGATGTTACCTTTGCTGGTGAGTTAGATGAATTAGCTCACGAGGTGGCAGAGATTCGACGCCAGCTGACTGAGCTGCGTGGCCCAGACACTCCTGCAAAGCATCCTACCGGTTGGCGATAGATCTGTGTTATTCACAAGATATCTAGTTCCAGTATTATTAGTATTATGTTGATTTCCTTTTCAGACTCATTTTTATTTGCATTATCTATTTCCTGCATTATTAATAATTATTTTGGTGACCCGATGTCCGTACCTATATATATATATATATATATATATATATATATATATATATATATATATATATATATATATATATATATATATATATATATATATATATATATATATATATATATATATATATATATATATATATATATATATATATATATATATATATATATATATATATATATATATATATATATATATATATATATATATATATATATATATATATATATATATATATATATATATATATATATATATATATATATATATATATATATATATATGCATGTGTTTCATTTATATATCTTTCATTTACTAATGTTTTTGTTTTTCTGGTCACCATAATTTTAATATAAAAATAAATAAATATACATGTATATATGTATTCACATACATATATGCACGTTCATAAGAAAAATAGGTACACCTCCAAAAATTGAAGCTAATGGCAAGGAAGGAAAAGCCCAATGGAAAGGAAGCAAGACCGGCCCAACTTGGCCCGCCCTGACCGCGCCCGCGGTGAGCCCTGTCGCGCCCGCAGTGACGCAACAGTCACCTAACGGCTAGTTGCTCGTTTTTCCCCCCATTTTGCCTCTTTTTC
Source organism: Vicia faba (assembly GCA_948472305.1). Classification (NCBI taxonomy): domain Eukaryota; kingdom Viridiplantae; phylum Streptophyta; class Magnoliopsida; order Fabales; family Fabaceae; genus Vicia; species Vicia faba. The sequence goes on from OX451741.1 coordinate 38,338,634, forward strand.
CACTTCCAATCCCATTTTCTTCCATTCTTAACCCCCCATAACTTCCTTTATTATCCATACCTACCCCACTACATTTATTCCCATTATTCCCATCATAAATATTTCCAACCACCATTTTTCTTCACTACCTATAAATACCCCCACTATTTCATTTTCTTCCTCACACCTTCATTACTTCCACATCCCATTCTTTCTCTTTATATTCATCCACAAGAAAATCCTATGGAGTATCACGGCTACATTTTGCGAGGTGGCCAAGCCGGAGAAAGACAACAAAAGCGGCTTGAGAAATTGCTGACAACACCAATACACTCTACCAGGTATATCGATGAAAACTGTCTATATTCATTAGGTATATACCATAGTGTATTTTTCCTTCTCGGCAAACTAGGCATGCATGATATTTTTGCTACTCAAGCACCAACCTACCCTAGGCTGACGTTCGAATTTTTGAGTTCTTTAATTTATAACGTCTCTCCTAACACTGCTAGCACCGCAGGTGGAGTAAAATTTAAAATGTTTAATGTTGAATATGACTACTCCACTGACGGTCTAGCTGCCATGTTAGGATGGCCTTATGGGGATGGTGCCATTTGTGAAGCACCTTTAGACACGGATTGGGCATTTGAAGCATTTTGGGGCAGAATTACTAAACAACATGCAACATCTTTTGATGGCCTACTTGCTTCTCATATCCACAATCCTGCCCTTCGTGTTTTTAGATTTCTTTTAGCATCCACCATCTTTGCTCGGGAAAACCCAAACAAGGTGAATGCTAAAGAATTAATTATCATGCAGAGCTTCCTCACAGACACCAAAGTTAATCCAGTCCCATTTATGATTGCCCACATGCACCATGTTTTAAGAAAAGGTGGGCCAATTTCCTTTGGTGGACTGATTACTACTATTGCCCGTGCCATAGGATTAGATACGGAACTTGCCACCCTTGAGCCACTTCCTCCTCGTATTGCAAATCTTAAATTTTTCAGGGATATGCGTTTATGCAAGACGAGGAGGGAAGGTGGTTACTTCCTCATGGTTGGAGGTGCTGTTGTACCCAGTGTTGTTATTCCTTGCACCCGTCGTACTGATATTAGATTTGAGCGTAACTGGACCTACGATCTCAACGCTCCTGCTTTTATTGGTCCGTTGCCCCCAAATCTACCTTTAAATGAGGGTAACAACACTGATGATGAGTACGATTTCCAAACGGAGGAACCACCCCACTTTTCACCACCACACACGACACCATCTACTTCTAACCCACATGCAGGTACAGCTCCTAGTTTCCATGTCACTGAGGACATGTGGCGTGAGCATATGGCCCGAGAGGCCTAGAGGGATACCCTCCTTGCTACTTTGCAGCAACAGGCGACCGATAACATGGCCTTCATGCAAGCATCCCAAGAGCAAAATGCTAGCTCTCTGCGTACTATTATGGAAAGTCAGCTGGCTTTCCAGAGAGAATAGCACCTACACCAGACCACATACGCTCGTCACTTCCAATTGATGGAGGCAACCCAAGGCACCCTCATTGGTAGGACCCAGGAGCTACAAGCGGCAAATGCCGCCTTGACAGAGAGATTGGAGCAGCTTGTTTTGGACCGAGATAGCCGCCGTCGCAGCCGTAGCCGCCGTTCCGGTCGTACCAACCAGGATGGTGAAGGTCCTAGTGGCCCCCACTAGTGTTTTCAGGTACCTCCTCCTACCTTATTTTGGAAAATTGAGGACAATGTCTGATTTAAGTGTGGGAGGAGCATTTATCGCTTTTATTTCCCGTTTTCGCTTTTATTTCCCGTTTTTCCTGCTTTTATTTCCCTTCCGCATTTTTCCTTTTAGGCATGTTATATTCGTAGTTAATAAAATGCATGTGATAGGCGAGTCTTTCTGCGTAGTGTACCCTTTCATTTCCCCCACTTTTTAGCCTTACAAAATTTTTCTTTTTTCAAAGAATTGTGGTTATTTTTAAGGATTTGGGCTATGAGACAGGTCCTAGATAGGGTCTATTTCTTGGGCACTCACTTTTTGAAAAATTCGTTATCGTTTTAACACCGTAAGCCTTATTGAACAGTTAGATTAGATCCTTTCTTCCCAATATGCTATGATTTTGAATAAAACTGTACAAATAGGTCTTCAAGTAGTTTATCTCAGCAGTCAGCTCCGGCCTAAGCATGCTCTAAGTGTAGGATCGATGAATATAAGTGGATGATCTCTATTTTGCCTTAAAAGTTATAAAATAAAGTATGAATACGACTACGAGTTGGGTGATCCTCACAAAGATTACTCAACTCAAGAAAGTTGTAAGCACTAATAAAAGCAAAGAAAAAAAAAAAAATATATATATATATATAAGGCATATCCGTTGTAGTTGGTCCAGAGGTATCTGGTGCTGGACTTGGTAGGGAGGACTACGGTCCGATCCCCCGCAACTGCAAATGGGTAAAATAAAAAGGGGTTAAACCAACTCTTATACCAGAATCCCATCACTTGAGATCAGAGTCACTAACCGGTCACTACACCATGAGTATGTACGGATAATGGGCTTAATGTGATTGCGCCTGAATGAAAAAGGACCTCGTACAAAAAGAAGTCTTAGCATAGTAAGGATATTAGGATCGATCTGTATACTTATGAGGTTTATGTCCGCATTTCTGCGAGTAGTGTAATTACGATACCCTTGATTCAGATAGTTAGTGCCTGACAACACACCCTTACTCGGACTTAGAAGCCCTCTTTGCCCAAAACCTGTATACACCATAATTTTCTTTCATCTACTTCTAAGAGTTGTTGCTTGAGGACAAGCAAAGGTCTAAGCGTGGGAGGATTTGATCGCACTAAATCACACTATGTTTCTGACTCAAATATCACATGTTTTCCTTAGTTTTTATTGTCATTTTCTCGTATTATGTTCCTTTTTCCTTTGTTTTCAGGATTCTTGTCATTTCAGAGCCTTCTGTGAAGAAACGAGCCAAAACGCCAAGAAATTAGGGTTTTTCAAGATATTCTGCACTTATGGCGTTCAGCGCCGCGCTGGCTACAGGGAACGCGATGACATGGCCCACTTTCACCCAGAGATCAACTGCCACGTTCCCATGATGTGGCAGTTCCAGCCACCGCGCCCGCGGCCACTGCCACCGCGCCCGCGGCCTTCACAAAAAGCTTCCCGCTCAAAAGAAGTTAAGGGGCATGCTGGTCTTTACGCATCTCAAGGATCCTCTATAAATAGTTTTCGATTTTCATTCTTTAGTTTCATCCAAGCTTAGTACAATCTTAAGCCATATACTATCAGTTTCTGTAAAGTAATAATATCTTCACATCGGGGAGTTATTGCGGTGTAGATTGAGTTGTAATCGAGTCTTGGAGCACTTTGGTTGAAGTTCATCATACCAGCCTTACCATTCCGTAGATTTGTATCAGATTCAAGTCTCCGACTGGAGCAAGGTTCTATTTTATTGCATTTCTTTACTTATAATTGCTCTTACCATAGTCTACACGTTTTATAGACTTTAAATGCTCTTACCATAGTCTACACGTTTTATAGACTTTAAATGCTCTTACCATAGTCTACACGTTTTATAGACTTTAAATGCTCTTACCATAGTCTACACGTTTTATAGACTTTAAATGCTCTTACCATAGTCTACACGTTTTATAGACTTTAAATGCTCTTACCATAGTCTACACGTTTTATAGACTTGCACTTATTATGTCTGGCTAAAACTATAAAGGTTTGGATGTAATGATTGTCATCGTGGTCATGTTTTAATTATCATGCTAGTGAAAATACTCTGGGGATGTTTTGCTTTTAACTTAAGTCAATTATGTTTAAATGTTTATTGGGTAAGATCGAAAGCCGTCCAAACTAATGATACGACTTGATTATTATTTAACCAAACAAAAAGAGCGAAAGTCGTTGATTGGTTAAATAGGAATCATTGACCTTTTTAGAAAACGATTTTGAAACTATTTTCGGACGCGTTTGTAGGTTTGAAATCTGACTCTTGGTCAAAAGCCAAAAGTCTCTTTAAGTTAATCTTTCCAAGTAAAATTACTTTTCTGTTAAGTCAAAACTATCAATTTCTTAAAAATAGGTTTACCTCTTTAACGCGGAAGGCACCCTTTATATGTGACAATAAAGGAATTTAATTTAAAGAGTAAACTCGGTTCTTAGTAGTCAAAAGCTACAAGTTCCCATTAAATTGATTCTTTACTATCAATAGAAAATACTGCCCCATAAGTAGTTTCATCTACGCATGACCGGACCAATATCTGATTACATGATTTACATTCCAACCTGTCTTTTAAACTGTTATTTACTTCGCTCATTTACTTTGTTGCACTGCACTCACATCAATATTCTTGTTCGCCTTAGATAAGCACCTTAGCAATAGAGTTGATAGATTGACAATTGGTCTCTGTGGTTCAATAATCTTATATATTACTTCAATAGGCTGTGCACTTGCAGTACTATATTTAGGCTATACGTCACACACCCATCAGTCATCGAGGGACTATGATCTTTTGTTTTGTTTTTGTTTTGCCGAAGTACTCAACATGCATAACATGGCCAATTTTTAAAGGCAACAAGTGGATGAAACCCTAAGGGTGCAAGTGTGTATTGTGTTGTCATTTTACATGCTTTTTGTCTTTGTATTGGTCAACCTATTTTTTTGATTTTGGATTTCTTACATACAAACCCTAATCTCTAATCATGGCATAATTGGAAGCATAAATGCGTAAAATTAAATCTACCACTATTACAACATGATTATGGGGAGGGGGATACAATTTTTGAATGGGGATTATTTGGCAAGAAATTAAAACCCTAATTTTACTATTACATCCAAATTGAATCAATGGCATAAATAATAAATGAATAATATTAAGTAAACAAATTAAATAAATATACAAAATATTATGAATATGCAAAAATGTTTATGTTTATTTTTATGTATGTAAAAAATATTTAATGCAAAAAGAAAGAAATAAAAAAAGATTATTTTTTTATTAAGGGTAAAACCCTAATTTTCTTTTAAGAATGTAAATATATTAAATATACTATTTATATACAATAAAATAAAATAATGTATATACAAGAAATAAAATATATTTATAAAAAGTATTATTTAAGTATAAATAATAATAAAAAATAAAAGTATAATATTTTTATGTTTTTATTCTCAAGTATTTATTAAATAAAATAAAAGTATGTATATATATATATATATATATATATATATATATATATATATATATATATATATATATATATATATATATATATATATATATATATTAATTATATTAGTTATGTACAATAAAAATAAAATAAAATATATACAAGACAAAAATATATTTAGAACAATATTTTTTGAATGTAAATAAAATAAAGAATAAAAATAAAGGTATAATGTTATTATATATTATTTTCAAGTTTTCAATAAATAAAAGTATATACTAATTAAATTATTTTTATGTTAGAATAAATAAAAATAAAATACAAAATAAATGTGAAAATTTATAAAAATATTTTTTGATATTTTTTATTTTTGAAAAATAAGAAAATAAAATCAGAAATGAAAATGAAATGGAAAAATACAAAAGTATGAAGAAATGGGCCAGGGGGGTGCAATCAGTAAAAGGGGGGTGTCAAAAACAAAAAGCCAAAGTCCAGCCCAAAGCCAGACTTCATCTTCAACCTTGGTTCAAAAACGCGCGCGCTCTGTACCAAATGCCAGATCCTGCATACGTGCTCTAATGCAAAAACTCAAAACATCAAAGTTGTAGCATTTTTCAAGACGAATCCAACCATATAACGAACTCATTCTAACTCTCAAAGACCAGAGAGAATTTCTCTGGCCCTAAATCCTAATCTAATTTTTTCAGGAAGTTCATGGATCAAATTCTCTTAACACACTTAATTTAAATGGAAATTGAGCATATGTACAACTTCATGGCTATGAATACTACATTTTTTATTCACAAACCTAAGCCTAATGATTCCTAAATAGAGAGATAGGAAGTTGATAAAAACCTGTTTCAGTTGAAATCGTGTCTGACAATGTGGAGCTTTTCCTTGAGGCCTGAGGTGGTTGGGAGCTTGCTTGAACTTCCTCTGACCTTCCCCAACGCCTAGCTTGCCTTGAATGTGCTTGAACAAGCCTACGGAACTCAACCCGCACAAGATGAAATCAAAAATGGCAAACCTTGTAAAGGGAGTTACAGTTAGTGTTTAAGGGTTGGGATAGCTTGGATAGGTTGTATGGAAGGTGTTTGAACAGGTTTGGGGTAAAACCCACGAGCAACTTGTGAGATAGAACTCATGATGCAAATGCTGCCCTGTTTTGCTAATGAAAGGTGATTTTGTGCTATGGGAGGTTTCAAGACTCAAAGGCTCGTGCTTTAGGTTCAATACAATGTGTAAAAATTGTCTCAAAAGCTTGCACAAGTTGGTTCTCTCTGATGTTCAAGTTATGTGAATTTTGACATGTTTCTTGTATATGAAGCAAAAGTGGACAAGTGATGTAAAGCAGGCCTGTACAGGCCATCTATCAGCTTGCACACTATACTCTTGGCCCCTCAAGTTTGTGGATTTGATTTGCTGCACAAGATATGGTTCAATGCTCAAGGGATGTGGTTTGACATAAAGCAAGATTATGACAAAAATGGCAATGTACCTTTTTCTACTTAAGGATTAATCTTGTGTGTAATCCTCTAATGACCAAAACAAAGCCTTATACCAATGGATTTGCATTTAATTATTGAGTATGGAAGGGTTTTGAGACCTGTAATCTAGTGCAAACAAGGCTGATTAGAGTTTAAAACTAGTATCAATATGAACATGCCATGGATAAAAAGTGAGTTTTTGCCAACTTCAAGCCTTCGATTCTACCTAACCACAAATGAGTTTAGAGAGTTATTGGACATTTTGGAAAGCTTGCAACATGCTCTTAATTCCATATTTGAAATGAAATTTTAGATTCCAAGTGTAACTATGTGAAAAATGGCCATGAAGATAGGTCAAAATCCTGCCTAAACTAGGGCAAAATTTCACTAAGTTAAAAGTTTCATGGACCCTTGTTCCAAAAATCATAACTTGAGATCCATGCTTCTTTTGGGAAAACTTTTTGAATAAAAGTTGTAGACTTTGTGGAGGACTACAACTTTCATGATGGAAGTTTTGTTTGAATCCAATTGCATCATGGTGAAAATGTTGGGAAAAGTTGGGAAAATTAAGGAAATTTCATAACTTAGAAAAATTCTAAGTTATGAAAATTTTTAACTTTAAACCCTAATTTGAAATATTGGGTTTCTTGATGAATAAGTTTCATGTTTTGACATATCTTGATGAAAAATTGACCCTTGGAACTTGATTTTGAATAAAAAGTCAAAGTTTGACTTTTCAGTGTATAGTCAAATTTTGATCAGTTGACTGGAAAATTCATCTGTCAATCTAATGCATTTGAGATCTTTTGAACCTTGTGAATAGGTCAAGATGATGCCATTGAGTCCTTGAGTCCATGCTTGAACCCACTTTTCCATTGGCTAGGTGAAAAATCAGAAATTGCCCTTGTGCAGTCAAAACCCTAAAAATGACCATTTTACCCTTTTGATGATCTGATCAAATTTCTTGAGGAGTTGTGGTCCAAAATTGATCAAATGGTTCATATGAGTCTATAATGTTTACGTGGATCAAAATTTATGAGTTTTGACTGTAAATTGGCCATGGTTGACTTTTTCCCCAATACAGTTGATTTTTAGGTCAACTGTCCAATTGACTGGGCAAAAATTTGATTCAAAGCTTGAAACTTGGTAGAGGCAATCTTGGGGATCCAAGATGAAGTATGAAAGTAATTTTGAGCATTGAAAGTCCAAAAATCCCTGTGCAAACTCAAACCCTAATTCAGGTCAACAGTGCAAGGAGATGTCTTGAGCAATGCAAAACCCTAATCTGGTGTTGAGTTCAAAGAGCCTTGTGATGAAAAATTTTGATAAAATGAGAGGGAAAATTTTGGGTTACAACAGGATCAATCAGGAATTTGTTGAGTCCAGTAATACCCAGAATCCCCCTCAATTTGTCCTAAAAAAAGAAACCCAAATTTTGAGCTTTCAAACCCTAGTGATGGCATAAGCCGATTCCTGCGCTAAAACTCAAATTGGACTATTCAGACACCTTCATGTGATAATTATGAACACGAAAATATAATCAAATAGCATGTATAACATATGAATGAGAGAAATCGAGATTGAAGAAAACGTGATCAAACCGTGAGTATCAAGATGCAATTCTGGATGCTTTGACGCGTGCAATCGATGTTGTTGGTTTCAGGAGACGTCCAGGAACGTGTTGCTGCCCTTGAAATTGCTTGAATTAGAATGTAAATAAAAATCCGACCTGCACTCTTCTTTGGAAATTTTTTAACTTTGTTTGACTCTTTGGAACAAGCTGCGCCTCCAATCTCTTCTGCCTAGGGTTGACAATGTTGTATATATGTCATGGGCTAGATTAGGTCAACATGTATGGAAAAAATCCAAAGAATAAAGGCATGGATTTAAGAGGAAATCAAATCTTGAAAACCGTCCAAATATGTATATTTTGTGTCCATTATTGGCTTACACAATTTGACTGCCATTATACAGCCTGTATCCTCATTCTTTAATGCAAAATCATCCCAAAATAATTTTATATCATTTATTTGATTTAATTTGGATTTTAAATGATTAAAAATAAAAATAAATAAAATAAATAAGAAAATGATGCATGGAGGGGTTTATGAGTCGTGGACCATGTTAGGAACAAGACAATGCATTTTGGGCATGATTAACTTTGTTCAAATTTCCAAAAATGGGAAACTTTGACAATGCATATCTTTCTTAATTTTGACCCTAAGAGGGTGTTCTTGGACTTTTTAGAAATCTTAGGATGTCCTATAAACAACCCTTTTGGTTTCATCTCAATTGGATCTTCCATGTTCATGTAAGGAGCTTTGACCCAAAAGGTGTTTTTGTTGACTTTTTGAAATGACCTAATATGTCTGAATTCATATCTTTCCATGAGAGGATTTTTTGAACTTGAGGGATGAAGATGAGTTTTAGGGAATTGCATCCTCTTTAAAATGATCCTTGGATGGGAAATTTATGATAAAGTATGAGAAAGTTATGCCTGGTCAAAGTTTGGTTGACTTTTCCTATTGAAACCCTAATTTAGCAACTTTTGAGTTTTGATGAATTTGGGGCATTCTTTGAGGAATCATGATCAACCCTTGATCAAATGATGGATGTCACTTCAAAATGATGATGTTGACCAAAAATCTTGAAGTTTAACTATATGTGGGTCACAATTGACTTTTGACCTAGTACAAATGATTTTAAGGCATTTGAGCAGTTGACTGAGCAAACTTCTTGTGCAAGGCATGAAACATGGTATGGATGATCTTGAGAACATATTATGGTAATGTAAATCATTTGGGACCCTTGGAGCTCAAACATCTTGATGAAAATGGAAACCCTGGTTTGAGGCTCCTTGTCTTAGGAGGAGGATTTGTCTGGTCAATCCTTAGGCATCCTTGGGCAAGTTGAGGACTTCAATGAGCATGTGTTGAGTAATATGAGAGGAAAAATTTTGGGGTACAACAACTGCCCCTGTTCAATCTTCTTAAACTTGAGGATGTAGATTGGCTGGTATGCCTTTCGTGATCTGAAGGTCGAAGACGATTGAACACTAGAGTGCCTAGAAATTTTCACTCGCATAAATTAACATTGATTGGTGATATCAGGAATGGGCTTACAGATGCCATTTGGAGGTTGACGAAGAATCTTCGGGGATGGGCTTAAAGATGCCATCTAGAAGAGATATCAGTTGCATAAGAGATGCCTTTGCGAGAATTCATGTACTTGCCATTGAGGAGGACTTGGCAGAGGGATGTTGATTTATGTCTTGGAAGATAGAGTATAGGAGTTTTGATTGTCCATCTCTACTGGGGAATTAATTCTTGATTGAAGAGGTGGAAGTAAACTGCATATCTGGTCAGGGTCCAGGTTGCACAGCGACTTACTGGGGAAATGTCAAATCAACTGTTTCTGGTCAGATTCGGGTCTTACAGTGTTGTAAACTGTTGTCTGGAGATAAGGGAGAAGGAACCTGGATAGTAGGGTTGTTCGAGATGAAAGCCTGAATAGTAGGGCTATGAGAAGGAACCTGGTTCGTAGGGTTACTTCGAGATGAAAGCCTGGATAGTAGGGCTTATGGGAAGGAACCTGGGTCGTAGGGTTACTTCAAGATGAAAGCCTGGATAATAGGGCTTATGGGAAGGAACCTGGGTCGTAGGGTTCCTTCGAGATGAAAGCCTGGATAGTAGGTCTATGAGAGGGAACCTGGGTAGTAGGGTTACTTCGAAATAAAAGCCTGGATAGTAGGGCTATGAGAAGTAACCTGGGTCATAGGGTTACTTCAAGATGAAAGCCTAGATAGTAGGGCTTATGGGAAGGAACCTGGGTCGTAGGGATACTTCGAGATGAAATCCTGGATAGTAGGGCTATGAAAAGGAACCTGGGTAGTAGGGTTAATTCAGAATAAAAGTCTGGATAGTAGGGCTATGAGAAGGAACCTGGGTCGTAGGGTTACTTCAAGATGAAAGCCTGGATAGTAGGGCTTATTAGAAGGAACCTAGGTCCTAGGGTTTCTTCTAGATGAAAGCCTGGATAGTAGGGCTATGAGAAGGAACCTGGGTCGTAGGGTTACTTCGAAATGAAAGCCTGGATAGTAGGGCTATGAGAAGGAACCTGGGTAGTAGGGTTACTTCAGAATACAAGCCTGAATATTAGGGCTATGAGAAGGAACATGGGTCGTAGGGTTACTTCGAGATGAAAGCCTAGATAATAGGGCTATGAGAAAGAACCTGGGTAGTAGGGTTACTTCGAAATAAAAGCCTGGATAGTGGGGCTATAAGGAACCTAGGTTGTAGGGTTACTTCAAGATGAAAATCCTGGATGGTAGGGCTTATGGGAAGGAACCTGGATAGTAGGGTTACCTTAAGATGGAAAGCCTGGATGGTAGGGATTATGGGAAGGAACCTGGATAGTAGGTTTACCTTAAGATGAAAGCCTGGATAGTAGGGTTACTTCATTTGATCATGTAGATTAGTTGACCCGTTTGGTTTCGGGAACTCATTTTCCAGAAGTTGTCTGCAAATGTGACATGTATACTGCTGGGATTATTAATGATAATTGTCTTTCCTTTAAATATAACAGGGTTAATTATATGTGATGCATGGAATGCATGGTGGGATGATATTCTCAAAATAAATGAGATTATGTTGTATGTGATATGTATACGTATGTCATGATGTATGAACATGGGATGTTATTGTGACATATCCGAGTCTGGGAAAATAAATTCCTAACTGTTGCTGGAGAGTATAGCATTCCTGACTATTGTAGAAAATTGTGGTTCTTCTACTTCCGCTAGTATAGCCGTAGAAATGTTCAAGACTAAGCCATTGGATTGACTAGACTTTATACATATCAAAATAAAAATCGCCACCACGCTTTATTATTTCCAAAGGAATGGGAAAAAAGCGAATAACCCAAAAAGAGGGGGAAAGATTCAAGGTAAGGGGGTTGGTTATGCAAAGGGAAGGTATTAGCACACTAAATATCTATGGTACTCTACAGGAACCTCTTTGAAAAATCTGTATATTTTGGGTATAAAAATGTGTTGTATAGAAAATGGATGGTGGAGGTGAGAAGAGAAATATTTTTTATGATTTTTGCACCCACCGCGGTTGCGAACCTTTAGTGCCTACGTACCACCTTTCGTGCAATAGTGGATCAGGGTACACGTAGTTCCTCTTTTAAAAAGATTTGAAACACAAGTTTGTTGGTTGATTTTAATGAGGTAAGACATCATCGTCATTGTCCGTGTGGAAAACATACTTACTACCCACAATCATGAGAAAGGAGAATTTGCATCATCTCAAAGTGGAAGATATGGCTTGGATCTTAATATCAACAATGCCTCACTCAACACCCAAGTGGAAAATATCTCAATTCACTACATACTATAGAAGTATAGTTGTTTGCATCACTACAAGGATTGACAAGAGTCTAACCTTTGGAGAAAAGTTTAAAGATAAAAGCCAAAGTGGCAAAATGGTTTGAAATGAGATTGATTGACTTTTAGTCTTCTCACAAAAAATGTCAAGGTATTACTAAATTGATTGGAGTTTATTTATGAAAAGATTTTGAATATGCATGGACATAAGTGTAAGTTTATTATGAAAGTAGTTAAAGTTTCAAAACAAGAAGAGTTTTCAAAAGGAGGGAGAAGATTTTTGAAATTAAAGAAGATGGGAGGAGAAGAAGAGACTATCCTAAAGCATAAGGTAAAAGCTAAGGAGAAGAATCATTTAACCAACAAGAAGCCAATACTTGACATTATGTGTCAAGATAGAATTCTCATTCGTTGGATTGAAACCAAGCAAGCAAAGATACTAGACCTATTGAGAGAAACAAACTTCAAGTGTATTAAGTCTTCACAAAAATTGGGAAGAGTAACGGCTGCATACGAGTGAATTCCAGATTTCAAACAAAGAGTGTAATCACAGAAACCTGCACACAAAAACAAACAAGCAACCCAATGTCTTGAGGTAAACCTCAAGAACTCCATACAAAAATAATCAGATAAGATCACGAGGTCTGCAGGATAGGCCAAGGTTTATAATCCTAAGTCCAAGAAAAAGTCCCATGCTCCATAATGCCAAGTGTGATCGGTGGATCTGGAACTGACTGTTTAACGCTGGTTCGCGAAATGTCGCGGAAGCAAGAGTCGCCACCGTCTTTTATTTTCTCCAATTGGAAAGGACAAAAGCACAGAAAAATTCCTTAAAGAGATTGCTCTCGGTTCGGGAGGTAGGTTATAGAAAGGGAAGGTGTTAGCACCCTTTCTATCCATGGTTATCCATGGGCTCTTAGATATTTGCTCATTGTGTTTTCAAAAATGGTTTGTTTGCTTTTCAACTGTGGGTTTAAAAGTTTCTTTGAAAAATTTCAGTTCGACTCGTACGTCAGAGTGTTTGAAAAGTTTGCTTTGAAAGCTTTTGAAAATGTGTTGGTGCGAAAAGTATGTTTTGATTTGTTTGAAATTAGAGCAAGTATCCTTGAGAACCTACCTACCCTAAGGAATTCGTCTGTGTAAATGTCCTTTAAAGTAGTGCCATCCCACCATTGAGAGGTAGGTAGCACCACCGTTGGAGGTGTTCGGGTCAATTCGAGTTTGTAGGGACATGGTGATCACCAGAGCAATGGGAAGACACCTTAGAAGCTACCCTCATGCCAGGTTCCCGGATCATGAGGACTTACTAAGACGTCCTCTACTCGACGATCACCTTTCGAAAGGCAACAGTGAGGCGTACCCTAGGGGTGGTGTGTGCGATTCGTGTGTCGTTTTCAGATATTTGTCTTGTCATGTTTATTTGTGTTCTACGCTTGATTTTAATTAAGACATTCATTCTTGCATGCTTATTTAACAGTTAAAAGTATTTGCGGGAAAATAAATCTAAGGCTATTACAAAGGCGCAGGTCCACATCGCCAAAATTAAACCGGACCCGATTTGACGGAAAATAAAGAAAGCGAAGTAAAAGTGCGAGAAGTTAAATGTTACAACGCTTTGGGAGAATTACATAATTATAATAAACGACATAAAATAAATGCGCGAAATTAAATACATTATGAACAATGGGCGTTGAACCCTTTTGCAAAATTAAAATTAATAGGAAATTAAAATTAAAAATTAAAAGAAGAAAAATGTTTTTTTAGTAGTTGTGGTTTTTTATGTTTAATAGGAAAAAAGAGAATTAATTACAATTAAAACAAAGTGTCGAACCCTAATTCTAATATTTTTTAGTTATCATGAAAATGTTATATTAACCTAAATTAAACCCTAAATTAATTTATGTGCATTTAATTATAAAAATAAATAAATAAATAATATTGTGATAAAAAAGGAAAATTTAAAAGGGAATAAAATTCATCAAACCTAAATTCTATATTTTTGTGTTTTTATGATGAAAAGAATTAACAATAAGCCTTAATTTAAATTAACTAATTTTACATGCAAGTTTTTTTATGAAAAATAATTAAAATAAATATATATTATATTTTTGTCTTTTCTGAATTTTTGTATTTTTGTGAAAACAAATTAATTATGTTAAAACAAATAAAATAAATGAAATAGCAAAAATAAAATATAAGAAGAAACATAGAAAAAATGCAAACCAGGGGGGGGGTAGCCCCAAATTGGAGGTACAGGCCTTAGAATTCTGGCCCAATTAACTTTGAATTCGTTGACTTTTCCAGATTTTGTATGGCATGTTGACTGCGTTTATGGTGTTCTTTGAATTTGAGCCCTTGATCTGCTCTCACTGGACGCGTGTATGGTGGGATGATGATGGAATATGGTGGTCCTCAATAGGCGCGCTGCATAAGAATTGTTTACGAAAAATAACATGGGAATTGTATAGACCTGGGGTTCGAACCCAGGTCTTGCCCCTCACCAGCCAACACTTGGACCACTACGCCATGTTAACATCTTTAATATATAAATAACGAATAAATAATATAAAGAAAGAAACACGTTAATGGATTGGAACGCGCGAAATTTCAAACTAGCGAATCACTGGCTGACAACACATCGTCTTCCTCGTTCTATTTTATTTTTCTGAAAACAAGAACTTTCAGCCACGGTTTTGGATGCGTGGTTTTAGGCAGGTTTCAAGAAAATAGCGATTAGGCTATCCTTGAACATAAATTCATCGCGACTATTGGGATCTCTTCGTCCAGTTGAGCTGAGTTTGATAGTGGTGATTTTGAGTCCTAATTTTTCCTTGGGTGAGAAACCCCAATTCAAGAACTCTGAAAACCCTAAAAGTCAGTTATGGCATATTTGTATATAGCGTGTAAAAATTCAATCAAACACAATGGTTAGTTTCAGAAACTCAAAACAAACATGATGCAATGAATAGAATGCTGTAAAAGTGCTTAAAAGATGATATACGATTATGAATTTTTTGCAATACAGTTTGAGTCACAGGCACCAATTCCTGGAGCTTTTGTGGATGTTTTTGATTGGAGTATGATCAAGGAGACTCAAGGA
Organism: Vicia faba; assembly: GCA_948472305.1. Classification (NCBI taxonomy): domain Eukaryota; kingdom Viridiplantae; phylum Streptophyta; class Magnoliopsida; order Fabales; family Fabaceae; genus Vicia; species Vicia faba. Next base: position 38,353,786 of record OX451741.1, read on the forward strand.
AGCTATTGAGACAAGAATGGTGCTTTGAATCGCCTTGTAACCTTGAAATCAGTTTTGAGTTTTTTGGATAATTTTTCAAGTTGGCAATGTCTTTTTCTGCGCAGCTTAGCCTCTCCTGGCATTAGGGTTATCATCCTGAATATGTAGCAAAGCTATTAGGTTAAAAATATCAATCAAATCTCTTTCATTCAATGGTTTTTGCAAATTGATTTTTCAAGATTTTTTCATATCTTTTCCATGTGCATTTTTGTTCAATCATGCTCAAATCAACCAAATCTTGCCATATTGGGATGTGCACGAAATCTTGAGTCTAGAATGTGCATAAAAAGATTTTTTAGGTCAAGCTTTATATTTTTCATGTATTTAAATAATTTAAATGAATTAATATTAATATAAATTCAAATAAATAATTAAAAAATGAGAAAATACTTCCCTTTGGGCCTAATGGTCGTGCATAGGCTTGGCATGAAGAAACTTGGAAGAAAAATGGGCCCATTAGCATTTTTGGATCATTTGCATCAATGTTGACTTTTCAAAATTCCCAAAAATTTCCCAACTTCCACAAGGCATAACTTGCTCAATTTTTAAGCTTTTCACATGTTCTTGGACATTTTGGAAAGGTCTTTGAGTCCTTTAACCAATGCCTTTGGTCCCATGGCATTTTGATTTACCAATCTCAAGTTATGGCCTTTGACTTAAAGTCCCTTTTTGTTGACTTTTGAAAATGACCTATAATGTTGAAATTGATAACTTTTTGTGAGAGCATTTCTTGGTCTTGGAATATGAAGATGAATTGTAGGAAATGTCTTTCTCTTCAAAATGAGCTTTGGATGGAATTTTTCTGATAATCCATGTGAAAGTTATGCCCTGGTCAATTTCAGTTGACTTTTTCAACTGTCCAAATATAGTAACTTTTGCATCTTTGATGATTTTTGAGCCAAATTTTGAGAATCATGATCAAGCATTGATCAAATGATGTTTGTGGCTTCAAAATGATATGTTGACCAAAAATTTGAACTTTTGACTGCCAAATGACCATTTTGCCCCTACAGTTGACTGTAGTGCAATTTAGGGTTTTGACTGTGCAATTTTGAGCTGAATGCCTTGAAACTTGATATGAGGATGCTTGACCACATTTGTAGGCATATGAGACTTGATTGGGCCCCTGAAACCTTCATTTTCTTGATCAGAACCCAAACCCTAGTTTTGACTGTATAGGAGACAGTTGAACTGCACAACCCTTGGGGAGTTTTGTGACTTGACTTGGCTATTTCTTGAGGAATATGGGAGGGCAAATTTTGGGGTACAACAGTTGCCCCTGTTCAATCTTCTTAGACCTGAGGATGCAGATTGGCTGACGTGCCTCTCGTAATCCGAGGGTAAAAGATGATTGGACACTAGAGTGCCCAGAAATTTGCGCTCACATAGTAGCAGTGATGATGGGGGAATGGGCTTATAGATGCCATTTAGAAGTCGCTTGGATAGGATGATGGGCTTATAGATGCCATTTAGAAGTCGCTTGGATAGGATGATGGGCTTATAGATGCCATCTGGATGTTGATCGCGTAGGAGATTCCTTAGCGAGAACCTGCATACCTGCAAAACAGAAAAATGAGTACCTGACACGTTGCAGGAGCTGATTTTGGATGCTTGGTATAGATGTGTCCTGACTGGTTACAGGAGCTGAGTCTGGAGCTTCAAACGCTGATGAATGAACCATGGATGGTTACTGCTTTAGCATGAATGGTAAGAGAACCTTGAGTGATTTTAACTTCAACAACGCTCGTTGAGAAAAATCTTGGTGGGAATTACCATCTTTGCAATATCGGGAAGAAAACCATAGGCCATTATAATCTGAAAGGGAATCATCACCTCACTCAACGTCGGAGAGGGAAATATCTGAAAAGGACTTGTCACCTCACACACCGCCGGAGAGGGAACCATAGGAGACTATCACCTCACACTCATCGTCGGAGAGAGAAACATCTGAAAAAGGAATTACTACCTCACACACCGTCGGAGAGGGGACCATAAGAGAATATCACCTCACACTCATCGTCGGAGAGGGAAACATCTGAAAAAGGAATTACCACCTCACACTCATCGTCGGAGAGGGGACCATAAGAGAATATCACCTCACACTCATCGTCGGAGAGGGAAACATCTGAAAAAGGAATTACCACCTCACACTCATCGTCGGAGAGGGGACCATAAGAGAATATCACCTCACACTCATCGTCGGAGAGGGAAACATCTGAAAAAGGAATTACCACCTCACACTCATCGTCGGAGAGGGGACCATAAGAGAATATCACCTCACACTCATCGTCGGAGAGGGAAACATCTGAAAAAGGAACTACCACCTCACACTCATCGTCGGAGAGGGAACCATCTATCACCTCACACTCATCGTCGGAGAGGGAAATATCTGAAAAGGGACTTCTGGAAGCAGTATCAGAACGTCACCATATCTGGTTTACATCTGAAACTATATCTGGAAGGAAATCTGGAAGCAGCATCAGAACGTCACCATATCTGGATCATATCTGAAACTATATCTAGAAGGAACTCTGGAAGCAGCATCAGAACGTCACCATATCTGGATCATATCTGAAACTATATCTAGAAGGAAATCTGGAAGCAGCATCAGAACGTCACCATATCTGGATCATATCTGAAACTATATCGAGAAGGAATTCTGGAAGCAGCATCAGAACGTCACCATATCTGGATCATATCTGAAACTATATCTAGAAGGAACTCTGGAAGCAGCATCAGAACGTCACCATATCTGGATCATATCTGAAACTATATCTAGAAGGAAATCTGGAAGCAGCATCAGAACGTCACCATATCTGGATCATATCTGAAACTATATCTAGAAGGAACTCTGGAAGCAGCATCAGAACGTCACCATATCTGGATCATATCTGAAACTATATCTAGAAGGAAATCTGGAAGCAGCATCAGAACGTCACCATATCTGGATCATATCTGAAACTATATCGAGAAGGAATTCTGGAAGCAGCATCAGAACGTCACCATCTCTGGATCATATCTGAAACTATATCAAGAATGAATTGCGATAGTTGATAGTAGTCATTTTTGTATTGATCTTTTTCCTGAAAAGGCGAGACATAATTGGATGCAAAATCATGATGCATGAACTGTATGTCTTCAAAATCAATGAGATTCGTGTAGTATGATGCATATGCATGCTATAATGATGTATGTGACGTTTTATGAATGTATGTTTGTCTAAGAAAATAAATCCTTGACGGGTGCCGGGAAGTCGTATCCTGGGCTGATGTTGCAGAATAGTTGCAAGAATTCCAATAGACGAAGATAACTCCGTTGGGGAATAAACTTGGCGAATGGAGGATTCTGCGGGGAGAAAAAGATATTCTAGCGACCATGCTGGGAAGAAATACTCTGTGGGGAGATGCTTTTGCTGAATTGTTGAGGATGACTCGCTGAGGATACCTTGCTGTATTGGAAGTATGAATGGACTTCGCTGGGGATAAGAAGATTCTGTCGACGACGCTCTTTCCGTGGCTTTTGGCTGAGGATAACCCAGTTATATCCTGTTAAGGAAATAACTCTTTAAATCAAGCCGGACGACGCGTTCGTGCCCTGCTAGGGGATAAGCTTCCAGAATTTACTGGGGGTACGCTTATTGCTTGGGGAGATAGATTCCAACCTTCTTGGGGAAACTAGATTGGCCTCTCCTGGGGAAGTATTGAACTGTATTGGTTATGTTCTTCAACGGAACCTACCTTGATACCCTGGAGGATAGAACAATCAGATTGCTTAGACCAACCATTATTGCCCCTGTTTCTATGGAGGAGACACATGTGGGATGCTGATAATTGTTTGAGAGTCAAACCTTCTTCAGGTAGGCAGGTGATAAGATGACAGGACATAGTCGTACGCTTTGATCCCTAACTTTTGCCTGGACCGCCCTTTCGGGTTTTCAGTCCACCGGGATACCCATTTTTGCCCAAGCCGCCTTTTCAGGTTTTCGACTTGCCGGGTGTACAGATTTTTCATTTCATCCCTTATTTTTGCCCGAACCTTTTTGGTTCGCCGGGAAGCCCTTATTTTTGCCTAGGTGTGTCAACCTAGCGGGTCTTTAATTTTGCGTAGTATCTTTTCGACTATGTCCACGCTCTCAGAATGTAGGGAGTTGCCCCTGTTAGCAGTGTTTTGTCATGCCACCAGAAAGTGTTTGGTCAGGCAAGATTCGTTGTTGGGATGCCCCCAGTGACTCAGGAGGAGATTTGCCCCAGGCTATTTGGCCCTTGAGAGATTCTCCGAATCTTGATTGGACTGCCCCAGATGATGGACCACGCTCATGTCTGCCCCTTGATTGGAGGTACTTCTGTTCATTAGGCATTCGTCGTGCGAATTTCCCTGCTGTTCAAACAAAAAGTCATATGCAAACAAAGTTATGTTAAAAATGCCAAGCTTATGTCTGTCTTGAAGATTTTGAAGATGCATTCTTTTTCATAAAACAAGTAAATGTTTGTAAAACGTAATGTCAACTCCGTATTTACCGTAGGCCTTCAGGAGTCAGGATACCTTTTGTAACAGTATGCTTTCGAACTAACCCATGCTTCAGCTAGGACTTTTAAGGGTTATAACGTGGCCTGGTTCACGGCTTAAGAAACAAAGGATAAAGGCTCAAATTTTATTTGTACCCACCCGCTCTTCGTGATGTTCTCCAAACCTAAACTCAGTTGATCGCGCGTTAGACCTTGCTTGAGTCTTTGCTTTGATGTTCCAATAATGGTTCAGATGTTGATGATTTCTTTTGACTAGGCAGTCCTTCTTTGTTTTTGTTGAGGGTTTGTGAGACCTCTTTTTTTGATTTCGTTATCCCTATTTTTGCCTGAACTGTTTCCTTTTTGGAATTACAGTCAGCGGGATGCCCCAGTTTCATAAGTCTCTTTTCATAGGTTTAGACTTTTTGGGCTTTTCATTTATGAATTTTGATGATGACTGCCTGTCCTTTTGATTGTTCTGAACCATCACTGTCTTTGTTCGTTTTGTAAAGATCTCTTCGGTGCCATTCGTTATGCACTTGGATCAACTGGGAGACTACCCTGCCCCAGGTTATGATTAAGGGTTTTAAATTTCGAAAAGAAAAACTCCTACTTCTTTGGCTCAGAGGGGTTGACGAGGGATTATCATCCTTATAACTCCAGTGTTTAGGGATTGAAACAATGCCTGTACCTCATCAGCGGAGTCTGTTCAAAAGCATACTGTAAATTGTGGTATCATTTTCGTCATCCTCCCTCAAGAGACTTAGAATTATTAACCGAGAGTTGACATCAGAAAAAATATGAAAAGAATATAATAAAAATAATTGTATTAATTTCCCAAAATAGACATATGCGATGCATTAATAGAATAAAAGAGTTTGCTATGACATTAATTGTTTGTATAAGCAAAGAAAAATACAACTCAAAATTCAAATAAACAAAGGCTTCAATGATTGGGCAACGGAGCAGTGATTATGTTCGGAGTCTCTGGCACTTCAAACTGAATCTCTCCGGCGTCAATCATATCTTGGATCTTGTTCTTGAGAGGCCAGCAATTGTCCGTAGTATGCCCCGAGCTATCAGAATGATATGCGCACCTATCGTTGGGATGATAGTTGGGTGCAAAAGTGTTCGGATTCCGGAGAGGAGCCCTTAAGGTGATCAGCCCCGCCTTCAACATTTGTTGCAGTGCTTGATCCAACGACATGTTGAGTTTGGTGTACTGCCGTTTCTCCTTGCGCTGCTGCCCCTGTCCTTGTTGAGCAGGTCCGGGATTGGAGATTTGGATTGCCCCTGCCTCATGACGGCTCTTTTTACCGTGCACAGCATTGGATTCTTTCTTTCCATGATGAGGCTTTTTGTCCGAAGGTGCAGCCTCTTGAATTTTCCCAGACCGGATGCCAGCTTCTATTCGCTCTCCAGTCAAGATAAGATCTGTGAATCCAGCAGACGAATTCCCAATTAGGTGGTTATAAAATGGACCAGACAAGGTCCCCAAGAACATGTCCACAAGTTCCCGATCAGTCAGAGGTGGTTGTACCCTTCCAGCAAGGTCCCTCCATTTCTGTGCATATTCTTTAAAACCTTCACTTGATCCTAACGACATACCCTGGAGTTGGGTACGCGTAGGAGCAAGGTCGGCATTATATTGATACTGCTTGTAGAAAGCAGTAGCCAACTCCTCCCAGTTACGAACCTTGGTCCCATCTAGCTGATAGAACCATTCGAGATGAGTCCCTGAAAGACTCTCCTGGAAGAAGTGGATCCACAGATTCTTGTCCACCGTATATGGTTGAATCTTCCGAACATAGGACCTGAGATGTAACTTGGGGCAAGACGCCCCATCATACTTGGTAAAGGATGGTGCTTTGAACTTCCGAGGAATAACCACACCAGTTGACAAACCCAAATCTCCAAGATCCAGCCCAGGTACCTGTTGGGTCTCCATAGCATTCAGCCTATCCTCCAACTGTTTGTACTTGTCCTCAGCCGGAGGGTACTGTTCGTCGTCGAAATCGGTTTCATTGTCAGAGACCTCTGGACTGGGCACCCTTTCCTCTTGATGACTGCTTTTTCCCACAGATGGGGTTGTCCTCTCAGTTTCAATTTGCGGTGTGTTCCCAGATCTGCGTCTAGGGCTGAACAAAATAGTCCTCTTCTTCTTCTTGTCCCTCTTCAAGAGTAGAGCCTTCAGATCTTGTTGCCCCTGAGTCAAATTCATGATCAGCTCTTAGAACTGGGCGTTCTGAGCCTGGAGGTCCTTGATAGTCTGCTCGGCTGATGATTCAGGATTCATGATGATCGGCTGAAATAAACAGCGGAGAAGGGTAAGCAACCTGTCAAAGGGATACCTGCAATGCACTGAGATGTATGACATGCATGTAATGTTTTCAAGGACCTCGCGGGGTAAACAGAGAAACTTTATTAGCATTTGGAACCGGTAGCTTGATTGTAAGAACTTCATTTTGTTGAGAGTCCTTCGTCAAGGGTCAAAGGCTCACCATATCCAGTGGGTCATAGCCCCTGACAACTTTGGCTAGAGGAAAATAAATCCTCTTTGCCCCTTGCTAGATGTTTGATTCATCATGACCTGCATCACAAGCCCTTGAGATCCTTGAAATGGGCTAGGATGTATGCAGGATGTATGCAATGGTATGATGTTATGCTATGCATGGGGTAATGTGAGTAACCCTGTTATGAGTCCCAATTAAGGACTATAAACAGACCCTGCAAGAAATTCAGTATACTTTGTTATGAGTCCCAATTAAGGACTATAAACAACCCTGCAAGAAATTTAGTACCCTGTTATGAGCCCCAATTAAGGACTATAAACAAGACCTGCAAGAAACAAGTGTTAGGTAACAAGCATGCAAGTAATCAAGTACGAAGGCACACAAGTCACACAAGGCAAGCCCCTAAAGTTTAGGCCAGCATGAGGTCTAGGTACTACCCTCTTTCAGTTTGTTGGTTCATACCTGTCCTAATCAAAAGTAATCGGGTTCTAAGGTTCCCAATATCACGGGATTGCTTTCATTGTTCATCGTTTCGATTTAGCCACTGAACTGGCGACCGAAATATTCCAGGAAAGCAACCCTCAATTGAGTGTAGTATCGAGTATCAACCAACCTCGGACTGCACCAAAGTCAGTTATCTCACTACCCTAAAGAGGCCAAGATAGTTCAATTAAGGTTCCTAAGGTTTGTTGATGCTTCACGACACCACGCGGAGGCCCCGTACTCTCCTTTACTGAACTCAAGGGTTACCGGTACACACCAAAGTGCCACATCAACGTAGCAGACTGTTTCAACCATGTCGGTATACCCCGCACAGTTCCCTCACAGCCTTGTTGCTACTTTCTAAGAAGGTATCCCCATATCCTGGTTAGGATCTATAGAACTCCCAAGACAGTCCCACAATTTAAAGCACACAAGTCAAAGCAATTGAAAACACAGTGATCTTAGTCCTAAGGTACACCTCACTTTAAAGTTTAATCCCCAGCAGAGTTGCCAGTTCTGTGATCGGTGGATCTGGAACTGACTGTTTAACGCTGGTTCGCGAAATGTCGCGGAAGCAAGAGTCGCCACCGTCTTTTATTTTCTCCAATTGGAAAGGACAAAAGCACAGAAAAATTCCTTAAAGAGATTGCTCTCGGTTCGGGAGGTAGGTTATAGAAAGGGAAGGTGTTAGCACCCTTTCTATCCATGGTTATCCATGGGCTCTTAGATATTTGCTCATTGTGTTTTCAAAAATGGTTTGTTTGCTTTTCAACTGTGGGTTTAAAAGTTTCTTTGAAAAATTTCAGTTCGACTCGTACGTCAGAGTGTTTGAAAAGTTTGCTTTGAAAGCTTTTGAAAATGTGTTGGTGCGAAAAGTATGTTTTGATTTGTTTGAAATTAGAGCAAGTATCCTTGAGAACCTACCTACCCTAAGGAATTCGTCTGTGTAAATGTCCTTTAAAGTAGTGACATCCCACCATTGAGAGGTAGGTAGCACCACCGTTGGAGGTGTTCGGGTCAATTCGAGTTTGTAGGGACATGGTGATCACCAGAGCAATGGGAAGACACCTTAGAAGCTACCCTCATGCCAGGTTCCCGGATCATGAGGACTTACTAAGACGTCCTCTACTCGACGATCACCTTTCGAAAGGCAACAGTGAGGCGTACCCTAGGGGTGGTGTGTGCGATTCGTGTGTCGTTTTCAGATATTTGTCTTGTCATGTTTATTTGTGTTCTACGCTTGATTTTAATTAAGACATTCATTCTTGCATGCTTATTTAACAGTTAAAAGTATTTGCGGGAAAATAAATCTAAGGCTATTACAAAGGCGCGGGTCCACATCGCCAAAATTAAACCGGACCCGATTTGACGGAAAATAAAGAAAGCGAAGTAAAAGTGCGAGAAGTTAAATGTTACAACGCTTTGGGAGAATTACATAATTATAATAAACGACATAAAATAAATGCGCGAAATTAAATACATTATGAACAATGGGCGTTGAACCCTTTTGCAAAATTAAAATTAATAGGAAATTAAAATTAAAAATTAAAAGAAGAAAAATGTTTTTTTAGTAGTTGTGGTTTTTTATGTTTAATAGGAAAAAAGAGAATTAATTACAATTAAAACAAAGTGTCGAACCCTAATTCTAATATTTTTTAGTTATCATGAAAATGTTATATTAACCTAAATTAAACCCTAAATTAATTTATGTGCATTTAATTATAAAAATAAATAAATAAATAATATTGTGATAAAAAAGGAAAATTTAAAAGGGAATAAAATTCATCAAACCTAAATTCTATATTTTTGTGTTTTTATGATGAAAAGAATTAACAATAAGCCTTAATTTAAATTAACTAATTTTACATGCAAGTTTTTTTATGAAAAATAATTAAAATAAATATATATTATATTTTTGTCTTTTCTGAATTTTTGTATTTTTGTGAAAACAAATTAATTATGTTAAAACAAATAAAATAAATGAAATAGCAAAAATAAAATATAAGAAGAAACATAGAAAAAATGCAAACCAGGGGGGGTAGCCCCAAATTGGAGGTACAGGCCTTAGAATTCTGGCCCAATTAACTTTGAATTCGTTGACTTTTCCAGATTTTGTATGGCATGTTGACTGCGTTTATGGTGTTCTTTGAATTTGAGCCCTTGATCTGCTCTCACTGGACGCGTGTATGGTGGGATGATGATGGAATATGGTGGTCCTCAATAGGCGCGCTGCATAAGAATTGTTAACGAAAAATAACATGGGAATTGTATAGACCTGGGGTTCGAACCCAGGTCTTGCCCCTCACCAGCCAACACCTGGACCACTACGCCATGTTAACATCTTTAATATATAAATAACGAATAAATAATATAAAGAAAGAAACACGTTAATGGATTGGAACGCGCGAAATTTCAAACTAGCGAATCACTGGCTGACAACACATCGTCTTCCTCGTTCTATTTTATTTTTCTGAAAACAAGAACTTTCAGCCACGGTTTTGGATGCGTGGTTTTAGGCAGGTTTCAAGAAAATAGCGATTAGGCTATCCTTGAACATAAATTCATCGCGACTATTGGGATCTCTTCGTCCAGTTGAGCTGAGTTTGATAGTGGTGATTTTGAGTCCTAATTTTTCCTTGGGTGAGAAACCCCAATTCAAGAACTCTGAAAACCCTAAAAGTCAGTTATGGCATATTTGTATATAGCGTGTAAAAATTCAATCAAACACAATGGTTAGTTTCAGAAACTCAAAACAAACATGATGCAATGAATAGAATGCTGTAAAAGTGCTTAAAAGATGATATACGATTATGAATTTTTTGCAATATAGTTTGAGTCACAGGCACCAATTCCTGGAGCTTTTGTGGATGTTTTTGATTGGAGTATGATCAAGGAGACTCAAGGAAGCTATTGAGACAAGAATGGTGCTTTGAATCGCCTTGTAACCTTGAAATCAGTTTTGAGTTTTTTGGATAATTTTTCAAGTTGGCAATGTCTTTTTCTGCGCAGCTTAGCCTCTCCTGGCATTAGGGTTATCATCCTGAATATGTAGCAAAGCTATTAGGTTAAAAATATCAATCAAATCTCTTTCATTCAATGGTTTTTGCAAATTGATTTTTCAAGATTTTTTCATATCTTTTCCATGTGCATTTTTGTTCAATCATGCTCAAATCAACCAAATCTTGCCATATTGGGATGTGCACGAAATCTTGAGTCTAGAATGTGCATAAAAAGATTTTTTAGGTCAAGCTTTATATTTTTCATGTATTTAAATAATTTAAATGAATTAATATTAATATAAATTCAAATAAATAATTAAAAAATGAGAAAATACTTCCCTTTGGGCCTAATGGTCGTGCATAGGCTTGGCATGAAGAAACTTGGAAGAAAAATGGGCCCATTAGCATTTTTGGATCATTTGCATCAATGTTGACTTTTCAAAATTCCCAAAAATTTCCCAACTTCCACAAGGCATAACTTGCTCAATTTTTAAGCTTTTCACATGTTCTTGGACATTTTGGAAAGGTCTTTGAGTCCTTTAACCAATGCCTTTGGTCCCATGGCATTTTGATTTACCAATCTCAAGTTATGGCCTTTGACTTAAAGTCCCTTTTTGTTGACTTTTGAAAATGACCTATAATGTTGAAATTGATAACTTTTTGTGAGAGCATTTCTTGGTCTTGGAATATGAAGATGAATTGTAGGAAATGTCTTTCTCTTCAAAATGAGCTTTGGATGGAATTTTTCTGATAATCCATGTGAAAGTTATGCCCTGGTCAATTTCAGTTGACTTTTTCAACTGTCCAAATATAGTAACTTTTGCATCTTTGATGATTTTTGAGCCAAATTTTGAGAATCATGATCAAGCATTGATCAAATGATGTTTGTGGCTTCAAAATGATATGTTGACCAAAAATTTGAACTTTTGACTGCCAAATGACCATTTTGCCCCTACAGTTGACTGTAGTGCAATTTAGGGTTTTGACTGTGCAATTTTGAGCTGAATGCCTTGAAACTTGATATGAGGATGCTTGACCACATTTGTAGGCATATGAGACTTGATTGGGCCCCTGAAACCTTCATTTTCTTGATCAGAACCCAAACCCTAGTTTTGACTGTATAGGAGACAGTTGAACTGCACAACCCTTGGGGAGTTTTGTGACTTGACTTGGCTATTTCTTGAGGAATATGGGAGGGCAAATTTTGGGGTACAACAGTTGCCCCTGTTCAATCTTCTTAGACCTGAGGATGCAGATTGGCTGACGTGCCTCTCGTAATCCGAGGGTAAAAGATGATTGGACACTAGAGTGCCCAGAAATTTGCGCTCACATAGTAGCAGTGATGATGGGGGAATGGGCTTATAGATGCCATTTAGAAGTCGCTTGGATAGGATGATGGGCTTATAGATGCCATTTAGAAGTCGCTTGGATAGGATGATGGGCTTATAGATGCCATCTGGATGTTGATCGCGTAGGAGATTCCTTAGCGAGAACCTGCATACCTGCAAAACAGAAAAATGAGTACCTGACACGTTGCAGGAGCTGATTTTGGATGCTTGGTATAGATGTGTCCTGACTGGTTACAGGAGCTGAGTCTGGAGCTTCAAACGCTGATGAATGAACCATGGATGGTTACTGCTTTAGCATGAATGGTAAGAGAACCTTGAGTGATTTTAACTTCAACAACGCTCGTTGAGAAAAATCTTGGTGGGAATTACCATCTTTGCAATATCGGGAAGAAAACCATAGGCCATTATAATATGAAAGGGAATCATCACCTCACTCAACGTCGGAGAGGGAAATATCTGAAAAGGACTTGTCACCTCACACACCGCCGGAGAGGGAACCATAGGAGACTATCACCTCACACTCATCGTCGGAGAGAGAAACATCTGAAAAAGGAATTACTACCTCACACACCGTCGGAGAGGGGACCATAAGAGAATATCACCTCACACTCATCGTCGGAGAGGGAAACATCTGAAAAAGGAATTACCACCTCACACTCATCGTCGGAGAGGGGACCATAAGAGAATATCACCTCACACTCATCGTCGGAGAGGGAAACATCTGAAAAAGGAATTACCACCTTACACTCATCGTCGGAGAGGGGACCATAAGAGAATATCACCTCACACTCATCGTCGGAGAGGGAAACATCTGAAAAAGGAATTACCACCTCACACTCATCGTCGGAGAGGGGACCATAAGAGAATATCACCTCACACTCATCGTCGGAGAGGGAAACATCTGAAAAAGGAACTACCACCTCACACTCATCATCGGAGAGGGAACCATCTATCACCTCACACTCATCGTCGGAGAGGGAAATATCTGAAAAGGGACTTCTGGAAGCAGTATCAGAACGTCACCATATCTGGTTTACATCTGAAACTATATCTGGAAGGAAATCTGGAAGCAGCATCAGAACGTCACCATATCTGGATCATATCTGAAACTATATCTAGAAGGAACTCTGGAAGCAGCATCAGAACGTCACCATATCTGGATCATATCTGAAACTATATCTAGAAGGAAATCTGGAAGCAGCATCAGAACGTCACCATATCTGGATCATATCTGAAACTATATCGAGAAGGAATTCTGGAAGCAGCATCAGAACGTCACCATATCTGGATCATATCTGAAACTATATCTAGAAGGAACTCTGGAAGCAGCATCAGAACGTCACCATATCTGGATCATATCTGAAACTATATCTAGAAGGAAATCTGGAAGCAGCATCAGAACGTCACCATATCTGGATCATATCTGAAACTATATCTAGAAGGAACTCTGGAAGCAGCATCAGAACGTCACCATATCTGGATCATATCTGAAACTATATCTAGAAGGAAATCTGGAAGCAGCATCAGAACGTCACCATATCTGGATCATATCTGAAACTATATCGAGAAGGAATTCTGGAAGCAGCATCAGAACGTCACCATCTCTGGATCATATCTGAAACTATATCAAGAATGAATTGCGATAGTTGATAGTAGTCATTTTTGTATTGATCTTTTTCCTGAAAAGGCGAGACATAATTGGATGCAAAATCATGATGCATGAACTGTATGTCTTCAAAATCAATGAGATTCGTGTAGTATGATGCATATGCATGCTATAATGATGTATGTGACGTTTTATGAATGTATGTTTGTCTAAGAAAATAAATCCTTGACGGGTGCCGGGAAGTCGTATCCTGGGCTGATGTTGCAGAATAGTTGCAAGAATTCCAATAGACGAAGATAACTCCGTTGGGGAATAAACTTGGCGAATGGAGGATTCTGCGGGGAGAAAAAGATATTCTAGCGACCATGCTGGGAAGAAATACTCTGTGGGGAGATGCTTTTGCTGAATTGTTGAGGATGACTCGCTGAGGATACCTTGCTGTATTGGAAGTATGAATGGACTTCGCTGGGGATAAGAAGATTCTGTCGACGACGCTCTTTCCGTGGCTTTTGGCTGAGGATAACCCAGTTATATCCTGTTAAGGAAATAACTCTTTAAATCAAGCCGGACGACGCGTTCGTGCCCTGCTAGGGGATAAGCTTCCAGAATTTACTGGGGGTACGCTTATTGCTTGGGGAGATAGATTCCAACCTTCTTGGGGAAACTAGATTGGCCTCTCCTGGGGAAGTATTGAACTGTATTGGTTATGTTCTTCAACGGAACCTACCTTGATACCCTGGAGGATAAAACAATCAGATTGCTTAGACCAACCATTATTGCCCCTGTTTCTATGGAGGAGACACATGTGGGATGCTGATAATTGTTTGAGAGTCAAACCTTCTTCAGGTAGGCAGGTGATAAGATGACAGGACATAGTCGTACGCTTTGATCCCTAACTTTTGCCTGGACCGCCCTTTCGGGTTTTCAGTCCACCGGGATACCCATTTTTGCCCAAGCCGCCTTTTCAGGTTTTCGACTTGCCGGGTGTACAGATTTTTCATTTCATCCCTTATTTTTGCCCGAACCTTTTTGGTTCGCCGGGAAGCCCTTATTTTTGCCTAGGTGTGTCAACCTAGCGGGTCTTTAATTTTGCGTAGTATCTTTTCGACTATGTTCACGCTCTCAGAATGTAGGGAGTTGCCCCTGTTAGCAGTGTTTTGTCATGCCACCAGAAAGTGTTTGGTCAGGCAAGATTCGTTGTTGGGATGCCCCCAGTGACTCAGGAGGAGATTTGCCCCAGGCTATTTGGCCCTTGAGAGATTCTCCGAATCTTGATTGGACTGCCCCAGATGATGGACCACGCTCATGTCTGCCCCTTGATTGGAGGTACTTCTGTTCATTAGGCATTCGTCGTGCGAATTTCCCTGCTGTTCAAACAAAAAGTCATATGCAAACAAAGTTATGTTAAAAATGCCAAGCTTATGTCTGTCTTGAAGATTTTGAAGATGCATTCTTTTTCATAAAACAAGTAAATGTTTGTAAAACGTAATGTCAACTCCGTATTTACCGTAGGCCTTCAGGAGTCAGGATACCTTTTGTAACAGTATGCTTTCGAACTAACCCATGCTTCAGCTAGGACTTTTAAGGGTTATAACGTGGCCTGGTTCACGGCTTAAGAAACAAAGGATAAAGGCTCAAATTTTATTTGTACCCACCCGCTCTTCGTGATGTTCTCCAAACCTAAACTCAGTTGATCGCGCGTTAGACCTTGCTTGAGTCTTTGCTTTGATGTTCCAATAATGGTTTAGATGTTGATGATTTCTTTTGACTAGGCAGTCCTTCTTTGTTTTTGTTGAGGGTTTGTGAGACCTCTTTTTTTGATTTCGTTATCCCTATTTTTGCCTGAACTGTTTCCTTTTTGGAATTACAGTCAGCGGGATGCCCCAGTTTCATAAGTCTCTTTTCATAGGTTTAGACTTTTTGGGCTTTTCATTTATGAATTTTGATGATGACTGCCTGTCCTTTTGATTGTTCTGAACCATCACTGTCTTTGTTCGTTTTGTAAAGATCTCTTCGGTGCCATTCGTTATGCACTTGGATCAACTGGGAGACTACCCTGCCCCAGGTTATGATTAAGGGTTTTAAATTTCGAAAAGAAAAACTCCTACTTCTTTGGCTCAGAGGGGTTGACGAGGGATTATCATCCTTATAACTCCAGTGTTTAGGGATTGAAACAATGCCTGTACCTCATCAGCGGAGTCTGTTCAAAAACATACTGTAAATTGTGGTATCATTTTCGTCATCCTCCCTCAAGAGACTTAGAATTATTAACCGAGAGTTGACATCAGAAAAAATATGAAAAGAATATAATAAAAATAATTGTATTAATTTCCCAAAACAGACATATGCGATGCATTAATAGAATAAAAGAGTTTGCTATGACATTAATTGTTTGTATAAGCAAAGAAAAATACAACTCAAAATTCAAATAAACAAAGGCTTCAATGATTGGGCAACGGAGCAGTGATTATGTTCGGAGTCTCTGGCACTTCAAACTGAATCTCTCCGGCGTCAATCATATCTTGGATCTTGTTCTTGAGAGGCCAGCAATTGTCCGTAGTATGCCCCGGGCTATCAGAATGATATGCGCACCTATCGTTGGGATGATAGTTGGGTGCAGAAGTGTTCGGATTCCGGAGAGGAGCCCTTAAGGTGATCAGCCCCGCCTTCAACATTTGTTGCAGTGCTTGATCCAACGACATGTTGAGTTTGGTGTACTGCCGTTTCTCCTTGCGCTGCTGCCCCTGTCCTTGTTGAGCAGGTCCGGGATTGGAGATTTGGATTGCCCCTGCCTCATGACGGCTCTTTTTACCGTGCACAGCATTGGATTCTTTCTTTCCATGATGAGGCTTTTTGTCCGAAGGTGCAACCTCTTGAATTTTCCCAGACCGGATGCCAGCTTCTATTCGCTCTCCAGTCAAGATAAGATCTGTGAATCCAGCAGACGAATTCCCAATTAGGTGGTTATAAAATGGACCAGACAAGGTCCCCAAGAACATGTCCACAAGTTCCCGATCAGTCAGAGGTGGTTGTACCCTTCCAGCAAGGTCCCTCCATTTCTGTGCATATTCTTTAAAACCTTCACTTGATCCTAACGACATACCCTGGAGTTGGGTACGCGTAGGAGCAAGGTCGGCATTATATTGATACTGCTTGTAGAAAGCAGTAGCCAACTCCTCCCAGTTACGAACCTTGGTCCCATCTAGCTGATAGAACCATTCGAGATGAGTCCCTGAAAGACTCTCCTGGAAGAAGTGGATCCACAGATTCTTGTCCACCGTATATGGTTGAATCTTCCGAACATAGGACCTGAGATGTAACTTGGGGCAAGACGCCCCATCATACTTGGTAAAGGATGGTGCTTTGAACTTCCGAGGAATAACCACACCAGTTGACAAACCCAAATCTCCAAGATCCAGCCCAGGTACCTGTTGGGTCTCCATAGCATTCAGCCTATCCTCCAACTGTTTGTACTTGTCCTCAGCCGGAGGGTACTGTTCGTCGTCGAAATCGGTTTCATTGTCAGAGACCTCTGGACTGGGCACCCTTTCCTCTTGATGACTGCTTTTTCCCACAGATGGGGTTGTCCTCTCAGTTTCAATTTGCGGTGTGTTCCCAGATCTGCGTCTAGGGCTGAACAAAATAGTCCTCTTCTTCTTCTTGTCCCTCTTCAAGAGCAGAGCCTTCAGATCTTGTTGCCCCTGAGTCAAATTCATGATCAGCTCTTAGAACTGGGCGTTCTGAGCCTGGAGGTCCTTGATAGTCTGCTCGGCTGATGATTCAGGATTCATGATGATCGGCTGAAATAAACAGCGGAGAAGGGTAAGCAACCTGTCAAAGGGATACCTGCAATGCACTGAGATGTATGACATGCATGTAATGTTTTCAAGGACCTCGCGGGGTAAACAGAGAAACTTTATTAGCATTTGGAACCGGTAGCTTGATTGTAAGAACTTCATTTTGTTGAGAGTCCTTCGTCAAGGGTCAAAGGCTCACCATATCCAGTGGGTCATAGCCCCTGACAACTTTGGCTAGAGGAAAATAAATCCTCTTTGCCCCTTGCTAGATGTTTGATTCATCATGACCTGCATCACAAGCCCTTGAGATCCTTGAAATGGGCTAGGATGTATGCAGGATGTATGCAATGGTATGATGTTATGCTATGCATGGGGTAATGTGAGTAACCCTGTTATGAGTCCCAATTAAGGACTATAAACAGACCCTGCAAGAAATTCAGTATACTTTGTTATGAGTCCCAATTAAGGACTATAAACAACCCTGCAAGAAATTTAGTACCCTGTTATGAGCCCCAATTAAGGACTATAAACAAGACCTGCAAGAAACAAGTGTTAGGTAACAAGCATGCAAGTAATCAAGTACGAAGGCACACAAGTCACACAAGGCAAGCCCCTAAAGTTTAGGCCAGCATGAGGTCTAGGTACTACCCTCTTTCAGTTTGTTGGTTCATACCTGTCCTAATCAAAAGTAATCGGGTTCTAAGGTTCCCAATATCACGGGATTGCTTTCATTGTTCATCGTTTCGATTTAGCCACTGAACTGGCGACCGAAATATTCCAGGAAAGCAACCCTCAATTGAGTGTAGTATCGAGTATCAACCAACCTCGGACTGCACCAAAGTCAGTTATCTCACTACCCTAAAGAGGCCAAGATAGTTCAATTAAGGTTCCTAAGGTTTGTTGATGCTTCACGACACCACGCGGAGGCCCCGTACTCTCCTTTACTGAACTCAAGGGTTACCGGTACACACCAAAGTGCCACATCAACGTAGCAGACTGTTTCAACCATGTCGGTATACCCCGCACAGTTCCCTCACAGCCTTGTTGCTACTTTCTAAGAAGGTATCCCCATATCCTGGTTAGGATCTATAGAACTCCCAAGACAGTCCCACAATTTAAAGCACACAAGTCAAAGCAATTGAAAACACAGTGATCTTAGTCCTAAGGTACACCTCACTTTAAAGTTTAATCCCCAGCAGAGTTGCCAGTTCTGTGATCGGTGGATCTGGAACTGACTGTTTAACGCTGGTTCGCGAAATGTCGCGGAAGCAAGAGTCGCCACCGTCTTTTATTTTCTCCAATTGGAAAGGACAAAAGCACAGAAAAATTCCTTAAAGAGATTGCTCTCGGTTCGGGAGGTAGGTTATAGAAAGGGAAGGTGTTAGCACCCTTTCTATCCATGGTTATCCATGGGCTCTTAGATATTTGCTCATTGTGTTTTCAAAAATGGTTTGTTTGCTTTTCAACTGTGGGTTTAAAAGTTTCTTTGAAAAATTTCAGTTCGACTCGTACGTCAGAGTGTTTGAAAAGTTTGCTTTGAAAGCTTTTGAAAATGTGTTGGTGCGAAAAGTATGTTTTGATTTGTTTGAAATTAGAGCAAGTATCCTTGAGAACCTACCTACCCTAAGGAATTCGTCTGTGTAAATGTCCTTTAAAGTAGTGACATCCCACCATTGAGAGGTAGGTAGCACCACCGTTGGAGGTGTTCGGGTCAATTCGAGTTTGTAGGGACATGGTGATCACCAGAGCAATGGGAAGACACCTTAGAAGCTACCCTCATGCCAGGTTCCCGGATCATGAGGACTTACTAAGACGTCCTCTACTCGACGATCACCTTTCGAAAGGCAACAGTGAGGCGTACCCTAGGGGTGGTGTGTGCGATTCGTGTGTCGTTTTCAGATATTTGTCTTGTCATGTTTATTTGTGTTCTACGCTTGATTTTAATTAAGACATTCATTCTTGCATGCTTATTTAACAGTTAAAAGTATTTGCGGGAAAATAAATCTAAGGCTATTACAAAGGCGCGGGTCCACATCGCCAAAATTAAACCGGACCCGATTTGACGGAAAATAAAGAAAGCGAAGTAAAAGTGCGAGAAGTTAAATGTTACAACGCTTTGGGAGAATTACATAATTATAATAAACGACATAAAATAAATGCGCGAAATTAAATACATTATGAACAATGGGCGTTGAACCCTTTTGCAAAATTAAAATTAATAGGAAATTAAAATTAAAAATTAAAAGAAGAAAAATGTTTTTTTAGTAGTTGTGGTTTTTTATGTTTAATAGGAAAAAAGAGAATTAATTACAATTAAAACAAAGTGTCGAACCCTAATTCTAATATTTTTTAGTTATCATGAAAATGTTATATTAACCTAAATTAAACCCTAAATTAATTTATGTGCATTTAATTATAAAAATAAATAAATAAATAATATTGTGATAAAAAAGGAAAATTTAAAAGGGAATAAAATTCATCAAACCTAAATTCTATATTTTTGTGTTTTTATGATGAAAAGAATTAACAATAAGCCTTAATTTAAATTAACTAATTTTACATGCAAGTTTTTTTATGAAAAATAATTAAAATAAATATATATTATATTTTTGTCTTTTCTGAATTTTTGTATTTTTGTGAAAACAAATTAATTATGTTAAAACAAATAAAATAAATGAAATAGCAAAAATAAAATATAAGAAGAAACATAGAAAAAATGCAAACCAGGGGGGGTAGCCCCAAATTGGAGGTACAGGCCTTAGAATTCTGGCCCAATTAACTTTGAATTCGTTGACTTTTCCAGATTTTGTATGGCATGTTGACTGCGTTTATGGTGTTCTTTGAATTTGAGCCCTTGATCTGCTCTCACTGGACGCGTGTATGGTGGGATGATGATGGAATATGGTGGTCCTCAATAGGCGCGCTGCATAAGAATTGTTAACGAAAAATAACATGGGAATTGTATAGACCTGGGGTTCGAACCCAGGTCTTGCCCCTCACCAGCCAACACCTGGACCACTACGCCATGTTAACATCTTTAATATATAAATAACGAATAAATAATATAAAGAAAGAAACACGTTAATGGATTGGAACGCGCGAAATTTCAAACTAGCGAATCACTGGCTGACAACACATCGTCTTCCTCGTTCTATTTTATTTTTCTGAAAACAAGAACTTTCAGCCACGGTTTTGGATGCGTGGTTTTAGGCAGGTTTCAAGAAAATAGCGATTAGGCTATCCTTGAACATAAATTCATCGCGACTATTGGGATCTCTTCGTCCAGTTGAGCTGAGTTTGATAGTGGTGATTTTGAGTCCTAATTTTTCCTTGGGTGAGAAACCCCAATTCAAGAACTCTGAAAACCCTAAAAGTCAGTTATGGCATATTTGTATATAGCGTGTAAAAATTCAATCAAACACAATGGTTAGTTTCAGAAACTCAAAACAAACATGATGCAATGAATAGAATGCTGTAAAAGTGCTTAAAAGATGATATACGATTATGAATTTTTTGCAATACAGTTTGAGTCACAGGCACCAATTCCTGGAGCTTTTGTGGATGTTTTTGATTGGAGTATGATCAAGGAGACTCAAGGAAGCTATTGAGACAAGAATGGTGCTTTGAATCGCCTTGTAACCTTGAAATCAGTTTTGAGTTTTTTGGATAATTTTTCAAGTTGGCAATGTCTTTTTCTGCGCAGCTTAGCCTCTCCTGGCATTAGGGTTATCATCCTGAATATGTAGCAAAGCTATTAGGTTAAAAATATCAATCAAATCTCTTTCATTCAATGGTTTTTGCAAATTGATTTTTCAAGATTTTTTCATATCTTTTCCATGTGCATTTTTGTTCAATCATGCTCAAATCAACCAAATCTTGCCATATTGGGATGTGCACGAAATCTTGAGTCTAGAATGTGCATAAAAAGATTTTTTAGGTCAAGCTTTATATTTTTCATGTATTTAAATAATTTAAATGAATTAATATTAATATAAATTCAAATAAATAATTAAAAAATGAGAAAATACTTCCCTTTGGGCCTAATGGTCGTGCATAGGCTTGGCATGAAGAAACTTGGAAGAAAAATGGGCCCATTAGCATTTTTGGATCATTTGCATCAATGTTGACTTTTCAAAATTCCCAAAAATTTCCCAACTTCCACAAGGCATAACTTGCTCAATTTTTAAGCTTTTCACATGTTCTTGGACATTTTGGAAAGGTCTTTGAGTCCTTTAACCAATGCCTTTGGTACCATGTCATTTTGATTTACCAATATCAAGTTATGGCCTTTGACTTAAAGTCCCTTTTTGTTGACTTTTGAAAATGACCTATAATGTTGAAATTGATAACTTTTTGTGAGAGCATTTCTTGGTCTTGGAATATGAAGATGAATTGTAGGAAATGTCTTTCTCTTCAAAATGAGCTTTGGATGGAATTTTTCTGATAATCCATGTGAAAGTTATGCCCTGGTCAATTTCAGTTGACTTTTTCAACTGTCCAAATATAGTAACTTTTGCATCTTTGATGATTTTTGAGCCAAATTTTGAGAATCATGATCAAGCATTGATCAAATGATGTTTGTGGCTTCAAAATGATATGTTGACCAAAAATTTGAACTTTTGACTGCCAAATGACCATTTTGCCCCTACAGTTGACTGTAGTGCAATTTAGGGTTTTGACTGTGCAATTTTGAGCTGAATGCCTTGAAACTTGATATGAGGATGCTTGACCACATTTGTAGGCATATGAGACTTGATTGGGCCCCTGAAACCTTCATTTTCTTGATCAGAACCCAAACCCTAGTTTTGACTGTATAGGAGACAGTTGAACTGCACAACCCTTGGGGAGTTTTGTGACTTGACTTGGCTATTTCTTGAGGAATATGGGAGGGCAAATTTTGGGGTACAACACCAAGGATAGTAACCAAATAGTCTAATTACCATTAAGAGTTTTTTAGGGCTTATGTTGATTATTAAGTATCTTAAGAGAAGAAAAGAAAAGCTAAAGTGAGCAAAGTAAAAATGGCAAGAAATAAATGCTCAAATGAGCAAAGATGAAAATGGCATGAAATGTAAATGCTAAAAAAATAAATAGTACATAAAGCATAAAAGATAATAAAAACATAAGATAAAACAAGTCAATATTTAGTGGTTAGTTGGATGACCATCTTGAAACTTGCATTTGGAACTCATTAGAGGATTGGTAGAACCAAAGCCTCCACACAACAAGTTGCATTTGCTTTTTGTCAAGTATATCATCCATTTGGAATTCTCACAAGTACCATTTAATGATCAACGATGTTTAAGTGATCCACGTTGACCAAAGGTGTTATAGATCCATTAGAGGATTGGTAGAACCAAAGCCTCCACACAATGAATCTCAAGGTTATTGGATCAAAGAGATCAAATTAACATACTTGGGCTTGTAATCATAAGTTTGGGCCACGAATGATCATTTATTCGAATCGGGATAAAATTTAGCGCTATGTTAAGCAATCGTAAGTGGACTTATATAGAAGTCGCACCTATTTTGAGGCCGGTCAATAGCAATCTATGCACCATTTGTTTTGAGACATGATATAGAGATCATGCTCCAACAACATTTAGTGCAATAAGAAGGGGATGAGATAAGGAGGATTAAGGCAAAAAAGATACACAAACCACATTTGAATTAAATTTTAATCAAACTATTATTAAAATCATTCATCCATTTTTGTGAAGTTAAACTCAACACTATGGATCCAATGATGTTAATAAAGTTCATGATCCAAAACCTAACCCAAGATCAGCCAGAAAGTAATCACAAAATAATATCACATTTAATATATACATTAAAAGATTAAAAAAAGTTTAAAAATAGAAAATAATGAGAAAAATATCAACTATGTTCAAATTAATCAAGAAGTGAGAAGTAAGACCACAGAAAAATCAGAGATGGATCCAAATATTTTTATAAATTTTTTGATAATTTTTAAAAGTCAGAAACTATTTTTAAACTATTTAGAATTGCTAAAACAAACATAAAATATGTAAAAAATAGTAAACCTCAATATAAAATTCCATAAAATTTTCAGAAAGTCAAAAATATGCAAAATAATATTTATGAATTTTTTCAGAATTAAAAAATGTCAGAAAGTATTTTTTTAAGTAATTAAAAGAAAGCAAATAATACAAAAAATATATAAAATACCAAATTTTAAAATAAAAATGTGAAAAAATAATCATGAGATCAGAAATAATTCAAAGTATTTTTGTGAATTTTTTCATAATTTTTGGATAAAAAATAAAAGAGTTATGAATTTTTGAAAATTTAATCAATAAAAATATAAAATCAAAAAATAAAATAAAAACAAAAAGATGTGGACCATCAGATCATAGTCAAAACGTGTTAGTAAGCTAATCCAATGGACCAGGCGCGTTGTGCTTGATATGGACCTTAGTGAAATACACATGGGATTAGAAAAAGGGCAACCAATGAAATTAAAACGTTTGGCACGCTATCATTGGCTGAGACGAGACATGTCATCATCTTCAACCTCCAGACACCCTACAATGGAGATTTTTTGAGATCCTTCAAATGGAAAAATTAGGATCCCAGGCTAGCATCACTGAACTCGTCTCTTCAAGACGATTCTAACACAACCATCACGCCAAATTTATATAAGGTATGGAGAGCACCTTCAATTTATATGAATCAAAAACCCAGAAAATAGCGAGCACCTTCAATTTGAGATTTCTCTCTCAATTCTCAATGGATTTAAAAATTGTAAGCAGCATTAGAATCAGAAGAAGGAGTAGAATAGATTAGTGCTTGATTTGGATCCAAATGGTGGAGAATTCTACCTTTTCGAAGTTCAAGTAAGAAGCTCTGAAACTGGACTTCTATAGCTTGAATTATGACTCGTTTTGATTGGTTTAAGTGCTGGAGAGTTTATATGATGCTCAAGGATGATGAATGCGCAAAGAACTTTGGAAAAGGAAGCTTAAATCTCAGAAACTGAATTCAAAAAAAGTGGGTTCGTGTGAGGTTTTGGCAGGGTGTTCTTGGCTCTCTAAGCTTGGGAAAATGGATGGGGGATGATCCTCTATTTATAGGGAAGTGAATGGGAATGAAAAATTTGAACAAACAAGGAAGTTTGGAGGGAAATTGAGTGAAGGTCGAGCACAAGTGAAGTGTGACTTCATTTCCATCAAAACTCAGCCAAACCATGCGTTTTGGGGTGCTAATTACTTCTGGAAAGTTTGCTAATCAAGTTTAAATCAAAAACACGCATAGATCTTGTGTTTAGAAGTCACATTATGGATTTCAAAATTCTGACTTTGTGAAAAAATTCAAGTTCAAGTTACCAAATTTAAATCCATGGCATTTCCAACTCAAGGGGTCTTAGGGCATAATTCTTAATGTTTTGGAAAGACGAGGTTACAAGCTTTGCAATGGAAAAAGAATGGAATCAAATGGATGCTTGAGCTGAAAGTTACATGGAGTCAAAGTTGAAGAAAAAGAGTTGACTTTCCATACTTAGAAATATTTCAAATACTTCTTCAAAAATGACCTATAATCTTTTGTATCCAAACATGGCCTTCCTCTTAGAATTTTCTCTTGACCAAAAAAGATGGAATGAATTAGATATCTTGAATGACATTTTGAAATTTGAAACACTCAAAATATCCAAAAAATGAGCAAGTTATGACTTGTTGAAGTTGGCCAAAAATCATGAAATGACCTATAATCCTTTTCATATTTAAGGTAACTTCCATCCATTTTCTCACTTTTCACATAAAAGAAGGAATAATGCACACATCTTTAAGATCATCATGGAAAAAGAATGGACTCAAGGTGATAAAAATTGACCAAGTTATGACCATTTGAAGTCACATATGGAAAATTGTAGATCCATCTTGATAACTTGTAATCTTTCTTCTTCACCAAGTTCCCTCCACATGAAAACTCCTTCGAACTTTTGAAGTGATTTATTGGTAACTCTTTGAAGAGAAAGATGTCTTTGGAATCACTCAAAAATACCAAAAGGTGAGCAAGATATGCTCCTTTGAAGTTCAAAACCCTAGCCTCTAGATCAAGAGAATGCTTTGAGGAACTTTGACAAGTTTGAACAAACTTCTTGTGCCAATATTCTTTCTTTGTGAATATAAGTTGTTGAGAATGATGATAAGGACTCATAGCCACCAAAACCACTTCCATATTTTGAAATTTGAGAGAAATGTGCTCTTGTGACCAATAGGAACAAGACCTTGTCCAATCATGACAACTTCTTCCCTTAACCCTTTGTACTTTTGAATTAATTTTGATAACTTTGAAATGTGATGAGCCAAAGCAACTTTGCCATGCCAATTCTTCCAAAACCACTCCAATAGTGAAGTTTGAACTCCTCAAGCTATATTGACTAGGGCATTGAAATAAACTCATGAACCCATGGAGAAACTTGCTAAACCTCATTGCCTTTACCTACATTATTAACAAGTAAGACAAACCAATATTGCATTTTATTAATTAGGAATAAAATCAAAGAAAAATATTCATGATCACAAAAGAAAACAAGTCAAGGTGCTTGGTAACTCCTCAAAAGAGCAAAACTAAATGTAGGGAGGGGAACCAAGAATCCTAGTGTGATCTTGTTATGAGTGAAACAACATGGTATGATGAAGGGATCTTAGGGGGAAAATTTGGGTACAACAGCTAGGGATGGTGAACGGAGATGACTATGTTGGATATTTGCTCCTTGTTCACGGATATTCTGCCGGAGAGAGACTCTGCTTGAGAATAACTCTGCGGGGAAATAACTCTACTGGAGGATGAACTTCCATAGATGAAGGGATAAACTTTGTCGGGGATTGAGCTTCTGTATTCAGAGAGATAAACTCTATTAGAGAGAAAACCCTATAGCTCGCTTATGATTATGAAATTCGGCCAGGGAATATAGATGTCAGTTTTTTGAAAGAACTTGGCTGGGGAGAGTACTTCTTGTTTTGGGGAAGTTGACATCAATGCTTTGAACACCTTTACCCTGTGGGGAGTACATATGTCATGAGGTCGTACATACTGATGACCTTGTTTCAAGGTTGTCTCTTCCCTGGTACCTGCTGGATAGAGTAACTGTCGGGTTTGACATTTTTTAGTTTTTGCCCCTGTTTCTTAAGTTACGAGCAATTGTCTTTCAGTTTCCTATACAAATATTTATGAACAGCAGTCATATTCAAATGCATATGTCAAGAATAAATCATTGGACGTTTTTGTAAAACAAAATAGAAAACAAAAAAAATGATTTTGTAAAAAATGACTTGTATTAATTTTCGATGTTGGCCTATAACAGGCATTTTTGTACAAGGAAGCTGACGCTCTAGTAAGAGGACGCCTCGATGAAAATGAAAGTTATACAATATTGTGTACAAGGAAAAGAAAACATCTATGTGTAACAATCCCATTGGGTTCCAATTCTGCTATTGCTTCTATGTATTCGAGTGTCTCATCACTTTGCTGCTTGTCCGAAGCTGATTAGATTGATCGGTGTCGTTCGAACTTGATAGTTGATACTGAGGTCTTGTCGCATGGTGATCCAATGGGACATAGTGATACGCTTTATATGCCTAACTTTTTCCTGGACTACCCTTTCGGGTTTTCAGTCCATCGGGATACCTCTTTTTTGCCGAAGTCGCCTTTTCAAGTTTTCAACTTGCCGGTTGTACAGATTTTTTTTGTTTTCATCCCTTATTTTTGCCCGAACCCTTTTGGTTCGCCAAGAAGCCCTTATTTTTTCCTAGGCCAGTCAACCTAGCGGGTCTTTAATCATGCATAGTATCTTTTCACTATGTTTGCATTGACAGGGTGAGGAAGGTCGTCACCGTCCATGTTGGTCAGAATCATGGCTTCACCTGAGAAAATGTTTTTAATCAAAAATGGCCCTTCATATGTGGGAGTTCATTTGCCCCTGGGATCACCTTGCGGAAGTATGATGCGCTTGATTACTAGATCCCCGACTTGATATTCTAGACGTCTGGCTTTTTTGTTGAAAGCCTTGATCATCCATTTTTGATACATTTGACCGTGACAGACAGCAATAAGTCTCTTCTCATCGATCAAATTCAGTTGGTCAAGTCGAGTCCGGATCCAGTCATCTTTATTCAAACCCGCATCCTTCATAATCCTTAAAGAAGGAATCTGGACCTCAATGGGTAGGACTGCCTCCATGCCATATAACAAATAGTAGGGTGTTTCCCCTGTCGATGTTCGTGCTGAGGTACGGTACCCATGAAGAGCAAATGGTAACATCTCATGCCAGTCTTTGTATATCAACGTCATCTTTTGTATGATCTTTTTTATTTTATTGTTAGCCGCTTCAAAAACGCCATTCATCTTCGGCCGGTAGGGAGAAGAGTTATGATGTTGTATCTTGAATTGCTTACAGAGCTCGATGATCATCGTGTTATTGAGATTGGTACCATTGTCAGTAATGATTCTCTCTGGCACACCATACTAACAGATCAAGTTATGCCTGATAAACCGCGCCATAACATTCTTGGTAACAGTAGCAAAGGAAGCAGCCTTAACCCATTTTATGAAGTAATCGATGGCCACCAGGATGAAGTGATACCCATTGGAAGCGATAGGTCTGATTTCTCCGATCATGTCAATGCCCCACATTGCAAAGGGCCAAGGATCCGTCAAGACATTCAAAGGAACCAGAGGTATATGTACCTTATCAGCATAGATTTGGCATTTATGACAAGTTCGGAAGTGCTGATAACAATCTGCTTCTAAAGTGGACCAGTAGTATCCTGTCTGTAGGATCTTCTTAGTCATGGTATGTCCACTTGAATGAGTTCCGAAGGTACTTTCATGTAGATCTGTCATAATCCTCTCTGCTTCGCTCTTGTCTACACACCGCAGTAAGGTAGAGTCATGGTTGCGCTTGTAGAGGATTCCATTACTGAGGAAGAATTTCAAAGTGAACCTTCTCAAAAACTTATTATCGTTGACAGATGCCCCCCGGGATACTCTTGAGTCTCGAGGTACCTCTTTACTTCATGAAACCAGGGTTTATCTGCTACCTCTTTAGTATCAATCTCACAATAGTGCGCTGGTTCGTCCAACCTTTCAATGGTGATTCGGGGAGCTTCATTGTCCCACCTGAATTTAAACATAGAAGACATGGTAGATAGCGCGTCTGCTAATTGATTCTCCTCTCATGGGAAATGTTCAAAGGTTACCTCCTCAAAGTGTGGGAGCAACGTCAATACGTGCTCTTTATACGGGATGAGGTTCGGATGCTTCGTATCCCATTCGCCTTTGATCTGACTTATCACCAAGGCTGAATCCCTAAAGATATTTAAGAACTTGATCCTGAGATCGATAGAAGCTTTGAGACCCACGATACAGGCTTCATACTCCACCATGTTGTTAGTGCAGTTGAAACATAGTCGGGAAGTGAAAGGAGTATGACAGCCCTCGGGAGATATGATTACAGCGCCAATGCCATTACCGAGTGCGTTCGAAGCTCCGTCAAAAACCATAGTCCATCGAGGATCCTTCTTCAGGTCCTTCATCCGGTTCAGGTTCTTCATAGTGAGTCACCAGCATAATATTCTCATTCGGGAACTCAAAATGCATGGACTGGTAGTCATCCACAGCCTGATGAGCCAAATGATCAGCCAATACACTTCCCTTGATTGCTTTCTGGGTTGTATATTGTATATCATATTCAGTTGAGATCATCTGCTGTAGCGGTAGAAATGTTCAAGACTAAGCCATTGGATTGACTAGACTTTATACAAATCAAAATAAAAATCACCACTGCACTTTATTTGTTCCAAAGGAATGGGAAAAGAGCGAATAACCCAAAAGAGGGGGAAAGATTCAAGGTAAGGGGGTTGGATATGCAAAGGGAATGTATTAGTACCCTAAACATCTACGATACTCTGTAGGAACCTCTTTGTAAAATCTGTATATTTTGGCTATAAAAATGTGTTGTATATAAAGTGGATGGTGGAGGTGAGAAAAGAAATATATTTTTTATGGTTTTTGCACCCGCCGCGGTTGCGAACCTTTAGTGCCTACTTACCACCTTTCATGCAATAGTGGATCAGGGTACACGTAGTTCCTCTTTTAAAAAGATTTGAAACACAAGTGTTGGTTGATTTTAATGAGGTAAGACATCATCGTCATTGTCCGTGTGGAAAACATACTTACTACCCACAATCATGAGAAAGGAGAATTTGAATCATCTCAAAGTGAAGGATATGGCTTGGATCTTAATATCAACAATGCCTCACTCAACACCCAAGTGGAAAATATCTCACTTCACTACATACTATAGAAGTATAGTTGTTTGCATCACTACAAGGATTGACAAGAGTCTAACCTTTTGATAAAAGTTTAAAGATAAAAGCCAAAGTGGCAAAATAGTTTGAAATGAGATTGATTGACTTTTAGTCTTCTCACAAAAAATGTCAAGGTATTATTAAATTGATTGAAGTTTATTTATGAAAAGATTTTGAAAATGCATGGACCTAGGTCCAAGTTTATTATGAAAGTGTTTCAAGCTTATAAATAAGAAGGGTTTTCAAAAGGAGGGAGAATATTTTTGAAGTTAAAGAAGATGGAGGAGAAGAAGAGACTATCCTAAAGCATAAGGTAAAAGCTAAGGAGAAGAATCATCTAACCAACAAGAAGCCAATACTTAACATTATGTGTCAAGATAGAATTCTCATTCTTTGGATTGTAACCAAGCAAGCAAAGATACTAGACCTCTTGAGAGAACCAAACTTCAAGTGTATTAAGTCTTCACAAAAATTGGGCAGAGTAACGGCTGCACACGAGTGAATTCCAGATTACAAACAAAGAATGTAATCAGAAAAAACCTGCACACAAAAACAAACAAGCAACCCAATGTCTTGAGGTAAACCTCAAGAACTCCATACAAAATAATCAGATAAGATCACAAGGTCTCCAAGATAGGCCAAGGTTTCTAATCCTAAGTCCAAGAAAAAGTCTCATGCTCCATAATGCCAAGGATAGTAACCAAATAGTCCAAGTACCATTAAGAGTTTTTTAGGGTTTATGTTGATTATTAAGTATCTTAAGAAAAGAAAAGAAAAGCTCAAGTGAGCAAAGTAAAAATGACAAGAAAACAAATGCTCAAATGAGCAAAGATGAAAATGGCATGAAATGTAAATGCTAAAAAAAAAAAATACATAAAGCATAAAAAAAATAAAAGCATAAGATAAAACAAGTGAATAATTAGTGATTAGTTGGTTGACCATCTTGAAAATTGCATTTGGAACTCATTAGAGGATTGGTAGAACCAAAGCCTCCACACAACAAGTTGCATTTGCTTTTTGTCAAGTATATCATCCATTTGGAATTCTCACAAGTACCATTTAATGATCAACGATGTTTAAATGATCAACGATGTTTAAGTGATCCATTAGAGGATTGGTAAAACCAAAGCCTCCACACAATGAATCTCAAGGTTATTGGATCAAAGAGATCAAATTAACATACTTGGGCTTACAATCATAAGTTTAGGCCACGAATGATCATTTATTTGAATCAGGACAAAATTTAGCGCTATGTTAAGCAATCGTAAGTGGACTTATATAGAAGTCGCACCTATTTTGAGGCCGGTCAATAGCAATATATGCACTATTTGTTTTGAGACATGACATAGAGATCATGCTCCAACAATATTTAGTGCAATAAGAAGGGGATGAGATGAAGAGGATTAGGGCAAAA
Organism: Vicia faba; assembly: GCA_948472305.1. NCBI lineage: Eukaryota > Viridiplantae > Streptophyta > Magnoliopsida > Fabales > Fabaceae > Vicia > Vicia faba. The sequence goes on from OX451741.1 coordinate 38,384,823, forward strand.
AGATTAATAAACCACTTTTGAATTAAAAATTTAATCAAACTATTGTTAAAATCATTCATCCATTTTAGTGGAGTTGAACTCAACACCCAAGATCCAATGATGTTAATAAATTCATGATCAAAAAATTAACTCAAGACAACCAGAAAATAATCACAAAATAATATCACATTTAATATATACATTAAAAGGTTAAAAAAATGTTTAAAAATAGAAAATAATGAGGAAAATATCAATTATGTTCAAATTATTCAAGAAATGAAAAATAAGGCCATAGAAAAATTAGAAAAGGATCCAAACATTTTTATAAAAAATTTGGTTATTTTTAAAAGTCAGAAACTATTTTTAAACCATTTAAAATTTCTAAAATAAACATAAAATAGATCAAAAATAGTAAACCTCAACATAAAATTCAATAAAATTTTCAGAAAGTCAAAAATATGCAAAATAAAATTTATGAATTTTTTCATAATTAAAAAATGTCAGAAAGTATTTTTTAAGTAATTAAAAGAAAGCAAATAATACAAAAAATATAAAAAATATCAAATGTTAAAATAAAAATGTGAAAAAATATTCATGAGATCAAAAATAATTCAAAGTATTTTTTGTGAATTTTTTCATAATTGTTGGATAAAAAATAAAAGAGTTATGAATTTTTGAAAATTTAATCAAATAAAATATAAAATCAGAAAATAAAATAAAACCAAAAAGATGTGGACCATCAGATCATAGTCAAAACGCGTTAGTAAGCTAATCCAATGGACCAGACGTGTTGTTCTTGATATGGACCTTAGTGAAACACGCATGTGATCAGAAAAGGGCAACCAATAAAATTGAAACGTTTGGCACGCTATCATTGGCTGAGACGAGACATGTCATCGTCTTCAACCTCCAGACACCCGGCAATGGGGATTTTGTGAGATCCTTCAAATGGAAAAATTAGGATCACAGGCTAGCATTATTGAACTCGTCTCTTCAAGACAATTCTACAACAACTATCGCACCAAATTTATATAAAGTAAGGGGAGAGATATGAATCAAAAACTCAGAAAATAGCGAGCACCTTCAACTTGAGATTTCTCTCTCAATTCTCAATGAATTTAAAAATTGTAAGCAGTATTAGAATCAGACAAAGAAGTAGAATATATTAGTGCTTGATTTGGATCCAAATGGTGGAGAATTCTACCTTTTCGAAGTTCAAGTAAGAAGCCTGAAACTGGACTTCTGTAGCTTAAATTATGGGTCGTTTTGATTGGTTTAAGTACTGGAGAGTTTGTATGATGCTCAAGGATGATGAATGCGCAAAGAATTTTGGAACAGGAAGCTTAAATTTCAGAAACTGATTTCAAAAAAAGTGGGTTCGTGTGAGGTTTTGGCAGGGTATTCTTGGTTCTCTAAGCTTGGGAAAATGGATGGGGGATGACCCTCTATTTATAGGGAAGTAAATGGGATCAAAAGAAAGAGTGAATGATGCGTTTTGGAGGGAATTCGTGTGGGTCTGCATCATGAAGAAAGTGTGAGTCAATTTTGATCAAAACTCAGCTAAATTGTGCGTTTCAAGATGCTAAACACTTTTGGGAAGTTGCTAATCATGATTAGAAACAAAAAACGCGTGGAAAACTTGTGCTTAGAAGTCAAAAAAAATATTTCAAATCTGACTTGTGATGAAACTTTAGTTTCAAGTTACCAAATTCAAATCCATGGCATTTCCAACTCAAGGGGTCTTAGGGAATAATTCTTGATGCTTTTAAAAGATGAGGTTACAAGCTTTGAAATGGAAAAAGAATGGAATCAAATGGATGCTTGAGCTGAAAGTTACATGGAGTCAAAGTTGAAGAAAAAGAGTTGACTTTCCATACTTAGAAATATTTCAAATTCTTCTTCAAAAATGACCTATAATTTTTTGTATCCAAACATGACCTTCCACTTAGAATTTTCTCTTGACCCAAAAAGATGGAATGAAGTAGATCTCTTGATTGACAATTTGAAATTTGAACCACTCAAAATCTCCAAAAATTGAGCAAGTTATGACTTGTTGAAGTTGGCCAAAAATCATGAAATGATCTATAATCTTTTGAATTCTTAAGGCAACTTCCATCCATTTTCTCACTTTGAACATAAAAGAAGGCATAAAGTACACGTCTTTAATATCATTATAGAAAAATAATAGACTCAAGGTAATAGAAATTGACCAAGTTATGACCATTTGAAGGAACATATGGAAAATTGGGGATTTATCTGGATGACTTGTAATCTTTCTTCTTCACCATGTTCCTTCCACATGAAAACTCCTTGGAACTTTTGAAGTGATTTGTTGGTAACTCTTTGAAGAGAAGGATTTATTTGGAATCACTCAAAAATACCAAAAGGTGAGCAAGATATGCTCCTTTGAAGTTCAAAACACTAGCCTCTAGATCAAGAGAATGCTTTGAGGAACATTGACAAGTTTGAACGAACTTCTTTTGCCAATATTCTTTCTTTGTGAATATAAGTTGTTGAGGATGATGATGAGGACTCATAGCCACCAAAACCACTTCCATATCTTGAAATTTGAGATAAATGTGCTCTTGTGAGCAATAGGAACAAGACCTTGTCCAATCATGACAACTTCTTCCCTCAACCCCTTGTACTTTTGAATCAATTTTGATAGCTTTGAAATATGTTGAACCAAAATAAGCCTTGTCATGCCATTTCTTCCAAAATAACTTCAATGGTGAGGTTTGAATTTCTCAAGATTTATTGACTAGGGCATGGAAATAAACTCATGGACCCATGAAGCAACTTGCTAAACCTTATTGCCTTTACCTACATTATTAACAAGTAAGACAAACCAACATTGAATTTTATTAATTAAAAAGAAAATCAAAGCAAAATATTCATGATCACAAAATAAAACAAGTGAAGGTGCTTGGTAACTCCTCAAAAGAGAAAAGATAAAGATAGGGAGAAGAACCAAAATCCTTAATGTGATCTTGTTGTGATTGAAATAATATGGTATGATGAAGGGATCTTAGGGGGGAAAATTGGGGTACAACATCTGCCATCTCGCTATTCTTCCGGAGAGTGCAGGCTTCTCGAAGATGTACTTGATTGGGTCCATCTTAGATATCAACAAAGTAGTGTGGGTCAACATATATTGTCTTAGTCGGCGAGCAGCCCATGCCAAAGTGCAGCAAGTTTTCTCGAGCAGTGAGTATCTTGTCTCATAGTCAGTAAAATTTTTGCTAAGGTAGTATATTACATGCTCTTTTCGACCAGACTCGTCATGCTTCCCCAGCACACACCCCATTGAATTGTCTAGCACTGTTAAGTACAATATCAAAGGTCTTCCTTCAACTGGAGGCATCATAATTGGTGGTTCTTAAAGGTATTCCTTGATTCTTTCAAAAGAGGTCTGACATTCATCATTCCACTTTACCACTTGATCTTTCTTTAGGAGCTTAAAGATTGGCTCACAAGTAGCAATCAGATGTGAAATGAACCTGGCGATATAATTTAAGCGTCCCAAGAAACCTCTAACTTCTTTCTCAGTACGGGGAGCCGACATCTCTTGTATGGCCTTTACCTTCGCAGGGTCTACTTGAATACCTTTGTCACTGACGATGAACCCCAGAAGCTTACCAGAACTTACCCCGAAGGTGCACTTATTTGGATTCAGCCTCAGCTTGTATGCCCTCAACCTGTCAAACAACTTTTGTAAATGGTCAAGATGCTCCTCCTCGGTTTGGGATATGGTTATCATGTCATCAACATAAACCTCTATCTCATGGTGGATCATGTCGTGGAACAGAGCAACCATGGCTCACTGATAAGTTTCCCCAACATTCTTCAACCCAAAAGGCATCACTTTGTAACAGAAGGTGCCCCACTGTGTGACGAAGGTTGTCTTCTCCATGTCTTCAGGAGCCATCTTGATCTGGTTGTATCCAGAGAAACCATCCATGAAGGAGAAAATTTTGTGATGTACGGTGTTGTCAACCAGAACATCAATGTGGGGAAGCGAGAAGTCGTCCTTGGGGCTTGCCCTATTCAGGTCTCTGTAGTACACACACATCCGTACTTTACCGTCCTGCTTTGGCACCAGAACGACATTAGCAACCCACTGCGGATAGGAGGTAACAGCTAAGAACCCATTGTTGAACTACTTCATGACCTATGCCTTGATCTTCTATGACATTTCAGGGCGCATGCGGCAGACCTTTTTCTTAACCGGAGGACAATCTTCTTTAGTTGGCAGACGATGTACCACAATATCAGTGTCTAAACCAGGCATGTCTTCATATGACCAGACGAAGATCTCAACATAGTCATGCAACATCTGTATCAACCGTTGTTTGACATTAGTCTCCAGATTTGTGCCGATCTTGACTTCTTTTCTATCTAACATCGTGCCTAAGTTTATCGTCTCAACTAGCTCTTCATGAGGCTGTATAGCCCTCTCTTCTTGCTGTAATAGTCTAGCAAGTTCTCCGGGTACCTCACAATCGTCCTCACCTTCGTCCTCAGCGGTGTTGATCAGATTTTCGAAGTCATAACTGGCAATAACAGAACTGTTATCAATGGGATCCATAGTGGATATGGATCTGCAGTTTGATATGTGAGTGTGTGTAAGAGCATAGCTGTATTGATAAAGTGAAAAGCAGAAAAGAAAAACAGAGAGCGCAAAATTTGTATGTAAGAAATGTCCAATGTTTTATTGATGACATATGAAAATGGCATATAATAGCCCTCACAAACAAAACCATTGTGCCTCGGGTAAGCCACAAGGTCGTAGAGTTTAAATTGTTTATTACAAATTTGAAAAACAAGTAAGACAATTACTGCTGAACAAAATAAATTGGTATAAAATCTATGGCCGTCCAGTTACTCGGTCCACCGTTGGTAGTCGGGTAGATCCAGCTGTCAATATCGGAATCTTCCTCACTATCTTTAATAGCGTTGACCCCACGATTGCTGATGCATAGGGGAGGTCCTCTAGCCCGAGCGTGTCAAATAGCCCTTTGAGCTCCTGAAGTAAAGCCCAAACCAAATTTGTCAGTTTTGTGAGTAAAATCAGGGAGCTATCCCCAAATGGTACACCCACCTTCTTCAACTACTGCTCTGGCGCCCTTGAGAGAAGCCATCTTCAAAGGAGGTTTGGTGTTGGTGATAGCCTCGGTTGACGCCATAATTTGGGGAACCTCTTCAAAGTTTTAACAAGGAGTCTCTATGAATTCCCCGTCCATCTCCACATACCTGAAGGAGTTCAGGTGGCTCACCATATACTCCTTTTCACCATGCACGGTGACAATTTCCCCTTCACCAGATATTTCAGCATTTGGTGCAGTGTAGAAGTAACGGCCCCAGCTTCATGGATCCAAGGACGACCCAACAAACAAGAGTACGATGGCCTGATGTCCATCACGTAGAAGGTGGACCCAAAGGTCTGAGAGCCCACTTTGACAGGGATGTCCACCTCCCCGTGCACCATTCTCTTTGACCCGTCAAAAGCTCTCACCACAATGTTACTAGGCTTTAGGGTCAAGCCTTCACAATCTAGCCGATCGAGAGCTTTCTTAGGCAGAACATTCAATGAAGATCCAGTATCCACCAGCACATGAGCCATAGTAGTACCCCTACATTCGATCGAGACATGCAGAGCATCATTATGCTTCCTCCCCTTTGGTGTCAAGTCGGCATCTGAAAAACCCAACCCATTGTCACCAGTCAGACTGGCCACACAGTCTTTGAATTGATCGACGGAGGTTTCTTGCGACACATGCGCAATCTTGAGGAATGAAATCAAAGCCTTTGCATGGGCCTCAGAACATAACAACAGAGATAACATTGATATCTTTGAAGGGGTCTGCCCCAGCTGTTCGACCACATTGTAGTCGCTCTTCTTCATTATTTTTAAGATTTCCTCTATTTCTTGCTTAGAGGATTCCACAACAATTTTTCTAGGTGCCTCCGTCCGGGAAGGCTCACCTATAACTTCTTTGCCTAGAGTCCTAGATGACTCATCAACAGGGGTAACAACTGGAGTAAGAACAAGAGTAGTAACAAAAGTACAGGTTGGAACAACAGACAGAATAACAACAGGCTTAGTGACAGTCTTCGGGGAGATCTCGGGAGAGAAAACCCTTCCACTTCGGGTAACCTTATTGGTCCCCGCAATATTCCTGATATCGGGATTAGCCTCTTTGTTCTTCAAATATTGTTTGATGCCATGGTAGCAGACGTCAGCACCGTAATTCCAAGGGACATCTTTGTCCGAGGTGTACGGTATGGGACCAGGAAAAGTGATTATCAACGGGGAGATTCTTGGAGCAGGTGTAATCCTAACAAGTCTTGTAGAGGAGACCTTGGAAGGATTGGAGGAAATGGTTATAATGGCAATATCATCACACGGAAAAGTCAGAATCAAAGTCTTTTCGAACAAAATCTCTCTGATGTCCATCATGCGTTGAACACCTGCTTTCAACAAATAGCAACCAGAAGGTATAGATGAACATAGGTGGCAACCTTCACCATAGCCCGGAAATAAACCGCCCAGCAACAAATGTTTCTTGACAGTCATGAGAGGAGTGGAAACTTCATTAACAGAGGTAACAAACATATCAGTATCAATGGCATTAACTCCACGCTTCTGCTTGGGCATGGGAGAAGTTATGACATTAGGCTTCTCTAGAGCATTAAACTCAATCTCCTTGGCTTCAATTAGATCTTGTACCTTATTTCTCAGAGCCCAGCAGTCATTAGTATCGTGGCCTGGACTCTCAGAATGGTAAGCACACCGAGCATTTGGATTATACCGAGGAGATATAGTGTTAGGATTCTTGGGAGCCTCCTTCAAGGTTGCCAAGTTGGATCTTAGCAGATGGGGTAAGACCTCAGTCAATGTCATATTAATCCAGGTAAACTTCATATGCGGTCTTTCTACCCTTTGCTGATTGTTTCGTTGTGGGGCAGCCGCAAGCCTAGGTATCATTACAACACCTACCGTTGGATGGCGTTCAGCTCTGCTGTGACCTCTTGGGCTATAAATGGCACTGGCCTCTTTCTTACCCTTGAAGGGATTCTTCACTGAACTTGATGAGGTATCTTTATGTATTTTGCCACTCTGGATCCCAGCTTCTACCCTTTCTCCGATTAATATCAGCTTAGTGAAACCAGCTGAGGAGCTACCAATCAGGTGATTGAAGAATGGACCAGATAGCTTCCCGAGAAACATGTCAACCAACTCCCTATCAGTCAAAGGGGGTTGGACTCTCCCTGCCAGATCTCTCCATTTCTGCGCATAGTCCTTAAAACCTTCACCTGCACCCATGGACATACTCTGGAGTTGAGTACGGGTAGGGGTAAGGTCAGCATTATATTGATACTGCTTATAAAAAATAGCAGCCAAATCCTCCCAGTTGCAGACATTGGTCCCCTCTAGCTGATAGAACCATTCAAGCTGAGTACCGGACAGACTGTCTTGAAAGAAATGGACCCACAAGTTCCTATCAGCAGTGTGAGGCTGAATCTTCCTCACATAGGAACGGAGATGAAGCTTGGGACAAGACACCCCATCACACTTTGCAAAAACTGGAGCTTTAAACTTCTGTGGGATGACTACCCCAGACACCAAACCCAGCTCTTCAAAATCCAGCCCTGGTATTCTCTGGATCTCCATAGCACTCAGTCGATCCTCTAATTATTTGTATTTATCCGTAGTGGGAGGATACTGCTCATCATTGTAGTCCGTGTCATTATCAGAAACTTCAGGGCTAGGGTCCTCCTCCCTTGTCTCTTTCTCTTGATTCTCCCCTTCTTTGGATGAGGTGGTCAGATCAACTGGTTACTTTAACAGCCCCCTGAACCTTCTACCCAGATTCAGAACACCAGAGGTCTTCTTCTTCTTCTTCTTCTTTTCCTTCAGGATAAGGGCCTTCAGATCTTTCTGCCCTTTTGCCAAAGCTATGAACATTTGTTGAAATTGGGCATTTTATGCCTGGAGATCTTTGATGCTTTGTTCAGAAGACATTATTGCTGAAATAAACAGCGAAGATGATGAGAAACCTATAATGGTAGCTGTTTATGCAATGTCATGGATGGTGTGCGTATGCAATGATTTCAAGGATTCTTAAAGACTCAAATTTGTTTAACCAAAAGAAACACACGTTAATTGTATTAATAAGTTCGGATTATTACAAATAGTGTCTTTTAGGCTTAAAATTTAAACAAAATAAAACTTAAAGCAAAAAGAAAATTAGGTTTCCCATGAGCGCATCCTCTTTGATGAAATGTAGGCGTTTATGTTCCTCTCTTCATGGAGTAGCCTAGTGAGATCCAGGACCTTCTTCTTGCTGGCATAGAATTGAGCTTCAAACGTATCTCGTTCCTCTTTAAGTTGAACCCAAGATTTCTGTAACTCCTCATGATCAGTTGGCATGTCAGGATGGAGAATAAGATAAGGAGTGTCTCCTTCAGCAACTGGTTCCACAATCGTTGGTAGGACAGCAGAGTAAGGAATCATAAAAATTTGGGCGCGGGCTCGTACCCATCAAAGATAAGGCTCGAGAGGGATGGAATTCTTGTGCCCCAGTGTCTTGCTATAAATTTTATGTACCATGCCCCAAGCTCGCATGAAGCTTTTGCAGTGACCCTGAGCATCATTCTCATAGTCGAAGGAGATTCCTTGGATAAGCGTATCATAAGGACCATCCCTTCTCGCATAACCAAACTGCCGCAGTGCCACACAAGGGTTATAAGCGATTCCTCCCCTAATGCCTAAGAGAGGGACTTTAGGGAATTCACCATAGTGATCGATGATGGTAACATCTTCTGAGGACCGTGAACATCAATGAATGTCTGAATATGTAAGGGACATCAGCCTATGAGACCATTTCATACCCTGCTCATTCTTCAAAATAGACCTGGGTAGGTGCGAAATAAACCACCTAGCCAATAGAGGGGTGCAACACAGGAGGATCCCCCTTCTCTTTAGAGTGCGAGCATATAGAGAGTGTAGAATATCCCCAAGTAATGTAGGCACCGGATTATGAGACAGAAAAACCTTAATCGTATTCACATCTATGAGTTGGGCCGTGTTAGGGAATAGTACCATCTCGTAGATGAGGAGTGCCAATACCTCTTCAAAAGCTTTTAAATCCTGGGTATCCCAAAAATAGTGAGCTTTCTCGAATAGAAATTTAACCGGGATTCCTTGGACACTTCCCCTAGTTTCCCAATTTGTCACTAAATCAGACTGTTGTAAGGACAAAGCTCGAGAAATCTCTTCAGGATTTGGATGTTTTTCCATACCATTGAAAGGTAACTGATTAAGAATAGGCACCCCCAACAACCGAGAAAATTCCTCTATAGTAGGTACTAGCTGGTAATCCGGGAAGGTGAAGCAGTGGTGCAAAGGATCAAAGTATTGAAATAACACTTTTAACAATTCTTCATCAGGTTTGGAAATGACCAAGTTGAGAAATCGACCATGTTTTTCAGTGAAGGGAGAGCTTTCAGGAATCCTTAATGCCAAGTCCTTTAGTTTGGGAGGTACTTTCACAAGGTTAATCTGGATAGTGTTCCTGCGGGCAGATGCCATGTCCTACAAAACAAAGCAAAGATGAACCCTAGAAAATCCTTGAAATGGTTAGTATGATATGCCATGTTTATAATGTCATGATTATGCTAATAAAATCACATATATAGCAAGCAAAAAACAAGTCACACCAAGTCCCTAGGTTTAAGGCCTGCATGAGTTTTAAGGTTATACCCTCTTGAAGCTGGATTGGTTCAACCTGTCCTATAAATAGTAACCGAGTTCTAAGGAGTCTCAATATCACTGATATTTCCCCCAAGCTTCGTTCAATAGGCGATTGACTCGCAACCAAACAAAAACCTGGAGTCAAACCTCAATGAGTGCAGCATCGAGTATCTGTCGACCTTGGGAATACACCAAAGCCGACCATCTCGCTACATCCTACTGGCCAAGTTGTGAAATTAATGGTTCTAAGGTTAGTTGATGCTTTATGACACCATGCAGTGGCCCCGTACTCTCCTTGATTGACTCAAGGGTTACCGGTACCAACCAAAGTGTCGCATAGACATAGCTACTACTTCAACCGTGTCAGTATACCCTGCACAGTTCCCTCACAGTTTATTGCTACTTACCTAGAAGGTGTTCCCAGATCTGGGTGTAGGATCTACATAACCCCAACAGATGCCCTTAAAATAAATCAATCAAGAAAAGCAAAAGAAGCAATTAAAATGACCTAGATCCTAAGGTATACCCCACTTATTATTTCCCCAACAGAGTCTCCAGTTCTATGATACAATGGTAGAACCGATTGTTTTAATACTGGTTTGCATTTTGTATTCACAAATGTCGCAGTAAGCAAGAGTCACCACCGACTTTTATTTTATCCAACAAAGGAAAGGAAAAAGAACAGAAAAAACCTTTTTCGATATGTTTCTGAGTACGGGGGGTAGATTATAGAAAGGTAAGGTGTTAGCACCCTTTCTATCTGTGGTTTTCCATAGGCTCTTAGGTACTTGCTCATTTTGAAATTGCTTGTGTGTGTTTTGAAAAGTTTTTGTTTGACTTCGTGGTAACTCTTGTATCTGTCCTCGAGAGTGTGACGAAGTTGTTTTTGAAAACTGTTTTGAAAGTGTTTGTGAAAAGTTTTTGTTGTTTTTGAGCAAGTACTTAAGATTTTCTACCTACTCTAAAAATACTGTTCGTTCTCGTTTCCTTTAGACAGCGTTATCCTACTATTAAGGAGTAGGTAGCCTTATTGTTGGAGTTTTAAGGGACATTCGAAGGGACAAGTACGGTCATAAAAGCAATGGTTAGGAAGCGTTAGTAGTTACCCTAGAGTCTTAAATATCTTTCTGAGGAAACATTCGAATGGGTCATTTTTTATCTTTTGGACTGGAGGGCGACCACTAAAATTCCCTATGTTTCATGACCGTTTACCGAAGGCAACTGGAGTGGGGTAAAGTCTAGGAGTGCGCATGTGCAAGTGTGCTTTTTTCAGTTAACTATCTTTGCACAATTAGGGTTATCTACCTTTTAATCGTTGATTTATCTTTCGCATACAATCCTATTATCCATGCATCTAGGCAGTTTTATAGTTGTGTAAATTAAAAAGTGCGAGAAATTAAAGTGCTAACTATTACAAGGCCTAGGGGAAGGGGTTACATAACCAAAACTTGGGGAATGAAAACACTAAATAGGGAATGATAGTAAATGATCTAATTAAACTATTACAATCTCGAAACAGTTACAATAATTTGAATTAAAAAATGGTAAATTCGCGCGAGACGAATTAAATACAAGAATAAATTAGAAGCCTAAAAATCTAATTAATTAAAAAATATTTTTATGTATTTTTTAATGAGAAAATAATTTAATTGCAAATTAAACCTAATTTCTAGTTAGTTTTAATTAATAAAAAAACAATCAAGTTAATCTAATTAAACTAATTTATTTTCAATAAAATTAATTTTAATTTTAAATAAACCTAATTCTACATATTTTGTGATTTTTTTATTTAATAAAAAAATGATTTTTTTTTGTTGTTTTGTAAAAAATATAAGAATAATTAAAACAAAAGAAATAAAATGAAATTAAAACAAAAAAGGAAAAGAATTGGGCCTGTGGTGAAAGCAAATCTGGGGGTAGATTGTTGTTTTTTTTTAAGCCCAAGATTCATAAGCCCAGTCAATTGTTTGGATGCAGTTAGGGCCATGCTTGAGGGTGCACCATGGACCTTGCTTGCATGAGCGCCAGATCTACTTTGTGGATGGATCTAATGGCCAGATCCTGGGCTGTAGGATGGACCTCCTGAGTAAACACGTGCTGGATTCTGTAAAGAAATAAGGGGAAAATACAAAAGCTCACGACTGGGGTCGAACCCAGGACGTTAGCTTCACATACTCCTTCCTTAACCATTTGTGCCATCTAACAATTCATTAATATAATGACAAAAAATAAACATAAAGCAACTGTTATCGGTGGGAATGAGAACTGACTGTTTTGGAATGCTGGTTCGTGTTTTGCGTTTGTTTTCGCAAAATGTCGCGGTAAGCAAGAGTCACCATCGTCTTTTATTTTATCCAACAAGGAAAGGACAAAAGCACAGAAAAGTTCCTTTTTTGAGATGTTTCTCGGGTTCGGGAGGTAGATTATAAAAAGGGAAGGTGTTAGCACCCTTTCTATCTGTGGTTATCCACGGGCTCTTAGGTACTTGCTCATTGTGTTTTCAAAAGTTTGCTTTTCTTTGTGTTTGTGGGTTTGAAAAGAGTTTTTGTTTTGAAGAGAGTGTAGGTGCGAAAAGTTTTGTTTTGTTTTAAAAGGAGCAAGTACTTAAGAACTATCTACCTACTCAAAAAGGAATTAAACTGTGCAAATGTCCTTTAGACAGTGCTATCCCACTATTGAGGAGTAGGTAGCACCGTCGTTGGAGTTTTCGGGTTAATTCGATTAAGGGACGTGTGGTCACTAAAGCAATGTTAGGACGCCTTAGTGGTAACCCTAATGTCTTAGATCGTTTTTTCTGAGGCAACCGTTGAAGGGGTGAAAAACACAAGAAGGGGGGGTTGAATTGTAAAACTGGAATCTTAAAGCAATTGACAAGATATTTTTATCCAGGTTCGTTTGATCTCAAACTACTCCAGTCCACCCGTCAAGGTGATTTCGCCTCTCTCCAACGAGGTCTTAATTCACTATCTTCAACTGAATACAAATCTGCTTTAACAACTGCTAAAGCCTTCTTGATTCAAACCACAATCCGGTTTGTCAAGGCAACACTTTCTTACAAAGGTATAAAACAAATGTGTGTGAATGTTTTCTACAAAACTTTATCACAACTGTGATGTATACACAAATTAAGCTTAGAAACTAGATTGCTAAACACTAATGGAGTATCAGAGTTTGTGGGTTTAGCAAAACTGGTAGATGAAGATTATTGTTCAGCTTTGTGCGTGTAGAGATTTGGAAGCATTAGCCATTATAATCTTCGAAGCCTTGTTTATATAGCACTTGAGAAGATGAACGTTGAATGCAAATATTCTTGATTCAATGCTAATAACAAGCTTTCCTTTTTGAGAAGATCTTGTCTAGAATGAAGCCGTTGGAATTAATTAGTGTTCAATGCACAGTACCGTTGCTTCTTCAATGCACGTTCTGGCTTGGCTCATTCTGATTCTGCTTCGCTGCTGATGAACTATTGTTTTTGTATCAGAGTGTTTACGCGCAGTTCTGTTCATCAAGCTTCAGCATGTACGTGGGTTGATCATCTGATCTTGACGTTCTGATTCAGCAACTTCTGATGCTGGTGTATGAAATCAAATTCTGATGCTGAAGAAGTGATCTTGCTTATTTTAATCAGCGTATCTGCAAGTCAGAGCATAGTAATTTTAGGCAGCATATAATTCAAACATGAAACATATAAATACTATATCTTTTCACTTTGTTATCATCAAAACTTAAATATAGGGTACTAGATTCAAACATTGTTCTAACAACCGTTTCGAGGCAACTTATGATCTTTTAGACAAGAGGGTGACCTCTAAAACTTCCTATACTCAATGACCACATTCGAGGCAACCAAGTGAGGTGTACCCTAAGAGTGGCATGTGCGAGTGTGTTATTTCGATTAATTTTTATCTGTACATATTAAGGCTGAGCTATGTTGATTTTAGATTCATACGTTGGATCTTGTCATGCATTCCCTATTACCAAACATCTAACATTGTATATTGTGCGGAAATTAAATTGCGGGAAATTAAATCTAAACTATTACAAGGCGTCGGGTATTTACATCGCCAAAGACAAACCCTTTAATTTAAATTGCGAAAGTAAAAGAAAGCGATAAATAATGTCCTATTTAAAAGCTATTACAAACTGGAAGCAATTACAATATTGGAAATATAAATCGCGTGCGAAATTAAATCGGCGTATTTGTAGGGTTTTGACCCCTTTTTATTTAAAGAAAATATTTTTTGTTATTTTTGAATTAAATGAAATTAAACCTAAGTTAATTAATTAATTAAATGAAAAATATATATTTTTGGATTTTTAATATTTAAGGAAACAAAAATAAAATTGATTTAAAATTATTAAAACCTAATTCTAAATTAATTTTAATTTATTACAAAGAATATTAAAGTTGTACCTAATTAAAAAAACTAAATTGATTAATAGTTATTTACAAAAATAAAGTTAAATTAGTTTTAATAAAAAATAATATTTTTGTTTCTTCTGATTTTATTAGGAAAATATTAATTATTTTGATTAGTAATTAATTAAGAAAAATAAATCAAGTAAATAAATAAAATGTTAAAAGAAAAGAAATAACCAAAAGGGGGGTACTGGGCCCAATTTGAAGGTGAAATCAGCAATTATTTGGCCCATTAACGTTCAGCCTGCTTTGACCTTGGCCATCCAGTGTGCGCTTGTTGACTTGGGCATATGATAGTCCCTCATTCCTGTCCTCCAGATCTGGCCTGGAGGCCATCTGGCAGGTTGATCTTGTAGGCATATGGTGGTCCAACGCTTTGGAGAGCACACTCAATTACCTGGAGAAAAATCAAATAAAGGTTTTGGGGGACCTGGGATTCGAACCCAGGTCCCAAGACACTTTGACATAGCGCGCTCACCAACACAACTGGCTTGTTTAATTGTTATTAGAATAAGAAACAAATATTATATTCAAAACTCAATCAGTATGCTGGAAAATAAAAAAGAAGTGGCACGCTGTTTGAACCGGCCAATGAAGCAGGGACACGTCTTCGTCTTCTTCAACGAAGACTGTATTTTTTCTTGTGGATTTTATTCCGCATCAAGTTTCGTGGCCTCATGCTATAATGCATTCCAGGTCAAAAAAACGCAAACCAAACCCATCATCCTGTTCGTCTCGTTCTCCTAATCATCTATATGCCCATTATTAGTCTTAATTTTACCTGCAACGCAAATGCCTAAAAACAAAACAAGAAAACCCTAGGTTCTGGCATTACAATACAGGCCATGAAAATGAAATTGAATATTGCAAAAAGCTTAGAAATCATACAAGGAACAAGAATATGCTAATGTTTTGTCAAAAAGATGCAAGAATGAGGAGTTATGTTTTCGTGCACAGGGCCATATTCATGGATACTTACAACGTGATTCTGGTGGTTTCAAGACTTGGTTTTGATTCCAATCGCTTCAGTAGACGTCCAACAAGAGATTAGTGTCAATTTTTTGCTTTGAATCGAGCTCTAAGATCGTTTTCAGATTCCACTTTTTCCAATCTTTTTTCAAATTTTGCCTGGCCGTTTCTTGCAGTTTCAGGTCCTGTTCTTTGTTGCTTTATGTTGTATATGTATCAAGCAAGCAATTAAGTTAAATCTTGGGCTTCCAATCTTTGTGCATTCAAGGTTTGGGATTTGATATGATCACCATTGATAAACTTTCCATAATTGTACCAAATCTGATTTTTTTGTGCATAATAAAGCTTGATACGAATTTGATTTGGTTCATGATGATAATTGAAGTCTATACCAATCACAAAGATATCATTCCATCAATTTTTAGATTTTATTTGAATTAATATTGATTTAAAATAAATTAAATCAATAAAAATTAAATAAAATAGAAAAATAAATGATTGGTCATGAAATTGAAGATGGGACACGTGTGTGGTATGACAAGACCAGATCAAGTTGAAAAAAGTGGGCCCTTTTGTCAAAAATTGGAGTTTTGAGGATAGTTAACCTTTGGCAATTTTGGAAAAATGCCCAACTTCAACAATGCATAACTACTTCAATTTTGAACTTTTGGAAGTGTTCTTGGACTTTTTAGAAATCTTGAGATGTCCTCTAACCAACCTCTTTGTTTCATCTCAATTTGATATTCCATGCTCAAGTTATAAGCTTTGGAAAAAAGGTGTTTTTGTTGACTTTCAAAAATGACCTATAATGTCCAAATTTGTAACTTCTTGTGAGTGAATTTCGTGATCTTGGGGTGTGAATATGGATTGTAGGAAATTGCATCCTATTCAAAATGACCTTTGGATGGGTCATTTCTCATGAAGTATGAGAAAGTTATGCTTGGTCAAAGTTGAGTTGACTTTTCATGCAAAACCCTAATTTAGCAACTTTTGAATCTTGATGAATCTTGAGCAATCCTTGATGAATCATGATCAACCCTTGATCAAATTATGAATTATCCTTCAAAATGATAATGTTGACAAAAAATCTTGAGGTTTGACTGTATTTGGGTCACAGTTGACTTTTGCCCTAGTACAGTCGATTTTTGGACTCTTTGAGCAATTGACTGACCAAACTTCCTCTGCAAGGCTTGAAATTTGACATGGATGAACTTGAGAACATATTAGTACATTGGGGAGCATTTGAGAGCATTTGGATATGAGGACCTTGATGCAACACAAAACCCTAATTTTGAATTGACTGCCTTAGGAGGTGATTTGACTGTCCAACTCTTGAGCCATCTTGAACAACTTGGAGATGATTCTTGACATGTCTTGATAAATATGGGAGGGAAAATTTTGGGGTACAACAGTTTCCCCTGTTCAATATTCTTAAACCTGAGGATATAGATTGGCGTTCGGGCCTTTCGTGATCCGAAGGTAGAAGATGATTGAACACTAGAGTGCCCAGCAATTTGCACTCGCATGAAGTAGTATTTGTCTTGTGATGTCGAGAATGGGCTTACAGATGCCATCTGGAGATTGATGATAGGAGATGGGCTTAACGATGCCATCCGAAGGAGTGACGATCGCGTAAGAGATTTCTTAGCGAGAGCTTGTATACCTGTCGTTGGGGGAGATTCTGCTGGGGGATGCTGTTCTTTGTCTTAGGAGAAATAGAACTTTAGGAGCTTCGGTCGTCCGTTATTCTACTGGGGAATCATCTCTATTGAATTTTAGGAGCTTCGGTCGTCCGTTATTCTACTGAGGAATCATCTTTGTTGAAGAGGTGAGAGTGAACTACTATCTGGTCGCAACCCATGCTTCATAGTGATAAGACCGAATGTTATATGGTCGTAATCCAGGCTTTCCAGTGACTTACTAGGGAGATGAGATTAAACTTGCTATCCCGTCGTAATCCAGGATTTGCAATACCTCATTTTTTATCTGGTCGAAATCCAGGCTTCAGAACAAATTAAGTGGTTATCCAGTCGCCTCCGGGCTTCAACTTGAATTTAGGGCACACTAATATCCGATCGACTCCGGGCTTCTTAGTAACTGTCCATGTAAACTTCTATTTGGTTAGAATCCGAGCTTCACAGTGTCCCTTAACGCTATCTGGTCGCAATATAGGCTTCACGATGTATCATACCACTATTTGGTCGAAATCCAGGCTTCGTAGTACTCTCGGTTGCTATCTGGTCGTAATCTAGTCTTCACAACATCTTCTACCATTATCTGGTCGTAATCCAGGCTTCATGGTATTGTATTGCTTTCTGGTCGTAATCCAGGCTTCACGATGTATCATACCACTATCTGGTCGAAATCCAGGCTTCGTAGTACTCTTGGTTGCTATCTAGTTATAATCCAGTCTTCACAACATCTTCTACCATTATCTGGTCGTAATCCAGGCTTCATGGTCTTGTATTGCTTTCTGGTCGTAATCCAGGCTTCACGATAACTTGCTGAGTTGTTATCCGGTCATGATCTGGGCTTCACGGCTTGGGTTTATGATATACCACTATTTGTTCGAATCCAGGCTTCATGGTGCTTACTGAGCTGCTATCCGGTCGTAATCCGGGCTTCACGGCTCACTGGGGAATAAACTATTATCCGGCCGTTCTCCGAGCTTCATAGCTTACTTTTAAGAGATATCACTATCTGGTCGTAATCCAAGCTTCGCGGTAATCTGATATTTTTATCCGGTCGTAATCCGGGCTTCACAATACGCCGTAGAAATCAAGATACTATTCGGTCGTACCCGGGCTTCATAACTTGAATTTTGATTGTATCTTTCCTGAAAGGTAAAGGTTAGCTGTATGTAATGCATGATATGTATCAGGCAATGATGTTCTCAAAATAAATGAGATTGTATGGTATGATGCGTATATGCATGTAGTATGATGTATGGACATGTAATGTTTTAGCTGGGGAAAATAAATCCCGGAGCTGCTGGAGAATAAAGTTGAATGCTTCGCTTCCGCCAGGGATGGTGAACGAAGATGATTGTGAGGATAAACCTGCAGGAGAAGAGAACTCCATTGGGGAATAAACATGAAGAGATTACTCTGAGGGGAATTACTCTATGGGGAAGGGGTATTCTGCTGAAGATTTTAACGATAAGCTCTGCTGGAGATTCCGCTGATAAACTCCACTGGGGATGGATTACTGTAGCTGGTGACACTGGATCTATTGAGGATTGAACTCCTGCTTGGGGAAAGGAAAGAACTTCGATGGGGATGATCTTATGCTTGTTGGGGAATGTCTTTATACTCCATTGAAGAATATTAAGACCTTCTGGGGATACCAAACCTTTTTAGCGCTTGATGATGGATTAACTCTGCTTGAGGAAAGTATTGTTGATTCGTCCGTAGTTGCAAGTCTCAGCTGAGAGAGCTATCATTACTGTCTTATCCTGCGGGGAATGAAGGTATCTTAGCCATATTCTTCAGCTGGATGTACCTTGGTACCTGGTGGACGAAACAACTACATAGCTTGGACATTTCTTATGCCCCTGTTTCTGATATTACCAGTAATTCATCTTTCATTTCGCACGTAAATATTTATGATCAGCAATTAATATCAAATGCATATATCAAAAATGAACATTGGACGTTCTTTGCAAAACAAAACAGATAAAGGAAAAATAGCTTGAAATTTCTGAGAATGAATTTGTATTGGTTTTGAAGTTTGGCCTGAAAAATAGGCGTTTTTGTACAAGAGGCTGACGTCCTAGTAAGAGAACACCGCCGAACAAATAGAATTTATACAATTTGTGAAAAGGAAACAAAACAGCTATGTGAATAATCCCACTGGGTTCCAACTCTGCTATTGCCTTTATATCTTCAAGCCTCTCATCACTTTGCTGCTTAGTTGAAGATGAATCTGATTGATTAGTTCCGTCCGAGCTTGATAGTCGATACCGAAGTCTGGATGCGAGGTGATCCAATGAGACATAGTGTTATGCTTTGATCCCTAACTTCTGCTTGGAACGACCTTTTGGGTTTTCAGTCCACCGGGATACCCATTTTTGCCCAAGCCGCCTTTTCAGGTTTTCGACTTGCCGGGTGTACAGATTTTTTCATTTTCATCCCTTATTTTTGCCCGAACCCTTTTGGTTCGCCGGGAAGCCCATATTTTTGCCTAGGCCAGTCAGCCTAACGGGTCTTTGATTATGCGTAGTATCTTTTTACTATGTCTGCATTGACGGGGTGAGGAAGTTCGTCACCATCCATGGTGGTTAGAATCATATCTCCTCCTGAGAAAATGTTCTTAACCACAAATGGCCCTTCGTAAGTAGGGGTCCATTTACCCCTGGGATCACCTTGAGGTAGAATAATGCGCTTGATTACCAGATCCCCAACTTGATACTCTTGTCGTCTAACTTTCTTGTTAAATGCCTTGATCATCCGTTTTTGGTACGTTTGACCATGACAAATAGCAGTAAGTCTCTTTTCGTCAATTAGGTTCAATTGATCAAGTCGGGTCTGAATCCAGTCATCTTCACTCAACCCTGCATCCTTCATGATCCGAAGAGAGGGTATCTGGACTTCAACAGGCAAGACTGCCTCCATGCCATATACCAAGGAATAGGGCGTTGCCCCTATTGACGTCTGTATTGAGGTACGATACCCATGAATAGCAAATGGTAGCATCTCATGCCAGTCTTTGTATGTCATTGTCATCTTCGGCACAATCTTCTTAATGTTCTTATTTGCTGCTTCGACAGCCCCATTCATCTTCGGCCGGTAGGGAGAAGAATTATGATGCTGTATTTTGAATTGCTCGCAGAGTTCGGTGATCATCTTGTTGTTGAGATTGGTACCATTGTCCGTAATGATCCTCTTTGGTACACCATATCGATAGATCAGATTGTGCCGAATGAACTGTGCCATGACGTTCTTGGTTACGGTAGCAAAGGAAGCTGCTTCAACCCACTTCGTAAAGTAATCAATCGCTACCAGGATGAAATGATGCCCGTTAGATGCCATAGGCATGATCTCGCCGATCATATCAATGCCCCATATTGCAAAAGGCCAAGGAGCTGTCAAGACGTTCAGAGGAACTGGAGGTATGTGCATCTTATCAGCATAGACCTGGCACTTGTGACATGTCCGAGAATGCTGATAACAGTCAGCTTCCATTGTGGACCAATAATATCCTGCCCGGAGGATTTTCTTTGCCATGGTATGTCCACTGGAATGGGTTCCGAAGGTACCTTCATGTAACTCTGCCATGATCCTTTGTGATTCATTCTTATCCATACAATGCAGTAAGGTTGAATCATGGTTACGCTTGTAAAGAATGTCATTGCTGATAAAGAACTTTGCCGCGAACCTTCTCAGAAACTTCTTGTCATTAACAGATGCACCCTCGGGGTATTCTTGAGCTTCAATGTACCTCTTCACCTCATGATACCAGGGCTTTTCTGTTACTTCTTCAGTCTCAAGATCACAGCAATGTGCAGGTTCGTCCAATCTTTCAATAATGATCCGGGGAGCCTCGTTGTCCCAATTGACTTTGAACATAGAAGACATTGTAGCCAACGCGTCCGCCAGCTGATTCTCCTCTCTAGGGAAGTGTTCAAAGGTTATCTCCTCGAAATGGGGAAGCAATGTCAACACATACTACTTATAAGGGATAAGATTCGGGTGTTTCGTATCCCACTCTCCTTTGATCTGACTGATCACGAGAGCGGAATCTCCGAAGACACTTAGAAACTTTATCCTTAGGTCAATTGCAGCTCGAAGACCCATGATGCACGCTTCATACTCTGCCATGTTGTTGGTGCAGTTGAAACATAGTCGGGCGGTAAACGGAGTATGAGAGCCTTTAGGAGATATGATCATGGCGCCAATGCTATTACCCAAAGCATTCGAAGCTCCATCAAAGTACATAGACCATCGGGATCCTTCCTCAGGTCCTTCATCCGGTCCAGGTGTTTCACAATCAGTTATCAACATGATATTCTCGTCCGGGAATTCAAAGTTCATAGACTAGTCATCATCCACTGCCTGGTGTGCCAAATGGTCTTCCAATACACTTCCCTTGATTTCTTTTTGAGTTGTGTACTGGATGTCATATTCAATCAAGATCATCTGTCATCTCGCTATTCTTTCGGACAAGGCAGGCTTTTCGAAGATATACTTGATTGGATCCATCTTTAATATCAACAGAGTAATGTGAGTCAACATATATTGTCTCAGCCGGCGAGCAGCCCATGCCAAAGCACAACAAGTTTTATCGAGCAGTGAGTATCGGGTCTCACAGTCGGTAAACTTTTTGCTAAGGTAATAAATAGCATGCTCTTTTCGGCCAGACTCGTCATGCTGCCCCAGCACACACCCCATTGAGTTGTCAAGTACTGTCAAGTATAAGATCAGAGGTCTCCCTTCAACTGGTGGCATTAGGATGGGTGGCTCTTGGAGATACTCTTTGATCCTTTCGAAAGCGGCCTGACATTCATCATTCCAACGTACCACTTGATCTTTCTTCAGTAATTTGAAGATTGGCTCACAAGTGGCAGTTAGGTGTGAGATGAATCGGGAAATGTAGTTCAGTCGTCCTAGAAAGCCTCTGACCTCTTTCTCTGTCTTGGGAGCTGGCATATCTTGTATTGATTTCACCTTGGCGGGGTCCACTTGAATACCTTTGTCACTCACGATGAAACCCAGTAGCTTACCAGATCTCACCCCGAAGGTGCACTTGTTCGGGTTCAACCTTAACTTGTACAACTTCAGCCTGTCAAACAGCTTCTGCAGATGGTCAAGGTGTTCCTCCTCAGTTTGGGACCTTGCAATCATATCATCAACGTATACTTCAATATCATGATGGATCATGTCATGAAACAAAGCAACCATGGCACGCTGATATGTTGCCCCAGCATTCTTCAACCCAAAAGGCATGACCTTGTAGCAAAAAGTACCCCACTGAGTAACAAAGGTCGTCTTCTCCATGTCTTCGGGAGCCATTTTTATCTGATTATAACAAGAGAAATCGTCCATAAAGGAGAATACCTTGTGCTGAGCGGTGTTGTCAACCAGAACGTCAATATGAGGTAGAGGGAAGTCATCCTTAGGGCTCGCCCTGTTCAAATCCATGTAGTCAACACACATTCGGACCTTGCCATATTTCTTCGGCACTGGAACCACATTGGCAACCCACTGAGGGTAATAAGTAACTGCTAGAAAACCGGCGTCAAACTGTTTCATAACTTCAGCCTTGATTTTCTCAGACATCTCTTGGCGCATTCGGCGGACCTTCTGTTTCACAGGAGGACAGTCTTCCTTGGTAGGCAGGCGATGAACCACAATGTCGGTATCCAAACCAGGCATATCTTCGTAAGACCAAGCAAAGATCTCAACATAGTCATATAGCATCTGAATCAATCGTTGTTTCACATTAGGCTTCAGATTGGCACCAATCTTGACTTCCTTCTTGTCTGTCTCAGTACCCAGATTCACTGATTCCACCGGCTCTTCATGTGGCTGAATAGCCCTTTCTTCCTGGAGTAGAAGTCTTGCAATTTCACCAGGCACTTCGCAATCATCTTCACCAGTGAGATCCAGAGTGGATGTGGACCTGTACACGTGAGTGTGTGTAAAATAGTTGTTTTGCAATATATAATAAAGAAAGACAAGGAGCGCAAGATTTGAAATGCAAGAACGTCCAATGCTTTTATTAATGATATATGAAAATGACACACAAAAGCCCTCACAAATGATACCACGGTGCCCCGGGTAAGACATCGGGCCTTAAAGTTTCAAAACATTGTCTATTACAAATTCAAAACCAAAAGTTTCATTACTGGGTAACAAAAGTAATAGGGATGAAGTCCTTTGCTGTCCAGTTGCTTGGTCCACCGTTGGTCCAGGGATAGATCCAGCTATCGAATTCAGACTCTTCCACATCATCTTCAATGGCATTCACTCCCGAGTTGCTGATGAACACGGGAGGTATTCTGATTCGTGCATTCCGAACAGCCCTTTGAGCTTCTGCAGTGAAACCCAAACCAAATTTGTTATTCTTCTGTGTAAAATCAGGAAGTCGGCCCCAATTTGCATACTCACCCTTCTCAATAACAGCTTGGGCATCTTTTAAGGAAGCCATTTTCATAGGAGAATCTTCAACCACAGTCTCAGCTGATGCCAGTGTCTGGGGAACCTCTTCAAAGTGCTGAAATGGGGTATCAATGAACTCCCCATCCATCTCTACGTATCTAAACGAGTTGAGGTGGCTGACCATGTACTCTTCCTCCCCTTGTACTGTCACAATCTTCCCTTTGACCGGGTACTTCAACTTCTGGTGGAGTGTTGAGGTTACGGCCCCAGCTTTATGGATCCATGGACGACCCAGCAAACAAGAGTAGGATGGCCGAATGTCCATCACATAGAACGTAGAATTGAATACCTGAGAACCAACTTTAATTGGAATATCAACTTCACCGTGCACCATCCTTTTAGACCCATCAAAGGCCCTGACAATGATGTTACTTGGTTTTATCTCTAACCCTTCGCAATCCAACCAGTCTAGAGCCTTTTTGGGCAAGACGTTCAATGAGGAACCAGTATCAACCAATACTTGTGCAAGAGTAGTGCCCCTGCATTCAATGGAGACATGCAGAGCATCGTTATGATTTTTCCCTTTGGTAGTCAAATCGGCGTCAGAGAAACCCAAACCATTATCAGCAGTTAAATTGGCCACGCAATATGTAAACTGATCAGCTGACGTCTCTTGTGGCACTTGGGCAGTCTTCAGGAAGGTAATCTGAGCCTTGGCATGGGCCTATGAGCATAGTAATAGTGACAACATAGAAATCTTGGATGGGGTTTGCCCCAGTTTCTCAACTACGTTGCAATCACTCTTCTTAATAATCTTCAGAATCTCTTCCATCTCCTGTTTAGAAGCTTCAACAGTAATTGTCTTCAGTGCCTCCGTCTGGGCAGGCACATCAGTGGTGATCCCTTTGCCCCGAGCGTCAGATGACTCGGCAACAGGGGTAGGACTAGGAACTTGATCAGGAATGGTAGTAGGTATACTTGCAGGTGTAATGACAACAGGTCTTCGGGCTGTTGGTGGAGCAAAATCAGGTGTGAAAAGTCTTCCGTTGCGGGTGACTTTAGCAGGTCCAGTAATGTTGCTGACGCCAGTATCAGCATCCAACTCTTGCTTAACTCCATGAAAATAAACATCTGCCCCATAGTGCCAAGGGACAGCTTTGTCAGAGGTGTAGGGGATGGGCCCCGGAACAGTGATAATCACAGGTGTGATTTTCGGAACAGATGTAATTCTAACAGGCTTCCTCGAGGGAGCCTTGGAAGAATTGTCGAAAATGGTAATGATGGCGACTTCTTCAGTAGGAATGGAAGGAACAACAGTTTTCTCAAACAGCATCTCCTTACTATCCATCAGGTTTTGGATACCTGACTTCAGGAATGGGCAACCGGTAGGTAAAACAGAACACATATGGCAACCTTTGTCACAACCCGGAAATAAAACAGCTAGCAACAGGTTCTTCTTGACAGTCATCAGAGGGGTAACAATGTCATCCACAGAAACTACAAACAAGTCTTCCTCTACAGCATTTACTCCATGTTTGGGCATGGGAGAAGTCACAACATTAGGCCTCTCGGGCGCCTTGAACTCAATATCCTTTGCATCAATTAAGTCTTATATCTTGTTCTTCAAAGCCCAACAATCATCTGTATTATGCCCCGGGCTATCGGAGTGATAAGCGCAGTGGGCGTTAGGGTTATACCTTGGTGACGTTGTATTTGAATTCTTTGGGGCTTCCCTTAGAGTCACCAGATTAGTCTTTAGCAACTGTGGTAGAATCTGAGATAAGGACATGCTAAGACGAGTGAATTGCCTCTTAGGTCTCTCGTCCTTTTGTTGATTGTTATACTGAGGAGCACCAGCCGGTTTTGAAATAACAACCGCATTGACAGCTTGGCGGTGTTCAGGTCTACTTTGTCTTCTTGCACTGTAGACAGCACTGGACTCTTTCTTAAACGGGTTCTTCTCAGTGCTCGATGAAGCACCCTTCTATATCTTCCCGGCCTTAATACCAGCTTCAATCCTCTCCCCAGTCAAAATAAGATCTGTAAACCCAGCTGAAGAGCTTCCAATCAGATGGTTAAAGAATGGACCAGACAGGGTCCCCAGAAACATGTCAACAAGCTCACGATCAGCTAAGGGTGGTTGTACCCTTCCGGCGAGGTCTCTCCACTTTTGAGCATAATCTTTAAATCCTTCACCCATTCCCATTGACATACCCTAGAGTTGGGTACGCGTAGGAGCGAGGTCGGAGTTGTACTGATACTGCCTGTAGAATGCAGTAGCCAAATCTTCCCAACTGCGGATACTGGCTCCGTCCAACTGATAGAACCACTCAAGTTGAGTCCCTGAGAGACTCTCTTGAAAGAAATGGATCCATAAGTTCTTATCAGCAGTGTAAGGCTGGATCTTCTTCACATATGACCAGAGGTGCAGCTTTGGACAGGAAACTCCGTCATACTTGGCAAAGGCTGGTGCCTTGAACTTATGGGGAATCACCACCCCAGATGATAGACCTAGATCTCCGAAGTCCAGACCGGGCACCTTCTGAATTTCCATAGTGCTCAAACGGTCTTCCAGTTGTTTTTACTTATCCTCAGCAGGGGGATATTGTTCTTCATCGTAGTCTGTCTCGTTGTCGGAGACCACAGGGCTAGGAGCCCTCCTTTCTTGTGGACTATCTTTCCCTCCAGATGAGGTGGTCAGATCAACTTCATCCTGTAGCCTGTTTCCAAACCTAGGATCAGTGTTGAACAAAACTGTCCTCTTCTTCTTCTTCTTTTTCTCTTTCAGAATCAAGGTCTTCAGGTTCTGCTGACCCTTGGCTAGATTCATGAACATCTCTTGAAATTGGGCATTCTGGGCCTGGAGGGCCTTGATAGCTTGCTCAGTTTAAGGTTCATTAGACATGATGATTGCTGAAATAAACAGCGAAGAAGATAAGAGACATGTAAAAGGGTACCTGTTTATGAAGTGCATGAGATGAAATACGTATGATTTATGATTTCAAAGACAATTGGGATTCAGATTTGTAAACAAGAAAGGAAACACACTTTATTAGATTTAAACTTCAGAATTTAAATTGGTCAACAAATTGCCCTTAAGGCGTTACAAGAATGGAAATACTGAAAAGTAAACAAAAAACTGGAGAGGAAATCATCAAAGGCCTATCAATGCTCCCATGGTCTCTTCTTCTCAGTGCAGACATAGTCGTTGAGAATCCGCTCATTCTCCAATTGCCTAGTCAGCTTCTGGATCTTTTGCTCTTGCTCGTTGAACTTCTCTCGGTAAGAATCTCGTTCTTCCCTCAGTTGCATCCAAGATCTCTTCAGTTCCCCAATGTCAGTGGGCATATAAGGATGGAGAATGGTTGGAAGAACCCCTTATTCATTAGCAACTTCAAGAGTGACAGGTCGGACGGCTTCATATGGCATACCTAGCTTCCGGGAACGGATGCGGACCCATCTGAGATATGGCTCCATCGGGAGTGAAGTCTTTGGACCTAACTCATGTGGATCTGATTGGTGAACTCTGTCCCAAGCCCTTATGAATCTACGACGTCGCTCGTCGCTATCTCCCTGAAAATCAAAGATGATATGAGGCATCAACATCTCATGAGGTCCTTCTCTTCTGGCTCTTCCAAATTGACGGAGAGCTAAGCATGGGTTGTAAGAAATTCCTCCATGGGTTCCTAGCAATGGAACATTAGGATACTCTCCACAACGATCAATAACAGTCACCTCATCCATACCTTTGAGAGTCCAAATGATGTCATTATGAGATAGAGACATCACCCTATAAGCCCAGCTCATTCCTTCTTTGTTCTTCAGCACTGACTTAGGGAGGTGCAAAATAAACCACCTCGACAATAAAGGAGCACAACACATCAAGGTTCCCCGCTTTCGGGCAGTACGAGCATAGAGCTGATGAAGAATGTCACCCAAGAGAGTGGGTACCGGGTTCTGAGAAATGAAGATCTTTATGGCATTCACATCAACAAAAGTGTCAGGATTTGGAAACAATACCAGGCCATAAATCAGAAGAGCCAGAATATCTTCGAATGCCTTAAAGTCTAGGCTATCCCAGAAGTAGTTAGCCTTGCCAACCAAGAACTTAGTCATAAATCCTTTTGCTCCACTCCTAGTCTCCCAATTAGCCATTACCTCCTCTTTGGTCAAATGAAGGGCTGCAGCAATTTCTTCAGGCCTAAGAGTCTTCTCCCAACCAGTGAACGGAGTCTGCTCCAAAACAGAGATACCGAGCATCTCAGAGAACTCTTCTAGGGTAGGAACCAGCTGATAGTCTTGAAAAGTGAAGCAATGGTACAGCGGATCATAGAATTGGACCAGGACACTCATCATCTGCTCGTCCAATTTGGAGGTGACCAAACTGAGAAGAGAACCATGCCTCCTGATGAAGGAAGTAGTGTCAGGCATCTTGGCAACCAACTCTTTAAGCAAGGTAGGTACTTGGACAAAGTTGATCCGGATAGTATTCTTACGCATGGGCATCATGATGACCTACAAAACAGAGCAAAGATGAAACCCTCCTATCTTTGAAATAGGTTAGTCCTTATGCAAGATGTACGCAATGTTATGATGTCATGATGTCATGATAAAGGCACACCACAAGTATCCACAAAAAGCAAACATGGTAAAGGCACACAAGTCACACTGAGAGCCCTTAGATTTCAGGCTGGCATAGAGCTTAGGCACTACCCTATTTCAGTTCAGTTGGTTAAAACCTGTCCTAAAAATAGTAATCGGGTTCTAGAGGATCTCAATATCACTGACTACCCTCAATCGGTCATAATTCCAGTTTAGCAACCTTTTCTTGCAGCCGGAATCATCGAGAGAGTTTAGTCTCAATGAGTGTAGCATACTGCTACTGTTCTATGGCCAAGTTGGTCAATTTAAGGTTCTAAGGTCAGTTGGTGCTTAATGACCCCTTAGAAGACCCATATTCTCCTCGTTCCAACACAAGGGATATCGGTACAAACTAAAGTCCCACACCAACGTAGCTACTGCTTCATCCGTATCGGTCTACGCCGTACAGATCCCTCACAGTTTATTGCTACTTACCTAAAGGGTATCCCCAGATCCGGGTTAGGATCTATAGAACTCCGATACAAGCCCACAAAATTAAAGCATACAAAGCATACAATTGAAAACATAATGATCTAATCCTAAGGTACACCTCACTTATAATCATCCCCAACATAGTCGCCAAATCTGTGATCGGTGGGAATGAGAACTGACTGTTTTGGAATGCTGGTTCGCGTTTTGAGTTTGTTTTTGCAAAATGTCGCGGTAAGCAAGAGTCGCCACCGTCTTTTATTTTATCCAACAAGGAAAGGACAAAAGCACAGAAAAATTTCTTTTTTGAGATGTTTCTCGGGATTGGGAGGTAGATTATAAAAAAGGAAGGTGTTAGCACCCTTTCTATCCGTGTTTATCCACGGGCTCTTAGGTACTTGCTCATTGTGTATTCAAAAGTTTGCTTTTCTTTGTGTTTGTGGGTTTGAAAAGAGTTTTTGTTTTGAAGAGAGTGTAGGTGCGAAAAGTTTTGTTTTGTTTTAAAAGGAGCAAGTACTTAAGAACCATCTACCTACTCAAAAAGGAATTAAATTGTGCAAATGTCCTTTAGACAGTGTTATCCCACTATTGAGGAGTAGGTAGCAGCGTCGTTGGAGTTTTCGGGTCAATTCGATTAAGGGACGTGTGGTCACTAAAGCAATGTGACCTCTAAAACTTCCTATACTCAATGACCACATTCGAGGCAACCAAGTGAGGTGTACCCTAAGAGTGGCATGTGCGAGTGTGTTATTTCGATTAATTTTTATCTGTACATGTTAAGGGTGAGCTATGTTGATTTTATATTCATACGTTGGATCTTGTCATGCATTCCCTATTACCAAACATCTAACATTGTATATTGTGCAGAAATTAAATTGCGGGAAATTAAATCTAAACTATTACAAGGCGTCGGGTATTTACATCGCCAAAGACAAACCATTTAATTTAAATTGCGAAAGTAAAAGAAAGCGATAAATAATGTCCTATTTAAAAGCTATTACAAACTGGAAGCAATTACAATATTGGAAATATAAATCGCGTGCGAAATTAAATCGGCGCATTTGTAGGGTTTTGACCCCTTTTTATTTAAAGAAAATATTTTTTGTTATTTTTGAATTAAATGAAATTAAACCTAAGTTAATTAATTAATTAAATGAAAAAAATATATTTTTGGATTTTTAATATTTAAGGAAACAAAAATAAAATTAATTTAAAATTATTAAAACCTAATTCTAAATTAATTTTAATTTATTACAAAGAATATTAAAGTTGTACCTAATTAAAAAAACTAAATTGATTAATAGTTATTTACAAAAATAAAGTTAAATTAGTTTTAATAAAAAATAATATTTTTGTTTCTTCTGATTTTATTAGGAAAATATTAATTATTTTGATTAGTAATAATTAAGAAAAATAAATCAAGTAAATAAATAAAATGTTAAAAGAAAAGAAATAACCAAAAGGGGGTATTGGGCCCAATTTGAAGGTGAAATCAGCAATTATTTGGCCCATTAACGTTCATCCTGCTTTGACCTTGGCCATCCAATGTGCGCTTGTTGACTTGGGCATATGATAGTCCCTCATTCCTGTCCTCCAGATCTGGCCTGGTGGCCATCTGGCAGGTTGATCTTGTAGGCATATGGTGGTCCAACGCTTTGGAGAGCACACTCAATTACCTGGAGAAAAATCAAATAAAGGTTTTGGGGGACCTGGGATTCGAACCCAGGTCCCAAGAGACTTTCACATAGCGCGCTCACCAACCCAGCTGGCTTGTTTAATTGTTATTAGAATAAGAAACAAATATTATATTCAAAACTCAATCATTATGCTGGAAAATAAAAAAGAAGTGGCGCGTTGTTTGAACCGGCCAATGAAGCAGGGACACGTCTTCGTCTTCTTCAATGAAGACTGTATTTTTTCGTGCGGATTTTATTCCGCATCAAAATCCGTGGCCTCATGCTATAATGCATTCTAGGTCACAAAAACGCAAACCAAACCCATCATCATGTTCGTCTCGTTCTCCTAATCATCTCTATGCCCATTATTAGTCTTAATTTTACCTGTAACGCAAATGCCTAAAAACAAAACAAGAAAACCCTAGGTTCGGGCATTACAATACATGCCATGAAAATGAAATTGAATATTGCAAAAAGCTTAGAAACCATACAAGGAACAAGAATATGTTAATGTTTTGTCAAAAAGATGCAAGAATGAGGAGTTATGTTTTCGTGCACAGGGCCATATTCGTGGATACTTACAGCATGATTCTGGTGGTTTCAAGACTTGGTTTTAATTTCAATCGCTTCAGTAGACGTCCAGCAAGAGATTAGTGTCAATCTTTTGCTTTGAATCGAGCTCTAAGATCGTTTTCAGATTCCACTTTTTCCAAGCTTTTTTCAAACTTTGTCTGGCCGTTTCTTGCAGTTTCAGGTCCTGTTCTTTGTTGCTTTATGTTGTATATGTATCAAGCAAGAAATTAGGTTAAATCTTGGGCTTCCAATCTTTGTGCATTCAAGGTTTGGGATTTGATATGATCACCATTGATAAACTTTCCATAATTGTACCAAATATGATTTTTTGTGCATAACAAAGCTTGATACGAATTTGATTTGGTTCATGATGATAATTGAAGTCTATACCAATCACAAAGATATCATTCCATCAATTTTTAGATTTTATTTGAATTAATATTCATTTAAAATGAATAAAATCAATAAAAATTAAATAAAATAGAAAAATAAATGATTGGTCATGAAATTGAAGATGGGGCACGTGTGTGGTATGACAAGACCAAATAAAGTGGAAAAAAGTGGGCCCTTTTGTCAAAAATTGGAGTTTTGAGGATAGTTGACTTTTGGCAAATTTGGAAAAATGCCCAACTTCAGCAATGCATAACTACTTCAATTTTGAACTTTTGGAAGTGTTCTTCTACGTTTTAGAAATCTTGAGATGTCCTCTAACCAACCTTTTTTGTCTCATCTCATTTTGATATTCCATGCTCAAGTTATAAGCTTTGGCAAAAAAGGTGTTTTTGTTGACTTTCAAAAATGACCTATAATGTCCAAATTTGTAACTTCTTGTGAGTGCATTTCTTGATCTTGGGGTGTGAAGATGGATTGTAGGAAATTGCATCCTATTCAAAATGAGCTTTGGATGGGTCATTTCTCATGAATTATGAGAAAGTTATGCTTGGTCAAAGTTGAGTTGACTTTTCCTACAAAACTCTAATTTAGCAACTTTTGAATCTTGATGAATTTTGAGCAATCCTTGATGAATCATGATCAACCCTTGATAAAATGATGAATTATCCTTCAAAATGAGAATGTTGACAAAAAATCTTGAGGTTTGACTGTATTTGGGTCACAGTTGACTTTTGCCCTAGCACAATCGATTTTTGGACCCTTTGAGCAATTGACTGACCAAACTTCCTCTACAAGGCTTGAAATTTGACATGGATGAACTTGAGAACATATTAGGACATTGGGGAGAATTTGAGACCATTTGGATATGAGGACCTTGATGCAACACAAAACCCTAATTTTGAATTGACTGCCTTAGGAGGTGATTTGACTGTCCAACTCTTGAGCCATCTTGAACAACTTGGAGATGATTCTTGACATGTCTTGAGAAATATGGAAGGGAAAATTTTGGGGTACAACAGCAAGCAAAGTATTATGCCTTGTTCGCCACACGTGCGCTTCCTGGTGGGTCCCCTTTGTTTGAATGGACCAATCCCTGAACACCACACCATCATCTTCTTCACTGATCCATCATTTTAGACGATGGACTTTTACCTACAGTAGTTTTCTGTCACTATAGGCTGTAGTGACGGATTTTGTTAGTAACTATAACCCTGCATTATTCAAAAACATGATACAAGCAATATAAATCAAAACCAATGCTAGGGATCAATCGGGAATTTTGTCCTGAGTCCAGTAATACCCAGAATCCCCCTCAATTTGTCCTAAAAAAAGAAACCCCTATTTTGAGCTTTCAAACTCTAGCGATGGCATAAGCCCATTCCTGCGCTAAAACTCAAATTGGACTATTTAGACACCTTCATTTGATGATTATGAACACGAAAATATAATCAAATAGCATGTATAACATATGAATGAGCAAAATCGAGATTAAAAAAAACGTGATCAAACCATGAGTATCAAGATGCAATTCTGAATGCTTTGACGCGTGCAATCGATGTTGTTGGTTTCAAGAGACGTCCAGGAACGTGTTGCTGGCCTTGAAATGGCTTGAATTGTACTGTAAATAAAAATCTGACATGCGCTCTTCTTTGGAAATTTTTGAACTTTGTTTGACTCTTTGGAGCAAGTTGCGCCTCCAATCTCTTCTGCCTAGGGTTGACAATGTTGTATATATGCTGTGGGCAAGATTAGGTCAACATGTTTGGAAAAAATACAAAGAATAAAGGCATGGATGTAACAGGAAATCAAATCTTGAAAACCTTCCAAATGTGTATATTTTGTGCCCATTCTTGGCTTACACGATTTGCCTGCCATTATACAGCCTGTATCCTCATTCTTTAATGCAAAATCATCCCAAAATAATTTTATATCATTTATTTGATTTAATTTGGATTTTAAATGATTAAAAAACAAAATAAATCAAATAAATAAGCAAATGATGCATGGAGGGGTTTATGAGTCATGGACCATGTTAGGAACAAGATGCAAGTATAAAAAGGTGGGCCATTTTGAAGAAAAATGCATTTTGGGCATGGTTGACTTTGTGCAAATTTCCAAAAATGGCCAACTTTGACAATGCATATCTTACTCAATTTTGACCTTAAGAGTGTGTTCTTAGACTTTTTAGAAAGCTTAGGATGTCCTCTAAACAACCATTTTGGTTTCATCTTAATTGGAACTTCCATGTTCACGTAAGGAGCTTTGACCCAAAATGTGTTTTGTTGACTTATTGAAGTGACCTATAATGTCTGAATTCATATCTTTCCATGAGTCCATTTTTTGAACTTGAACGATGAAGATGAGTTGTAGGGAATTGCATCCTCTTTAAAATGAGCCTTGGATGGGAAATTTCTGATAAAGCATGAGAAAGTTATGCCTGGTCAAAGTTTGGTTGACTTTTCCTATAGAAACCCTAATTTAGCAACTTTTGAGTTTTGATGAATTTGGGGCATTCTTTGGGGAATCATGATAAAACCTTGATCAAATGATGGATGTCACTTAAAAATGTTGATGTTGACCAAAAATCTTTAAGTTTGACTGTATGTGGGTCACAGTTGACTTTTGAGCTAATATAGTTGATTTTAAGGCATTTGAGTAGTTGACTGAGCAAACTTATTGTGCAAGGCATGAAACTTGGTATGGATGATCTTGAGAACATATTATGTATGGTAATGGAAATCATTTGGGACCCTTGCGACTCAAACATCTTGATGAAAATGGAAACCCTAGTTTGAGGCTTCTTGTCTTAGGAGGAGGATTTGTCTGGTCAATCCTTAGGCATCCTTGGGCAAGTTGAGGACTTCAATGAGCATGTGTTGAGTAATATGAGAGAGCAAATTTTGGGGTACAACACACTTTATACAAGAAACGCACTATATACAAACTAAATGTATTAACACAAAAGTAGGGTTTATTCAACGATATTAACAAACAAAAAGTCGATAAGTGCAATAAAACATATATATACAAAAATAGCTACAATTTTCACTTATCAAACTCTCCCCAACTTGAATTATTGTTTGTCCTAAAACAAATCCAAACAACTCAAAGAATCAAAATTAATCAACCAAAATTTCATGAATCAACAAGTTTTGAAAACATAATACAAATGCAATGGTTCATATGAAAAACGGTACAGACGAAGAAACATACTTACCACTAAACTATGACGATAATATAAACATGAAACAAATTCTAAATACAGAGAATATGCCAAACATTCTAAAACAATACTTGATCACAAATGAATCACACCTAGCAAACATAATCATCGATAGATGAAAAACACATAAAAATGGGGTATTTTCACTCATCCAGTAATCTTGCAAACATTAGACTAAATTATGCATTCATCCAAAAATTTACATTGAAAATATAAAAGCAAGAATCTCAAGAGCTTTTCAAGATTGTAATGTGGCTTGGTTAACAAACAAGTGATAAGTCCTAAAGCTAATCGAAAGAAAAACTTGCCTAAACCTAAGGGAGTAATTACTTCCACAAAGTTTCCAACAATAGAATTTCAATCAAAAATTTCTTCATCACATGTTTCACACCACACACATCACTTATTAACACAACATTATTCCATACTCTTATTTTTTTTGTTTTTCTTTTTTCAATGCTTTTTCAATTTTTCTCTTTATTTTTCTATCTTTATATTTCACTTTTTTTCTTCTTTTCTTTTTCTTTTTTTTTTATTTTCTTTTTCAACCTCATAGCAATCACAACATAAGCACATAAGTGTTCCTCTCCCCAACTTGAATTCAACCATCATGATAATGTGAATACTCCCTACTTTCTAAGGCAAGGTAAAAATTCAACTATAAATCATAGTTAAGAGTTAAAGAAAACAAGGAATCAATATCCATACAAAAAAGGAAACTAAACACTTATAGATAAGCATTTAGCAAATACAACATGGATATCGACAAAAAGCTCAAAGGAGTTACTAATGATCACACACTCACAAGGTGAATTGACTATTTGGCTAGGTATTTGTGCTTAAAATGGAACAAAAACTGCCTTGATCAGTTTCTTGCATTCATACAATCAACACAAGATAAAAGATTAAGCATAATAAAATCCAGTTAAAACAAGAATTGTGGCCTCTAGCATATGTGAACAATGGAAAGCTACCTCACAAAAAGGGTGGGAACTAAAGTGATTCATAAATGAACAAGTATACAAAAGAATGAATGGCATAAAAATTGTAAAAAGTCTAAGTATCATGAATATGCTAAAGTATAGAAAGCGATAAACACATACCTCGAACGTGTACAAAACTTTAACAAAATCATTACCACACATTCGTAAGTTGAAACGATCAAACTTGACAAATCACCTCAATATTCTACAAGTTACTAGATCCAAAACTTGAGTCCGAACACAAAAAAAAAATTAGAAAAATAATACTCCTATAAAATTTCAATGTACAAAATTTACAATATATACAATAAAGAAAACTCCTCAAGCTAAATACGACAAGCTTTCGGAAAACACAATTTGACATACCAAAACAAATACAAATAAAAATATGAAAATCGGGTGAAAATGAATTAACAAGTTGAAAAGTGAAGATTTGAAATTCAGAACATTTCCTTGTTTCAACTTGTTAAAACACAAATCACCACACACATAAACAAATACAAACAAACATGCTTGTTTTACGTCGTAAGCTCGACGCCTTTGTTGTGCGAGCTAGTAACCTCCTCTCGTCATGCCATGGTATTTTCACACCGCGCAAACCTAAAGAAAGTGTCCTAACAATCATATAACAAATGTTACAAAAATGAGACAATTTACAACAATATGTGAAAACAAAGAAAAACACATATATGCATAAGTATCATACACAAGTTAATATACAATTTCTATACAACATATACAATAATTACAAAACTCAAAAACAAAAGAATTATCGCAATATGAAGACAATAGAACCAATCTGTTGTACCCCAAAATTTTCCCTCTCATTTTACTCAATACATACTCCTAGAGATCCTCAATTTGCACAAGTTTGCCCAAGAGTTGACCAGACAAACTCTCTCCTAAGGCAATGTGTCTTAAATTAGGGTTTCCATTTTCATCAAGATAGGTGAACTACAAAGAACTCATATGCTCTCCATGGTCCTAATATGTTATCAAGACCCTCCATGTCAAATTTCAAGCACTGCACAAGAAATTTGCTCAGTCAACTGCTCAAATGCTTGGGAATCGACTATATTAGGTCAAAAGTCAATTGTGCCCCACATACGGTCAAACTTCAAGATTTTTGGTCAACATCAATATTTTAAAGTGATATTCGTCATTTGATCAAGGGTTGGTCATGATTCTTCAAGGAATGCCCTAAATTCATCAAAACCCAAAAGTTGCTAAATTAGGATTTCTCAGGAAAAGTCAACCAAACTTTGACCAAGAATAACTTCCACATAATTTATCATAAATTTTCCATCCAAGGCTTATTTTGAAGAGGATTCAATTCCCTACAACTCATCTTCAGCCCACAAGTTCAAAATATGCACTCATAAAAATATATGAATTTCTACATTATAGGTCCTTTTGAAAAGTCAACAAAAAACAACTTTTGGGTCAAAGCTTCTTACATGAACATGGAAGACCCAATTGAAATGAGACCAAAAGGTTTTCTTAGGGGACACCCTAAGCTTTCTAAAAAGTCCAAGAATACCTCTCTAGGGTTAAAATTGGAGGAGATATGCCTTGTCAAAGTTGACCTTTTTTGCAAAATTGCCAAAAGTCAAATATGCTCAAAAAGTGCATTTTTTTTACCAAATGGGCTTAGTATTTCATGATTGCACCTCACTTTTAGCATGGTCCACGACCCAAAGGTTCACTCACATGTTATTTGCTTCATTATTTATTTTATTTTGATTTTTTTATTTATTAAAAATTTAATAAAATCAAATAATTGGTAAATAATATCAAAGATATGTTTTGATATGATTTTTGGACAAAATCTCAATCAAATTATGCTGAGATATCAAGACCAAATCGAATCAAGCATGATTGGTACAAAATGGGATAATTTGGCTCAATTTAGAAAGTTTGCATATGGATAAAGAACCAAATCAAATCTTCTCAAAACTTCAAGATTCAATCTGTTTTGCAACCCTAATTCACTCAAGGGTAGATAATGAACAAGAACAAGGCATAAAATAAGGTTTGGCAAGCGTGAAAAAGAAGAACAAAGTTCCAATTTTTCAAAGAAAAAGGAAGATCCAATCTTGCTCCATAGGTCGTTTCAAGCGTTTCTAAAGATCAAGTCATATCCCTAGGCACTCACTGAACCTGTAGCAAGCATTTACAAGGCCTGGAGCATCCAGAATCGCACGCTACAACTCATACAGTTTGCATATTTTTTTCAAAATCTATTAATGTAATTCTTGCATTGTTAGCACATTTGATTGACATATTTATGATCATTGACATGTTTGCAAGCTTACTGAATGGTTTGATTAAAGTTTTGACGCATATATGTGCCTTTGCCATTGTTAGGGTTTGCGTGTGCATTTTAGGGGTTTATCCTACAGGTTAAATTGGGCAAGGAGAAGGGTACCATGATGTTCACGAGATCAAGATGAATTGATCTATATAGTTAGAAATCATTTATCGTTTTTTTTTGTGAATTTTGAAAGTTGCAGGGGCTATGGATACAAGCGTTATCTGTGGGTATAGAGGGGATGTCTAAGACGACGGAGCCTTGGAGAAGAAGAAAAGGTGGCAGGCCATCACTGGCGAGTTTGAATCTGGCGCGCACGTTTTAAAATTCTGGACATTAATTTTGTTTTTCTATATTATATTAATATGCCATTATTTGTATAACTAACGTGTGTAGCGCAGATGGAAAGTGTAACGTTGGGTAGTGGGAGGACCTAGGTTTGATCCCAGGTCCAGGAAATTTTGGCTATTTTTCTAATGTTCCAACGCAGGATTCAGTGCGCCTCATACCTAGGTGTCAACCTTGCATCCTCCAGATCTGGCCATTAGATCTAGCCTCAAGGGAGATCCAACTCTCACATAGGTGCAGAGCATGATGGACCCTCAAGAGATGATCCCACTGGATCAGGCGCTGGTAGGCTGGGCCAACAACCTTGGGCCCAACAATTTTCAGAATCATACCCCCAGATTGCTAACTGTTAGAACATAGTTTGATTCTACAACCTTTGATTAGAGTTTTGATGATAACAAAATATAAAGAATAAATTATTTCAAAGATATATACAAAGAACAATTATGCTCCTTAAAATTATGTTTTGTCTATGCAGAAGTTCTGATGGAATCAGCATCAAAATGGAATCAGCATCAGAAGATCATAAATATGTGCTATACGCTGAAGCTACCAGATTATACGCTGAAGTTTGATGACAAGAATCTGCGCCTAAACAAATACAGTCTGACTCTGATCAAAGACATCTTTAC
Organism: Vicia faba; assembly: GCA_948472305.1. Classification (NCBI taxonomy): domain Eukaryota; kingdom Viridiplantae; phylum Streptophyta; class Magnoliopsida; order Fabales; family Fabaceae; genus Vicia; species Vicia faba. The sequence continues at coordinate 38,423,256 of OX451741.1, forward strand.
AAAGTCATCAACATTCTGAAGCGTTATCAGCAGGTACAGCAAAGAAGACTCTGAAGCATTACTGGTTATTCAAGACAGAATTAAATGCTAACGACTTTCTTCAGACAAAGATCTTCTACAAAAGGAAAGTGCATTATTATCATTAAAACCTGCTTTATGGACAATGTATCCTTGCTTTCCTATATAAACAGGTCTGCTTGTGAAAAGAAGCACGTACGTACGCACTCAAAATTTGCCAAGCTATCCAAACCACGCATATTCAAAGCTTTAGCAAATTCATTTTATTCCAAGCATATTTTGTGTAATTATCACAGTTGTGATATACAGTTTTGTAAGAAAATAATAACACACACTAGTTCAATCATTTGTAAAAGAAGTTCCTTGAGATTAACCAGATTGTGGTTGTGCTCAAGAAGACTTTAACAGTTGTTAAAGTAGTTGTTGTAATCCTTTGAGAATAGTGGATTAAGACCTCGTGGGAGAGAGGCGAAATCACCTTGACGGGTGGAATGGAGTAGTTTGAGATCAAACGAACCAGGATAAAAATATGGTGTTGTTAAGCCTTTTGGTTTAAGTTTTTCAATTCAACCCCCCTTCTTGTGTTTTTCACATCTTCAATTGGCATCAGAGCGCCTGGTTCTGAGCTTTAACACTTAACCGTGTCAGTACAAGATCCAGCGTCAGAAAAACACAATGGCAGGACCAAGTCAAAACATCAGCAATGACAACAATGAAGAAAGGGACAGATTCAGTGGCAAACCTCCAGTCTTTGATGGAGAGAACTTTGACTATTGGAAAGACAGAATTGAGAGTTTCTTTCTGGCCCATGATACTGATCTGTGGGACATGGTGACTGATGGATACACGCACCCAGTGGATGGACGTGGTCAGAAGATTGACAGGAAAATGATGTCTGATCAGCAAAAGCGTGAGTTCAGAAATCATCATAAGGCCAGAACAATTCTTCTCAGCGCCATCTCATATTCAGAATATGAGAAAATATCAAACAGAGAAACTGCCAAGAATATGTTTGATTCTCTGAGAATGGCGCGTGAAGGAAACATTCAAGTCAAAGAAACAAAAGCCATTGCGCTCATTCAGAAGTATGAGGCATTTAAGATGGAAGATAGTGAATCAATAGAAGCTATGTTTTCAAGATTCCAAATTCTTGTTGCTGGTCTAAAAGTTCTTGACAAAGGATATTCCACTGCTAATCACGTTAAGAAGATCATCAGAAGCTTGCCAAAACAATGGAGGCCAATGGTTACAGCGCTTAAGATAGCCAAGGATCTCAACAAAATCTCTTTGGAGGAACTTGTCAGCTCCCTCAGAAGTCACAAGATAGAGCTAGAAGCAGATGAACCTCAAAATTAAGGTAAGCTATTAGCTTTAAAATCTAACAGAAAATCTGACTCCAAAGTTTTGCAGGCTGTGGAAGAAACCTCTGATGGATCCTCATCAGAAGAATATGAATTGTCTCTTCTCTCCAGAAGGGTGAACCAACTGTGGAAGCAGAGGCAAAGGAAGTTCAGGAATCCCAGAAGATCAGAAAATCAGAATGAATCTTCCTCCAGATACAGAAGGTCAGAATCCTCCTCTGGACACAAAAGAACTGGAGGCTCTTCAGGATACATAAAGCCAAATAGCAAAGACATCATCTGCTATGAGTGTAATGAGCAAGCGAACTACAAAAGTGATTGCCCAAATCTTCAGAAGGAGAAGCCCAAAAAGAAGTTTGGCAAGGAAAAGAAGAAAAGTCTCATGGCTACATGGGATAATTCTGATACATCTGAAGCTGACTCAGAATCAGATGATGAAAGAGCAAACATAGCTCTCATGGCAAACGTCTCTGAAGACAGTGAAGCTTCTGGTTCAGACTCAGAATCAGATACAGAAGAGGTATTCCCTGACTTCACTATCAACTTCACTAAGTCTGAACTAGCTGAAAGCCTTAATGAAATTATGGAAGGTATCAGCAGATCAGAGTCAAATTCAGAAACCTGAAAAGGAATCTTGCTTCTGACTCTGATAAGACTGAGAGTCTCTAATTGGAGAATTCTGAGTTAAAAGATAAAATTTCAAAATTAGAAAACCAATTGCAAAACTCTCAGAGGGAAACAATCCCTGAAACTCCCAGCAATGCTGATGAGATCATCAAAGAGTATGATCACAGCTTTCAGAAGTTTCTAGCTAAAAACATAGACAGAAGCAAAATGGCTTCAATGATCTATGGAGTTAGCAGAAGTGGCAGAAAAGGGATAGGATATCAAGGTAAGGTTCCTACACCAAAAAATGCCATGGATTTAGTTATAAAACGTACTCCACTTGATTCACACTTTATATATGGGCACACACATGATATAAAATATACTAGTAGTGATTACTTTGTCAAACCAAAATTCAACCAGAGTTTTGGTAAAACTAACAAATCAGGACCCAACAAAATGTGGGTACCTAAGGATAAAATAATACATGTGGCAGATATCTTTAGCAGCAAAGCAAAGACACCAGTCATGGTACCTAGACTCTGGTTGCTCACGACACATGACGGGAAGAAGGCATATGTTCCAAATCCTGGAACTTAAGCCTGGAGGCCACGTAGGCTTTGGAGGCAATCAGAGGGGAAAGATCATTGGCTCTGGGACAGTAAACCTTCCCTCTATTAGTAATGTTTTATTAGTTGATGGATTAATGCATAACCTATTATCCATAAGTCAATTAAGTGATAACGGTTATGATATAATCTTTAATCAAAATTCATGCAAAGCTGTTAGTTAGAAAGATGGGACTATCCTATTTAATGGAAAGAGGAAAAACAACATTTATAAAATCAAACTTTCTGAACTGAAAAGTCAGAATGTAAAATGTCTTATGTCTGTTAACAACGAGCAATGGATCTGGCACAGAAGATTGGGACATGTTAGTATGAGAAGAATATCTCAGATTAACAAACTCAATCTGGTCAGAGGACTTCCTAACTTGAAGTTCAATTCAGATGCTCTGTGTGAAGCATGTCAGAAAGGCAAGTTTGCAAAACCTGCTTTCAAATCCAAAAATGTTGTTTCCACCTCTAAGCCATTAGAACTTCTGCACATTGACTTATTTGGACCAGTAAAAACTGCTTCAGTCAGTGGCAAGAAGTATGGGTTAGTAATCGTAGATGACTATAGCAGATGGACATGGGTAAAGTTCTTAAGGCACAAGGACGAGTCACACTTTGTGTTTGTTACCTTCTGCAACCAAGTTCAGAATGAAAAAGATCTTAGAATCGTCAAAGTCATAAGTGATCATGGTGGAGAATTTGAAAATAAAAATTTTGAATTATTCTTTAATGAAAAAGGCATTATGCATGACTTCACTTGTCCTAGAACTCCCCATCAAAATGGAGTTGTAGAACGAAAGAATAGAAAATTGCAAGAAATGGCCAGAACCATGATCAACGAGACTAACGTTGTAAGATCTTCTGGGCAGAAGCAATAAACACAGCTTGTTACATTCAGAATAGAATCTCCATAAAACCTATTTTGGAAAAGACTACATATGAATTGTGGAAGAACAGAAATCCCAACATTTCTTATTTTCACCCATTTCGATGTACATGTTTTATTTTGAATACAAAAAATTATTTGAACAAGTTTCACTCTAAAGCACAAAAGTGTATTATGTTAGGATACTCTGAACGCTCAAGAGGGTACAGAGTATACAATACAGAAACACAGATTGTTGAAGAGTCAATCAGTGTTCGGTTTGATGATAAGTTTGACTCTCCAAAGTCAAAGCAGAATGAATTCCTTGCAGGTATGGAAGCTGAACTCACAGATACTGAAGACAAATCAGAGGTTCTCAACAGAGACACTCCCTCAACATCAGAAAGAGTCACTGCAAGCAACCCAGCACCTTCTGTTGATCAACTCCAGAAAAGACCATCCAGAAGAAGCATTGAGAAGATCCAATCAGAACAAGATCTACCTTCAGAAACTCTGAAGAATCCCTCATGGGACTGGTCTCTCTGATTGAACCAATAACAATTGATGAAGCACTTCTAGACAATGACTAGATTTTGGCAATGCAAGAGGAGCTAAATCAATTCACAAGAAATGACGTATGGGATCTGGTTCCCAAACCAAAAGGATTCAAAGTTATTGGTAAAAAATGGGTGTTCAGAAACAAACTGAATAAACAAGGCGAAGTCATAAGAAACAAAGCATGACTGGTAGCACAAGGTTATAGTCAGCAAGAGGGGATAGACTATAGAGAAACCTTTGCTCCAGTCGCCAGGTTAGAATCTATCAGACTTTTAATTTCATTTTATGTTAATAAAGGCATCACTCTGTATCAGATGGATGTCAATAGTGCATTCTTAAATGGTTATATAGAAGAAGAGGTTTATGTGCACCAACCCCCTGGTTTTGAAAGTTCCAAAAATCCAGAATAGGTTTTCAAACTAAAGAAGTCACTCTATGGTCTGAAACAAGCTCCCAGAGCTTGGTATGAAAGACTAAGTAACTTCCTGTTAGAAAAGGAATTCACCAGAGGAAAAGTGGACACAACCTTGTTCTGTAAGACAGTTAAGAATGACATCTTAGTTTGTCATATCAATGTTAATGACATTATATTTGGATCCACTAAACCCTCTCTGGGAAGAGAGTTTGCTACATGTATGCAGGCAGAATTTGAGATGAGCCTAATGGGGGAACTAAAATTCTTTCTGGGCATTCAGATTAATCAAACTCCAGAAGGAACTTACATTCATCAGAGCAAATATGTCAGAGAACTTCTGAAGAAATTTGATCTCTCAGAATGTAAGCCATCAAGGATTCCAATGCATCCCACGTGCATTCTGGAAAAAGAAGAGGTAAGTAAAAAGGTAGAACAGAAGGTCTACAGAGGTATGATTGGTTCTCTTCTCTATCTGACGGCTTCAAGGCCTGACATTCTATTCAGTGTTTGCATTTGTGCTAGATTCCAATCAGATCCTAGAGAATCTCACTTAACAATAGTTAAGCGAATTTTCAAGTATCTGAAAGGTACTGCTAATCTGGGTTTGTTTTATAGAAAATCAAGTGATTACAGCTTAGTAGGATACTGTGATGCTGACTTTGCTGGAGACATAGTGGAATGTAAAGGAACTTCTGGAAGCTGCCAGTTTCTGGGAGAAAATCTGATCTCATGGTCCAGCAAAAGACAATCCATAATAGCTCTATCAACAACAGGAGCTGGATGTAGCACGCAAATGCTCTGGATGAAAAGTCAACTTGAGGACTTCAATATATTTGAGAGTAAAATCCCTATCCTCTGTGACAATTCTTCTGCTGTTTGTCTCAGTAAAAATCCTATTTTGCATTCTAGGGCTAAGCATATAGAAATAAAATATCATTTTATTAGGGACTATATTCAGAAAGGGATTCTCAATTTAAAATTCATTGACACAGACCATCAATGGGCTGATGTCTTTACTAAACCTCTTTCTGAAGATAGGTTTAACTTCATTCTTAAACATCTCAGCATGAAGCTTTGCCCAGAATAAACTATTTTATTTACATGTCTTAATCCTCATAATTTTTGTTATTTTCTGTGAACTGTTGGTCAACCTGCCTTCAGAATTTTAGAAGTCCAGATTGCATCAGAATCTATCCATGAAGATCTGAGTGTTTCATTTTAAGGATAGAAGTGTGTTGTTCACGTAAGCAAACACTTGTCATCCATTCATCAGCTACCTTCTGAGGCTGAACACGCGTTCACTTTTCTGAAAGGTCAAAAGCGCTGATTGGATGCATTGAGACACATGTCATGGGTAACCATTCCAATATCTTTCTGAATCCCCCCAAATCAGCTATCATTAATGCTTATAATCATTACAATTTATTTCTCTCTCTTGAAGTTTACGTTTTCAAAATCTATTTAAACACATTTCTCATTCTTTACACTCTTTCACTTTCTCTACAATCTAATTGTTTTCAGTTTTCATCTTTTTCAAAACTCTTTCATTTTCTTCTCAAACATTCTGTGTGAACATGGCTTCCTCAAGCAACCCAACTTCCAGTACTCAGAGAACAGAATCCACAGAACAATATGAAGAACCATTCAGAACTCTCCTCACGCCCATTAACAACCTAGAAGTACTCTCAGAATTGATTGTGGACTTTAACAGTCTTCAAGAAAATGGGTTCAATCTTTCTGAAGAAGTAAAGGCTCAAGGATGGAACAGGTATTTTAACCGTCTGGTAGGTCCAACATTCCCAATCCTTGTGAAAGAATTTTGGATTCATGCTTCATCCTCCAACCATCAAGTTACTTCGTATATAATGGGGAAGAAGATAGTCATAACTGAAGAACTTATTGCAATATTGATAGGTTACAATGGTGGTGGCGTAAGATGTATAGACATGGCTGAAAGATGTGCTGATGTCGCTTTAATTGCTAGAGAAATTTTCACTCTGGGTCTTCCCTCCAGCAAGATAAGGGATCTGAAGGACCATCACAGAATATGGGCTGAGATTATTCTGGGATGCATAAACCATAGGAAGCCAACCAGCTCTCCTGACTACATCAACATTGATCAGCAGTTTCTGATCTACTTCATCTCCCAGAAGACTAAGGTGAATCTGGCTCATTTGTTGTTCAATCATCTGAGGACCGGTGTTAAGGAGACTAGAGAAGAGGAGCGCACTAAAAGGGACTGGATACCCCTTGGAAGGCTCATATCAGATATTCTGACAGATAATAGGCTGATAGAGCATCTAACAGAAGCACAGGAAATCAGCACGTTAGAGGCAATTGTTGGAAAGCCTTTAAATGCGAAGAATCTAAACAAGATGAATATTATTGAGAACATCAAGAAGGAACCCAGTGTCACTTCTTTTGAAACAATCTCCAGCAGAAGAATCCCTCTGGATGACTTTCCCATGTTCTTAGGAATTGATTCCAAGCCTGAGATTATCGTCAGATATCTGGATGCATGCAAGGCAGATGGTACAGCACCAGAGTTAAACATTCAGGATCTGCAGCAGAAGGCTCTAGGAGTTGTGCTGGAGAAGAACAAGAAAAGGAAGGCAGCAGCTGAAAGATCATCCCAGCGGACTCCCAAAGTAGCTAAAAAGAGAGGTAATCCTTCTTCTGTAACTGTTTTAGATTCAGTATCTATATCAACATCTGCACCAATTCCTACCCCTCAAACATTTGATGATTTTGACATAGAGTTTGACCCCTCAGAAACTTTAACCCTTAGAGGATCTCACTCCCTACCTATCAATCCAAATATTGAAACAACTCAACCAGAACTTGCAAAAGTTCTATCAGATATTGAAACCTTTGACCAGTATATTTCTGCTCCCATACCAGAAAATCCAAATTCTGAAACCATTTCAGAAGCACCTCAACCAGAAATTCCACTCTCTCCACAACCAGAAATACCACTACCTCCATCTCCTCAACCAGAAATTCATCCACCTTCTCCACAAACTGAACTATTACAACTAGAAGTTCAAACTTCTGAGATCCAACCTTCTGAATCCTGTGAACCAGAACCAAACAACACTCAATCCAACCAAACTGAAGAACCCACTTCAGATTCTGATACCATTCCCATTCCAGGTATCACTGAACCTCTGGCCATCCGCATACCCCTCACTATTCTGGAAAGACCCCAAATTCCTTCTTCACTAGAATCAACTCCACCAAATTCCCCAACTAGTCCAATAATTATACCAGACTCTCCCACTCCCTCACCAAAGAACAATCCAAATGACAACGCCAAAACTGTCGTTGATTAACTATTTTTGAACGTCTTGCTGCCATAACCCACAAAACAGCCATTCCAAAACCAAAACCATCTGAACCTACACCAGATGTTGGTACTAGTTTATTGATATTTAAAACAGAAATCCATAAGTGGATAACTTCCCTGAAGCAAGCTAGCCTTGAGATGATTAATCCTGCTGCATCAGATTATCTTTGGACAAATTTCAGAAAATGGGTATGTTCTGAAACTCATAAGATGCAAGAACAGAGCTACAGATAAGTTCAACAGAACTTCAGTAGTCTGCTAAAGATCATTGAAGATCAAGTTCTAAGTCAGCTGCTCAAGGAAGAAGTTCTCCCTCTAGACAATGCTCCCTGGTCAGAACATCGTCCAGCAGACAAAGTTCAACCAGAGTCAGAAGATCTTACTCTAACTGTTGCTCAAGAACAGATGATTCTTGTAGAAGAACTGGGTCAAAAAGATGACGTTGCAGAATGCTCTGAGAACCATCCAGTTACTGAAGATTCTCAAGCTTCCTCCTATGAAAGGCAGACTCTAGAAGAACTGAAGAGATCTGATATTATTATGCAGAAAAGGATGGATAAATAGGACGACAAAATTTCGGAAATCAAGAGCATGTTAACCAAACAATAGGAAACCAACATCCAGATCAAGGGCTTGTTGGAATCTTTGTTCATGCGTCTTCCTCCTCCCTCTTAGATTTTCCTTTATTTTAAAAATTTGTTTATCTGTAATATTTTCTACATTGCTGCTGTTCTGAACTTATTATCGTTGATTCTGATTTTAATATAAACTCTTTTTGGATCTGATTATATGTTATTTTTTATAACTGACAAAAAGGGGGAGAAAGAATAAGATATTTTCAATAACAGATTACTGAGACATAAGTCTCAAACATTCTGATCTACTCAATTTCTTTCTTCTGAAAAGCTTGAACAGGTACAAAACTCTGATGAAAGATACAGTAAGATTCTGATGCTCAAAGACTCATGGAATTAAAGGGAAGTAATCAACTCAGGGGGAGTTTTTCCTCTTAATTCTATACTTTTTATTCTTTATTCTTAATTGAAAAATCTAGTTTTTGTCATCATCAAAAAGGGGGAGATTGTTAGAACATAGTTTGATTCTACAACCCTTGATTAGAGTTTTGATGATAACAAAATATAAAGAATAAATTATTTCAAAGATATATACAAAGAACAATTATGCTCCTTAAAATTATGTTTTGTCTATGCAGAAGTTCTGATGGAATCAGCATCAAAATGGAATCAGCATCAGAAGATCAGAAATATGTGCTACACGCTGAAGCTACCAGATTATACGCTGAAGTTTGATGACCTGAATATGTGCCTAAACAAATACACTCTGACTCTGATCAAAGACATCTTTACCAAGTCATCAACACTCTGAAGCGTTATCAGCAGGTACAGCAAAGAAGACTCTGAAGCGTTACTGGTTATTCAAGACAGAATCAAATGCTAACGGCTTTCTTCAGACAAAGTTCTTCTACAAAAGGAAAGTGCATTATTATTATTAAAACCTGCTTTATGGACAACGTATCCTTGCTTGCCTATATAAACAGGTCTGCTTGTGAAAAGAAGCACGTACGTACGCACTCAAAATTTGCCAAGCTATCCAAACCATGCATATTCAAAGCTTTAGCAAATTCATTTTATTCCAAGCATATTTTGTGTAATTATCACAGTTGTGATATACAGTTTTGTAAGAAAATAACAACACACACTAGTTCAATCATTTGTAAAAGAAGATCCTTGAGATTAACTGGATTGTGGTTGTACTCAAGAAGACTTTAACAGTTGTTAAAGTAGATGTTGTAATCCTTTGAGAATAGTGGATTAAGACCTCGTTGGAGAGAGGCGAATCACCTTGACGGATGGACTGGAATAGTTTGAGATCAAATGAACCAGGATAAAAATACTGTGTTGTTAAGCCTTTTGATTTAAGTTTCTCAATTCAACCCCCCCCCCCCCCCCTCTTGTGTTTTTCACATCTTCACTAACAACATACAGGCCCATCCACAAAAATTAATTACTTTTTTTTATTAATCATAAAATCAACAAATCACAAAATCATAAAAGATCATTTTTTCATAAAATATTTACTTTAATTTAATTAGAAAATTAGGTTAAATTAATTTACTTTTTTTCATAATTAAAAATAATTAGAAATTAGGGTTTTAATTAATTTGCAATTAAATTCTTTTCTCAAATAAAAAATGTACAAAAATATTTTTCTCTCAATTAGGGTTTTAGGTTATTTTTTAAGCGTCCTCGTATTTAATTCGCCACACGTTTAATTATTTATTTTTAATTATTTTTTGTAATTGCCAATGGTTTGTAATAGTTAAGCTAGGTTTTTTCATTTATCGCTTTGTCCCCCGATTTTGGTTATGTAATTAATCCCCTCCCCGAAGCCTTGTAATAGCTAGGTTTATTTTCTCGCACTTTTAATTTCCGCAATCTTTAACTGGTAGATGAATGGTTAATAGGATTGTATGGAAAGATGTTTGAAAAATTAAAACGGTAGCTCACTTAATGTGCAAAGATTAATTAACTGAAAAAAATCACGTGCACATATTTCACTCCTAGGGTTTGCCTCACTTCGGTTGCCTTCGGTAAAATAGTCATTTAAGCGTAGGAGATTTTAGTGGTTGCCCTCCTGTCTAAAAGATCAAATGTCCCATTTGAATGTTGCCTCGGAAATATTGCCTCGGAAAGATCTTAAGACTCTAGGGTTACTACTAAGGTTTCCTACCCATTGCTTTGGTGACTGTACTTGTCCCTTTCGAACGTCCCTTACAAACTCCAACGACGAGGCTACTTACTCCTTAATAGTAGGATAGCGCTGTCTAAAGGAAATGAGAACAAACAACCTTTTTTCGAGTAGGTAGAATCTTAAGTACTTGCTCAACAAAAATTTTCACATAAACACTTTTCAAAACAATTTTCAAAACAACTTTGTCACATCCTTGAGGACTGATACAAGGTTTATCACGAAGCAAACTTTTTTTCAAAACAAGCACACACACAAGAAATTTCAAAAAATGAGCAAGTACCTAAGAGCCCATGGAAAACCATGGATAGAAAGGGTGCTAACACCTTCCATTTCTATAATCTACCCTCCGTACTCAGAAATTTTCTCGAAAAAGGTTTTTTCTGTTCTTTTTCCTTTTCCTAATTGGATAAAATAAAAGTCGGTGGAGACTCTTGCTTACCGCAACATTTTGCAAACAAAAAACGCAAAATGCAAACTAGTATAACAGTCGGTTCTACCACTGTATCACAGAACTGGCGCGTCTTCTGGGGATATAATAAAGTGGGGTTTACCTTAGGATCTAGGTCATTTTTAAATGCTTTCTTGTTTGTTTTGTCTGCTTTATTCTTAAAGGGTTTTGCTTGGGCATTGTTAAAGATCCTACACCCAGATCTGGGGCACTTTTTTAGGTAAACAACAATAGATCGTGGAGACTGTACAGCATAGACCGATATGGTTTAAGAGATAGCTATGTTGGTGTGGCACTTTGGTTGGTACCAGTATCCTTCATGGGGAAACGGGGAGAATACGGGGCCGCCGCGTGGTGTCGTGAAGCACTAACGGACCTTAGAACCTTAGTTGAACAAACTTGGCCATTAGAAAGTAGTGAGATAGCCAACCTCGGTGTAGAGCTGAGGATTGGTTGATACTCGATGCTACACTCATTGAGATCAGACTTTCGGGATATTTTGGCTGCAAGAAGAGATTGCTTGAGTTGAGACAATGTCCGATAAAGGATGGTCAGTGATATTGAGATCCCTTAGAACCCGGTTACTTTTTAAGACAGGTTTGAAACCAACTAAACTTCAAAAGGGTCATACATGCCTTAAACCTAAGGACTTTGTGTGATTTGACTGTGTTTTCTATACATGTGGTTTATCATGACATCATGCATCATAACATAGCATCCATTCTTATTGCGCTAACCATTTCAAATACCAAGGGAATTTATCTTTGTTCTGTTTTGCAGATCATGGCTTCCGTTCGTAGAAACACTATCTGAATCAGCTTTGTGAAGATACCTTCCCAACTCAAAGAGCTATTATCAAGGGTTTTTGAAACTTCTGCGTTCACTAAGAGACATGGTCAACTTCTCAACTTGGTTACTTCAAACTTTAATGAAAAGATGATGAGTGTACTCTTTCAGTTCTTTGATCCCAAGCACCACTGCTTCACCTTTCCAGACTATCAGTTGGTGCCTACCTTGGAAGAATTCTCTCAGCTGTTGGATATACCCATTCTTGAACATTTGCCCTTCACAGGTCTAGAAGAAGTTCTTAAGCCAGAAGTTATTGCCTCAGCTTTGCATCTGAAACGGGCCGACGTGGTATCCAATTAGGAAACAAGAAGCGGAGTCAAGGGTTTTCTAGCTAAGTTTCTGATAGACAAGGCCCAACTGTTTTGGGATGATATGGATTTTCAGGCTTTTGAGGAGGTTTTGGCTCTTCTAATCTATGGGTTAGTTCTATTCTCTAATCCGGACTCATTCATAGATGTGAACACTGTCAAGATCTTCCTCTCCTGCAACCCTGTGCCTACCTTGCTCTGAGATATTTTGAACGCTCTCCATACTCGTACCATGAAGAGAATAGGGGTTCTTATATGTTGCATGCCATTGTTGTCGAGGTGGTTTATTTCTCACCTCCCTAAGTTCGTAATGAAGAATGAAGAAGGTTTGGGTTGGTCGCAAAGGATAATGTCACTCGCTCACATGGATATTCTCTGGTGTTCCAGAGCTATGGAAAACACTGCTATTATTGACAGCTGCGGGGAGTACCCTAATGTCCCATTACTTGGTATCAGAGGGGGTATAACCTACAATCCTTGTTTAGCTCTGTGACAATTTGGTTACACTCGAAGAGATGGTCCCCATGAGTTACTTATCGAGGGCATTGTATTCAACTATGAGGATGATGTTCACGAGTATCTCCGGAGGTTCATACGAGCTTGGGGCATGGTAAATAGGTCTGGCACCAAGGCTTTAGGGCCAAAAACTTCAATTCATATGGAACCTTACCTCCAATGGGTACGAGCTCGTGCCCAGAAGCTTATGATGCCATATATGGCCGTTTTACCAGTGGTTGTGGGGCCTACTACTGAAGAGGGTATTCCTTACACGGTCCTCTATCCTTATACGCCCACTGATCTTGGAGAGTTATAGAGGTCTTGGATTCAGTTGAAGAACGAGCGGGATACTTATAGAGATCAGTTCCATGCTCAAGAGAGGAAGGTTCTAGAGCTCACAAAGCAATTCCGTGAAGAAAAAGGACTCAATGATTATCTCGGCACAAAAAGGAAGCATCCATGGGAATTTTGATTTCTTTTCTAGTTTTAGATTTGTTTTTAATTGTAATGCCTAAAAGGCATTTGAGTTTGAATTCAGCTAATAAAATCTTTGTTTGATTTTGTTTCGCAAATTTAAATTTCACAAAGTCTTTGAAATCATTGCATACGCATCCCATTCATAGCATTACATGTACAGGTACCATTATAGGTTTCTCATCTTCTTCGCTGTTTATTTCTGAAGAAATGTCTTCCGAACAAAGCATCAAGGACCTTCAGGCACAAAACACCCAAGTCTAATAAATGTTCATAAGTATGGCAAAAGGGTAGGAGGATCTGAAATCCCTCATCCTGAAAGAGAAAAAGAAAAAGCAGAAGGTTGCCGGTATTCTGAATATGGGCAGAAGGTTTGGAGAGTGGTTGAAGCGATAAGTCGATCTGACCTCTTCATCTAAGGAAGGGGAGAATCAAGAAGAAGAGACATGGGAGAAGGACCACAGTCCTGCAGTTTCTGACAACGATATCGACTATAATGATGAGCAATATCCTCCTACTGAGGATAGATACAAGCAGTTGACAAATCGTTTGAGTGCCATGGAAGTTCATAGGATACCTGGATTGGATTTCAAAGAATTGGGATTGGTGTCGGCAGTAGTCATCCCGCAGAAGTTCAAAGCTCTATAATTTTCTAAGTATGATGGGGTGTCCTGCCCAAAACTCCATCTCTGTTCTTATGTCAGAAAGATTCAGCCCCACACCGCTGATAGAAATTTGTGGGTTTATTTCTTTCAAGATAGTCTTTCAGGGACTCAGCTTGAATAGTTCTACCAACTGGAGGGAGCCAATGTCCTAAATTGGGAAGATCTGGTTGCTGCTTTCTACAAGAAGTATCAATACAACGCCGACCTTGCTCCTACTCATACTCATACTCAACTCCAGAGTATGTCCATGGGTGCAAGTGAAGGCTTTAAAGATTATGCACAGAAGTGGAGAGACTTGGCTGGAAGAGTCCAACCCCCGTTGTCTGATAGGGAGTTGGTTGATATGTTTCTGGGGATGTTATCTGGTCCATTCTTTAATCATTTGATCGGTAGCTCGTCAGCTGGTTTCACCGAGCTGATTCTAACTGGAGAAAGAGTAGAAGCTGGGATTTGGAGCGGCAAGATATAGAAGGATACCTCTTCGAGCTCAGTAAAGAAGCATTTTGCTGGTAATAAGGAAGCGAGTGCCATCTATAGCCCGAGGGGCCAAAACAAGGCTGAACATCGTCAGACAGTAAGTGTCGTAATGATACCTAGGCCTGTAGTTGCTCCACAATGCAACAATCAACAAAAAGTGGAAAGACCACAGCGGAAGTTTACCCGAATCAACATGCCATTGGCTGAAGTTCTACCTCATCTGCTAAGATCCAACTTGGCAACCTTGAAAGAGGCTCCCAAGAATCCAAATACTACATCTCCCCGATATAATCCAAAAGCTCGGTGTGCCTATCATTCTGAGAGTCCTGGACATGATACCAATGATTGCTGGGCTATAAGGAATAAGGTACAAGATTTGATTGAAGCCAAGGAAATTTAGTTTGATGCTCCAGAGAAGCCCAATGTCATAACTACTCCCATGCCTAAGCACGATCAGGGAATTAATTCCATTGAAGACAGCAAGGAGGACTCAGACATTGATAGTTGGATCTACCCAACTACCAACGGTGGACCGAGTAACTGGATGGCTAGGGACTTTATACCAGTTTCTTTTATTGCACACTGTTGTACCCCAAAATTTTCCCTCCCATTTCCTCAACATTTTCTCATCACAAGACCTTTGAAGATCAAGATCCAGTTAGGGTTTCCTCTGCTCAAGACTTCTCCTTGCACTGTTAACCCAAATTAGGGTTTGTGGTTGAACAAAGATGTTTTGACCTAAAATGCCTAAGATGACTTTCAGGCTTCATGTTGGACTCCCAAGCTTATCCATACCAAGTTTCAAGTCTTGATTCCAAGTTTTGCCCAGTTAATTGGACAGATGACCTAGAAATCAGCTGTATTGAGGAAAAAGTCAACTGTGGCCAATTGACAGTCAAATCTCATGAAAATTGACCCACATCAACATTATGAACTCATATGGACCATTTGGTCAAGTTTGGATCACAATTCCACAAGAAATTTGATCAGATCATCAAAAGGGCAAAATGGTCATTTTTAGGGTTTTGACTGCACAAAGGCAATTTTTGACTGTTTGACCTAGCCAATGGCAAACCAAGCTCACATATGGACTCAAAGACCCCATGGAATTATCTTGACATGCTCAACAAACTCAAAAGATCCCAAGTACACAAGGTTGACAGTTGAATTTCCCAGTCAATTGATCAATTTTGACTGTATACTGAAAAGTCAAACTTTGACTTTTTGGTCAAAATCAAGAGTCAAGATTCATTTTTCATCAAAACATGCCAAATCATGAAACTTGTTCATCAAGAAACCAAGAAATGCAAATTAGGGTTTGAAATGGGAATTTTTCATAACTTAGAATTTTTCTAAGTTATGGAAAACCCTAATTTTTTCCCAACTTTGCCCCACTTTCTCACCAAGATTCATTTGGATTCAAACAAAAGTCAAAACATGAAAGTTGTAGCTTGTTGCATAATCTACAACTTTGATTCACAAAGTTTTCCCAAATGAGGCTTGTATCTCAAGTTACAAATTTTTGAATAAGGGCACTAAACCATTCATAACTTAGTGAAAATTTGACCTTTTTGACAAGGTTTTCTACCTAACTTCAAGGCCATTTTCCATACACTTCCACTTGGAATTTCAATTTGCATTTCAAAGATGTATTGTAGTACACATTCCAAGCTTTCCAAAATTTCCAAGAACTTCTCAAACAACCTCATAACTTGAGAGAATCGAATTTCACAATATGGCAAAAATCCACTTTTGAATGGTTCATGAACATGTTCATAACTTAGGCCATTTTCAAATCAGCATAGTTTGTGCTACATTACAGGTCCTAAAACCCTTTGACACTCATAAATTTAATGCAAAACCATTGTGTCAAGTTGTTCTTCTAAGCCTTTGGACATTACATGGAGAATTAACCCTAAACTAGAAAAAGCACTATTTCCATTTTTGAAAAGTAGAACTTTATGTCAAGTTTGCAATCCAAGTGGTACAGTCAAAATCTTCTTGGCACAAGTTTGTGAGAAAATTGCACTGATCAAGGCCAATGTATGCAGCATAGTGTGAGGGCCTGTACAGGCTAGAACCATCAAGTGGCCATTTCTTGCTTCAAGTTCAAGTAAGATAGCATAACTTGTACCAACTCTGATATCAGCTTACAAACACTTAGACAAACTTATCAAACACATTCCACACATTGATTCAAAGCTGAAGCACGAGCCTTTCACCTCCAATCCCTCCCAAAACTCAGAATCACCTTGAAACTGCTCAAACAGAGCAACCTCTGCAGATTGAGTTCCAACTCTCAATCCTTTCAAGCATTCTTGCCCAAACTAGTTCATACACCTTCCCTACCATCTATGCAAGCTAACCAAAAGCTAAAACACAACCTGTAATCCCTCTAACTGGTTCCACCATTTTCACATTTCTGATTTGCAGGTTAAGTGCTCTAGCTCGATTCAAAAGCTTTCAAGACAAAGTAAAGCTTGGAATAGCATCCCTGGACCTCAAGGAAACTATCCCAATCATCACTTTGCACTGAGAGCCTCTACATTGCCAGATAGAACTTCAGCTGAACAGGTAAGTTTTTGAATTCGTATCTCTCTTATTAGGCATCATTAGCTTTAAGTTTGTGAATAAACAATGTTCTACTCATGCCACTGAACATGTACATGTTTTTACTTTTCATTTCTTTTGCTTGAGCTGTGAGAATTTAAGGTTTAAAAATGGCAGAAAATCTAGGTTAGGATTTGGGGGAGAAGAAATTCTCCCTCATCTTAGAGAGTTAGATCAAGTTCTGCATATGGTTGGATTCGTCTCTTGATGCTGAACATTTTTTATGTTATGAGTTTTCATTAATAAGTCAGGAATCAGGAGTTAGAAGTTTGAGAAGAAGGACGCGCGTTTTTTGAACGTTTCTGGCTGGAGGTTGAAGAATGGTCTATTGGGCTGGGCTTGTTTCATATTTCCTATTCACACCATGTTTTTGGTTTTGCACCCCCCAAGCCCATTTCTTTCATTTTAATGTTTTTTTTACTTTTCTTTTTTTGGCCTGATTTATTTATTTTTTCTCATCATATATAAAACATAAAAATATTTTTTTATACCATTTTCCTATTTATTGGATATTTATTTGGTTAGAATAGTTATTTGAACATAAATAGATAAATAAATATACTTTTATTTAAAAAATGATAAAATGGTGTAAATACATTTTTCTTTTTATTTTATTTCATTTTATATTCTGAAAATACTTTATGTGAAATATACCTTTTTTTTACAAAAATTAAATATTATTATTTTTTGTGCATATTTAAGATAATTTGTGAATAATACAAATAAATACCTATATATTAATATACTTAGAATAAAATGCTAAAAATATACATATTTTATTTTATTAATATTAAACACTAAAAAATCATTTTTTACAAATATACTTCATTTTTATTTCATTTTTGTACACAAATAATAAATATTATATATATTGAATGAATAATGTATTTTATTTTAATAGAATTAGGGTTTTACCCTAAATATGAAAATACTCCAAAAATAGTACCTTTTATTTTCTTTTTATTTTACATAAATAATATTTTCTTTTTTTTTCATACACATAAAAATTCTTTTTACATTTTGCATATTTATTTCAAATTTCCCTTTAATTATACAATTATTTTTCTTGTAAATATTCAACATTGATGTAATAGTTTTAGGTTTAAATTCCTTGTCAAAATCCCCATTTGAAGATTTGTACCCCCCTTCCCATATTTGGTTTTGTAATAGCTTAGTAAATTTATTTTCGCACTTTATTTGCTTTCTAATTATACCATGTTAGAATTAGGGTTTGTATGCGAAAAAACGACAAAATAGTTATGACCTAATCTCAAGACAAACAAGCATGAAAATGAACACACAAATCACACTTGCACCCCCTAGGGTATTCCACTTGTTGCCTTTCAAATTGGGCCATATTGCATGTTAGGTCTCTTTGGGCAAAACAAACAAATCAAATGATCATAGTCCCTCAATAACACTTTCAAAATATTGCCAAAACAAATGAGCAAGTCCCTTAAAGAAAATGCCCAAAGATGCTTGGCACCATTGTAATTATGGTCTAAACGATGACCTGCGCCTGTCCCTTTCACATCCTAACATGAGATTGTCCACCAAATACAATGGTGGAACAAACTTATTAAAAGGGTTAAAACATAGTAATAATCTTTGAGAAATTTAGGAGTAGATGACCTCTTAGTTACTTGAATCAAAACCTGCAAAAACAAAACACTTGCCTATTTTAAAACACACCTCACAACACTTTCAAAACAACTTTCAAAAACAAAATGAAAACCTTTTCAAAAGACATACACCTTTGTATACATCCCCACATGGATCATTACAAAGGTTGCCACCACATTGGCTTCTTTTCAAAACATTTTCAAACCCACACACACAAGCACCATTTCAAACAATTGAAAACAAAAGGCAAGTGATCTAAGCAAGTAACTAAGAGCCCATGGATAACCATGGATAGAAAGGGTGCTAATACCTTCCCTTTCTATAATCTACTCCCCGAACCTAAGAAAACATCTCAAAAGGTTTTTGCTGTGCTTTTTAACCTTTCCTTAGGAT
Organism: Vicia faba; assembly: GCA_948472305.1. Taxonomy (NCBI): domain Eukaryota; kingdom Viridiplantae; phylum Streptophyta; class Magnoliopsida; order Fabales; family Fabaceae; genus Vicia; species Vicia faba. The sequence goes on from OX451741.1 coordinate 38,442,159, forward strand.
AAAATAAAAAGTCGGTGGCGACTCTTGCTCAACCGAAACATTTGCGAAAACAAACGCAAAACCATAGTCAGTTCTCCCACCGTATCACAGAACTGGCGACTCTGCTGGGGAAAAAACTTAAAAGTGGAGTAACCTTAGGGCTTATATCACCTTTGTTTTCAATTGTTTGCTTTGTTTGCTTTTATATTTGTGGGCTTTGCATCGGAGTTTCATAGATCCTAACCCGGATCTGGGAAATACCCTTTTTAGGTAGCATAATCTGTGAGGGACCTGTCCGGCGTAGACCGACATGAGTGAAGCAGTGGCTACATTGGTGTGGCACCTTAGCCTGTACCTATATCCCTTGAGTTGCAATGAGGAGAATATTGGTCTTCTAAGGAGTCATTAAACACCAACCAACCTTAGAACCCTAAATTGACCAACTTGGCTATTAGGACAGTAGCAGTATGCTACACTCATTGAGGCTAAACTCTAGAGATGGTTATGGCCGCAAGAAAAGATTGCGATGCTGGAGTTATGACCGATTGAGGGTAGCCAATGATTTGAGATCCTCTAGAACCCGGTTACTTTTGATAGGACAGGTTTTAACCAATGAAACTAAAAGAGGGTAATACCTAAACTTCATGCTGGCCTGAAACCTAAGGGTGTCTTGTGTGACTTGTGTGCCTTACCATGCTTGCCTATGTGAATACTTGTGGTGTGCTTCATCATAACATCATGCCATCATACCATTGCATGCATCCTGTATAAAGGACTAACCCATTTCAAAGACAAAAAGTTTCATCTTTGCTCTGTTTTGTAGGACATCATGATGCCCGTGCGTAGGAATGCTATCCGGCTCAACTTTGTTCAACCACCAGTTTTGCTCAAGGATCTGGTTGGCAGGATTCCAAACACTTCTTCCTTCATCAACAGACATGGTTCTCTCCTTGGCTTGATCATTGCAAAATGGGACCAACAACTGATAAGTGTTCTGACCCAGTTTTATGACCCTCTGTATCATTGTTTCACCTTTCAAGACTTCCAGCTGGTTCCTACCCTGGAAGAATTCTCTTATTTGCTTGGGATCCCTGTCTTGGAACAAACTCCATTCACTGGTTTGGAAACGACTCCTAGGCCTGAAGAGATTGCTGCAATTCTCCCCTTGACCAAAGAAGAGGTATTAGCTAACTGGGAAACTAGAAGCGGAGTCAAGGGCTTTTTGGTCAAATTTCTGGTTGGCAAGGCTAATGATTTCTGGAATGACTTGGACTTCAAGGCGTACGAAGATACTCTGGCTCTTTTGATTTATGGTCTGGTACTGTTTCCCAATCCTGACACCTTTATCAGTATCCATGTCATAAGGATCTTCATGTCTCGGAATCCTGTACCCACTCTTTTGGGTGATATCCTGCACAACTCTATGCTCGTACTGCTCAAAAACGGGGAACTCCGTGGTGTTGTTCTCCTTTGCTAGTGAGGTGGTTTATTTCGCACCTTCCTAAGTTCGTGCTGAAGAATGAAGAAGGAAAAGGTTGGGCTCGGAGGTTAATGTCTCTCACTGATAATGACATCACCTGGACTCTCAGAGATTTGGATGAGGTAGCTGTTATTGATCGTTGCGGAGAATACCCGAATGTTCCATTGATTGGTATCCAAGGAGGAATCTCTTATAATCCATGCTTAGCTCTCCGTCAGTTTGGAAGAGCCAGAGGAGTAGGGCCTCATGAAATGCTGGTTCCTCACTTCCATTTTGAGTTTCAGGCAGACAGTGACAAACTACGCCATGGATTCATTAGAGCTTGGGACAGAATTCACAAAGCTGACCCATATGAGTTGGGACCAAAGACTTCTCTACCAATGGAGCCCTATTGCAAATGGGTCTGCGTCCGTGCTCAGAGGTTAGGTATACCGTACGAAGCTGTTAGACCTCTCATTCTTGAATCTCCTGATGAAGATGGGATTCCTCCAACTGTCCTCCCTCCTCAGATACCTACTGATTTTGACACAATGAAGAGATCTTGGGCGCAGCTAAAGGAAGAACGGGATTTCTATCGGGAGAAGTTCAACGAGCAGGAACGGAAGATCTAGAGGCTGACTAAGCAATTGGAAGAAGAGAGAGTCCTGAACAACTACATCAACACTGAGAAAAGGAGGCCATGGGAGCATTGATGGGCTTTGGATATTTTCTTTTATAGCTTTTATTTCCTTTCCAGTATTTTTCATTCCTGTAATGCCTAAGGGCGAATTGTTGAACAATTGAAAATTTAATCTAATGAAGTGTGTTTCCCTTTTTGTCTACAAAGTTGAATCTTGTTTGTCTTTGAAAACATAAAACATACGCATTCCATTGCACCATATGCATAGCAGGTACCCTATTTCACAGGTTGCTTAATCTCCTTCGCTGTTTATTTTGAACAGTCATCATGAATCCAGACTCATCCAGTGAGCAAGCCATCAAGGCCCTTCAGGCCCAAAGTGCACAGTTTCAAGAGATGGTCCTAAGCCTGGCTCAAGGTCAGCAAGAGTTGAATATTCTACTCCTGAAGAAGAAGAAGAAGAAAAAGAGGACCGCGTTGTTCAACACCGGACGCAAATTTGGGAACACACTCCATAATGAAGCTGATCCAACTACTTCTTCTGCTGAGAAGAACAGTCCCCAAGGGGGAGGAGCTCCTAGTCCCGCAGTCTTCGACAACGAGACAGACTATAACGACGAACAATACCCACCTGTTGCTGACAGATACAAGCAATTGGAGGACCGCTTGAGCGCCATGGAAATTCAGAATGTGCCGGGGCTGGATTTCGGAGATCTGGGGTTATCTTCTGGGGTAGTAATTCCACACAAGTTTAAGGCGCCTGCCTTCGCCAAGTATGATGGGGTCTCCTGCCCAAAGCTGCATCTGAGGTCGTACGTAAGGAAGATCCAACCTTACACGGCGGATAAGAACCTTTGGATTCACTTCTTCCAAGATAGCCTTTCGGGGTCGCAGCTTGAATGGTTCTACCAATTAGATGGAACTAGCATCCGACACTGGGAAGATTTGGCAACCGCATTCTACAGACAATACCAATACAATTCTGATCTCGCTCCTACGCGTACCCAACTTCAGGGTATGTCTCTAGGAACGGGTGAAGGATTCAAAGAATATGCACAAAAATGGAGAGATTTGGCTGGCAGGGTGCAGCCTCCATTGACTGATCGTGAGCTGGTTGATATGTTCCTAGGGACTTTGTCTGGTCCGTTTTTCAATCATTTGGTTGGTAACTCCTCCGCTGGGTTTACGGATTTGATTCTGACGGGAGAAAGAATTGAAGCTGGCATTAGGTCAGGAAAGATACAAAAAGCTGCCTCCACAAGTACTGAGAAAAGGCCGTTCAAGAAAGAAGCAAGTGCCGTCTATGGTCCTAGAAGACAAGTCAAGCCCGAAAGTCGCCAAGCCGTCAATGCTTTGGTCATTTCAAAACCTATTGCTGCTCCTCAGCAGTATAATCAACAAAGAAGTGAAAGGCCCAAGAGGCAGTATACTCGGCTGAGTATGACCTTATCTCAAATTTTACCCCAACTATTGTCAACCAACTTGGTGACCCTCAAAGAAGCTCCTAAGGTCGTCAACACTGCGTCTCCTAAGTATAAGCCAAATGCCCGGTGTGCTTATCATTCTGATAGTCCCGGGCACACTACTGATGATTGCTGGGCCTTGAGAAACAAAGTGCAAGATCTTATCGACGCAAAGGAAATTCAGTTTGAAGCGCCTGAAAGACCGAATGTTGTAACTGCTCCTATGCCCCAGCATAGAGTAAATGCCATTGAGGAAGAGTTGTATGTTGTTTCGGTGAATGAAGTTGTTACCCCTCTTTTGACTGTTAAGAGGAACTTACTACTAGCCGGTTTATTTCCGGGTTGTAGTAAGGGTTGCCTCCTGTGTGCTGTTATCCCTACCGGTTGTCCACTGCTGAAATCAGGCATCCAAAGCCTGATGGATAGCAAGGAAATCCTGTTCAAGAAAACTGTTGTTCCGTTTGTTTCCATTGAAGAAATTTCTGTTGTCACAATTTACAATCCTGCCAAAGCTCCCATAAAGAAACCAGTCCAAATTATGTCTGTTGCACCCATCACTATTACTGTCCCGGGGCCTCTCCTGTATGAGTCTGATAAAGTTGTTCCATGGCATTATGGAGCCAACGTGTATGTGCTTGGGGTGAAGCAGGAGTTCAACACCAATACCAGTATCAGTAACATCACTGGTCCCGCCAAGATTACCCGCAGTGGCAGGCTCTTCTCGCCTGACATTGCACCGCCAGTTATCCGAAAACTGCTCACCATCACACCCGCAAGTGTGCATGTTCCAATTCAAGTTCCTGTGTCTACTACTGCCGCCGAGTCTTCTGATACTCAGGGCAAAGAAGTTGCTACCGATTTGCCTGCCAGGACGGAGGCACCAAAGAAGACTGCTGTGGAAGCCTCCCAACAAGAAATGGAGGAAATTCTTAAAATTATCAAAAAGAGTGACTTTAACGTTGTTGAACAGTTGGGGCATACTCCCTCCAAAATCTCTATGTTATCATTGCTGCTATGCTCAGAGGCCCATGCAAAAGCCCTGATTTCATTTCTAAAAACGGCCCATGTGCCACAAGAGACCTCCGCAGATCAATTCACCGACTGTGTGGCTAATTTGACGGCTGACAATGGCCTAGGGTTCTCGGATGCTGACCTTACCGCCAAGGGGAAAAATCACAATGATGCCCTGCACGTCTCTATAGAATGCAGGGGCACTACTCTCGCACACGTGTTGGTAGATACCGGTTCTTCCCTGAATGTTTTGCCCAAGAAAGCACTGGATCGCTTGGATTGTGAGGGCCTGGAGTTGAAACCTAGTAACATCATTGTTAGAGCCTTCGACGGTTCTAAGAGGATGGTGCACGGTGAAGTAGACATCCCTATTCGTGTGGGTTCCCAAGTTTTCGACTCAACGTTCTATGTAATGGATATTCGTCCATCTTATTCCTGCTTATTGGGTCGACCCTGGATTCACAAAGTTGGGGCAGTAACTTCCACTCTACACCAAAAGCTCAAATACCCTGTCAAAGGGAAGATTGTTACTGTGCAGGGTGAGGAGGAATACATGGTTAGTCACTTGAATTCATTCCGGTATATCGAGATGGATGGGGAGTTTATTGAAACCCCCTTTCAGCATTTTGAGGAAGTACCTCCAGTGTTGGCATCAGCTGAGGCAGTAGTTGGAGAAGATTTTCCGTTGAAGATGGCGTCCTTGAAGGATGCTCGGGCTGTAGTCGAGAAAGGCAATTGTACAAATTGGGGTCAGCTTCCTGACTTCACTCAAAAGAACGACAAGTTTGGGCTGGGCTTTACTGCAGAGGCTCAGAGGGTTGTGCGCAAGGAAAAGATCAGAAAGGCTCCGGTATTTATCTCCAATCGAAGGGTGAATGCTATTGAGGAGGATGTAGAGGAAGCAGAGTTTGACAGTTGGATCTACCCGACTACCAGCAACGGACCAAGCAACTGGACGGCAAAGGATTTTACACCTATCACATTTGTCACGCAGTAATTAATTTCTTTTGATTTCCAATTTGTAACAAACAATATGTTAAAACTTTGTTGGCTCGGTGTCCTACCCGGGGCATCGTAGCTCCATTTGTGAGGGCTTTTTGTATGACATTTCCATATATCATCAATCAAAACATTGGACGTTTGTTGCATTTCAAATCTTGTGCTCTTTTTCTTTCTGTGTTATATATATTGCAAAAACAGCTATATTTACACACACTCACTTATACAGGTTTCAATCCACTCTGGATCTCACTGGTAACAGCTCTGCTACCGCCAGTTATGACTTCGAGAATCCGATCAACTTGGCCGAAGACGAAGGTGAAGATGATTGCGAAGTGCCTGGTGAACTCGCAAGACTGCTACTCCAGGAAGAGAGGGCTATTCAACCACATGAAGAGCCGGTAGAAACGATTAACCTGGGTACTGAGACAGATAGGAAAGAGGTCAAGATTGGGGCTAATCTAGAGCTCAGCGTGAAGCAACAATTGATCCAGATGCTACGTGATTACATAGAGATATTTGCCTGGTCCTATGAAGACATGCCTGGTTTGGATGCCGACATTGTAGTTCATCACCTGCCAACCAAGGAAGACTGCCCTCCGGTAAAGCAAAAGGTCCACCGTATGCGCCCAGAGATGTCTGAAAAGATCAAGGCTGAGGTTATGAAGCAATTCGACGCCGGGTTTCTAGCAGTAACTTCTTACCCTCAGTGGGTTGCCAATGTGGTGCCAGTGCCGAAAAAGGACGGTAAAGTCAGAATGTGTGTCGACTACAGGGACTTGAACAGGGCAAGCCCTAAGGATGACTTCCCCTTACCTCACATCGACGTTCTTGTCGACAATACTGCTCAACATAAGGTGTTCTCCTTCATGGATGGTTTTTCAGGGTATAATCAGATCAAGATGGCTCCGGAGGATATGGAAAAGACTACCTTTGTGACTCAGTGGGGCACCTTCTGCTACAAGGTCATGCCGTTCAGGTTGAAAAATGCTGGGGCAACTTATCAACGTGCCATGGTTGCTTTATTTCATGATATGATCCATCATGAAATTGAGGTATACGTTGATGACATGATTGCAAGGTCTCAAACTGAGGAGGAGCACCTTGATCATCTGAGGAAGCTGTTTGACCGACTAAAGTTATACAAGCTGAGGTTGAATCCCAATAAATGCACCTTTGGGGTAAGATCCGGAAAATTGCTAGGTTTCATTGTAAGTGATAAAGGTATTCAGGTGGACCCTGCCAAGGTAAAAGCCATACAAGAGATGCCGACTCCAAAGACAGAGAAAGAAGTCAGAGGCTTCCTGGGACGACTGAATTACATTGCCCGATTCATCTCACATCTGACTGCTACTTGTGAGCCAATCTTCAAATTACTGAAGAAAGATCAAGTAGTACGCTGGAACGATGAATGTCAGGCTGCCTTTGAAAGGATAAAGGAATATCTCCAAGAGCCACCCATTCTTATGCCACCAGTGGAAGGAAGACCTCTAATACTATACTTGACAGTACTTGACAATTCAATGGGGTGTGTGCTGGGGCAGCATGACGAGTCTGGCCGAAAAGAGCACGCTATTTATTACTTGAGCAAAAAGTTTACCGACTGTGAGTCTCGTTACTCACTGCTTGAGAAAACTTGTTGCACTCTAGTATGGGCTGCTCGCCGGCTGAGACAGTATATGCTGACTCACACTACTCTATTGATTTCAAAGATGGATCCCATCAAGTACATATTTGAAAAGCCCGCTCTGTCTGGAAGAATAGCAAGATGGCAAATGATCTTAACAGAGTATGATATCCAGTATACAACTCAGAAAGCAATTAAAGGAAGTGTACTGGCAGATCATTTGGCACACCAACCTGTGGACGATTACCAATCATTAAACTTTGATTTTCCGGACGAAGACATCATGGTGGTAACCGAATGTGAAGTACCTGGACCGGATGAAGGACCTGAGGAAGGATCCCGATGGTCTATGCATTTTGACGGAGCCTCCAATGCTTTGGGTAACAGCGTCGGCGCTGTAATCATATCTCCCAAAGGAACTCATACTCCACTCACCGCCCGATTATGTTTCAACTGCACCAACAACATGGCAGAATATGAGGCATGTATCATGGGTTTACAAGCTGCAATCGACTTAAGGATCAAATTTCTGAGTGTCTTCGGAGATTCCGCTCTCGTGATCAATCAGATCAAAGGCGAGTGGGATACGAAACACCCAAATCTTATTCCTTACAAGGAGTATGTGTCAACCTTGCTTCCCCACTTTGAAGAAATAACTTTTGAGCACTTCCCAAGAGAGGAGAATCAGCTAGCGGACGCACTGGCTACGATGTCTTCAATGTTCAAAGTTAAATGGGACAATGAGGCTCCCCGGATCATTATTTGGAAGTTGGACGAACCGGCATACTGCTGCGAGCTTGAGGCTGAGAAGGTGACTGAAAAACCCTGGTATCATGAGGTGAAGAGGTATTTGGAAGCTCAGGAATACCCTGAAGGCGCATCTGTCAATGACAAGAAGTTCATGAGGAGGTTTGCGGCAAATTTCTTCCTCAGCAACGGCATTCTCTACAAACGGAATCATGATTCAACTCTACTACGTTGTGTGGATAAGACTGAAGCAGAGAAGATCATGTTAGAACTGCATGAAGGTACATTCGGGACACATTCCAGTGGACACACCATGGCTAAGAAAATCCTTCAAGCAGGATATTTCTGGTCCACAATGGAAGCTGATTGTTACCAACACTCCCGAACTTGTCACAAATGCCAGATCTATGCTGACAAGGTGCATATTCCTCCAGTTCCTCTGAACGTCCTGACGGCACCTTGGCCTTTTTCAATGTGGGGGATTGATATGATCGGTGAGATCCGACCGACAGCATCTAATGGGCATCGCTTCATCCTAGTGGCAATCGATTACTTCACGAAGTGGGTTGAGGCAGCTTCCTATGCCACAGTAACCAAGAGCGTTGTGGCACGTTTCATCCGGCATAATCTGATCTGTCGGTACGGCGTCCCGGAAAGAATCATTACGGACAATGGTACCAATCTCAATAAAAAAATGATCACTGAACTCTGCGAACAATTCAAGATACATCACCACAAATCTTCTCCCTACCGGCCGAAGATGAATGGGGCTGTAGAGGCAGCTAATAAAAATATCAAGAAAATTGTGCAGAAGATGACAGTGACCTATAAAGATTGGCACGAGATGTTACCATTCGCTCTTCATGGGTACCGTACCTCAGCAAGGACGTCAACCGGGGCAACTCCTTTCTCCTTGGTCTATGGCATGGAGGCAGTCTTGCCAATTGAAGTCCAGATACCCTCTCTCCGAATAATGAAGGATGCGGATTTGAATGAAGATGACTGGATCCATACTCGACTTGATCAATTAAATATGATTGACGAAAAGAGGCTCACTGCTATCTGTCATGGTCAAACGTATCAAAAACGGATGATCAGGGCATTTAACAAGAAAGTCAAACCACAAGAGTATCAAGTTGGGGACCTGGTAATCAAATGCATCATCCTTCCTCAAAGTGATCCCCGGGGCAAATGGACCCCTACGTACGAAGGGCCATTTGTGGTTAAACATGTGTTCTCAGGAGGAGCCATGATCCTAACCACCATGGATGGTGACGACCTTCCTCACCCCGCTAATGCAGACATAGTGAAAAAATACTACGCATAAATAAAAGACCCGCTAGGTTGACATACCTAGGCAAAAATAAGGGCTTCCCGGCGAACCAAAAGGGTTCGGGAAAAAATAAGGGATGAAATGAAAAAAATTTGTACACCCGGCAAGTCGAAAACCTGAAAAGGCGGCTTGGGCAAAAATGGGTATCCCGGTGGACTGAAAACCCGAAAGGGCGGTCCAGGCAAAAGTTAGGGATAAAGCGTAACACTATGTCTCATTGGATCACTTCGCATCCGGAATTCGGCATCAACTATCTGGCTCAGACTTTGGCATCGACCAATCAGCTTCATCTTCAACTAGGCAGCAAAGCGATGAGACGCTTGGAGACATAAAGGCGATAGCAGATTGGAACCCAGTGGGATTGTTCACATAGCTGTTTTGTTTTCTTTTCAAAATTGTAAACTCTATGTTATTTGGCGGCGTCCTCTTACTAGGATGTCAGCCTCTTGTACAAAAACGCCTATTCACAGGCAAAATTCAAATCAATACAAATTCACTTGTCCATACAAATTGCCATTGCTTTTCCTTTTTTCTGTTTTGTCTTGCGAAGAACGTCCAATGTTCATTTTTGATATATGCATTTGACATTAAACTGCTGATTCATAAATATTTGCATATGAAACGAAAGATTAATTACAGGTGACATCAGAAACAGGGGAAAATGTGGAGTTGTTTGATGCAGTCTGGTTGCTTTGTCCGCCAAGGTACCCAGGTAGATTCGACTGAAGAATGTGACCAAATCATCTCAACGCCCCGCAGAGTAAGACAAGATTCAGCAATACTTTCCCCAAGCGGAGTTGATTCCCTGTCAATCCTGAAAAGGCACAACATTCCCCGGCAGGTCTTAAAGCTCATCCCCAGTAGGTTCTGGAAGCTTGTTCCCTACAGGGTACGGACGTCTCTCCCGAGCTTTATTCAGAGTTATTCCTCACAAGGGCTTATAACTGGGTTATCCTCAGCTAATTGCCACGGAAGATCGTCTTCGGCGAGGTTCTTTCAATCCCCAGCGGAGTTTATCTTTGGTGTTCCCCAGCGGGTTTTATCCTCATTCCCCAGCGGAATCTATCATTGAAGTCCTCAGCAGGCCTCTCATCAAACTTCAGCAAAATATCTCTTCCACAGAGCGACTTACCGGCCGGTCGTCAAGGATTTATTTTCCTAAGACGAAGTTACATTCATAAACATTTCACATTTTCATACATCTTGCTTACATACATGATAAAGTGCATATAACGCTATCTCATGTTGAATATCATGGCATCATGCATATCATACATCATGACATTGCATACAACTTATGTTTTTGCCTTCTTAAGGAAAAAGACAATCCCAAAGACAACTACCTTCAACTGTCACAATTCCAGATTCGATACCTGTATCTAGCCAGGGCACATCTGAGAGTGATCAGTTTCCAGACCAGACTCCTGTATCTAGCCAGGGCACGTCTGAAGAGTTCGAAGATTCGATTCCTGTATCCAGCCAGGGCATATCTGCTAACGACATTTCCAAATTCGATTCCTGTATCCAGTCAGGGCATATCTGTTGACCACATTTCCAGACTCGATTCCTGTATCTAGCCAGGGCACGTCTGAAGAGTTCGAGGATTCAATTCCTGTATCCAGCCAGGGCATATCTATTGACGACTATTTCCAGATTCGACTCCTGTATCCAGCTGGGGCACATCTGTGAACAACCGATTGTAGATTCGATACCTGTATCCAGCCAGGGCATATCTGCATAAAGAGATTGAAGATCAAACACCTGTAACAAGCCAGGAAAACATCTGTCTTTCTCAAATACACAAGTTCTCGCTAAAGAATCTCTTATGCGATCAACACCTCCAAATGGCATCTATAAGCCCATTCCCGACAAGGTTCTGTCACATCTCTAGATGGAATCTATAAGCCCATCTCCATATCCACCACCTCTCCAAATGGCATCTGTAAGCCCATTCCCGACATCACATTGCTGATACTTCAACATGCGAGTGCAAATTTCTGGGCACTCTAGTGTCCAATCTCCTTTTACCCTCGAGTCACGAAAGGCAAACTTGCCAATCTAACTCTTCAGGTTCAAGAAGATTGAACAGGGGCAACTGTTGTACCCCAAAATTTTCCCTCCCATTTCCTCAACATTTTCTCATCACAAGACCTTTGAAGATCAAGATCCAGTTAGGGTTTCCTCTGCTCAAGACTTCTCCTTGCACTGTTAACCCAAATTAGGGTTTGTGGTTGAACAAAGATGTTTTGACCTAAAATGCCTAAGATGACTTTCAGGCTTCATGTTGGACTCCCAAGCTTATCCATACCAAGTTTCAAGTCTTGATTCCAAGTTTTGCCCAGTTAATTGGACAGATGACCTAGAAATCAGCTGTATTGGGGAAAAAGTCAATTGTGGCCAATTGACAGTCAAATCTCATGAAAATTGACCCACATCAACATTATGAACTCATATGGACCATTTGATCAAGTTTGGATCACAATTCCACAAGAAATTTGATCAGATCATCAAAAGGGCAAAATGGTCATTTTTAGGGTTTTGACTGCACAAAGGCAATTTTTGACTGTTTGACCTAGCCAATGGCAAACCAAGCTCACATATGGACTCAAAGACCCCATGGAATTATCTTGACATGCTCAACAAACTCAAAAGATCCCAAGTACACAAGGTTGACAGTTGAATTTCTCAGTCAATTGATCAATTTTGACTGTATACTGAAAAGTCAAACTTTGACTTTTTGGTCAAAATCAAGAGTCAAGATTCATTTTTCATCAAAACATGCCAAATCATGAAACTTGTTCATCAAGAAACCAAGAAATGCAAATTAGGGTTTGAAATGGGAATTTTTCATAACTTAGAATTTTTCTAAGTTATGGAAAACCCTAATTTTTTCCCAACTTTGCCCCACTTTCTCACCAAGATTCATTTGGATTCAAACAAAAGTCAAAACATGAAAGTTGTAGCTTGTTGCATAATCTACAACTTTGATTCACAAAGTTTTCCCAAATGAGGCTTGTATCTCAAGTTACAAATTTTTGAATAAGGGCACTAAACCATTCATAACTTAGTGAAAATTTGACCTTTTTGACAAGGTTTTCTACCTAACTTCAAGGCCATTTTCCATACACTTCCACTTGGAATTTCAATTTGCATTTCAAATATGTATTGTAGTACACATTCCAAGCTTTCCAAAATGTCCAAGAACTTCTCAAACAACCTCATAACTTGAGAGAATCGAATTTCACAATATGGCAAAAATCCACTTTTGAATGGTTCATGAACATGTTCATAACTTAGGCCATTTTCAAATCAGCATAGTTTGTGCTACATTACAGGTCCTAAAACCCTTTGACACTCATAAATTTAATGCAAAACCATTGTGTCAAGTTGTTATTCTAAGCCTTTGGACATTACATGGAGAATTAACCCTAAACTAGAAAAAGCACTATTTCCATTTTTGAAAAGTAGAACTTTATGTCAAGTTTGCAATCCAAGTGGTACAGTCAAAATCTTCTTGGCACAAGTTTGTGAGAAAATTGCACTGATCAAGGCCAATGTATGCAGCATAGTGTGAGGGCCTGTACAGGCTAGAACCATCAAGTGGCCATTGCTTGCTTCAAGTTCAAGTAAGATAGCATAACTTGTACCAACTCTGATATCAGCTTACAAACACTTAGACAAACTTATCAAACACATTCCACACATTGATCCAAAGCTGAAGCACGAGCCTTTCACCTCCAATCCCTCCCAAAACTCAGAATCACCTTGAAACTGCTCAAACAGAGCAACCTCTGCAGATTGAGTTCCAACTCTCAATCCTTTCAAGCATTCTTGCCCAAACCAGTTCATACACCTTCCCTACCATCTATGCAAGCTAACCAAAAGCTAAAACACAACCTGTAATCCCTCTAACTGGTTCCACCATTTTCACATTTCTGATTTGCAGGTTAAGTGCTCTAGCTCGATTCAAAAGCTTTCAAGACAAAGTAAAGCTTGGAATAGCATCCCTGGACCTCAAGGAAACTATCCCAATCATCACTTTGCACTGAGAGCCTCTACATTGCCAGATAGAACTTCAGCTGAACAGGTAAGTTTTTGAATTCGTATCTCTCTTATTAGGCATCATTAGCTTTAAGTTTGTGAATAAACAATGTTCTACTCATGCCACTGAACATGTACATGTTTTTACTTTTCATTTCTTTTGCTTGAGCTGTGAGAATTTAAGGTTTAAAAATGGCAGAAAATCTAGGTTAGGATTTGGGGGAGAAGAAATTCTCCCTCATCTTAGAGAGTTAGATCAAGTTCTGCATATGGTTGGATTCGTCTCTTGATGCTGAACATTTTTTATGTTATGAGTTTTCATTAATAAGTCAGGAATCAGGAGTTAGAAGTTTGAGAAGAAGGGCGCGCGTTTTTTGAACGTTTCTGGCTGGAGGTTGAAGAATGGTCTATTGGGCTGGGCTTGTTTCATATTTCCTATTCACACCATGTTTTTGGTTTTGCACCCCCCAAGCCCATTTCTTTCATTTTAATGTTTTTTTGACTTTTCTTTTTTTGGCCTGATTTATTTATTTTTTCTCATCATATATAAAACATAAAAATATTTTTTTATACCATTTTCCTATTTATTGGATATTTATTTGGTTAGAATAGTTATTTGAACATAAATAGATAAATAAATATACTTTTATTTAAAAAATGATAAAATGGTGTAAATACATTTTTCTTTTTATTTTATTTCATTTTATATTCTGAAAATACTTTATGTGAAATATACCTTTTTTTTACAAAAATTAAATATTATTATTTTTTGTGCATATTTAAGATAATTTGTGAATAATACAAATAAATACCTATATATTAATATACTTAGAATAAAATGCTAAAAATATACATATTTTATTTTATTAATATTAAACACTAAAAAATCATTTTTTACAAATATACTTCATTTTTATTTCATTTTTGTACACAAATAATAAATATTATATATATTGAATGAATAATGTATTTTATTTTAATAGAATTAGGGTTTTACCCTAAATATGAAAATACTCCAAAAATAGTACCTTTTATTTTCTTTTTATTTTACATAAATAATATTTTCTTTTTTTTTCATACACATAAAAATTCTTTTTACATTTTGCATATTTATTTCAAATTTCCCTTTAATTATACAATTATTTGTCTTGTAAATATTCAACATTGATGTAATAGTTTTAGGTTTAAATTCCTTGTCAAAATCCCCATTTGAAGATTTGTACCCCCCCTTCCCATATTTGGTTTTGTAATAGCTTAGTAAATTTATTTTCGCACTTTATTTGCTTTCTAATTATACCATGTTAGAATTAGGGTTTGTATGCGAAAAAACGACAAAATAGTTATGACCTAATCTCAAGACAAACAAGCATGAAAATGAACACACAAATCACACTTGCACCCCCTAGGGTATTCCACTTGTTGCCTTTCAAATTGGGCCATATTGCATGTTAGGTCTCTTTGGGCAAAACAAACAAATCAAATGATCATAGTCCCTCAATAACACTTTCAAAATATTGCCAAAACAAATGATCAAGTCCCTTAAAGAAAATGCCCAAAGATGCTTGGCACCATTGTAATTATGGTCTAAACGATGACCCGCGCCTGTCCCTTTCACATCCTAACATGAGATTGTCCACCAAATACAATGGTGGAACAAACTTATTAAAAGGGTTAAAACATAGTAATAATCTTTGAGAAATTTAGGAGTAGATGACCTCTTAGTTACTTGAATCAAAACCTGCAAAAACAAAACACTTGCCTATTTTAAAACACACCTTACAACACTTTCAAAACAACTTTCAAAAACAAAATGAAAACCTTTTCAAAAGACATACACCTTTGTATACATCCCCACATGGATCATTACAAAGGTTGCCACCACATTGGCTTCTTTTCAAAACATTTTCAAACCCACACACACAAGCACCATTTCAAACAATTGAAAACAAAAGGCAAGTGATCTAAGCAAGTAACTAAGAGCCCATGGATAACCATGGATAGAAAGGGTGCTAATACCTTCCCTTTCTATAATCTACTCCCCGAACCTAAGAAAACATCTCAAAAGGTTTTTGCTGTGCTTTTTAACCTTTCCTTAGGATAAAATAAAAAGTCGGTGGCGACTCTTGCTCAACCGAAACATTTGCGAAAACAAACGCAAAACCATAGTCAGTTCTCCCACCGTATCACACGCACTAATTGACTTACTTGTTTTGAGATTTGTAATAAACAATTTAAACCTTTACGACTTTATGCCTTTCCCGAGGCACACTGGTTTTGTTTGTGAGGGTTGTTATTTGTCATTTCATATATCATTAATAAAGCATTAGATGTTTCTTGCATACAAATTTTACGCTCTCTATTTTTATTTTCTGTTTTCACTTTATCAAAACAGTTATTCTCTTACACACACGCATGTATCGTAATGCAGATCCATATCCACTCTAGATCCCATTGATAACAGCTCTGTTATTTCCAGTTATGACTTCAAAAATCCGATCAACCAAGCCGAAGACGAAGGTGAGGATGATTGTGAGGTTCCTGGAGAACTTGCTAGACTACTACAGCAGGAAGAGAGGGCCATACAGCCTCATGAAGAGCCGGTTGAGATAGTGAACTTGGGTACTGAGGAAGACAGAAAAGAGGTTTAAATAGGTGCAAATCTGGAGCTTAGCGTCAAACAGAGGTTGATACAAATGTTGCACGACTATGTTGAGATCTTCTCTTGGTCCTATGAAGACATGCCTGGTTTGGACACTAATATTGTGGTACATCGCCTGCCGACTAAATAAGACTGTCCTCCGATTAAATAGAAGGTCCCTCGTATGCATCCTGAAATCTCAAAGAAGATCAAGACACGGGTCATGAAACAGTTCGACGCGGGATTCTTAGTTGTCACTTCGTATCCCCAGTGGGTTGCTAACGTCATTCCGGTACCTAAGAAGGACGGTAAGGTATGGATGTGTGTGGATTACAGAGATCTGAATAGGGCAAGCCCCAAGGATGACTTCCCACTTCCTCACATTGATGTTCTGGTCGACAACACCGCGCAGCACAAAATCTTCTCCTTCATGGATGGTTTCTCTGGCTACAACCAGATCAAGATGGCTCCTGAAGACATGGAGAAGACAACCTTCGTTACACAGTGGGGCACCTTCTGCTACAAGGTGATGCCTTTTGTATTGAAGAATGCTGGGGCAACTTATCAGTGCACCATGATTGTTTTGTTCCATGATATGATCAACCATGAGATCGAAGTCTATGTTGATGACATGATAGCCAGGTCTCAGACTGAGGAAGAGCACTTGGACCATCTCCAAAAGTTGTTCGACAGGCTAAAGATGTATAGGCTGAGGTTGAATTCGAACAAGTTCACCTTCGGGGTAAGGTTTGGTAAACTTCTGGGTTTCATTATCAGCGACAAAGGCATCCAAGTAGATCCTGCAAAGGTAAAATCTATACAAGAAATTCCAGCTCCCCGTACAGAGAAGGAAGTTAGGGGTTTCTTGGGACGCATGAATTATATCTCCAGGTTCATTTCACATCTGACTACTACTTGTGAGCCAATCTTCAAGCTTCTGAAGAAACATCAAGTGGTAAAGTGGAATGATGAATGTCAGACCGCTTTTGAAAGACTCAAGGAATACCTTCAAGAACAACCAATTATGATGCCTCTAGTTGAAGGAATACCTTTGATATTATACTTAACAGTGCTAGACAATTCAATGGGGTGTGTGCTGGGGCAGCATGACGAGTCTGGTCGAAAAGAGCATGCAATATACTACCTTAGCAAAAAATTTACCAACTATGAGACACGATACTCATTGCTCGAGAAAACTTGCTGCGGTTTGGCATGGGCTGCTCCCCAACTGAGACAGTATATGCTGACTCACACTACCTTATTGATATCAAAGATGGATCCGATCAAGTACATTTTCGAGAAGCCCGCACTCTCCGGAAGGATAGCAAGGTGGCAAATGATCTTAACTGAGTATGACATACAATATACAACCAAAAAAGCAATAAAGGGGAGTGTATTGGTTGATCATTTGGCTCATCAGGCCGTGGATGACTACCAGTCCATGAATTTTGAGTTCCCGGATGAGAATATTATGTTGGTGACTAACTACGAAGAACCTGGATCGGATGAAGGACCTGAGGAGGGATCCCGATGGTCTGTGTATTTTGATGGAGCCTCAAACGCACTAGGTAACGGGCATTGGCGCTGTAATCATATCTCCTGAGGGTTATCATACTCCGTTCACTGCCCGATTATGTTTCAATTGCACCAACAACATGGCAGAGTATAAAGCGTGCATCATGTGCCTTCGAGCTGCTATTGACCTAAGGATCAAGTTCTTGAATGTATTTGGGGATTCCGCTTTGGTGATAAGTCATATCAAAGGAGAGTGGGATACGAAACACCCGAATCTCATTCCTTACAAAGAGTATGTACTGACATTGCTCCCACACTTTGAGGAGGTAACCTTCGAACATTTCCCACGAGAGGAGAATCAGTTAGCGGGCGCTCTAGCTACCATGTCTTCCATGTTCAAGGTTAGGTGGGACAATGAAGCTCCCAAAATTACCATTGAGAGGTTGGATGAACCAGCACACTGCTGTGAAATCGATACCGAAGAAGTGGCAAACAAACCCTGGTTTCATGAAGTCAAAAGGTATCTCGAGACTCAAGAGTATCCCGAAGGAACATCTGTTAATGATAAGAAGTTTATGAGAAGGTTTGCTGCAAAGTTCTTCCTCAGTAATTGAATCCTCTATAAACGCAACCATGACTCCACATTACTATGGTGTGTTGACAAGAGTGAAGCAGAGAGGATCATGACAGGTCTACATGAAGGCACCTTCGGAACTCATTCTAGTGGACATACCATGGCTAAGAAGATCCTACGGGCAGGATATTATTGGTCCACTATTTAAGCCGATTATTATCAGCACTCTCGAACGTGTCATAAATGCCAAATCTACGCTGATAAGGTGGATGTGCCTCTGGTCCCCTTAAACATCTTGACAGCTCTGTCGCCCTTCGCGATGTGGGGGATCGACATGATCAGAGAAATCAGGCCCACAGCTTCTAACGGACATCACTTCATCCTAGTAGCCATTGATTACTTCACGAAGTGAGTTGAGGCATCTTCCTTTGCTATAGTAACCAAGAACGTCGTAGCGCGATTTATTCGACATAATCTGATCTGTCGATATCGTGTGCCAGAGAGAATTATCACTGACAATGGTACGAATCTCAACAACACAATAATCACCGAGCTCTGTAAACAGTTCAATATACAGCATCATAATTCTTCCCCCTACCGGCCGAAGATGAATGGCGCTGTTGAAGCAGCTAACAAGAACATCAAGAAGATTGTACAGAAGATGACTGTGACATATAAGGACTGGCATGAGATGTTACCATTCGCTCTTCATGGGTACCGTACCTTAGCACAGACGTCGACAGGGGAAACCCCTTATTCTCTGGTATATGGCATGGAGGAAGTCCTACCCATCGAAGTCCAGATACCTTCTCTCAGTATTATGAAGGACGCGGGTTTGAACGAAGACGACTGGATCCGAACCCGACTTGATCAGTTAAATCTAATCAATGAAAAGAGACTTACTGCTATCTGCCATGGTCAGACGTACCAAAAGCGAATGATCAAGGCTTTTAACAAGAAAGTCAAGCGTCAAGAATATCAAGTCGGGGATCTAGTGATCAAACGCATCATATTTCCACAAGGTGATCCCAGGGGGAAATGGACCCCCACATACGAAGGGCCATTTGTGGTTAAGAACATTTTCTTGGGAGGAGCTATGATTCTAACCACCATGGACGGTGACGACCTTCCTCATCCTGTCAGTGCAGACATAGTGAAAAGATACTACGCCTAATCAAAAGACCCGCTAGGTTGATTGGCCTAGGAAAAAATAAGGGCTTCCCGGCGAACCAAAAGGGTTCGGGCAAAAATAAGGGATGAAAATGAAAAATATGTACACCCGGCAAGTCGAAAACCCGAAAGGGTGGCTTAGGAAAAAAAGGGTATCCCAGTGGACTGAAAACCCGAAAGGGCGGTCCAGGCAAAAGTTAGGGATATAAAGCGTACCACTATGTCTCATTGGATCATCTTGGGACCAGACTTCGGTATCGACTATCAAGCTCGGACGACGCCAATCAATCTGATCAACTTTTGGCCAAGAAGCAAAGTGATGAGACGCTTGGAGATATAAAGGCAATAGCAGAGTTGGAACCAAATGGGGTTGTTTCACATAGCTGTTTTTTCTTTTACATAAATTTGTATAGCTTCCATTTTTTCAGCAGAGTTCTCTTACTAGAGCGTCAGCCTCCTTGTACAAAAATCGCCTATTACAGGCCAACTTCAAAAATCAATAAAAAATTATTTTCACTTTGAGTTTGTTTTTGTTTTCTATTTTGTTTTGCAAGAACGTCCAATGACTTATTTTTTATATATGCATTTGAAAATGATTGTTGCTCATAAATATTTACATAAGAAACAAAAGACAATTACTCGTAATTTCATAAACAGTGGCAAAAACAAGAAGTGCCAAACCCTACAGTTACTCTGCCCAGCAGGTACCGGGATAGAGCCAGCTTGGGAACATAATTATTGGTACAAACACTCCCCACAGAGTAAAAGTATCCAAAGGCATTGATGTCAGCTTTCCCGAAACAGGACGTAACCATCCCAACTGAGGTTCATAATCGCGGGCAAGTCAGTAAATTTCATCCCCCAGGCAGAGTTTATTTCTCCAGATACAGAGGCTCAATCCCTGAAAGAGTTCATCACTTCAGCTACAAAAATACATTTTCTAAGTTCATTCCCCGCAGAGTTTATTCTCAAGCAGCATCTCCTCCCGACAGAATATTTACAAATCTCCAGCAACTGTCAGGGATTTATTTTCCCAGACGCGAGCATACCCCGATAACATTTCATGAACATACATCATGACATACGCATACATATCATATACAGCATAATCTCATTTATTTTGAAAACATCATCTCACCCTGTATTTCATGCATCGCATATAACTAACCCTGATATCTTTCCAGGAAAAGAGGATTAGCTTCAACAAATTCAGTAGTTATGCAAGTCACATCTGCAGACGACTAATAGAAACTCAGTTCTCGAAACCAAACGGGTCAACTAATCTACACTATCGCTTTGAAGTAACCATACTATCCAGGTTCCTTCTCACAGCTCTACTATCCAGGCTTTCATATCGAAGAAACCCTACGACCCAGGCTCCTTCTCACATCCCTACTATCCAGGCTTTCATTTTGAAGAAACCCTATGACCCAGGTTCCTTCTCACAGCCCTACTATCCAGGCTTCCATTTCGAAGTAACCCTACTATCCAGGTTCCTTCTCACAGCCCTACTATCCAGGCTTTCATTTCGAAGTAACCCTACTATCTAGGTTCCTTCTCACAGCCCTACTATCCAGGCTTTCATTTTGAAGTAACCCTACTGTCCAGGTTCCTTCTTACAGCCCTACTATCCAGGCTTTCATTTCAAAGAAACCCTACCACCCAGATTCCTTCTCACAGCCCTAATATCCATGCTTTCACTTCGAAGTAACCCTACTATCTAGGTTCCTTCTCACAGCCCTACTATCCAGGCTTTCATTTCGAAATAACCCTACTATCCAGGTTCCTTCTCACAGCCCTACTATCCAGGCTTTCATATCAAAGTAACCCTACTATCGAGGTTTCTTCTTACAACCCTACTATCCAGGCTTTCATTTCGAAGTAACCCTACTATCCAGGTTCCTTCTCACAGCCCTACTATCCAGGCTTTCATTTCGAAGTAACCCTACTATCCAGGTTCCTTCTCACAGTCCTACTATCCAGGCTTTCATATCGAAGAAACCCTACAACACAGGCTCCTTCCCACAGCCCTAATATCCAGGCTTTCATTTCGAAGAAACCCTACGACCCAGGTTCCTTCTCACAGCCCTACTATCCAGGCTTTCATTTCGAAGTAACCCTACTATCCAGGTTCCTTCTCACAACCCTACTATCCAGGCTTTCATTTCGAAGTAACCCTACTATCCAGGTTCCTTCTCACAACCCTACTATCCAGGCTTTCATTTCGAAGTAACCCTACTATCCAGGTTCCTTCTCACAGCACTACTATCTAGGCTTTCATATCGAAGTAACCCTACTATCCAGGTTCCTTCTCACAGCCTTACTATCCAGGCTTTCATTTCGAAGTAACCCTACTATCCAGGTTCCTTCTCACAGCCCTACTATCCAGGCTTTCATATCGAAGTAACCTTACTATCCAGGCTCCTTCCCACAACCCTACTATCTAGGCTTTCATTTCTAAGTAACCCTACTATCCAGGTTCCTTCTCAAAGCCCTACTATCCAGGCTTTCACTTTGAAGTAACCCTACTATCCAGGTTCCTTCTCATAACCTTACCATCCAGGTTTCTTTTCTCTTACCTCTAGAAGACAGTTTAAAACACGATAAAACCTGGACCTGACCAGTTTTGGTCAATTTCACCTTTCCCCAGTAAGTCGTGATGCAGCCTGTACACTGACTAGATATGCAGTTCACCTTCGGAGTTAATTCCCCAGTAGAGTAACGGACAACTGAAGCTCCTAAAATTCTATTTATCCCAAGACAGATACCAACATTCCTCAGCAGATTCCTCCTGAACGGCAGGATCATAGACTCTCATCAAAGGAATACCTTAGGAAATCAACATCCTATAGATGGCATCTTTAAGCCCGTCTCCGACGATACTTCGTCACATCTTTGATGGCATCTTTAAGACCATCTCCGACAATTCTCTAGCAACTTCCAAATGGCATCTATAATCCCATTCCCGATATCACAAATCAAGTATCACTTCATGCTAGTGCAAATTTCTGGGCATTCTAGTGTTCAATCATCTTCCACCTTCAGATCACGAAAGGCAGACGAGGCAATCTACATCCTCAGGTTTAAGAAGATTGAACAGGGGCAGCTATTGTACCCCAAAATTTTCCCTCTCATTTTACTCAATACATACTCCTAGAGATCCTCAATTTGCTCAAGTTTTCCCAAGAGTTGACCAGACAAACTCTCTCCTAAGGCAGTGTGTCTCAAATTAGGGTTTCCATTTTCACCAATATAGGTGAACTCCAAAGACCTCATATGCTCTCCATGGTCCTAATATGTTCTCAAGACCCTCCATGTCAAATTTCAAGCACTGCACAAGAAATTTTATCAGTCAACTGCTCAGATGCTTGAGAATCGACTGTATTAGGTCAAAAGTCAACTGTGGCCCACATACGGTCAAACTTCAAGATTTTTGGTCAACATCAACATTTTGAAGTGATATCCTTCATTTGATCAAGGTTTGATCATGATTCTTCAAGGAATGCCCTAAATTCATCAAAACCCAAAAGTTGCTAAATTAGGATTTCTCACGAAAAGTCAACCAAACTTTGACCAAGCATAACTTCCACATACTTTATTAGAAATTTTCCATCCAAGGCTAATTTTGAAGAGGATGCAATTACCTACAACTCATATTCATCCCACAAGTTCAAAATATGAACTCATAAAAAGATATGAATTTCTACATTATAGGTCCTTTTGAAAAGTCAACAAAAAACACCTTTTGGGTCAAAGCTTCTTACATGAACATGGAAGACCCAATTGAAATGTGACCAAAAGGGTTGCTTAGGGTACATCCTAAGATTTCTAAAAAGTCAAAGAATGCCTCTCTAGGGTTAAAATTGGAGGAGATATGCCTTGTCAAAGTTGAACTTTTTTGCAAAATTGCCAAAAGTCAAATATGCTCAAAAGTGCATTTTTTACCAAATGGGCTTAGTATTTCATGATTGCACCTCACTTGTAGCATGGTCCACGATCCAAATGTTCACTCACATGTTATTTTCTTCATTATGTATTTTATTTTGATTTTTGATTTATTAAAAATTGAATAAAATCAAATAATTGGTAAATAATATCAAAGATATGTTTTGATATGATTTTTGTACAGGATCTCAACCAAATTATGCTGAGATATCAAGACCAAATCGAATCAAGCATGATTGGTACAAAAATGGGATAATTTGGCTCAATTTAGAAAGTTTGCATATGGCTAAAGAACCAAATCAAATCTTCTCAAAACTTCAAGATTCAATCTGTTTTGCAACCCTAATTCACTCAAGGGTATATAATGAACAAGAACAAAGCATAAAATAAGGTTTCGCAGGCGTGAAAAAGAAGAACAAAGTTCCAATTTTTCAAAGAAAAGGGCAGATCCAATCTTGCTCCATAGGCCGTTTCAAGCGTTTCTAAAGATCAAGTCATATCCCTAGGCACTCACTGAACCTGTATCAAGCATTTACAAGGCCTGAAGCATCCAGAATCGTGTGCTACAACTCATACGGTTTGCATATTTTTTCAAAATCGATTAATGTAATTCTTGCATTGTTAGCACATTTGATTGACATATTTGTGATCATTGACATGTTTGCAAGCTTACTGAATGGTTTGATTAAAGTTTTGACGCATATATGTGCCTTTGCCATTGTTAGGGTTTGCGTGTGCATTTTAGGGGTTTGTCCTACAGGTTAAATTGGGCAAGGAGAAGGGTACCATGATGTTCACGAGATCAAGATGAATTGATCTATATAGTTAGAAATCATTTATCGTTTGTTTTGTGAATTTTGAAAGTTGCAAGGGCTATGGCTACAGGCGTTGTCTGTGGGTATAGAGGGGATGTCTAAGACGACGGAGCCTTGGAGAAGAAGAATAGGTGGCAGGCCATCACTGGCCAGTATGAATCTAGCGTGCGCGTTTTAAAATTCTGGACATTATTTTGTTTTTCTATATTATATTAATATGCCACTATTTGTACAACTAACGCGTGTAGCGCAGATGGCAAGTGTAACACTGGGTAGTGGGAGGACCTGGGTTCGATCCCAGGTCCAGGAAATTTTGGCTATTTTTCTAATGTTCCAACGTAGGATTCAGTGCGCCTCATACCTAGGTGTCAACCTTGCATCCTCCAGATCTGGCCATTAGATCTAGCCTCAAGGGAGATCCAACGCTCACAAAGGTGCAGAGCATGATGGACCCTCAAGAGATGATCCCACTAGATCAGGCGCTGGTAGGCTGGGCCAACAACCTTAGGCCCATCAATTTTCAGAATCATACCCCCAGATTTCTAACAACATACAAGCCCATCCACAAAAATTAATTACTTTTTTTTATTAATCATAAAATCAACAAATCACAAACTCACAAAAAGATCATTTTTTCATAAAATATTTACTTTAATTTAATTAGAAAATTAGGTTAATTTAATTTAATTTTTTCATAATTAAAAACAATTAGAAATTAGGGTTTTAATTATTTTTCAATTAAATTCTTTTCTCAAATAAAAAATGTACAAAAATATTTTTCTATCAATTAGGGTTTTAGGTTATTCTCGTATTTAATTCACCGCATGTTTAATTATTTATTTTTCATTATTTTTTGTAACTGCCAATGGTTTGTAATAGTTAAGCTAGGTTTTTTCATTTATCGCTTTGTCCCCCGATTTTGGTTATGTAATTAATCCCCTCCCCGAAGCCTTGTAATAGCTAGGTTTATTTTCTCGCACTTTTAATTTCCGCAATCTTTAACTGTTATATGAATGGTTAATAGGATTGTATGGAAAGATGTTTGAAAAATTAAAACGGTAGCTCACTTAATGTGAAAAGATTAATTAACTGAAAAAAATCACGTGCACATATTTCACTCCTAGGGTTTGCCTCACTTCGGTTTCCTTCGGTAAAATAGTCATTTAAGCATAGGAGATTTTAGTGGTTGTCCTTTTGTCTAAAAGATCAAATGTCCCATTCAAATGTTGCCTCGGAAATGTTGCCTCGGAAATGTTTCCTCGGAAAGATATTAAGACTCTAGGGTTACTACTAAGGTTTCCAACCCATTACTCTGGTGATGGTACTTGTCCCTTTCGAACGTCCCTTAAAAACTACAACGACGAGGCTACCTACTCCTTAATAGTAGTTGTTGTACCCTAAAATTTTCCCTCCCATATTTCTCAATACATTTCAAGTAAGGTCCTCAAATTGCTCAAGGAAGTCCAAGAGTTGACCAGACAAACTCTCTCTTAAGGCAGTCTACCTCAAATTAGGGTTTCATGTTGCATCAAGATACTTGAGTCCAAGGGGTCCCAAATGCTCACTATTGTCCTAATATGTTCTCAAGATCATACATGTCAAGTTTCAAGCCTTGCAGAGGAAGTTTGCTCAGTCAATTGCTCAAAAGCTTGAAAATCGACTATGCTAGGGCAAAAGTCAATTGTTGCCCACATACAGTCAAACTTCAAGATTTTTGGTCAACATCCTAATTATGAAGTATTATTCATCATTTAATCAAGGTTTGATCATGATTCCTCAAGGATTGCTCATAATTCATCAAAACCCCAAAGTTGCTAAATTAGGGTTTTGCAGGAAAAGTCAACTCAACTTTGACCAAGCATAACTTTCTCATACTTTATGAGAAATGACCCATCCAAAGCTCATTTTGAAGAGGATGAAATTATATACAATTAATATTCATTTCCAAAGTTCAAAATATGTACTCACAAGAAGTTATGAATTTGGACATTATAGGTCATTTTGAATAGTCAACAAAAACACATTTTTTGTCAAAGCTATTTTATCGTGGAAAATCCTGTTCGAGTTGTGTGGAAAATCCTGATGTGAGGCTATTTTATCGTCTGTTGCATGTGCCTCCTATGTGTGAACTTGGGTAGTTCATATTTGATATAATGGATTTTCTGGTGATTTGGGTTTTCCCTTTGAGGGAGAGTCTTGGTTATGTGTGATAGGGGGAGTTTGGTCATGTCTGTGATGTCAGACCACATGTCTGGACATCTTTTTCTAGAGTATTTAAGATGGTGATTTGTAACTGTATGTAATCTTTGATATATGTTTTTGTTTCAGTTTGTACAAATTTTACATATTTGCATGTAGCTTGTGTTGTGGTTTTATTCCTCTCTCTAGGGTTATTGTGCATTAGTTGTTTTAGACAAAATTTGTCAAAGGGGGATATTGTTAAATCCATGGTTTTAGGTTTGGCATAAATTTTGTTAAAAAATGGTTATGGACTAATGTTGAGCAAGATGTCATAACATCTTTACCAACTGCCATGACAAGTTATGCTGTCATGCTTATCATACAGATGTTGAGCCAGATGACTTGACATCTTGGCTTATTATATAGCAGGCACTACTGTTATATCTCTTGATAGATTTGATTTGTTTTTGAGATATCATTTTGGACATATCTCATTATTTTGCACATGTCGAGGAGATTTATTAGCAACAAGTGAAGATTTTATTTGGTTTCATTAAAAAGGATCTTGGAGACTTTTTAGGAAACTTTAAAAGATTTGTTCCTATTTTTATGTTAAGATCTTGTAGTTGATTTAAAATAGAAGATTGGATTTGATTTGAAGAGTCCAATCCCATTTTGCAAGAGTCTATATATAAGGACTTACTAAACCTAAAATAGCAAGCATTCACATTGAAGAAACTGTGGGTGCGACATAAGGATTAGGATTTTGGGAGTCTTTTAAGTTCTTTGTGTTTTTGTTCTTGTTAAGTTACTCATGTATCTTTTGATACATTGAGGTTGACTGATTGTTATCACTCATGAGCTTTTAAGCAAAGAGTTGAGTATTGTTCTTAGTAAGCTTTTAAGTAAAACTAAGTATTGTTTATTGGAAGTGTAATCTTCTATTTAGTTCTTTTGGTCTAGTAACAGGTTCTGACTGTAGGTATCACTAAGGTGAATAGAAGTGAGAGGGGGATCTCATATCTAGAGGTGTATAGGTAGAAGTTGCACAAGGTAGTAATCAGGTGAGAAGTTGTAAGCTAGGGTTGCTTAGGCTTTGAACTAATATTATCATAGTGAATTTCCTTCCTGGCTTGGTAGCCCCCAAAGTAGGTGACGTTGCACCGAACTGGCTTAACAATTAATTGTATTATTTAATTTTCTGCAATTTACTTTCAACATAATCTCCAAATTTAGCAAGTTTTTTTCTGTCAGCAAATGTTGTCATAACATATGTCTTGATATTTTGCTGGTGTTAGGAAATCAGTCTAGACATTTGTATTGCAAGTGTCAGAATTTTAGTTACATGCTTTATCTTCCATCCAACTATTCATGCTTTATCCATTGGTAAATGCTACTGAACTAAAACAAATATGTCCCTCTAGGTAATTTCATTCTCACATGAACATCAACCACCTGCAGAATTGAAACAACACTTCAGAGTGACAACATTAGAGTGACTTATCCCGCACATCAACTGTATTCATGGTTCTTGTTGTTATTACCCTGGTTTTGGGATTGGCAACTTTTGTCTAAAACATGGTTCTGACTAGATGTCAGACAAGATGTTATGACATTGTGTTCTGTTATGCAACAATCAAGGCGCTATTGTTTTTAAAACTTGACAGATTGAATTTGATTCTGTTATATTTACTTTGGATATATATTAGAGATTTTTGTAGGTCAAGAAGATTTGTTTTGGAACAGGTTTCATATCTCCAGTTGTACAGAAGATACTAATTTGGGCCTTGAGACAAATTAGGAAACTATGTATTGGTGGCTCCAAGATTTAAGGATATTTGCTACACAATTGGTGCAACACTCAGCTTATGGATCAAGAAACTTTTAGACTCGAAATATCGAAGCCCATGGACTATAGATTTGTATTTAAAGGAGAATTATAACCTAATGTAATTTAAGTTTTCAACAATTGTAAAATTAGGGGAAGCGTAAGTCTTAGGTTTTGAGAGTCTCTTGTGTAGTTTGTAAGTCACCCATGTATCTTTTGATACTATATGGTCGATTGATTGTTGCTTGATTGTTATTCAAGTTATTGTCTTCACTCAGAAGCCTTTAGGCAATTAGATGAGTATTTTTCTCACTCGAAGCTTTTAAGCAAGACTTTGAGTTTTTGTTTTTGAAGTGTAATCTTCTAAATTGGGTTGTATTTATTGCAGTCACTGGGGTTGGGAATGTTAGATATCACTGAGGTGATTTATAAAGTGAAATGGATATTTCTCATATTTACGGAGGACCTGGGTAGAAGTTGCATTGGGTAGGGATTGGGAGAGAAGTTGTAAGCTTGGGACTAGTTTAACTTTGAACTAATAATGTTGATAGTGGACTTTCTTCATGGCTTGGTAGCCCCTAGAGTAGGTGATGTTGCACCGAACTGGGTTAACAACTTATTGTGTTATTTATCATTCTTCAATTTTATTTTATGTATCACTTATAACTTGACTGATCTAGTTTGCTACCAAATGTTGTAACATCTGTCTTAACATCATGTTCTGATGTTGGGATGTTTGTATGTTGCACGTATCAGAATTTTAATTGGTACCAAAGTAGGCACCCTGGTCTATTGGGTGAGTTTTCAGGTAGATATAATTTTGGTACTATTTGTCTTATGGGAAAGCTGGAGTGATACCATTTTGGTTATCAATGGAAAATAGAATTGTGAAGATTATTAGTTTGGAAGAATCCTGTTGTTTAGAAGACAGAAGAAAAGATTGTGAGTTAGGTCTTTGAGTATTTAAGGTTATCAATGCCATAATATTGGAATTGATAAGTGCTTTATCCCAGACTGTACATCACTTGAATTGTGGCCAACGATACTTGGGAGTTTCTCAAGTACACTCATAAAGGCACATCTAAGTTTGTTTGGAGAAAAGAGTTCAGATGTAAGGCTGATCAAGAAGAAGATTCCCGTGTCTATTCTCTAGAGGTTTGGCATGAAAGTTACTAGCCATTGAAGTAAGACAAGAGCAATTTATTTTTTCTTTCAAGTATGAAGGAGCTTGGTTTCTGGTCTCTAATAAAGGTTTTTTTATTGCTATTGTGTTCCTCGGAATGTGATCCAATCAGGAGTTAAGGAGATTGGACAAAATGTCTAGACTAAGTGTCAAAGGCATTTGTACTTACTTCAGCATGTCTGTGATGCTAAAAAGAATGTTGGAACTGGAGTAAAGCTCTATCAATGTCAAAAAATTCATATGAGTGCGAAGACCTTGGATCTTTGTGAAGAAGAATGCACTACTTATCTCAAGGACAATTGTGTAGGTTTTTATGCTTAGCTTAATTAGGAAAGTGATCTTTATTATGATTTCCACAAGGATATTAATGGTTTGACTGGAAGATGGATTTCTTATGAAGATTTCTGAACTGAAGATTTATCTCATAATGAGCCGGAAGTTTGTTTCTATGATTTGTATCTAGAATGGAGGAAGTTTTCAATTGTGAAGAAATAGGAGGTGATTTATTTTTGATGTTATGTCTTAAGAGAATGAATAAGTATCTATATCTATGTTTTTGCAAGATCAAGTGACTCTATTTAATCCTAGAGCTTGATTTCTTGGTTGAGTTTGTAAGGATAATCCAGATCAGTTGGAGGAGTTTCTTCAAAAGGGAAGATGATTGGAAGTTTAAGGAGGATACGTTTTCTTCTAAGCCAATTTTCAAAGAGAAAACTCAAAGTGACAAAAGGATGTTGTTATCAAAAGGAAAGCTGAGTCAAGGATGTCATAACATTATGCTGGACATTCTGCTTACTCGTGCTAAAAAGGACTTACTTTCAGTGAAGATATCTCTTCTATGTTAAGTTGATTTTAACAATTTTTGGTTATTTTCTCGAATGTCAAGTTCAGTGTTGCTTAACCAAGCAGTGGTTAATGCCCTGGGAATGTGATTATTGCATTTTCTCTCATACCTTTCTTAGGTCTCCAACTAAGATGATTGGTATTTTGACACTAGTTGTTCTAGACACTTAACATTTGTAAAATTGTTCCTGGTAGTTTGTTTAAGTCTCATTCTAATAAGTTTTACTTTATGGATGATACTACAATGGATGTTTTAAGGACATTGGATAACTAAAGAATTCAGGATGGATTCTCTAAGTTTTGTTAAATGGTCTTACTTAACGACTGATTCAGTTGAGTTATCAAGGAAGAATGTTATGTATCTTATGAGATGTTTGAGGTTCCTATGAGTATTTATGAACTATTGCTATTTGTGAAATTCACAAGTATTAAATTGTTTATTCTCTTGCTTGGTGTTCAAAGGAAGAAGAAGTCAAGAAGTTGCACTAGAAGGTGCAATATCAGACAATTGCAAAATCTCAAGAACCTATTTTACAGATCTAGTTGGTTCGATGCAAGGTGAAGGTCATGTTGGATAGAAAAATGTATACGATTTTCTTTTGTCAAAGTGAATCTATTATCTGTGAAGTCTTCAAAGGTCTTATCTACTCCTTTTATGAGAACAAGGTATGTTTCTGAGCTAATTTATTGAGATAAGTACTTTTAGTGATGAGTAACTTCAGGATCAAGATTAATGATGTGTTCATTGAGAAAGGTACCGATGTTCAACCAAATGTGGGGACACTATCTCAGTAGTTTGATACTCTAGAGGTTGAAGAAGATTTTAAAAGGCTAGCTATCACTGAATGAAAAGGTTCTCTAGAAAACAAGTTTTCTAAAAAGGGAGCTCATTATTTGGAGGTTATTTTAGTCTATGGTCATTAGTTGTTTCAGAGATGGAATAGATAATGAGGATGATTCTTGGAGTAAAAAACTTGGCTAAGTCTGAAGAACATTGTATCATTAGAGGATATTGTGATCATTGAGATTAGAATTAATTGAGTCCTTGTATGTCTTGAAGATTAGGTACATTGCTGAAGAAAGATGTTTTCTATATTGGGTTGGTTACTAAAAGGATACAATGTCTAACCGGATATCATGACATTATAGTGTAAAATTCTACTGCAACTAAGGGACAAGGATTTTATTCTGCTTGCAGAACAAAGTCATTGTATTTGTCATCATTATGTCATAGATCTTGCTGCAGAATATTGGCACTCCCATGCTTGGTCTAGCTAAGGAGCTTTGGGAAGGATTCTATCATGACTTGAGGTGCAAGTTATTTTGAGTATACAAGGGGTATTTTTGGAATTGAACTGTGGGAGAATGTTTAGTAGTAATTAGTTGGTCAGGGTTGCTAATTATGTTCCTCCTTGTGTTTTGTGCGGTCTCATAAGAAGCATGTTTAATGACATGAAGAATGTCATTTCAAATGTTGTAACATTTTCAAGCAGTCAAAGTTTTGAAAAGAGGGAAGTTTGAATAGGGGCATGTCTCTCTCTCTCATTAAGTGGTACACTGTATCTAAAGAATATTTTATCTCCTTCCAATAACGCTTTCATTGACTAATTTATCGTTACAGGCAAGGCTTTCGTAACAATCAAAGTAACTCACCTTGTATTTATATGATTTGCTTCCTCACGTTTCTCATATACTGTGTTTCAACATGAGTAAATCTTCCAAAGATACTGGTGTCAAGAAGGTTCATTTGCTAGAATCCAACAAGGATAAGAGCAATGATCCTAAGAAGGCTGGGTTCAACATTACAACAAATGTTGTAACATCAACTGGAGCATCCTGGACAGGGAGAACATATGTGACAGAGATGAAATCCTTGAGGAAGAATCAGGTTCATTTGCGTGATTTAAATTCAAATGTTGATAAAGACTGGGTTAATTTTATTAAATAAGGAGGGAAAATTGGATAGCTGGTGGCTGCTATCTTGTACATTTTTTTGGGTCAGTTTTTAGTTTTTGAAGAGTCTTCTTGATTTTCTTTTTTTTTGTTTGGAAACTTAGACTTACTCTTATTTTTCTTGGGATATTCTTTTTGGGGAAGAAACTTAGACTTAATATTTGTTTCTTTGGGTTTGTTTGTTCTTTTGAGTCAGTCCTGCTTTGGGGAGTTGTTTTCCCTTAAGTCAGTTTAGTGCTCCTTGTTTTGCATTATTTTATAAAGTAGGTTTTCTTTGTGTCAGTTCTTTTCACTCGGTTTATGTTAATTTTTGTCTAAAAAGAGGGAGAAAAGGTTATAGAGTCTAGGTCTAGGTTAGGTCAAGTGTTGTTGCTTGTTGTATGCAACACTTTAGAGGGAGCATGACAGTCCATCATGTGAGTCTTGTGTCTAATTCTTGCAGTTGTTTTGCAAAGATGTTTAACAGGATTTCTAACATTTTGTCTATGTTTGTGCCAGACTGTTGTATCTTGTGTTATGATTTAGGAGCATTATTGTGTCATGTGTTATGAGTTATCCAGAGTTGAGGTCTGGTCCTATTAGTCTTTACCTAGAGAGTTTAGGATGATAAATTGGAACTGTGATTAACGGGGGGGTGTTTCTTATCTTCTTCCTCGTGTACAAAGTTTACATGATAAGTATATAGCTTGTGTTGTCGTTTTGTGGTTTTATTCCTCTTCCCAGGTTGTGTGGTCTATTTGTTATTTTAGCTAAAATTTACAAAAAGGAGAGATTGTTAGAACCATGGTTTTGGGATTGGCAACTTTTCTCTAAAACATGGTTCTGACCAGATGTCGAACAAGATGTTTTGACATCATGTTCTGTTATTAGCAGTCAAAGTGCTGTTGTTTTTAAATCTTGACAGATTAGATTTGATTCTGCTATATTTCCTTTGGATATATATTAGATATTTTAACAGGTCAAAAAGATTTGTTTTGGAACATGTTTCATATCTCTAGCTGTAGAGAAGATACTAATTTGGGCCTTGAGACAAATTATGAAACTATGTATTGGTGATTCTAATATTTAAGGAGATTTGCTACACAATTGGTACAACACTCAGCTTATGGATCAAGAAACTTCTGGACTCAGAATATCGAAGCCCATGGACTGTAGAGTTGTATTTAAAGGATAATCCTAACTTAATGTATTTTAAGTTTTCAACAATTGTAAAATTAGGGGAAGCATAAGTCTTAGGTTTTGAGAGTCTCTTGTGTAGTTTGTATGTCACCCTTGTATCTTTTGATACAATGTGGTCGACTGATTGTTGCTTGAATATTAGTCATGTTATTATCCTTACTCAAAAGTCGTTAGGCAATAAGTTGAGTATTGTTCTCACTCGAAGCTTTTTAAGCAAGAGTTTGAGTTTTTATTTGAAGTGTAATCTTCTAAGTTGGGTTGTATTTGTTGAAGTCACTGGGATTAGGACTGTTAGATATCACTGAGGTAATTTAGGAAGTGAGATGGTGATTTCTCATATTTAAGGAGTACCTAGGTAGAAGTTACACTGGGTAAGGATTAGGCAAGAAGTTGTAATCTTGGAACTAGTTTAGCTTTGAACTAAAAATGTTGATAGTGGACTTCCTTCCTAACTTGGTAGCCCCTAGAGTAGGTGATGTTACACTGAACTGGGTTAATAACTCATTGTGTTATTTATCATTCTGCAGTTTTATTTTATGTATCACTTATAGCTTGATTGATCTGGTATGCTACCATATGTTGTAACATCTATCTTAACATCATGTTCTGATGTTGGAATGTTCATATGTTGCATGTACTAGAACTTCACTTATATCTTCGATTTTCAAGCATTTTGCATAAGAGAAAAAAATTGCAGCATGTGGAAAAAACTAATATTTGGATATCATATTAGAGAGGATATCATAAAGACCAATACTAATATAGATTGAGAAATTTGTGATTTGAAGTAACATGCTTATGAAGGTGAGAAAAATACACAAGAAGGGGGGTTGAATTATGTATGAGGGAAACTATTGATTCTTTTAATAACAACTTCTGAGTTTGAACATGTTCAGATTCTGAACCAGAGTAGATAACATCAGAATGATTTAAAGCACATAAGAAACAAGTAAAAAAAGCATACATAGAAATTATCTTGGTTCCTTTACAACTAAGAGTAGTCCAGTCCCCTTTTCCCACAAGAGATTTCCCCCTATAATCAAATTTGATTACAACCTGCTTAGACACACTAGTCCTGAATGAGGCTTCCTTTCCTGAACACACAAGTTCAGAACTTCCTTTCTCAAGCAACCTAGCTAGGGACTTACTTGATCAAACACTCAGTCTAAGACTTTACAGATTCAAAACAAAATGTTTAGGATTTACAATAAGATGTACTTGATATACAATCAGAGGTACACAACACAAACAAAGACCTTCTTACTTGATATTTCTAAGTTATGAAATGCTATGAAATCTCAAGACTATGTGTAATACAAAAAATAAATACAAGAGCTTAGTGATAAGATTAGTTCTTATTCTTGCTCTTATATCTTGTTGTTATTTCTTGTTGTTGGTGTGTATGTTCCTTTGAATCTTCATCTCCTTATATAGAGACAACAAAAGAGACATTGGAAGATAACTAGCATAAGTGACTTTGCTGAAGAAGTAATTTCCAAGAGAGAGGCGTTGGGAGATGGTATTGTTAAGATCTTCAACTTCTTAATAAATGCTTTATCCATTGTGTCTTTCTCAAGCGAAGCAAACACAAGGATATTGGGGAAGACTAAAGAAGTTGTGTCATGAAACCTTGAGCCTTGCACTTGGAAATCTAGTAGACTTTTTCCATAATCTGGCTTTTGACAAGATGGAGATGCTTTTACTCAGAGTATGGACCAGAGGAAGTGTACTATGTTTCTAGGTCATCAGATTCTGAGTTGTCATCAGGTTCTAAGCTATCATTAGAAGCTAAGGTTCCAAGTGTTTGATCAGATTTTGATCTTGCAGAATCTGAGTCATTTCCTTCTCTCCATAAGTTATTTAAATGGGTCAGAACCAAGTTAGTTCAGAGCTTAATGATTTTGCACACTTAAACAAATGTTAGTATACCCAATTGTTCTTTAATTACTTTGTTATCATCAAAATATAAGGAGTGTGAACAAATTTTTTTCCAACGGCCTAAACTTGATAAAAATGTGGAGAGTGAGTGTCCAAGATTCATAATATGAAGAACAGAAGTTGCTCAACTCATCTTTGGCATATCTTCTTAAGTCAACTTAAAGTTGTAAATAAAAATGCATTATTTCACATATATAAGATATAGGGAAATAATGAGCCATTTGAACGAATGAATTCTCTTGTAGTGAACTCTTTAAGCATGTCGTAAAGTTCTGCTACAAGTTTCTGAGTTGGTGGGAGTTGCTTGGTATTTTGAATTGTCTCAGAAAACACCTCATTTGAGGTTGTTTGCGATAACAGACCTCACAATGTTCCTTGAATTTTGTTTGGAAACAATTTTTTCTTTCATTATTTTCTCACAAGAGAGTTGGTTCTTCCAAAGTTTGTCCATCATGGTACTGCTAATTGAAGTGATATAATGCATTAGTGAAACCAAATTGGACTCATATTTGAGACATTAGATCAAACAAAGGTATTTTGAAATAATAGGCCAAACAAAAGACACAAAATGTAGTTTTGAATCTTTAGACATTCGAGATATAATGCAAAGTAGAAGTAAGATTCATGTATGGTTGGAAAAAATACCAGATGCTAAAGTAATCCGAATTTTGCAAAAGGAATCATCCTTTCAAATACTGACTGATTCATTAATCCATTGTCATCAATAGCATAAAATATGATCAATACTGGTTCAAAAACATGAATCATACATAAAAGGACACAAAAGGTGGTAAGAACACTCAATTGTATTAATTCTGAGACTGATAAAGAAATTGCACTATCTGGTAAATACTTTCCCATAACACTTCCCATAACAGAGAAGAAAGTCACACCCATAAATAAAACATACCTTTTGAACATTATCTAAGGCACCAACATCTCCAAATTGTTAGACATCATCATTGTTTGTGAAATTATAGCATCAGAAACACGACATGTTGTTTAACTTATAACTTAACATCACAACAAACACATTTACTTAAATGTTTCTATACCATTTGAAGTAACACCTTAATTCCATTTTCAACTTCTATTTCAGAAGTTCGACTACAACAATAACAAAATTAGTAAAAACCCTAACAATTAAGTTAACTTAACAACTAACTAACTATGGCAGAACCACATATGCAGCTTCTGATCCCTCAACCCCATGTAAAATGACATATGTTGGATGACTTTAATTGCTTTTTCGGCTTTGTCTAGGGCTTCGTAAGCGAGATTATTGATAGTGGATCTGAATTTATTTTTGGAAAATCCTTGAAAGTGTCAAAATGATTTTTAAATAGATGTCGCAAATAATCTTGTTTGTATTTGGTTCAAACAAAAAACATAAAGAGGAAGAAGTAAGAAGACGAAGAGTGAGAAGATGGAAGAAGAAGGAATAAGAGGAAGAGTGAGAAGAAGAAAAAGAGGATTCGTGGGTGAGATAGAGGACGGAAAGATTATTCAAAAATATTAGATAGTTGTTGTGTTATGGTAGGTTAGATTTAAAATTTGAAACAGGTGTTGTGTTGTGATAGGTCAGATTTGAAATTCAAAATTTTTGGACAAAAATTTCCCCTAATTTGTGGATGTGGCAAGCAAAGAGGTAAGGTTATGTATGGCTTTTCCAAACCATATTATTTTCTTATATGGTAGATAGAACTATACCATTGAAATCATCAAAGTGGTCCTTGATTTCCAAGTGTATATGATGTGGCAGAGGTATTTGACATTGACTAATAGAGTTAACAGAAGGGACACATATGAAGATGCATGAGGGGCATAAGTGGATGAAATTCCATGTTCTATCACTTCCAAGGAGTCTACGTGCCATGATTAGGATTTTAAGCAAGTAAGATATGAAGAATCCCAATAAAAGGCTTACTGGTATGATTCCTTGGAAATGGAAAGAACATGTATGTTAGTTCTTTTTTCATATATATTCTTTTTTTCACTAATGCTACGATGCAAATGCAATGGTTATGGAATCAAAGCGCCACAATATCTGAATGAACTGACATGTTGTTGTGTTACCTTTGAATAAGTCTAATAGAACAGGATCAAAGGTCCGACATCAATTCAGAGTACCAAGAAACCAAGTCTGAATATCATAGGATCAAAGGCCTGTCATCAATTTAGAACACAAAGTAACCAAATATCATGTAGCTCATCAATGATACTTGTTAAGAATATTCCCACCCTACTCACAAGTAAATCTGGTCAAGGTAAGATCAAAAGATACACAAAGTCGTGAATCAAATGGAAGGTATATCACCATAGCAACAAACGTGTCTAACGATAGTGACCCCCGAGTGTACCTCGTCTGTACGTGGCTCTCATAATCATGCTAGTAGGGTCTTACCCAGTAGGTGTCATGATTATCCACTCTAGTCATGTGTTCCTAAACGTGTCACTCTGGCTTGGGTATTGGGCCTTTTACCTCATAGTAACATCCCACCCACCAAGAAAACACAGAAAATCCAATATCTAGCACAACAATATACAAAATATGGAAAGCAATAAAATGCAATGCAAATATAAAAAATAAGTAAATAAATAAAATACATAAAGCAGGCGAAGCATATAGATAAACACCTAATGAAAACAAAACAGACAAGAGTTAGGGCTGACTCACTTACGTATCCCCAATGAAGTCGCCAGCTGAGGCAACTAGGAAAATAATCAAACAATGAAGTCGCCATAAAATGTTATTTATCCCAAATTAGGGAAAGGAAAACATTGATTAAACCTGAGAGAAAGCAATGTCTTGTGACCAAGAGAACAGGTATGGGAGTCGATTATACAAGGGGAAGGTATTAGCACCTATCACGTTTATGGTGCTCCATGGGATCCACTCTTGTTTATCCAATCAAATGGTGTGTCTATCTGAACTTACAAGCTAAAGGAATTCATGAATGCAAAAGAAAAATACAGGGAAAACAAGGGTTTTATACAGTTGTACTCGCTTAGGCCCTGCAACCCAATGGCTACGTATCCATTTTAAGGAATCAGAGTGTCGTAGTTTGACTCAAATTTTTTTGTTTGTTTGTGTTTTTAATGAACGATTCTAATTTCACATTCTATTATCCCTCGACCTCTGGAGACTCACGCAATTTTCGTAGAAAGGAATTAACACGTTCTTACCTGAAAAGGTTTTCAAAAGGAAAAAGCCTGCAGGCAAAATGTTTGGATAGGTTTAGTCTTTTTTACCTTGACAAAGTATTTGGTGATTTGTACCATATTAAAGACTATGATTGGAATAAAGTACAAGGTTAGGGAATTCACCCCCCTCATACTCCCCTCTAATTCTTAAGGCTCGTGACACATGGTTCGCATCATTATTTTTAAGTGTGTTCAACATTTGATTAGGAAAAAAAAGTTTTAGTCTTGATGGATGCAAAAGAGGAATGAAAAATCTAAGGGAAATTCTATTCCTAATGTTAACATGAAATGTTGGTACTAAAGTTTGGATAAAGATCCTAAGGGAACATACAATGAGAGAGACATTCTTATCCAATTC
This sequence comes from Vicia faba, assembly GCA_948472305.1. Taxonomy (NCBI): domain Eukaryota; kingdom Viridiplantae; phylum Streptophyta; class Magnoliopsida; order Fabales; family Fabaceae; genus Vicia; species Vicia faba. Next base: position 38,480,782 of record OX451741.1, read on the forward strand.
TAATTGAGTGACACCATTGATCGATAATAAATAAAGGAAAGTAATAAAGTCCTAAGGGGACATACAATGAGAGCGACATCGTTATCTCAATTATAATTGAGTGACACCATCAATAAACAATAAGTAAAGGAAAGAAATAAAGTCCTATAGGGAGCATGCACTGGTAAGAATAAGAATGTAAACAAAAAAACAAAGATGGCTTACAAGCCTACCAAACACCTAAGTGTATCACCTGACAAGCAAGCAATGATTAAACAAACCTAAGCCCTAATGCATACTTCAAGTCATCAATCAATTAGCATGAATTTGTCACACACAAAACACTAATGTTCCCCTAAGGGTCATGCATAAGTGGTTCTACCCCAAGGCATTACAAACCAAATCAAAAGTAATCCACAATTTCACTAGCACTAAATGCTTAAAGTGTAAAGGTAACATCAATGCTTAACCTACAAAGACAATATGACTTAGGAAGGGTGGAAGCCTAACATAGGTAGCATGTACACATCCTAAATCTCATACAAACATATCCCAAAATTGGAGAAAGAAACACAAAGGAAATATGCAAGCAATGGCCAAAGAAGCCACACAATTATCAAACTAGTTCCTAAAAACTATATCACTAAAGATTATAGCCTTAGGGATCATTTATGGAAACAAGATAAATATTTATTCAATTAATAATAAAGTGAGAAAACAGGTTCTAAAGTTGCAAAGAAACGCATGGCATTACATGGAAACAATACTCAAACAACTAGTCAATTTAAGTGATTTAGGAGAAATATGCTTTTAAACATTACAAAGTAATCAAAACTTAGGAAGCAAGTAAGTATTATATTAAACAAGTTAGAGAACGTCACAATTAAGTAGCTAATATATAATCATTGATCTCAAACAAAACTTACAAGAAAGATCATGATTGAAGCAAACTATGTGCCAAAATTAGGTCAAAATAATCAATTGACCACTTAGGAGTCAAACATCATGATACACTAAGCATATGACTCAATTATGGAACTATCACCAAGGTAAAAGATAACTAAACATGTTAAAAAGTTAATAAAGAGGTCAATTGAACATTGAACCAAGAATTAGGGATCATGCAAAAGGATTTAACTCCTAACTAGGTAAACAAGTAGACAATTATTCATCTTTGTGTAACATGAAGGAAAAATCAAACAAAGGTCTAAAGAGACCTCAAAAATCATGGAGTTAATACACAAGGAATGTTATTATGTCCACTAAAATTTCACAAAAATTCCCTAAGTTATTGCATAAACGCAAGCTTAAAAATCAAACCATTACACAAACATGTATCTTCTAGGTAGGCATGAATCGAGGCTCCTAAAAATAATTGGAAAATGATTTAGCTCTCAACCAAAAAATACCAAAGTTACACATAAACTATGGACAAATAAGCCTCTGATCATGGCAAAAAGATTGGTTCAAAATAGTGATCAACAATCATCAAACACAAGCCTTGATCAAAAGATAGTCAATTAGAACACCTTTACAAAAAGGATGTAAAAGAAAATAGAAAATAAACTGAAAAAGTATGAAAAAATCACCTAAAAATCCCTAAGGCATGAAAAAATTAGAATCTTATTTTTGTGGATTTTAATTGTCAAAAAATGATAAAAAAATTGCACTAAAAATTTACAAAATATCATATGAACATCATTTCCAAACATATTAACAAAACAACAATTAAAAGAAAATAAAAGACAATTATAAAAGATTCAAAAAAATCATGAAAAAATTCCTAAGACACCACAAAGTAAAGAACATATTTTTCACAATTTTTTATAAGTCCGAAAGATCATATTTCAAGTCAAAATTGAACATGTATCACAAATATGAAATATGAAAACAGGGCGGTGCATTACTGATTTGTTTCAATGAACTGAAATTAGTTAAACTGGCACTAAGGCCCAATACACGTGGGGGTGTGATACAGAAACACGCAAGGCCTATTGTCTTAACCTAAATAGAAAAAAACTCAGATTTTATTAATACCCATCTATGTCACGTTTTATCTCTATTGATACATACATTATCAATTGGTCAAAAAATTTAACTTCACTACAAACCAAAAAATGAAACGAGCCCATCAGAGAATAGAATCCTTTATAATAATAATCCAAAACAAAAATTAATAGAAAATAAAACTGACAAACATAAATTCTGATTGGTTGATACGGTTTTAGCATGAGCCTATAGGATTCTGACACGCTTAGGGCAAAGGTCTGCATTACAAAACAAGACGGTGGCTTTCCCCATCTTCTTCGGCGGTGCCTTCGCTAGAGGTAACGAAATGTTAACAAAAAATCAAGATGAAGGCACCGCTCCACTCGTTTTCATCCACTGGTTTCATTTCTACCATTCATTTTCATTTATTTACACAGATTCATCATGAAATCACCATATGCATTCAGAACTGGAAAAATATCGCAAGCACACATACAAGACCACCACATCATTGAGCCTAGCTCCATCCTCCAGTGGTTTGGAGCTCACAGATATAGATGTATGTCCTATTCATGAAGCGCTAAATATGCTGAGAAAGCTCAAGTAAGCTTACATGTTTGAAGATTGTGAATGGGGAAAGAAAATCCAGAAAACTTTACGATGCGTTCTTGAGGTTTTGATGATGAAGATGAATCCTCCAGAAGCTTTGGTCTATGAGGAATATACTCAAACCCTTGCTTGAATCTTGGAAGATGAAAAATGGAGTAAGATCTGAGCGAAGCTTGCTTCAAGAGATGAAGAGAGCCAAGGTAAAACTTCTGCTTGCTTTGAGAAGAAGAAGAAGAAACTCTGAATATCCTTGATGCTAAGAGAATTGAGAGAGAGAGAGAGAGAGAGAGAGAGAGAGAGAGAGAGAGAGAGAGAGAGAGAGAGAGAGAGAGAGAGAGAGAGAGAGAGAGAGAGAGAGAGAGAGAGAGAGAGAGAGAGAGAGAGAGAGAGAGAGAGAGAGAGAGAATGAGGAAGAGCGAGTGAGAGAGCATCAGGAAGTTTATTGTGAAAGAGAGAAAGAGAAAGTTTGTTGGTGGTGATGGTAAATTATTTTCGTAACTTAATGGAACCTCCCTAACAGAAAAATGGTGATGGGATTATATAGGGATTTAGAGCGTGTGTTGTTTCTTTTGTTGAAGTTTTCCGGTTTTTGAATGAAGAGAAAAGATAGTGAGTGAAGCCCACAGATTTGTTTGCAAAAGGTGTTATATTTGTGATGCTGATTTAATGGTGGCAGAGCACGATATCATAAGGTGAGTACAAGGTATTTTCCACAAGTCTGCACCGAGGAATCTTTGTTATGCATTTTGAGCAAGTTTCACTCTATGATGCGTGTGTGCATATTTTTGTATGGTTATATGTAGTAAACAGTGATGCAACCATGCCATATCACAGCCAGCTGATGTCAACAACACCTCAAAACTCAATGTGAAGCACGTCCTGACCAATTTTCCATTCTTGACATTTAAAAATTCATAACCATGCAACCATCTTTGTGCCAACATAACTTGACATCTACACACCCTCATGATGTAATTTTTAGATCAACTAAAAGAACATGGGGGCAATCAGAGCAAAATTTAGAAAATGCATATAACATCCTTTAAGTATTGGAAATGTAATTTATTTAATGTCCACAATTCCCAATACTTACTCTTTATTAGGGCCTTTTAGCATTTTCAAATTTCTAGTATAAATATGATACCTAGGCTATCAATATTGTATCACAAATTCATTTCTCTATTTGAATATTAAGAAGTAGTCCTCTTTGTTATCATTCATTGTTCATTCTTTATCTCTCCTTCCATTACCTTGCACCAACAAATTGGTATCTAGAGCTTTTGGTTCTGTTTTTCCTGGGAAACACGAGTGGTTGTGAGCTGTGTGTTTGAGTTTTGTTCTTTGATTTTCTGTTGAAATCTTGAACAAAATTCTGAACAGAATTTTGATTCAGTGGTTTGGGAAACAGTGTGTTTAAGATCTGAAAATCCGTGCAAGGTTTAAAATGAGTGGATACGGTAGTTTGAACACTAAATTTCCAGTTTTTAATGGCAAAAACTAGAACAGATGGATGATACAAATGTGTGTATTGTTCAGTGTACAAGATGTTCTGGATCTGGTTACAGATGGTTATGTACCAGCTGCAGCAGATGCAACTGAAGAACAGAGAATTGCTGAGAGGTTGATGAGAAAGAGGGACCAGAAAGCTCTGTTCTATATCCATCAGTGTGTGGATGAAAATGTGTTCGAGAAGATTGCTGATTCAACAACGTCTAAAGGGGCGTGGGATTTACTGACGAGATGTTACGGTGGTGACGCATCAGTAAAGAAGGTGAAGCTTTAATCCCTACGAAAGCAATATGAGAACCTGAACATGAAGAGCAGTGAGAAAGTTTCTGAATATATCTCCAGAGTGATTTTGATCACTAACGAGATGAAGGCGTGTGGAGAAACTCTGACTGAACAAGTAATCATAGAGAAGATTCTGAGGTCGCTCACTTCTCAGTTTGATTACATTGTTGTTTCTATTGAACATTCTAAAAATCTGGAAACCATGAAAATAGAAGAATTACAAAGCAGCTTAGAAGCACAGGAGTTACGTCTGTCTGAGAGAACCTCTGAGAAAGAAGTTGAGCAAGCTCTGAAGGCTTCTTTTGTCAAGAAAGACCAGAAGCAGAATAGACGTGGTGATAGATTCCAGAAGTCAGAAGCCTCAACTTCTGATGATAAGAAGTATCATAAAGGAAAAGAGAGGTATGACAAAAGGAAGGTTCAATGTTACTCCTGTAAACAATTGGGCCATTTTGCCAAAGATTGTAGGTCAAACAGGGATAGGAAATCAGAAGAAGCATATATGGCTAAGAGAAACTCTGATGATGAACCTGTACTGTTAATGGCCTCTGACTCTGATGGAAAATGCTCAGAAGATTGGTGGTATATGGACACTGGTTGCTCAAATCATTTAACTGGAAACAAACAATGGCTGACAGACTTTGACTCCATAAGGAGTACAAAGATCAGATGTGCTGACGATAAGTATCTTAATGCAGAAGGTATGGGAGATGTCAGAATTAGAGTGAAGAATGGGAAAGATATTCTGATCAAAGACGTCTGATATGTTCCTAGTATTAGAAGCAATCTGATGAGCGTAGGTCAGCTGATTGAGAAAGGTTTTTCAGTTGTTATGAAAAACAATCTTCTGACGTTGTATGATTCCAATCAGAAGTTAATTATGAAGTCTGAACAAGGAGGCAACAGAACATTCAAGGTGAATGTAGAAATAGCTGAAGCAACGTGCCTTAGTGTAGAAGGTGCTGAAAGTAACAGTAAGTTGTGGCATAAGAGATTAGGGCACTTAAACTATAGAAGCTTAGGGCATCTATGTTCTAAGAAGCTCGTACGTGGTATTTCGAAAATTGTGAAGCCTGAGAAGTCATGTGAGATATGCATGAAAGGTAAGCAACCTAGATTGCCATTTACATCAGAAGTAACCCCCAGAGCGAAACATGCTCTGGGAGTAGTACATTCTGATGTGTGTGGACCATTTCCAGTACCTTCACTTGGAGGAAACAATTACTTTGTGTCTTTTGTGGATGAGTTCACAAGAATGACATGGGTAACACTTATCAAGTTCAAGCATGAAGTGTTTACTGAGTTCCAGAAATTCAAGGTGAAGGCTGAGAAGCAGAGTGGTCAGAAGTTAAAAATTCTGAGAACAGATGGTGGAGGTGAGTATAACTCTATAGTGTTTCAGAAGTTTTGTGAGGAAAGTGGAATAGAACATGAGGTTACTGCTCCATATACTCCTCAGCACAACGGTCTTGCTGAAAGAAGAAACAGAACTCTGCTTGATATGACCAGAAGCATGCTGAAAGAGAAAAAGCTACCTCACGTGCTATGGGGAGAAGCTGTTGCCACATCAGCATACATTCTGAACAGGTGTCCAACGAAGAAACTGAAGGAAGTTGTTCCTTTAGAGAAATGGACTGGAGATAAGCAGAGTGTCAGTCATCTGAAGGTGTTTGGCTCTGTCTGTTACAAACACGTTCCAGAAGCTAGAAGACAAAAACTGGATGATAGAAGCAAAATAATGTTGTTGGTGGGGTACCACAGTACAGGTGCGTATAAGCTTTATTGTCCAGAAACTAATAAAGTTGAAGTCAGCAGAGACGTTGTGGTGAAAGAGTCTGAAGCATGGGATTGGAACAAATCTCAATCTGATTCTGGTGTAATGCCAACACCAGAGTTATCCTCTGAAGATGTTTTAGAAAGATCAGAAGATGAATCTGATTCTGAAGATCCTGAAGATTCTGAAGATGAGTTAGAAGAAGATGATCCAGATACTGATGATGATCCAGAATCTGGTGTAATCATAGTTCTGGAAGGGAAAACTCTGAAGGTGGTAACTCTGAAAGTAGTAGTTCTGGTGCAACTTCAGAACAAGCTCAAAGACCACATAGAATCAGACAAAAACCCAGAAGGTTTGCAGATTTTGACATGCTGCAGGATAATGACGTTGACTCTGAAGAAGAAGTCGTTCAGTGTGCCATGTTAGTAGATTCTGAACCAGTGGGCATTGAAGAAGCTCTCAAGAAGAAAGAATGGCTTAATGCCATGAAAGAAGAACTTGAGGCAATAGAAAGGAACAAAACTTGGAAATTGACTAAACTTCCAGATAAGAAAAAAGCCATCAGCGTCAGATGGGTTTTTAAGTTGAAACTTAAGCCAGATGGTTCCATTGGCAAGCACAAAGCTAGACTAGTAGCTAGAGGTTTTCTTCAGAAACCTAGGCTAGATTATTTTGAGGTGTTTGCACCTGTAGCTAGGCATGAAACAATCAGACTGGTGATTGCTTTAGCTGCAAACAGAAACTGGCCTTTAATGCACCTGGATGTGAAGTCAGCATTTCTGAACGGTCCATTACAGGAAGAATTTTACGTGTCACAACCTCCTGGATTTGTGAAAAAGAATCAGGAAGGGATGGTATACAGGTTAAATAAAGCTCTGTATGGACTGAAGCAAGCGCCTAGAGCTTGGAATCTGAAAATTGATTCATTTTTCAAGAAGCAGAGGTTTCAAAAGTGTGAGATGGAATATGGAGTTTATGTACAACACTCTGATAGCAATATGATTCTGGTGTGTCTGTATGTTGATGACATCTTGCTAACAGGTAGCTGCCCAGAAGATATAAAGAAGTTCAAGGAAGTTCTGATGAATGAGTTCGAGATGACAGATCTAGGAAAAATGACATATTTCCTAGGAATGGAGATTATGTACTCGAAGAAGGGTATCATTCTGCACTAGTTAAAATATGAACAAGAACTTCTGAAGAGATTTAAGCTGCAGAACTGAAAAGTTGTTGTGACACCATCAGAAACCAATCAAAAATTGGATTCTGACTCTGATGGTGATTCTGTTGATTCTACAACCTTCAAACAGCTGGTTGGCTCTCTAAGGTATTTATGTAATACTAGACCTGACATTTGTTATGCAGTTGGATTGGTCAGCAGATTCATGAGTAATCCCAAGTGGTCTCATTTCCAAGCTGCTGTCAGAATTCTGAGATATATTAAGGGAACTCTGAAATATGGAGTGTTGTTTCCTTCTGAAAGAAAGACAAAGTCAGAATTAGTAAGTTATTCTGATTCTGACTGGTGCGGAGACAAAGTGGACAGGAGAAGTACCTCTGGATACTTGTTTAAATTTCTGGGAGGTCCCATTTCCTGGAGTTCCAAGAAACAGCCTGTTGTAGCTCTGTCAACATGTGAAGCTGAGTATATCGCAGGTGCTGTAGCTGCTTGTCAAGCAGTTTGGCTTCTGAATCTCCTGCATGATTTAAAGGTTGAGGTTGAGGAACCTCTGAAGCTGATGATTGATAATAAGTCTGCAATTGATCTTGCCAAGAATCCAGTGCTACATGGAAGAAGAAAGCACATTGAGACGAAGTATCACTTTCTCAGAAATCAAGTTCAGAAAGGAGTGTTAGAAGTTCTGCACTGTAGCACTCAGAAATAGCTTGCAGATTTTCTGACGAAGGCAGTTAAAACAGATCAATTTCTTTGCCTAAGAGATGAAATTGGTGTTGTTAGCTTCTGATAGTTTATCTAAATTAAGGGATGGTATTGGAAATGTAATTTATTTAATGTCCACAACTCCCAATACTTACTCTTTATTAGGGCCTTTTGGCATTTTCAAATTTCTAGTATAAATATGCTACCTAGGCTATCAATATTGTATCCCAAATTCATTCCTCTATTTGAATATTAAGAAGTAGTCCTCTTTGTTATCATTCATTGTTCATTCTTTATCTCTCCTTCCATTACCTTGCACCAACATTAAGAATCCCATGAAGTCATGACTTGTAAATTGCTTCATACTCTTAGCCGTTTCTCCATTAAATGGTTTCTTGAACAATTTCAACTTTATGACCTCGTGGCCTTCTAATTTTACAACTAGTGACCCAACTATGGATTTCTTGGGATCATGAGAAATAGCATACATGATAGAATAGCTTTTGTGTTGCTCATCACCTGAAAGATTGCTTGTAAAATATTCAAAATGACACTGAAGTCATGGTTCCAATCCTGATTTCACTACCAAAAAAATATTTGCCTTTGCATTCTCAAAAAATTTGTCGACTTCTCTCTCTCATATCTCTCTATCCACACTTCCAATCAAAATTAAATCTTCTACAAACTTGTAGATGGTGGGAAGCTGAACAAACTTGGTGTTGAGAAGATTTTGAATTAAAGCCTTAATCATCCAAAGAATTGCCCATGATGTCACAACATTAGGTCTGATCATTAGCTTTCAAATTTGTATTAAGTATTGAAAAATTCAAGGTTAAATACCACGAACTTCCAAGCTCCATAACTAAAGATATATACACTTTTTAGAGATAGGTCCTTGAGGACAAAATGAAGTGTGGAATTCCTTCTTTCTAATGATCCTGAGTTTGCCAATTTTAACCCACACATGAATGAGATACAAGGCTACAAAGATGGCTATATGAACATAAAAATTCTCTACACTTAATAAAATTCCTAAGTGTCAAAGTTGCTTCTTTTGCAAGAAACTTCATTTTTAGTCGATTCCCTTGAATTTTCTTAGTAAATGATCATATTTTCTCATATATTGCCTTTTGACAATGATTTCGACCACAAAATCCATTCAGTTAACCTTTGACTTTTTGTTGACTTTTGCTTGTACACACTCAAATCTTCTCTTATTTAATCATTCTTGACCATCTAATGAAATGTGAAGATCAATAGACCACATGTTGATGCTTTAAACCAATAGGAGACCATGAAATCATCTTAGGCTTGGAAAGTCAGTCACATCACATTTTTGCCCAAAACCCTAATTTGTATCAAAAGATAGGAGATGATGATTAAGGTATTAAAACCATAATTCCCTTGAGATGACTTGAAAACCTCTTGAACACATATATCTTATGACTTGAGATGATGTTTATGATGGAGATATTTCAAATATTAAACCCTTATAGATCCAATTTCTTCTCTTTGAGTGGTACACACTCGCACAGTCAAAACCATTAATCTTATACCGTTGAGTTAATGCAATGCAATGATGTATATGATGATGAAGCATAATCTAGTTTTGCTTATAAATATGAGGGAAAATTTTGGGGTACAATAGTAATGTCATGTATACATCTTCCTATAGGTCTCCATGCAAAAATGCATTGTTGACATCCAATTGGTGAATGAATCAATTATTGATATGGTTATCAATGCAATGACCAACCCGATTATGGTTATTTTGGCTACAAGAGTATATGTATCGAAATAATCCAACCCTTCAATTTGGTTGTATCCTTTGGTAACTAAACGTACTTTGAATATTTCTATTGATCCATCTGCATGAAATTTGACTTTATATATATCCACCTACACCTAATTGATGTATTGTGGTACATCAACAATTTTTGAAGTGCATGTTCTTTCAAAAGATATCGGTTCATATTGCATAGCTTGATTCCAACACTCAAATTTTCTAGATATAACTTATGAATTTGGTTCATGGAGAGTGTTAATGGACATGTTGATATGTTAAAATGAGAGAGAAAATGAAAAGCATGATAAATAATTATAAATATGATATCTGCACCTAATGATGATCGATGAGTTAGATCAGTGGATCCGTCTCCCAAGTAGTGTTTGAGATAAGATTGTGATTATTTGGCGCATGTAGACTATTTAGGGATGATGATAATGTGTCTAGTCTAAACAATTTGGTTGATATGTGTGACAATTATAGGTGTAAGAGTATCAATGTCATCATCAAGTATAATGGGCAAAGGTAAATTATTAGGGTGTGAAGGTGATGGTGTGTTGGGAATAGGTTAAGGTGTATTGGTGATAGGTACTATTGTGGCTACATGTTTGATGGAAGATGATTGTTTAAGCTAGTCTGGTTTATGATTTTGTAAACCTGACAATTTGTGGTAGGTGATTGGTTATTTGTAGCATATGGAACTATATGTTCATGAAAGTATAAGTGTCTTAAAAAAATATTTATTTTGCGTAAAGATCAAGAAGGGAACTTCTTTTAAGATCTTCCTCGTATCCCAAGTAAACAACTTTTCTAGCTCTAGGGTCTAGCTTTGATATGTGATATTGAATGGTAGTTGCATAAGCAAGACAACCAAATGCTTCGAAATTCTGAATATTAGGAATTTTGTCAAATAGAATGAGATATGGTTATTTGTTTTGAAGTGATTGTGATGTGATTCTATTCATGAGGAAAACTGCATGTTGAAGAGCTTATGACCAAAACTATTTGGGAAGTTTAGATTGGTAAAGAAAGGCTTTTCCTATGTTAAGTATATGTTAATGTTTTCTATCCACTCTTCCATTTTGTTGTTGTGTTTAAACACATGACCTTTGGTGTCGTATGCCCTTATAATTGTAAAATGGATTCATGATGAACTCAAGGTCATTGTCAGTTCTAACTAATTTAGGTGTTATGTTGTATTGATTTGACATCATTGTGATAAAGTCTTTGACATGAGTAGCAACATCATTTTTTGGATTTTAAACAAATAATCCAAGTGAATCTACTATAATTATCAAGAATAATGAGAAAATATTTCTGGCTATGGACATATTGAGTGGAAAGAGGCCCTTAAATATCAAAGTGTAATAAATCATATATGGATTTAACATGAGAATTATTGGTTTGAAAAGGTAACTTATTTTGTTTGGCAAAGTGCCATACAAATGTGTCATATGTGTCAAGATACAAATGTGTCATGTGTGTCAGTCTATTTCTAGATAAGTGGCCAAGTATAAAATTTCATAAGGAAGATAAAGGAATTGACAAATTACAATTTGATACATCAATTATGTTGACATTTTTCAGGTCCTGAGAGATATGAATGTCGGTCTGGTTTATGATGTTAGAATCCATTCACTTGCTCAATTAAACCAATCATCTTCAAGTTCTTCATATCCTGTATATGACATGAATTTGTGGTGAATTGGACATGACAAGATAAAGACTGACACAGTTTAGAAACAAAAATAAGATGAATTCTAAATTCATGTGAATACAAAAGATTACTAATGTAAAGTTGTGGTGAAAATTGAACATTACTAGCATAATGAACTAGGAGTGGGTGGACCTTAGGAAAATGAACTTTGATTGGTTTAATTATATAAAATAATATAAAACAAGATATAGACAAACAAATGTTGTCATTGGCTCTTGAATTAAGAAGGCACCCATTATGTTTGTTACTTATTGAGCAAGCAATGATACTAGAGATACCTGATGATGAGGCTCAATTGATGAATGATCAATATGAGAAGAAATGGAAGTGTTCAGTTGGTTGGTGCTTGAACCAATGTCATGTCCTACTGAAGGAATCAAATTTTGTTGTTGAAGAAAGCACATATGTCGATCTTACTTCTCTTGAGTGAGACCAGGAGCAGTGGTGTCTTGTTGATTGAGATCTAACATGGAATTAGGCTGTTGAGAATCATTGGCAGATGAAGAAGGTTTGTTGATATTAGGATGGCCATGCTTTAGGTATACAAAAATTTCACTATGTGACCATATCGATGATAGCAAGTACAATATCTTGTGTTGTTTTTTGCCATGATTCATGCCTCTACCACAATGATAACTCTTCTTGGCATCATAAGCATTAGTAAGAATATATTCATCAGCGATAGGTAGGAAATTGCAGTTACTTTCTTCTTGTGCCGCCAAAGAATACATGTTGATTGATGGTAAGCAATCCATTATCAAGACTTGAGTTTTAACCACAGAAAATTGATCATTCAATCCAGTCAAAAATTGAATGACTTACTCCTCAAGAATGTAGTGTCTTGATGATCTCCTAGCCTCACATCTACAACAGCGAGGACATGTACAAGAACGAATTAGTCGTTATGTAGTAATTTCATCCCAAATTTCTTTCATCTCAATGAAATATTCAAGAACAAACTTTGAAACTCGTTTCAAGTAGTTCAATTGGAAACATAGATTAGCTACATGAACTCTATCAATTTTGGAAAATCTCTCATTAAGATCATTCCATACATCAATGGATTTTTCATATATGGAAAATAATGGTTTGAGCAATAGAATTATATACATAATTTAAAAGCCAACAGTGTACCAAATGATTGCATCTTCCCTAAGCTGCTTGATTTACATCATCAAAATCATGATATTTCATGGATCCATAAAAGATGAGAAGTTTGATCTTAGCTCCAATTTCTCTGTCTAAAACCTTATGGGTTCTACGACGTCAACAGGTTGAGATCCCACTGGGGCTCTATGCCTTTGCTATGTTTAGAACCTATCATGTTCTATGCCGTTAACATGTAGAAATCTCACTGGGGCCTGTTTACCGTGAAAAATGGTAAACAACCGCTGATCTTCCAAAAGGTTACTTATTTGGTGACTAGCAGGATCGATCAGATTGATCCTAAGACATGGTTGATTTGTTGTAGTTCGACTAATCCTAATGGTGATTAATGCCAGTAAAGTAAAGACACTTTAAGTAAATTTCATGGAGAAAAGCTTGATAGAATAAATAAAAGCGTTAAGGAATTGTTAAATAAAAGGCTTCGACAGAAGTAAATAAATGAACAACGGTAAATTGCTTGAATATAAAAGATTTTGATTAATTTAAATGGTGTTTCACACATACATTCTCAATGATTCTTTCTCTCACGCTGGGTACTTGAATCTAAATGAGTGACTTGTATAAAATGATGAACACACCTTAATAACTACATAAAAACTTAGTATTTATACTAAGAAAAATCCTAAGTAACCGTTGGGCAGTTACACCGCTTCGAGATGACGCCACATGGCACACTCACAACCTTCGACGCCTATGTTCTCGACACGTTGCAGTTGGTAACTGTTGGGAACCATTTTCCCTCCAACAATTCAAATCTCAAACTGTTTGACCTTGGGCAACAGGGACCTTTGTCGAGAGGTTCCTTCGACGTCGAAGACAACAAGATTCCAACTTAAAGGAATTTCTCTAAGTATCTTGTCATTCTTTGATGAGCTTTCGACATGATCAGTTGGTCGAAGCCTTCTTATGTAGGAAACTCTTCTGACTCATAATTAATGGTCTATATGATAATAAACATGGGTGTCGAATTTAGGAGCCAACAAATTGCCCCCCAAGAATGTCTTATTTTGACACTGAAAAGAAAAAGGCATTCTTTGATATTCCATTCGACACATGTCCTTCATTCTCAGCCACAAATTAGTTGGTGTGCTTTTCGTTTCCTACCAACCAACTGACAATCTCAAAAAGTCATCATTTCACCTTTTCCCAAGACGTCACTTCAGTAAGGCATTTTTGCACACACGATGTCCTTTCAAGTGTTGTCATCATGACTATTTCCCGAAATCGAGGACGCACGCTGCAACGTTTCCGTTCTTCAGAACGGTTACATCACCAAATGAGTGCCATGTGCCCCACTCTTGTCTGAGGCATTAAATGACCTCGATCCTTGTGATTTTTCAATCACTATAAATAGCATTAAGTGCCTCTGTTGGACTCTTTACGCTTTTTTGCATCCAAATCTTCAGTCGAACGAAATTTTCTGCAAGTAAACTTTTGCTTCTTCCTCTCCAAACCCAGTAACCTTTGTTCTTCATCTTCATCCATCTTCATCTCAAACCAAAAAAATGGCTTCACGTACTCGTGCTTCCAATGTCCCCAGATCTAGCACTCCCTCTAAAACTACTCAACCGGAAATCTTCTTAACCGCTCCGATAGTTAACTCCATGGGAATGCGAAGGGTTCCTGAACCCATGGGAGACGCTGAGCGTGAAACTTATGGTTCTCAACTGCTGATTCCTGTTGGGTATTCCAACCAGGTTTTTGCTATGTCAGGCCCTCTTTCAACATGCATTACTGACCCAACGAAAATCGAGGGTTTCTTCCCCGTGCATGAGGCACTCAAACCCATTGGGTGCTCAAAGAAGGTGACAGATGATACCGAGGATCCTGCAAAAGAGAAAATAGATCTTCGGTTTTTTAACAGGGGGGTTAGGGCTTTTAGGTCTAGCCCTAACCTTACACCAGAATACAACGCTTGGCTCAACAAGATGGAGAAGTGCCAGGCTTCGATTTGGAAGGGCATGGGGATTTATGACCTAGTCATGCTGTCCAAAACTAGTCTTAACTACTGCCCTGAAATGCTGGTAGCTTCTTTGCTGTTTTGGGACTATACTCACTATACCTTCCACTTGCCTTGTGGAATGGTAACGCCCACTCTCTTCGACGTGGCCGCTATTACTGGTCTTCGACCAACTGGGGACTACTTCGACCCAGAGGAAATGTCTGAAGACCAGATTGGGTTTTCTGCTACCAAACCCACTTATACCACCTACACCAACCATTACCATGACAAATCAACGGATGTGGTGACTGATGTGGAGCACATCGCGTTTCTAGCCATTTGGTTGTCGCGCTTCGTGTTCTGCATGAAATCCCTACAAGTGACGAAGAAAATGGTCACCCTTGCTACTCAGCTTCATCACGGCCAAAACACCTGTTTGGCCGAATTAATACTGGCAAACTTGTATGAGTCGATAAGCAGTGGAGCGGCTCAATTAAAAATAATAGAAAATAGAGCCAGCTTGCTGCTTGCTGGTCCCTTCTGGCTACTTCAACTCTGGCTAAATGCCACTTTTGAGTCTTTTCTACCCCAGAAGACTCAAATAAATGAAAAGGCTCCTGAGATAGCCAAAAGGCGCGTCGAAGGCACCAGCCTTGCCTTATTAACTCCTACTGAAGATGGGCTGGAACTACAAAAGACCTTTGCAAACTTCGTTCAGATGTTTGCAGGGAGGAAGGAATTTACCTCGACCATGGCCCCTTTCGCCGGTCGAAAGTTTGGTCCAGGGTGGTTTACTAGGCCCCATCCTAAATCATCAGAGGATCCTCACCTTGAAGAGCACACAACAATGTGGGAAGCGTTTCTCACTCCAAGGATAATGCCATTGCGCTTCAAGAGTTCAAAGAATCAGCTGAGCCTGATTGCCTACCAGCCAAATCTTGTCTCTCGACAATTTGGCATTATCCAATCGCTTCCTTCTCCAATTTATCCTCGGGAGAAATTGTTGTTGTACTTTTGTAATGACTACTCTAAGGATGCCGCTACTAGGCATATTAGTAGGTACGTTGGTCGGACCGTACTATCATTGTTCGACTACCAACTCAACTTCCTTTGTTCACCATCTTTTGAAGACTGGTGGAAGAGATATTACGTCGAAGAGTTCTTCGACGAGAAGGATTTTGCAGACGAACTCCAGAAGTCCTTCGTCTTGGTTCTCGACAAAATAAAGAAATGTACGTTCCCTCTTCAAATTATACTTGTCATTCCATTTCAACTTATATCTACCAAATATAACTTGTGAACGTTTTTTCTTTCAGTTGTTCGAAAACCTGTGGCTAAGAAAGCCACAGACAGCCATCAGGGTGGAGGTCCCTCTACAAAACCTCCAGCACAGGTAACAAAAATTTCTCTTGTTTCCTGCTTTGGTTTTAAACATTCTTGTTCCCGATGCCGTGTTTTAAATCGACTCCATTTGGGACTTTTAGGAACCTGCGCCTAAGAAGCGACCTATATTAACGGTCGAATCTTCGAGTGGCGACGAGGAGGAATCTCCACCTGTTCCTCTAAAACGGAGAAAGCTGAAGAAGGCTGCCCCTGCTCCTGAGCCTCGACCTGTGATTAGAACTAAAGTCACAGGGAATAAACCCAGGACACCTCCTGTGATCATTGAAGAACCCACGGAGGAGGAGTTAAATGTCTTGCTCAGCAAACCCGTTGAGAGTGACAACTCCAGCCTTGGGGCTGAGGTTCCTTTACAGGTAGTGCCTTCGACCACTTTTAACTTAAGTGTCGATGATCACCTTCGATAGTGCATCTCTCTAATCAGAATATTTTTACTTTTCTATTTTTAGGAAACGACTGGAACTTCAGCACCAACTGGGCATCCTGTCGAAGGTTCTGATACCTTTGTAAACAGCGCAGGGGAACCCACTTACCATCCTTCTTCTTTCCTCAGTTCTGCTAACAAAGTGAATCAAACTTCGGAGCCACAAGATTCTGCTGACCATAGCAGACAACGAGAGGAAGAACTGGTGGATGATGAAGTTCTTGCTGAAACAGAGGGTGTCCCTGAGGAGCATCATCAGGAGGAAGCTCAAGTGGTCAATGAGACAGAAGGGCAACATGATGAAGAGGGTCATGTTGACGCTGACGCTGCTGAAAATGCTCAGCCCCAAACCCACATTGTTGCAGAAACGATTACCTCAACAAAGCCCGGGTCTAAAGAGGATTTGGCCCTCTTGAAGCAAAACGATCCAATTGGCTACCTGAATGCCATCATCGAGAGCAGGGAAAATTCATCTGACCCTAGCCATGATGCTTCTACTGCATCAGGGAAGTCTACTTCGACTTCTCCTCTCGATGAGGTCTTGAAGAAAGTCAAGGCTCAGTTCTTCAAGGATCTAATGAAGGCTTTGGAGGGGGATCCTACTGCCCAGTCTTGTTTGGGGGCTGTCTTGGGTGCAGTCGATTTGCTTGTTGTTTCTCCAGAGATTTCCAGCTTCATCTTGGAGTTATACTCCATTATTGACCAAGTCTCTGCGGATTATAATCGTCGAAGGGGGTTCAACAACCAACTCGAAACGCTGCATGGCAAGAGTTCTTCTGCTTGGACTAAAGTAGCTGAATCGACTTCTCGAATTGCAGAATTATCGAAACAGAAGACGTCTAAGCAACAGGAAATCGAAGCCATAGATCAGGATAACGTATCTATACGGGCGCAGATCGAGGAGTTGGAAGCCAGGTTAAATGCTAACACTAAGCGCAAAGAGGAACTCCTTTCGATCGTTTCAGACGCATAGAGCCAAGATGAAGTTACTCGAGGCCTAGAGTTCACTGAAAGGGCCCAAGCCCTAGATGACCAGATTGCCAAAATCTCTCAAGCGAATGCCTTGTGTAACAAACGACTGGAGTTACAGCGAGCCAAATATCTTCGTCTCAAAGCCTCTGTCCCTTTTTAATTTTGCTCTGTACTTCATTGACCATGTACTGTAATTTTTGTAATACAATGTAGCCATTTTGGTTAATCAATGTCATTTTCCATTTTGGCTTTATGGTTCACTTAGTCATTAATTGTTATTTATTTTGATCTCTTGGAGCATAGTTTTATATTTTTTCAAATATTTGCCGTTTACTCTCAAGAGTCTTTTATCTTCGCTTAACTCTTCGACCTCATAAGCTCCACCAGAAAAAGTTTGAATAATTTTGAAGGGTCCTTCCCACTTGGGTGACCATTTTCCCATGCTTCGATCTCTTCGATCCATAGGAAGAATTACCTTCCAAACTAGTTCTTCAGGCGTGAATGCCTTAGGTTTTACTTTCTTATTGTAAGAGTCTTCCACTCTTTTCTTCTGAATTCTCAGTAAGTCGAGAGCTCGTAGTCTTTCTTCGTCTAAATCTACCAATTCATCTAACATCATATCCCAATAAACCTCAGAGGGGATATCTTGATGTCTTTGAACCCTTGCTGATTGAAGACAAATTTCTGCTGGCAGTACTGCGTCATGACCATAAGTTAGCCGATATGGTGTTGTACCTGTGGCTTCCTTTGGGGACGTTCGACAGGCCCACAAGATCTGGTCTAACGTTTTATGCCAAATTTTTGGCTTCTTTCCCACATGCTTTTTTATCAGGCCAATCACTATTTTATTCGCTGCTTCGACTTGACCATTTGCCTGTGCGTAATAAGGTGTAGATGTTAGGAGTCTAAAGCCTGTTTCTTGAGCGAATTCCTGCATCTTTCGACCAGTAAACACTGACCCTTGATCATTTGTTATAGTCTTAGGGATTCCAAATCTGTAGATAATGTTCTTTTGAATAAATTCAATGACATTTTCTTGGTCTGCGTTGACTAAAGGGATAGCTTCGATCCATTTAGTGAAATAATCAATGCCTACCAGTATATACTTCTGGCTCTTTGATGATGCTGGTCGAATCTCTCCAATAAGATCCAACGCCCATCCTCTAAAAGGCCAAGGTTTCACTATTGAGTGAAGTTCGCTTGCTGGTACATGTTGGATACCAGTATGGACTTGGCATTCCTGGAAACCCTTCGCAAACTCAACACAATCTTTCAAGATAGTAGGCCAATATAGTCCTTGTCGAAACAACAACCATTTCATCTTATGACCTACTTGGTGAGCTCCACATGCTCCAGCATGCATATTCGAAAGGGCTATGTATGCTTCGGTTTCGCTTAAGCACTTTAGTAATACCCCTTCAGGCGTCTTTTTGAACAACTCATTACCCATGAGTACGTAACTTAACGCCCTATATTTTATCTTTCGTTCTATTAAAGCTGCTGGATTTTGTAGATAATCTACAATGGGTTTCCTCCAATCTTGCTCTGATAAATTGTCTATGAACGAAATTTCTAAATTCCTTCGATCAGCATACCCTAGTCTTGTCGATTCCAAATCAGTTGGAGATAAGTTGGTTGCTTTTATTTTTTCTCGAACTTTGATTGCTCTTTGTAATCTCGTTTTTGAAATTTTGTACCCAGATGCAATTTGTGCCAAATCATTGGCTACTTGGTTTTCCAATCTAGGTATGTGTCGAATATTAACCACTTCGAATTTTTTCAATAAACGATTTGCTATCACAAAGTACATAATGATATTTTCTCTTATGCATTTGTACTCTTTTGTGACTTGCTTAATGACTAACTCTGAGTCTCCCATTATTTCGACTCGAGTTGCCCCCAATTCCAACAATATTTCGAGGCCAATTATTAGAGCTTCGTATTCAGCCTCATTGTTCGAACAAGTACCTTCTATCTTGTACTTGAATGTTGTTGGAATTTTTTCTGGAGAAATAATTAAGACCCCTACTCTCGTTCCATCTTTATGGCTGGAACCATCGAAGTAAAATTTCCAGGGTTCTATCTCCATGTAATTTATATTTTCAACCTGAATCGAGTGGTCGACTATAAAGTCTGCTACCACTTGTCCTTTTACTGCCTTAAGAGGCATAAAGGTTAATGAATACTCAGTTAATGCTAGTGCCTATTTGCCAATTCGACTGTGCAAGATGGGTTTCGACAACATGTATTTGAAAGCATCAAAATGAGACGAAACATATACATCAACTGGTTTTATATACTGTTTGAGCTTTGTACAAGAGAAATAAAGACATAGACATAATTTTTCAACTTCGCTATATCTAGTTTCTGCATCGTTCAAAACTCTGCTAAGGTAGTAAATGGGTCTTTCGACTCCATTTTCATCTTCTTGGGCTAACATGCTTCCCAAAGTTTTGTCGGATGCAGCTATGTACAATCTCATACTCCTATTGCTACAAGGAGGAACCAAAATAGGTGGCTTGGTGAGATACCCTTTGATCTTGTCGAAGGCTTCCTGTTGCTCTTGCCCCCACTCGAATCCTTCCTTATTCAATCGAAGTAAGAGTGAGAAGGCTTGCGCTTTTTCACTTAGGTTAGATATAAATCTCCTTAAGAAGTTTATCTTGCCCAACAGAGATTGCAGTTCCTTCTTATTCGTTGGCGCTTTCGCTTCCAAGATTGCCTTTGTCTTGTTTTGGTTGATTTCGATTCCTTTTTTGTGGACGAAGAAGCCCAAGAAATCTCCAGCTTTCACACAGAACGCACACTTCAAAGGGTTCATTTTCAGACCATGCTCTCTCATCCTTTCAAATGATTGTCGAAGGTGGTCTATATGGTTCTTCCTGGAAACAGATTTTACAACGATATCATCAATATATACTTGCATGAAAGTGTTAATAAAATCGTGGAAGATAGAATTCATCGCTCGCTGATACGTTGCCCCAGCGTTTTTCAGACCAAAAGGCATTACTACCCATTCGTAAGTGCCTATAGCCCCGGGGCATCGAAAATCTGTTTTCGACACATCTTCTTCAGCAATGAAAATTTGATTGTATCCTGAGTAACCGTCGAGCATGCTCAAGTACTCGTGGCCAGCGGAAGAGTCGACTAGCATTTCCGCCACAGGCATAGGATATTCATCTTTGGGTGTTGCAGCATTCAGATCTCTGAAATCTATGCACACCCTCAACGTACCATTTTTCTTAATTACTGGCACAATGTTTGCAATCCATTCGACATACCTCGTAGCTCGTATGAATTTGCACTTCAGCAGTCTTTCGACTCCCGTTTTGATCTTCGACAGTATTTCTGGAGCGAAGCGTCTTGGACATTGCTTGACTGGCTTTTTCCCAGGTTTGATTGGCAACTGAAGTTCTACCAATCCTCTGTCGAGACCAGGCATCTCGTCGTAATCCCATGCAAAGCAGTCCTTGAAATCCTTTAATAATTGGATCACTTTAACCCTGAGCTCTGGTTCTATTTTGGCGCTGATGTAAGTGGGCCTTTTATCTAACCCTTCACCCAAGTTGATTTCTTCTAAAGGATCCTGTGCTAACATTTTGATGTTGTTCGCCAGGGGGTCCTTTTCAAATCCCAAAGGCTCATCGTCGTAGATGGCGTCGAGCCTTTGATCCTGCATTCCTTCTGTCACGATATCAGGAGGTTCTGGGTCGAAATCTTTTCCAGGACCTATATCTGGTGGTTCTGGGTCGTTGGCCTTGGTGGCCATATATTTTACTTCGGCTTCGAGAGCCTCTATAATCCTTGTTTCGGCTACGTAAGCCGAAATTCGCTGTAATGCTTGTGACTCAGTCATTATCACTGAATTCACTTCCCCAACCAGTTGGCTGGATGTCAGTTAGCCCACTGAAATCAATGTGGGACAAGTCTTCTTTATCCCATTGAAACCCATGATCAGGATTCAGGTACAAGGAACAAAAAGCATTTGGCGCTGGCGCCATGTCGAAGTCAGGTGCTGGACATGGCCCAATGTGAGCCAAAGTTTTGTCGAAGTCAGCTCCCCCTAGGTGATTTACTTCTCCTAAGTAGTAGCTCTGATCTGATTCTATATTCTCGATAATTCCATCAGGACGCCATACTATCACCCTTTGGTGCATTGATGATGGTACTGCTCCTACACCATGTATCCATTCTCGGCCCAACAATAGGTTGTAATTTGGTTTAGCCGATATGACCGTAAACATGGTTGGTCGAAGGATGGATCCCACTTTGAGATCTAGTTGAATCACACCCATGGTGGTCCTTATTCTGCCTTCGTAGTTCGATAGGACCATATTATGAGGCTTGATGTTTTCATCACTCTTGCCTATTTTTCTTAGCATGAAGTGGGGGATTATGTTGATGGTTGCTCCACAGTCCACCAAGATTTTGTTAACAATGGCCTCTTCGAGTTTTGCCCTTATGAATAAAGGCTTGAGGTGACTTTTCATCGCCTCAGTAGGTGGTTCGAAGAAACCATTCTGCTCTTCAGTGCAGCCATTACCCATGACAAAGTAGCAAACTGGCCTATGCTTGGCCATCTCTTGTTCTACTTCCCAGTCGTTCGATTTGACTTCCATTTGGCGGTTGAATTCTATTGGCAAAACTGAAACTATATTTACCATGATGTCTAATGTGTCGTCAGACTCAGAGCCATATTTGTCACCAGCTTCGCCTTGTTCAGGCCATACCAACCTATTGGACACCAGTTCCCTCTCCAAAGGCTTTCTTTGCTTTCGCTGGGGGACGTTTGAACTTGACTCTGGTTTTGGTTCGTTGACAGCTTCTCTCTCAGCCTTGCGCCGCCTTTGGTATCTTCTCCACTGGGATCGAGACATTGGGTTCTTTCCCTTGTAGTTACTTGATACTTGGGTCACTTTGGAGGCAACTACATGAGGTTCTTTCTTGTGTGTCAAAGATGAACCTCTTGGAACTTCAAAGGAATTCCACCTTTCTTCGTTGGGTCTCTTTCGACTCGATGTTTTGATCCATGTATCAACTGGCACATTGGTTGGAGGCCTGAAAGTTGGTGGCCTCCTTTCCTGATTTGAACCCTTTTGGTAGGTTCTTCTGGGATCGTGTCGAGCATCAGAGCCTGCACCTTTTTGGGCATTTCTGCTCCAATTTCTGCTTGCTGCTCTCACACCTTCGATGTGTTCAGCATCTTTCTTGTCAAAAATAGAGCTGCATCGAGGACACAGCATCACTTCTGATTTCTTCTTATGGCATCGTTGCAGGAATTCTGCCAGATTTTCATTCTCCAGAGGAAAAGCTGTTTTATTTGCTTGCTCTTGCCTAATGGTCTCCTTTGAAACTTTTGATTCAGAGATTTCGACCATGTTGACATTTATGTTGTCTTTAGTAGCAAGAGTCATTTGCTTCATTTGAGCCTCCAGGTCTTTTGTCTGGCCTTGCACTACAGCCAAGTAGGAAACGGGTTTAGTTCCATATTTTGAGGCTCCAAATGTCTCCAGTTTTGGACCTTCAGCAGCCTTTTGGACTGCTTCAATTGTCTTTCTAGAAAGGTTCCCAGAAAAACTGCCAAAGATTGGCATATTGATATGATCTTTGGTGACTTCGACCATAGTTATCCCTGGCCTTTTCACCTGACTTCTGGAAGCTTCTATCACATTCACCTCTGAAGGTTCAGCATAGTGGGCTTCCGCCTGCAAAGGGCTCGAATCCACCTTCACGGGGGCCTTATCAGCGAACTTCAGCCTCCCTTCTTCGATAGCATTCTGCACGAGATCCCTGAAAAGAAAACATTGAGATGTTTTATGGCCCAGAAAGTTATGATATTTACAATAGCCTCTTTTCTTTCTTTGATCAAGAGGAGGCACTTTTACCCCTGGGGGTATTATCATTTGGCCATCTTTTACAAGTAAATCAAAAATTTCATCACATTTCGTGATATCGAAACTGTAAGTCTTTTTAGGGAACCTATCATTGGCCTTTTCAGACCTAGTGGGTTTTTTCCACTTGAGGGGACTAGTAATTTGCAAGAGTATGGTGGCCCTTGTTTTAAATCAGCCAAATCGACCTCACTTTCTTCGACGGCTATAGGCTCGTCGAACGTTTTTGGATCTTCATCGTCCATTTCGACATACGCTATCTGTTGTACCCCAAAATTTGCCCTCCCATACTCTTCAAGATTTGTCAAGATCAATCTCTAAATGGTTCAAGATTTGCTCAAAGATTGCACAGTCAAACATCCTCTTAAGCCAGTCAAAATTAGGGTTTTGTTTCCTTCAAGGAATTTGAGGTTTTCAAGGGCTCAATCAAGTCTCATAGGCCTATACACATTGTCAAGCATCTACATGTCAAACTTCAAGGTTCACAGCATCAGATTGCACAGTCAAAAAGCCCATTTGCTTCACAATCAACTGTAGGGGTAAAATGGTCATTTTACAGTCAAAAGTCAAAAATTTTGGTCAACATCTTATTTTGAAGCCACAATCATCATTTTATCAAGTCTTGATCATGATTCCACAAGCATGGCTCAAAAATCATCAAAGATGCAAAAGTTGCTATTTTTGGACAGCAGAAAAGTCAACTGTATCTTGACCAGGGCATAACTTTTTCATGGTTCATCAGAAAAATCCCATCCAATGCTCATTTTGAAGGGGATGACATTTCCTACAACTCATCTTCACATTCCAAGTCAAAGAAATGCTCTCACAAAAAGTTATCAATTTCTACATTATAGGTCAATTTCAAAAGTCAACAAAAAGGCATTTTAAGTCAAAGACCATAACTTGAGATTGGTAAATCCAAATGACATGGGACCAAAGGCATTGGTTAGAGGACTTCAAGACCTTTCCAAAATGTCCAAGAACATGTTCATATGATCATAATTAAGCAAGATATGCATTGGAGAAGTTGGGAAATTTTTAGGAATTTGCAAAAGTCAACTATCCTTAAAACTCCAATTTTTGACAAAAGGGCCCACTTTCTTCCACTTGATTCAGCCTTGTCATGCCACACACGTGTCCCATGATTAATTTCAAGATCAAACATTTATTTTTCTATTTTATTTAATTTTTATTAATTTAATTCATTTTAAATCCATAATAATTCAAATAAAATCTAAAAATTAATGGAATGGCATCTTTGTGATTTGAATAGCTTTTATATGTCATATGCCAGCTACCAAATTCGTGCCAAGCCTTTTTGTGCATAAAATCTAAGATTTGAACCAAAAATGGAAAGTTCTTTAATGGTGGTCAACAAAATCTCAAGACTTCAATACACAAGGATACAAGCCCAAATAAAGACCAAAATTGATTGCCATATACATATGCAACGAGGCTAGACCTAAGACACGACCTGAGGATTTCTAAAACGGAAAAACAAAATTGCAAAGTTTCTTAAAAAAGTGTGAGATCAAGAACAAGGTTGCAGAGGTTTTCAAATCAAAATAAGCACGTGGTTCCCTTCCTTGCCATTCACTGAAGCCAACGTGACCATTACCACGCCCTGAGACTCCCTACACAGCACTGTAAGTACTCACGAACTCACCTCTAAACACGAAACTTGGATTCTCTATTCTTGCATTTTTCTCAAAAAAAGTTAGCATATTCATACTCCTTGCTTGATTTCTAACGTAACTGCATTAGCCAATTTTATTTTTAGGCCCTGAATCGTGATGCCCGATTCTAGGGTTCATGTTCTTGCATTTTAGGCATTTGGTTTTCAGGTGAAATCAGAACTAATCGTGAGTAGGGATGAACTCAGGAGACATAGACGAGACCAACCATGGTCTTAGAACGGATTTTTGAAGCCTAGGGACGATTCTAAACAAAGCCTACGAAACTACCTGCGGATAAAAATCCGCAGGTAAATAACCAGGAATTTTGATGAAGAAGATGATGATGCGTCACAGTATGATTGGCCCGTTTAAAAGTCGCACACATTTTTATTTTTATTTTTTAGGCATATGTGTTGATTCATCAATATATTAACCACTTCTTATTATTATATCAATGAAGCAATTGGCTCAGTTGGTTAAGGCGTACAGGCGTAGTCCCTTGGGACCTGGGTTCGAATCCCAGGTCCCCCAAAATTTCCATATTATTTTTCTTTACACGCTTGTGTGCAGGTTTCCAAAGAAGGTGTACCATATACCTCACAAATCCACGCGCCATGTGTCCACAATCACAAATCCAAAGGCCAAAGATGGATGACCACCATGTTCCCCAGTCAACTATGCCATGGAAAATTGCAAAAGGTCAAACGTGGCTTGGCAACAAATGGGATTCACAATTCCAAATTCACCCCCTTCTGGGCCCAGAACCCCCTTGGTTCATTCCTTTTTCCTTTTTATTTTATATTTTCTAGTTTATTTATTAATTGTTTTTTCTAATTATTGTTATTATCACTAAAATTAACATAACTAATTTTTCACAATAAAAATTTAGAAAACTAAAAAATGTAAATATTTTATTTATTATTATTAATTTCACTTTAGTTTAATTATTTTGTAAATAAACATTAACTTAAATTAATTTAGTAATTAGGTTTAATTTTAATTTTCTTTTACAATAAATAAAAATGAATTAGACTTAGGGTTTTTCTTTTGACACTTTTAATTTCTTTTTATTTTATTTCATTAAAAAACATAAAACCACAAAAAATACTTTTTCTTGTAAATAATTAATTAATTAGTAAATTAGGTTTAATAGTTAATTTAAATTGCAAAAAAGGACAAATTACTCAAAAAAGGGTCAAAACCCTAAGGACGTCCCGATTCAATCTTTCGCGCGCATGTCTATTTTAATTCATTATATTTATGTATCTGCTCCGGAAATGTAATAGTTAATTAGGCTTTTATCGCTTTATTTTCTTTTCTCGCATTTATTTTCCAAACGGGTTTTGTTTTTGGCGATGTATAGACCCGCGCCTTGTAATAGCGTAGATTTACCTTTCCGCAATTTACTTTCCGCACTCTTAACTGTTAAAAATGCATGAAAGACTTGTATGAAAAATAAAATCAATCCGTAGCTCACAAATGCATGTTCAAAGATAAACATAAACTGAAACAACGCACATACACATGTCACTCTTAGGGTACGCCTCACTGGTTGCCTCGACGTGGTCGTCAAGTATAGGGTGTTTTAGAGGTCGCCCTCCTGTCTAAAGATCCAGTTGCCTCGAAACGGTTGCCTCGGATAAAAAGGATCTAGGACATTAGGGTTACCGCTAAGGCGTCCTACTATTGCTTTGGTGACCATATTGTCCCTTATAATCGAATTGACCTGAATAACTCCAACGACGGTGCTACCTACCTCTCAATGGTGGGATAGCATTGTCTAAAGGACTCTTACACAACTTAATTCCTTAGAGTAGGTAGATTTCTCCTGGGTACTTGCTCTTTCAAAAAAATAAAAACATCTTTTCACACTCACACTTTCAAAAAGTTTTCAAACAAATACTTCATACACTCTTGAGGACAAATACAAGAGTTACCTAGAAGTTTTTCAAAACAAACTTTTTTCAAAACCCACATACACTTGAAAAGCAAACAATTTTTGAAAACATAGAGCAAGTACCTAAGAGCCCATGGATAACCATGGATAGAAAGGGTGCTAACACCTTCCCTTTCTATAAATCTACCTCTCGAACCGAGAAACATTCTCGAAAAGGAATTTTGTTGTGCTTTTGTCCTTCCCTTGTTGGAGAACATAAAAGACGGTGGCGACTCTTGCTTACCGCGACATTTCGCGAACCAGCTTAAAAAACAGTCAGTTCTATTTCCACCGATCACAGAATTGGCGACTCTGCTGGGGAATACTTAATAAGTGAGGTGTACCTTAGGATTAGACCACTCTTATGTTTTCAATTGCTTGCTTTGTTTGCTCTAAAATTGTGGGCCTGTTTTGGAGTTTCATAGATCCTAATCTGGATCTGAGGGATACCTTTTAGAAGTAGCAACAAACTGTGAGGGAACTGTGCGGGGTATACCGACACGGTTGAAGTAGTTTGCTACGTTGATGTGGCACTTTGGTGAGTACCGGTAACCCTTGAGTCAAGTCAAGGAGAGTACGAGGCCGCCGCGTGGTGTCGTGAAGCATCAACTGACCTTAGGAACCTTACTTGACCATCATGGCCTCTTTAGGGGTAGTGAGATGACCGACTTTGGTGCAGTCCGAAGTTGGTAGATACTCGATACTACACTCATTGAGGGTTGTTTTCTTGGAATATTTTGATCGCCAGTTCAGTGGCTAAATCAAAATAATGAACATAGAAAACAACCTGATGATATTGAGCTCCTTAGAACCCGGTTACTTTTGATAGGACATGTTTTGAGCCCACCAACTTCAAGAGGGTAGTACCTAGACCTCATGCTGGCCTAAACTCTAAGGGCTGTCTGGTGTGACTTGTGTGCCTTATCATGTTTGCCTTTCGTGAATACTTGTGGTGTGCTTTCATCATAACATCATAAAGCATCATATGCATTTACTAACCACTTCCAGGGTTCGAATCTTCATCTTTGTTCTTGTTTTGTAGGACATGGAAACTATCCGCAGAAAGACAATTCAGGTCAACCTTGTAAGGATCCCTCCTCAGCTTAAGGAGCTTACATCCAGGATTCCCAAGAACTCTTCCTTCAGTGAAAGGCATGGTAGACTCATCAGCTTGGTCAATACCAACATTGAAGAGGATATGGTGAAAGTTCTCTTCCAGTTCTTTGACCCTTTGCACCACTGTTTTACTTTCCCGGATTATTAATTAGTGCCTACTTTGGAAGAGTTTTCTCAGCTTTTGAAGGTTCCCATTCTCAGTCAACTACCCTACAACGGTACGGAAAAGGAACCCAAACTTGAAGAGGTTGCTAAAGCATTATGCCTACAACCATCCGACATCAAGGGGCATTAGGAAGTCAGAAGTGGTATCAAAGGATTCTTGGCAAAGTTCCTGTTTGAGAAGGCCCAAGAATGTTGGAATTCCCTTGACCTACAAGCCTTTGAAGAAGTTGTGGCACTCCTTGTCTATGGGTTGGTGTTGTTCTCAAATCCAGATCAACTAATAGATATCAATGCTGTCAAGATTTTCATGTCCAGGAATCCTATACCTACGTTTCTTGGGGACATCCTCCACTCATGTTACACTCGAACCATGAGAAAAAGAGGTGTTCTCATATGCTGCACTCCTCTCCTGGCAAGGTGGTTTATTTCGCACCTTCCACAATCAGTTTTGAAGAACGAGCGGGGTTTGAGATGGTCACAGCGATTGATGACTCTTACACATGCTGATATACATTGGTGTTCTCGGTCCAAAGAAGATGTCACTATCATTGATCGTTGCGGAGAGTTCCCTAATGTTCCTTTACTTGGAATTAGAGGAGGCATTACATACAACCCATGTCTGGCTTTGAGACAGTTTGGATATGCTCGGAGGGATGGCCCTCATGACATGCTGATTCCGGACATAGTTTTTGACTTCGACAACGATGCACAAGGACTTCGCCAGAGATTTATCAGAGCTTGGAGGATACCTAACAAGGTAGATAGTAAGACACTGGGGCACAAGAACTCCATCCCCCTGGAGCCTTATCTCAAGTGGGTACGAGCCCGCTCCTAGAAGCTAGTGATGCCATATCCTCATGTTCTCCCCGTGATCAAAGAGCCAGTTTTGGAAGGAGAGGTGCCATACACCATTCAACATCCTGACATGCCAACATCTTGGGAAGAAATGAAAAAGAGCTGGATCTAACTCAAGGAAGAACGAAATTCTCTTGAAACCAGTCTACATGCCAGTGAGAATAAGGTCTTGGAGCTCACCCGCCTACTTCACGAGGAAAAGACTCTCAACACCTACATCGCTCTAAAGAGGATGCGCAGTGTCTTTTGGGATTAATTATTTTGTAATGTTTTGCCCATGAGGCCCTGATGTACTGAACATATTATTTTTTAATATAAAGTGTGTTCCTTTTTATCTACAACGAATTTGAACTTTCGAACCCTTGAATGCATTGCATAAATAGCATATCATGCATCATGTGCATAACAGGTACTCTTCTTTACAGGTCACTTATTCTTCTTCGCTGTTTATTTCAGCAATCATCATGAATTCTGAACCTACTACCGAACAAGCTATCAAGGCCCTCCAGGCTCAGAACACCCAGTTTCAAGAGCTGGTTATGAGCCTAGCCCAGGGTCAGCAGGAGTTGAAGACTCTGATTCTGAAGGAAATGAAGAAGAAAAAGAAGAGGACTGTGTTGTTCAACACTGGACGGAGGTTTGGGAATACACTGCAAAATGAGGCTGATCAGGCTACTTCCTCTGCAGGGAAGGACAGTCCCCAAGAGAGAAGGGTCCCTAGTCCCGTAGTATCCGGCAACGAGACAAATTACAATGATGAGCAGTACCCTCCTGCTGAAGACAGGTACAAACAGCTAGAGGACCGCCTAAGTGCCATGGAGATTCAACACGTACTTGGGTTGGATTTTGGAGATCTAGGTTTATCTTCTGGGGTGGTGATCCCTCACAAGTTCAAGGCACTTTCCTTTGCGAAGTACGACAGGGCTTCCTGCCCTAAGCTGCACCTCAGATCATATGTAAGGAAGATCCAACCTTACACTGCAGACAAGAATCTATGGATCCATTTCTTCCAGGATAGCCTTTCAGGGGCTCAACTCGAATGGTTCTATCAGCTGGATGGAACCAGTATTCGAAACTGGGAGGACTTGGCTACTGCATTTTATAAGCAGTATCAGTACAATTCCGACCTCGCTCCTACGCGTACCCAACTCGAGGGTATGTCGCTAGGGACGGGCGAAGGTTTTAAGGAGTACGCGCAAAAGTGGAGAGACCTGGCTGGCAGGGTGCAACCACCGTTGACTGATCGTGAACTCGTGGACATGTTCTTGGGGACCCTGTCTGGTCCGTTCTTCAACCATCTGATTGGTAATTCTTCTGCTGGGTTTACAGACCTCATTCTGACTGGTGAAAGGATAGAAGCTGGTATCAAGTCTGGGAAGATACAAAAGGGTGCCTCCTCGAGTACTGAAAAGAAGCCCTTCAAGAAAGAATCCAGTGTTGTGTATGGTCCCAGAAGGCAAAATAAACCAGAACACCGCCAAGCTGTCAATGCGGTGGTTATTTCAAAGCCTGCTGCTGCTCCTCAGCAATACAACCAGCCAAGAGGTGAGAGGCCCAAAAGGAAGTACACTCGACTCAGTATGACCCTCTCTCAGATATTGCCACAACTGCTGTCAACCAACCTGGTAACTTTCAAAGAAGCTCCGAAGGTGGTAAACACGATATCCCCGAAATACAATCCCAACGCCCGCTGTGCTTATCACTCTGACAGCTCGGGGCATACTACGGATGATTGTTGGGATCTGAGGAATAAGGTTCAGGATCTTATTGATGCTAAAGAAATACAGTTCGAGGCGCCCGAAAGGCCCAATGTTGTGACTGCTCCCATGCCCCAGCATGGAGTGAATGCTGTGGAAGAAGACCGGTATGTAGCCTCTGTGGATGAGATTGTTACTCCGTTGTTGACTGTCAAAAGGAACCTGTTGCTAGCCGATTTATTTCCGGGATGTAGTAAAGGTTGCCATCTATGTTCTGTATCACCTGCTGGTTGTCCTCTGTTGAAATCAGGCGTCCAAAACCTGATGGATAACAAAGAGATCTTGTTTGAGAAGGTTGTTGTTCCTGCTATCCCCACTGAAGAAGTTTCTATTGTCACTATTTTCAACAAACCTCCTAAGGCTCCCTCAAAGAAGCCTGTCAAAATCATGTCTACTCAGAAGATTGCTCCTATCATCATCACTGTTCCGGGGCCCCTCCCCTATACATCTGACAAAGCTGTCCCTTGGCACTATGGGGCAGATGTTTATGTTCTTGGAGTAAAACAAGAGTTCGATACTAGTACCGGCGTCAGTAACATCACCGGGCCTGCTAAAGTCACTCGTAGTGGTAGGCTCTTCTCACCTGATATTGCACCTCCAGCTATTCAGAGACCTATTGTCACCACACCTGCAAGTGTGCCCACTTCCCTGCCTGACCAAGTTCCTATTTCTACCCCTGCTGCCGAGTCATCTGACGCTCGGGGCAAAGGGATTGCTACTGATGTGCCTGCCCAGATGGAGGCACCGAAGACCACTGTTGAAGCTTCCAAGCAAGAGATGGAAGAGATCCTCAAGATTATCAAGAAGAGTGATTTCAACGTAGTTGAGCAGCTGGGGCATACCCCCTCTAAAATTTCTATGCTATCACTGTTGTTGTGTTCATAGGCCCATGCCAAGGCCCTGATTTCCTTCCTGAAGACGGCCCACGTGCCACAAGAAACGTCTGCTGATCAATTTACCGATTGTGTGGCCAACTTGACTGCTGATAATGGGTTGGGTTTCTCTGACGCTGATCTGACTGCCAAAGGAAAGAACCATAACGACGCCCTGCATGTCTCCATTGAATGTAGGGGCACTACTCTTGCCCATGTGTTGGTAGACACCGGTTCTTCGTTAAACGTATTACCCAAGAAGGCCTTAGACAGGTTGGATTGTGAAGGTTTAGAGCTCAAACCTAGTAACATTGTTGTCCGGGCCTTTGACGGGTCGAAAAGGATGGTACATGGGGAAGTTGACATTCCAATCAGGGTTGGTTCTCAAGTTTTTGATTCTACTTTCTATGTGATGGACATTCGTCCGTCCTATTCTTGTTTGCTAGGTTGTCCATGGATCCACAAGGCTGGAGCTGTGACCTCCACATTGCATCAGAAGCTTAAGTACCCGGTCAGAGGGAAGATCGTAACCATTCAAGGGGAAGAAGAATACATGGTCAGCCACCTCAACTCGTTCCAGTATGTAGAGATGGATGGGGAGTTCATTGAGACCCCCTTTCAACATTTTGAAGAGGTTCCTCAGACGTTGGCGTCAGCAAAGTCTGTGACTGAAGAAGACTCTCCTCTGAAGATGGCTTCCTTAAAGGATGCCCGGGCTATGATTGAGAAGGGTGAGTGCGCAAACTGGGGCCGACTTCCTGATTTTACTCCGAAGACTGACAAATTTGGTTTGGGTTTCACTGCAGAAGCTCAGAGGGCTGTTCGTAAGGCAAGGATTGGAAGACCTCCTGTGTTCATCACCAACCCGGGAGTAAATGCTATTGAAGACGAAGCAGAAGAATCTGAGTTCGATAGCTGGATCTACCCAACGACCAATGGTGGACCAAGCAACTGGACGACGAAAGATTTCATACCTATTACTTTTGTCACTCAGTAATGAACTCCTTTGTTTTAAATTTTTAACAAACAATAATTTGAAACTTTATGGCCCGGTGTCTTACCCGGGGCACCGTGGCTTCATTTGTGAGGGCTTTTGTGTGTCACTTTCATATATCATTATTAAAAGAATTGGACGTTTTTTGCATTTCAAATCTTGCGCTCCTTTTCTTTCTTTATTATATATATTGCAAAACAGCTATATTTACACACACTCACCTATACAGGTTCCAATCCACTCTGGATCTCACTGGTAACGACTCTGCTACTACCAGTTATGACTTTGAAAATCCGATCAACTTAGCCGAAGACGAAGGTGAAGATGATTGCGAAGTGCCTGGTGAGCTTGCAAGACTGCTGCTCCAGGAAGAGAGGGCCATTCAGCCACATGAAGAGCCAGTGGAAACGGTAAATCTGGGTACTGAGACAGACATGAAGGAGGTCAAGATTGGTGCCAATCTGGAACCTAGTGTGAAACAACGGTTGATTCAGATGTTGCATGATTATGTGGAAATCTTTGCCTGGTCTTACGAAGACATGCCTGGGTTGGATACCGACATTGTGGTTCATCACTTGCCTACCAAGGAAGAGTGCCCTCCGGTAAAACAGAAGGTCCGCCGTATGCGTCCAGAGATGTCCAAGAAAATCAAAGCTGAGGTTATGAAACAATTTGATGCTGGTTTTCTAGCAGTGACTTCTTACCCTCAGTGGGTTGCCAACGTGGTTCCGGTGCCGAAGAAAGATGGTAAGGTCCGAATGTGTGTTGACTACAGGGATTTGAATAGGGCCAGCCCTAAGGATGATTTCCCTCTGCCTCATATCGAAGTTCTGGTTGACAACACTGCTCAGCATAAAGTATTCTCCTTCATGGACGGCTTCTCCGGTTATAATCAGATCAAGATGGCTCCTGAAGACATGGAGAAGACCACTTTTGTTACTCAGTGGGGCACCTTTTGCTACAAGGTCATGCCTTTTGGGTTGAAAAATGTTGCGGCAACCTACCAACGTGCCATGGTTGCTTTGTTTCATGACATGATCCATCATGAGATCGAAGTGTACGTCGATGATATGATTGCAAGGTCCCAGACTGAGGAGGAACACCTTGACCATCTGTAGAAGCTGTTTGACTGACTGAAGTTGTACAAGCTGAGGTTGAACCCGAACAAGTGCACCTTCGGGGTGAGATCTGGAAAACTACTAGGTTTCGTCGTGACCGACAAAGGTATTCAAGTGGACCCTGCCAAAGTAAAAGCCATACAAGAGATGCCAACTCCCAAGACAGAGAAAGAAGTCAGAGGCTTTCTAGGACGGCTGAACTATATTGCCCGATTCATCTCACATCTAACTGCTACCTGTGAACCAATCTTCAAGCTACTGAAGAAAGATCAAGTAGTACGTTGGAACGATGAATGCCAGGCCGCTTTCAATAGAATCAAAGAGTATCTCCAAGAACCACCCATTCTTATGCCACCGGTTGAAGGGAGACCTCTAATCTTATACTTGACAGTATTGGACAGCTCAATGGGGTGTGTGATGGGGCAGCATGACGAGTCTGGCTGAAAAGAGCACGCTATTTATTACCTTAGCAAAAAGTTTACCGACTGTGAGACCCGATACTCACTGCTCGAGAAAACTTGTTGTGCTTTGGTATGGGCTACTCGCCGGCTGAGACAGTATATGTTGACTCACACTACTCTGTTGATTTCAAAAATGGATCCAATAAAGTATATCTTCGAAAAGCCTGCCTTGTCCGGAAGAATAGCAAGATGGCAGATGATCTTGACGGAATATGACATCCAATACACGACTCAGAAAGCAATCAAGGGAAGTGTATTGGCAGACCATTTGGCGCACCAGGAAGTGGATGACTACCAATCTATGAACTTTGAATTTCCAGACGAGAATATCATGGTAGTAACTGATTGTGAAGTACCTGGACCGGACGAAGGACCCGAGGAAGGATCCCGATGGTCTATGCACTTTGACGGAGCCTCAAACGCTTTGGGTAACGGTATTGGCGCCGTGATCATATCCCCTAAAGGCACTCATACTCCACTTACTGCCCGGCTATGTTTCAACTGCACCAATAACATGGCAGAGTATGAAGCATGTATCATGGGTCTTCAAGCTGCAATTGACTTAAGGATCAAGTTTCTGAGTGTCTTCGGAGATTCCGCTCTCGTGATCAATCATATCAAAGGCGAGTGGGATACGAAACACCCAAATCTTATTCCTTACAAAGATTATGTGTTGACGTTAATCCCCCATTTCGAAGAGATAACTTTTGAACACTTCCCAAGAGAGGAGAATCTGTTAGCGGACGTGCTAGCTACGATGTCTTCTATGTTCAAAGTCAAATGGGACAACGAGGCTCCCCGGATCATTATCTGGAAGTTGGATGAACCTGCACATTGTTGTGATCTTGAGGCTGAAGAGGTAACTGAAAAGCCTTGGTATCATGAAGTGAAGAGGTACCTTGAAGCTCAAGAATACCCTAAGGGTGCATCCGTTAACGACAAGAAGTTTCTGAGAAGGTTCGCGGCAAAGTTCTTCCTCAGTAACGACATTCTCTACAAACGAAACCATGATTCAACTTTACTGCGTTGTGTGGATAAAACTGAAGCAGAAAGGATCATGGCAGAGCTGTATGAAGGTACATTCGGAACGCACTCCAGTGGACATACCATGGCAAAGAAAATCCTTCGGGCAGGATATTTCTGGTCCACAATGGAAGCTGACTGTTACCAACATTCTCGGACGTGTCACAAATGCCAGATCTATGCTGATAAGGTGCACATTCCTCCAGTCCCTTTGAACGTCTTGACAGCACCTTAGCCTTTTGCAATGTTGGGCATTGTTATGATCGGCGAGATCAGACCTACGGCATCCAACGAGCATCGCTTCATCCTGGTAGCGATTGATTACTTTACAAAGTGGGTCGAAGCAGCTTCCTTCGCTACGGTAACGAAGAACGTTGTGGCACGGTTCATTCGGCATAATCTGATTTATCGATACGGCGTACCAGAGAGGATCATTACGGATAATGGTACCAATCTTAATAACAAGATGATCACTGAGCTCTGCGAGCAATTCAAGATACAACACCACAACTCTTCTCCCTACCGGCCGAAGATGAATGGGGCTGTAGAAGCGGCGAATAAGAATATTAAGAAGATTGTGTAGAAGATGACAATGACCTATAAAGATTGGCATGAGATGTTACCGTTTGCTCTTCATGGGTACCGTACCTCAGCACGTACGTCAACAGGGGCAACACCCTTTTCCTTGGTCTATGGCATGGAGGCAGTCTTGCCTATTGAAGTCCAGATACCCTCTCTCCGGATAATGAAGGATGCAGGTTTAAGCAAAGATGACTGGATCCAGACTCGACTTGATCAATTAAATCTAATCGATGAAAAGAGACTCACCGCTATTTGTCATGGTCAAACGTACCAAAAACGGATGATCAGGGCATTTAACAAGAAAGTCAGACGACAAGAGTATCAAGTCGGAGACCTGGTAATCAAGCGCATCATCCTTCCTCAAAGTGATCCCAGGGGAAAATGGACCCCTACGTATGAAGGGCCATTTGTGGTTAAACATATCTTCTCAGGAGGAGCGATGATTCTAACCACCATGGATGGTGACGACCTTCCTCACCCCGCCAATGAAGACATAGTAAAAAGATACTACGCATGATTAAAGACCCGCTAGGTTGACACACCTAGGCAAAAATAAGGGCTTCCCGGCGAACCAAAAGGGTTCGGGCAAAAATAAGGGATGAAATGAAAAAAATCTATACACCCGGCAAGTCGAAAACCTGAGAAGGCGGCTTGGGCAAAAATGGGTATCCCGGTGGACTGAAAACCCGAAAGGGCGGTCCAGGCAAAAGTTAGGGATAAGCGTAATACTATGTCTCATTGGGATCACCTTGCATCCATAATTCGACACCAACTATCAGGCTTACACGGCACCGATCAATCAGCTTCATCTTCGACTAAGCAGCAAAGTGATGAGATGCTTGAAGACATAAAGGCGATAGCAGAGTTGGAATCCAGTGGGATTTTTCACATAGCTGTTTTGTTTTCTTTTCACAAAATTGTATAAACTCTGTTATTCGGCAGTGTTCTCTTACTAGGACGTCAGCCTCTTGTATACAAAACGCCTATTTACAGGCAAATTCAAAAATCAATACAAATTCACTTTTCCAGACCAATTGCCAATTATTTTTCCTTTATCTGTTTTGTCTTGCGAAGAACGTCCAATGTTCATTTTTGATATATGAATTTGACATTAATTGCTAACTCATAAATATTTGCATGCGAAATAAAGGCATAATTACAGGTGACATCAGAAACAGGGGCAATAATGAGTTGTCTAAGCGGTCTAGTTGCTCTGTTGTGATACGGTGGGAGAACTGACTATGGTTTTGCGTTTGTTTTCGCAAATGTTTCGGTTGAGCAAGAGTCGCCACCGACTTTTTATTTTATCCTAAGGAAAGGTTTAAAAAGCACAGCAAAAACCTTTGAGATATTTTCTTGGGTTCGGGGAGTAGATTATAGAAAGGGAAGGTATTAGCACCCTTTCTATCCATGGTTATCCATGGGCTCTTAGGTACTTGCTTAGATCAACTTGCCTTGGTTTTCAATTGTTTGAAATGGTGCTTTGTGTGTGGCTTTGAAAAGGTTTTGAAAAAGATGCCTTGTCTAGGCTACCCTTGTAACAATTCTTTACTCGAATGTTTTACAAAAGGTGTTTGTCCTTTTGAAAAGATGTTTCAAGGTTTTTTTGAAAGTTTGTTTCGAAAGTGTGGTTTGAAAAATAGGCAAGTGTTTTTGTTTTGCAAGTTGACAAGTACTTAAGAGCTATCTACCCTAAAGTTCTCAAAGATTTTGTTATGTTTTAACCCTTTTAACAATTTTGTTCCACCATTGCATTTGGTGGACAATCTTGTGCTAGGATGTGAAAGGGACGGGCGCGGGTCATCGTTTAGACCATAATTGCAATGGTGTTAAGTATCTTTGAGCAATTTTTCCTTGAGAGGGGCTTGATCATTTTAGGCAACTTTTCGAAAGCGTCATCGAGGGACTATGATCATTTGAATTGTGTTTGTTTTGCCCAAAGAGACCTAACATGCAATATGGCCCATTATTGAAGCCAACAAGTGGGATACCCTAAGGGTGCAAGTGTGATATGTGTTGTCCATTTTCATGCTTGATTATCTTGAAATTAGGTCAAACTATTTTGTTCTTTTTATTTGCATACAAACCCTAATTCTAACATGGCATATTTAGAAAGCGTTAAAGTGCGAAAAGTAAAGTTCCTACACTATTACAACACAATATGGGAAGGGGGTACAAATGTTCAAATGGGGGTTTTGACAAGGAATTTAAACCTAGCTCTTACATCAATTTGGAATTTATTTACAAGATAATTAATTTGCACAAATTAAATAGAAATAAAATAAATATGCAAGATGCAAAAAGGGTTTTTTATATGTATGAAAAAAAGTATTTTTTATGTCAAATAAACAAAAATAAAAGGTATTATTCTTTTGGAGTTTTTTATGTTTTAAGGGGAAAACCCTAATTTTATTAAGTAAATATATTAACTATTTAATATATACAAATATTTAATAATTATGTACAAAATAAAATAAAAAAATGAAGTATATTTATAAAAAGGTATTTTTTGAGGTCAAATATTAATAAAAGAAAAATGTATGCATTTTTGTATTTTTGTCCTAAATATATTAATATGTATATGTATATTTGTATTATTTTCTAAATATGTATTATATATATAAAAATAATAATATTTAATTTTTATAAAAAAATATATTTTATATAAAATATTTTCAGAAGATAAAATAAATAAAAATGAAAATAAAAATGTGTTTACATTATTTTTTAGTATTTTAAGTAAAAAGTGTTTAATTATTTATTTATGTACAAATAACTAATCTAAACAAATAAATGCCTATAAATTCAAAAATGGTGTAAAAAATATTTTTTATATTTTTAATATCATTAGCAAAAATAAATGAGTCAGAATAAAAAAAGAAAAATCAAAAAATCATGAAAATAAACCAAATGGGCCTAGGGGGTGTGAAAGTAAAATCAGGGTGCAAAAAGAAATAGCAAATCTGGCCCAGCCCATGAAGACCTTCTTCAACCTCCAGACAGTTCTTGTTCAAAAAACGCGCGCCTTGTTCATGAATTCAAACACCCTGATTCCTTGAGTTTTAGCATAAACTTACAACATAAGAAATGTTAATCATCAAGCCACGATTCTAAATATGTAAAGAACTCATCCTAACTCTCAGAAATGAGAGAGAATTTCATCATTCCCAAATCCTAACCTAACTTTTTATCAATATTCAGACCTTAAATTCTCATAGCACAGGCAAAATAAATGAAAAGTAAAGGTATGTACAGATTCAGGGGCATGAGTAGAACACTTTTTATTCACAAACCTAGAGCTAACAATGCCTACATTAAGAGTTAGAAGTTCATGAATATACCTTCTCAGTTGGAATCGTGTCTGGCAATGGAGGAGTTTTCAGGGCAAGGTGATGATTGATACAGCTTCCTTGATGTCCAGGGATGCTATTCCAAGCTTTACTTTGTCTTGAAACCTTTTGAATCGAGCTATGGAACTTCAGCTGCAAAACAAGAAAATGAAAATGGTGATGTAGCCTGGGAGTGTTACAGCTCGTGTTTGATGTTTGGATTAGCTTCAAGGGATGTTGTAGGATGTATTTGAGGTGGTTTTAGCAAGAGTGCATGGAAGGGATGAGAGTTGGAACTCAAACTGCAACAAATGCTCTGTTTGAGCAGTTTGAGGGTGGTTCTGTGTTCTAGAGGGAAATGGAGGTGTTGGAGTCGTGCTCTAGCTCAGTTAGGATGTCTTGAATGTGTTTGATAACTTTTGCTAAGCATGTATTCACTGATATGAGAGTTGTGTTTTGTTATGCCACATTTCTTCACACTTAAGAAAGCAAATGTCCACTTGAGTTTTTGACAGCTAGAAGCCCCCCTAATGTGCTGCTAACCTTCCCCTTGATCAGTGTGTTTTGTTCATAATCTTGTGCCCAAGAGATTTGATATGTACTTCTTGGATTTGCATATTGACATAAAGTGAAACTTTTCCAAAATGGATAAAATGCTTTATCTATAAATGGATTAAACCACTATGCAATGCTTGAACACATAGAACATGGTCTTGGCACAATGAGTTTGCATTAAATTTATGAGTGAAAATGGGATTAGAGGCCTGTAATGTAGCATAAACCAAGCTGACTTGAAAATAGTAATGTGTATGAACATGTCTTGGTCAAGAATAAAAGTGATTTTTGCCCAACTTGCCAAATTCGATTCTCCCTAACCATGAGGTTGTTTGATGAGTTCTTGGACATTTTGGAAATCTTGGAATGTGTACTATAATCCATCTTTGAAATGCAAATTGAAATGCCAAGTGGAAGTATGTGAAAAATGGTCTTGAAGTTAGGTAAAAACCTTGCCTAAAATAGGTCAAATTTTCACTAAGTTAAGAATGGTTTGGTACCCTTGTTCCAAAAATTGTAACTTGAGATACAAGCCTCTTTTTGGAAAACTTTGTGAATCAAAGTTGTAGATTATGCAATAGGATACAACTTTCATGTTTTGACTTTTGCTTGAATCCAAATGAATCTTGGTGAGAAAGTGGGGGGAAGTTAGGAAAAAATTAGGGTTTTTCATAACTTAGAAAAATTCTAAGTTATGAAAAATTTCCATTTCAAACCCTAATTTGCATTTCTTGATTTCTTGATGAACAAGTTTCATGATTTGGCATGTTTTGATAAAAAATGAATCTTGACTCTTGATTTTGACCAAAAAGTCAAAGTTTGACTTTTCAGTATACAGTCAAAATTGATCAATTGACTGGGAAATTCAACTGTCAATCTTGTGCATTTGGGATCTTTTGAACTTGTTGAGCATGTCAAGACAATTCCATGGGGTCCTTGAGTCCATATGTGAGCTTGGTTTGCCATTGGCTAGGTCAAACAGTCAAAAATTGCCTTTGTACAGTCAAAACTCTAAAAATGACCATTTTGCCCTTTTGGTGATCTGATCAAATTTCTTGTGGAGTTGTGATCCAAACTTGATCAAATGGTCCATATGAGTTCATAATGTTGATGTGGTTCAATTTTCATGAGGTTTGACTGTCACTTGGCCACAATTGACTTTTTCTCCAATACAGCTGATTTTTAGGTCAACTGTCCAATTGACTGGGCAAAACTTGGAATCAAGGCTTGAAACTTGATGTGGATAAACTTGGGAGCTCAATATGAAGCATGAAAGTCATCTTAGGCATTTTTGGTCAAAACATCTTTGTGCAAACACAAACCCTAATTGGAGTCAACAATGCAAGGAGGAGTCTTGAGCAGATGAAATCCTAACTGGATCTTGAGCTCCAAGGGTCTTGGTGATGAAAAATTAATAAGAAATGGGAGGGCAAATTTTGGGGTACAACATCTGTCTACCAAGGTACCAAGGTAGGTTCGGCTGAAGAACGTAACCAAGATATCTCCACTCCCCGCAGAGTAGGATAAGACTCAGCAATACTCTCCCCCGAGCAGAGTTGGTCTC
This sequence comes from Vicia faba, assembly GCA_948472305.1. NCBI lineage: Eukaryota > Viridiplantae > Streptophyta > Magnoliopsida > Fabales > Fabaceae > Vicia > Vicia faba. The sequence continues at coordinate 38,522,112 of OX451741.1, forward strand.
TCGTCAGCCCTAACAAGGCACAATATCTCCAGTAAGTCAGCGATACTCTCCCCAAGCAAAGTTATTCTACTGTCAGCCTTAAGGAAGTTGGGTATCCCAGAAAATCCCAATATTCCCCAGCGGAGTATACAGATGTTCCTAAGCAAGCATCCCCGACAGTCTTAATATAAGATTGTTCCCCGGCGGAATACAGACGCCCCAGTACAGTCCAAAAGTCTCCCCAGGAGAGTTGAATCAATCTCCCCAGTAGATTCTGGAAGCTTATCCCCAGTAGATTCTGGAAGCTTATCACCTGCAGAGTACGAACGCATCTCCCCGACCATATTCAAAGGATTATTCCCCACCAGAGCTTATAACTGGGTTATCCTCAGCTAATTACAACGGAAAGATCGTCCTCGGCGAAGTTCTTCCTAGCCCCCAGCGGAGTTCATCAAATCTTCCAACAGAGCTTATCAACGGAATCCCCAGCGGAGTTATCATCAAGTCGCAGTGAAGTATCTCTTCCCACAGAGTAATTCCCCGCAGAGTAATCTCTCCAACAAGTTTATTCTCCAACAGAGTCATCTTCTCCTACTGGTTTATTCTTGCAACCATCATCCCCAGCAGAAACGAAGAACTTTATTCTTCAAACATCAGCCCAGGATTCAACAAGCTCCGGGCATTCGTCAAGGATTTATTTTCCTAGACAAAAATACATTCATAGACATTTCACATTTCATACATCCTGCTTACATACATGATAAAGTGCATACGACACAATCTCATTTATTCTTGAGAACATCATGACATCATGCATTTCATACATCATGACATTGCATACAACTGATGTTTTGCCTTTTCAGGAAAAAGGTCAATCCAAAGATGATTACTATCAACTGTCGCAGTTCCAGATTCGATACCTGTATCTAGCCAGGGCATATCTGTGAGCAATTGATTGTAGATTCGATACCTGTATCTAGCCAGGGCATATCTACATGAAGAGTTTAGAGATTCGATACCTGTATCCAACCAGGGCATATCTGTAGACGACCAATTCCCGATTCGATACCTGTATCCAGCCAGGGCATATCTGTGGATGACTAATTCCAAATTCGACACCTGTATCTAGCCAGGGAATATCTGTGAGTGATTGATTATAGATTCGATACTTGTATCTAGCCAGGGCATATCTGCATGAAGAGTTTAGAGATTCGATACCTGTATCCAGCCAGGGCATATCTGTAGACGACTAATTCCAGATTCGATACCTGTATCTAGCCAGGGCATATCTGTGAATAATTGATTGTGGATTCGACACCTGTATCTAGCCAGGGCATATCTGCATGAAGAGTTTAGAGATTCGATACCTGTATCCAGCCAGGGCATATCTGTAGACGACTAATTCCAGATTTGATACCTGTATCTAGCCAGGGCATATCTGTGAATAATTGATTATGGATTCGACACCTGTATCTAGCCAGGGCATATCTAAGAGTTTAGAGATTCGATACCTGTATCCATCCAGGGCATATCTGTAGACGACCAGTTCCGGATTCGATACCTGTACCCAGCCAGGGCATATCTGGGAGCGATTGATTGTAGATTCGACACATGTATCTAGCCAGGGCATATCTGCATGAAGAGTTTGAAGTTCCAGATTCGATACCTGTATCTAGCCAGGGCATATCTGTGAGCGATTGATTATAGATTCGACACCTGTATCTAGCCAGGGCATATCTGCATGAAGAGATTGAAGATCAACACCTGAAACAGGCCAGGAAATTATCTTTCTTTCTTAGGTACGCAAGTTCTCGCTAAGGAATCTCTTACGCGATCGACACACATTTCCAAATGGCATCTATAAGCCCATTCCCGACAAGACTCTGTCATACCTTCAGATGGCATCTATAAGCCCATCTCCACAACTATCCATCACATTTCCAAATGGCATCTATAAGCCCATTCCCGACAAGGTTCTGTCATATCTCCAGATGGCATCTATAAGCCCATCCTCCTATCCACCATCTTTCCAAATGGCATCTGTAATCCCATTCCCGACATCACGTTGCTGATATTCTACTATGCGAGTGAAAATTTCTGGGCACTCTAGTGTTCAATCATCTTCCACCTTCGGATCACGAAAGGCACGCAAGCCAATCTACATCCTCAGGTCTAAGAAGATTGAACAGGGGTAACTGTTGTACCCCAAAATTTGCCCTCCCATATTCTTCAAGATTTGTCAAGATCAATCTCTAAATGGTTCAAGATTTGCTCAAAGATTGCACAGTCAAACATCCTCTTAAGCCAGTCAAAATTAGGGTTTTGTTTCCTTCAAGGAATTTTATGTTTTCAAGGGCTCAATCAAGTCTCATAGGCCTATACACATTGTCAAGCATCTACATGCCAAACATCAAGGTTCACAACATCAGATTGCACAGTCAAAAAGCCCATTTGCTTCACAATCAACTATAGGGGTAAAATGGTCATTTTACAGTCAAAAGTCAAAAATTTTGGTCAAAATCTTATTTTGAAGCCATAATCATCATTTGATCAAGTCTTGATCATGATTCCACAAGCATGGCTCAAAAATCATCAAAGATGCAAAAGTTGCTATTTTTGGACAGTAGAAAAGTCAACTGTATCTTGACCAGGGCATAACTTTTTCATGGTTCATCATAAAAATCCCATCCAATTCTCATTTTGAAGGGGATGACATTTCCTACAACTCATCTTCACATTCCAAGTCCAAGAAATGCTCTCACAAAAAGTTATCAATTTCTACATTATAGGTCAATTTCAAAAGTCAACAAAAAGGCATTTTAAGTCAAAGACCATAACTTGAGATTGGTAAATCCAAATGACATGGTACCAAAGGCATTGGTTATAGGACTTCAAGACCTTTCCAAAATGTCCAAGAACATGTTCATATGATCCAAATTGAGCAAGATATGCATTTGAGAAGTTGGGAAATTTTTAGGAATTTGCAAAAGTCAACTATCCTTAAAACTTCAATTTTTGACAAAAGGCCCCACTTTCTTCCACTTGATTCATCCTTGTCATGTCACACACGTGTCCCATGATTAATTTCAAGATCAAACATTTATTTGTCTATTTTATTTAATTTTTATTGATTTAATTCATTTTAAATCCATAATAATTCAAATAAAATCTAAAAATTAATGGAATGACATCTTTGTGATTTGAATAGCTTTTATATGTCATATGCCAGCTACTAAATTCGTGCCAAGCCTTTTTGTGCATAAAATCCAAGATTTGAACCAAAAATGGAAAGTTCTTCAATGGTGGTCAACAAAATCTCAAGACTTCAATACACAAGGATACAAGCCCAAATAAAGACCAAAACTGATTGCCATATACATATGCAAGGAGGCTAGACCTAAGACACGACCTGAGGATTGCTAAAACGGCAAAACAAAATTGCAAAGTTTCTTAAAAAAGTGTGAGATCAAGAACAAGGTTGCAGAGGTTTTCAAATCAAAATAAGCACGTGGTTCCCTTCCTTGTCATTCACTGAAGCCAACGTGACCATTGCCACGCCCTGAGACTCCCTACACAGCACTGTAAGTACTCACGAACTCACCTCTAAACACGAAACTTGAATTCTCTATTCTTGCATTTTTCTCAAAAAAAGTTAGCATATTCATACTCCTTGCTTGATTTCTAACGTAACTGCATTAGCCAATTTTATTTTTAGGCCCTGAATTGTGATGCCCGATTCTAGGGTTCATGTTCTTGCATTTTAGGCATTTGGTTTTCAGGTGAAATCAGAACTAATCGTGAGTAGGGATGAACTCAGGAGACATGGACGAGACCAACCATGGTCTTAGAACGGGTTTTTGAAGCCTAGGGACGATTCTAAACAAAGCCTACGAAACTACCTGCGGATAAAAATCCGCAGGTAAATAACCAGGAATTTTGATGAAGAAGATGATGATGTGTCACAGTATGATTGGCCCGTTTAAAAGTCGCGCGCGTTTTTTATATTTTTTAGGCATATGTGTTGATTCATCAATATATTAACCACTTCTTATTATTATATCAATGAAGCAGTTGGCTCAGTTGGTTAAGGCGTGCAGGCGTAGTCCCTTGGGACCTGGGTTCGAATCCCAGGTCCCCCAAAATTTCCATATTATTTTTCTTTACACGCTTGTGTGCAGGTTTCCAAAGAAGGTGTACCATATACCTCACAAATCCACGCGCCATGTGTCCACAATCACAAATCCAAAGGCCAGGGATGGATGACCACCATGTTCCCCAGTCAACTATGCCATGGACAATTGCAAAAGGTCAAACGTGGCTTGGCAACAAATGGGCTTCACAATTCCAAATTCACCCCCTTCTGGGCCCAGAACCCCCTTGGTTCATTCCTTTTTCCTTTTTATTTTATATTTTCTAGTTTATTTATTAATTGTTTTTTCTAATTATTGTTATTATCACTAAAATTAACATAATTAATTTTTCACAATAAAAAATCAGAAAACTAAAAAATGTAAATATTTTATTTATTATTATTAATTTCACTTTAGTTTAATTATTTTGTAAATAAACATTAACTTAAATTAATTTAGTAATTAGGTTTAATTTTAATTTTCTTTTACAATAAATAAAAATGAATTAGACTTAGGGTTTTTCTTTTGACACTTTTAATTTCTTTTTATTTTATTTCATTAAAAAACATAAAACCACAAAAAATACTTTTTCTTGTAAATAATTAATTAATTAGTAAATTAGGTTTAATAGTTAATTTAAATTGCAAAAAAGGACAAATTACTCAAAAAAGGGTCAAAACCCTAAGGACGTCTCGATTCAATCTTTCGCGTGCATGTCTATTTTAATTCATTATATTTATGTATCTGCTCCGGAAATGTAATAGTTAATTAGGCTTTTATCGCTTTATTTTCTTTTCTCGCATTTATTTTCCAAAAGGGTTTTGTTTTTGGCGATGTATAGACCCGCGCCTTGTAATAGCGTAGATTTACCTTTCCGCAATTTATTTTCCGCACTCTTAACTGTTAAAAATGCATGAAAGACTTGTATGAAAAATAAAATCAATCTGTAGCTCACAAATGCATGTTCAAAGATAAACATAAACTGAAACAACGCACATGCACATGCCACTCTTAGGGTACGCCTCACTGGTTGCCTCGACGTGGTCGTCAAGTATAGGGTGTTTTAGAGGTCGCCCTCCTGTCTAAAGATCCTGTTGCCTCGAAACGGCTGCCTTGGATAAAAAGGATCTAGGACATTAGGGTTACTGCTAAAGCGTCCTACTATTGCTTTGGTGACCATATTGTCCCTTATAATCGAATTGACCCGAATAACTCCAACGACGGTGCTACCTACCTCTCAATGGTGGGATAGCACTGTCTAAAGGACTCTTACACAGCTTAATTCCTTAGAGTAGGTAGATTTCTCCTGGGTACTTGCTCTTTCAAAAAAACAAAAACATCTTTTCGCACTCACACTTTCAAAAAGTTTTTAAACAAATACTTCATACACTCTTGAGGACAGATACAAGAGTTACCTAGAATTTTTTCAAAACAAACTTTTTTCAAAACCCACATACACTTGAAAAGCAAACAATTTTTGAAAACATAGAGCAAGTACCTAAGAGCCCATGGATAATCATGGATAGAAAGGGTGCTAACACCTTCCCTTTCTATAAATCTACCTCCCAAACCGAGAAACATTCTCGAAAAGGAATTTTGATGTGCTTTTGTCCTTCCCTTGTTGGAGAACATAAAAGAAGGTGGCGACTCTTGCTTACCGCGACATTTCGCGAACCAGCTTAAAAAACAGTCAGTTCTATTTCCACCGATTACACAATCCTTTCTCTTTTATGAGTTTTCGTCGCCCTGGCTTTTTCAGCTTTAAGGCGTTCTACCTGTCGAACCTTATCAGCCAATTGGGCCATGTCCCTCAGGTACTGAGTGTCTAATTTCTTCCTAATTGAGTAATCTAGACCTCCTGCAGCTATTTCGACTAACTCATGTTCTGGCATTTGCGTAAAGCATCTTGCCTTGAACAATCTAAACCTATTTAGGTATTCGTCTATAGGCTCAGTGAATCTCCTCTTTACACTGGCCAACTCTTTCAGGCTTATCTTGGTCTGTCCCATGTAGAATTGCTCATAGAACAATCTCTCCAACTGATTCCAATGGTGGATTGAATTGGGAGGGAGAGTTGTGAACCAAGTAAATGCATTCTTGGTTAGGGAACTTGGGAAATACTTAATCCTCAGGTTCTCATTGTTTGAAATTTCTCTTGCTTCGATTAAATATCTTGCCACATGTTCGATAGTGGATTATGTGGTGTCCCCTGAAAACTTAGTGAACTTAGGGACTTTGCATCTAGGAGGCAAGTCCGTTTGTAACACATATTCCGACAGCAGGGATGTGAAGTTGGGCCTACGGAAGCCCGTATTCATCCCATTTTGCATCATGATTCTTTCAATCATGGTTGTCAAGTTATTCTCCAATCCAACATTCTGGTATTGGATCTGCTGAACTATTTCATCAGCGTTTTGGTTTCTATTAACCATCCTTATTTTCGGGGCTATGACTCTAGGCTCTTCGACCCCGGGCTGCTCCATTTATACCCTAAGGTTCTCTTCGACAAGCTGCTGGACTTGGTTAATAGTGGTTTCTTCCTCTAGAAGTATGCCTTGGTTCCCCCTTATTTGTGCCCTTTGAGGCTGTCGAATAGGTTGGGGTATCCCAAAAAAGTCAGCCAGATGCAACATTTGTGCTGTCATTTGCTGATTCGACTGGGTGGTATTCTGTATTAGAGGATTTAGCATTGTACTTAAAGTTTGCGCCAACATTTGAACCATGTCGTGGTTGCTTTCGTCCATTTACTGCCTCAAAACTGCTGTCGAGGCATTATTAAGGCCATGCATTGCTTGGGACGTTCCTCCTAAGAGTTGGGTCCTACCCCTGTTCGCCATACCAACCCCAGAGCCTTGGAGTGGCGAAGAGGCGCTCACTAAAGGATCTGAAAAAGTGGACGTAGCATTCGTCAGGCTAGCCAATTCAGAAGTTGGCATGCCATAGAGTGGTTCTCGATTTAAACCGACTGTCGAAAAGTCTGGGGGTACATATGGCCTAGTTCCTTGGTTTCCCCTTGGTGGGGGAGTTCCCAAAGGCATTCTGGGGCCTGTAAATGGAGGTAATGGCCCCGTTTGTGTAACCGTTACTGCTGGCGTTGAACTAGCGGTTACCACTTCACTTACGGTTGGGATAACCGTTGCTCCCACGTTTGTCTGTGGGATTTCTCTGTTGTTTGGCGGATTCGCCATTTATTCACTTCTTCTCCTAGTATTGGTTTTGTTGGTGTATATTCTACCACTTCCCAATAACATGCAATACTCTCGAAAAAGGAGGATATTTTATATAAAACGGTTAATCGTGAGAAAATCAACACAAGGTCCCACCGGGTGTGCCAATTTGTTTACCGTGAAAAATGGTAAACAACCGCTGATCTTCCAAAAGGTTACTTATTTGGTGACTAGCAGGATCGATCAGATTGATCCTAAGACATGGTTGATTTGTTGTAGTTCGACTAATCCTAATGGTGATTAATGCCAGTAAAGTAAAGACACTTTAAGTAAATTGCATGGAGAAAAGCTTGATAGAATAAATAAAAGCGTTAAGGAATTGTTAAATAAAAGGCTTCGACGGAAGTAAATAAATGAACAACGGTAAATTGCTTGAATATAAAAGATTTTGATTAATTTAAATGGTTTTTCACACATACATTCTCAATGATTCTTTCTCTCACGCTGGGTACTTGAATCTAAATGAGTGACTTGTATAAAATGATGAACACACCTTAATAACTACATAAAAACCTAGTATTTATACTAAGAAAAATCCTAAGTAACCGCTGGGCAGTTACACCGCTTCGAGATGACGCCACATGGCACGCTCACAACCTTCGATGCCTATGTTCTCGACACGTTGCACTTGGTAACTGCTGGGAACCGTTTTCCCTCCAACAATTCAAATCTCAAACTGTTCGACCTTGGGCAACAGGGACCTTTGTCGAGAGGTTCCTTCGACGTCAAAGACAACAAGATTCCAACTTAAAGGAATTTCTCTAAGTATCTTGTCATTCTTTGATGAGCTTTCGACATGATCAGTTGGTCGAAGCCTTCTTATGTAGGAAACTCTTCTGACTCATAATTAATGGTCTATATGATAATAAACATGTGTGTCGAATTTAGGAGCCAACAGGGCCCTCCAACTTTCTATGTCTAGAACCTATCGGGTTCTATAATGGTAACAGGTCGAGATCCACTAGGGCTCTCTGACTTCTCTATGTTTAGAACCTATATAACTTCAAGCGGGTTGAGATCCCATTTGGGCTCTCCGACTTCTCTATGTTTAGAACCTACCGAGTTCCATGAATTCAAACGGGTCGAGATCCCACCTGGACTCTCTCATTATTCTACATCACGAATCCACCTGGGTTCTCCGACCCCTTCATTAAAATCGTAAATATTCCCAATATACGCTTGGAATTGATCCCTCATCAACACTGCAAATATGTAAGAGCTTACTCAATCAAAATGCATAATGCAAAAACGCGTGTATGTCAAGTTTATGTGATCTTGGATAAACTCAAAATACTTCACCCTTATAAGCCTCGTGCTTAGGGGGCTTATGTACATCCCAAATTTTGTTAGGGACAAGGATTGTGCATCCCATATTTTGTCCTAGTCCGAGGCATGTCCAATAGCCGGGATGAGCTTCCCATCTTGGAATTTGGAAGGACACATCCAATGGCATTTGGCGATTACAACATCCAAGGGGTCATCGATCCATTATCATATTTTAATGGCAGTTATGCCAGTTACAGAATAAATAATCATTACGATCATTATGGCAGACCAATATTATAAAGGGAATGAATCTAACAAAGACAAGGTATAAGGCATAAAAATACAGTGATACACATGAAAACCCCAAAAATGGTGGTCGTTCATCTCTTCTAAACAAACTCCTAAAATACACAAAATCACATTACATTTGTGATCCCTACTGACCAACTTCAGGGGAATTAATCAAATGATATTTTATCAAGAACAAAACCTATTAAACAACCCACGTGCATAATTTAAGTGTCTGAGCATGTTTTCCGTCCTTATGATTAATTTGTAGTTAGCGACGATGATAACCAAGTCTGTCTCAACCAATATTGAGGACTAAAGTGAACTCTAAAATTGGGCCTTTATAAAATTACTTTTTCTATATAATAAATTTAATAAATTTTACTTTTTTAGTTTTTTTGAGATGCAAAATCATTTATTTAATTATCATAATTGAATTTCTGTAAATTTTCTTTTTCAATAGATAATACATTGACATTGACAATCTTAAAATTTTCTTACATGTTGAGACATTGACAATCTTAAATAGTATTTTATTAGTTTTAATTTTGAAAAATTATGTCCGACATAAATAACTCTTACATGAATTATTAATATTATTTTTTAAATATATAAACATTTGGGAAAGAATCAAATTTTTTTTTTTTATAATTAAGAATGTCAGTTGGTGTATCATTTTCTACTATAACTAGTAACAAACTCGTGCTATCGCACGGGTCTCGTCTGGATTCACATTACATTTATAGATTATTAAATTATTAAGTATGTTACCATGTTTTCAGTTGAGTATATGTCTCATGTAAACCATGTTGGCATTTAACTCCATACTAGTAACAAACCCGTGCTATCGCACGGGTCTCGTCTGGATTCACATTACATTTATAGATTATTAAATTATTAAGTATGTTACCATGTTTTCAGTTGAGTATATGTCTCATGTAAACCATGTTGGCATTTAACTCCATATTTATAGCAAGCGTCGGTCCTATCAACAAATCACGTCTGCATGAACAAATAGGAAAAAATTATATACTTCTTGAAATACATGGAAAATGTACATACTATATATTTTAATTCAAAATAGATTTTTAATTTGAATCATAAAGTATAAGATATAAAGTTTACCAACTATCAAAGTGCTTGAAAGACTTCCTTGTACACAACATTAGTAGTAGTAGAACACGATACATTCTCCTTGTCATGAATTAGGATTTTTAGCCCACTTTTGCTCTTAACTCTTGAAATTGCAACATATAATTGACCATGACTAAACGGAAGGATTGGATTCCATATAAGGTGGCTGCGGATCTGTGCGTAAAGCAGAAGGAATTAGTACATTACCATCGAGAACTTACAATATACATTGTGAATACCTTCTTAACTCAAACAAATACGGTGAGCCTGGCGGCGTCGCCGCGGATCTGCACGCAAAGCGCAAGGATTGGAGTTCGTGTAAGATGGTTGTGGATCTGTGCGTAAAGCAGAATGAATTAGTACAGTACCATCGAGAACTTACGATATACATTGTGAATACCTTCTTAACTCAATCAAATGCGGTGAGCATGGGTGGCGTCGCCGCGGATCTGCAGGCAAAGCGG